>CP136055.1:592425993-593740993 GCA_032464435.1 Aegilops umbellulata
GTCAAAGTTTGGAGGAAGTATTGACTGTGCTAGTAAGTCAATTTATCTTACCACCCGGAGGGAAAAAGGATTAAGTACCTATCTAGGCATGTGCCTAGGAGGAGCCAAGTGAATGCCCTTACTGGAGTTGTTCAGGAGGAAGTGCTTGTAGTGAAGGATTACCCGGATGTTTTTTCAGAGGAGTTACCAGGCATGATACCAGATAGAGACATTGAGTTTTTGATAGAGCTGTTGCCAGGAACATGAACAATATCCAAGAGACCCTATCGGATGCCCGCGAATGATCTGGAGGAAATTAAGAAATAGATCAAGGAGTTATTGGAGAAAGGATACATCCGAAGAAGTTCATCACCTTGGGGAGCCCCTGTACTTTTGGTTGAGAAGAAGGATAAATCCCTAAGGATGGTTGTTGACTACCGAGCCTTGAATGAAGTGACGATTAAGAACAAGTACCCACTGCCGATGATCAATGATCTGTTTGATCAGTTGCAAGGAGCTAAGGTGTTTTCGAAGATCGATTTGAGATCGGGATACCATCAGTTGAAGATACGAGAGAAGGAGATACCAAAGACAGCGTTCACGACGCGGTATGGATTATACGAGTACACGGTCATGTCATTTGGACTGACTAATGCCCCTGCCTATTTCATGAGCATGATGAACAAGGTGTTCATGGAGTATTTGGACAAGTTTGTTGTGGTGTTTATTGATGATATTATGATATACTCGAAGAATGAGGAGGAGCACAAGGAGCATTTGCGCTTAGTTCTCGAGAAACTCAGGGAACACCAGTTGTATGCTAAGTTTAGCAAATGCGAGTTTTGGTTGAAGGAAGTTGGGTTCCTTGGACATGTTATATCAGGAGAAGGTATAGCAGTAGACACCAGCAAAGTTCAGTCAGTCACTGAATGGTTGGCACCCACCTCAGTTAGCGAGATCCGCGGTTTTCTTGGACTCGCAGGATACTACCGGAGATTCATTGAGAACTTTTCCAAGATTGCGAAGCCAATGACTGAACTGTTGAAGAAGGATACTAAGTTTAAATGGACAGAAGATTGCGAGGCAAGTTTCCAGGAGTTGAAGAAACATTTTACTACAGCGTCAGTGCTAACACTGCCAGATATACATAAGGAGTTCCAAGTGTATTGCGACGCCTCTCGCTTAGGACTTGGATGTGTGCTTATGCAGGACGGAAGAGTTGTTTCGTATGCCTCACGACAACTAAAACCTCATGAGTTGAACTATGTCACGCATGATTTGGAGTTAGCAGCCGTAGTGCATGCATTGAAGACCTGGAGACATTACCTTATTGGAAACCGTTGTGATGTGTACACGGATCATAAGAGTTTGAAGTACATTTTTACCCAGAAGGAGCTGAATCTTAGACAGAGGAGATGGTTGGAGCTTATAAAGGATTATGACATGAAGTTGCACTATCACCCAGGAAAGGCCAATGTCATAGCAGACGCCTTGAGCCGGAAGAGTTATGCTAATATCCTTGAAAGTAAGGGACTGCCGAAGGAGTTAGCAGAGGATATCATAGAACTTCGACTAGAGATTGTTCCTAGAGGATTCGTTGCAACAATGGATGTTCAGTCGACATTGCTGGACAAGATTCAGGAAGCTCAGAAGGATGACAAAGAGATTGCCGAGATAAAGGAGAAGATGGGCAAAGGAAAGGCCAAAGATTTTCGTGAGGATGAGCACGATACCTTATGGTTTGAGGACAGAGTTTATGTGCCCAGTAACCAGGAGATCAGGAAGCTAATACTTCAAGAGGCTCATGACTCACCATACTCGATACACCCCGGAAACACCAAGATGTATTTGGATTTGAAGGAACGTTTCTGGTGGATAGGTATGAATAAGGATATTGCCGAGTATGTAGCCGTATGTGATGTATGTCAGAGAGTGAAGGCAGAGCATCAGAAGCCAGCAGGACTATTACAGCCTATGCCGATACTCGAGTGGAAGTGGGATAAACTTTGCATGGACTTTATCACCGGATTACCCAGGACCAAAGCAGGATATGATTCCATATGGGTAGTAGTTGATCGCTTGACCAAGGTGGCTCACTTCATCCCAGTGAAAACCACTTATACAAGTGCAAAGTTGGCCAAGATATATATGTCCAAGATCGTATGTCTGCATGGAGTTCCGAGGACCATCATATCAGATAGAGGGATGCAGTTTACTTCAAAGTTTTGGCATCAGTTACACCAGACTTTGCGAACGAGATTGGAGTTCAGTACAACATTTCACCCGCAGACAGATGGACAAACTGAGAGAGTCAATCAAATTTTGGAGGACATGTTGAGAGCCTGTGCGCTAGATTATGGATCTAGTTGGGATGACAATTTTCCTTACGCAGAGTTCTCATACAACAATAGCTACCAAGCCAGTTTGAAGATGGCACCGTTTGAAGCACTGTATGGACGAAGGTGTAGAACCCCGTTGATGTGGGATGAGGTAGGAGGCCGACAGTTGTTTGGACCAGACTTGATCAAAGAGTCTGAGGAGAAAGTTAAACTGATTCATGACAGGCTGAAGATTGCTCAGTCCAGGCAGAAGAGTTATGCAGACTCAAAACGCAAGGAGGTAGCCTATGAAATTGGAGACAGAGCATATCTGCGAGTATCACCCTTGCGAGGAGTGAAACGTTTTGGAGTTAAGGGAAAGTTAGCCCCGAGATTTGTAGGACCGTAACGTATTTTGGAACGGATGGGAGAAGTTGCCTACAAGTTGGAATTACCTGAGGGATTGTCAGGAGTTCATGACGTGTTTCACGTTTCCCAGCTAAAGAAGTGTCATGCTGAGATGGCCGATATACCGTTAAGAGATATAGTACCCTTGGAGGCGATTCAGTTGGACAGTGATTTGACTTATTAGGAGAAGCCAGTTAAGATTCTTGACTTTGCCAGCAGAGTCACCCGCAGTAAGGTTATCAAGTTTTGCAAAGCTCAATGGAACCACCATACCGAGGATGAAGCCACCTGAGAACGAGAGGATGATCTCCGCAAAGACCACCCACACCTATTTTTTAGCCAACCCGAATCTCGAGGGCGAGATTCATCTTAAGGGGGGTAGGTTTGTAACATCCCAAATTTTCAATTTGGAATGTTATACATTAGATCATCACTGCATATCATATTTTTATTTGCTTTTGGTTTGATCCTCGAAATTCTACGCGACTCAAGGACCCTCGAAGAGAGTTGGGGATTTCGTTATTTTCATATTTGAGTTTTCTCAAATTTTGAGAATAGGATCATTTGGTTTTGATTATTTTATCTTCAATTATTTCTATTATAAAAATATGAGAGAGGGAATAAAATGACTTTCCCAAAATAAAGAAATATTGAGGATTTAATAATAAAATCAAATAAGATTTTATTTCGAAGTTTTTCGCTATTTTATTTGAATTTAGGAAAAATGTGCGTTTTTCAAAATTGCATTTAGGCCCCAAATAAATGTTCACCTTGTCCGACTTGATTTTAGAAGCTGGGGAAAATTTATTTCGTGATTTTTGGAGTCCGTTTCGTATTTCTTTTGTTTGTTTTCTGCGTGAATATAATTTTTTTTTAAACCCGCGCGCCCGACTAGGCCGAAGGCCTAGCCGCCACCGCCTCCCCATGCCGCCTGCGCCGCCGCAAGCCGCCGCCGCACACCACAGCCGCTTCCAGCGCCGCCTACCGCCGCCGCCCCGCACCACCCGCCGCTGCCCGTAGCCCCGCCGGAGCTTCGCCGGAGCCCGAGCCGAGGTAGCCACCGCCTCCGGTTTATTTATTTAGCGAGCATTCGCTCGTTTGTTCATTTTAACAAACGTGTTCATCGTTTAGATCCAGATAACGAACGTTCGTTCGTTAATTTGTTCGTCATTTTTCTTTTTCTCGGATTTATTCCGCGATTTTTCTGATCGCGATTTCAGATCCGATCTTAGTTTCTGTTTATCTTTTCGCTCGTTTATCGGAATCAGGCGATTCAGGCGCCTGGAGTTTCTTCTCAAAACCCTCTTTCCATTTAACCAACTCAAACAAGTTTTTGCTACTGTAAAATTTGACCTAGGTTCAGATTAGTAAACGAGCTTCTTTCTTTCGCCATTTGAGTTTCGTTGCTCCGTTTGATTTGATTCTTTTTGCGAACCGGAGTTCTTAAGTTGAACTTTCTGGTCAACCCTTCTCTTTTGAGTTTTGCTTCTGCATCATTGCTTGTTACTTATGTATGCTATTGTTTGCTTGCGATAGAATTCCTGGAGTGCGAAGCGTGTTACTACGAGTCTCTAGGATTCGCGGATCGTCAGGAAGGCAAGTAACACATTGATCATACTTTTTTTCATACCCAGTTTTTATGCATTAGTTCCAATCCTCCAACATTGCATGATTAGGATGCCATTAACATGTGGGATGGGAAATAGTTGATGAGGTAGAACCTATTGCCCTGTTATATTCAAACCCTTGGGAGTTACTTCTACGCATGCTTATATTACTATGCTATGCTATGCTCGTAGACGTGGTTCGGGTTCGAGTGAAATCCATGAAAGATGTGAGTTGTTAATTAATGGTTCAACTTAAGGTGGCAACTTAAATACACATCTGGGTGGGTTGAGGAACCTGGAGAACCCAGTGTTGCCTGTATTTTTTTGTAAATCCCGGGGTTTCGTGTGATTTTCCTATGGACGCGCCACCCAGGCTCAAAGGGAACTGAGATGATTCATGCTAGAAACTTCCGTGTGCAGCCACAAGCTATTATGGGCTCTAGCATAGTTGAGTAAGTTATGTGAAGCTCTTGAAGAGGCAAATCAGTAGGTAGTGGGATGTAGGTTTGGTATGGTCTGTCCTGAGTAGAGAGTCACCATGTAGTGCGAGAAATCCAACGGAGGCGATCGAGTCTTGTGGGGTAAAGTGCGCAAACCTCTGCAGAGTGTACAATCTAATCATGGTTAGCCGTGTCCCCGGTTATGGACAATTCTTGAGTATCTAGTACTTGGGTTATCACATGTATCTCATCATGTTTAATTAATATTGTTGGGTTGTTAATCACTTTAATTGGGATTGAGTTGGAGGAACCTTATCAATATTGTTCAACCACCATGATAGTTAAAATAAAATCTATTCCTTTGTTGTAGGGAAAAATTGGCTTTTCGCAAAAACTATAACCATAGAGCTTTCCACTAGCCAAATATGCATATAGTGATAGCATTATTCTGTTCTTGCTCTAATGTGTTATATTGCCAGCATATTCCATGTGCTGACCCGTTTTCGGGCTGCTACGTATTATGTTGCAGACTTTTCAGACGAGGAGTAAGGTTCGTTAGGTCGTTGTCGTGCAGCTCAGCTATGTCGTTGGACTTGATGGGCTCACTTTATCTTCCAAGCCTTCCGCTGTTATCGTATTAGATGGACTTAAGCCATATTATTGTAATAAGTTATCTTTTGAGACATTCGATGTAATAAGTGTGTGATTGCTACTCTGTTATAAATCCTTCGAGTAATGTGTGTGTCAGCATTACCAATCCAGGGATAACACTGAAGCACAGAGACTTGACCATCTGAGGTCGGGTCGCTACAACCCCATCTTGTTATCCTCGATGGCAACAATACTATACGTGCCTTGCTGCCCTTTCTGTCACTGGGAAAGGACACTGCAAGATTGAACCCAAAGCTAAGGACTTCTCCCATGGCAATAAAAACCAATCTAGTAGGCCAAACCAAACTGATAGTTCGAAGAGACTTGCAAAGATAACCAATCATACATAAAAGAATTCAGAGAAGATTCAAATATTATACATAGATAGACTTGATCATACACCCACAATTCATCGGTCTCAACAAACACACCGCAAAAAGAAGATTACATCGAATAGATCTCCACAAGAGAGGGGGAGAACATTGTATTGAGATCCAAAAAGAGAGAAGAAGCCATGTAGCTAATAACTATGGACCCGTAGGTCTGAAGTGAACTACTCACACTTCATCGGAGGGGCTAGGATGATGTAGAAGCCCTCCGTGATGACTGACCTCTCCGGCGGAGCTCCGAAACAGGCCCCAAGATGGGATCTCGTGGATACAAAAGGTTGCGGTGGTGGAATTAGGTTTTTGGTTCCGTATCTGATCGTTTGGGGGTACGTGGATATATATAGGAGGAAGAAGTATGTCGGTGGAGCAACAAGGGGCCCACGAGGCAGGGGGCGCGCCCTGGGGGGGTGGGCGCGCCCCCCACCCTCGTGACCGCCTCTTTTGTTCCTTGGACGAGGGTCCAAGTCTCCTGGATCACGTTCGGTGAGAAAATCACATTCCCGAAGGTTTCATTCTGTTTGGACTCCGTTTGATATTCTGTTTCTCCGAAGGTCTGAGATAGGCAAAAAACAGCAATTCTGGGCTGGGCCTCCGGTTAATAGGTTAGTCCCAAAAATAATATAAAAATAGAAAATAAAGCCCATTATAGTCCAAAACAGTAGAAAATATAGCATGGAGCAATCAAAAATTATAGATACGTTGGAGACGTATCAATCATCAACATATATTTGGCACACAAACAATTCACCATCATAAGATTTAGTGAAAAGAGTTGGGTCAAGTGAACCGGGTTTGAAGCCTTTCTTCATGAGGAATTCCTTCAGGGTATCATACCATGCCCGAGGGGCCTGCTTGAGGCCATAAAGGGCCTTATTGAGTCTGTAGACTTGATCAGGATGCTTGGGATCTTCAAAACCTAGTGGTTGAGCAACATATACTTCTTCCTCAAGCTTACCATTAAGGAAAGCACTTTTCACATTCATGTGGTATAAGATGTTGTCATGATGGTTAGCATAAGCAAGTAATATGCGAATAGCCTCAAGTCTAGCAACAGGTGCAAAAGTTTCATCGAAATCAATTCCTTCAACCTGTGTGTAGCCTTGAGCTACAAGCCGTGCCTTATTCCTCACCACAAGGCCATTTTCATCTTGCTTGTTGCGGTAGATCCAGTTTGTGCCAATGATATTGTGCTTGCCAGGGTCTGGATGTTTGACCAGTTCCCAGACGCTGTTGAGTTCGAATTGATGTAATTCCTCTTGCATGGCTTGAATCCATTCAGGCTCCAGAAATGCTTCATCTACCTTAGTGGGCTCTGTGATAGAGATGAAAGCAAAGTTTCCACAAAAGTTAGACAAATGTGAACTTTTGAGCGTGTGAGAAGACCTGGTGCGTTGATGTCGCTGATGATTTTCTCAATCTGCACTTCATTTGCAACGCGAGGATGAGCGGGTTGTCGTTGAGGAATTTGATCCGCATTGTCTTCAGCACCATTTTCCTCAGATGCATCAGCATGATGTTCTTCACATTCTGGAATCACTTCTTCAGCAGATTCTTCGATAGGAATGACATCCTCAGTGGCCTTGAACTTGATGGTTTCCTCAGGTGACTGTTCATCTAGCACAGGAGGTAGGTGCTCTCTTTGCAAGCCATTAGTTTCATCGAACCGCACATCTATAGTTTCAACAACTTTGTGGTGAACATTGTTGAAGACTCTATAGGTGTGCGAGTCCTTTCCGTAACCAAGCATAAAACCTTCATGTGCTTTCGGTGCAAATTTAAAATTGTGATGAGGATCTCTAATCGAACATTTGGCACCGAAGACTTTGAAATAACTCACATTGGGTTTCTTGTAAGTGAGGAGTTCATAGGCAGTGTTTTGAAGAATTTGTGAAGACATACCCTGTTGATGATGCGGCGCGCAATATCAATTGCCTTAATCCATAAGTGACGAGGCGTCTTGTATTCATCAAGCATAGTACGAGCCATCTCAACAAGAGTCATGTTCTTGCGCTCCACCTCGCCATTCTGCTGAGGAGTATAAGGAGGAGATAACTCATGAGTAATACCAAGTTCATCAAGATAGTCATCAAGACCAGTATTCTTGAACTCAGTTCCATTGTCACTTCTGATGTGCTTAATCTTCACACCAAAGTTGGTTGAAGCCCTCGAAGAAAATCGTTTGAAGACTTCCTGCACTTCACGTTTGTAAGTAACAATATGCACCCATGTGTAACGAGAGTAATCATCAACAATAACAAAGCCATATAGAGATGCTTCATTTGTGAATGCGGAGTAATGGTTAGGACCAAAGAGATCCATGTGAAGCAATTCAAAAGGTCGAGTGGTGGTCATGATAGTCTTTGCTGGATGCTTGGCCTTGGTCATCTTTCTAGCTTCATAGGCTCCACACAAGTGATCCTTTAGGAATTTGACATTATCAATGCCAATGACGTGCTTTTTCTTTGCGAGCGTGTGCAAGTTCCTCATGCCAGCATGACCTAGTCGTCGATGCCATAACCAGCCTTCTGAAGCTTTTGCAAGTAGACATATAGCTGGTTGTGGTCCTGTAGAGAAATCAACAATATACGGATCTCCTCTCCTAAAGCCTTCGAAGACTTTGGAATTGTCAGCTTCCATAATCACAACACAACGATACTTGCCAAGGATAACAACCATATCAAGATCACAAAGCATTGAGACTGACATGAGGTTGAATCCTATGGACACGACAAGCATGACTTTGTCCATGTGTCGATCCTTTGAGATTGCAACCTTACCTAGACCCAATACCTTGCATTTTCCTTTGTCAATGTAGGTAATGTGCTTCAGATGCGATGGAGATAAGGGAGCATCCATCAATAGATTCTTGTCGCCAGTCATGTGATTCGTACATCCACTATCGAGGACCCACTCAGTGCCTTTGGGTAGATCATCCTGCAGATGAATTAGTGCAACTTACGAACTCATATACTTCATCAGTGAAGGATATGACATCAATTTCATCATATCAATTTCATCAAATCAAAAGAACAGATAAAGCATTATGAGGATGTGAGAAATGAGGATTCATTTGTTCATGATTAGCCTGCATCCTTTTAGGCATATTCAGGTCTCCAGCAAATTCTTCACACGTTTTAGTTCGTGTGGAGACCCGACCCTGCATAAGAGATTAGTTCTTTTTCTTCACCACCCACATCTGAAGGGGTGGCAAAGAGTTCATCATTTTGCGATCTCCATAAGAGAACGGTGCCATAGAAGCATATGAATAAGCTGAGAAATTCTTCGAGGACTTATGAACATAATGGTTAGAAGAATAATTCACATATTCATATCCCTTAGATCTTCCCTGCAAAACAGAAGTGTTAGCACGATGATGATCAGATGAGGATTTTGATCCTTTTGAGGAATTTGATCCACGTGAGAAATTCGATCTGTATGAGCACTTGGATCCATATGAAGAATTTGATCTGGGGTTCCTATTCGTCACAGGTGGTGTCATGATAACATTCACCTGAAGACTTTCAAGGCACCTTTTGGGAACCCAGATTTTCTTCATAGGAGAATCGTTCCTGCAGCCAGTGCCAACATATCTAGCAAATACTTCACCATTCTGATTTTTGAATAGTTTATAGTTGGAGTAAAATGACTCATCAGAAGAATGAGGAGATTCACATGTAAAGCCAGATAAGGTAGATGGATCTACTGGAGGTCCCTTTGCAGAAACCCATGAGGTTTTGGGATACTGCTCAGGCTTCCAGTAAGTCCCATCGGCATTGAGTTTCCTCTCAAAGGAAATACCTAATACGTCCATTTTGCATCATGCTTTTATATCAATATTTATCGCATTATGGGCTGTTATTACATGTTATGTCACAATACTTATGCCTATTTTCTCTTATTTTACAAGGTTTCCAAGAAGAGGGAGAATGCCGGCAGCTGGAATTCTGGGCTGGAAAAGGAGCAAATATTAGAGACCTATTCTGCAGAGCTCCAAAAGTCCTGAAACTTCACGGAAGTTATTTTTGGAATTAATAAAAAATAATGGTGAAAAAATTCACCAGAGGGGGCCCACACCCTAGCCATGAGGGTGGGGGCGCGCCCTACCCCCCCGGGCGCGCCCCTGCCTCGTGGGCCCCCTGGCTGGCCCTCGGTGCCCATCTTCTGCTATATGAAGTCTCTCGTCCGAGGAAAAATCATAAGCAGGCTTTCAGGAAGAAACTCTGCCGCCACGAGGTGAAACCTTGGCGGAACCAATCTAGGGCTCCGGCAGAGCTGTTCTGCTGGGGAAACTTCCCTCCGAGAGGGGGAAATCATCGCCATCATCATCACCAACAATCCTCTCATCGGGAGGGGGTCAATCTCCATCAACATCTTCACCAGCACCATCTCCTCTCAAACCCTAATTCATCTCTTGTATCCAATCTTTGTCCCAAGGCCTCAGATTGGTACCTGTGGGTTGCTAGTAGTGTTGATTACTCCTTGTAGTTGATGCTAGTTGGTTTATTTGGTGCAAGATCATATGTTCAGATCCATTATGCATATTAATACCCCTCTGATTATGAACATGAATATGATTTGTGAGTAGTTACGTTTGTTCCTGAGGACATGGGAGAAGTCTTGCTATAAGTAGTCATGGGAATTTGGTATTCGTTCGATATTTTGATGAGATGTATGTTATCTCTCCTCTAGTGGTGTTATGTGAACGTCGACTACATGACACTTCACCATTATTTAGGCCAAGAGGAAGGCATTGGGAAGTAATAAGTAGATGATGGGTTGCTAGAGTGACAGAAGCTTAAACCCTAGTTTATGTGTTGCTTCGTAAGGGGCTGATTTGGATCGACATGTTTCATGCTATGGTTAGGTTTCCCTTAGTACTTCTTTTGTAGTTGAGGATGCTTGCAATAGGGGTTAATCATAAGTGGGATGCTTGTCCGAGAAAGGACAACACCCAAGCACCGGTCCACTCACATACCAAATTATCAAAGTAATGAACGTGAATCATATGAGCGTGATGAAAACTAGCTTGACGATAATTCCCATGTGTCCTCGGGGCCGCTTTTCTCTATATGAGAGTTTGTCCAGGCTTGTCCTTTGCTACAAAAAGGATTGGGCCATCTTGCTGCACCTTATTTACTTTCATTACTTGTTACCCATTATAATTACCTTATCACAAAACTATATGTTACCGATAATTTCAGTGCTTGCGAAGAATACCTTACTGAAAACCGCTTGTCATTTCCTTCTGCTCCTCGTTGGGTTCGACACTCATACTTATCGAAAGGACTACGATAGATCCCCTATACTTTTGGGTCATCAAGACTCTTTTCTGGCACCGTTGCCGAGGAGTGAAGCGCCTTTGGTAGGTGGAGTTTGGTAAGGAAAAATTTATAGTGTGCTGAAATTTACTATCACTTGTTACTATGGAAAGTAATCCTTTGAGGGGCTTGTTCGGGGTATCTTCACCCCGACCAGTAGAGCCGAGAGTTGCTCCTCAACCTATTGAATCTACTGAAAATGTTTACTTTGAAATTCCTTCGGGTATGATAGAGAAACTGCTAGCTAATCCTTTTGCAGGAGATGGAACATTGCATCTCGATTTACACCTTATCTATGTGGATGAAGTATGTGGATTATTTAAGCTTGCAGGTATGCCCGATGATGTTATCAAGAAGAAGGTTATCCCTTTATATTTGAAGGGAGAGGCATTGACATGGTATAGGCTATGTGATGATATCAGATCATGGAACTACAAACGATTGAAATTGGAATTTCATCAAAAGTTTTATCCTATGCCTCTTGTTCATCGTGATCGTAATTATATATATATATATACATATATATATATATATATATATATATAGTTGGGGAACGTAGCAGAAATTCAAAATTTTCCGACGTGTCACCAAGATCTATCTATGGAGAAACCAACAACGAGGGGAAGGAGAGTGCATCTACATACCCTTGTAGATCGCTAAGCGGAAGCGTTCAAGTGAACGGGGTTGATGGAGTCGTACTCGCCGTGATCCAAATCACCGATGATCCTAGTGCTGAACGGACGGCACCTCCGCGTTCAACACACATGCAGCCCGGTGACGTCTCCCACGCCTTGATCCAGCAAGGGGAGAAGGAGAGGTTGGGGAAGACTCCGTCCAGCAGCAGCACGACGGCGTGGTGGTGGTGGAGGAGCGCGGAATTCTAGCAGGGCTTCGCCAAACACTACGAGAGACGAGGAGGGAGAGAGGTAGGGCTGCGCCTTGGGAGAGTTCATCTCGTGTCTTGGGCAGCCCCAAAACCTCCACTATATATAGGGCCAAGGGGGAGGGGGAGGCGCCCTAGGGTTTCCCCTAGGGGGGGCGGCGGCCAGGGCAGATTGGATCTCCCCCTTGGGTGACTTGGCCCCCAAGCCAGGAGGTGGGAACCCTAGATGGGGCGCCCCAAACCCCTTGGTCACGTGGGAATAGGTGAGGGGGGCGCACAGCCCCTTAGTGGGCTGGTTTGCCCCCTTCCCTTGGCCCATGAAGCCCCCCAACACTTGCCGGGGCTCCCGAAACACCTTTCAGTCATGCTGGTCATCACCCGGTACCTCCTGAACACTCCCGGACTCCAAAACCCTTCGTCCAATATATCAATCTTTACCTCCGGACCATTCCGGAACTCCTCGTAACGTCCGGGATCTCATTTGGGACTCCGAACAACATTCGGTAACTGCGTACATACTTTCCCTATAACCCTAGCGTCATCGAACCTTAAGTGTGTAGACCCTACGGGTTCGGGAATCATGCAGACATGACCGAGACACCTCTCCGGCCAATAACCAACAGCGGGATCTAGATACCCATGTTGGCTCCCACATGTTCCATGATGATCTCATCGGATGAACCACGATGTCAAGGATTCAGTCAATCCCGTATACAATTCCCTTTGTCTAGCGGTATTGTACTTGCCCGAGATTCGATCGTCGGTATCCCGATACCTTGTTCAATCTCGTTACCGGCAAGTCTCTTTACTCGTTCCGTAACACATCATCCCGTGATCAACTCCTTGATCACATTGTGCACATTATGATGATGTCCTACCGAGTGGGCCCAGAGATACCTCTCCGTCGCACGGAGTGATAAATCCCAGTCTCGATTCGTGCCAACCCAACAGACACTTTCGGAGATTCCCGTAGTGCACCTTTATAGCCACCCAGTTACGTTGTGACGTTTGGCACACCCAAAGTATTCCTACGGTATCCGGGAGTTGCACAATCTCATGGTCTAAGGAAATGATACTTGACATTAGAAAAGCTTTAGCATTACGAACTACACGATCTTGTGCTATGCTTAGGATTGGGTCTTGTCCATCACATCATTCTTCTAATGATGTGATCCCGTTATCAATGACATCCAATGTCCATGGTCAGGAAACCGTAACCATCTATTGATCAACGAGCTAGTCAACTAGAGGCTTACTAGGGACATGGTGTTGTCTATGTATCCACGCATGTATCTGAGTTTCCTATCAATACAATTCTAGCATGGATAATAAACTATTATCATGAACAAGAAAATATAATAATAACTAATTTATTATTGCCTCTAGGGCATATTTCCAACAGTCTCCCACTTGCACTAGAGTCAATAATCCAGTTCACATCGCTATGTGATTAACACTCAAGGTCACATCCCCATGTGACTAACACCCAAAGAGTTTACTAGAGTCAATAATCTAGTTCACATTACCATGTGATTAACACTCAATGAGTTCTGGGTTTGATCATGTTATGCTTGTGAGAGATGTTATAGTCAACGGGTCTGAACCTTTCAGATCCGTGTGTGCTTTACAAATCTCTATGTCATCTCCTAGATGCAGTTACCACGCTCTATTTGGAGCTATTCCAAATAACTGTTCTACTATACGAATCCAATTTACTACTCGGAATAATCTGGATTAGTGTCAAAGTTTGCATCGGCGTAACCCTTTACGACGAAATCTTTTACCACCTCCATAATCGAGAAAATTCCTTAGTCCACTAGTTACTAAGGGTAACCTTGACCGTTGTCGTGTGATCCATTTCTAGATCACACTTGTACCCCTTGACTGACTCATGGTTTGGCACACTTCAGGTGCGGTACACAACATAGCATACTTTAGGGCCTACGACTAAAGCATAGGGGACGACCTTCGTCCTTTCTATCTATTCTGCCGTGGTCATGTCTTGAGTCTTGCTCAATACTCACACCTTGTAACACAGCCGAGAACTCCTTCTTTGCCGATCTATTTTGAACTCCTTCAAAATCTTGTCATGGTATGTGTTCGTTTGAAAGTACTATTAAGCGATTTTGATCTATCCTTATAGATCTTGATGCTCAATGTTCAAGTAGCTTAATCCAGGTTTTCCATTGAAAAACACTTTTCAAACAACCCTATATGCTTTCCAGAAATTCTACATCATTTCCGATAAACAATATGTCAACAACATATACTCATCAGAAATTCTATAGTGCTCCCACTCACTTCTTTGGAAATACAAGTTTCTCATAAACTTTGTATAAACCTAAAATCTTTGATCATCTCATCAAAGCGTACATTCCAATTCCGAGATGCTTACTCCAGTCCTTAAAAGGATTGCTGGAGCTTTGCATACTTGTTAGCATCTTTCAGGATTGACAAACCCTTCTGGTTGTATCACATACAACCTTTCCTCAAGAAAATCGTCGAGGAAACAATGTTTTGACATCCTATCTGCAAGATTTCATAAATAATGCAGTAACTGCTAACATAATTCCAACAGACTCTTAGCATCGCTATGAGTGAGAAAATCTCATCGTAGTCAACTCCTTGAACTTGTCGGGAAACATCTTAACGACAAGTCGAGCTTTCTCAATGGTGACACCTACCATCATTGTCCGTCTTCCTTTTAAAATCCATCTGCACCCAACAGCCTTACGACTATCAAGTTGTTCTTCCAAAGTCTACACTTTGTTTTCATATATGGATCCTCTCTCGGATTTTATGGCCTTGAGCCATTTTTGGAATACGGGCCCACCATCGCTTATCCATAGCTCGTAGGTTCATTGTTGTCTAGCAACATGACTTCCAAGACAGGATTACGTACCACTCTGAAGTAGTATGCATCCTTGTCATCCTACGAGGTTTGTTAGTGACTTGATCCAAAGTTTCATGATCACTATCATAAGCTTCCACTTCAATTGGTGTAGGTGCCACAGGAACAACTTCCTATGCCCTGCTACACACTAGTTGAAGTGACGGTTCAATAACCTCATCAAGTCTCCGCCATCCTCCCAGTCAATTCTTTCGAGAGAAACTTTTCCTCGAGAAAGGACCCGATTTCAGAAACAATCCCTATTGCTTTCGGATCTGAGTCAGGAGGTATACCCAACTGTTTTGGGTATCCTATGAAGCTGCATTTATCCGCTTTGGGTTCAAGCTTATCAGCCTGAAACCTTTTCACATAAGCGTCGTAGCCCCAAACCTTTAAGAAACAACAGCTTAGGTTTCTCTAAACCATAGTTCATAGGTGTCGTCTCAACGGATTTGTGTGGTTCCCTATTTAAAGTGAATGCGATTGTCTCTGATGCCTAACCCATAAACGATGGTGGTAATTCGACAAGAGACATCATGGTATGCACCACATCCAATAGGGTGCAGTTATGATGTTCAGACACACCATCACACTATGGTGCTCCCGGCGGTATTAGTCGTGAAACGATTTATACAATGTCTTAATTGTGTGCCAAACTCGTAACTCAGGTATAAATCTCTATGATCATATCATAGACATTTTATCCTCTTGTCACGACGATCTTCAACTTCACTCTGAAATTACTTGAACCTTTCAATAATTCAGACTTGTGTTTCATCAAGTAAATATACTTAGCATCTACTCAAATCATCTGTGAAGCAAGAACATAACGATATCCACTGCGTGCCTCAGCACTCATTGGACTGCACACATCAAAATGTATTACTTCCAACAAGTTGCTTTCTTGTTCCATCTTACTGAAAAAGAGGTCTTTCAGTCATCTTGCCCATGCGGTATGATTTGCATGTCTCAAGTGATTCAAAAACAAGTGAGTCCAAACGATCCATCTGTATGGAGTTTCTTCATGCATATCTACCAATAGACCTGGTTCACATGTCTCAATCTTTTCAAAAATGAGTGAGTCTTCTTCATGCGTTTTGTACCAATATGACTTACATGGCAGTGCCACAGGTAGGTGGTACTATCATTACTATCTTATATCTTTTGGCATGAACATGTGTATCACTATGATCGAGATTCAATAAACCATTCATTTTAGGTGCAAGACCATTGAAGGTATTATTCAAATAAACAGAGTAACCATTATTCTCCTTAAATGAATAATCGTATTGCAATAGACATAATCCAATCATGTCTATGCTCAACGCAAACACCAAATAACAATTATTTAGGTTTAACAACAATCTCGATGGTAGAGGGAGCATGTGATGCTTGATCACATCAAGCTTGGAAAAACTTCCAACACATATCGCCAGCTCACCTTTAGCTAGTCTCCTTTTACTGCGCAGCCTTTTATTTCGAGTTACTAACACTTAGCAACCGAACCGGTATCTAATACCCTGGTGCTACTAGGAGTACTAGTAAAGTACACATTAACATAATGTATATCCAATATACTACTATCGACCTTGCCATCCTTCTCATCTACCAAGTATCTAGGGTAATTCTGCTCTAGTGGTTGTTCCCCTTATTACAGAAGCACTTAGTCTCGGGCTTGGGTTCAACTTTGGGTTTCTTCACTTGAGCAGCAACTGACTTGTCTTTTCATGAAGTATCCCTTTCTTGCCCTTGCCCTTCTTGAAACTAGTGGTTTTACTAACCATCAACAATTGATGCTCCCTTTTGATTTCTACTTTCGCGGTGTCGCGAATAGCTCAAGGATCATATCTAACCCTGATATGTTATAGTTCATCACGAAGCTCTAGCAGCTTGGTGGCAATGACTTTGGAGAAACATCACTATCTTATCTGGAAGATCAAATCCCACTCGATTCAAGTGATTGTTGTACTCAGACAATCTGAGCACAAGCTCAACGATTGAGCTTTTCTCCCTTAGTTTGCAGGCTAAGAAAATCGTCGGAGGTCTTATACCTCTTGACGTGGGCACGAGCCTGAAATCCCAATTTCAGCCCTCGAAACATCTCATATGTTCCGCGACATTTCAAAAATGTCTACGGTGCCTCAATTCTAAACCATTTAACATTACCGAACTATCATGTAGTCATCAAAACGTGTATGTCAGATGTTCGCAACATCCACATTCGAGGTCCAGCACACCGAGCGGTGCATTAAGGACACAAGCCTTCTACTGTCCGCATAATTGCTACTATCAACTTTCAACTATATTTTCTCTAGGAACATATCTAAAATAGTAGAACTAAAGCGCGAGCTACGACATAATTTGCAAAAACCTTTTGACTATGTTCAGGATAAATAAGTTCATCTTATGAACTCCCACTCAGATAGACATCCCTCTAGTCATCTAAGTGATTACGTGATCCGAGTCAACTAGGTCGTGTCCGATCATCACGTGAGACGGACTAGTCATCATCGGTGAACATCTTCATGTTGATCGTATCTACCATACGACTCATGCTCGACCTTTCGGTCTCTTGTGTTCCGAGGCCATGTCTGTACATGCTAGGCTCGTCAAGTCAACCTAAGTGTTTCGCGTGTGTAAATCTGGCTACACCCGTTGTATGTGAACGTAAGAATCTATCACACCCGATCATCACGTGGTGCTTCAAAACGACGAACTTTCGCAACGGTGCACAGTTAGGGGGAACACTTTCTTGAAATTTTAACGAGGGATCATCTTATTTACTACCGTCGTTCTAAGCAAATAAGATGTATAAACATGATAAACATCACATGCAATCAAATAGTGACATGATATGGCCAATATCATATTGCTCCTTTTGATCTCCATCTTCGGGGCTCCATGATCATCATGGTCACCGGCATGACACCATGATCTCCATCATCATGATCTCCATCATCGTGTCTTCATGAAGTTGTCTCGCCAACAATTACTTCTACTACTACAGCTAATGGTTAGCAATAAAGTAAAGTAATTACATGGCGTTGTTCAATGACACGTAGGTCATACAATAAATAAAGACAACTCCTATGGCTCCTGCCGGTTGTCATACTCATCGACATGCAAGTCGTGATTCCTATTACAAGAACATGATCAATCTCATACATCACATATCATTCATCACATTCTTCTTGGCCATATCACATCACATAGCATACCCTGCAAAAACAAGTTAGACGTCCTCTACTTGTTGTTTGCATGTTTTACGTGGCTGCTATGGGTTTCTAGCAAGAACATTTCTTACCTACGCAAAACCACAACGTGATATGCCAATTGCTATTTACCCTTCATAAGGACCCTTTTCATCGAATCCGATCCGACTAAAGTGGGAGAGACTGGCACCCGCTAGCCACCTTATGCAACATGTGCATGTCAGTCGGTGGAACCTGTCTCACGTAAGTGTACGTGTAAGGTCGGTTCGGGCCGCTTCATCCCACAATGCCGCTGAATCAAGATTGGACTAGTAACGATAAGCATATTGAACAAAATCAACGCCCACAACTACTTTGTGTTCTACTCGTGCATGGAATCTACGCAATAGACCTAGCTCTGATACCACTGTTGGGGAACGTAGCAGAAATTCAAGATTTTCCTACGTGTCACCAAGATCTATCTATGGAGAAACCAACAACGAGGGGAAGGAGAGTGCATCTACATACCCTTGTAGATCGCTAAGCGGAAGCGTTCAAGTGAACGGGGTTGATGGAGTCGTACTCGCCGTGATCCAAATCACCGATGATCCTAGTGCCGAACGGACGGCACCTCCGCGTTCAACACACATGCAGCCCGGTGACGTCTCCCACGCCTTGATCCAGCAAGGGGAGAAGGAGAGGTTGGGGAAGACTCCATCCAGCAGCAGCACGACGGCGTGGTGGTGGTGGAGGAGCGCGGAATTCTAGCAGGGCTTCGCCAAGCACTACGAGATACGAGGAGGGAGAGAGGTAGGGCTGCGCCTTGGGAGAGTTCATCTCGTGTCTTGGGCAGCCCCAAAACCTCCACTATATATAGGGGCAAGGGGGAGGGGGAGTCTCCCTAGGGTTTCCCCTAGGGGGGCGGCGGCCAGGGCAGATTGGATCTCCCCCTTGGGTGACTTGGCCCCCAAGCCAGGAGCTGGGAACCCTAGATGGGGTGCCCCAAACCCCCTGGTCACGTGGGAATAGGTTAGGGGGGTGCACAGCCCCTTAGTGGGCTGGTTTGCCCACTTCCCTTGGCCTATGAAGCCCCCCAACACTTGTCGGGGCTCCCGAAACACCTTTCGGTCATGCTGGTCATCACCCGGTACCTCCTGAACACTCCCGGACTCCAAAACCCTTCGTCCAATATATCAATCTTTACCTCCGGACCATTCCGGAACTCCTCATAACGTCTGGGATCTCATTTGGGACTCCGAACAACATTCGGTAACTGCGTACATACTTTCCCTATAACCCTAGCGTCATCGAACCTTAAGTGTGTAGACCCTACGGGTTCGGGAATCATGCAGACATGACCGAGACACCTCTCCGGCCAATAACCAACAGCGGGATCTGGATACCCATGTTGGCTCCTACATGTTCCATGATGATCTCATCGGATGAACCACGATGTCAAGGATTCAGTCAATCCCGTATACAATTCCCTTTGTCTAGCGGTATTGTACTTGCCCGAGATTCGATCGCCGGTATCCCGATACCTTGTTCAATCTCGTTACTGGCAAGTCTCTTTACTCGTTCCGTAACACATCATCCCGTGATCAACTCCTTGATCACATTGTGCACATTATGATGATGTCCTACCAAGTGGGCCCAGAGATACCTCTCCGTCGCACGGAGTGACAAATCCCAGTCTCGATTGGTGCCAACCCAACAGACACTTTTGGAGATGCCCGTAGTGCACCTTTATAGCCACACAGTTACGTTGTGACGTTTGGCACACCCAAAGTATTCCTACGGTATCCGGGAGTTGCACAATCTCATGGTCTAAGGAAATGATACTTGACATTAGAAAAGCTTTAGCATTACGAACTACATGATCTTGTGCTATGCTTAGGATTGGGTCTTGTCCATCACATCATTCTTCTAATGATGTGATCCCATTATCAATGACATCCAATGTCCATGGTCAGGAAACCGTAACCATCTATTGATCAACGAGCTAGTCAACTAGAGGCTTACTAGGGACATGGTGTTGTCTATGTATCCACACATGTATCTGAGTTTCCTATCAATACAATTCTAGCATGGATAATAAACTATTGTCATGAACAATAAAATATAATAATAACTAATTTATTATTGCGAAGGAGAAAGCATCGCTCAAGCTTGGGCGAGGCTTAAGTCAATGTTATATTCGTGCCCCACTCATGAGCTCTCAAGAGAAATGATTATTCAAAAAATTTATGCTCGACTTTCTCTCAATGATCGCTCCATGCTCGATACTTCTTGTACTGGCTCTTCTATGATGAAGACTATTGAATTCAAATGGGATTTATTGGAAAGAATTAAACGCAACTCTGAAGATTGGGATCTCGATGAAGGTAAGGAGTCAGGTATTACACCTAAGTTTGATTGTGTTAAATCTTTTATGGATACCGATGTTTTCCGTGAATTTAGCACTAAATATGGACTTGACTCCGAGATAGTAGCTTCTTTCTGTGAATCCTTTGCTACTCATGTTGACCTCCCTAAGGATAAGTGGTTTAAATATAATCCTCCCATTGAAGTAAAAGTAGTTGCACCTATTAAAGTTGAAGAAAAGACTATCACTTATGATGATCATGTTGTTCCTGCTGCTTATATTGAGAAGCCACCTTTCCCTATTAGAATAAAGGATCATGCTAAAGCTTCAACTGTAGTCAACAAAAGTAATATTAGGAGACAGAAACCCCCCTGAGCAAGTTAAAGTTGAACCTAAAATTGCTATGGTCAAAGATCTCTTGGCTGATAATATCGATGGGCATGTTATTTACTTCTGTGATGAGACTGCTAGAATTGCTAAACCTGGTGCTAAAGATAAACACAGACCTGTGGTAGGCGTGCCTATTATTTCTGTTAAAATAGGATATCATTATTATCATGGCTTGTGTGATATGGGTGCTAGTGCTAGTGCAATACCTCATTATTTATATGAAGAAATTATGCATGATATTGCACCTGCTAAGATAAAAGATATCAATGTTACCATTAAGCTTGCCAATAGAGATACTATTTCACCAACTGGGATTGTTAGAGATGTTGAAGTCTTGTGTGGGAAGGTTAAATATCCTGCTGATTTTCTTGTTCTTGTTTCCCCAGAAGATAGCTTTTGTCCCATTATATTTGGTAGACCCTTCTTGAACACTGTTAATGCTAGGATAGACTGCAAAAAGGATGTTGTTACTATTGGTTTGGGTGATATGTCTCATGATTTTAATTTTGCTAAATTTAGTAGACAACCCCATGATGAGGAATTGTCCAGTAAAGATGAAATTATTGGTCTTGCTTCTATTGTTGTGCCTCCTAATGATCCTTTAGAACAACATTTGCTAGACCATGAAAATGATATGTATATGAATGAAAGAAGGGAAATAGATGAAGTATTCTTTAAACAGGGACCTGTTCTGAAACACAACTTGCCTGTCGAAATCCTAGGGGATCCTCCTCCACCCAAGGGTGATCCCGTGTTTGAGCTTAAACCATTGCCAGATACTCTTAAATATGCTTATCTTGATGAAAAGAAGATATATCCTGTTATTATTAGTGCTAACCTTTCAGAGCATGAAGAAGAGAAATTATTGAAAACTCTGAAGAAGCATCGTGCTGCTATTGGATATACTCTTGATGATCTTAAGGGCATTAGTCACACTCTATGTCAACACAAAATAAATTTGGAGAAAGACGCCAAACCAGTTATTGATCACCAACGACGGTTAAATCCTAAGATGAAATAAGTGATAAGAAAGGAAATATTAAAGCTCCTTATAGCAGGTATAATTTATCCCGTTGCTGATAATCAGTGGGTAAGCCATGTCCGTTGTATCCCTAAGAAGGGAGGTATTACTGTCGTTCCTAATGATAAAGACGAATTGATCCCACAAAGAATTATTAGAGGTTATAGAATGGTAATTGATTTCCGCAAATTAAACAAAACTACTAAAAAAGATCACTACCCTTTGCCTTTCATTGATCAAATGCTAGAAATATTATCCAAACATACACATTTTTGCTTTCTAGATGGTTACTCTGGTTTCTCTCAAATACCTGTGTCAGCTGAGGATCAAGAAAAGACCACTTTTACTTGCCCTTTCGGTACCTTTGCTTATAGACGTATGCCTTTTGGTTTATATAATGCACCTGCCACCTTTCAAAGATGCATGATGGCTATATTCTCTGACTTTTGTAAAAAGATTTGTGAGGTTTTCATGGATGATTTCTTTGTTTATGGAACTTATTTTGATGATTGATTGAGCAACCTTGATCGAGTTTTGTAGAGATGTGAAGAAACTAATCTTGTCTTGAATTGGGAGAAGTGCCACTTTATGGTTAATGAAGGTATTGTCTTGGGGCATAAAATTTATGAAATAGGTAATGAAGTTGACAAAGCTAAATTTGATGCTATTGAAAAGATGCTGTGTCCCAAGGACATTAAAGGTATAAGAAGTTTCCTTGGTCATGCCGGTTTTTATAGGAGGTTCATTAAGGACTTTTCTAAAATCTCCAGGCCTCTTACTAATCTTTTACAAAAAGATATTCCTTTTTCTTTGATGATGATTGTGTAGAAGCATTTGGAATACTTAAGAAAGCATTAATTTCTGCACCAATTGTTCTGCCACCTGATTGGAATTTACCCTTTGAAATTATGTGTGATGCTAGTGATTATGTTGTAGGTGTTGTTCTAGGACTAAGAGTTGATAAGAAATTAAATGTTAGCCAGTATGCTAGTAAGACTCTAGACAGTGCTCAAAGAAATTATGCTACTACTGAAAAAGAATTTTTAGCAGTTGTATTTGCTTGTGATAAGTTCAGACCTTATATTGTTGATTCTAAAGTAACTATTCACACTGATCATGCTGCTATTAATATCTTATGGAAAAGAAAGATGCTAAACCTAGACTTATTAGATGGGTTCTCTTGCTACAAGAATTTGATTTGCATATTATTGATAGAAAGGGAGCTAAGAACCCCGTAGCAGACAACTTGTCTAGGTTAGAGAATGTTCTTGATGACCCACTACCTATTGATGATAGCTTTCCTGATGAACAATTAAATGTCATTAATGCTTCTCGTATTGCTCCATGGTATGCTAATTATGCTAATTATATTGTTGCTAAATTTATACCACTTAGTTTCACATACCAGCAAAAGAAAAAGTTTTTCTATGATTTAAGACATTACTTCTGAGATGACCCACACCTTCATAAAGAAGGAGTAGATGGTGTTATTAGACGTTGTATACCTGAGCATGAACAGGAAGGGGACGACCTTCGTCCTTTCTCTCTATTCTGCCGTGGTCGGTTCTTGAGTCTTACTCAATACTCATACCTTATAATACAGCCAAGAACTCCTTCTTTGCCGATCTATTTTTGAACTCCTTCAAAATCTTGTCATGGTATGTGTTCGTTTGAAAGTACTATTAAGCATTTTTTATCTATCCTTATAGATCTTGATGCTCACTGTTCAAGTAGCTTAATCCAGGTTTTCCATTGAAAAACACTTTTCAAATAACCCTGCATGCTTTCCAAAAATTCTACACCATTTCTGATCAACAATATGTCAACAACATATACTCATCAGAAATTCTATAGTGCTCCCACTCACTTCTTGGGAAATACAAGTTTCTCATAAACTTTGTATAAACCTAAAATCTTTGATCATCTCATCAAAGCGTACATTCCAATTCCGAGATGCTTACTCCAGTCCTTAGAAGGATTGCAGTAGCTTTGCATACTTGTTAGCATCTTTCAGGATTGACAAAACCTTCTGGTTGTATCACATACAACCTTTGCTCAAGAAAATCGTCGAGGAAACAATGTTTTGACATCCTATCTGCAAGATTTCATAAATAATGCAGTAACTTCTAACATAATTCCAACAGACTCTTAGCATCGCTTCGAGTGAGAAAGTCTCATCGTAGTCAACTCCTTGAACTTGTCGGGAAACATCTTAATGACAAGTCGAGCTTTCTTAATGGTGATACTTACCATCATTGTCCGTCTTCCTTTTAAAATCCGTATGTACCCAACAGTCTTACGACCATCAAGTAGTTCTTCCAAAGTCTACACTTTATTTTTATACATGGATCCTCTCTCGGATTTTATGGCCTCGAGCCAATTTTCGGAATCGGACCCACCATCGCTTCTCCATAGCTCGTAGGTTCGTCGTTGTCTAGCAACATGACTTCCAAGACATGATTACGTACCACTCTGAAGTGGTACACATCCTTGTCGGCCTATGAGGTTTGGTAGTGACTTGATCCGAAGTTTCATGATCTCTATCATAAGCTTCCACTTCAATTGGTGAGGTGCCACAGGAACAACTTCATGTGCCCTGCGACACACTAGTTGAAGTGTCGGTTCAATAACCTCATCAAGTCTCCACCATCCTCCCACTCAATTCTTTCGAGAGAAACTTTTCCTCGAGAAAGGATCCGATTCTAGAAACAATTACTTTTGCTTCCGGATCTGAAATAGGAGGTATACCCAACTATTTTGGGTATTCTATGAAGATGCATTCATCCGCTTTGGGTTCGAGCTTATCAGTATGAAACCTTTTCATATAAGCGTCGCAGCCCCAAACTTTTAAGAAACGACAGCTTAGGTTTCTCTGAACCATAGTTCGTACGGTGTCGACTCAAACGGAACTGTGTGGTGCCCTATTTAAAGTGAATGTGGTTGTCTCTAATGCCTAACCCATAAACTGTAGTGGTAATTTGATAAGAGACATCATGGTATGCACCATATCCAATAGGGTGCAGTTATGATGTTCGGACACACCATGACACTATGGTGTTCCAGGCGGTCTTAGTTGTGAAACAATTTCCACAATGTCTCAACTGTGTGCCAAACTCATAACTCAGATATTCATTTCTATGATCATATCATATATATTTTTATCCTCTTGTCACGACGATCTTTCAACTTCACCCTGAAATTACTTGAACCTTTCAATAATTCAGACTCGTGATTCATCAAGTAAATATACTTAGCATCTACTCATATTATCTGTGAAGTAAGAACATGACGATATCCACTACATGCCTCAGCACTCATTGGACTGCAACATCGAGATGTATTACTTCCAACAAGTTGCTTTCTTGTTCCATCTTACTGAAAACGGGGCCTTTCAGTCATCTTGCCCATGCGGTATGATTTGCATGTCTCAAGTGATTCAAAATCAAGTGATCCCAAATGATCCATCTATATGGAGTTTCTTCATGCATATATACCAATAGGCATGGTTCGCATGTCTCAAGTGATTCAAAATCAAGTGAGTCCAAAGATCCATCAACATGGAGCTTCTTCATGCATTTTATACCATTATGACTCAAATTGTAGTGCCACAAGTATGTGGTACTATCATTTATATCTTTTGGCATGAACATGTGTATCACTACGATCGAGATTCAATAAACCATTTATTTTAGGTGCAAGACCGTTGAAGGTATTATTCAAATAAACAGAGTAACCATTATTCTCCTTAAATGAATAACCGTATTTGCGATAAACATAATCCAATCATGTCTATGCTCAACGAAAACACCAAATAACAATTATTTAGGTTTAACACTAATCTCGATGGTAGAGGGAGCAGGCGATGCTTGATCACATCAACCTTGGAAACACTTCCAACATATATCGTCATCTCACCTTTAGCTAGTCTCCGGTTTTTTTCATAGCCTTTTATTTTGAGTTACTAACGCTTAGCAACCAAACCGGTATCTTAATACCCTGGTGCTACTAGGAGTACTAGTAAAGTACACATTTAATACAATGTATATCCTATATATACTTCTGTCAACCTTGCCAGCCTTCTCATCTACCAAGTATCTAGGGTAGTTCTGCTTCAGTGACTGTTCCCCTCATTGCAGAAGCACTTAGTATCGGGTTTTGGGTTCAACCTTGGGTTTCTTCACTAGAGCAGCAACTGATTTGCCATTTCATGAAGTATCCCTTCTTGCCCTTGCCCTTCTTGAAACTAGTGGTTTTACTAACCATCAACAATTGATGCTCCTACTTGATTTCTACTTTCGTGGTGTCAAACATCGTGAATTGCTCAAGGATCATCATGTATATCCCTGATATGTCATAGTTCATCACGAAGCTCTAATAGCTTGGTGACAGTGACTATGGAGAACCATCACTATCTCATCTGGAAGAATAAATCCTACTCGATTCAAGTGATTTTAGTACTCAGACAATGTGAGCACATGCTCAACGATTGAGCTTTTCTCCCTTAGTTTGCAGGCTAAGAAACTTGTCGGTGGTCTTACACCTCTTGACGTGAGCACGAGCCTGAAATCCCAATTTCAGCTCTTGGAACATCTCATATGTTCTGCGACGTTTCAAAAATGTCTTCGGTGCCCCAATTCCAAACCGTTTAACATTACGCACTGAACTATCACGTAGTCATCAAAACATGTATGTCAGATGTTCGCAACATCCACAAACCACGCTCGAGGTTCAGCACACCGAGCGGTGCATTATGGACATAAGCCTTCTGTGCAGCAATGAGGACCCAGTCCGCATAATTGCTACTACCAACTTTCAACTAAATTTTCTCTAGGAGCGTATCTTAAACAGTAGAACTAAAGCGTAAGCTATAACATAATTTGCAAAGATCTTTTGACTATGTTCATGATAATTAAGTTCATCTGATTATTTAATGAACTCCCACTCAGATAGACATCCCTCTAGTCATCTAAGTGATACGTGATTCGAGTCAACTAGGCCGTGTTCGATCATCACGTGAGACGGACTAGTCATCATCGGTGAACATCTTCATGTTGATCGTATCTTCTATACGACTCATGTTCGACCTTTCGGTCTTCCGTGTTTCGAGGCCATGTCTGTACATGCCAGGCTCGTCAAGTCAACCTAAGTGTATTGCGTGTGTAAATCTGGCTTACACCCATTGTATTCGAACGTTAGAATCTATCACACCCGATCATCACGTGGTGCTTCAAAACAGCGAACCTTCGCAATGGTGCACAGTTAGGGGGAACACTTTCTTGAAATTTTAGCGAGGGATCATCTTATTTATGCTACCGTCGTTCTAAGCAAATAAGATGTAAAACATGATAAACATCACATGCAATCAAATAGTGACATGATATGGCCAATATCATTTTGCTCCTTTTGATCTCCATCTTCGGGCCGCCATGATCATCATCGTCACCGGCATGACACCATGATCTCCATCATCGTGTCTTCATGAAGTTGTCTCGTCAACTATTACTTCTACTACTACGGCTAACGGTTAGCAATAAAGTAAAGTAATTACATGACATTTATGTTGACACGCAGGTCATAAATAAATTAAGACAACTCCTATGGCTCCTTCCGGTTTTCATACTCATCGACATGCAAGTCGTGATTCCTATTACAAGAACATGATCAATCTCATACATCACATATCATTCATCACATTCTTTTGGCCACATCACATCACATAGCATACCCTGCAAAAACAAGTTAGACGTCCTCTAATTGTTGTTGCACGTTTTTACGTGGCTGCTATGGGTTTCTAGCAAGAATGTTTCTTACCTACGCAAAAGCCACAACGTGATATGCCAATTTCTATTTACCCTTCATAAGGACCCTTTTCATCGAATCCGATCCGACTAAAGTGGGAGAGGCAGACACCCGCTAGCCACCTTATGCAACTAGTGCATGTCAGTCGGTGGAACCTGTCTCACGTAAGAATACGTGTAAGGTCGGTCCGGGCCGCTTCATCCCATGATGCCGCCGAATCAAGATAAGACTAGTAACGGCAAGTAAATTGACAAAATCGACGCCCACAACAACTTGTGTTCTACTCGTGCATAGAAACTACGCATAAACCTGGCTCTGATACCACTGTTGGAGATCGTAGCAGAAATTTAAAATTTTCTACGCATCACCAAGATCAATCTATTGAGTAATCTAGCAACGAGGGAAGGTGAGTGCATCTACATACCCTTGTAGATCGCTAAGAGGAAGCGTTGCAAGAACGCAGATGAAGGAGTCGTACTCGTAGCGATTCAGATCGCGGTTGATTCCGATCTAAGCGCCGAACAACGGCGCCTCCGCGTTCAACACACGTGCAGCCCGGTGACGTCTCCCACGCCTTGATCCAGCAAGGAGAGAGGGAGAGGTTGGGGAAGACTCCGTCCAGCAGCAGCACAGCAGCGTGGTGGTGAAGGAGGAGCGTGGCAATCCCGCAGGGCTTCGCCAAGCACCGCGGGAGAGGAGGAGGACTTGGGAGAGGGGGAGGGCTGCACCAGAACTTGGGTGCGGCTGCCCTACCACCCCCCACATATATATAGGGGCAAAGGAGAGGGGGGCCGGTCCCTTCAGATCCAATCTGAGGAGGGGGCGGCGACCAGGGGGGTTGCCTTGCCCCCCAGGGCAAGGGGGGCGCCCCCTTTAGGGTCCCCCTAAACCCTAGGCGCATGGGCCCTAGGGGGAGGCGCCCAGCCCACTAAGGCGCTGGTCCCTCTCCACACACAGCCCATAGGGCCCTCCGGGGTAGGTGGACCCTCCCGGTGGACCCCCGGAACCCCTTCGGTGGTCCTGGTACAATACCGGTAACCCCCGAATTATTCTGGTGACCGTATGATGACGTCCCATATATAAATCTTTACCTCCGGACCATTCTGGAACTCCTCGTGACGTCTGGGATCTCATCCGGGACTCCGAACAACATTCGGTAACCACGTACACCTATTCCCTATAGCCCTAGCGTCATCGAACCTTAAGTGTGTAGACCCTACGGGCTCGGGAGTCATGCAGACATGGCCGAGACAACTCTCCGGTCAATAACCAACAACGGGATCTAGATACCCATGTTGGCTCCCACATGCTCCACGATGATCTCATCGGATGAACCACGATGTCAAGGATTCAATCAATCCCGTATACAATTCCCTTTGTCTACCGGTATAGCACTTGCCCGAGATTCGATCGTCGGTATCCCGATACCTTGTTCAATCTCGTTACCGGCAAGTCTCTTTACTCGTTCTGTAACACATCATCCCATTATCAACTCCTTGGTCACATTGTGCACATTATGATGATGTCCTACCGAGTGGGCCCAGAGATACCTCTCCGTTACACGGAGTGACAAATCCCAGTCTCGATTCGTGCCAACCCAATAGACACTTTCGGAGATACCCGTAGTGCACCTTTATAGCCACCCAGTTACGTTGTGACGTTTGGCACCCCCAAAGCACTCCTACAGTATCCGGGAGTTGCACAATCTCATGGTCTAAGGAAATGATAGTTGACATTAGAAAAGCTTTAGCATACGAACTACACGAACTTGTGCTAGGCTTAGGATTGGGTCTTGTCCATCACATCATTCTCCTAATGATGTGATCCTGTTATCAACGACATCCAGTGTCCATGTTCAGGAAACCGTAACCATCTATTGATCAACGAGCTAGTCAACTAGAGGCTTGCTAGGGACATGGTGTTGTCTATCTATCCACACATGTATCTGAGTTTTCTATCAATACAATTCTAGCATGGATAATAAACGATTATCATGAACAAGGAAATATAATAATAACTAATTTATTATTGCCTCTAGGGCATATTTCCAACATTGGGCTTCTTCACTTGAGCAGCAACTTGCTTGTCGTTCTTCTTGAAGTTCCCCTTCTTCCCTTTGCCCTTTTTCTTGAAACTAGTGGTCTTGTTGACCATCAACACTTGATGCTCCTTCTTGATTTCTACCTCCGCAGCTTTTAGCATCGTGAAGAGCTCGGGAATTGTCTTATCCATCCCTTTCATATTATAGTTCACACGAAGCTTTTGTAGCTTTGTGGCAGTGATTGAAGAAGTCTATCAATGACATTATCAACCGGAAGATTAACTCCTAGCTGAGTGAAGTGATTGTGGCACCCAGACATTCTGAGTATATGCTCACTGACAGAACTATTCTCCTCCATTTTGCAGCTATAGAACTTATTGGAGACTTCATATCTCTCAATCCTGGCATTTGCTTGTAATATTAACTTCAACTTCTGGAACATCTCATATGCTCCATGACGTTCAAAACGACGTTGAAGTCCCGGTTCTAAGTCGTAAAGCATGGCACACTGAACTATCGAGTAGTCATCAGCTTTGCTCTGCCAGACGTTCATAACATCTGGAGTTGCTCCTGTAGCAGGTTTGGCACCTAGCGGTGCTTCCAAGATGTAATTCTTTTGTGCAGCAATGAGGATAATCCTCAAGTTACGGACCCAGTCCGTGTAGTTTCTACCATCATCTTTCAACTTATCTTTCTCTTGGAACGCATTAAAATTCAATGGAACAGTAGCACGGGCCATTTATCTACAACAACATAGACATGCAAAATACTATCATGTACTAAGTTCATGATAAATTAAAGTTCAATTAATCATACTACTTAAGAACTCCCACTTAGATAGACATCCCTCTAATCATATAAGTGATCACGTGATACATATCAACTAAACCATGTCCGATCATCACGTGAGATGGAGTAGTTTTCAATGGTGAACATCACTATGTTGATCATATCTACTATGTGATTCACGCTCAACCTTTCGGTCTTGGTGTTCCGAGGCCATATCTGCATATGCTAGGCTCATCAAGTTTAACCCGAGTATTCTGTGTGTGCAAAACTAGCTTGCACCCGTTGTATGTGAACGTAGAGCTTACCACACCTGATCATCACGTGGTGTCTCGGCACGACGAACTGTAGCAACGGTGCATACTCAGGGAGAGCACTTGTACCTTGAAATTTAGTGAGAGGTCATCTTATAATGCTACCACCGTACTAAGCAAAATAAGATGAATAAAGGATAAACATCACATGCAATCAATATAAGTGATATGATATGGCCATAATCATCTTGTGCGTTTGATCTCCATCTCCAAAGCACTGTCATGGTCACCATCGTCACCTGCTTGACACCTTGATCTCCATCAAAGCATCGTTGTCGTCTCGCCAACTATTGCTACTACGACTATGGCTACCGCTTAGTGATAAAGTAAAGCAATTACATGGCGATTGCATTTCATACAATAAAGCGACAACCATATGGCTCCTGCCAGTTGCCGATGACTGTTAGAAAACATGATCATCTCATACAACAATTCATCTATCATCACGTCTTGACCACATCACATCACAGCAAGCCCTGCAAAAACAAGTTAGACGTCCCCTACTTTGTTGTTGCAAGTTTTATGTGGCTGCTATGGGCTTCTAGCAAGAACCGTTCTTACCTACGCATAAAAACCACAAGGATTTTTGTCAAGTTTGTTGTTTTAACCTTCAACAAGGACCGGACGTAGTCACGCTCGATTCAACTAAAGTTGGAGAAAGAGACACCCACTAGCCACCTGTGTGCAAAGCACGGCGGTAGAACCAGTCTCATGAATGCAATCATCTAATGTCAGTCCGGGCCGCTTCATCCAACAATACCGCCGAATCAAAGTATGACATGCTGGTAAGCAGTATGACTATTATCGCCCACAACTCTTTGTGTTCTACTCGTGCATATAACATCTACGCATAGACCTGGCTCGGATGCCACTGTTGGGGAACGTAGTATTTCAAAAAAATCGTACAATCACACAAGATCTATCTAGGAGAAGCATAGCAACGAGCGGGGAGAATGTGTCCATGTACCCTCGTAGACCGAGAGCGGGAGCGTTTAGTAACACGGCTGATGTAGTCGAACGTCTTCGCGATCCAACCGATCAAGTATCGAACGTCCGCAATCTGCACACGTTCAGCTCGGTGACGTCCCTGGAACTCAAGATCCAGCTGAGGTCGAGGGAGAGTTTCACCAGCACGATGGCGTGGTGACAGTGATGATGAAGTTACCGACGCAGGGCTTCACCTAAGCACTACGACAATATAACCGTGGTGGAAAACTGTGGAGGGGGGCACCGCACATGGCTAAAGCTCAACTTGTGTGTCTATGGGGTGCCCCCTCCCCCGTATATAAAGAAGGGGAGGAGGAGGAGAGCCGACCACAAGGGGCACGCCCAAGGGAGGGATTCTTACTCCTAGTAGGAGTAGGTTTCCCCCTTTCCTAGTCCAAGTAGGAGAAGGGGGAAGGAGGAGGAGGAGGAGGAGGAGGAGGAGGAGGAGAGAAGGAAGGAGGGGGCGCCGCCCCCTCCCCTTGTCCAATTCGGATTGGGGCAAGGGGGGCACCTCCTGGCCAGCCCTCTCTCTTCTCCACTAAGGCCCATGAGGCCCAATAGCTTCCGGGGGGGGTTCCGGTAACCCCCGGTACTCCTAAACTTATCTGATACGACCCGAACCATTCCGGTGTTCGAATATAACCTTCCAACATATGAATATTTATGTCTCGACCATTCTGAGACTCCTCGTCACATCCGTGATCTCATCCGAGACTCCGAACAAACTTCGGTCATCAAATCACAAAAACTCATAATACAAATCGTCATCGAACGTTAAGCGTGCGGACCCTACGGGTTCGAGAACTATGTAGACATGACCGAGACACATTTCCGGTCAATAACCAATAGCGGAACCTAGATGCTCATATTGGCTCCTACATATTCTACGAATATCTTTATCGGTCAAACCGTACAACAACATATGTTGTTCCCTTTGTCATCGGTATGTTACTTGCTCGATATTCGATCGTCGGTATCATCATACCTAGTTCAATCTCGTTACCGGCAGGTCTCTTTACTCGTTTTGTAGTGCATCATCCCGCAACTAACTCATTAGTCACATTGTTTGCAAGTCTTATAGTGATGTGCATTACCGAGAGGGGCTAGAGATACCTCTCCGACGATCGGAGTGATAAATCCTAATCTCGATCTATGCCAACTCAACAAACACCATCAAAGACACCTGTAGAGCATCTTTATAATCACCCAGTTGCGTTGTGATGTTTGATAACACACTAAGTGTTCCTCCGGTATTCGGAAGTTGCATAATCTCATAGTCATAGGAACATGTATAAGTCATGAAGAAAGCAATAGCAATAAACTAATCGATCATAGTGCTAAGCTAACGGATGGGTCTTGTCCATCACATCATTCTCTAATGATGTGATACCACTTACCAAATGACAACGCATGTCTATGGTTAGGAAACTTAACCATCTTTAATTAACGAGCTAGTCTAGTAGAGGCATACTAGGGACACTCTGTTTGTCTATATATTCACACATGTACTAAGTTTCCGGTTATTACAATTCCAGCATGAATAATAAACATTTATCATGATATAAGGAAATATAAATAACAACTTTATTATTGCCTCTAGGGCACATTTCCTTCAGTTCGCAAGTATTGCTGTCCAAACACTGCCACCACTGCCCTGCAGAACTTGTAGAAACACTCAATGGTGGTGAACTTGGCCATGCGCCCAGAGTCGTCGAGTGAATCCCCTGGAGCTCCGTATGCAAGCATCCTCATCGTTGTCGTGCACTTCTGAATTGAGGTGAATCCAAGTTTGCCGGTGCAATCCTTCTTGCACTTGAAGTAGCTGTCGAACTCCCGGATGGAATTCACAATCCTGAGGAAAAGCTTTCAGCTCATCCGATAACGGCGCCGAAATACTTTGTCGCTGTGCAGTGGAGTGTCGGCGAAGTAGTCGGAGTAGAGCATGCGATAGCCTTCGAGACGATGCCGGTTCTTTGCTTTCATCCGCCCCGGTGCCGAGCCACCTCGCCGCAACTTTTCATTGCTCGCCAGCAGGCCGGCGAGGGTGGTGAGGATCATGAGATGTTCTTCTTCCTGAATGTCGGCATCGGCTTCCTCCTCCAGCAGCGCGGCGAGCGCCTCCTCGTCGTCCGAGTACATTGCCGAGGCAGGCAAATCACCGAACACCTTGCGGGCGCGGTGGGCGCGCACCAGCCGGTACACTTCCCCTCCACGGTCACGCCAGGAAAATCGCCTAGACGGTGGTGGAGAGGCTGCCTCGGCGAAACCTCTACTCTTTTTCCGACGGGGAATGGCCTATCTAGTGATGGTGGGCGGTGGCCGGCGCCGGGATCAGCCGGGTGGTGGCCGAGCGCGCGGGGGGGTGGGAGGTGAATCTGGATGAAAGGCTTGACTTTTCGCCTGACGGTGTGGGCCAGGCGTGCTTTTCCCTTGCGCCGGAGCCCCTGAACGCCCCCCTAGTGCGCCGGGTTTGGCCTGCATCGCCGGGCCCAAAAACAGGCCGAGCGGGCGGATTTCGGCGTCTTGGGGGCGCGACTAGGGTGTTTTTTCGGCGCCGGCGCGGAAAAAGATGCCTGGGGGCTGTTGGAGACGCGGCTGGAGATGCTCTAAGAGACGAAGAGCAGCATCCAAAAGGGATCTTTTTCGTGCATTTATTTTCCAAGAACCAGCTTTGATCAGCTTTTTTCGGGATTGTCAAATCTCAGTTAGTCAAGTCTCAGTCGATACTATATTCGTAGGATCTTAGAGCATTTACAATCGGGCGTCTCAAAACTTCCTGAAACGCCTGAGCGGCCCGCCCGGTCGCTGACCGGTCACGAAAAATCTAACCCAAATGGACGCATCAAACGGACATCACATGCCCGGGCTGATCAGCACCCCTCATACCTAGCACAAATATGGGGCAGATATGGGGGCGCCCGCGGCGGGATCTCACGCGGAAACGTCTGGAAATCCGGAGGTCCGAAACTCGTCTCCTCCGTCAGAGCAATGTCGCCATGAGGCGCCGCTCCAGTAGGCTACGTCGTGCCTAGCCTAGTTATTTACGTCGACCGCCGGCATCGAAACCCTACCATCCACATTTTCCTCTGCCAGTCCGCCGCCGCCGTTACTTCGCACTCCTCGTCTGCCTGGTAGCCATGCCCCCACGCCGCCGGGTGAGGAGCCACTCATTTCTAATGGCGGAGCGCCGGCTTGAGCTCCTTGAGCAGATCCGGGTAAGGCGCGAAGCCCTGATCGCCGTGGGGCTACCTCCAGATGAAGTGGATCCGGAGAAGGAGGAGGAGGATGATGATCCGGAGGAGGAGGATGTTGGGGGACGCTGGCGACGCGGATCTGCAGGCGGAGCAGCCGGCCATCCCCGATTCCCTTTGCTCGGAGTCCGCTGTGGATGGCAGACGCCGTCGCCGGCGGTAGGTGGAGATGCTCGCCTACATGGATGAGGTCGAGCAGGAGGAGGATGAGCCGGAGCCCTCCTATGCGCCCTTCCAGCCGGCACCCGACACCGACGTCGTGGACATCTTCGATGACGAAGATTAGCTAGGGTAGTACGTAGTATGTAGCACACATGATTTCTTTTGCATGCTTTGGGATTGAAATACGAGAGACTCGGATGCAGAATGGCTAATTTGAGATGTGACCGGTTACTGTCTGGGGACACAACCGGTCGCGCCCGCGGGCGTTTGAGGGACCGGATTTGTAAAGTCCGGCTGTAGATGCTCTTACGTGAAGATCCATGTAATTTTTTTAGTGTTTTTCTTACATATTATGTCACTTGACCTGGACTTGATTAAGTCTTATCTTTTTTCAGGTCGACGGCAATTTTCACCGGCCTTCTTGTATTGCCATTGCACCGCCCTCTTGGTCTGCACTGGGAGAAACAACGCAGCATGTCGAAAGAAGAGGCGACGTATGGTTTCGGGTTCAGGACATGAATCCAGTGGCGGAGGCGGGGGTGACCAGCAGGGGCCCTGGCCCCCCCTAACATTGTTGTATTAAGCCTAATATGCATGCTAATAGATGTATAATGGTTGCAAAAATGGTGTATTCTTATAAGCTGGCCCTCCCTAGCAAGGATTTACTACACTTGGCCCTCCTCATGCTATATTCCTGGCTCCGCCACTGCATGAATCCAGTATACATATTCATCTATCTATACTACTATGCGTGCAGTGAGTTATGCACCGCACGAGCTGGTTTGGGGCCGTCCATGCATGGAGCTGAGCTGAGCTAGCTATAGTAGCGGGTAGCGGACGAGGGCAGGTGGATCGGCATGGAGATAAACTGCACTGCACATGCATGCAGCGGCCGGTACTTTTGCACTACTGGAACATGCAGATGCCGCTCAGCTAGGCTAGCTAGGGCATATAAATCTGTACGTGCAGGCAGGCGCGGCAGCGTACCAGCAACGGTACGCTCGCTCCGTGCACGCACGCATCAGATCACGGATCCATCCACGGTCGACTTGTCACGCGCGTCAAGTTAATGCGCGGTCGGCCGTCACCCAACCGGGGCCTTCGCCGGCCAGATCAGTACGCGCGCACGTAACTCGGCAATGGAGTACGTACGAGCGTGCATTTACGCTGCTGAACGTACGTGTTTGGCCGGCGCGGCACGCGCTCGTGTTCCTGTCGGGCCGTCGCGTCGAGCGGGTGGGCGGCCGCGCCAGGTACGGGCATGGCGACGACGTGCGCGCCCGGCCGTCGTCGTCGCCGAGTCGTGTCCTGCTTGTCCGTGCGAGCGAGAGGCCTACCGGCGGCGTGCGTGTTCGCGCACCGGTTGCCATCACGTATACTACTTTGGCTGCAAGAGGCGCATGTTCAGTAGTACCGAGTTTCTCCGCCCCACCGGCGGGCACTGCTGGCTCGCGCGCGCAAGAGGCGCATGTGCAGTAGTACCGAGTTTCTCCGCCCACTCCGTGCATGCTCCCTCGGGCGCATATGTATCGGCCCGGCCCGCGTCGTCGTCGCGCTCTGTCCTGTTGCTCCGTGCAAGCGAGCGCGACCTGCCGGGTGCCGGCCGCGTGCGCGCTCTCGGCCGGGTTGCCATCACGTATGCCGTGGCTGCACGCACCCACGTACGCGTCCTGAGCATAGCATACGTGTGCATGGCCCCGGCGCGCGCTGGCCGGCACACGTGCGGAACCGGGCGCGCCCTGCCTGCGGACTGATCGACGGAGCGTGCGCGCCCCGGGTGGACCGGCTTCCCCTGTGCCGTGATGTGCTGTGAGCTCGTGTGGCGCGGGTGCGAGGGCGCGTCGGGATCGGCCGGACGTGATGGGCTGCCGAGCGCATGTGCGCAGATGAGCGAGATGGCTCCGGGCCAGGCCACCGATGGATGGAATAGCCAGTTGCCGTGCATGTTACTCGCCACGCTAAAAGCTGCCGATGATTCTGTTCCGCCGTCGGTGACCGCGACGCCGCTCGCCGTGGCCCGGAGCGCCGCTGCGTGGCTCTGTGCCACCGCCACCATGTGACAACGACCATTGTATGTACAGAACGTGGATAAATTTCCGCTTTCACCTCTGCCGTGCCGTATCGCTCTCGCTGTTCCCTTTTCCATGGCAAAATATCTACACACTATTTTTCTTCCGATTTAACGACATATCTACAGACTTGTACTAACTGAATTTAAGAACGTATGCACAAACTTGGCAGCTGGTTCAGTAAAGTCACCTCTTGCGCAGCCGAATTTTCCGGAGTTTGCAGAGTGGGTCTCTTGTCTATGATGCGCAAACTTCGGATCTAAAAAATAGAATGATCCCCAGAGCTAGCCTGGGTCATGAGGCGTGACGCAAATACTATGACGGCACACATACACCTAGGAGCCAAGGCCATGATGGCCTGGACCAAATGCATCTCCTCTCATCTGAACGCCAGCCCTGGACCATGTACGCAACAACAAAATACCATCATGCTAAACAGTATAACCATCACCACCATCATCATCAATACCAAATACGTACAAAACATCATCCACCTCTGCAACAGAACACAAGACCACATACAGGTTTCAACTGGTTTTTCACTTTACAATTTGTTATTCAGCACCACCGCATCAGATCAGGCACTCCGGAGTACAAAAGAATGGTTCAGTGTTAGCGCAAAAAAAAAAGAATGGTTCAGTGGCAAGGGCTGTCCTGCTTGCAAAATGTAACAGCACATACTACTGAGAAGATCAACTACAGTGCAGGTAACTTGGGTGGTTTTCACCCAGCTGACATCAGAATTCACAGCAGAAACCAACTTGGACCCCGTTCATGTAGACATTTTACCTTTTCTTTTTCTTTTTTTGTTTGCCTCCCCATCAATGGGTTTCCAGTAACCCTTCCACCGGCTTCCGCTTGGTAGCTGTGAGCAATGCTAACCTAACCTACATTTTTTTTGAAACAATATCCTACATTTTACATTCTACTGCTATAAAGCCACTATGCCGACATATACCATTTTTTTTCTTTCTTTTTGTCAGACGCTATGCCAAATATACTGACCAGTACTACACATGCCCTCGAATAACCATCAGAGCAGAACCAGGTCAGCTTCATGATCTTAGTGCACCTGGGAGCTAATAAAAGAATACCCTGGTCTTCAGATTCCCTTTGCTAGGGGCAATAAGGAGATGAGAAGAAACCCACGGACATGATTGAGTATCGGACCGATGATCATCATATAAGATGCAAAAGAGTAAGTGCCAGATGATCCAGCAATATCCTAGCCAATTGTACTCCAACAGTCAGCTGCTGCCTGGTAGCCCACCCCATACTGGTGCAGGTGCCGAGAGTAAAATGAGTCATTGTACATGCTTTTTGGCAGCTCTGATGCGCCAACGAGGGACAACGTCAGCTCTGAGTCTGTACATTTCACCTTTCCATAGACATCATTGATGACATATTTCATGAAATCTTCCTCTAGAGAGCTAGTATCAAGAAGAGTATCTGATTGAGGGATGAGGCCCCAGTGATATACAATGTTGGGTTTGACGACTGTATGATCAACTTCCTGTGATGAATTGGGGTCACACTCAATGCCGTTATCTTCCAGCTGCAGACCACAAGTTAAAACCATTTAGATTTACATCCTTGCACTAAATGAATAGATGAGCTGCGTGAGTATGAAGGAAAAACAACACGACTGCACTGCAGCAAACAAACCTTGAGAATAAGGTAAGGGAAGCGGGATTTAACCCATCCAGTCCAATCATGCAGTTCTTCAGAAGTTGGAGCACATAGAGCAATGCGAAGAAATTGTTCATATGTTGTCGAATATGGGAAGGGTTCAAAAATCCATGCCCACTCAAAATCATGGCTCCCTAGGTCCTGTGCCAAACAATAAAGAACTGTTAAGAGTTGATGCCAAAATAAACCCGAAGTGTTCAAGCAAACATATGCGCAATTGTCTAGTACTGGAGAAAACTGAACCGCAAAAATATTCCAAGATAAGTTGCATCATGTAACAGTTTTGTTAAGAGGACAGACAAGGGGAAAATGTATACTCACTGAAATGATATTCTGAACTAAAACTTCAGATGAGTATCAATGAACTAGGCGTATAGCAAAATGCAAAAAGAAAATATAGTCAAGTACTTGAAGTGAACAAGGAACACGAGATAGGTGTCTACGTATGTGTCAAGCTAGATCATTTTGAATGGTTGAGATGCAGAAACCATAGTGGTATGAAACAGTGGATTAGTTGTCCCTGCGAAAGAAATTTAGAACAGGAAAGAGTGCCGAATACATGCATGCATGGAAGATCTGAATTTGTGGCGTAGGAATTTCAGAATGTGTTGGTTTATGTAAGCTAACCAAGTGTACTAAAGCTGTGACAAGTAATATGGATCGGAGGGAGTAATAATGTTTCAATAAATGACTAATTATCTATACCATATAGAGTTTTAGACAAAACCTCAGAATAACAAAATCTGTGCATTTCACAAACTTCACCAGACTTCAAAAAGCAGGACGAACACAACTATAAGTGAAACTACCTAACTTACTGACCTTGGTCAAAACATAACCACGCATAAGCTCCTCTCTGATCTTCCTGAAGGTACCTTCCGTCATATTAGACGCACAAAGCTCCGGCGGAGAACAAGGCATCACTATGGGCATTAAACACCCATCTGAACGCGTGCAGTTAGTTTGCTGACCATGCAGATCTACTGGAATATGCCAAGGCCAGTGAGCAAATATCTCAAAGAACATGGTGAACAGACCATTGGCAGTGGCATTTGGAAATCTCTGACAAACATATGCTGCAAGAATCGCCAAATGAATCCCAGCAAAGAAACCAAGCAACTGCAAAATGGCATAGGACATGTCAACATGACACGGTCAGACCAGAATATAGCTGAACAGCCATCAGCAGCACATATTCAAACAACATACATGGCAATGAAGTCCTCGCCTCCTAGCCCATAGTTTTATGCATCGCAACAGAACTTGGAACTTCTGCATGAATTGTTAACAAACAGAATTTGAAGTGAAAAAGTAACAATAATTTCAAGTACTCTTGTGTAAAAATAATAATGAGCAATACCACAGTCACAGTAAATCAATGGAAACAAGAGCACGGATAAATCCATAAATAGATAAATAGATAAATAGATAAATACAAGAGTAAGTAAATGAATTGAGAAGTGTAGATTCAAACATGACTACTTGGGTCCTCATGTACAATTACGTAGGGGACAAAAACATGACCGAGTGCTGGTGAATTAGATTAGAAAGTTTGTAACCTCTTGATCCGGCACTAGCTGCACAATCTGCTCATTAACACGAACTCCAGACAAACTCTTCCAACTCCGTGAATCAAGTCTCCGAAGATACTGAGGACTAGATGTATTTATAGCCTGCATGAGCAAGTAAACCCGTCAGAATATAGACCTTCCATTTTTACATAGTACGACATCTGTGGGACAGTCATGATAAAGATAATTTGGGGGGATCGTACTCCACATATATGGATTTATCTTGTAAGTATCATTTAGGGTGCTGAACTCAGAAAAACTGCAGAAGCATTACTACAAGCAAAATTAGATGTTTTAGATGTGAGTTCTTTTGATCAAGGTAAATTCTTTGCAAATGTCTTGATCAAACAAAAAGTCGGTGCGTACATGGGAATATGTGGTGGCTTTTAGGCCTGCTCAGCCCAACTCCTTGACTGACTGCTTGGCAAGCAGAAAAATAGAATTATATATTGTGCCCCTATTCCTAGGGATTAGCAGCCCTCATTCGGTAGGCGTGTGATAGAACATAACAATAATATTGGTCACTATCTGATCCAACTCTCCAATAAATCCATAAGATTCAAAGGGGAAGGCTTGTTACACGTGGACCAACAAGCAAATTCACCAGCCATAGTTAATTTTGACAGGGTGCTAGTTAGCATGGCTTGAAGCCAGATTTCACACCTTTTGCTGTGATAAGCCTGACAAGAATTGGCTTCATCATGCACATATTGCTGTGAGCAAATGAACCAAGTACAGGGCATTTCTTTTTCGAGCATCAATGTTTTTCAGGCTAGTTTCGAGAAACAGCTGGCACGAAATGGGTGAGGTGATGACGTACAGTTGACTTCTCCTGACCAATGGTTAAATGACATTAGACGTCCCATGGTTTTTTTTTGCATGGCTGGGGCTAAATTGTGGGGGTGATGTCAAGGAAAAGAAGTGAGATCTTGTCACACAGATAGAGAAGTTTGATGCTCAGGATGAGGAACATGGATTATCCAATAATCTTCTGGATGTGGTGTCAGATATCTGGTATGATTATTTTGAACATCTAAAGAGAGGTAGAGGGGTGCACAATAGTTGCTAGCTGGTAACCCCAAGTCACTAACAGAGTCTTTTTCCACAGTGCGGCAAAGGCCATAAAAGAGAATGTTCTATCATGTGTCCTGAGGACGGAGAGTGCAAGGAAAGTCAGCATCGTATTTGTGCACTTCTAGAACTTCATTCGGTTCTGAATCAGTCAGGTTTGACACCGGAAAAAGGTATTCGAGGTTCAGGGCCATGTTTGATGATTTTGATGTGCCAGATTTAACGAGATTATATACTACAGAGTTATACCCTTAGCTCCTCAGATCAGAGGCACTTCAACTATCTAGAACAATATCGGCCTAATGGTAAGCTGCTCACTAACAGGTTCACTCCATGAGTTAAGGTAATTGCACATAATCAGACAGGATTCGTAAATACAGGTATAGTTTTCTAGAAGGGGTGTCAGTGCAACAAACTTGCCTGAACTGCATCAAGGACTGGGAGCTGGGCGTATGTCAGATCAACAGAAATCCCGCTGAATCTAAATCGCATCAATGGAACCTTGGCATTTTCCACAGTCTGCAGTCCTGATACTTCCGGCCTGCACTTGAGAATTTGTCGCAGAACAGCAAAAAAGTGGTACTGCAAGATTGACATGACATGCGTTAGTATCCTGATGAAGCAAAGGTGGAGAAAGACGGAACACAAACGACGATACTTACCGGCAGGTTTGCGATACAGGGACCAACACATAGCGCGTCGATGTCAGATTCAGGTCCGTGAGCCTTGAACAAACAAAAATATTTGATCAGCCAAGGCACTTGATTTATTGCATCATAAGTGGCAACTAGAACAAACAGAAGGTGCACAAATATGTGACAAGGCATATAACTGAACTTAAGAGAATGGTCTGGGCATAGGGGCAGGCACTATAAATAACGGTCCATTTTCTGCTCCTGTATTGTCTCTGCTAATAGGTTTGCAATCTACATTCCTTGCAACATATGCCGGCTTAATTGGCCAAAAGGTGTGAATCATTAAACCTAGGCATTACTACAAACATGAAATTCCAAGGAACTCTGGAATTGGGGATAATCCAACCAAATTACTACTACAAGCATGTAATTCTATAGAATCTTGAAATTGGTGATAATCCAACCAAATTACTACTACAAACATGGAATTATATAGAATCCTGAAACTGGGGATAATCCAACAAATATGGTCAACCCCGCAAGCATTCAGAGAAATCATGACCACATCATTTTGGTAAATATCTTGCGTTCTTGCTTACCCCTAACGTGTAAGAACCATAGGTGAGGACCGTAGCCGTCACCCGCCTTGGGGGAACCCTCTCCTCACAGGCCACCGCCTTGGCCCAATCCGTCACAATCTGCAAGAGCAAGCAGCGAAAACATAAGAATTCAGGAACTCCAGCCCCATTTTTTTCAAGCGAGAATCCCCACGCCCCAGTACCTTCTTGAGCTCGCGGATGACCTGCTCCCTCGTCTCCTCCTCCTCGGGCGTCGGGATGGCCCCCTCGTCCGCCAAGAACTGCATCATCCACAAGAAAGGAAGCGCGAGGTTACTCGGAGATAATCGGGGACGGCAGAGAAGCCGGAGGAATCGGCCGGCACGTGCGGTGCGGAACCGGGCGCGCCCTGCCTGTGGACTGATCGACGGACCGTGCTTCCCCTGTGCCGTGATGTGCTTTGAGCTCGTGTGGGGCGGGTGCAAGGGCGCGTCGGGATCGGCCGGCCGTGGTGGGCTGCCGAGCGCATGTGCGCACCTGAGTGAGATGGTTTCGGGGACCGATGGATGGAGTAGCTAGTGGCTGGCCGTGCATGTTACTCGCCACGCCAAAAGCTGCCGATGATTCTGTTCCGCCGTCGGTGACCGCGACGCCGCCCGCCGTGGCCCGGAGCGCCGCTGCGTGGCCGTGTGCCACCACCACCATGTGACAACGACCATGTATGCACACAACGTGAGTGAATTCCCGCTTTCACCTCCGCCGCATCGCTCTCGCTGTTCCCCTTTCCATGGCAAGCATATGTACACACTTTTTTTTTCGAACTAACAACATACCCACAGACCTGGTAGTAACTGAAATTAAGAACATATGCACAAACTTGGTAGCTGATTCAGTAAAGTCAGAGCAGATAGTTCTTCGTGCCGCCGTATTTGCCGTGGTTTGCAGGGTGGGTCTATTGTCTATGATGCGCAAACTTCGGATCTCAAAAGTAGAATGATCCCAAGAGCTAGCCTAGCCTGGGTCATCAGGCGTGACGCAAATACTATGACGGCACACATACACCTACGAGCCAAGGCCATGATGGCCTGGACCAAATGCATCTCCCCTCACCTGAACGCCAAACCCTGGACCATGTACGCAACAACAAAATACCATCATGCTAAACACTATGCATCACCATCACCATCATCATCAATACCAAATACGTACAAAACATGATCCACCTCTGCACCAGAAACAAGACCACATAAAAGTTTCAACTGTTTTTTCACTTTACAGTTTATTATTCAGTACCACCACATCAGATCAGGCACTCCGGAGTACACAAAAGAATGGTTCAGTTGCAAGGGCTGTCCTGCTTGCAAAATGTAACAGCGCATACTACTGAGAAGATCAACTATACATCGCAGGCACCTTGGGTGGTTTGCACCCAGCAGGCATGAGAATTCACATCAGAAACCAGCACACTTGGACCCCCTTCATGTAGACATTTTACCTCTTTTTTTTTTTTGCCTCCACATCTTCAATGGGTTTCCAGTAACCCTTCCACCAGCTTCTGCTTGGCAGCTGTGAGCCATGTAAACCTAACTAACATTTTTTTTGAAACAATAACCTACATTTTACATTCTACTGATGTAAGCCACTATGCCGACATACCATTTTTTTTCTTTTTTTGTCAGACACTATGCCGATATACTGACCAGTACTACACATGCGCTTGAATAACCATCAGAGCAGAACCAGGTCAGCTTCATGATCTTAGTGCACCTGGGAGCTAATAAAAGAATACCCTGGTCTTCAGATTCCCTTTGCTAGGGGCAATAAGGAGATGAGAAGAAACCCACGGACATGATTGAGTATCGGACCGATGATCATCATATAAGATGCAAAAGAGTAAGTGCCAGATGATCCAGCAATATCCTAGCCAATTGTACTCCAACAGTCAGCTGCTGCCTGGTAGCCCACCCCATACTGGTGCAGGTGCCGAGAGTAAAATGAGTCATTGTACATGCTTTTTGGCAGCTCTGACGCGCCAACGAGGGACAACGTCAGCTCTGAGTCTGTACATTTCACCTTTCCATAGACATCATTGATGACATATTTCATGAAATCTTCCTTCAGAGAGCTAGTATCAAGAAGAGTATCTGATTGAGGGATGAGGCCCCAGTGATAATACAGTGTTGGGTTTGATGACTGTATGATCAACTTCCTGTGATGAATTGGGGTCAGACTCAATGCCGTTCATTTTTCCTTCCTCTTTTCTATTCCTATCATCTTTTACTTTTTATAAGTTTTTCTTTCATGTTTCTATGTAAAGAAGGAGTTTATATATTTTACATTTCATTAATATTTTTATATAATTGTGCAAATGAAGTTATATTTCATGACAAAACGTAGACATGTTAACTTGTTAAGTGATATGAGCAAAATTTTAAATGGTAGCATTTTCTTTATATATCGTGAATATTTCTTGGCAAATTTGTACAGGTCTTTTTATATTTTGTGGCATTTTTCAAATGCAATGGACAATTTTTTAAATGTGTTAATATTTTAATTGAATGGTACAAACACTTTTATAAATGTATGAACTTTATGTGTGAACACTTTTCAAAGCCGCATGAACGAAAATCTAAATACACATCGAACATTTTGAATAAGTTTTTTTATTAATTATATATTTTTACCACATTTCTAAAAGTAATGGGAAAATGAAAAAAGTATGTGAGGATGAAAACCAAAAAACATGTGTACGTGTGCTAAGCTAGGGGTGCGCTCATGTCTTCCGTCGCATGGGCTAAGAGTATCTCTAGCAAATCCCGTAAAGCACTACCTTTAAAAAACAGTACACAAGCCCCCTAAAACAAATATACGGTATCGCGAGACATCAGATGGAACAGATCCCGTAAACCCGTACTTTGTTTTTTCTTCGTTTTCTCCTCACGCTTCTTCTTCCCCGATACACATGCATGGACGAACTCGAACTCCGACCGGCCAGAACGCTCCGATGATGCTCCGGTGACGCTCTAGCCCGCTGCTTGCTCCGGCGATGCTCCGGTCAACCGCGTGCTCCGCCGATGCTCCGGTCGGCCGCCGACGAGCTCCTCCGCCTGCTCACTACTCATGCGCGGCGTCGCGAGCCCCCTGCTCCGACGTTAACCTACTTTACAGGATACTCAAAAAGGGCTGAAATCCTCCTTATATGACGAATGGGAGCTCTAATATTCGGGAGCCTGTAATTTTTTTAGGGGATATGCTATTTTACATAATCTATTCGGGCGCTTTTTTCAGTCTGTACCATAAATACGAAGGTTTGACCGCATTTATGGGATGTGCTAGAGATGCTCTAATCTAGTAAACATTGTTGTAGGTGAGGGAGCTTGCCTCACTAAACCGAGACCGCGGGAGCTATATCTCGCGCTCGTCTCATCCGAAGCTTTGTCCTTGTACTGTAGCTATTGGGCTGGCCCATTTATATCTGTTTTTCTCATTGGCTAGATTTCGTTCGACGGAAAAAAAAACTAGACTACCAGGGAGAGAAGTCCCTACTGATTTTTTTTAATAAAAAGGAGAATGTGAGACAACAACGTCCAAGCAGAGGCTCAAAACCGCGTCGGCCACGAGACACAACCGCTTGCTGGCCACTGGGCTAGGAGCCCACTCAAGTTTTTGTTCGACAGTTCGTTGGGTTTTTGTTAGCTGGTTTCGTTTCTATTTTCTTCTGTCTTTTTCGGCTAGATTTCTTCTTCAGTTTTCACTTTTGGGGTCCGATCTTTTTTTTGATTTGTTTTGTATTTTCCTTGGTTTTTTATTTATTCACAGATTTTCTTGTTGTCCTTTCCTTTTTCTGGTTTTATTTTGTTCTCTTGGTTTTTCTTTTTTGCATTTTTTCCTTCGGGTTTCTTGTTTCTTATTTTCATCAGTTTTCTTCGTTTGTCTTCGGTTTGTATTTTTTTTCTTGGTTTCTCTTTGTTTCCTCATGAATTTTCACGGTTTTCTTCGGGTTATCTATTTTTTCTTCTTTTATGAGGTGTTTCTTCTTTTTCTTTCTTTTGCTTCTTCAGTTTTCAATGCTTCTCTTCATTTTTTTTCTCTTCAACACATATCTACTATTTTCATACACATTTGTGCATTTTAGGTAAATATTAAGAATACTTTTATACAAATTTAACATTTTGCAAATACATGATTAATATTTAAAAAGTTATATTTGATGACTAAGTTTTTTTACACACATTTTACATTTTCTCTATATATCATGAACAATTTTTAATATATTATTAATATTTTCCAGATATATGATTAACTTTATTTTATGTACTATGAGGATTTATTCTGAATTTATGTTATTATGTTCAATTTTTGTAAGACACGTTCTACATTTTTTGGTATACATCTGAAACATTTTTTTTACATGTTTAACATTTGTGAAGTAGATGATTATCATTTTTCATATATTTTTTTCATGACTACTTTTTCCGTACCATTTTCATATATTTTTGTTTCATGACTACTTTTTTGGTATATACCATGAACATTTTGTGTGAGCAGTTAACATTTTCGAAATATATGATTAACATTTTTTGATACACGATCAACATTGTTTAAAATTTATGATTTTATGTTCAATTGTTTTAATACATGTTTGACATTTTTGGTATATACATCAGAAACATTTTTTATACATATTCAATCTTTTTAAAATAAATGATTAACCATTTTTTGGATGTTGATTAACATTTTTGAAGTACACGATCAAGTTTTTATACACATTGCATTTTTTATACAGGAGAAATAATTTTTCTATACACATCTATCATTTCACTAATGCTGATTAAAAAATTGCAAATATTTTATGTGGAGTGTTTCTTATAATATATATATTGTAAATATCTAGAAGTATAAACAAAAGGCAAAAAATAATATTTATTAGGATCAAGAGAATATTTTTAATTTGTGAACATTTCTGAAATTCCCATTTATTTGCAAGTTTATAATGTTTCTCTAAACGTTGAATATTTTGCATGTCCCTGAGTATTGTTTAAAGCCTTTTTGAAATTTGTAAAAAAAGGTAAAATTGAAAGAAAAAGACTCGGCAACCTTTCGCCAGCTGGCGGATGTAGTGGACAGGGTGGGTCTTGGACTACGCTGGGATTTTGGCTCAGCTCGTAATAAGAGGTGGGCCGAAACGAAAAGGAAAGCCCAGCAATCCAGTGCATCCCCTAAAAAAAAGAAAAAAAAACCGGCGAGTCGAGTGTCTCACTTCTGCGATTCCCCTTTGCGGCTCTGACCTCTGCCACCAGCCGCCGGCCTCGCCTCGCCGGCGACTCGCCGCCGCCGGATGCCAAGAAGTCCAGGAGCCCAGGATGGAAGCTCAGAGTAGATATTGAGCTCTAGTATCCGAACTATAAGCAGCGCGGGACAGGGGACAGAGATGGCTGCTGTCGGCGCGAAGGCGGCGCCGCCCACTCTTCTGTCGCTGTGCTTGCAGGCGGTCGCCGCGCATCTCACCGCCGACGCAGCCGGCGCGGGTCGATCTGGTGGGTGCGGCGCTCATTTCGACGGGCTCGTCCAGGAGCACGAGGAGGAGGATGAGGATGGCGGCCACCTCGCGCCGGAGCAGGTCGCGGAGGCGCTGCCTTGGGAGCTTCTCCACCAGCTGGCGGCCTATCTCCCGCCATTCGCTCTCGAACTGCTCCATCACGGCGCCCATGCCCGGTATCCCACCCCTCTCCCCGTCCTTGCCTCCTCCCATGTATGGAGTACAGTGTGTTCCACTCCTTTTAGTACAGTATTTTCTTACATTTTCAAAGAGAAATTGGCTAATCACTTTGCATTTCTGATTGCCCATCCTAGGTGCTGCTCTTCCACTTCCCTTACGGATCGATTCGGAGAGGCCGATGGCAATAGACGAGGGACAAAACGTTCAAGGTGATCCACATCTACACACCAATAAGTCAGTTGTTGTATTTGTTACAAGACATCGGCCAAGAGAATACTCTTCAAGTATTTGACAATGTTGATGCTCGCAGGTGTGAAGACTTCAACACTGCATGGCAGGCATTGTTCGAATCTCGCTGGCCCCTCCATGATAACACTGGACATGATGACTTGGTCACTGTAGATTGGCAGCAGCAGTACTGGGAAAAGCACTTGCAAGAGTATGTTAGCAAACAATTACAGATGGTTTAATCGTTAATCTGTCCATTCTGGACTGACTTTGTCACTTCTTTTTACCCTTTCACAGGTGCTTGGACGAAGCTGCAGAGGCTGCGTTGCTTCCTTCATTTCGTGGGCGTATCGGTGAGCTAAGCATGTCAGGTGAATATATAAAACCTCTTTCAGCACACCTCCTTCAGTATTTGTTATGCCTGACATTGTTTGGTTATTTACTCATCACAGTAAACAACTATCTTACCAACATGAGGCCATGGGCCGATTTGTTTTCTAGCCAATAACAGCTTTATGTTATGCTTGTAGTTAGTTGTAACTGCATTACTGCACCTGCAGTAGCGATTGAAATTATCTTAAGTCTAACTGTAATCTATGGCAGATAAAATCATGAGTTCCGTTTACCTCAGTGAGAACATAGCCCAACAGTATTCCAGACTGTCATATCATTGGACCATACTTGGATCTTATGCAAGGTGCGATCATATGTCATTTGTTTGTCATATACCCAGTTCCTCTTTAACTCATATTTAACCTTTTCATGGAGAACTGCCTGGTGCTAGTGATTTATATTCAATTAAAGAAACCCTCACTCGTCAGTAGTTAGAAATCGATAATAATCTCATGGGAATCTCTAATCTGGTTATGCAATGTTAGTTTTCCCAGTTTAATTACAACATGGACCTTAGGTTAGATCAGGTTGCTTCTAGCATCCCTCAAGAGCTATGCAGAAATTGGATTTTCTTAATTCTTAGTATAGTAAATTTTCCACATTTTCAGGTGCCTGAGATTTCAAAATGTGCTTTGCACGGCCGAAGTTTGTGTAAGTGCTCAAGCAGTACCTTGTTCCTTCATTTTTCCACTGTCTATGATTAATTATCTAAAGTCCGTAGCATGTGTTGTTTCAATTGTGCATCTATATTGCTGTTATTTTGTTGGTATTTTGTTATTTGTGTATCTCTCCATCATCCATACAACAATAAATGTGCACTCAGATAGTCAGATTCCAGAATAAGTTGTTGTTTGTGCTATATACGTTTGCATATGTATTGTGAATTCATCGTTTAAAGTTCAGACTTAAGACAGTTATGATTGACTGCTAGAAATCTGTTGTTTTTCAGGACATGTTGCAACATAGCAGGCTAGAAACTTTGGTGTTCGTAAGAGTCATATCAGAGCTTGAGGTAATATTATGCCTGCGAGGTTATGTTTGTTGGTGCATGCAATAGCTTTAGGAAAACAAAAATGCAGAGCCATGGGCTGCAACTCAGTTAAAAGTAACATCATGTTCAATAGTTCAAGTTTCTATGTCTCGTAAACTGTACCATAAGAGACTTAGGGAAAGTTAAGGTTGAGGCAGCATTATTAAGAAGCATGACAAAGAACTGACTAGAAAAGAGAGTTTTGCAGCGTATAAGCTACACACTTGTTGTATCCTTTTCTGCATGATGTCCCATATTGTTGCTTTGCTCTGTTTTGTCAACTAATAGCAAACGAGGAATATTCCAATTTTAAGCCCCTTCTCAATTTCTACTGACAGGTTAATGGTGTATGCCTGCTTCTGAGCTGCCATGCAAAGACACTATTATCTCTTGAATTTATCCACTGCCAGCTTTATCCTGCAGCCATGGATAAAGTTTGCAGTAGTCTTTGCGAGCCAGGATCCCGAAACTACAAGATCCAGTCCTTTAGTATTAAATCATCTCGCATTGATGAAAGCAAGTCTCTAACCACCTCTGCTGGCCTACTAAATTTTCTGTCATATGCAAAGTAAGTTGCATGCCCTCTTGTTCTGCCTTGGTTTTATTTTCAAACAGATGTTGGGGAATAGCTTGAGGAATCCAACCTTTTCTTCCTTTATTATTCTTTTTTTTCAGCAATCTTGTTGCATTATTCTATACAATGTCACTCTAACTAGATGCTCGGTTAATTTTTTCCAGCCATTTTATGGCATGATTTCATAATCTAATTTAGGGTGGAAAAATGTATCCAGCCATTTTATGTATTTGTCACGAGAATATACAGGAGCAGGCCCAGAACATAAAGAATGGGTGTTCAAATTTGTAAAAATGCTGTTCAATATAAAACATAGAAGTTCACAATAGCAAAAAAAATCTGCAGATTGTTCCTACTCGGGACAACATTTCAAATAATTTACAGGAATTGCAAAACATTCCGAAAAACTTTCAGTTTACGACTAAGAGATTATATATCATTATCTTTAACTTTCAAAAGGATTTTTTTTTCTCGAACGCGTAGGAGAGCTGTGTCATTTCATTAAGGAGTGCAAAAGGGAGGGTTAGGGAATAAATCCAATCTCCACCCCAAACACACCCACACACGACCAGGGTGCCCCGTAAACACTTGCGACACTTTAGATACAGCGGCCGACTCACACAAAACGGACTACATATCCAGTGTAAGCGACCTTAGGAGCAAAACCTGGAGTGCAGCAGCCCCATCCAAGCACCAAAGGGCACTCTCACTGGCAACTTCAAGTAGCACTACGGGAATCCTTGGTTGTGCACCTAAAGACACAGTCATTCCTGTGTTTCAGAGATGCACAAAGCAGCCAATATTAGAATTAAGCCCTTCTCTGCGCTCCTTAGCAAACACCCTCTGGAGCTCTGTACCACCAGTTGGAGAAGCAGCTCATAGAAAGGTTTGCCACAATGGCGCGTGATAGAATCTTGTGGCCGGATAGAGCAAGTCCAATCATTTGGAGGATGAGTGCCCAGATTTGCCGAGCAAAGACACATGCGACAAGCAGGTGTTGAATCGTCTGTTCAGCTTGATCACACAAGGGGCAGGCACCCGGGTGTGGATGCCCATGCTTAGAGAGCCGATCCGCAGTCCAGCAGTGATTGTTAATGTCAGGCCACAAAAAAAATGCAGTGTAGGGGAGCCCAGGGTTTCCAAATTCTTTTGCATGGTGCAAACTTAATAGAGCCAAGGAAAAAATAAAGAGCTCGTATCCTGATTTGCTTGTATAATGACCTGACCGAGTAAACCTCCAAATGTGTTGATCAGGACTGTACTACTGCAGAGTAAAACCATCTACCAGGTCCCATAAATAGAGATACATTCAATTAAGACTTGCACAATAAGAGCACCCTCGATGTTGGAAACCCATCTACGGCCCTCCAAAGCTTGAGCAACCGTGCGTTGCAACAGAGCAATAATTTACCATTGTTCACATGTTGTATTTGTTAGTTTATGCTTCACATACATTATTGAAGTAAATACTCTCTCCTAACACTATGGGAAGATTTAACACCATTTTGAGGGTTGTGTGGAATAGGAGGCACTGCTAGTTTGGCTGTTCAAGGTCCTGTTAAAAAACCTAATATGACTGGGTTTAACCGGAAAACGAAAAGTAGTGCCAGATTCAGTCATGTTGAACTTTACCTATTTTACATGAAAAATCAGTTTGCGTTATTTTATTCAGAGTATCATGTCACACCTGTGGACAGTACATGGCAGTTCATTCATCTTAAAGCAGAGAGCAGCTGAACAGACTAGATGTAAAAAAAGAAAGGTAAGGATAAGAGTAGCGACATGTAGAAGTGAAAAAAGTCACCTATATTCATCCTGTCATTCAAAGGAAGTTTTGTCCTCACAATCTCATGCCTGCGTCTCCAACCTATTCGGTTGTTTTGGATTTAAGATTGGCATATGCGACAAACTGGTTGCCAAAAAGATTGGGTGCACATTAACACTGTTTTATTCTTATAACTATTGTTCAGGTCGCTGCAGTTGCTGTCATTTAACGATGCTAAGATGCAGCCATCATTTGCTAAGATGATTATTCATACTCTCCTTGAATCTTCCTCTGGTTTACAAACGCTTGACTTGTCAGAAAACAATGTGGGTTCACACAAGAACCTTTTCTTCTTTGATATCTGTCTTTTGGACCCAAATAATCCTCTTTGATAGCTTGCAGGCTGGCGTTCTACTGTAGACAGAAGTTCTACAAGTTTCTCATCAGCACTGAAGTCAAATACATCCTTGAACTCCTTGACTGTTCTTAACCTAAGGTATTACCTGTTCCCTTTCAGCACCCGGCAAGTCGTCATAATTAGAAACCTTTGTCACCACTTCCCTTTTGAAGTTGGCATGGCTTGTGTATTAAAACATATCATAATACTTGTCATGTCAGGGGAAACAATTTGCAGGAGGGGGACATGGAGGTTGTATGCAATATTCTAGCAAAGATGTCTAATTTGAGAAGTTTAGATATAAGTGACAATCCAATCACTGATGAGGGTATCAGGTAGTCTTCAGTTTGTCTGTTTGTCTTCAGTTTTCTCTAGATTTGCATCAATCATGAGTGCATAATAGTTTTTTATGCCTGTGGTCAACTTCAAGACAATTTTTCCTTGGGACTCGGTTATGTTCTATCAATAAGCACTAAGGATACATATAACATTGCAGATACCTTATTCCTTTCTTTGAATCGGCTCTTCAAAGGGGGAATCCAATTCGGAGATTAAGAGCAGAGAACTGTGATCTGTCCAGTGTTGGTGTGACTAAACTTCTTGAGTGCCTCACGTCGATTAATAAACCACTTGATATGCTGTCTATAGCAGATAATCATCTTGGGAGGTAAGTCCTTTCTCCCAGTGCAGAGTTTCTTTAGCTTGGGTCACATTCTGAACTGAGATGAATTTGCAGCTCTGTGGCAGCTACATTGGTGAAATTCCTGGGTTCACATGTAAGGGAGCTAAATGTTGAAGACATCGGCCTAGGACCAATAGGCTTCCAAATACTTGAGAAAGCATTGCCAAGGAAAGTAAATCTCTCCCACATCAACATCAGGTAGAAATAAACTCTGCGCGAGTCATAATGATTCATGCTTGATGTGCCAGTTCCCTTAGCCATTTCCAATTTAATTTTGCAGTAAGAACCGCGGTGGGATGGGTACTGCACACTTCATTTCCAGGCTGATACTGCAAGCGCCAAACCTTGTATCGGTCGATGCAGGATCTAACCTTCTACCTCCTGAATCGTTGGAAGTGATTTGTAATGCATTGAAGCAAACAACATGTAAGAAACATTCTTCTCCTTAACTATGTTGAAGGCCGACCCTAATGGGCATGCACTAAGGAGAGTAGCCAATAACCAGTGGGTATTTTGTAGGTAACTTGACGCGACTAGACCTGATGGGCAACCTGCAGTTGTCGAGTGCCATCTTTCCTGCAGTCTTTGAGTTCAAGAAGCGCGGAAAGCCAATCCTGCTTGTTCCAACGCAGCAAGGTAGCTGTGCTCCCTACGATGCCGACCCGTAACCCGTAAGTAGCACCTACTATAGTGAGAATTATGAAAGGCATCTGCTACTGTTCCTTTGCAAGTTTGGGCGAAACCTCCTATTTGCATGATCAAGGGACGCAGATGCCTCCGCTCTAAAAAAAATGTTGCTTTTGCTGTAGAAGTTGGAGAATGTGAACAGAGAGTTTCAGTTAACATAGCAAAGCTACTTGGGCCACCAGGAAAAGGAGGCTTAGACGTTGATTGGGGCAAATATCTCGAGAACCCGGACCACGAGTTGGTTTATGATCGGTTCCATACCAGCACAAATTTAACCTGATCCGTGTTGTTAAACGGGAGGACCCTGCTGGTTTTTGCATGAAGTTCGATCCGAGAGGAGGCGCTCAGGTGGTCGAGACTGTTGAGAACAGAAACCTCCTGATGAAGGATATACTGGCTTGATTTCATGTGTGTTTACAACCATCTATCTCGAGTTAGGAAGACCATCTTTGGTTCCTTTTTTTGTTAATACAAACCATAGATGTAAAGCTAAATATATTCAACTGCTCGAGCTACTGCTTAGTGGGGCGTTCGCCAATTGTGAGGGTGAGGTAGACACTGTCTCCAGATAAAAGATCTGGCCGACAACTAGCTTTGGGAAGACTGGGCGCTTTGCGGCCCATCCCAGTTTATATTTTACAATTTTCCAATGTGTAAGCAGGATGTGCTTTGTCTAGTCGTAATAGTCGTGATTAAATTATTTATTTAATGTAATATATTGTGGTTAACAATTGTTGGGATGGCCGAGTTGGTCTAAGGCGGCAAATCGAGGGTGTGTTCCGAAAGGGCGTGGGTTTGAATCCCACTCTCAACAAAATTAATCCTTTTGTCTCTCTAAAACGTTATATTTTTCATTTTTTTTGAGGGAATTATATTTTTCATCATAATGGATTTTTCTTCTAGTTGGGCCAGAGTGATTAAGTTCGTGGCCCATCTTCTCAGGGCCTGTGCATTTGTGCAATAGGATGACCTATTGGGCTGACCCATTACCCCTGTCCCTGTGTCTGTCACCTCTAGAATAAATATAAAGGATACATGTGGCGTACAATGGAATTTCCCTCTAGTTAGGGTTTCGCCGAGTTCTCCCGGGGCGAACTTCGCCGCCGTCGAGTTTTGTCCCCTACCACCGATCAAACCCCGCCCTCGACGCGGCAAGGAGGAGGCGGCCGCCCAGGGCTGTCGCCTCGCCCGCGGCAAGGAAGGGGTCGGCGGAAGCTAGGGTTCCCCATCAAGTTACCCGATCTGTTCTTCGGGTGAGAGTATTCATGGAGAATTCTGGAGCTAGTTCCTCCGGGATCAGTGATGTCGAGCAGTTGATGAAGGAGTTGGGTTTGAAGGAGGAGGACCTGGACGATGTGGTCTTCGATGAGCAACCGGCGCCGCCGGAAGGGCCGAGATGGGTAGCCCTAGCTAGGGTTAACACCTCCAAAACCTACAGCCAGACTTGGTTTTTCAGAAACATGAGATCGGCATGGGATATTGCGCAAGAAGCCAGGTTCAAGCCTCTGGAGGAAAACTTGTATACGGTCACATTCACTTGCTTGGGTGATTGGGAGAGAGTCATGAACGATGGCCCATGGAATTTCAGGGGAGATGCGGTGATTCTGCTGCCATATGATGGGATAACGAAGCCGTCCACTGTGAAACTTGAGACAATCAACATATGGATCCAAATCCATGATGTACCAGAGTTGTATGCCCATCTAGTGGCTCCTTTGGTAGCAAAAGTGGGAGAGGTCCTCTTCTCTGAGCCTAACTCACATGACTTTGCCGGCAACTTCCACCGTGTGTGGGTTAGAATCAACGTCAACAACCCTCTAAAGAATGCGGTCTCTATGATCAGGGAGGGGAAGAGACAGATATACAGAGTTAAGTATGAGAGGTTGCCCGACTGGTGTGCTGTATGCGGTATGCTAGGTCACCAGTTTAAGGAACACGGCAATGGTGTTCACCCTCCGTCAGCCCTTGTGTTCAAGGATCTCCGAGCTAACTGGGTCATGCGCAATGGAAGGGCCCCGGGAGAAGGTCGTAGCCAGCGAGGTGGCCGCAGAGGTGGCCGTGCTGGGGGACGCTCAAGTGGCCGTCCTGAGGAGGGCAGAGGTGAGATGACAGGGAGACAGGTGCACGGAACAGCCCAGGAGTATGACCCAAGCAAGGCGGCTAGCGACGCAGAGATGGAGGACTGGAGCAGGAAGAGGAACGCGGGAGCCGAGCTGGGAGCTAAACACCCCATGTCTAGCCAGAACCCAGAAACGGCACCTGCAGATGCTAACTCACTTGCGATTGTGCCTGCGGGTATAACAGCAACCAGCCCCCCACCGCATAGGGACTTGAAGAGAACCAAGAAGGCGGGAGAAGACTCAGACGTGTCAGCATCAACAGTGAAGAATTTGGCGGGCTCCTTCGAGGAGCACCGCCGGGTCCAATGAGTGTTCTATGCTGGAACTGTCGGGGCGTGGGTAAAGCCGCGACAGTTCGAGAGGTTCGCGAGTTTGCGAACAAATTTACCCCTACCCTCTTATGTATCGTCGAAACTCAGATAGAAGGCTCGAGGGTAGAATCGCTAGCTGGTACATTTGGTTATGACAATAGTTTTGCAATTGACAATCGTGGTAGAAGCGGAGGAATTGGTATTTTTTGGAACAATGAAATAAAAGTTGAGATTCTTGGTTATTCGGATTACCATATAGATTGCTCCATTGAGGAGGATGGGCTCGATCTGTGGAGAGCCACGGTAGTGTATGGTGAAGCACAAACCCACCTACGTTACAAAACATGGGACACCCTGAAAAACATCAGCTCTACATGCAATCTCCCCTGGCTTTGCCTTGGTGATTTCAATGAAGTTTTGCGTCCTGAGGAGCATGAGGGAGTGGGAGAACGGAGCAACGCACAGATACAGAGTTTTCGGGAGGCAGTAGACATTTGCATGTTGCTGGACATCGGCTATAATGGCCGTTTTTGGACTTTTGAAAAGAAGGTAAGGGGAGGATCCTACACTAGGGTCCGTCTTGATCGCGCGCTGGTCAATGGTGATTGGCGAGCAAGGTTTCCATTAGCAGATTTGACACATTTGATGGCGGCGACTTCTGATCACTGTCCAATTTTAATGAGCCTGAACAGAGATCAGCAAAGCAGGTGGAAGCAGAAACCTTTCAGGTATGAAGTCATGTGGGAAGGGCATGAAACCCGGAGCGATACAATTACATCTGCATGGACGGGAGGCGGAGTTAGTAATGGAGTAGACGGCTTACGGGCTAAGCTTCAGGCAATATCACTTGATTTGGGGCGCTGGAATAATGAGAAGTTCGGTAATGTGCGAAAAGAAATTAGAAGGCTAAAAGGGGAGCTGGAGAAACTTCGGTCGGACCCAAGCAGAACTGCGCCTACTCATGCTGAGCTGAAGGTTAATGAAAGTCTAGTGGAGCTTTATCATAGGGAGGAAATCTTATGGAGGTAGCGATCCAGGGTTGAGTGGCTCTCGTCGGGTGACAGGAACACGAAGTTTTTTCACTTGAGAGCAAGCATTAGGAGGAAGAAAAATATGATTAAGGCCCTGCAAAACTCTTTGGGGACTCTGACTGATACTCAAAGCAATGGTACATGATTTTTATAGAACTCTCTACACTTCGGAGGGAGTAAGCAACATGGAAACGGTTCTCAATTGTGTACCAACGAAGGTTTCAGCAGAGATGAACGAGCTTCTCGTTGCACCGTACAGGGAGGAAGAAGTTAAGACAGCCCTTTTTCAGATGTTTCCAACCAAAGCTCCCGGCCCTGATGGCTTTCCAGCTCATTTCTATCAACATCATTGGGAGCTATGTGGCGCTGAGGTGTCGGAGGTTGTGCTAAGGATAATTCGGGGAGAAGAGAGTGCAGAAAGTATTAACGATACTGTTTTGGTTCTCATCCCTAAGGTAATGAATCCATCTTTGCTCACTCAATTTCGGCCGATTAGCTTATGCAATGTGTTATACAAGATCGCGTCCAAGGTGATTGCAAACAGATTAAAGCAGGTTCTCCCAGATATTATTTCAGAGGAGCAGTCGGCCTTTGTGCCAGGGAGACATATCACAGATAACATCATCAGTGCGTATGAGTGCCTCCACTTTATGAAGCGCAGTAAAGCCAAAGTCAATAGTTTTTGTGCCCTAAAGCTCGATATGATGAAAGCATACGACAGACTAGAGTGGGACTACTTGCAGGCGATAATGATCAAGCTAGGTTTCGCTCCATCATGGGTACAAATCATCATGAACATGGTGCGGTCAGTATCGTTCTGGGTACTTTTTAATGGTGAGAGACTTGACACTTTTTATCCATCCAGAGGAATTCGGCAGGGAGATCCGATATCCCCATACCTCTTTTTAATCGCAGCAGAGGGCCTTTCGTGCCTACTGAAATCCAGTTCTTCGTCGTCTCAGCTAGAAGGGATCAAGGTGGCTCCCACGGCGCCCGTCGTGAACCATCTCCTTTTCGCTGATGATAGCCTGCTGATGTTTAAATCGAGTGTTGAAGGGGCTGTTGCAGTATCAAACCTGTTGGAGCAATACTGTGTGGCTTCAGGACAGCGCATAAATCACGAGAAATCATCTAGCTTTTTCAGTAGAGGTTGTCCCTAGGGTATGAGAGAAAGCATCAAAACCACTTTGAATGTACAGAATGAATCCCTCAGCGACAGGTATTTGGGTATGCCTACGGACGTTGGGCACTCAAAAAATGGCACTTTCAGATACTTGCGAGACCGAGTATGGGAAAAGATCAGAGGTTGGATGGAAAAAATTCTGTCAGCCACGGGAAAGGAAGTACTTATCAAGTCGGTTGCGCAGTCGATACCGGTGTTTTCTATGTCATGCTTCCGCCTGCCAAGGGGTTTATGTGAGAGTGTCACTTCCTTGATCAGGCAGTTTTGGTGGGGGAGCAAGCAGGGGAAGCGTAAGCCAAGCTGGGTATCCTGGGACGAGATGATGAAGCCTAAACATGTTGGTGGCCTTGGCTTTAGGGATTTGGAAATCTTTAACTTGGCCCTACTTTCCAAACAGGCATGGCTTTTGCTCCAGCACCCTATATCCTTGAGCGCACGCATACTCAAGAGCGATTATTTCCCGGATGTATCTTTGTTTGAAGCGGAGTTGGGCCACCATCCATCACAGATCTGGCGGGCAACTCTTGACGGGAGAGACATTATGGTGCAAGGACTAGTAAGGAGGATTGGCAACGGAGAAACTACCGACATATGGTATGACAATTGGATACCTCGCTCACTTATAAAGAGACCGATCACATCTCTTACCCAGAATCTGCCACAGAGAGTTTCAGAACTAATCAACCACACTACCTCCTCGTGGAATGAACAGCTAGTTCGGTCAACTTTTATACCAATTGATGCGGAGGCAATTCTACAGATCCCTCTTTGCACCAGACAGATTGATGACTTTTGGGCTTGGAGCGAAGATAGGAGGGGGATATTTTCGGTGAGAACCGCCTATAGGATGATTCAGCAGAGGAAATTAAGTCGTGAAGCTTGGTTATACGAACAAGATGGGTCTTCTCACACACATGCAGATGGTGATGGCTGGACAAAACTTTGGGGAATCAAGGTACCATCGAAGCTCAAGGTTTTCCTGTGGAGATTTGCGAGGCGCACCACTCCAACGGCTGCACTTTTGTATCATCGAAACATGGCGGATTCGGCCGCGTGCTGCCTATGCGGAGCCGAAGACACTTGGAGACACGCGCTGTTAAACTGCACTGTTTCTCGAAGCACATGGCGTTGTCTTCTGAACACATAATTGATGTGCTTAACAGAAATGAGGAACCGGACCCGAAGAGGTGGCTTTTCTCCATGCAAGAGGCGCTATCTCATGATGAGTTTACAAGTTTTGTGGTCACTCTCTGGGCACTGTGGGGAGCACGCCGCAAGGCAATTTATGAGCATATCTATCAAAGTCCGTCTTCTGTTCAAGCATTTGTTCACTCATACGTGAATGAACTCAACGCACTGCAGTCCATCAAAATGTTGCAAGGTGCCAGATCAGTGCCTCGACGATCAGGTTGGATCGCTCCATCTGAAGGGCTGGCAAAGTTTAATGTTGATGCAGCAGTGGGGAGAGGAAGAGGACACGGAGCTGTAGCAGCGATCTCGAGAGATTCAGACGGCCACTTCTTGGGAGCCTCGGCAGTGGTCTTCAGAGGCATATCTGAACCGGCGACTCTTGAATGCATGGCGATCAGGGAGGCTCTAGCTCTAGCTGATGATTTGAACGTGGCAAACATCCAGGTGGCCTCTGATGCGAAGGTGGTGGTACAAGATATCCAGGAGAAGAACCCGACAGAGTATGGTGCGATCATACATGAAATATTAGAGCATAAACTTTCTTTTCGAGTCTGTAATTTTTCTCACGAATTTAGGAGCTCGAATATCGAGGCTCACAAGCTCGCGAAGCATGCTTTATCCCTTCCGGTTGGCCGACATGTTTGGTTGGGTCAGCCGGACGGTCTCTCTTTCGTCCCTGTAAACATTGTGACGTCAGAATAAAAAGCTTCGGAGTTTGTCTAAAAAATAATAATAGAATAAATATAAATAAATCTATACCTAATAACTAATAAAGTCACCAAGTACCTCTATCTGTCCTTCCAAAAATTACCATCAAAGTTGCCATAAATTACCCACTATGCCGCCCATAGTGAAGAAAACGATTCGATTTTTTTTCAAAGTCAGTCGTCATGTTCGGTTCTTATACAATGATACACTCATATGTCAGCAAACACCGTAATGTGGGGCGCCCTTTTCCCCTCCTTTTCTCTTTTAATAGCAAGCACGCCTCCTCCTCACAGCATGTGTTCATGGGCCGGCCCATGTGCGGGGCGTGACGCCCTGTTTTTTTATTTTGTTTCTTGCTTTTTTTTTCTCATTTATGTTTTTTATTTTTAAAATTAAGTCAGGATTTCAAAAAATATACAAGGTTGCAACTTTGATTTTTTGACAAATCATAAAATGTATGTGAATTCAAAAAATATTCAGCAAATCATAAAATGTTCGTGATTTTTAAAACTGTTCACATATTATAAAAATGATGATTTTGAAAAAATAAATCATGAATTAAAAAATGTTCATGATTTATAAAAAATTATCCTGTATTTAAAACATGTTGGGATTTGAAAAGAATGTCCATGAACTTTTAGAAAATGTTCACAAAAATCCAAACAGATCAATTGAAACAAATCCGTAAATAATGAACAAAACGAACCGTCGCTTACATAGAAGTTTTTTAGGGGATCTGTAGAGGTCATTTTATGAATTTATTTAGTCCATCGCGCGTCAGGTAATTTTGTGTGTGTGTTCTGTACAACGTTGAGCCCCCCAAAAATTGACACAACTTCCTATGGATTATTTTTTGTAAGCTATATGAAAATGAATAAATGTCTAATTTGCCTCCATACATAGCTATGTTTATTTTGGTACGAGAGTTTTACTAGTCAAGGAAAACAGCGCAACGCTAGGTTAAGGCAAGACACATCATTCATGTGTCTAGTTCAGGCATGGTTCGTCAATGCAGTTTGCTCGGCCAAAAAAATATTTCGTTGTGGTGCCTTAGGAAATCAAGTCATTATGAGATTATCACATTTACACCTTTTCAAATAACTTTTTAAAAGTCCCTTATCTCATCATGACATGATTCAGACATAGTTTACGAAATGACATTTTAAAAGTCCTTATCTCATCCTAGCATAATTTGCATAAACTGATTGTTTTTCTCTCGTTGCAACGCACGTGCATATTGCTAGTAAATAAAAAGATAAAAAGAACATATGTCTGTCGTCCACCAGTTTATATTTGTTCGCCGTTTCCATCTCCTCCGGTTTCTCCGTCCGTAACACACAACGATTTTTTCCTCTTCGCTCCCGACTCCCGTACGCGCCAGAAACCCACCATGCACCTCTCCCATCCCACGATCCCCAACTCCAACCCCCTCATGCTCCTTTGACGGAGCTGCCATTGACTCGCTAGCCCTCAGAGTCACCGGAGTTGCCTTGTCACATGGCCATCGGCTCTCACATGTCACCGATTTCCAATGCTTTGCAAGTACTTGGAAGTTCAATTATGTGCCTAAATAAGAGTTGAACTAGAAGCCCATCATACAGCCAAACCCACAATGTGCAACTTTATGCTACTGGGCAAGAAACTGAGGATCCACCCAAAAGTATTGAGTATAGTATAGTAACCAGCTCTTCTACTGGCTCCAAAGCATTTGCAAGTAATACTCCAAACATATTTCACAACAAAATAGTGGAAGAATAGATACCAAGTATGCATGTGTCATTCCAAAATCCACTTCCCCATCATAAGTAACACCTGTTGGGGAACGTAGTAATTTCAAAAAATTTCCTACGCACACGCAAGATCATGGTGATGCATAGCAACGAGAGGGGAGAGTGTTGTCTACGTACCCTCGTAGACCGAAGCGGAAGCGTTGACACAACGTAGAGGAAGTAGTCGTACGTTCTCCTCGCGATCCAACCGATCACAACACCGTTACTCCGGCACCTCCGAGTTCTTGGCACACGTTCAGCTCGATGACGATCCCCGGGCTCCGATCCAGCAAAGCGTCGGGGAAGAGTTCCGTCAGCACGACGGCGTGGTGACGATCTTGATGTGTTACCGGCGCAGGGCTTCGCCTAAGCACTGCAACGATATGATCGAGGTGGAATTTGGTGGAAGGGGGCACCGCACACGGCTAAGGAAAGATCTCAATGATCAATTGTGTGTCTATGGGGTGCCCCCTGCCCCTGTATATAAAGGATGGAGGAGGAGGAGGCCGGCCAAGGCTTGGCGCGCCAGGGTGTGGAGTCCTACTAGGTCTCCAAGTCCTAGTAGGAGTCCACCAAGAGGGGAGGAAGGGAGAAGGAATAGGAGGAGAAGGAAAGGTGGCCGGCCCCCTTTTCCCTAGTCCAATTCGGACCAGAGGGAAGGGGGGGCGCAGCAGCCTTTTTCCTCTTCCCACTAAAGCCCATCAAGGCCCATTACTTCTCCCGTAATCCCGTAACTCCCAGATACTCCCGAAAACACCCGGATCACTCAGAACCTTTCCGATGTCCGAATATAGTCGTCCAATATATCGATCTTTACGTCTCGACCATTTCGAGACTCCTCGTCATGTCCCCGATCTCATCCGGGACTCCGAACTCCTTCGGTACATCAAAACTCATAAACTCATAATATAACTGTCATCGAAACCTTAAGCGTGCGGACCCTACGGTTCGAGAACAATGTAGACATGACCGAGACACGTCTCCGGTCAATAACCAATAGCGGGACCTGGATGCCCATATTGGCTCCTACATATTCTACGAAGATCTTTATCGGTCAGACCGCATAACAACATACGTTGTTCCCTTTGTCATCGGTATGTTACTTACCCGAGATTCGATCGTCGGTATCCAATACCTAGTTCAATCTCGTTACCGGCAAGTCTCTTTACTCGTTCCGTAATACATCATCTCACAACTAACACATTAGTTACAATGCTTGCAAGGCTTATGTGATGTGCATTACCGAGAGGGCCCAGAGATACCTCTCCGACAATCGGAGTGACAAATCCTAATCTCGAAATACACCAACCCAACATGTACCTTCGGAGACACCTGTAGAGCACCTTTACAATCACCCAGTTACGTTGTGACGTTTGGTAGCACACAAAGTGTTCCTATGGTAAACGGGAGTTGCATAATCTCATAGTTAAAGGAACATGTATAAGTCATGGATAAAAGCAATAGCAACATACTAAACGATCGGGTGCTATGCTAATGGAATGGGTCATGTCAATCAGATCATTCAACTAATGATGTGATCTCGTTAATCAAATAACAACTCTTTGTTCATGGTTAGGAAACATAACCATCTTTGATTAATGAGCTAGTCAAGTAGAGGCATACTAGTGACACTCTGTTTGTCTATGTATTCACACATGTATTGTGTTTCCAGTTAATACAATTCTAGCATGAATAATAAACATTTGTCATGATATAAGGAAATAAATAATAACTTTATTATTGCCTCTAGGGCATATTTCCTTCAGTCTCCCACTTGCACTAGAGTCAATAATCTAGATCACATCACCATGTGATTAACATCAATAGTTCACATCATCATGTGATTAACACCCATAGTTCACATCGCTATGTGACCGACACCCAAAGGGTTTACTAGATTCAGTAATCTAGTTTACATCGCTATGTAATTAACACCCAAAGAGTACTAAGGTGTGATCATGTTTTGCTTGTGAGAGAATCTTAGTCAACGGGTCTGCTACATTCAGATCCGCATGTACTTTGCAAATTTCTATGTCAACAATGCTCTGCATGGAGCTACTCTAGCTAATTGCTCCCACTTTCAATATGTATCCAGATTGAGACTTAGAGTCATCTGGATCAGTGTCAAAACTTGCATCGACGTAACTCTTTACGACGAACCTTTTTGTCACCTCCATAATCGAGAAACATATCCTTATTCCACTAAGGATAATTTTGACCGCTGTCCAGTGATCTACTCCTAGATCATTATTGTACTCCCTTGCTTAACTCAGTGTAGGGTATACAATAGATCTGGTAAACAGCATGGCATACTTTATAGAACCTATGGCCAAAGCATAGGGAATGACTTTCATTCTCTTTCTATCTTCTGCCGTGGTCGGGCTTTGAGTCTTACTCAATTTCACACCTTGTAATACAGGCAAGAACTCTTTCTTTGACTGTTCCATTTTGAACTACTTCAAATTTTTTTTCAATGTATGTACTTATTGAAAAACTTATCAAGCGTCTTGATCTATCTCTATAGATCTTGATGCTCAATATGTAAGCAGCTTTACCGAGGTCCTTTCTTTGAAAAACTCCTTTCAAACACTCCTTTATGCTTTGCAGAATAATTCTACATTATTTCCGATCAACAATATGTCATTTACATATACTTATCAGAAATGCTGTAGTGCTCCCACTCACTTTCTTGTAAATACAGGCTTCACCGCAAGTCTGTATAAAACTATATGCTTTGATCAACTTATCAAAGTGTATATTCCAACTCCGAGATGCTTGCACCAGTCCATAAATGGATCGCTGGAGCTTGCACACTTTGTTAACACCTTTAGGATCGACAAAACCTTCTAGTTGCATCGTATACAACTCTTCTTTAATAAATCCATTAAGGAATGTAGTTTTGTTTATCCATTTGCCGGATTTCATAAAATGCGGCAATTGCTAACATGATTCGGACAGACTTAAGCATAGATACGAGTGAGAAACTCTCATCGTAGTCAACACCTTGAACTTGTCAAAAACCTTTTGCGACAATTCTAGCTTTGTAGATAGTAACATTACTATCAGCGTCCGTCTTCCTCTTGAAGATCCATTTATTTTCTATGGCTTGCCGATCATCGGGCAAATCCATCAAAGTCCATACTTTGTTCTCATACATGGATCATATCTCAGATTTCATGGTCTTAAACCATTTCGCGGAATCTGGGCTCATCATCGCTTCCTCATAGTTCGTAGGTTCATCATGGTCTAGTAACATGATTTCCAAAATAGGATTACCGTACCACTCTGGTGCGGATCTTACTCTGGTTGATCTACAAAGTTCAGTAGAAACTTGATCTGAAGTTTTATGATCATTATCATTAGCTTCCTCCCTATTTGGTGTAGGTGTCACAGAACAGATTTCTGTGATGAACTACTTTCCAATAAGGGAGAAGGTACAATTACCTTATCAAGTTTTCTACTTTCCTCCCACTCACTTCTTTCGAGAGAATCTCCTTCTCTAGAAAGGATCCATTCTCAGCAACGAATGTCTTGCCTTCGGATCTGTGATAGAAGGTGTACCCAACAGTCTCCTTTGGGTACCTATGAAGACACATTTCTCCGATTTGGGTTTGAGCTTATCAGGATAAAACTTTTTCACATAAGCATCGTAACCCCAAACTTTAAGAAACGACAACTTTGGTTTCTTGCCAAACCATAGTTTATTTTGTGTCGTCTCAACGGACTTTAGATCGTGCCCCTTTTAAGGTGAATGCAGCTGTCTCTAATGCATGATCCCAAAATGATATTGGTAAATCGGTAAGAAACATCATAGTTTGTACTATATCCAATAAAGTACGGTTATGACGTTCGGACACACCATTATGCTGTGGTGTTCCAGGTGGCATGAATTTGTGAAACTATTCCACATTGTTTTAATTGAAGACCAAACTCGTAACTCAAATATTTGTCTCCGCGATCAGATCGTAGAAACCTTATTTTCTTGTCACGATGATTTTCACTTCACTCTAAAATTCTTTGAACTTTTCAAACGTTTCAGACTTATGTTTCATCAAGTAGATATACCCATATCTGCTCAAATCATCTGTGAAGGTCAGAAAATAATGATACTTGTCGCGAGCCTTAATATTCATCGGACCATATACATCAGTATGTATGATTTCCAACAAATCTGTTGCTTGCTCCATTGTTCCGGAGAACGGCGTTTTTAGTCATCTTGCCCAAGAGGCATGGTTCGCAAGCATCAAGTGATTCATAATCAAGTGATTCCAAAATCCCATCAGCATGGAGTTTCTTCATGCGCTTTACACCAATATGACCTAAACGGCAGTGCCACAAATAGGTTGCACTATCATTATTAACTTCGCATCTTTTTGGTTTCAATATCATGAATATGTGTATCACTGCGATCGAGATCCAATGAACTATTTTCATTGGTGTGTATGACCATAGAAGGTTTTATTCATGTAAACAGAACAACAATTGTTCTCTAACTTAAATGAATAACTGTATTGCAATTAACATGATCAAATCATATTCATGCTCAACGCAAACACCAAATAACACTTATTTAGTTTCAACACTAATCCCGAAAGTATAGGGAGTGTGTGATGATGATCATATCAATCTTGGAACCACTTCCAACACACATCGTCACCTTGCCCTTTAACTAGTCTTTGTTCATTCTGCAACTCCCGTTTCGAGTTACTAATTTTAGCAACTGAACTAGTACCAAATACTGAGGGGTTGCTATGAACACTAGTAAAGTACACATCAATAACATGTATATCAAATATACTTTTGTTCACTTTGCCATCCTTCTTATCCGCCAATCACTTGGGGTAGTTCCGCTTCCAGTGACCAGTCCCTTTGCAGTAGAAGCACTTAGTCTCAGGCTTAGGACCAGACTTGGGCTTTTTCACTTGAGCAGCAACTTGCTTGCCGTTCTTCTTGAAGTTCCCCTTCTTTCCTTTTGCCCTTTTTTTTGAAACTAGTGATCTTGTCAACCATCAACACTTGATGTTTTTCTTTGATTTCTACCTTCGCCGATTTTAGCATCGCGAAGAGCTTGGGAATATATTCCGTTATCCCTTGCATATTATAGTTCATCACGAAGTTCTACTAACTTGGTGATGGTGACTAGAGAATTCTGTCAATCACTATCTTATCTGGAAGATTAACTCCCACTTGATTCAAGCGATTGTAGTACCCAGACAATCTGAGCACGTGCTCACTAGTTGAGCGATTCTCCTCCATCTTTTAGCTATAGAACTTGTTGGAGACTTCATATCTCTCAACTCGGGTATTTGCTTGAAATATTAACTTCAACTCCTGGAACATCTCATATGCTCCATGACGTTCAAAACGTCTTTGAAGTCCCGATTCTAAGCAGTTAAGCATGGTGCACTAAACTATTAAGTAGTCATCATATTGAGCTAGCAAAACGTTCATAACGTCTGCATCTGCTCCTGCAAAAGGTCCGTCACCTAGCGGTGCATCAAGGACAAAATTCTTCTATGCAGCAATGAGGATAAACCTCAGATTACGGATCCAATCCGCATCATTGCTACTAACATTTTTCAACACAATTTTCTCTAGGAACATATCAAAATAAACACAGGGAAGCAACAATGCGAGCTATTGATCTACAACATAGATATGCTAATACTACCAGGACTAAGTTCATGATAAATTAAAGTTCAATTAATCATATTACTTAAGAACTCCCACTTAGATAGACATCCCTCTAATCCTCTAAGTGATCACGTGATCCAAATCAACTAAACCATGTCCGATCATCACGTGAGATGGAGTAGTTTCAATGGTGAACATCACTATGTTGATCATATCTACTATATGATTCACGCTCGACCTTTCGGTCTCCGTGTTCCGAGGCCATATCTGTTATATGCTAGGCTCGTCAAGTTAAACCTAGTATTCTGCGTGTGCAACTGTTTTGCACCCGTTGTATTTGAACGTAGAGCCTATCACACCCGATCATCACGTGGTGTCTCAGCACGAAGAACTTTCGCAACGGTGCATACTCAGGGAGAACACTTCTTGATAATTTAGTGAGAGATCATCTTATAATGCTACAGTCAATCAAAGCAAGATAAGATGCATAAAAGGATAAACATCACATGCAATCAATATAAGTGATATGATATGGCCATCATCATCTCGTGCTTGTGATCTCCATCTTCGAAGCACCGTCATGATCACCATCGTCACCGGCGTGACACCTTGATCTTCATCGCAGCATCGTTGTCGTCTCGCCAATCTTATGCTTCTACGACTATCACTACCGCTTAGTAATAAAGTAAAGCATTACATCGCGATTGCATTGCATACAATAAAGCGACAACCATATGGCTCCTGCCAGTTGCCGATAACTCGGTTACAAAACATGATCATATCATACAATAAAATTTAGCATCATGTCTTGACCATATCACATCACAACATGCCCTGCAAAAACAAGTTAGACGTCCTCTACTTTGTTGTTGCAAGTTTTACGTGGCTGCTACGGGCTTAAGCAAGAACTCATCTTACCTACGCATCAAAACCACAACGATAGTTTGTCAAATAGACTCCGTTTTAACCTTCTCAAGGACCGGGCGTAGCCACACTCGGTTCAACTAAAGTTGGAGAGACAGTCTTCCGCAAGCCATCTATGTGCAAAGCACGTCGAGGGAACCGGTCTCGCGTAAGAGTACGCGTAAGGTTGGTCCGGATCGTCTCGTCCAACAATACCGCTGAACCAAAGTATGACATGCTGGTAGGCAGTATGACTTGTATCGTCCACAACTCACTTGTGTTCTACTCGTGCAAATAACATTAAACCATAAAAACCTAGTCTCGGATGCCACTGTTGGGGAACGTAGTAATTTCAAAAAATTTCCTACGCACACGCAAGATACATGGTGATGCATAGCAACGAGAGGGGAGAGTGTTGTCTACGTACCCTCGTAGACCGAAGCGGAAGCCTTGACACAACATAGAGGAAGTAGTCGTACGTTCTCCTCGCGATCCAACCGATCACAGCACCGTTACTCCGGCACCTCCGAGTTCTTGGCACACGTTCAGCTCGATGACGATCCCCGGGCTCCGATCCAGCAAAGCGTCGGGGAAGAGTTCCGTCAGCACGACGGCGTGGTGACGATCTTGATGTGTTACCGGCGCAGGGCTTCGCCTAAGCACTGCAACGATATGATCGAGGTGGAATTTGGTGGAAGGGGGCACCGCACACGGCTAAGGAAAGATCTCAATGATCAATTGTGTGTCTATGGGGTGCCCCCTGCCCCTGTATATAAAGGATGGAGGAGGAGGAGGCCGGCCAAGGCTTGGCGCGCCAGGGTGTGGAGTCCTACTAGGTCTCCAAGTCCTAGTAGGAGTCCACCAAGAGGGGAGGAAGGGAGAAGGAATAGGAGGAGAAGGAAAGGTGGACGGCCCCCTTTTCCCTAGTCCAATTCGGACCAGAGGGAAGGGGGGGCGCAGCAGCCTTTTTCCTCTTCCCACTAAAGCCCATCAAGGCCCATTACTTCTCCCGTAATCCCGTAACTCCCAGATACTCCCGAAAACACCCGGATCACTCAGAACCTTTCCGATGTCCGAATATAGTCGTCCAATATATCGATCTTTACGTCTCGACCATTTCGAGACTCCTCGTCATGTCCCCGATCTCATCCGGGACTCCGAACTCCTTCGGTACATCAAAACTCATAAACTCATAATATAACTGTCATCGAAACCTTAAGCGTGCGGACCCTACGGTTCGAGAACAATGTAGACATGACCGAGACACGTCTCCGGTCAATAACCAATAGCGGGACCTGGATGCCCATATTGGCTCCTACATATTCTACGAAGATCTTTATCGGTCAGACCGCATAACAACATACGTTGTTCCCTTTGTCATCGGTATGTTACTTACCCGAGATTCGATCGTCGGTATCCAATACCTAGTTCAATCTCGTTACCGGCAAGTCTCTTTACTCGTTCCGTAATACATCATCTCACAACTAACACATTAGTTGCAATGCTTGCAAGGCTTATGTGATGTGCATTACCGAGAGGGCCCAGAGATACCTCTCCGACAATCGGAGTGACAAATCCTAATCTCGAAATACACCAACCCAACATGTACCTTCGGAGACACCTGTAGAGCACCTTTATAATCACCCAGTTACGTTGTGACGTTCGGTAGCACACAAAGTGTTCCTATGGTAAACGGGAGTTGCATAATCTCATAGTTAAAGGAACATGTATAAGTCATGGATAAAAGCAATAGCAACATACTAAACGATCGGGTGCTATGCTAATGGAATGGGTCATGTCAATCAGATCATTCAACTAATGATGTGATCTCGTTAATCAAATAACAACTCTTTGTTCATGGTTAGGAAACATAACCATCTTTGATTAATGAGCTAGTCAAGTAGAGGCATACTAGTGACACTCTGTTTGTCTATGTATTCACACATGTATTATGTTTCCAGTTAATACAATTCTAGCATGAATAATAAACATTTGTCATGATATAAGGAAATAAATAATAACTTTATTATTGCCTCTAGGGCATATTTCCTTCAACACCCACATACATAATTGGTGATCCAAGCCTAGGAACGTTGTCTTTGCCATATATGAAAATTGCTTAATAGAGCATATTTTGAGAAAAAAAAAGGTTTGATCTTCTACCGAGTTCATTTGTTATGCATGCTCGTCTATGCACTACTGGGCATGTTTACAAAACGAAGAATATCGTGTGACATTGGAATAGAGGGTGGCTGCCCTGCAAGCTAGGGCTCTGACGATGCGTAATGATGGCCAAGCAGAGTGAAGAATAAATGTGGTGATGGTTGAACCTGGTAAGTAGGAGAAAGATGATGCTAGTGATGCAAATAATGATGCTACAATGAAGGAGAAGTGAAGTGGAATAATAGCTTCGAAGCTGGTGTTGTTTTCATTTCGATGACAGTTGAATTTGGGGACTTTTTAGCATCCCTCCCCCCAATGTAATATATACTCCCTGCAGGCCGTTCTAGACGTTTGACTATTTCTTAGGTTTATTCGTTCAACTTTTATTGTTAGGTCTGTGCAGTAGAAACCTATAGTCTTTTCTTGTAGGTTTTTTTCTTGCAGCAGGATGTTAAAAAACCCCTTTAGGCTGCCCTTTTGTTCCCTTATCTTTGCGGTAGTGGAACCTGACCCATTCATGGTCCGTTTGAAAAAAAAACTTGGTTCCTATTTGCATGACTTTTGCTTGCATGGACCGACAACAAATTCCATGGTGGACAATTTTCACAAGTAAGTGTCAAGTCTTATTTCGGCACATACTTTTTAGTGTTCCCTCTTGAAAGTACAATTCATGCCTTTAATGTGGTTTCAGTACTGTTGCCATACATCTGTAGAGACTAACATGGTTTGTAGAATTAGTTGACGAACGTTCATTGACAACCCCCCTCCCTCCCCCCCCCCCCCCGGCGAACGATGTGTTTCTTTTTTTGAGTTAGTAGGGATCCTGCACTACTATTTGTGAAGGTGAAGTACCAAGCTCTCATTCCATGTCTCTCTATCTCTACACAAGATCACCAGGATAGCCATAAAAAAGCCAAAGGGAAAGATGTCTTTCGGTTATTATTTGAGTTATTATTGATCCTACTATTTGTGAAGGTGAAGTACCAAGCTTTCATTCCACTAGATGACTCGTTGCGCCAAATGGCGCAAGGGGCGAGAGGGAGCCAAGTATTGTGAGCATATTTAGACACGCAAGTCGAAAACCAAATATGGCCAACACTCCCGCATCCTCTGGTTGGAAGCCGCTTTTTCTCACCGGATCTAACATAGATACATGATTCATCAAGAGCAAATTTCAGAAAAAATATAAAGCATGGCCTTCAGAGTGATTATGCAAAATATAAACACATAGCCATCTTAAGATCCACAACAATGCATCAACGATTTTTTTCAAACCGCCATAACTTTGGCAAACAAACACTTGCTGATCATCCTTGTTAGTCATCCTAAGAAAGACCATGCCTCCACAGTGCGTTGTACAAATATTCCATGCTATCAAAGGCACTTCAGATCTAACAAAGATTCAAATGCCAAGCCTAACAATGAATAACAACAAACAACCACATTCTAAAATTTACTAAACTTGGATATGCACTTTGTTACTTCATTTTATAAAGCGTTATAATTTCTTTCATTTATCTGATTTAGTTGTCCCAAACTCCCAATACATATTTAAACCGTGTTGTTACAAGAAGACAAATGACAGATTCACAATAATGGGCTGGCCCAAGTTACTTGACCAGACGATGTTAATCCACTTACTCACTTCATGACCATCCCCTCCTCCAATCTCTCACTCACCCTATAGTTTCCACCGCATCGCCGCTGCTCCTCCGCATCGGAGACACGGCTTCAATTGCAAGATCCACTCCCGCACTCACAAGATCTACTTCCTTTGATGTACGCATCGCGTCACCAGGTCTCACCAGGTCAGGCTACCTCAACCACTTCCAAGTGAACCTTCACAAACAACACAGTATTACGTCTAAAAGATACCTAGTAAATCCGGAGTATTTCAGTTTTGAGCTGATGTTTTTTTCCTAGAGGCAAGGTCAAAGATAGCAAAGTTTTACTTTTGAAACAAAGGCATCAGTGTAATTATTAGCCATCATTAAAATCAATATTGTCTCATGAAAATGCCTACCCAGTTGACCCACTAATGGCAATTACAAAAATGTTTGGTTCATCACGCCTAATTCAAATTAGCTTCAATGCCTCATGTTTACTTCCATAGCCTGAACTGATAAATCACTGAAACTTCTTCTCTGCTAAACCTATGTCTACTTCCTAATCAACACCCGAGTAATAACATGGTAGATCGTCATACATGTTTATCTCCTGTTTTCTTGATGTCTGAGTAACAGTATATGCATGTGTACTCTACAGTTTAAACAAGCTCAATGCCCTACTATTCTGGTTGATAGCTAGTTTGAATTAGGCATGATGTCCATGTACATAAAAGGAACCTGTATAAAGAAAAATCTGGACAAAAGGAACAATACCTAGTAGCAGAGGAAAAGAAAATGTCGAAAGGCAGAGCTCATAGTCCAGGCACCAACATTGAAGGGGCAAAAACACAGGTAGAAGATAGTAGGAACCGAATAAGTATATAACACTGGGAAAAGGAAAAGGAAAACCCATGTTTTTCAGATTTTACTCGATCAATGATAGGCATAAGCAAATAACTGATTTTAAATGTAAATTGTGACCAAAACAATTCACCTATTTTTAGCAAATATACAACAGTACATCAAGCAAATACACCTAGGGGACACTTTTAGAAGCATATATTAAAGAAAATAGAGTCACCAGTGTCCGGTGTACTATCTAAAAGTGCTTTGATCCTCAGAATGTAGGAGAGAACTCCGTCGCATAAAAAGGAAACAACAGATTACATGTGATAAATGGATGACTTTCTAAGATGTAGGGACTCTGTTTGATTACATTAAATTTGTCGTATCAAGCAGTAGAAAGGACAAATGATGGTTTGAGCCAACTCACCATATATCACCAGTTCTTGCAATGATAGATCAAATGAGAAATTTCAGAACTGCATCTTCTCGGATAACTGCATCTTCATGCCATTAAAATCTTGGAGTAGCATTATACATGTAGCTCTGCCCAAAATAAGAGATGAGAAATAGAAAGTTAGATTGACCGAACCATTCAATCTATATGCCCATCCCTACAAAATTGTACCAAAATAGACAAATTTGACAACTATATCTCATTGGTTAATCTCCATATTTGCACCTCTCCTTCTGCATCAGTATGAAAGAAGAAAAGAGGAGGAGCAAGCATACCTGCAGAAGGGCTGGTGAAGCCGCAGCAAGGAAACGGGGCCCTTGCGCCATCATCGAGTCTCTCCTAAAGCTTAAGCAGCCCACGCCCAATGCATACGCTAGCATCGCCGCCGTCATGCCCACTGTTAGCATTAGAGAGGGTATTATTCTGTAGGGAACTTTGGAAGAACTGGCTAGAGATAATAAGCAGAATAAAGGACCCGCGCATTATAAAAGGCTGAACACGATGTAACTCTAACTTTGGGTTCTTCTAGGATATATATGTTGTGTTTTTGGCTGTTAATTGGTAAGGGGAACATAACTTCTGTCACACTTTGAAGGTGCATTCACATCTAAAAGGGCTAGGATTTTTAAAACATCAACTACACTCTGTGAACAGATGAAAAACAAAAAATTGAACCCTTTGCCTACACAATTATTCAGCCCAGGCTAGAAAGCCAAGAACTTGAACCCTTTGCCACTACAAATCGAAAAAGCGGATGTCATGGGCCATCTCACACATGAGGGAGCAGGAGTATGACAATAAAAATAAATCCTAGTGCGGTCAGTATCCATGTGCAACAAATGTTGACCCCCATCTATTCTTGCCCATGGACACACCTAGGGTTCTCGCTGTGTAATCTCACAATGAAGGGTTCGGGCCATAATTTGAAATGTAAAAACGAAATGCATTTACATGTGGTCGTCCCTAAATCCATCGAGGATGATCCTGGTAATTCCTATGATGGGTCACACATAAGAAAAATCATCAGTAACCAACTCAGGGGCCTACAAAGAAGAAGACGACATTAAATTTCTGCAAGTTACATATACCGAACATGCTCGAGTCGATTCTTCTCCCTTTTATGACGAGTTATAAATTAGTATACAGTTGAGTTTTAATCAACCATCAATAAAAAAACAAAGAACCTTTACCCAATGTATATAGATCAACAAAGCACAGATGGGGGCAAAGAACCACATGGAGTATCCTCCTTCCAACAGTAAAAGCCTAGGCATCACAAAACTATAGATTTGTTTTGATAACCTGTAGGAAGCTGCCCTAAAGGACACTAGTTTTTGTGTTGATACCCAACAAAATGTGTGACAAATTCTGCCTATGTCTTTTGATTTTCTGATTTCTAATTACTGCAGAGAGGCAGTAGGTTAGATACATCGGCACAGTTCATACATTATCAAGCACCGATATGACCTATCTGAATAGAAATATAACTTCCACAATGAAAAGAACCATCGATTATATTATCGTGAGCCAAATATACAAATGTAGGAATTCATAGTTAGTACGAAAAGCAAGCTAAACATTCAAACAAAGGATGGCCGACGTCATGGATCAATGAAATAATTACATAAAAAAGAATGTTAGTGGACAGGTAAATCTTCACCCGAGATTGAAGTAAGAAAATGGGATGAGTTTACCTTTGATCTGCAATAGCACATTTCGGAATACCCAATTTCATCCTTAATCATGCAAGTACCCAGGACAAAAACACTTCCGGCTCATTGGTGAGCAACCTTACTGAAGCTCCTACAAATAGGAAAACGATACTTTTAGGGGGGGAAATGACAACAATAACTATCAGGCATAGCTCATTGTATGAAGTTGGTACAATTTGCACATTTGGTACGGAATACAGTTCTAGCGATAAACAAAAGATGCAGTAGCACATGTAGTCAGGTAAGTGTACACTCAAATACATCGCTACATGAAAACAAAGGCCTGGAAAGCATGCATTTTAGTGAACATGTTTCAGTTTTCTTTTCCTATCCGCGTCCGAGAAGGATAAAACAGAACATAAGCAAACCTAAGAATAACCTCACGATGAAGCAAAATATACACAATTTCATGTCTCCTACATGCTTATACATCAGGTTAGGAAATCAAGTTACCAAATGCAAATTTATTGGTAAAATCATCATGGAGAATTCTGAAGGGTCGACAACCTCACACATAGAAGCAAAGATCTAACTCATGGATTCTTGTTATGATTGACTGGAACTGATGTGTTGACCAGATTTTTTTTGTTTCTTTATACTTTTATTCACCTCATGGATTCTCATTAATCTCAAAATCATCTTGTTATGATTGACTGGAACTAATTTTTTGGAAAATGAACTCATGTGGCTTACATAGACCACTACTCCCCTACCAGCCTTATTGGATTTTCATCAAGCACCTTGCAAGCATACAGAAACAAAATATGTACAAGCAAAGATGAGAAGTTCTGGGAGCAAGGCATTGGAAGGAGGGAAAAATTAAGGAAAGGGCAAGAGTGTGTGCACTTACTTGAGGGACAAATACAGTGAGATTGGGCGGCCGTTTGCACCGTCTGCTTGTGCTTCAACGGAGCAGCAGCGTGAGCTCGGTGAGAAAGGGACCCTGGAGGAGAAGAGCTGGGGCTAGTGGTGGCTCACTTCAGTTTGATGGTGTGCTTGATATATTGCCTCGGAGGGGGCGGGGATGTGCTGCCAGGATGGCTTGCTGGTGAATCTCATTGAGGAGCAGCTCCACGAGCACCCCTGAGGATGCAGACGGCCTCCTCCTTCTTCCCAGCATCTCCACTCCACCATGATGGCCCGCTGCTTCCCATCCTTGTTGCCTGCCTCCCCTGCTCCTTCACCCAACCACCAGCCTCACCTAACCCGCGCCCGATCTGGATCCAGGCGCCGCCGATGGCCACCAGACAAGGAAGAGAAGGAAGGCGAGGTGGAGGAGAGAAATAAAGAGAAAGTGGAGATGTGCGGGGCTCGAGGATGTGAGCGGATTGGTAGAGCGTTGCCGCCGTCGCCCTTTGCCTGCAAGTCGTCGCCGCCGCCGGGACAGACACGGAAGAGGAAGAGACGAGCGACGGCGACCTTGCGCAGGGGGCAGAGGAGGGGAGAAGTGGAGGGGAGGAGGAGGCGGCGCAGTTGTGGGTCACGCGAGCGATGGGAAGGCAAGGAGGAGGAAGAGGCAAGGCGGTGGAGGAGCAGCAGTCAGCGACGGGGCTCCTAGGGCCGAGAAGGAGGAGGAGGAGGTGGGAGGGAGCGTGGCGGCGGGCGAGGGAGGGAGGAGGGAGGAGGCAGGGGCTGTGGGGGCCGTGGATTGGGGCTAGGGTTCGCGCGGTTAGCCAATCAGAAACAACCCACGTTCTGTCAACCTCTACCTCACGTGCTACAGTGTTTTTTTCCTTCACGTGGTGCACTGCACCCCCACGCGCGGGCACGGTGCGGTGGTCTTTTTTCCCTCGCGTAGTACCGTGCGCTCGAGGCCTTCGTTGTGACTACCACTCTAGGAGGCTTTATATGTTAGATGTCTCTCTATCTCTACACAAGATCACCATGATAGCCATAAAGAAACCAAAGGATCATCACATCAACAATAGCAACAACACTAAAGCGAGAATCGACAAGATTAACACTTGCAACAAAAACAGAGTGAATGCAATCTGCCCCTCCTGATTATTCAGATAGCTACCCTTGAATCACTGACCCAGACTGCGTGAAACTTGGTGGGAGACTGGTCTTGGCGAATTCGACTCCTCCTCTCCCCCGCGTCGTCTCCTCCGAGGCGACCCGGGGGCAACCCTAGCCGCCACAGCCGCGCCTCCTCCTCCCCCCTTCCTCTCCGCCGCCGCCTGAGGTGTGCTCCGGCGCGCGCGCTCGACACCGATGAAGGTGGCGGCGGGGATTCGGCGGCTGCTCGTCTCGGGCAGGGCCTCGGAACGCGGGGCGGCGGCCTCGGCAGGTGAGGATGGGGTGGTCCTGGCGGCGGGCCGCCCTGCCGGAGCGTGCTAGGCACCTACTCGGTCTCGCGGGTGACGAGGTGGCGGCGGTCGACGGTCGCTGGTGCGCATCCCTCCCCGCAGGTATGCCACTGATGAAGTCCATCCCCTTCGCCCCGATCTGCTCCTTCCTTGGCCAGATCTGGGTCCTGGTGGCTCAGGCCGCTGCTCTTGGTTGTTGGCTGCACGGATCTCGTCGGGCGGGGCTGGATCCGGGGGAAACCCCTGGCCGGCGCGGCGGTCACACCAGAGGCGACGCCTTGGGCGCCGTTCCCCTCCTTGGAGGCTGTGGTGTGGATCCTCCCCCCTCCTTCCGTCCCCTGCTAGGTGAAAGCCTAGGTCCCCTGCTTCGGGCGGCGACGACACGTCCGTGTCGTGTTCCTTCTTGGAGGCACCGTCCGGGGATTGCAGGGGCGGCGAGAGAGTTTGGTTGTGGACGTGACGGTGGCGGGAGACAGCTTGGTTTCTTCATAGGTTGCTGGCTGGAGGTCCCTGACGAGGTCGCCGGTGGGTCGACGCCCACGAGCCTGGGCAAGGGGGGATCGGGTTCCCCTCTTCGGCGACAACGATATACCTTTGGGTGGGAGCATTGTGCTCCGGCGAATCCAGCGCTGTCCTTTGATCTAATTTTCGCTGCTTCCCTTGCTTCTGCGATTGTGGCCGGCAGCTCTCGCCCTTTGGTGTGGCTGAGCCGCAGACGACGATGGTGCTTGTTTGTAGTGTGTCCTGGGCTTGCGGTCCTGCTCTAGTCTCTTCTCCTTACAGCTTGGAGGCCATCCATTTGGGTTCTGGGGTGAACCGAGCCGCCGTCTGCCGGTACGGCATCCTTCGAGCCAGGATGAAGGGGTAGGGGCCCTTTACAGAGGCAGTAACGGATGGTGGTCTGGTCCATGGCTGGCTCCGAGGGTGGCTGTGATCACGAAGCTTGCGCGGCGATGCATTTCTCCCAAGACCCTAGTGTTGTTTTGTTGGTGTAGGTCGTCCAGTAGGGTGTTGGTAGCAGCGTTTTTGTTGCTGCCTTGAGTTGTTTTGCTTGAGTTCCCTTGTATCCGTCGCTCGGTTCCCCTTTTCTTTGCGTTGTAAGCGGTTGTCCTTGTTACCCTGGCCGGTTGATAGCTTTGTTAATTCAAAACCGGGCTCTTCTTGAGCCTTCGTTTAAAAAAAAACTTGGTGGTAGACTTTTATACGTCCCCAACACACAATCCAAAACAGTCAGGGTCCTGTAGGTGACAATGCGCCAAGATGAAGCACCTCTAAGTTCACCGTGGATCAATCTGACTGCACCTTTAGAGTTCAGCTCACACCGAGTGAACACCATATTGTGTTAAAAAAAAGGAAAGGTAAACGAGAGCGCATGCTCATATCTACCTGGGTGTGAACAGTAAACTCATTAAAAGAATCAAAATATTCTGAATAATTTTGGCATTCAAGATGGTTGAGTGTGCATGGTACATGCAAAATTTCGTGGTGTTACGACATTTGAGTTGGTGGTGAAAAAAATGGCTCTCAAAGAAACTAAAAAAAAACACTACGTTGTTTAGACAGTTTTTTTTTTGCATGGACTCCTCAAATGTCATTGAGCCCAAAATTTTGCACGATTCTAGAAAACTTGAGCATCCTGGATTAAAAAAAATTGCTATATAAAAAAAATGTTCATCGGGAGCATGAGCCTGGGCACCGTTGTGGAATATATCGAAAGTAAACTCCATATCCAAATGCCTCAAACTTGGCAGAAACGAGGTTCAACATCCTTAAAAAATAACAAAGTTTCCGTCGACCACTCTGACAAGCTACTTGCCAATTTTTTGCCCTTTTTCTTTTACAAACTGGTGAATCTGCTGCTAACCAAATCCTCGATCCAACCACAACAAAAGTGCAGGACCAACTGACCCAATGTAAAGTGGACCCAACACCGTTTACCCTCTGAGTCTCTGACCACAGACTTCTTGTGGGAGCTGCTTGCGTAGCCTTGGAACATTTCAGATCAACACAGCGAGTGTGATTTCCCCTCAAAAGAAATAGGAGGAATAATGCTAGCTCGAAAAGAGGAGGCAGGCGACGAGCGGCACAAACGCAGCGTTGCCGCTGCGCTTCGTTTAAACTGGAAGCATTTTTGGCCCCGATAACGGGATCCCAGCCGATCACTTTGCATTGTCGATCTCTCTCTCTCTCTCTCTCTCTCTCTCTCTCTCTCTCTCTCTCTCTCTCTCTCTCTCTCTGACTTGTACTCTACAAAGATGCTTCCACAGTCCACACAACAAGGCTCCTGCTGCTGACTGTTGTGCATCGATACTACGGCAAAACGTGTAATTTTTTTTTTGACAAAGCTTTGCACTGTTGTTACACATGGTATAGTAGGCATCACTCGCGCTCTCTGCGTAATATAATCTTAATCTGTTTATATATCTTTGGTACAAGTGGAAACATATATTGGCTTCCAAAATAATACATGCGTCATACTAATATTATCATGGACACACAAGGAAAAGGAAATGTCATGTACGTACTTTCACCACCCAACAAATTATTCGCATATAAGTAGACTACCAAGATTGCTTGCTTGCTTGCTCCTCATGGCGCGCGCGTCTTCCTGCATGGACGGAGGCGACCGCGACGTACGTGCGCCCGCCCGTTCCCTGCGCGTGCGAGCATCACTGCCCGTCACCAATGTCGCCGCCGCCGCCTGCGCCCCCTCCGCCGAATCCGCCGCCTCCACCGGCGCCAGCTCCGCCGCCCGCTCCACCGCCCGCTCCACCGCCGAAACCTGCGCCTCCACCATGGCCGAAGCCTCCTCCTGCTCCGCCTCCCGCGCCTCCTCCGAAGCCACCGCCGGCGCCACCACCTGCACCGCCTCCGCCACCGAAGCCTCCGCCCTTGCCGCCACCACCGCCTACGCCACCGCCGAAGCCGCCGCCCTTGCCTCCTCCGAAACCGCCGCCGGCTCCAGCGCCTCCGCCAGCTCCACCGCCTAGTCCGCCACCTCCTCCCGCACCTCCACCCGCGCCGCCTCCAAAGCCACCACCAGAGCCTCCACCGAGACCACCGCCTGAACCGGCACCTCCACCTGCGCCGCCTCCCAGACCACCACCGGAGCCTCCTCCCGCGCCACCACCGAGGCCACCGCCTGAACCGGCACCTCCTCCAAGGCCACCGCTTGAACCACCTCCCGCGCCACCACCGAGACCACCACCTGAACCGGCACCTCCTCCTAGGCCACCCCCCGAACCTCCTCCAGCGCCACCACCGAGCCCACCGCCTGAACCGGCACCTCCTCCTGCGCCACCTCCGAGGCCACCACCGGAACCAGCACCACCTCCGAGGCCACCACCTGAACCTCCTCCGGCACCACCACCGAGTCCTCCTCCCCCGCCTGAACCACCTCCAAGGCCACCACCGGCACCGCTTCCCGTCCCTCCGCCGAGACCACCACCTGCACCGGCACCGCCGCCTGCACCACCTCCGGCACCTCCACCGAAACCACCACCTCCACCAGCGCCTCCTCCTCCACCAAGACCTCCACCTTTCCCAATGCCACCTCCGAGGCCACCGCCATGCCCAATTCCTCCACCGAGACCACCACCCTTGCCAAAGCCACCTCCCAAACCACCACCCTTGCCAAAGCCACCTCCCAAACCACCACCCTTGCCAATGCCACCTCCAAGCCCGCCGCCACCACCAGCTCCGCCTCCTCCTCCAAGGCCACCTCCTCCGCCTAAACCTCCACCTTTCCCGCCACCAAACCCAATTCCAACGCCCCCACCATGGCCGAGCCCCCCGCCCAGCCCACCCCCGGCACCACCGCCTCCTCCAAGACCACCCCCTCCGCCAAGGCCGCCACCTTTACCACCTCCGAACCCGATCCCGACGCCACCACCGTGGCCGATCCCGCCGCCAAAGCCGCCTCCGCCGCCAAAACCGCCACCACCGCCCAACAAGCCGTCCTTCTCCAAGCGACGCGCCTCGGCGGCCACTCCGAGGGCCAACACCACGGCCAGCGCCGCGAGCGCTACACCCCACACGCGCCTCCCCATTGCAGCTCAGCTAGCTATGCTCCACTCAAAGCTCGCTGGTGAGGACTGATGCTCTGCTGTGTTCTGAAGCTGGACCGAGGCTGTGCAGAGCCTTATATAGCGAAGCTCAAGGTAGGCCGAGGCCGGTGCAGCTCGTGGAGCCTAGCCTAGGGAGTGGAGTAAATGTGGTTAGTTGGCGCGCTGGCTGGCTGGCTGTCGCCTCGATCCTCAATCTGCGAGCTGAGGTCGATCGGTGGGCACGCAGGAGCACGATGGCGCGACGCGGCGACGATCGGTCGGCGAGGAGCACGGTGGCATGAGGGAGCAGTGCGTATGGCAGGGCAGTGGGTGGGTGACAGGGTGTAGGGGCGCCGCGGATTTCTTCGCCGGTGCGAGTTGACGGTGGACTGGAGTACTTGGGAGCGATGGCGACGTATCTGCCCGGAGAGGGAGCCGGGAGCGCATCGGTTGGCCGCGCCGGTGGGCGCATTTACGCTCTCGTCTGCCCAACTACTAACACACTTGCATGCATGCGCGGACGCGGCTAGCTGCACTTGCACTTGCGTTTGCATGTTACTGGTACATGGTGCATGTGGCTGTGGAGTGGTGGCCCCTCGTCCGTCTATCGATCAGAGAGTACTTACGTGCGTCAAGTAACTGGAGTAGATGCGAAACTTGAAAACGATGGACCGACGGTAGACATCGACGTGATGCGCTGGTCTGGTGGTAGATCCGTAGATGCACGTACGTACGTCGGTGCGTCGCTCGTCGATCTTATGGCGCGCATATATACAACGTACACGGTTTTTTTGTTGAGCAAATTAAAAGAGGGTTTCCCCTTCATATACACCGTACGCGTACGCACGCACCGTATGTATGTGCACCTCCACCGGCAAGTGCAACGCATTCTTCATGTTATACACGTACGCTATACGCATGCACGAGAGCACCTGGGTCGGCCATACGGCGTACGCACGCATGCATGCATGCAAAAACGCATTGATGTGCGATCTTCGTACGCGACAGGCCCTACGAGGAGTAGTACGCCGTGCTCCGTCTCTAAAAAAAACCAGTGAAGAAAGCGCATGCAGGCACCGAGCTGTGGTACAGTGTGCCATCACGCAGGCATTTATTGGAGCGGCATTTGGCAATAAATTTAGGCGCGTACCAAGTCGCCGAACCGACGGCTAGCTAGCTGACCACGGAATTCCACGCCACTGTTCATCGTCGAGACCAGTCTGCAGGGCAGCCTCGGCTAGCCCATCCCTGAGAGAAGCTAGCGAAGTAGCGGTGCAGCGGAACGGCGCACGACACCGCACTGCACTGCACACGGGATCGGCCAACCAACCCCGGTGGGTTCGGGCCTGCGCAGTCCGCGTGCATGTGCGTAGCTTGCCAATTGATGGAACGATGAGGCGTACGTACGCACAGCTATTTTCAGTGAAAAGGAAGGGCTGCACGCCACTTGATTGCCGGGAAGGAGACACAGGCAACAAGGCATTCAATCCCCGGCACATGGTGATGGCGCGTCTCTGCAAATCCGCCTTGTAGCGCTGCATGGCGGACGGATTGTTGGCAGGGCTGGTAGGATATTTATCATCCACTGAAACCAGATGGTATAGGCGTTCCTAGTCTCCGTGTCCAGACACAACCAGACACCGCATGTATAGAGGCCAATGTATACATGAAGAATGTTTATATGCAATACGGTGGCCGAGCTCCATGTTTTTATTTTAAGCGGAAGTACTATTTTACAAACCTAAAATAACTGACAAAAATATACACATAAGCACGTACTTGTGGCATACACGTACAAAATTTCATGAACGTATATGTCCATACGTGATGTACAAAAGGGTTTTTTCTTTCTCTAAAAGACTTATATTTAGGAACGGAGGGAGTACATCACTTAGATTTTCTTTTCTTTTTTGAGCGGTACATCACTTGGATGCAGATGGAATGCAACCAGGGGCTGGGCTAGAATTATCAAAGGGTCGGATATCCAAAAAGAATTGCCAAAATATGGTATATATCTCCATATATACACGTATATATATGCCTTTTACATGTAAAACTCGTGAAAAGTGTGGCAAACAACCGTCCCGCTCCTGCCTTCTCTCCCAGCCTGATGTACGATTTTCTGCTGACTGACAGTTGGTCATACGGGCCACAAAGCTTGCAACTGAGCCAGCTGTAGTCACTCCATCTAGTTCAGAAATGCTATTACCGTGTTCTAGAAAAAACTCTTGTTTTTCTTTCTAGTAATGGCTCTCCGGAGATGAGCGACAAACGAAGTTTCCCCCCCTAGGCGATCTAGGGTTTCAACCTTTCCTCTGGCGACCACGCAAGAGTCCACGTAAACTCTCACCGGCGGCCGGGGTTCCTCCAGTGATTGGTGATCTTACCCGGATCAGGTAGTTCTGGTCTGGTTGCATGGCGGATCCACTGTCGCTGGTGGACGGGGAGTTGGAGTCTAGGGTTGTGGAGATGAACAATAGCAGGGAGCAAGATAAGCGGGGCTTGGAGGTACCAGAGGGGAGCAAGGCGGAGGAAGCAAGGGCTACACGACTGTCTACGCGGGAGGGGGAGGGGGAGGAGAAGGATGGAAGGGCGAATGATGGTGGAAGTAGATCGGAGATGGATGAGGAAGAATTCTAGGACTACTATGGCCCCAAATCAAAACTAGAAGATCAATTCGCAGTTGTGAATCTACATGGCCAAGAGGATGATGACCTCGATTTCTCTGCCGAGGTGGACGAGCGGATTAAGGATGTTAGATTGTTGGGGCTGTTTCGGGTACATACTACTTGACGTTTTAGTCACGCAGCTCTGCTGAATCAGATGCGCAATGCATGGTTCGTGCGCAGGGAGTGACTTTCAGTGTAAAAGGACCAAATTTATTCCTGGTTCAGTGCCATTTTTTCGAAAACTCTCTATACAAAAACATGGTACTACTTTGAAGCACAAGTGTGGTAAAGGATAGTAGTTTGCCCCGTCTCTTTTTCTCTCATTTTTTGATGGAATCTTTTTTTATTCCTCAGAGGTAGGAGCACACTCTAGAATGCATCACACTTTGTTTACTTATAACTCTGAATGAAAAATAATGACTACAAATGAATGCCTCTGGTAGTGTACTAGGATGTACGATGATTTTAGGTTAACATGTATATCACTTATGAATGATCGTGCAAAGCAAAATGGCAATGAATGCTCAAGTCATATAATAAATTGTAACAACGAAAGTTGCATGGCAATATATCTCAAAATGGCTATAGAAATGTCATAATAGGCATGTATGATGGCTGCTTTAAAAAGATATAATGAGGCTTTTGTGTGAGAGAGCATATCATCCCACGGGGTTGGATGCACCGGCGAATTGACGAGGTATGCACAATGTCTTAGTGTGAGAGTGGGCAATGCACGACACCAAAGAGGCTAGCAAAATATGGATAGTGGTAGTGCATAAAGACTGCAACTCACAATAAAAAATAGGTCAAGGTGGTAACCGAGGGCCCCACAAGCTCACGTGGAGCGCCCACCCCCTCACCGCGCCACCTACCCTTTTGGCTGGCTGGTGGCCTCTCGATGTGTCTCGAAGCTTCCAGTGTTTCTTGTTGCCCCAAAAATCGTGTTAAATCGGCAACATATTTTGACCTCCTTAGATATTGATTTACTGTGAAACCAAAAAACAAGCAAAACACAGGAACTGGCACTGGGCACTAAAATAATAGGTTAGTCTAGAAAAATAATGTAAAATGGTAATAAAAGTATATAGCAATGATAATATAGCAGCATGAAACAAAAAAGTTAAAGATAATTTTGAGAAATTATGGATAACTTAATTAAAATACTCCATGGCATATCTATGAGGATATTTTAAGTTACCTCGGGGATTATGCGAGCATATCGATGCATCTATGAGGAAATTCTGGTGTGGTGCACGAGAAGGTAAGAGGAAGACAACATGGGTATCGTGGAGGGATATGTGTCAACCAAAATACTTAGTGGGATTCAGAAAGATGGAATTATTTAACTTGGCACTGTTGGCCAAGCAAGGATGGAGAATCATTCAAGAACCAAGCACACTTAGTTCTCTGATTTTAAAAGTAATTTCCAAACAACTAATTTCTGCAGGCTGAACTAGGGTCCAAGATGAGCCTGATTTGGAGGTCCATACTTGAAGGCAGAGATGTTTTTAAACAAGGTTTAGTTAGAAGAATAGGCAATGGAGAATCAACAAGTATTTGGTACAAAAATTGGCTCCCAAGAGAAAACATGATGGGGCCCTTGGCACCTTTAAAGGAAAATCACCCGGACCTAGTGAGTGAGCTGATTGATAAACCAAACAGAAGCTGGGATCTGAATGCACTAGATGAGTATCTTCTGTCCCTGGACAGAGATATTGTTCCTCAAATACCACTCCCTACGGTGGACATGGAAGATGCATCGGGGTGGAGTATGGAAAGGTTTGGGAATTTCTCAGTTAGATTGGCGTATCGAATGCTTATCCTAACCAGAAACAGGAGAGAAGTTTGGTTGAAATGAAGATCAGGAGGTCCTGATTCAAGAAAAAAAAGATCTTGAGTGAAAATTTGGAAGTATAAATTGCCAGGAGAAATAAGAGTTTTTGCATGACGTCTAGGAAAACTGAGTCTGCCAACACGTGATATGCCAAGTCACAGGAACATGGCAACTGAATCAGACTGTATGGTGTGCGAAAGGGAGGACTCCTGGCGGCACTCATTACTCAAATGCCGACTAGCCTTGTGTGTGTGGATTCTGGTCGATGAAGATATGTACGAGCACGTCGGTAGTTGTGGAGAGAGCCATGAAAAAACTGTTTTTTCACCATGGATGAATGGATGAAGGAAAATGAGTACATGAAAACGATGGTTACGCTGTGGGCACTGTGGAAGGTGAGACATTATTTTTTACATGAAAATATTCACCAAAGTCCATTCGCAACAAGTAATTTTATCTTGAGCTACTTAGCTGGACTTGAAGTGATGGAAGATGGAGACAAGCAAGCTAATAGAATTAGCGGGCGACCACCAGCTGACTTGGATTCCGCCACTGATGGTAGCTGCAACTACGTCGGTATTTCCCCGGAGAGGGAGGGATGATGTAGCACAGCGACGGTAGGTATTTCCCCCAGTTATGAAACCAAGGTATCGAACTAGTAGGAGAACCAAGCAACACAATGTAAACAACACCTGCACACAAACAACAACACCTCGCAACCCGACAAGTTAAAGGGGTTGTCAATCGCTTCCGGGGTACGGCACCTCAAGATAGGCAAGCGGACATGAGGTAAATTGTAGTAGATTGATAGATCGAACGCAAATTAAAATAAATAAAGATAAAACACATCAAGGTATTTTTGTATTTTTTGGTTTAATAGATCTGAATAAAAATGCAAAGGAAAAGTAGATCGCAAGGCAAATATATGAGAAGGAAGACCCGGGGGGCGTAGGTTTCACTAGTGGCTTCTCTCGAGAAAAATAGCAAACGGTGGATAAACAAATTACTGTTGGGCAATTGATAGAACTTCAAATAATTATGATGTTATCCAGGCAATGATCATTACATAGGCATCACGTCCAAGATTATTAGACCGACTCCTGCCTGCATCTACTACTATTACTCCACACATCGACCGCTATCCAGCATGCATCTAGTGTATTAAGTTCATGGAAAAACGGAGTAATGCAATAAAAACGATGACATGATGTAGACAAGATCTGTTTATCTATATGGCGGTAGATATAGATCTCGTCTTTTTATCCTTAGTAGCAACGATACATATGTGTCTTTTCCCTTTCTGTCACTGGGATCGAGCACCGTAAGATCGAACCCACTACTGGGCACCTCTTCCCATTGCAAGATAAATAGATCAAGTTGGTCAAACAAAACCCAAATATCGGAGAAGAAATACGAGGCTATAAGAGATCATGCATATAAGAGATCAAAGAAACTCCAATAACTTTCATGGATATAAAAACATATAACTGGTCATAAACTCGAAGTTCATCAGATCCCAACAAGCACACCGCAAAAGAGTTACATCATATGGATATCCAAGAGACCATTGTATTGAGAATTCAGCGCGCGCGCGCGCGAGAGAGAGAGAGAGAGAGAGAGAGAGAGAGAGAGAGAGAGAGAGAGAGAGAGAGAGAGAGAGAGAGAGAGCCATCTAGCTACTAACTACGGACCCGAAGGTCTACAAGGAACTACTCACGCATCAACGGAGAGGCACCAATGGAAGTGGTGAACCCCTCCGTGATGGTGTCTAGATTGGATCTGGTGGTTCTGGACTCTGCGGCGGCTGGATGAATATTTCATCGACTCCCCTAGGGTTTCTGGAATATTTGGGTATTTATAGAGCAAAGAGGCGGTCCGAGGGGCACCCGAGGTGGGCACAACCCACTAGGGCGCGCCAGGGCTTCCTTTTGGCCCATAAAAAATCATCGTGAAGTATCGTGGCATTTGGACTCCGTTTGATATTGATTTCCTGCGATGTAAAAAACATGGAAAAAACAGTAACTGACACTTGGCACTATGTCAATAGGTTAGTACCAAAAAATGATATAAAATGACTATAAAATGATTATAAAACATCCAAGATTGATAATAAAATAGCATGGAACAATCAAAATTATAGATACGTTTGAGACGTATCAGCATCTCCAAGCTTAACTCCTACTCGTCCTCGAGTAGGTAAGTGATAACAACAGAATTTTTGATGTGGAGTACTGTTCATCAAGTCATATCATATTCTTTTCTTTATAGCATGGACGTTTGGACTTTTATGTGATTCAAAGCAATAGTCTAGTTTTGACATAATAATTTAGATACTCAAGCATATCAACAAGCAATCATGTCTTTCAAAATATCAAAGCTAAAGTAAGTTATCCCTAGCCCATCATGCTCAAACATTGATCCATTCATGAAACACACTCGAATATTAACTACACCCAATACTTGAGCACGATCATATTGCCTCCTAGTTGGTGCTTTTTATGAGAGAAGATGGAGACTCAAATTTCAAAATAAAAATTGCACAAAGTAAAAGAAAGGCCCTTCGTAGAGGGAAGTAGGGATTTGTAGAGGTGCCAGAGCTCAAAGCGAAGCGAAAAACTTAGAGATGAAAACATTTTGGGAGGTGTATCCATCCCACCAACGAAAGCGACTTAGAGTTCCCAACACTTTCCATGCTAGATATGCCATAGGCGGTTCCCAAACAGAAAATAAACTTTATTCCTTTTTCCACCATTCTTTCACTTTCCATAGCTAACCGTATCCACGGGTGCCCTCCATACCAACACTTTCCAAGGAATTTATTATTTGACAACACAAAGTAAATATTTTTTTTGCATTTCAGGACTGGGCATCCCTAAAACCTTTGCCTTACTCTCGTGCAATGACAAGTGAATAAACACTCATCTTGAGAATAACACATCTAGCATGGAAAATATTAGCCACCCGTTACCGTTTCGCGAGCGAAACAAACACATAAAAGAGAAGTTTATTTTGAAAATTAGAGATGGCACACGCAAATTTGCTTAGAACGGCAAAAGAATACCGCATATAGGTAGATATAGTGGACTCATGTGGCAAAACTGGTGTAAAGGATTTTGGATGCACTAGTAGAGGTAATACTTGGTGCAAAATGAAGGCTAGCAAAAGATTGGGAAGCGACCAACCAAGAAATGAATAATCTCATAAGCAAGCATTAAGCATAATTAACACCGAATAATGCACCACAAGTAGGATATAATTTTCATTGCATGATTATTGACTTTCGTGCATGCATAGGGAATCACAAACCTTAACACCAATATTCTTACTAGAGCACAATTACTCATCAACATAACTCACATATCACACCATCATATCTCAAAATTATTACTAAGAATCAAGTTTATTTTGTCCAATGATCTTCATGACATTTTTTACTTTATTCTTCTTGGATATCTATCACTTTTGGACTAACTTTTATGTGTTGCTTTTCATAAGCTCAAACAAATATAAGTGAAGATCATGAGCATACCAAATTTTCTTTCTCTCAAAATAATTTAAGTGAAGCAAGAGAGAATTTCTTCAAAATTTTACTAACTCTCAAATAAATCTAAGTGAAGCAAGAGAGAAATTCTAACAAGTTATGATATAATTTTGGATCTCTCAAATAGGTGTGTCCAGCAAGGATTGATGACTTAAAACACAAAATAAAACAAGCAAAGACACATATCATACAAAACGCTCCAAGCAAAACACATATCATGTGACGAATAAAAATATAGCCTTGAGTAAATACCGATAGTTGTTGGAAGAAAGCAAGGATGCCACTCCGGATCATCCCCAAGCATAGGCTCTTACATCCTTCCTTCATCCATCATAAGATAACCCAAAACTTCAAAACTTCAATCACACAAAACTCAACAAAACCTTCCTGAGATCCGTTAGTGTAAGAAAAATAAACTACTACTATAAGTGATGTATCAAACCAATTCTTATTTTGTTTTTGTATTATATCTACTGTATTCCAACTTTTCTATGGCAAAAACTCATCAAACAAAACCATAGAGCCATCAAAATAAGCACACAACACAAGAAAACAGAATCTGTCAAAACAGAACAGTGTGTAGCAATCTGATTTGTTTGAATACTTCTGGAAATCCAAAAATTCTAAAAACTAGGACAACCTAGATAATTTGTATATTGACATTCTGCATAAAGAATTATCATTTTATCACGTTCTGGTGAATTTTGAAAATTATTTTCGTGAGCACAAAGTTTCTGTCTTTTTCTGCAAGATCAAACAACTATCACCCAAGAAGATCCTATTGGTTCTTCTTGGCACAAACACTAATTAAAACACAAAAAACACAATCTTAACAGTATCATAATTGTGCTAACACTCAAGAAAATAAAGCAAAAAGCAAAAATAAAAATTATTCATTGGGTTGCCTCCCAACAAGCGCTATAGTTTTATGCCCTTAGCTAGGCATAAAGCAAAGATCTAAGTTTTGTCATCTTTGGTTTGAGATCCATAAGATGCCATCATGATTGATTCATAAGGTGGCTTAATTCTAGTTCTAGGAAAGTGTTCCATACCTTTCCTCAAAGGAAATTGAAACTTAATATTGCCTTCTTTCATATCAATCACGACACTGATAGTGCGTAAAAATGGTCTACCGAGAATAATAGGACAAGACGGATTGCAATCAATGTCAAGAACAATAAAATCTATGGGCAGATAATTCCTATTTGCAAGAATAAGAACATCATTAATTCTTCCCATAGGCTTTTTAATAGTAGAATCCGCCAAGTGCAAATTCAAAGAACATTCTTCAAGATTAGTAAGACCAAGTACATCACGTAAAGATTTCGGAATTGTAGAAACACTAGAACCCAAGTCACACAAAGCAAAACACTCATAATTTTTAATCTTGACCTTGATAGTAGGTTCCCATTCATCATGCAATTTTCTAGGAATTGAAACTTCCAATTCCAATTTTTCTTCAAGAGCTTTCATCATAGCATCAACAATATGTTTAGTAAAAGCTTTATTTTGTTCGTAAGCATGGGGTGAATTTATCATGGATTGCAACAAAGAAATACAATCAATCAAAGAGCAACTATCATAATTAAAGTCTTTGTAATCCAAAAAAATGGGCACATCACTAGTTAAAGTTTTGACCTCTCTAAACCGAGTTTCATCAATTTTCTCAACAAGATTTTCACCCTCCGAAATATGGGGACGCCTTCTACCTAAAGTTGACTCTTATCCAGTCCCTTTTTCATCATTCTTAACTTTACCAAACAAGGATTCAATAGAAGAAACAACAATCATTTTAAGATCTTCATCACTTGCAAGAATAATCACTAGAAAAAGCTTTTTCTAAAAATTATCTGTTAGCTCTAAGCATAGCAGTTCTTTTCTTACTTTCATCCATAGAAACATAAAGAGCTTTAATTGATTCATCTACTTTAGGCACAAAAATTTCATCTTGAGATTTTCCACATCATGAGCAATTCTATCAACACTTCTAGAAAAATCATCAATCTTATTCAACTTTTCTCCTATGGAAGTGTTGAAAACTTTTTGTGTGTTGATAAATTATTTAATATTATTCTCAAGATCAGAGGTGTCCCTATTATTATTATAAGATTAACTTCCATAGGATTACCATAATTGTTAGAGGAATTACTAGGAAAAGGCCTAGGATTAAAATTACCTCTATAAGCATTGTTGTTGAAATTATTTCTAGAGATAAAATTCACATCAATGGCATCACTATTTTGCTCAATCGAAGTAGACAAAGGCATATCACTAAAATAAATAGGAGCACTTTTACTAGCAACCAATTTCATAAGAGCATCAACTTTATCACTCAAAGAGGAAATTTCTTCAACCGAATTAAGTTTTTTACTAGTAGGAGCTCTTTCGGTATGCCATTGTGAATAATTTGTCATGATATTATCAATCAATTTGGTGGCTTCACCCAAAGTAATTTCCATAAAAGTACCACCCGCGGCGGAATCTAAAAGATTACAAGAAACAAAATTCAACCCCGCATAAATTTTTTGTATGATCATCCAAAGATTTAACCCATGAGTTGGGCAATTCCTTAGCATCATTTTCATCCTTTGCCAAGATTGTGCAACATGCTCATGTTCAAGTTGCTTGAAATTCATGATCTGGATTCTAAGGGAAATAATTTTTGCGGGAGGAAAATACTTAGTGATAAAAGCATCTTTGCACTTGTTCCAAGAATCGATACTATTATGAGGCAAAGAAGAGAACCAAATTTTTACAGAATCACGCAAAGAGAACGGAAAATTTCATCCTGGCCACATCATTGTCCACATCTTTTTTCTTTTGCATATCGCATAATTCCACGAAGGTGTTAAGATGGGACGTGGCATCCTCATTAGGAGTACCAAAAAATTGGCCTTTCATAACAAGATTCAGCAAAGCGTACCACAAGTCTCCGCACTAGTGGCGGGAGGAGCAAGCGGAGTGCCAATAAAATCATTGTTGTTGGTATTTGAGAAATCACATAATTTGGTGTTCTCTTGAGTCATGATGACTACACAACAAGACTGCACTCAAAAATAGATCCGACAAGAAAATGGCGAAAGGAAAAAGAGAGGCGAATAAAACGGCAAATTTTTGTGAAGTGGGGGAGAGGAAAACGAGAGGCAAATGGCAAATAATGTAAATTGCGAGGAGATGAGATTTGTGATTAGGAACCTTCTTACGATGAAGATCCTCCCCGGCAACGGCGCCAGAAATTCTCCTTGATGGTAGCTGCAACTACGTCGGTATTTCCCCGGAGAGGGAGGGATGATGTAGCACAGCAACAATAGGTATTTTCCTCAGTTATGCAAAACAAGGTATCGAACCAGTAGGAGAACCAAGCAACACAGCGTAAACAACACCTGCACACAAACAACAACACCTCGCAACCCGACGAGTTAAAGGGGTTGTCAATCCCTTTCGGGGTACGACGCCTCAAGATAGGCAAGCGGACGTGAGGTAAATCGTAGTAGATTGATAGATTGAACACAAAATAAAATAAATAAAGATAAAATGCAGCAATGTATTTTTGTATTTTTTGGTTTAATAGATCTGAATAAAAATGCAAAGGAAAAGTAGATCGCAAGGCAAATATATGAGAAAGAAGACCCGGGGGCCGTAGGTCACTAGTGGATTCTCTCGAGAAAAATAGCAAATGGTGGGTAAACAAATTATTGTTGGGCAATTGATAGAACTTCAAATAATTATGACGATATCTAGGCAATGATCATTACATAGGCATCACGTCCAAGATTAGTAGACCGACTCTTGACTACATCTACTACTATTACTCCACACATCGACCGCTATCCAACATGCATCTAGTGTATTAAGTTCATGGAAAAACGGAGTAATGCAATAAGAACGATGACATCATGTAGACAAGATCCGTTTATCTATATGGCGATAGATATAGATCTTGTCTTTTTTATCCTTAGTAGCAACGATACACACGTGTCATTTCCCTTTCTGTCACTGGGATCGAGCACCGTAAGATCGAACCCACTACCGGGCAACTCTTCCCATTGCAAGATAAATAGATCAAGTTGGCCAAACAAAACCCAAATATCGGAGAAGAAATACGAGGCTATAAGAGATCATGCATATAAGAGATCAAAGAAACTCAAATAACTTTCATGGATATAAAAAGATATAACTGATCATAAACTCGAAGTTCATCAGATCCCAATAAACACACCACAAAGGAGTTACATCATATGGATCTCCAAGAGACCATTTTATTGAGAATTCAACGAGCGAGAGAGAAAGCCATCTAGCTACTAACTATGGACCCAAAGGTCAACAAGGAACTACTCACGCATCGTTGGAGAGGCACCAATGGAAGTGGTGAACTCCTCCGTGATGGTGTCTAGATTGGATCTGGTGGTTCTGGACTCTACGGCGGTTGGATGAATATTTTGTCGACTCCCCTAGGGTTTCTAGAATATTTGGGTATTTATAGAGCAAAGAGGTGGTCCGGGGGGCACCCGAGGTGGGCACAACACACCAGGGCGCGGGACTCCCCTAGGTGCAACCAGGGCCCATCTACTTCCTTTTGGCCCATAAAAAGTCATCGTGAAGTTTTGTGGCATTTGGACTCCGTTTGATATTGATTTCCTGCGATGTAAAAAATAGCAACTGACACTTGGCACTATGTCAATAGGTTAGTACCAAAAAATGATATAAAATGACTATAAAATGATTATAAAACACCCAAGATTGATAATAAAACAACATGGAATAATAAAAAAATTATAGATACGTTGGAGACGTATCAGCCACCTGCTGGAACCTTCAAAGTTAACTGTGATAGTGTTGGGAAATGTAGTAGAAAACAAAAAATTTCACACCTACGATCACCTGTGATCATATGAAGATGCATAACGGGTTGTGATCACGATCGTTATCGTCATCGAGTTGCAGCGGAAGATAAATGTGTCGGTGTAGTGTTGGGGAACGTAGTAATTTCAAAAAAATTCCTACGCACACGCAAGATCATGGTGATGCATAGCAACGAGAGGGGAGAGTGTTGTCTACGTACCCTCGTAGACCGAAAGCAGAAGCATTAGCACAACGCGGTTGATGTAGTCGTACGTCTTCAGGATCTGATCAATCAAGTACCGAACGTACGACACCTCTGAGTTCAGCACACGTTCAGCCCGATGACGTTCCTCGAACTCCGATCCAGCCGAGTGTTGAGGGAGAGTTTCGTCAGCACGACGACGTGGTGAAGATGTTGATGTTCTACCGACGCAGGGCTTCGCCTAAGCATCGCTACAGTATTATCAAGGTGGACTATGGTGGAGGGGGGCACCGCACACGGCTAAGAGATCAATGATCAATTGTTGTGTCTATGGGGTCCCCCTGCCCCCGTATATAAAGGAGCAAGGGGGAGGCCGGACGGCCCTCTATGGCGCGCCAAGAGGAGGATTCCTCCTCCTAGTAGGAGTAGGACTCCCCTCTTTCCTACTCCTACTAGGAGGGGGAAAGGAAGGAGGAGAGGGAGAAGGAAAGGGGGGGCGCCGCCCCCTCTCCTAGTCCAATTCGGACCAGAGGGGGAGGGGCGCGCGGCCTGCCCTAGGCTAGCCCTCTCTCTCTCCACTAAGGCCCATAAGGACCCTCTGGCACTCCGGTTTTCTCTGAAATCACCCGGAACACTTTCGGTGTCCGAATATAGTTGTCCAATATATCAATCTTTATGTCTCGACCATTTAGAGACTCCTCGTCATGTCCATGATCACATCCGGGACTCTAAACAACCTTCGGTACATCAAAACATATAAACTCATAATATAACTGTCAACGTAACGTTAAGCATGCGGACCCTACGGGTTCGAGAACAATGTAGACATGACCGAGACACATCTCCAGTCAATAACCAATAGCGGAACCTGGATGCTCATATTGGCTCCCACATATTCTACGAAGATCTTTATCGGTCAGACCTCATAACAACATAAGTTGTTCCCTTTGTCAATGGTATGTTACTTGCCCGAGATTCGATCGTCAGTATCTCAATACCTAGTTCAATCTCGTTACCGACAAGTCTCTTTACTCGTTTCGTAATACATCATCCCACAACTAACTCATTAGTTGCAATGCTTGCAAGGCTTAAGTGATGTGCATTACCGAGAGGGCCCAGAGATACCTCTCCGACAATCAGAGTGACAAATCCTAATCTCGAAATACGCCAACCCAACAAGTACCTTCGGAGACACCTGTAGAGCACCTTTATAATCACCCAGTTACGTTGTGACATTTGGTAGCACACAAAGTGTTCCTTCGGTAAACGGGAGTTGCATAATCTCATAGTCATAGGAACATGTATAAGTCATGAAGAAAGCAATAGCAACATACTAAATGATCATGTGCTAAGCTAACGGAATGGGTCATGTCAATCACATGATTCTCCTAATGATGTGATCCCATTAATCAAATGACAACCCATGTTAATGGCTAGGAAACTTAACCATCTTTGATCAACGAGCTAGTCAAGTAGAGGCATACTAGTGACACTCTGTTTGTCTATGTATTCACACATGTGTTATGTTTCCGGTTAATACAATTCTAGCATGAATAATAAACATTTATCATGATATAATGAAATAAATAATAACTTTATTATTGCCTCTAGGGCATATTTCCTTCAGTCTCCCACTTGCACTAGAGTCAATAATCTAGATTACACAGTAATGATTCTAACACCCATGGAGCCTTGGTGTTGATCATGTTTTGCTCGTGGAAGAGGCTTAGTCAACGGGTCTGCAACATTCAGATCCGTATGTATCTTGCAAATTTCTATGTCTCCCACCTGGACTATTTCCCGGATGGAATTGAAGCGTCTCTTGATGTGCTTGGTTCTCTTGTGAAATCTGGATTCCTTCGCCAAGGCAATTGCTCCAGTATTGTCACAAAAGATTTTCATTGGACCCGATGCACTAGGTATGACACCTAGATCGGATATGAACTCCTTCATCCAGACTCCTTCATTTGCCGCTTCCAAAGCAGCTATGTACTCCGCTTCACACGTAGATCCCGCCACGACGCTTTGTTTAGAACTGCACCAACTGACAGCTCCACCGTTCAATGTAAACACGTATCCAGTTTGCGATTTAGAATCGTCCGGATCAGTGTCAAAGCTTGCATCGACGTAACCATTTACGATGAGCTCTTTGTCACCTCCATAAACGAGAAACATATCCTTAGTCCTTTTCAGGTACTTCAGGATGTTCTTGACCGCTGTCCAGTGATCCACTCCTGGATTACTTTGGTACCTCCCTGCTAGACTTATAGCAAGGCACACATCGGGTCTGGTACACAGCATTGCATACATGATAGAGCCTATGGCTGAAGCATAGGGAACATCTTTCATTTTCTCTCTATCTTCTCCAGTGGTCGGGCATTGAGTCTTACTCAACTTCACAGCTTGTAACACAGGCAAGAACCCTTTCTTTGCTTGATCCATTTTGAACTTCTTCAAAACTTTGTCAAGGTATGTGCTTTGTGAAAGTCCAATTAAGCGTCTTGATTTATCTCTATAGATCTTAATGCCCAATATGTAAGCAGCTTCACCGAGGTCTTTCATTGAAAAACTCTTATTCAAGTATCCCTTTATGCTATCCAGAAATTCTACATCATTTCCAATCAGTAATATGTCATCCACATATAATATCAGAAATGCTACAGAGCTCCCACTCACTTTCTTGTAAATACAGACTTCTCCAAAAGTCTGTACAAAACCAAATGCTTTGATCACACTATCAAAGCGTTTATTCCAACTCCAAGAGGCTTGCACCAGTCCATAAATGGATCGCTAGAGCTTGCACACTTTGTTAGCTCCCTTTGGATCGACAAAACCTTCTGGTTGCATCTTATACAACTCTTCTTCCAGAAATCTATTCAGGAATGCAGTTTTGACATCCATCTGCCATATTTTATAATCATAAAATGCGGCAATTGCTAACATGATTCGGACAGACTTAAGCATCGCTACGGGTGAGAAGGTCTCATCGTAGTCAATCCCTTGAACTCATCGAAAACCTTTCGCAACAAGTCGAGCTTTGTAGACAGTAACATTACCGTCAGCGTCAGTCTTCTTCTTGAAGATCCATTTATTCTCAATTGCTTGCCGATCATCGGGCAAGTCAACCAAAGTCCACACTTTGTTCTCATACATGGATCCCATCTCAGATTTCATGGCCTCAAGCCATTTTGCGGAATCTGGGCTCACCATCGCTTCTTCATAGTTCGTAGGTTCATCATGATCTAGTAGCATGACTTCCAGAACAGGATTACCGTACCACTCTGGTGCGGATCTTACTCTGGTTGATCTACGAGGTTCAATAACAACTTGATCTGAAGTTCCATGATCATCATCATTAACTTCCTCACTAATTGGTGTAGGCGTCACGGAAACCGGTTTCTGTGATGAACTACTTTCCAATAGAGGAGCAGGTATAGTTACCTCATCAAGTTCTACTTTCCTCCCACTCACTTCTTTCGAGAGAAACTCCTTCTCTAGAAAGAATCCATTCTTAGCAACGAATGTGTTGCCTTCGGATCTGTGATAGAAGGTGTACCCAACAATCTCCTTTGGGTATCCTATGAAGACACATTTCTCCAATTTGGGTTCGAGCTTATCAGGTTGAAGCTTTTTCACATAAGCATCGCAGACCCAAACTTTCAGAAACGACAACTTTGGTTTCTTGCCAAACCACAGTTCATAAGGCGTCGTCTCAACGGATTTCGATGGTGCCCTATTTAATGTGAATGCAGCTGTCTCTAAAGCATAACCCCAAAATGATAGCGGTAAATTAGTACGAGAAATCATAGATCGCACCATATCTAGTAAAGTACGATTACGACGTTCGGACACACCATTACGCTGTGGTGTTCCGGGTGGCGTGAGTTGCGAAACTATTCCGCATTGTTTCAAATGTAGACCAAACTCATAACTCAAATATTCTCCTCCACGATCAGATCGTAGAAACTTTATTTTTCTTATTACGATGATTTTCAACTTCACTCTGAAATTCTTTGAACTTTTCAAATGTTTCAGACTTATGCTTCATTAAGTAGATATACCCATATCTGCTTAAATCATCTGTGAAGGTGAGAAAATAACGATATCCGCCACGAGCCTCAACATTCATCGGACCACATACATCTCTATGTATGATTTCCAATAAATCTGTTGCTCTCTCCATAGTATCGGAGAACATCATTTTAGTCATCTTGCCCATGAGGCACGGTTCGCAAGTACCAAGTGATTCATAATCAAGTGGTTCCAAAAGTCCATCAGTATGGAGTTTCTTCATGCGCTTTACACCGATATGACCTAAACGACAGTGCCACAAATAAGTTGCACTATCATTATCAACTCTACATCTTTTGGCTTCAACATTATGAATATGTGTATCACTACTATCGAGATTCATCAAAAATAGACCACTCTACAAGGGTGCATGACCATAAAAGATATTACTCATATAAATAGAACAACCATTATTCTCTGATTTCAATGAATAACCGTCTCGCATCAAACAAGATCCAGATATAATGTTCAGGCTCAACGCTGGCACCAAATAACAATTATTTAGGTCCAAAACTAATCCCGAAGGTAGATGTAGAGGTAGCGTGCCGACCGCGATCACATCGACTTTGGAACCATTTCCCACGCACATCGTCACCTCGTCCTTGGCCAGTGTTCGCTTAATCCGTAGTCCCTGTTTCGAGTTGCAAATATTAGCAACATAACCAGTATCAAATACCCAGGTGCTACTGCGAGCATTAGTAAGGTACACATCAATAACATTTATATCACATATACCTTTGTTCACCTTGCCATCCTTCTTATCCGCCAAATACTCGGGGCAGTTCCGCTTCCAGTGACCATCCTGCTTGCAGTAGAAGCACTCAATTTCAGGCTTAGGTCCAGACTTGGGTTTCTTCTCCTGAGCAGCAACTTGCTTGCTGTTCTTCTTGAAGTTCCCCTTCTTCTTCCCTTTGCCCTTTTTCTTGAAACTAGTGGTCTTGTTGACCATCAACACTTGATGCTCCTTCTTGATTTCTACCTCCGCAGCCTTTAGCATTGCGAAGAGCTCGAGAATCATCTTATCCATCCCTTGCATGTTATAGTTCATCATGAAGCTCTTGTAGCTTGGTGGCAGTGATTGGAGAATTCTGTCAATGACACTATCATCCGGAAGATTAACTCCCAGTCGAATCAAGTGATTATTATACCCAGACATCTTGAGTATATGCTCACTGACAGAACTATTCTCCTCCATCTTGCAGCTATAGAACTTATTGGAGACTTCATATCTCTCAATCCGGGCATTTGCTTGAAATATTAACTTCAACTCCTGGAACATCTCATATGCTCCATGACATTCAAAACGTCGTTGAAGTCCCGGTTCTAAGCCGTAAAGCATGGCACACTAAACTATTGAGTAGTCATCAACTTTGCTTTGCCAGACGTTCATAACATCTGTTGTTGCTCCTGCAGCAGGCCTGGCACCCAGCGGTGCTTCCAGGACGTAATTATTCTGTGCAGCAATGAGGATAATCCTCAAGTTATGGACCCAGTCCGTGTAATTGCTACCATCATCTTTCAACTTTGCTTTCTGAAGGAACGCATTAAAATTCAATGGAACAACAACACGGGCCATCTATCTACAATCAACATAGACAAGAAAGATACTATCAGGTACTAAGTTCATGATAAATTTAAGTTCAATTAATCATACTACTTAAGAACTCCCACTTAGAAAGACATCCCTCTAATCTTCTAAGTGATCACGTGTTCCAAATCAACTAAACCATAACCGATCATCATGTGAAATGGAGTAGTTTTCAATGGTGAACATCACTATGTTGATCATATCTACTATATGATTCACACTCGACCTTTCGGTCTCAGTGTTCCGAGGCCATATCTGCATGTGCTAGGCTCGTCAAGTTTAACCTGAGTATTCTGTGTGTGCAAAACTAGCTTGCACCCGTTGTAAATGGACGTAGAGCTTATCACACCCGATCATCACGTGGTGTCTGGGCACGACGAACTTTGGCAACGGTGCATACTCAGGGAGAACACTTTTATCTTGAAATTTAGTGAGAGATCATCTTATAATGCTACCATCAATCAAAGTAAGATAAGATGCATAAAAGATAAACATCACATGCAATAAATATAAGTGATATGATATGGCCATCATCATCTTGTGCTTGTGATCTCCATCTCTGAAGCACCTCCATGATCGCCATCATCACCGGTGTGACACCTTGATGTACATCGTAGCATCATTGTCGTCTCGCCAATATTATGCTTCTACGACTATCGCTACCGCTTAGTGATAAAGTTAAGCATTACAGGGCGATTGCATTGCATACAATAAAGCGACAACCATATGGCTCCTACCAGTTGCCGATAACTCGGTTACAAAACATGATCATCTCATACAATAAAATTTAGCATCATGTCTTGACCATATCACATCACAACATGCCCTGCAAAAAAAAAAGTTAGACGTCCTCTACTTTGTTGTTGCAAGTTTTACGTGGCTGCTACGGGCTTAGCAAGAACCGTTCTTACCTACGCATCAAAACCACAACGATAGTTTGTCAAGTTGGTGTGTTTTAACCTTCGCAAGGACCGGGCGTAGCCACACTCGGTTCAACTAAAGTTGGAGAAACTGACACCCGCCAGCCACCTATGTGCAAAGCACGTCGGTAGAACCAGTCTCGCGTAAGCGTATGCATAATGTCGGTCCGGGCCGCTTCATCCAACAATACCGCCGAACCAAAGTATGACATGCTGGTAAGCAGTATGACTTATATCGCCCACAACTCACTTGTGTTCTACTCGTGCATATAACATCAACGCATAAAACCAGGCTCGGATGCCACTGTTGGGGAACGTAGTAACTTCAAAAAATTCCTACGCACACGCAAGATCATGGTGATGCATAGCAACAAGAGGGGATAGTGTTGTCTACGTACCCTCATAGACCGAAAGCGGAAGCGTTAGCACAACGCGGTTGATGTAGTTGTACATCTTCACGATCCGACTGATCAAGTACCGAATGTACGACACCTCCGAGTTCAACACACGTTCAGCCCGATGACGTCTCTCGAACTCCGATCCATCCGAGTGTTGAGGGAGAGTTTCGTCAGCACGACGGCGTGGTGACGATGTTGATGTTCTACCGACGTAGGGCTTCGCCTAAGCACCGCTACAGTATTATCGAGGTGGACTATGGTGGAGGGGGGGCACCGCACACTGCTAAGAGATCAATGATCAATTGTTGTGTCTATAGGGTGCCCCCTGCCCCCGTATATAAAGGAGCAACGGGGAGGCCGGACGGCCCTCTATGGCCTGCCAGGAGGAGGAGTCCTCCTCCTAGTAGGAGTAAGACCCTCTTTCCTACTCCTACTAGGAGGGGGAAAGGAAGGGGGAGAGGGAGAAGGAAAGGGGGGCGCCGCCTCCCACTCCTAGTCCAATTCGGACCAGAGGGGGAGGGGCGCGCGGCCTGCCCTAGGCTAGCCCTCTGTCTCTCCACTAAAGCCCATAAGGCCCATTACTTCTCCCGGGGGGGGGGGGTTCCGGTAACCCTCTGGCACTCCGGTTTTCTCCGAAATCACTCGGAACACTTCCGGTGTCCGAATATAGTTGTCCAATATATCAATATTTATATCTCGACCATTTCGAGACTCCTCGTCATGTCCGTGATCACATCCAGGACTCCGAACAACCTTCAGTACATCAAAACATATAAACTCATAATATAACTGTCATCGTAACGTTAAGCGTGCGGACCCTACGGGTTCGAGAACAATGTAGACATGACCGAGACACGTCTCCAGTCAATAACCAATAGCGGAACCTGGATGCTCATATTGTCTCCCACATATTCTATGAAGATCTCTATCGGTCAGACCTCATAACAACATACGTTGTTCCCTTTGTCATCGGCATGTTACTTGCCCGAGATTCGATCGTTGGTATCTCAATACCTAGTTCAATCTCGTTACCGGCAAGTCTCTTTACTCGTTCCGTAATACATCATCCCACAACTAACTCATTAGTTGCAATGCTTGCAAGGCTTGAGTGATGTGCATTACCGAGAGGGCCCAGAGATACCTCTCCGACAATGAGAGTGACAAATCCTAATCTCGAAATACGCCAACCCAACAAGTACCTTCGGAGACACCTGTAGAGCACCTTTATAATCACCCAGTTACGTTGTGACGATTGGTAGCACACAAAGTGTTCCTCCGGTAAACGGGAGTTGCATAATCTCATAGTCATAGGAACATGTATAAGTCATGAAGAAAGCAATAGCAACATACTAAACGATCGTGTGCTAAGCTAACGGAATGGGTCATGTCAATTACATCATTCTCCTAATGATGTGATCCCATTAATCAAATGACAACCCATGTCAATGGCTAGGAAATTTAACCATCTTTGATCAACGAGCTAGTCAAGTAGAGGCATACTAGTGACACTCTGTTTGTCTATGTATTCACACATGTATTATGTTTCCGGTTAATACAATTCTAGCATGAATAATAAACATTTATCATGATATAAGGAAATAAATAATAACTTTATTATTGCCTCTAGGGCATATTTCCTTCATGTAGATCGTACTTGGAGTCCCTCGAACAGTCGATGAAGATCCCTCGTATCGCCCTCGAGCAGTATCTTGAACTGAGGACCGAAAGCAGACATATCTACTTGATTGCAAGCGTGAAACCTTCACGATCCGGCAGCGCTTCTCTGTCTAGAGCTAATCGTCGCCGGAGAATGATACATATTTAACGTATCTATAATTTTTGATTGCTCCATGCTGTTATATTATAGATGTTTTATAATCATTTATATCATGTTTCGGTACTAACCTATTGACATAGTGCCAAGTGCCAGTTGCTGTTTTCTGCATGTTTTTTACATCGTAGGAAATCAATACCAAACGGAGTCCAAATGCAGCGAAACTTTTTGTGGATTTTTTTGGACTAGAAGACATCCAATGGGCTGAAGAAGCGCCTGGGGGTGCTCCGAGGGGAGCACAACCCACCAGGGCACGCCAAGAGGCCCAGGCGCGCCCTGGTGGGTTGTGCCCACCTCAGGTGTGATACATCTCCAACGTATCTATAATTTTTCATTGCTCCATGCTATATTATCTACTGTTTTGGACTATATTGGGCTTTATTTTCCACTTTTACATTACTTTTGGGACTAACCTATTAACTGGAGGCCCAGCCCATAATTAATTTTTTTTGCCTATTTCAGTGTTTCGAAGAAACGGAATATCAAACAGAGTCCAAACGGAATGAAACCTTCGGGAACGTGATTTTCTCATCAGATAAGACCCAGGAGACTTGGACCCTCCGTCAAGAAAGCCACGAGGCGGTCACGAGGGTGGAGGGCGTGCCCCCCTAGGGCACGCCCCCTGCCTCGTGGGTCCCTCGAAGCTCCACCGACGTACTCCTTCCTCCTATATATACCTACGTACCCCCAAACGATCAGAAACGGAGCCGAAAACCTAATTCCACCGCCGCAACCTTCTGTACCCATGAGATCCCATCTTGGGGCCTGTTCCAGAGCTCCGCCGGAGGGTGCCTTCATCACGGAGGGCTTCTACATCATCATCATAGCCTCTCCGATGAAGTGTGAGTAGTTTACCTCAGACCTTCGGGTCCATAGTTAGTCTCTAGATGGTTCTTCTCTCTTTTTGGATCGCAATACAATGTTCTCCCCCACTCTCATGGAGATCTATTCGATGTAATCTTCTTTTTGCAGTGTGTTTGTTGAGACCAATGAATTGTGGGTTTATGATCAAGATTATCTATGAACAATATTTGAATCTTCTCCGAATTCTTTTATGTATGATTGGTTATCTTTGCAAGTCTCTTCGAATTATCAGTTTGGTTTGGCCTACTAGATTGGTTTTTCTTGCAATGGGAGAAGTGCTTAACTTTGGGTTCAATCTTGCAGTGTCCTTTCCCAGTGACAGTAGTGGCAGCAAGACACGTATTGTATTGTTGCCATCGAGGATAACAAGATGGGGTATTTATCATATTGCATGAATTTATTCCTCTACATCATGTCATCTTGCTTAAGGCGTTACTCTGTTTTCATTAACTTAATTTTTTATTGCTCCATGCTATATTATCTACTGTTTTGGACATTATTGGGCTTTATTATTCACTTTTATATTATTTTCGGGACTAACCTATTAACCGGAGGCCCAGCTCAGAATTGCTATTTTTTTTGCCTATCTTAGAGTTTCGCAGAAAAGGAATATCAAACGGAGTCCAAACGGAAAGAAAAAAAAGAGGAGGCCACGAGGTAGGGGGCGCGCCCTCCACCCTCATGGGCCCCCTGTTGCTTTTATTTTATTTTGCATCTTTATCACAAAAATACCAAAAATATTATCCTATCATATCTATCAGATCTCACTCTCGTAAGTGACCGTGAAGGGATTGACAACCCCTTATCGCGTTGGTGGCGAGGATTTATTTGTTTTGTGTAGGTGCAAGGGACTCGCGCGTAGCCTCCTACTGGATTGATACCTTGGTTCTCAAAAAATGAGGGAAATACTTACGCTACTTTGCTACATCACCCTTTCCTCTTCAAGGGAAAACCAACGCATTGCTCAAGAGGTAGCAAGAAGGATTTCTGGCGCCATTGCCGGGGAGTCTACGCAAAAGTCAACATACCAAGTACCCATCACAAACTCTTATCCCTCGCATTACATTATTTGCCATTTGCCTCTTGTTTTCCTCTCCCCCACTTCACCCTTGCTGTTTTATTCGCCCTCCTTCCGTTCGATCTTGTGTTACCATGTGCCTTATTTTTGCTTGCATCTTCACTTGCTAAAAGTTTATGGATCCTCATCCCCTTGCTAATCTCTTTAAGAGATCCAATTATGATGAACCAATTGCTAGTGAGTTTTGTGCACTAGATTATCTTTATGAAGTTTTGCTTGAAATTTGTGAATCTAAAAATTGTGATGAAGTACTTTATGAAGAGATTCACGATAGGTCCTTGAATAAAAAAGCATGATTGCAATGATTTTACTATAAATTTTCTTGTTGTCAATTGTGCTAATAATATGCAAAACCCTAAGCTTGGGTATGCTAGTTTTGCTATGTCTACTACTTGTTGCTATGATCATGATTGGGGTGATTCTTCTTATGATCTTGAAAATTTATTTAAGCCCCATGATAAATATGAGATTGATAATAGTGTTTGCAATAATATTGAAACTGGATTTGGAAGAGTGTCAACTTTAGATCCCACATATTTGGAGAATGTTCAATCTTATGGTATTTTTGATAAAAGTGGGTTTGGAGAGGTCATGACTTTATTTTATGGTAATCCCACTATTTCGGAAGAGTGTCAACTTTTCATGCATGTGGATCATGTAGAGAAAATTTTATGTGATAGCTATTTTGTTGAATTTGAATATGATCCCACATGTAATTATTATGAGAGAGGAAAATATGGTTGTAGAAATTTTCATGTTACAAAATTACCTCTCGTTATGTTGAGATTGTTATTGTTTCTCTCTTCTTCCTTGCATATGCTAGGATTTGCTTGCCTTGATAATTTGTTTGCCTATAAGATGCCTATGCATAGGAAGTATGTTAAACTTATATGTGTCTTTCACATACTTCATGATGCACTCTTTATGTTTCAATTGCTATCTTTCATGTGAGCATCATTATCAATGCCTAGCTAGGGGCGTTAAATGATAGCGCTTGTTGGGAGGCAACCCAATTTTATTTTTAGTTTTTTCTTTTTGCTTCTGTTTAGGAATAAATATTTGATCTAGCCTCTGGTTAGATGTGTTTTTATGTTTTAATTAGTGTTTGTGCCAAGTTAAACCTATAGGATCTTCTTGGATGATAGTTATTTGATCTTGCTGTAATTTCCAGAAACTTTCTGTTCACGAAAATAATTGTTAAAAATCAGCAGAACGTGATAAAATAGTGATTCCAATTGCTTGTGATCAATAAACAAATTTTCTAGGTATTCCTATTTTGGCTGATCTTTTGGAGTTTCAGAAGTTTGCGTTAGTTACAGATTACTACAGACTGTTCTGTTTTTGACAGATTCTGTTTTTCGTGTGTTGTTTGCTTATTTTGATGAATCTATGGCTCATAAAATAGTTTATAATCCATAGAGAAGTTGGAATACGGTAGGTTTAACACCAATATAAATAAAAAATGAGTTCATTACAGTACCTTGAAGTATTCTTTTGTTTTCTTTCACTAACGGAGCTCACGAGATTTCTGTTGAGTTTTGTGTTGTGAAGTTTTCAAGTTTTGGGTGAAATCTTTTGATGGATTATGGAACAAGGAGTGGCAAGAGCCTAAGTTTGGGGATGCCCATGGCACCCCCAAGATAATCCAAGGACACCAAAAAGTCAAAGCTTGGGGATGCCCCGGAAGGCATCCCCTCTTTCGTCTACTTCCATCGGTAACTTTACTTGGAGCTATATTTTTATTCACCACATGATATGTGTTTTGCTTGGAGCGTCTTGTATGATTTGAGTCTTTGCTTTTTAGTTTACCACAATCATCCTTTCTGTACACACCTTTTGAGAGAGCCATACATGAATTAGAATTTGATAGAATACTCTATGTGTTTCACTTATATATTTTGAGCTTTATAGGTTTGCTCTATGTGCTTCACTTATATCTTTTGAGCTTTATAATTTTGCTCTATGTGCTTCACTTAGATCTTTTAGAAAACGGTGGTGGTTTTGTTTTAAAGAAACTATTGATCTCTCATGCTTCACTTAGATTATTTTGAGAGTCTTAAATAGCATGGTAATTTTCTTAATAATAATAATATGTTTGGTATTCAAGATTTGTAAAACTTTCTTTTGAGTCCATTGAATACTAAGAAAAGTTTGATGCTTGATAATTGTTTTGAGATATGGACGTGATAATATCAAAGTCGTGCTAGTAGAATAATTGTGAATTTGAGAAGTGCTTGTGTTGAAGTTAGCAAGTCCCGTAGCATGCACGTATGGTAAACGTTGTGTAACAAATTTGAAACATGAGGTGTTATTTGATTATCCTCCTTATGAGTGGCGGTCGGGGACGAGCGATGGTCTTTTCCTACCAATCTATTCCCCTAGGAGCATGCGCGTAATGCTTTGGTTTTTGATGAGTTGTAGATTTTTGCAATAAGTATATGAGTTCTTTATGACTAATGTTGAGTCCATGGATTATACGCACTCTCACCCTTCCATCATTGCTAGCCTCTTCGGTACCGTGCATTGCCCTTTCACACATTGAGAGTTGGTGCAAACTTCGCCGGTGCATCCAAACCCCGTGATATGATACACTCTTTCACACATAAACCTCCTTATATCTTCCTCATAACAGCCACCATACCTACCTATTATGGCATTTCCATAGCCATTCTGAGATATATTGCCATGCAACTTTCCACCATACCGTTTATCATGACACACTCATCATTGTCATTTTGCTTAGCATGATCATGTAGTTGACATAGTATTTGTGGCAAAGCCACCGTTCATAATTCTTTCATACATGTCACTCTTGATTCATTGCATATCCCGGTACACCGCCGGAGGCATTCATATAGAGTCATACTTTGTTCTAGTATCGAGTTGTAATCATTGAGTTGTAAATAAATAAAAGTGTGATGATCATCATTCTCTAGAGCATTGTCCCAAGTGAGGAATAAAAAAAAGAGAAAGGCCATAAAAAAGAGAAGGGCCAAAAAACTGAGAGAAAAAGAGAGAAGGGACAATGTTACTATCCTTTGCCACACTTGTGCTTCAAAGTAGCACCATAATCATCATGATAGAGTCTCTTGTTTTTTCACTTTCATATACTAGTGGGAATTTTTCATTATAGAACTTGGCTTGTATATTCCAACGATGGGCTTCCTCACATGCCCTAGGTCTTCGTGAGCAAGCAAGTTGGATGCACACCCACTTAGTTTCTTTTGTTGAGCTTTCATACATTTATAGCTCTAGTGCATCCATTGCATGGCAATCCCTACTCCAGGACGAGCAGGAATTAAGCTTGGGGATGCCTGATACGTCTCAACCGTATCTATAATTTTTGATTGCTCCATGCTATATTATCTACTGTTTTGGACTATATTGGGCTTTATTTTCCACTTTTATATTACTTTTGGGACTAACCTATTAACCGGAGGCCCAACCCAGAATTGCTGTTTTTTTGCCTATTTCAGTGTTTGGAAGAAATGGAATATCAAACGGAGTCCAAACGGAATGAAACCTTTGGGAACGTGAGTTTCTCATTAGATAAGACCCAGGAGACTTGGACCCTCCGTCAAGAAAGCCACGAGGCGGTCACGAAGGTGGAGGGCGTGCCCCCCCTAGGGTGCGCCCCCTGCCTTGTGGGCCCCTCGAAGCTCCACCGACGTACTCCTTCCTCCTATATATACCTACGTACCCTCAAACAATCAGAAACGGAGCCAAAAACCTAATTCCACCGCCGCAACCTTTTGTACCCATGAGATCCCATCTTGGGGCCTGTTTCGGAGCTCCGCTGGAGGGGGCCATCATCATGGAGGGCTTCTACATCATCATCATCATAGCCTCTCCGATGAAGTGTGAGTAGTTTACCTCAGACCTTCGGGTCCATAGTTAGTAGCTAGATGGATTCTTCTCTCTTTTTGGATCTCAATACAATGTTCTCCCCCTCTCTCGTGGAGATCTATTCGATGTAATCTTATTTTTGCGGTGTGTTTGTTGAGACCAATGAATTGTGGGTTTATGATCAAGATTATCTATGAACAATATTAGAATCTTCTATGAATTCTTTTATGTATGATTGGTTATCTTTGCAAGTCTCCTCGAATTATCAGTTTGGTTTGGCCTACTAGATTGGTTTTTCTTGCAATGGGAGAAGTGCTGAGCTTTGGGTTCAATCTTGCGGTGTCCTTTCCGAGTGACAGTAGGGGCAGCAAGGCACGTATTGTATTGTTGCCATCGAGGATAACAAGATGGGGTATTTATCATATTTAATGAATTTATTCCTCTACATCATGTCATCTTGCTTAAGGCATTACTCTGTTTTCATTAACTTAATACTCTAGATGCATGCTGGATAGCGGTCGATAAGTGGAGTAATAGTAGTAGATGCAGGCAGGAGTCGGTCTACTTGTCTCAGACGCGATGCCTATATACATGATCATACCTAGATATTCTCATAACTATGCTCAATTCTATCAATTGCTCAACAGTAATTTGTTCACCCTCCGTAGAAATACTTATGCTCTTGAGAGAAGCCACTAGTGAAACCTATGGCCCCCAGGTCTATTCTCATCATATCAATCTCCATCACTTTATTATTGCTTTGATTTCTACTTTGCCTTTTATTTTACTTTGCATCTTTATACCAAAAATATTATCTATCTTCTCTATCAGATCTCACTCTCGTAAGTGACCGTGAAGGGATTGACAACCCCTAATCGTGTTGGTTGCGTTGAGCTATTGTTTTGTGTAGGTATGAGGGACTCGCGCGTGGCCTCCTACTGGATTGATACCTTGGTTCTCAAAAACTGAGGGAAATACTTAGGCTACTTTGCTGCATCATCCTCTCCTCTTCGGGGAAATCCAACGCAGTGCTCAAGAGGTAGCAGGGTGCCCCCTGAACCGCCTCTTTGCTCTATGAATACCCCAATATTCCAGAAACCCTAGGGGAGTCAACGAAAATCAATTCCAGCCACCGCAAAGTCGAGAACCACCAGATCCAATCTAGAAACCATCACGGAGGGGTTCACTACTTCCATCGGTGCCTCTCCGTTGATGCGTGAGTAGTTCTTTGTAGACCTTCGGGTCCGTAGTTAGTAGCTAGTGTTGGAAATATGCCCTAGAGGCAATAATGAATAGGTTATTATTATATTTCCTTGTTCATGACAATCGTTTATTATCCATGCTAGAATTGTATTGATAGGAAACTCAAATACATGTGTGGATACATAGACAACACCATGTCCCTAGTAAGCCTCTAGTTGACTAGCTCGTTGATCAATAGATGGTTACGGTTTCCTGACCATGGACATTGGATGTCATTGATAACGGGATCACATCATTAGAAGAATGATGTGATGGACAAGACCCAATCCTAAGCATAGCACAAGATCGTGTAGTTCGTATGCTAAAGCTTTTCTAATGTCAAGTATCATTTCCTTAGACCATGAGATTGTGCAACTCCCGGATACCGTAGGAATACTTTGGGTGTGCCAAACGTCACAACGTAACTGGGTGGCTATAAAGGTGCACTACGGGTATCTCCGAAAGTGTCTGTTGGGTTGGCACGAATCGAGACTGGGATTCGTCACTCCGTGTGACGGAGAGGTATCTCTGGGTCCACTCGGTAGGACATCATCATAATGTGCACAATGTGATCAAGGAGTTGATCACGGGATGATGTGTTACGTAACGAGTAAAGAGACTTGCCAGTAACGAGATTGAACAAGGTATCGGATACCGACGATCGAATCTCGGGTAAGTACAATACCGCTGGACAAAGGGAATTGAATACGGGATTGATTGAATCCTCGACATCGTGGTTCATCCGATGAGATCATTGTGGAACATGTGGTAACCAACATGGGTATCCAGATCCCGCTGTTGGTTATTGACTGGAGAACGTCTCGGTCATGTCTGCATGGTTCTCGAACCCGTAGGGTCTACACACTTAAGGTTCGATGACGCTAGGGTTATAAAGGAAGTTCGTATGTGGTTACCGAATGTTGTTCGGAGTCCCGGATGAGATCCTGGACGTCACGAGGAGTTCCGGAATGGTCCGGAGATAAAGATTTATATATAGGAAGTATGGTTTTGGCCACCGGAAGTGTTCTGGGCATCACCGGTAGTGTACCGGGACCACCGGAGGTGTCCGGGGGTCCACCAGCCCCAGAAGGTTGCGTGGGCCAAGTGTGGGAGGGGACCAGCCCCAGGTGGGCTGGTGCGCCCCCCCACCAAGGCCCAAGGCGCCTCCTAGAGGGGAAGGAGGCAAACCCTAGGGCAGATGGGCCCTAAGGCCCACCCCTGGTGCGCCTCCCCCTCTTCCCCCCTTGGCCGCAAACCCTAGATGGGTTTTGGGGCTGCCGCCACCCCTAGGGAGGGAACCCTAGATGGGGGCGCAGCCCCTCCCCTCCCCCTATATATACTTGAGGTTCGGGCTGCCCAATAGACATGAGTTCTGACCTCTCGATGGCGCAACCCTGCTTCTCTCCCTTCTCCTCTCCCGTGGTGCTTGGCGAAGCCCTGCAGGATTGCCACGCTCCTCCACCACCACCACGCCATCGTGTTGCTGCTGGATGGAGTCTTCCTCAACCTCTCCCTCTCTCCTTGCTGGATCAAGGCATGGGAGACGTCACCGGGCTGTACGTGTGTTGAACGCGGAGGTGCCGTCCGTTCGGCACTTGGTCATCGGTGATTTGGATCACGGCGAGTACGACTCCATCAACCCCGTTCACTTGAACGCTTCCGCTTAGCGTCTACAAGGGTATGTAGATGCACTCTCCTTCCCCTTGTTGCTGGTTTCTCCATAGATAGATTTTGGTGATACGTAGGAAAATTTTGAATTTCTGCTACGTTCCCCAACAGTGGCATCATGAGCTAGGTCTATTGCGTAGATTCTTTGCACGAGTAGAACACAAAGTAGTTGTGGGCGTTGATTTTGTTCAATATGCTTACCGTTACTAGTCCAATCTTGATTCGGCGGCATTGTGGGATGAAGTGGCCCGGACCGACCTTACACGCACACTTACGTGAGACAGGTTCCACCGACTGACATGCACTAGTTGCATAAGGTGGCTAGCGGGTGCCAGTCTCTCCCACTTTAGTCGGATCGGATTCGATGAAAAGGGTCCTTATGAAGGGTAAATAGCAATTGACATATCACGTTGTGGTTTTGCGTAGGTAAGAAACGTTCTTGCTAGAAACCCATAGCAGCCACGTAAAACATGCAAACAACAATTAGAGGACGTCTAACTTGTTTTTGCAGGGTATGCCATGTGATGTGATATGGCCAAAAGGATGTGATGAATGATATATGTGATGTATGAGATGATCATGTTCTTGTAATAGGAATCATGACTTGCATGTCGATGAATATGACAACCGGCAGAAGCCATAGGAGTTGTCTTAATTTATTTATGACCTGCGTGTCAAACGTAAACGTCATGTAATTACTTTACTTTATTGCTAACCGTTAGCTGTAGTAGTAGAAGTAATAGTTGGCGAGACAACTTCATGAAGACACGATGATGGAGATCATGATGATGGAGATCATGGTGTCATGCCGGTGACGAGGATGATCATGGAGCCCCGAAGATGGAGATCAAAAGGAGCAAAGTGATGATGGCCATATCATGTCACTATTTGATTGCATGTGATGTTTATCATGTTTTTGCATCTTATTTGCTTAGAACGACGGTAGTAAATAAGATGATCCCTCATTAAAATTTCAAGAAAGTGTTCCCCCTAACTGTGCACCGTTGCGAAAGTTCGTCGTTTCGAAGCACCACGTGATGATCGGGTGTGATAGATTCTTACGTTCACATATAACGGGTGTAAGCCAGATTTACACACGCGAAACACTTAGGTTGACTTGACGAGCCTAGCATGTACAGACATGGCCTCGGAACACAATAGACCGAAAGGTCGAGCATGAGTCGTATGGTAGATATGATCAACATGAAGTGTTCACCGATGATGACTAGTCCGTCTCACGTGATGATCGGACACGGCCTAGTTGACTCGGATCATGTAATCACTTAGATGACAGGAGGGATGTCTATCTGAGTGGGAGTTCATAAGATGAACTTAATTATCCTGAACATAGTCAAAAGATCTTTGCAAATTATGTCGTAGCTCGCGCTTTAGTTCCACTGTTTAGATATGTTCCTAGAGAAAATATAGTTGAAAGTTGACAGTAGAAATTATGCGGACAGTAGAAGGCTTGTGTCCTTAATGCACCGCTCGGTGTGCTGGACCTCGAACGTGGTCTGTGGATGTTGCGAACATCTGACATACACGTTTAGATGACTACATGATAGTTCGGTAATGTTAAATGGTTTAGAATTGAGGCACCGAAGACATTTTTGAAATGTCGCGGAACATATGAGATGTTTCGAGGGCTGAAATTGGGATTTCAGGCTCGTGCCCACGTCAAGAGGTATAAGACCTCCGACGATTTTCTTAGCCTGCAAACTAAGGGAGAAAAGCTCAATCGTTGAGCTTGTGCTCAGATTGTTTGGGTACAACAATCACTTGAATCGAGTGGGAGTTGATCTTCCAGATAAGATAGTGATGTTTTTCCAACGTCATTGCCACCAAGCTGCGAGAGCTTCGTGATGAACTATAACACATCAGGGATAGATATGATGATCCTTGAAATATTCGCGATGTTTGACACCGCGAAAGTAGAAATCAAGAAGGAGCATCAATTGTTGATGGTTAATGAAACCACTAGTTTCAAGAAGGGCAAGGGCAAGAAGGGATACTACATGAAACGGCAAATCAGCTGCTGTTCTAGTGGAGAAACCCAAGGTTGAACCCAAACCCGAGACTGGGTGCTTCTGTAATAAGGGGAACAACCACTGGAGCAGAATTACCCTAGATACTTGGTAGATGAGAAGGCTGTCGATAGAAGTATATTGGATATACATTATGTGAATGTGTACTTTACTAGTACTCCTAGTAGCACTAGGGTATTAGATACCGGTTCAGTTGCTAAGTGTTAGTAACTCGAAATAAAAGCTACGGAATAAACGGAGACTAGCTAAAGGTGAGCTGACGAGATGTGTTGGAAGTGTTTCCAAGGTTGATATGATCAAGCATCGCACGCTCCCTCTATCATCGAGATTGGTGTTAAACCTAAATAATTGTTATTTGGTGTTTGTGTTGAGCATAGACATGATTGGATTATGTCTATCGCAATACGATTATTCATTTAAAGAGAATAATAGTTACTCTGTTTATTTGAATAATACCTTCAATGGTCTTGCACCTAAAATGGATGGTTTATTGAAATCTCGATCGTAGTGATACACATGTTCATGCCAAAAGATATAAAATAATAATGATATTACCACATGCTTGTGGCACTGCAATTTGAGTCATATTGGTATAAAACGCATGAAGAAGCTCCATGTTGATGGATCTTTGGACTCACTTGATTTTGAATCACTTGAGACATGCGAACCATGCCTATTGGTATATATGCATGAAGAAACTCCATGCAGATGGACCGTTTGGACTCACTTGATTTTGAATCGCTTGAGACATGCAAATCATACCACACGAGCAAGATGACTGAAAGCTTCGGTTTCAGTAAAATAGAACAAGAAAGAAACTTGTTGGAAGTAACACATTTTGATGTGTGCAGTCCAATGAGTGCTGAGGCACGCAGTGGATATCGTTATGCTCTTACTTCACAGATGATTTGAGTAGATACTGAGTATGTTTACTTGATGAAACACAAGTCTGAATTATTGAATGGTTCAAGTAATTTCAGAATGAAGTTGAAGATCATCGTGACAAGAGGATAAAATATCTATGATATGATCATAGAGATGAATATCTGAGTTGCGAGTTTGGTACACAATTGAGATATTATGGAAATTGTTTCACGACTAGTACCGCCTGGAACACCATAGTGTGATGGTGTGTCCAAACATCATAACTGCACCCTATTGGATATGATGCATACCATGATGTCTCTTATCGAATTACCACGATAGTTTATGGGTTAGGCATTAGAGACAACCGCATTCACTTTAAATAGGGCTCCACACAATTCCGTTGAGACGCCACCATATGGTTTAGAGAAACCTAAGCTGTCATTTCTTAAAAGTTTGGGGCTACGACGCTTATGTGAAAAGTTTCAGGCTGATATGCTCGAACCCAAAGCGGATGAATGCATCTTCATAGAATACCTAAAACAGTTGGGTATACCTCCTGTCTCAGATCCGAAAGCAATAGGGATTGTTTCTAGAATCGGGTCCTTTCTCGAGGAAAAGTTTCTCTCGAAAGAATTGAGTGGGAGGATGGTGGAGACTTGATGAGGTTATTGAACCGTCACTTCAACTAGTGTATAGCAGGGCACAAAGAGTTGTTCCTGTGGCACCTACACCAATTGAAGTGGAAGCTTATGATAGTGATCATGAGACTTCAGATCAAGTCACTCCCAAACCTCGTAGGATGACAAGGATGCGTACTACTTCAGAGTGGTACGTAATCCTGTCTTGGAAATCATGTTGCTAGACAACAATGAACCTACGAGCTATGGAGAAGCGATGGTGGGCCCGGATTCCGATGAATGGCTCATGGCCATAAAATCCGAGAGAGGATCCATGTATGAAAACAAAGTGTAGACTTTGGCAGAACGGCTCGATGGTCGTGAGGCTGTTGAGTACAGATGGATTTTAAAAGGAAGACGGACAATGATGGTAAATGTCACCATTAAGAAAGCTCGACTTGTTGTTAAGATGTTTCCTGACAAGTTCAAGGAGTTGACTACGGTGAGACTTTCTCACTCGTAGCGATGCTAAGAGTCTGTTGGAATTATATTAGCAGTCACTGCATTATTTGTGAAATCTTGCAGATAGGATGTCAAAACATTGTTTCCTCACGATTTTCTTGAGGAAAGGTTGTATGTGATACAACCAGAAGATTTTGTCGATCCTGAAAGATGCTAACAAGTATGCAAAGCTCCAGCAATCCTTCTAAGGACTGGAGTAAGCATCTCGGAGTTGGAATGTACACTTTGATGAGATGATCAAAGATTTTGGGTTTGTACAAAGTTTATGAGAAACTTGTATTTCCAAAGAAGTGAGTGGGAGCACTATAGAATTTCTGATGAGTATATGTTGTTGAAATATTGTTTATCAGAAATGATGTAGAATTTATGGAAAGCATATAGGGTTGTTTGAAAAGTGTTTTTCAATGGAAAACCTGGATTAAGCTACTTAAACATTGAGCATCAAGATCTATAAGGATAGATCAAAACGCTTAATGGTACTTTTCAAATGAGCACATACCTTAACATGATCTTGAAGGTGTTCAAGATGGATCAGTCAAAGAAGGAGTTCTTTCCTGAATTGTAAGGTATGAAGTGAAGACTTAAAGCTCGACCACGGCAGAAGAAAGAGGCAGGATGAAGGTCGTCCCCTATGCTTTTGTAATAGGCTCTATACAGTATGCCATGCTGAGTACCGCACCTGATGTGTGCCTTGCTACATGTTTGGAAAGAGGGTACAAAGGTGATCTAGGAGTAGGTCACCAGATAGCGGTCAAAATTATCCTTAGAGGAATAAGGATATGTTTCTCGGTTATGGAGGTGATAAAGAGTTCGACATAAAGAGTTACATCGATGAAAGCTTAACACCTATCCGGATAGCTCTGAGTAGAGTAAACCGGATTCGTATAGTAGAACAGTTGTTTGAAATATAGCGTAGTAGTGACATCTACAAGATGACATAGAGATTTGCAAAGTACATACGGATCTGAATGTTGCAGACCCGTTGACTAAAACCTCTCTCACAGGCATAACATGATCAAACCCAGAACTCATTGAGTGTTAATCACATAGTGATGTGAACTGGATTATTGACTCTAGTAAACTCTTTGGATGTTGGTCACATGGCGATGTGACCTATGAGTGTTAATCACATGGCGATGTGAACTACATTATTGACTCTAGTGCAAGTCGGAGACTGTTGGAAATATGCCCTAGAGGCCATAATAAATAGGTTATTATTATATTTCCTTGTTCATGATAATCGTTTATTATCCTTGCTAGAATTGTATTGATAGGAAACTCAGATACATGTGTGGATACATAGACAACACCATGTCCCTAGTAAGCCTCTAGTTGACTAGCTCGTTGATCAATAGATGGTTACGGTTTCCTGACCATGGACATTGGATGTCATTGATAACGGGATCACATCATTAGAAGAATGATGTGATGGACAAGACCCAATCCTAAGCATAGCACAAGATCGTGTAGTTCGTATGCTAAAGCTTTTCTAATGTCAAGTATCACTTCCTTAGACCATGAGATTGTGCAACTCCCGGATACCGTAGGAATATTTTGGGTGTGCCAAACGTCACAACGTAACTGGGTGGCTATAAAGGTGCACTACGGGTATCTCCGAAAGTGTCTGTTGGGTTGGCACGAATCGAGACTGGGATTCGTCACTCCGTGCGACGGAGAGGTATCTCTGGGCCCACTCGGTAGGACATCATCATAATGTGCACAATGTGATCAAGGAGTTGATCACGGGATGATGTGTTACGGAACGAGTAAAGAGACTTGCCGGTAACGAGATTGAACAAGGTATCGGGATACCGACGATCGAATCTCGGGCAAGTACAATACTGCTGGACAAAGGGAATTGAATACGGGATTGATTGAATCCTCGACATCGTGGTTCATCCGATGAGATCATTGTGGAACATGTGGGAACCAACATGGGTATCCAGATCCCGCTGTTGGTTATTGACTGGAGAACGTCTCGGTCATGTCTGCATGGTTCCCGAACCCGTAGGGTCTACACACTTAAGGTTCGATGACGCTAGGGTTATAAAGGAAGTTCGTATGTGGTTACCGAATGTTGTTCGGAGTCCCGGATGAGATCCCGGACGTCACGAGGAGTTCCGGAATGGTCCGGAGATAAAGATTTATATATAGGAAGTATGGTTTTGGCCACCGGAAGTGTTCTGGGCATCACCGGTAGTGTACCGGGACCACCGGAGGTGTCCGGGGGTCCACCAAGTGGGGCCACCAGCCCCAGAAGGTTGCGTGGGCCAAGTGTGGGAGGGGACCAGCCCCAGGTGGGCTGGTGCGCCCCCCCACCAAGGCCCAAGGCGCCTCATAGAGGGGAAGGGGGCAAACCCTAGGGCAGATGGGCCCTAAGGCCCACCCCTGGTGCGCCTCCCCCTCTTCCCCCCTTGGCCGCAACCCTAGATGGGTTTTGGGGCTGCCGCCACCCCTAGGGAGGGAACCCTAGATGGGGGCGCAGCCCCTCCCCTCCCCCTATATATACTTGAGGTTCGGGCTGCCCAATAGACATGAGTTCTGACCTCTCGATGGCGCAGCCCTGCTTCTCTCCCTTCTCCTCTCCCGTGGTGCTTGGCGAAGCCCTGCAGGATTGCCACGCTCCTCCACCACCACCACGCCGTCGTGCTGCTGCTGGATGGAGTCTTCCTCAACCTCTCCCTCTCTCCTTGCTGGATCAAGGCATGGGAGACGTCACCGGGCTGTACGTGTGTTGAACGCGGAGGTGCCGTCCGTTCGGCACTTGGTCATCGGTGATTTGGATCACGGCGAGTACGACTCCATCAACCCCGTTCACTTGAACGCTTCCGCTTAGCGATCTACAAGGGTATGTAGATGCACTCTCCTTCCCCTCGTTGCTGGTTTCTCCATAGATAGATATTGGTGATACGTAGGAAAATTTTGAATTTCTGCTACGTTCCCCAACAGCTAGATGGCTTGTTGGAAATATGCCCTAGAGGCAATAATAAAAGCATTATTATTATATTTCCTTATTCATGATAATTGTCTTTATTCGTGCTATAATTGTGTTATCCGGAAATCGTAATACATGTGTGAATAACAGACAACAATATGTCCCTAGTGAGCCTCTAGTTGACTAGCTCGTTGATCGACAGATAGTCATGGTTTCCTGACTATGGACATTGGATGCCATCGATAACGGGATCACATCATTAGGAGAATGATGTGATGGACAAGACCCAATCCTAAACATAGCATAAGATCGCATAGTTCGTTTGCTAGAGTTTTCCAATGTCAAGTATCCTTTCCTTAGACCATGAGATCGTGTAACTCCCGGATACCGTAGGAGTGCTTTGGGTGTGCCAAACGTCACAACATAACTGGGTGACTATAAAGGTATGCTACGGGTATCTCTGAAAGTGTCTGTTGGGTTGACATGGATCGAGACTGGGATTTGTCACTCCGCTTGAAGGAGAGGTATCACCGGGCCCTCTCGGTAATGCATCATCATATGAGCTCAAGGTGATCAAAGTGTTTGATCACAAGGATCATGCATTACGACACGAGAAAAGTGACTTGCCGGTAACGAGATTGAACGAGGTATTGGTATACCGACGATCGAATCTCGGGCAAGTAAAATACCGATTGACAAAGGGAATCGTATACGGGATTAATTGAATCCTTGACATCGTGGTTCATCCGATGAGATCATCGTGGAGCATGTGGGAGCCAACATGGGTATCCATATCCCGCTGTTGGTTATTGCCCGAGAGCCGTCTCGGTCATGTCTGCATGTCTCCCGAACCCGTAGGGTCTACACACTTAAGGTTCGGTGACGCTAGGGTTGTGAAGATATGCATGTGCAGTAACCCGAATGTTGTTCGGAGTCCCGGATGAGATCCTAGACGTCACGAGGAGTTCCGGAATGGTCCGGAGGTAAAGAATTATATATAGGAAGTGCTATTTCGGCCATCGGGACAAGTTTCGGTGTTATCGGTATTGTACCGGGACCACCGGAGGGGTCCCGGGGGTCCACCAGGTGGGGCCACCTGCCTCGGGGGGCCACATGGGCCTTAGGGGTTGCGCCTTGGCCCACTTGGGCCAAGGGGAACCAGCCCCAAGGGGCCATGCGCCTAGGGTTTCAATGGGAAGGAGTCCCACAAGGGGAAGGCACCTCCTAGGTGCCTTGGGGGGGGGAGGGAAACCTCCCCTTGGCCGCCGCCCCAAGGAGATTGGATCTCCTAGGGCCGGTGCCCCCCTTGGCACTCTTATATAAAGGGGAGAGGGGAGGGGGCAGCCGCACCCCTGGTCATTGGCGCCTCCCTCTCCCTCTCCAACACATCCTCCTCCTCCGTAGAAGCTTAGCGAAGCCCTGCCGGAGTTCTGCTGCATCCACCACCACACCGTCGTGCTGGATCTTCCTCAACCTCTCCTTTCCCCTTGCTGGATCAAGAAGGAGGAGACGTCTCCCGTCCCGTACGTGTGTTGAACGCGGAGGTGCCGTCCGTTCGGTACTAGATCATCGGTGAATTGGATCACGGCAAGTACGACTACCTCATCCACGTTCACTCGAACGCTTCCGTTGCGATCTACAAAGTGGTATGTAGATGCTATCTAATCTGAATAATCGTTGCTAGATGAACTCATAGATGGATCTTGGTGAAACCGTAGGAAATTTTTTAATTTTCTGCAACGTTCCCCAACAGTGGCATCATGAGCTAGGTCTATGCGTAGTTCTTCTTGCACGAGTAGAACACAATTTGTTGTGGGCGTAGATGTTGTCAACTTTTCTTGCCGCTACTAGTCTTATCTTGCTTCAGCGGTATTGTGGGATGAAGCGGCCCGGACCAACCTTACACGTACGCTTACGTGAGACCGGTTCCACCGACTAACATGCACTAGTTGCATAAGGTGGCTGGCGGGTGTCTGTCTCTCCTACTTTAGTTGGAGCGGATTCGATGAAAAGGGTCCTTATGAAGGGTAAATGGAAGTTGAAAAATCACGTTGTGGTTTTCACGTAGGTAAGAAAACGTTCTTGCTAGCAACCTATAACAGCCACGTAAAACTTGCAACAACAATTAGAGGACGTCTAACTTGTTTTTGCAGCGAGTGCTTTGTGATATGATATGGCCAAAGTTGTGATGAATGATGAATGATCTATATGTGATGTATGAGATGTTCATGCTATTGTAATAGGAATCACGACTTGCATGTCGATGAGTATGACAACCGGCAGGAGCCATAGGAGTTGTCTTTATTTTTTTGTATGACCTGCGTGTCATTGAGAATCGCCATGTAAATTACTTTACTTTATTGCTAAACGCGTTAGCCATAGTAGTAGAAGTAATAGTTGGCGAGCAACTTCATGGAGACACAATGATGAAGATCATGATGATGAAGATCATGGTGTCAAGCCGGTGACAAGATGATCATGGAGCCCCAAGATGAAGATCGAAGGAGCTATGTGATATTGGCCATATCATGTCACGTTTATTATTTGATTGCATGTGATGTTTATCATGTTTTGCATCTTGTTTACTTAGAACGACGGTAGTAAATAAGATGATCCCTCATAATAATTTCAAGAAAGTGTTCTCCCTAACTGTGCACCGTTGCTAAGGTTCGTCGTTCCGAAGCACCACGTGATGATCGGGTGTGATAGGTCCTTACGTTCGCATACAACGGGTGTAAGACAGATTTACACACGCAAAACACTTAGGTTGACTTGACGAGCCTAGCATGTACAGACATGGCCTCGGAACACAGAAGACCGAAAGGTCGAGCATGAGTCGTATAGAAGATACGATCAACATGAAGATGTTCACCGATGTTGGCTAGTCCGTCTCACGTGATGATCGGACACGGCCTAGTTGACTCGGATCATGTAATACTTAGATGACTGGAAGAGGGATGTCTATCTAAGTGGGAATTCATTAAATAATTTGATTAAATGAACTTTATTATCATGAACTTAGTCTAATTATTTACAATATGTCTTGTAGACCAAATGGCCAACGTAGTCCTCAACTTCAACGCGTTCCTAGAGAAAACCAAGCTGAAAGACGATGGTAGCAACTATACGGACTGGGTCCGGAACCTGAGGATCATCCTCATAGCTGCCAAGAAAGATTATGTCCTACGAGCACCGCTGGGTGACGCACCTATTCTCCCTGCAGAACAAGACGTTATGAACGCTTGGCAGTCACGCTGCGATGATTACTCCCTCATTCAGTGCGGCATGCTTTACAGCTTAGAGCCGGGTCTCCAAAAGCGTTTTGAGAGACATGGAGCATATGAGATGTTCGAAGAGCTGAAAATGGTTTTCCATGCTCATGCCCGGGTCGAGAGATATGAAGTCTCCGACAAATTCTTTAGCTGTAAGATGGAGGAAAATGGCTCTGTCAGTGAACACATACTCAAAATGTCTGGGTTGCACAACCGCTTGACTCAACTGGAAGTTAATCTCCCGGATGAAGCGGTCATTGACAGAATCCTCCAGTCACTTCCACCTAGCTACAAGAGCTTTGTGATGAACTACAATATGCAGGGGATGGTAAAGACCATTCCTGAGGTATATGCTATGCTGAAATCAACAGAGGTAGAAATCAAGAAGGAGCATCAAGTGTTGATGGTGAATAAAACCACTAAGTTCAAGAAGGGCAAGGGTAAAAAGAACTTCAAGAAGGACGGCAAGGAAGTTGCCGCGCCCGGTAAGCAAGTTGCCGGGAAGAAGCCAAAGAATGGACCCAAGCCCGAAACTGAGTGCTTTTATTGCAAGGGAAGTGGTCACTGGAAGCGGAACTGCCCCAAATACTTAGCGGACAAGAAGGCCGGCAAAACCAAAGGTATATGTGATATACATGTAATTGATGTGTACCTTACCAGTACTCGTAGTAGCTCTTGGGTATTTGATACCGGTGCAGTTGCTCACATTTGTAACTCAAAGCAGGAGCTGCGGAATAAACGGAGACTGGCAAAGGACGAGGTGAAGATGCGCGTCGGGAATGGTTCCAAGGTCGATGTGATCGCCGTCGGCACGCTGCCTCTACATTTACCTACGGGATTAGTTTTAAACCTCAATAATTGTTATTTAGTGCCAAGTTTGAGCATGAACATTGTATCTGGATCTCGCTTAATTCGAGATGGCTACTCATTTAAATCAGAGAATAATGGTTGTTCCATTTATATGAGAGATATGTTTTATGGTCATGCTCCGATGGTTAATGGTTTATTCTTAATGAATCTCGTACGTGATGATACACATATTCATAGTGTGAATACCAAAAGAGTTAAAGTTGATAACAATAGTTCCACATATTTGTGGCACTGCCGCCTTGGTCACATAGGTGTCAAACGCATGAAGAAGCTCCATGCAGATGGACTTTTAGAGTCTCTTGATTATGAATCATTTGACACGTGCGAACCATGCCTCTTGGGTAAAATGACCAAGACTCCGTTCTCAGGGACAATCGAGCGAGCAACCAACTTATTGGAAATCATACATACCGATGTATGCGGTCCAATGAGTGTTGAGGCTCGCGGTGGCTATCGTTATGTTCTCACCCTCACTGATGACTTGAGTAGATATGGGTATATCTACTTAATGGAACACAAGTCTGAGACCTTTGAAAAGTTCAAGGAATTTCAGAGTGAGGTTGAAAATCAACGTGATAGAAAAATCAAGTTTCTACGATCAGATCGTGGAGGAGAATACTTGAGTCACGAATTTGGCACACACTTAAGAAAATGTGGAATAGTTTCACAACTCACGCCGCCTGGAACACCTCAGCGTAATGGTGTGTCCGAACGTCGTAATCGCACTCTATTAGATATGGTGCGATCTATGATGTCTCTTACCGACTTACCGCTATCTTTTTGGGGCTATGCTTTAGAGACTGCCGCATTCACTTTAAATAGGGCTCCGTCGAAATCCGTTGAGACGACACCGTATGAATTATGGTTTGGGAAGAAACCTAAGCTGTCGTTTCTAAAAGTTTGGGGATGCGATGCTTATGTGAAGAAACTTCAACCTGAAAAGCTCGAACCCAAGTCGGAAAAATGCGTCTTCATAGGATACCCTAAAGAAACTGTTGGGTATACCTTCTACCTCAGATCCGAAGGCAAGATCTTTGTTGCCAAGAATGGATCCTTTCTAGAGAAAGAGTTTCTCTCGAAAGAAGTAAGTGGGAGGAAAGTAGAACTTGATGAAGTATTACCTCTTGAACCGGAAAATGGCGAAACTCAAGAAAACGTTTCTGAGGTGCCTGCACCGACTAGAGAGGAAATTAATGATGATGATCAAGATGCTTCTGATCAAGCTCCTACTGAAATTCGAAGGTCCACAAGGACACGTTCCGCACCAGAGTGGTACGGCAACCCTGTCTTGGAAATCATGTTGTTAGACAACGGTGAACCTTCGAACTATGAGGAAGCAATGGCGGGCCCGGATTCCGACAAATGGCTGGAAGCCATGAAATCCGAGATAGGATCCATGTTTGAAAACGAAGTATGGACTTTGACTGACTTGCCCGTTGAACGGCGAGCGATAGAAAATAAATGGATCTTTAAGAAGAAGACAGAGGCGGATGGTAATGTGACCATCTATAAAGCTCGGCTTGTCGCTAAGGGTTATCGACAAGTTCAAGGAATTGACTACGATGAGACTTTCTCACCGGTAGCGAAGCTGAAGTCCGTCCGAATCATGTTAGCAATTGCCGCATACTATGATTATGAGATATGGCAAATGGACGTCAAAACGGCATTCCTTAATGGTTTCCTTAAGGAAGAATTGTATATGATGCAGCCGGAAGGTTTTGTCGATCCTAAGAATGCTGACAAGGTATGCAAGCTCCAACGCTCGATTTATGGGCTGGTGCAAGCATCTCGGAGTTGGAACATTCGCTTTGATGAGATGATCAAAGCGTTTGGGTTTACACAGACTTATGGAGAAGCCTGTGTTTACAAGAAAGTGAGTGGGAGCTCTGTAGCATTTCTCATATTATATGTAGACGACATACTTTTGATGGGAAATGATATAGAACTCTTGGACAGCATTAAGGCCTACTTGAATAAAAGTTTTTCAATGAAGGACCTTGGAGAAGCTGCTTATATATTAGGCATCAAGATCTATAGAGATAGATCGAGACGCCTCATAGGTCTTTCACAAAGCACATACCTTGATAAAATATTGAAGAAGTTCAATATGGATCAATCTAAGAAAGGGTTCTTACCTGTATTACAAGGTGTGAAATTGAGCTCAGCTCAATGTCCGACCACGGCAGAAGAAATAGAAGAGATGAGCGTCATCCCCTATGCCTCAGCCATAGGTTCTATTATGTATGCCATGCTGTGTACCAGACCTGATGTAAACCTTGCCGTAAGTTTGGTAGGTAGGTACCAAAGTAATCCCGGCATGGAACACTGGACAGCGGTCAAGAATATCCTGAAGTACCTGAAAAGGACTAAGGAAATGTTTCTCGTTTATGGAGGTGACGAAGAGCTCGTCGTAAAAGGTTACGTCGACGCTAGCTTCGACAAAGATCTGGATGACTCTAAGTCACAAACCGGATACGTGTATATTTTGAATGGTGGGGCAGTAAGCTGGTGCAGTTGCAAGCAAAGCGTCGTGGCGGGATCTACATGTGAAGCGGAGTACATGGCAGCCTCGGAGGCGGCACATGAAGCAATATGGGTGAAGGAGTTCATCACCGACCTCGGAGTCATACCCAATGCGTCGGGGCCAATCAAGCTCTTCTGTGACAACACTGGAGCTATTGCACTTGCAAAGGAGCCCAGGTTTCACAAGAAGACTAGGCACATCAAGCGTCGCTTCAACTCCATTCGTGAAAATGTTCAAGATGGAGACATAGAAATTTGTAAAGTGCACACGGATCTGAATGTCGCAGATCCGTTGACTAAACCTCTCCCTAAGGCAAAACATGATCAGCACCAGAACTCTATGGGTGTTCGATTCATCACAATGTAACTAGATTATTGACTCTAGTGCAAGTGGGAGACTGTTGGAAATATGCCCTAGAGGCAATAATAAAAGCATTATTATTATATTTCCTTATTCATGATAATTGTCTTTATTCGTGCTATAATTGTGTTATCCGGAAATCGTAATACATGTGTGAATAACAGACAACAATATGTCCCTAGTGAGCCTCTAGTTGACTAGCTCGTTGATCGACAGATAGTCATGGTTTCCTGACTATCGACATTGGATGCCATCGATAACGAGATCACATCATTAGGAGAATGATGTGATGGACAAGACCCGATCCTAAACATAGCATAAGATCGCATAGTTCGTTTGCTAGAGTTTTCCAATGTCAAGTATCCTTTCCTTAGACCATGAGATCGTGTAACTCCCGGATACCGTAGGAGTGCTTTGGGTGTGCCAAACGTCACAACGTAACTGGGTGACTATAAAGGTATGCTACGGGTATCTCTGAAAGTGTCTGTTGGGTTGACATGGATCGAGACTGGGATTTGTCACTCCGCTTGAAGGAGAGGTATCACCGGGCCCTCTCGGTAATGCATCATCATATGAGCTCAAGGTGATCAAAGTGTTTGATCACAAGGATCATGCATTACGGAACGAGAAAAGTGACTTGCCGGTAACGAGATTGAACGAGGTATTGGTATACCGACGACCGAATCTCGGGCAAGTAAAATACCGATTGACAAAGGGAATCGTATACGGGATTAATTGAATCCTTGACATCGTGGTTCATCCGATGAGATCATCGTGGAGCATGTGGGAGCCAACATGGGTATCCAGATCCCGCTGTTGGTTATTGCCCGAGAGCCGTCTCGGTCATGTCTGCATGTCTCCCGAACCCGTAGGGTCTACACACTTAAGGTTCGGTGACGCTAGGGTTGTGAAGATATGTATGTGCAGTAACCCGAATGTTGTTCGGAGTCCCGGATGAGATCCTGGACGTCACGAGGAGTTCCGGAATGGTCCGGAGGTAAAGAATTATATATAGGAAGTGCTATTTCGGCCATCGGGACAAGTTTCGGTGTTATCGGTATTGTACCGGGACCACCGGAGGGGTCCCGGGGGTCCACCAGGTGGGGCCACCTGCCTCGGGGGGCCACATGGGCCTTAGGGGGTGCGCCTTGGCCCACTTGGGCCAAGGGGAACCAGCCCCAAGGGGCCCATGCGCCTAGGGTTTCAATGGGAAGGAGTCCCACAAGGGGAAGGCACCTCCTAGGTGCCTTGGGGGGGAGGGAAACCTCCCCTTGGCCGCCGCCCCAAGGAGATTGGATCTCCTAGGGCCGGCGCCCCCCTTGGCACTCTTATATAAAGGGGAGAGGGGAGGGGGCAGCCGCACCCCTGGTCATTGGCGCCTCCCTCTCCCTCTCCAACACATCCTCCTCCTCCGTAGAAGCTTAGCGAAGCCCTGCCGGAGTTCTGCTGCATCCACCACCACACCGTCGTGCTGGATCTTCCTCAACCTCTCCTTTCCCCTTGCTGGATCAAGAAGGAGGAGACGTCTCCCGTCCCGTACGTGTGTTGAACGCGGAGGTGCCGTCCGTTCGGTACTAGATCATCGGTGAATTGGATCACGGCAAGTACGACTACCTCATCCACGTTCACTCGAACGCTTCCGTTGCGATCTACAAAGTGGTATGTAGATGCTATCTAATCTGAATACTCGTTGCTAGATGAACTCATAGATGGATCTTGGTGAAACCGTAGGAAAAATTTTAATTTTCTGCAACGTTCCCCAACAGGCTTCCTCTCTCTCGTTTGATTCTCAATACAATGTTCTCTTGTAGATCCATATGATGTAACTCTTTTTGCGGTGTGTTTGTTGGGATCAGATGAACTTTGAGTTTATGATCAGATCTATCTTTTTATCCATGAAAGTTATTTGAGTTTATTTGATCTCTTCTATGCATGATTGCTTATAGCCTCATATTTCTTCTACGATATTTGGGTTTTGCTTGGCCAACTTGATCTATTTATCTTGCAATGGGAAGAGGTGCTTTGTAGTGGGTTCGATCTTACGGTGCTTGATCCCAGTGACAAAAGGGGAACTGACACGTATGTCATCGCTACTAAGGATAGAACGATCGGGTCTATTCCTACATAAATAGATCTTGTCTACATCATGTCATCGGTGTTATTGCATTACTCCATTTCTCCATGAACTTAATAAACTAGATGCATGCTGGATAGCGGTCGATGTGTGGAGTAATAGTAGTACATGCAGGCAGGAGTCGGTCTACTAATCTTGGACGTGATGCCTATATAGTGATCATTGCCTGGATATCGTCATGATTATTTGAAGTTCTATCAATTGCCCAATAGTAATTTTTTTACCCATCGTTTGCTATTTTTCTCGAGAGAAGCCACTAGTGAAACCTACGGCCCCCGAGTCTCTTTATCATATTAACTACCTTTGCAATCTATTTTCCTTTGCTTTTATTTTTAAAACTATTAAACCAAAAATACAAAAATACCTTGCTACAATTTATTCCTATTTTATTTTATTTGGCGTTCGATCTATCAATCTACTACAATTTATTCTCGTCCGTTTGCCAATTTCTGGCACCGCTATCCGAAAGGGATTGACAACCCATTTTACACGTCGGGTTGCGAGTATTTGTTATTTATGTGCAGGTGTTGTTTATGTTGTGTTGCTTGGTTCTACTGGTTCGATAACCTTGGTTTCATCACTGAGGGAAATACCTACCGCTACTGTGCTGCATCATCCCTTCCTTTTTGAGGAAATACCAATGTAGCTTCAAGCCGCATCAAAAGGAATTTCTAGCACCGTTGCCGGGGAGGATCTTCAACATATACCAGGTTCCTAATCAGAAATCTCATCTCCTCGCAATTTACACTATTCACCATTTGTCTCTCGTTTTCCTCTCCCCCACTTCACAAAAATTTGCCGTTTTATTCGCCCTCTTTTTCGTTCGCCGTTTTCCTGACGGATCTGTTTTTGTGTGCGTTCTTGTTTGCGTAGTCATGATGCCTCAAAGAAAATACTATGATGTTCCTTACCCCAATATTTTGCTTGAAATTGAGAGAAGTACTAAGGAATATATGACTACACAATTTGTGCATAATAAGTATTTTACCGAAGAACTTATGGAACACTCCATTGTGCTTGATGCTATAACAAAACAACTTGATGATATTAGTAGAGAAGTTTGCAATCTTCAATCTAAGTATGCTTTTTCTGAAAGTTTGCTAGGAAAATATCCGATGCACAAGCTACCCTAGTAAATCAAATGGCCGCTAAACCAATCTTGTTAGAAGATAAAAATGATGATCTTAAAGTGATTGGTGTTTCTTCTATTGATTCCTTGTTTAGTAAAGTTAAGATTGATGAAAAAGGGACTGGAGAAGAGTCAACTTTAGCTAGAAGGCGTCCCGATATTTCAAACGGTGAAAATCTTGCTGAGAAAATTGATAAAAGTGGGCTAGAAGAAGTTAAGACTTTAACTAGTGATGTGCCCACTCTTTTGGATTACAAAGACATTAATTATGATAGTTGCTCTTTGATTGATTGTATTTCTTTGTTGCAATCAATGATTAATTCACCCCATGTCTATGAACAAAATAAATATTTTACTAAACATATTGTCGATGCTATGATGAAAGCTTTTGAAGACAAATTGGAATTAGAAGTTTCAATTCCTAGAAAATTACATGATGAGTGGGAACCTACTATCAAAGTCAAAAGAAAAAATTATGAGTGTTTTGCTTTGTGTGACTTGGGTGCTAGTGTTTCTACAATACCTAAATCTTTATCTGATGTGCTTGGTCTTACCGATATCGAAGAATGTTCTTTAAATGTGCACTTGGTGGATTCTACTATTAAAAAGCCTATAGGAAGAATTAATGATGTTCTTATTCTTGCAAATAGGAATTATGTGCCCATAGATTTTATTTTTCTTGATATTGATTGCAATCCTTCTTGTCCAATTATTCTTGGTAGACCGTTTTTACGCACTATTGGTGCCGTGATTGATATGAAAGAAGGTAATATTAAATTCCAATTTCCACTAAGGAAGGGCATGGAACACTTCCCTAGAACAAGAATTAGGCCTCCATATGAATCAATCATGAGAGAATCTTATGGATCTCGAAACAAAGATGACAAAACTTAGATCCTTGCTTTATGCCTAGCTAAGGGTGTAAAACTATAGCGCTTGTTGGGAGGCAACCCAATGAATAAAATTTATTTTTGCTTTTTGCTTTCTGTTCTTGAGTGTTAGAACAATTATGCTACTGTTATGATTGTGTATTTTATGTTTTAATTGGTGTTTGTGCCACGTAAAGCCATTAGGATTTTCTTGGGTGATAGTTGTTTGATCTTGCTGAAATAATAGAAACTTTTGCTCTCACGAAAACAATTCTTATTTTTAACCAGTGCGTGATAAAATACCAATTATTTTTGCAGAAGATTAATATACAAATTGCTTTGGTCGTCCTAATTTTTCAGAATTTTTGGAGTTTCAGAAGTATTCGAAATATCCAGATTACTACAGACTGTTCTGTTTTTTGACAGATTCTGCTTTCTTTGCGTTGTATGCTTGTTTTGATGATTCTATGGTTTTCTTTGATGAGTTTTTGCCATATAAAAGTTGGAATAGAGTAGATATAATGCAAGAATAAAATATGAATTGGTCTGCTACAATACTTATAGTAGTGATTTTCTTTCTTATACTAACGGATCTCACGAAGGTTTTGTTGAGTTTTGTGTGATTGAAGTTTTCAAGTTTTGGGTTATGTTACGATGGATGAAGGAATGAGGAGTAAGAAGAGCCTAAGCTTGGGGATGCCCCGGCATCCCAAGATATTATCCAAAGAGAGCAAGAAACTAAGCTTGGGGATGCCCCGAGTGGCATCCCCTCTTTCTTCTAACGACCATCGGTATTTTACTCGAAGCTATATTTTTATTCGTCACATACTAGGAGTTTTGCTTGGAGCATCTTGTGTCATATGAGTCTTTGCATGTTTTGTTTTGTTTTGATTTTTAAGTCTTGATTCTTTGCTGGACACACCTATTTGAGAGAGCCAAAATTATGCCATGACTTGTTAGAATTGCTCTCTATGCTTCACTTAAATTTTTATGAGCTATGGATTTGCTCTAGTGCTTCACTTATATCTTTTTGAGCATGATGTGCTTAGTTATTTTTGAAGAAATTATCTCTTGCTTCACTTAAATTAATTTGAGAGAAAGAAATGTTATGTTCATGATCTTCACTTATATTTGTTTGAGCTTATCAAAAGCAGTAGATGAAAATTAGTCCCAAAGTGATAGATATCCAAGAAGGATATAATAAAAACTTTCATGAAGATCATTGGACAAAATAAACTTGATTATTAGTAATAAATTTGAGATATGATGATGTGATATGTGAGTCATCTTGATGAGTAATTATGCTTTAGTAAGAATATTGGTGTTGAGGTTTGTGATTCCCTATGCAAGCACAGAAGTCTATCAACAAAAAGGAATTTTTTTATTTTCACGTGCAGTGTTCTCTCCATTTCTTGTTATATGCTGCTATAGGGCTATAGGAATACAGATTCAAACTTGATTGTATGATAAAACTGATTATTGATTCAATTCTTCTACTCACAACATCTGTTCTATTAACTTGTAACTGCCTACTTATTACAGTATCGAGTGTCCTGGTGATGCGGATCCTCTATATATAGTCTTCTCAAACTCTGAATGCACTGATCTGTTAAGTTGTAACTGTACCTTCTAGTTTTTTAATCTGAGCAATCGTTGATCATCTCATCCATTTGATCGTTTGAACACTACACTGGAATTAATATCTTTGCGGAATCGTTGATCATACTTCATGTGTAATAATTGAAATCAGTTGTGCATGTCCGTGCTGCTGCCGCCCCAGGACAAGTGAAGTGCCCCCGTCGACTATGGAGGAGCTTTCAACGTCAATGAAATTATATCCTACTTGTGGTGCATTATTCGATGTTAATTATGCTTAATGCTCACTTATGAGATTATTCGTTTCTTGGTTGGTTGCTTCTCAATCTTTTGCTAGCCTTCATTTTGCACTAAGTATGATCACTACTTGTGCATCCAAAAACCTTTAAACCAGTTTTGCCACATGAGTCCACTATATCTACCTATATGCGGTATTCTTTTGCCATTCTAAGCAAATTTGTATGTGCCATCTCTAATTTTCAAAATGAACTTCTCTTTTGTGTGCTCGTACCGCTCGCGAGGTGGTGAGGGGTGGCTAATATTTTCCATGTTAGATGTGTTATTCTCACGATGAGTGTTTATTCACTTGTCATTGCACGAGAGTAAGGCAAAGGTATTTGGGATGCCCAGTCCCGAAATGAAAATGAATTTACTTTATGTTGTCAAATAATAAATTCCTTGGAAAGTGTTGGTATGGAGGGCAACTGTGTATACAGCTAGCCATGGAAAGTGAAAGTATGGTTGAAAAAGGAATAAACTTTATTTTCTGTTTGGGAACCGCCTATGATATATCTAGCATGGAAAGTGTTGGGAACACTAAGTCGTTTTCGTTGGTGGGAAAGGCACACCTCCCAAAATGTTTTTATCTCTAAGTTTTTTGCTTTGAGCTCTGGCACCTCTACAAATCCCTACTTCCCTCCGCGAAGGGCCTTTCTTTTACTTTATGCAATTTTTATTTTTGAATTTCCATATTCTCTTATAAAGCACCAACTAGGGAGCACTATGATCATACTTGAGCATTGGGTGTATCTAATATGTGAGTGTGTTTCATGAATGGATCAATGATTGAGCATGATGGGCTAAGGATAACTTATTTTAGCATTGATATTTTGAAAGACTTGGTTCCTTGTTGATATGCTTGAGTATTTAAGTTATCATGTCAAAACTAGACTATTGCTTTGAACAATATAAAAGTCCAATGTCCATGCTATAAAGAAAAGAATATGAGATGACACGTTAGGCAACATTCCACATCAAAAATCCTTTTTTTATATAATTTACCTACTCGAGGACGAGTAGGAATTAAGCTTGGGGATGCTGATACGTCTCCAATGTGTCTATAATTTTTATTGTTCCATGTTGTTATATTATCAATCTTGGATGTTTTATAATCATTTTATATCATTTTTTGGTACTAACCTATTGACATAGTGCCAAGTGTCAGTTGCTATTTTCTGCATGTTTTTTACATCGCAGGAAATCAATACCAAACGGTGTCCAAACGCAACGAAACTTTTAGTGGATTTTTTTGGACCAGAAGACATCCAATGGGCCGGAGAAGCGCCTGGGGGTGCTCCAAGGGGAGCACAACCCGCCAGGGCGTGCTAGGAGGCCCAGGCGCGCCCTGGTGGGTTGTGCCCACCTCGGGTGCCCCCTGAACTGCCTCTTTGCTCTATAAATACCCCAATATTCCAGAAACCCTAGGGGAGTCGATGAAAATCAATTCCAGCCGCCGCAAAGTCCAGAACCACCAGATCCAATCTAGAAACCATCACAGAGGGGTTCACCACTTCCATCGGTGCCTCTCCGATGATGCGTGAGTAGTTCTTTGTAGACCTTCGGGGCCGTAGTTAGTAGCTAGATGGCTTCCTCTCTCTCATTTGGTCCTCAATACAATGGTCTCTTGGAGATCCATATGATGTAACTCTTTTTGTGGTGTGTTTGTTCGGATCGGATGAACTTGGAGTTTATGATCAGATCTATCTTTTTATCCATGAAAGTTATTTGAGTTTCTTTGATCTCTTATATGCATGATTGCTTATAGCCTCGTATTTCTTCTCCGCGTTTGGGTTTTGTTCGGCCAACTTGATCTATTTATCTTGCAATAGGAAGAGGTGCTTTGTAGTGGGTTCGATCTTACGGTGCTTGATCCCAGTGACAGAAGGGGAACCGACACGTATGTCATCACTACTAAGGATAAAACGATCGGGTCTATTTCTACATAAATAGATCTTGTCTACATCATGTCATCGTTCTTATTGCATTACTCAGTTTCTCCATGAACTTAATACTCTAGATGCATGTTGGATAGCGGTCAATGTGTGGAGTAATAGTAGTAGATGCAGGCAGGAGTCGGTCTACTAATCTTGGACGTGATGCCTATATAATGATCATTGCCTGGATATCGTCATGATTATTTGAAGTTCTATCAATTTCCCAAGAGTAATTTGTTTACCCACCATTTGCTATTTTTCTCGAGAGAAGCCACTAGTGAAACCTACGGTCCCCGGGTCTCTTTATCATATTAATTGCCTTTACGGTCTATTTTCCTTTGCTTTTATTTTCAGATCTATTAAACCAAAAATACAAAAATACCTTGCTGCAATTTATTCCTATTTTATTTTATTTGGCGTTTGATCTATCAATCTACTACAATTCATTCTCGTCCGTTTGCCAATTTCTGGCGCCGCTACCCGAAAGGGATTGACAACTCCTTTTACACGTCGGGTTGCGAGTATTTGTTATTTGTGTGCAGGTGTTGTTTACATTGTGTTGCTTGGTTCTCCTACTGGTTTGATAACCTTGGTTTCATCACTGAGGGAAATACCTACCGCTGCTGTGCTGCATCAGCCCTTCCTCTTTGGGGAAATACCGACGCAGCTTCAAGCTGCATCAGAGAATTAGAGGGAGGAGATTAAAACCACACTGGGTTTCTAATTATGAGGACAAGAGGATTAGACTAGCTCTAATGAGTCAACTAAGACCAACTAGAACTTGAATTAGAAGAACTAGAGGAGGCTCCAAAACTTGTATGTTCAAATGAGCAAAATCCTCATGTATATATATGTTGGAGGGGGAGGAGAGGGCAGCCACCAAGGGGGAAAGTTTCCCCCTTGGGGCACTGGCCTAGGAGGGGGAGTCTGACTCCTCCCCCATCTCCGAATTCGGCCACCTTCCTTAGGGAAGGAGGCACTGTCCCACTTGGGCCTTTTTGGCCCAAGTTGCCTTCTACCTCGTGGCTTTTTTAGGCCTGTTGATATTTAAATTAAATATAAAATGTTCTAAACACTTCTAGACCTATATATATGTGTGTGAAAATACACCCTACCACCTAGGAGTAGTTACCCCATATATCTCATATACTATCATGTGGTGCTACATATACTACTTTATCATTTTAAGTATGTTTATATACTATATATAAGATAATTCAAAGTGAGTTACATGAAAAAAATTGCAAGTTGGCCCATGGTTTTTATTATATTTGTGAAGTACATACATATTTATACGTAAAAAGAGCGTATTTAAAATATGATACATACTATCTAAAAAGTAGTATATATATATATACTATCTAAACATTTTTATATACTACATGCTACGCGTATATACTCTTCGTTTTGACAGATACTACATACAACATACAAAACTCAAGTGGTGATAACTACCACTGATGGTAGCAAAAATTTGTCCTATATATAGGAAAATACATCTCCAAGAACTTTTTCCACCTATATATATAATCACCGGTATTACCCGATACTCTGAAATGCTCTTGGATCCTTTCGGAATTATTTTCGAATATTCATGAAATAATTCCAAAAATATATTATGATGAATCCCATCCTACTAACACTCAACAGATCGTGATTGCCTTAAGCTTGTGACCTCGTAGGTTCGGTAACTCACAGACATGGACAAACCCGTTCGTTCAATGAGACAACGGCCCATGGACGTCCATATTGGTCCCTGTGAGTACACGAATGATATTCGCGTGAACCTTTGGTTATTATTGGATGTTCCCTTTGCTTCGTGATACTTAACAAAACCCGGGATGCATCGATATCCTCCTGACTCATCACCATGTGATACGTCTCCAACGTATCTATAATTTTTTATTGTTCCATGCTGTTATATTATCATTCTTGGATGTTTTAAAATCATTTTGTAGCAACTTTATATCATTTTTTGGGACTAACCTATTGTCATAGTGCCCAGTGCCAGTTGCTGTTTTTGCTTGTTTTTTACTTTGCAGAAAATCAATACCAAATGGAGTCCAAACGCAGCAAAACTTTTTAGAGAATTTTTCTGGACCAGAAGACACAAGATGGGCCGAAGAACTACCAGAGGGGTGCCCCAAGGGGGGCACAACCTAGCGTGTGCTGGTGGGTTGTGCCCACCTCAGTGGCCTCCCACACCGCCTCTTTGCTCTATAAATACCCCAATATTCCAGAAACACTAGGGGAGTCAACGAAAATCAATTCTAGCCGCCGCAAGTTCCAGAACCACCAGATCCAATATAGACACCATCACGGAGAGGTTCATCATCCTCATTGGAGCCTCTCTGATGATGCGTGAGTAGTTCATTGTAGACCTACGGGCCCGTAGTTAGTAGCTAGATGGCTTCCTCTCTCTCTTTTGTTTCTCAATACAATGGTCTCTTGGAGGTCTACTTGATGTAACTCTTTTTGCGGTGTGTTTGTTGGGATCCGATGAACTGAGTTTATGATCTGATCTATGTTTTTATCCATGAAAGTTATTTGATTCTTTTGATTTCTTATATGCATGATTACTTATAGCCTCGTATTTCTTCTTTGAATTTTTGGTTTAGTTAGGCCAACTAGATCGATTTTTCTTGCCATGGGAAGAGGTGTTTTGTGATGGGTTCGATCTTATGGTGCTTGATCTCAGTGACAGAAGGGGAACCAACACGTATGTATCATTGCTATTAAGGATAACAAGATGGGGTCTATTTCTATAAAAATAGATGTTGTCTACATCATGTCATCGTTCTTATTGCATTACTCCATTTCTCCATGAACTTAACACACTAGATGCATGCTGGATAGCGGTTGATGTGTGGAGTAATAGTAGTAGATGCAGGCAGAAACCGGTCTACGAATCTTGGACTTGATGCCTATATAATGATCATTGCCTGCATATCGTCATGATTATTTAAAGTTCTATCAATTTCCCAACAATAATTTGTTTACCCGTCGTATGCTATTTTTCTCGAGAGAATCCACTAGTGAAATCTTCTTTCTTATATTTTCCTTCGAGAATTATTTCTATTTTGCTTTTCTCTTCAGATCTATTAATCCAAAAACACAAAAATACCTTGCTGTAATTTATTGTTATTTATTTTAGCTCGCGTACCCGTGATAGTCTCCATCGTATCTACTTTTCCAAACTCTTATGCCCTTGTTTTGGACTCTAATTTGCATGATTTAAATGGAACTAACCCGCACTGACATTGTTTTCAGAAGAATTGCCATGGTGTTATTTTTATGTAGAAATAAAATTTCTCAAAATGACCTGAAACTTCACGGAGAATATTTTTGGAATAAATAAAAAATATTGGGGAAAGAATCAACCAAGTGGGACCACCTGCTGTCCACAATGGTGGAGGGCGTGCCCCCCTAGGGCGCGTCCCGTGCCTTGTGGGTCCCCTGGACCTCCACCAACCTCAACTCCAACTCCATATATTCATGTTTGGGAGAAAAAAAATCAGAGAGAAGGAGTCATTGCGTTTTACGATACGGAGCCGCCGCCACCTCCTGTTCTTCCTCGGGAGGGCAGATCTGGAGTCCGTTTTGGGCTCCGGAGAGGGGAAATTGTCGCCATCGTCATCGTCAACCATCCTCCATCACCAATTTCATGATGCTCACTACCGTGCGTGAGTAATTCCATCATGGCTTGCTGGACGGTGACGGGTTGGATGAGATATATCATGTAATCGAGTTAGCTTTGTTAGGGTTTGATCCCTAGTATCCACTATGTTCTGAGATTGATGTTGCTATGACTTTGCTATGCTTAATGCTTGTCATTAGGGCCCGAGTGCCATGATTCAGATCTGAACCTATTATGTTCTCATGAATATGTTTGTATTCTTGATCCTATCTTGCAAGTTATAGTCACCTACTATGCGTTATAATCCGGCAACCCCGGAGTGACAATAATGAGGGCACTTCCCGGTGATGACCGTAGTTTGAGGAGTTCATGTATTCACTAAGTGCTAATGCTTTGGTCCGGTTCTCTATTAAAAGGAGGCCTTAATATCCCTTAATTAGTTTCCATTAGGACCCCGCTGCCACGGGCGGGTAGGACAAAAGATGTCATGCAAGTTCTTTTCCATAAGCACGTATGACTATATTTGGAATACATGCCTACATTATATTGATGAATTGGAGCTAGTTCTGTGTCACCCTAGGTTATAACTATTGCATGATGAATGCCATCCGACATAATTATCCATCATTGATCCATTGCCTACGAGCTCTTCACATATTGTTCTTTGCTACATTACTTTGTCGTTGCCACTGTTATAATTGCTACAAAACTGCTACTATTACTTTTGCCACAGTTACCGTTACTTCCATACTACTTTGCTACTAAATACTTTGCTGCAAATATTAAGTCTTTCAGGTGTGGTTGAATTGATAACTCCCCTTGTGTCTAATCAATAAATTTGGGTTGAATACTCTACCCTCGAAAACTGTTGCGATCCCCTATACATGTGGGTTATCAAGACCTTTTTCTGGCGCCGTTGCCGGGGAGCATAGCTCTATTCTCTGAGTCACTTGGCATTTTTATCTGTTGATCACTATGAAGAATTTGAAAGTTACCAGAACCAAGATTTTTCCCTCTACTACGAGCGGAAGTAAGGAACTGTCATCTAGCTCTACACTTGATTCACCTTCTGTTTTGAGTAAGCTTACGACACCTACACCTGCTATTGATTCCGATATGTCGCATGTTATTGATGATGCCACTTCTGCTATGAATGATGCTTATGATGCTACTACTTTGCTTGATAAAACTATGCCACTGGGTGAATTACTTGATGAACATCTTGCTAGAGTTAGAACTATTGATTATGTTGAAGATGATGATATTTCTGAAACTGATGATATTATTGAAACTGAAAATTATGATTCTCCTCCTAGATATGAATTGCCTAAGGTACCTGTGTTGGGAAACGTAGCATGCAATTTCAAAAAAAATTCTACGCTCACGTAAGATCTATCTAGGAGAGGCATAGCAACGAGAGGGGAGAGTGTGTCTACGTACCCTTGTAGACCAAAAGCGGAATCGTTTGACAACGCGGTTGATGTAGTCGAACTTATTCTAGATCCGACTGATCAACCATCGAACGTGAGGCACCTCCGAGTTCTGCACATGTTCAACGCGATGATGTCCCTCGCCTTCTTGATCCAGCAAGGTGTCGAGGAAGTAGATGAGTTTCGTCAACACGACGGCGTGGTGACGGTGATGGTGAAGTGATCCACGCAGGGCTTCGCCTAAGCACCACGAGAATATGACCGGGGGTGTAAACTGTGGAGGGGGGCACCGCACACGGCTAACAATTGATGTTGTGTGTTCTAGGGGCGCCCCTCCCTCACACACACACACACACACACACACACACACACATATATATATATATATAGTTGGGGGAGAGGGGAGGCAGCCAAGGGGCACCCTAGGGTTGGCCGCTGCCTACTAGGGCCCCTGCCAAGCCCTGGGCCCCCCTTTCCATGTATGCATGAAGGGGAAGGAAAGAGGGGGTGAGGGAAGGAAGTGGAATCCTAATCCACACTTCCCTTTCCCTTCCCCCCTTTCATTCTCCTCCTCCTATAGCCTTATAGGGTGCACCAGCCCCTTGTGGGCTAGTGTGTTCCTTCACAAGGCCCATATGGCCCACAGGATTGCCGGGGGTACCCGAAACACCTTCCGGTGACCCGATAAGTACCCGATACCCTCCGGAACACTTCCGGTGTCTGAATACCATCGTCCTATATATCAATCTTTACCTATCGACCATTTCGAGACTCCTCATCATGTCCGTGATCTCATCCGGGACTCCGAACAACATTCGCTTACCAAATCACATAACTCGTATAATACTAAATCGTCATCGAACGTTAAACGTGCGGACCCCTCGGGTTCGAGAACTATGTAGACATGATGGATACACCTCTCCGGTCAATAACCAATAGCGGAACCTGGATTCTTATATTGGCTCCCACATATTCCACGAAGATCTTTATCGGTCGAACCGTTATGACAACATGCGGTATTCCCTTTGTCATCGGTATGTTACTTGCCCAATATTCGATCGTTGGTATCCACATACCTAGTTCAATCTCGTTACTGGCAAGTATCTTTGCTTGTTCCGTAATACATCATCTTGTAACTAACTCATTAGTCACTTTGCTTGCAAGGCTTCTTATGATCTGCATTACCAAGAGGGCCCGGAGATACCTCTTCGATACTCGGAGTGACAAATCCTAATCTCGATCTATGCCAACCCAACAAACACCTTCGAAGATACCTGTAGAGCATCTTTATAATCACCAAATTATGTTGTGATGTTTGATAGCACACAAGGCATTCCTCCGGTATCTGGGAGTTCCATAATCTCATACTCGAAGGAATATGTATTTGACATGAAGAAAGTGCTACATCTTGAGCACTGCGTTGGTTTTCCCTTGAAGAGGAAAGGGTGATGCAGCAAAGTAGCGTAAGTATTTCCCTCAGTTTTTGAGAACCAAGGTATCAATCCAGTAGGAGGCTACGCGCGAGTCCCTCGCACCTACACAAAACAAATAAATCCTCGCAACCAACGCGATAAGGGGTTGTCAATCCCTTCACGGTCACTTACGAGAGTGAGATCTGATAGATATGATAGGATAATATTTTTGGAAATTTTGTGATAAAGATGCAAAGTAAAATAAAAGAAAAGTAAAAAAGCAAAAGAAATAACTAAGTGTTGGAAGATTAATATGATGAAGATATACCCGGGGGCCATAAGTTTCACTAGTGGCTTCTCTCAAGAGCATAAGTATTTTACGGTGGGTGAACAAATTACTATTGAGCAATCGACAGAATTGAGCATAGTTATGAGAATATCTAGGTATGATCATGTATATAGGCATCACGTCCGAGACAAGTAGACCGACTCCTGCCTGCATCTACTACTATTACTCCACTAATCGACCGCTATCCAGCATGCATCTAGAGTATTAAGTTCATGGAAACAGAGTAACGCCTTAAGCAAGATGACATGATGTAGAGGGATAAATTCATGCAATATGATAAAAACCCCATCTTGTTATCCTTGATGGCAACAATACAATACGTTCCTTGCTGCCCCTACTGTCACTGGGAAAGGACACCGCAAGATTGAACCCAAAGCTAAGCACTTCTTCGATTGCAAGAAAGATCAATCTAGTAGGCCAAACCAAACTGATAATTCGAAGAGACTTGCAAAGATAACCAATCATACATAAAAGAATACAGAGAAGATTCAAAAATTGTTCATAGATAAACTTGATCACAAACCCACAATTCATCGGTCTGAACAAACACACCACAAAAGAAGATTACATCGAATAGATCTCCATGAGAGAGGGGGAGAACATTGTATTGAGATCCAAAAAGAGACAAGAAGCACTACTAGGGAAAAGGCTATCAGCAGCGCGGGTTTTAGGTGTATTAGTAGCGCGGGGACCGTCACTACTAATAAGGCGCTACAGCTAACACGTAGCAGTAGCGCATGCTCACAAGCGCTACTGCTACACAAGTGTAGTAGCAGCGCTCTTAGTGGAAGCTCGCTACTGCTAATAGCTATAGCGTGCTTCTCCTGTACGCGCTACTGCTATTATCGCGCTGCTGCTAACATTTCTCCACTCGATGCTGCTAATTTTAGTAGTTTTATTTCGACATATTTGTTTTGTATTTGAACAAGCTTTATAGAAGAGTCTTTAGCACATACAAATGTCATCATGATACACATATAAATGCCTGCAAGACCAGAAATGTAATCATAGCATATACATACAAATAGTCTCATCATAATCATCATCCAACACAAAGTGGTATCTTGTCATCATCTCGAAAATAGCGATACATGCAAGTCTCGAATACTTGCAACTAGAACGTCATCCATCTAAACAAAGGTATACGCAAGAAGAGCTATCACTATGAGTGAGAGCGGAACTATGCAGTACATGAGGTGGCGGTTACGAGTCCTCTCTCACGCTAGCGTGAACCTCAAGTAACTAGCTTCTCCTTCTTGTCTGCTTTTGAAGCCTTTATGGCTGGCGCCCGAGAACCCATTCACTTGCGCCTGACACTCATGCCACTCGTTGTACACCCCCGGAACCTTCCCTTTGTACACGACATAGCACTTCCATCTCGCCATCAAGAAACTAGGTACCTGTTAGAGATGCATGTTCATGAAGAGGATGTACAATCATATATACGCAACAAAATATACTAGAGAAACACCAAAAAAGAAAGGGTTAGCAACTAGATGCATCTTACAGTACGCAAATTAATTAACTAGAGGTACGCAGGTCATCGTACGCAAACTAACAAAGTAGCGTTACACAAGTTCGGCAGGGACCGTGGACATCACAAAGTTTCATCGCTACAAAAAGTATACAAGTTCAACCGACACATATCATCATCATCGGCATCATAAATCACTAGAAGTTCCATCCTTCCATATCATAGAGGATGGACCCTAGCTTCTTGAACGGCGTAGGTCTAGATGTTGCATGCCTATGCGAGTTCGGACGTCAACTCGCGATATAGGGCCGTGGTGGAACATCCCCTTTACATCGACGACTTCTTTCATGATGATCGTCGCAATGTCGCTTTGGATGCGAAAGAAGTCATCTCTAAGTTTATAATCCGCTTCTCCGTGAGATTCTAGCCACTTGTGGATATGATCATCATTTCTGTTTCTCATGCGAAGCTTTTGGTGATCCATGTTGAACTGAATCATGAGATGTAGAATCCATCCTTCTTGCTTGGTTTTGGGACATGGATGCAGGAGAAGTTAGTTTTATGCACGAAACCCATCTTCTTGTTCCTTTGTTTCTTGATCTGCATGTGGCCACCTCTAATGCTGAAGCCTTGGAGAGCATCATCTAGAATATTCATTATGTGGGTGTAATCTTTTTTCTCGTAGTCTCTGGAAGGGTCAAAATACACGGCGTGGGAGACTTGCGGGTAAAGAATGATAAGGACGGCGCGCCCGTTGTTGCGGGGATAAGACACCTCAAATTATTCCCCATAGAGAGAGAAGGAATGATTGAAATGTATGAAAGGGTTGTCCAAAACTGACTTACTTTGGATGATAAGGCACGAGGACAATTTTCCGGTCCTTATTCTGTACCATGAAGTTTTGGAGGTAGTCCCTAGCAGTTTCACGCTGAAAGTCCCCGAGACTCAGGAAAGACTTGTGCATGTAGTACGGATCCGCCACACAGATTTGCGAGACTTCTTCACTCTTCATGACGGAGCTCATATGTAGCGCAAAAAGGCGGACGATTGTAAAATCGAGCCGCCTTGTCAGAAACATCTCAAAGATATGGTCAAACCGCAGGAAGAACACCTCCGCGGGCCGTGTCTCGACGTAGCACTTCCCCTCAGGCACATGAGCCGCGTATGTCGGATATCCTGGATCCTTTGAGGCTAGTAGGCTTTTCTCAGTCGACAGCACATGGTCGTGCAGTCTCCTGAGATCCCCTGATAGTGCCTCCAGCAGTAGCATCGGCTCGCCCGTGAGATGGAACATGGCCGCACCTTTCACGGGTACACGCTCTTCAGAATGCATCGTCTGGCTGCTATGTGCTCTGGCTTGTTTGGAGGCAGCTATCTTCCCCGATCTCTTTCTCTCCTTTTTCTTGGGCACACCTTCTAGACCCTTCCTTAACCCCTGCCCCAGTGTTCCCGGGCTAAGTACTGTACGACCCACGCGCTCGGCTAGTTGAGCCTGTGTTGAGGCGGCATCTTCAGGCGTGTCCTATGAGGATTTCATGAAGAGAGACCTTTTGCAATTCTTGCTACGACCTTCCTGCCCGGGCTTATCATCCATATCCTCATTAGCAAGCTGATAGCCCGATTCGTCATATGGTTGACTCATCAATTCTATGTCACAGTCATACGCGTTTGTATTGAGGAAATCCATAGGGTCGACCTCCATCTCATCATCCATTCTCTGTTCTACAGGACAAAATACATCAGCCAGTACTATTGCACCCCCTTCATCATGTCGTCTGCCGCTCTCACCCGGCACTACATGAGCTGGTAATTGCGTAGGCGGGGTGGTGGTCTCCGCACATGCTTGTTGATGTGTGGTTATTGGTATCCTCTCGGCCGGCTCCAGACGAATAAGATTCTTCGGCCATAGCAGCACCCAACCCTTGCAGCTTCCAATCCGTGGCGGGGTCTCGTCGTCCGCTCCCACATGCTGTACTGGAGGAGGCAAATCCTCGTGTCCCGGTTTCACACTGGACAAGCTAACCCTAAAGTGGCCAGCGGGGATCGGCTGGTTGTGGAACATGGGTTGCAAGGGGTCCATTATCATCCCCTTTCCCACGTCCACCTTTTGGGCTTTGATCAAGTAGAGTATGGTGCACGGGGTTTCTTTCGCCTGCAAACACATATGTCTGTGGCGTAAAACATCCGAAAGGCAACAAAAATGGAATATTATATATATATATATATATATGTTGGTGTGACATGTAATTACCGTGATGGCGTCGAGCTCAGCCAAAGACGAAGGCCCACCGAGCGCGCCAGAGACTGAGGACGGGCTGCTATGAGCGGGAACGGCTGCGAGAGGAGGCCCGGTTGCGTGGGCAAGTGATGGTGCGATGGTGTTGTTGTTCATGGAGTTGCTCCCCACGAAACTGGGCAACGGGAAATCATGTACCGTCTTGTCTGGATTTTCCTTCGTCCAGTTGATGATAACTGGAACCAAGTTAGTAGCGAAATCATTTCTGCAGGCAGTTACAGCTGCATTGACTGCCTGCTGTAGCAACTCATATTTGTCCTCGGCTGCTTTTTTCGCCTCCTCAACTGCTTTTTTCTCGACCGCAAGCTTCACCTTCGAGTTGATGTCCGCCTGACTAAACTTCTTTTTCTGCTTCTTGGCCTCCGAGCCCTCGTTGTAAAACACCTTCCACGTGGTGCCGTCTCCAGTGTCGTGCACACAACCATATTGCGGCCGCTGGCCCAAAGGGAGTCCCTTAAGTTCGTTCAAGGTCCGGTTGAGAGGGGTGTCCCACTTGGGCCTCATCAGAGAAGCAGGGCTTTTGGCTGCAAGCTGGTGTTGCTTCTCCAGTAGTCTAATCAATTTCCTCGTGATCTGGGCCGTGTAAAAAACCTTTTTCTCCTTGTCCCACTTGTAGCGGGCCCTGATGAAGTCACGCTCCAAGGGGTTGGTGAACTTCGCGAAGGGGTCTGGGAGACCCGCGGCTTCACGTTCCGCGTCCTCCTTATCCCATATGGGCCTTATACCGAGGTAGCCACGGCTTCCGAGGCGATGCTTCCTCGTGTTCCTTTGCTGAAGGCTCTTGAATTTCGCAGCCTTAGCCTTGGCGTCCTCGTTAGCGCAAGTGTCCTTGAACTTTTCGAACTCCTCTTCCGTAAGTGTCGGATTTTCCGACAGAATCTTGGACAGGGGTTCCTCAGCCTCAATAGCTCATTTCACCCTCCCTTTCCAGGAGGCCAAATCATTGCTGAACATGCCCATGGTGTGATTATTAATCTTTTTCATCTTCGGATCATCCCACGGTTGTTCTATGTTATCATCCCGATCGGGGAACTTGAATCTCTTGTGCAACTTCGTTAGGAGCAACTGTGTCAAATGTTCTTTACTCCTTAAGTCATCATCGTTGATGCTCGCGCATTCCCATAGGATGCATCCTACTTGGTTCCCATAGCACTTGCGAGATTCTTCCGGCTCTAACGGCTCAAACTTGCCAGGTGCCATCTCTGTGATCACAAGTCATCCAATCCCTAGTTTGTTAGGTTTTCGTATCCTCTGCTTCTTATGTTTCCTCTTTTCGGTAGCGGCATCGGCGTCGGTACCTTCCCCGCCTGTATCTTCCTCGCCGGTACCTTCCCCACCGGTCTCGGTGCCGCCATCGGTGCCGGCGCCGTCGGTGTCGATGTCGGCGTTAGTACCATCATCGAGGCGGACCTGCAAACCTTGCTTAGCAGTCAAAAAGTCGAGGTAGTCTTGTTCACCCTGATAATCCATCTCGTATGCATCTTGGTCAGAAGGCCCAGTTTCTTCGTTGTTCGACATGTTTCCTATGATTAAGTGTCCTCATTTATTTCTAAAAGTACGAATAAATGAGAAATGACATAAAAAAAGAAATATATGTGCCAGCACTCGATATGTAGCACAACTCATGCCTTTATTCACGGGAAATTTCGGCATGACCTTTGCTAAAAAATGGACATATCGAGCGCCTGAAATTCACCGGAACGGAAATGAATCAACATTCTGGCGTAACATAGGCCACTCGGATCATTTACCAAAACATGACATGTCCAAAACAAGACATATCCACATATCACATGTCCAGTTCAAATTTGCATATAAATTCAGCTAATTTCGAAACCTATCTAAATTCATAACTAAATAGATAATCTAATTAACATAACTAAAACCTAAGTAAATTAACCGAAGAACCCTAGCTAGCAGAGAGAGGGGGTGGTTTACAGAGGGTGCATGGGCGAGGAGGCAGGCCCGACGACGGCCGAGGTTGGGAGGGGAGGAAGCAGAGGAGGAAGGAGAGGGCCGACGGGTCGGGGGTGAGCGCGCCGGGGTCGGGGGCGAGCGCCGGCACTGGGGGTGAGCACCGGGGCCAGGACGGGCGCGGCGGTGCGACGGGGGGAAGAGAGTGGGGATTTGGGGGAAAAGAGTCGGGATGAAGCAGGGAGAGTGAGAATTTTGGGTTAAGTGGACGTAGCAGTAGCGTGTTTAGATAAAACGCGCTACTACTATTATAGGCAGTTATAGCGGTTTTATATAGAAACCACTACTGCTACATTGACTAGCTGTAGCTCTTTTTCAGTAAAGCGCTACTGCTATAACCAGTGAACGAAGGGAAGGCGATATATATTGCATCATTTGACGGTTAAATATGTATGCAAAATAGGAACATATATATTACATCATTGGACCCATGCATAATAATGGCTAAGTGTGTATACAAAATAGGAACATATATATATTACATCATTTGACCGATTCCTCAGCGCTGACGTTTTCGTTTTTGAGTCAGCTTCTTTCCCTTCTTGTTCGTCGAAGAATAATTGAGCCCCTCATTGTGACTTTGCCTTTTCCATGGAGTACGATTTTTCTTTGGTAATGTAGTATTGATTCTTCTTTTGACGTATACTTCATCATCATCGTCATCTTCCCTCATTGGGTTGTCGTACTGATCATAGTCTTCCTCGTTGGCGACTCCATCCATTCCAATGATGTTCCTTTTGCCTCTCCTCACGACAACACAACTGGGATTGCATGGGTCGGTTATGAAGAAGCATTGTGTCACGTGCTTAGCGTGTACCCGTAGTGCTCTTGGCGTCAGGTATAGTCATGGTAGTGAAAATCCGGTTTTCTCTTTCGACATTCTTAGCCCATCTGACACGGAACATCGTCGTGTTGTGCAGTCCAGAGTAGTCAAGCTCCTAGATCTCCTTGACCCTTCCATAAAATCGTCCAGTTCCGCCGTTGTCGCTGCCGGTCATGCATTCCATCATCACCCCTGAGTTCTGATCATCACTGTCAATATCTTTGGCCTCCATGTAGAACGTGTATCCGTTGATATCATATGCCTGATAGGTTACGAGGTTGGGCTAGGGGCCATGTGCTAAGGCGTATATGAGCAATCCATCCTTAGATCCCTCCTCCGGGGATTAGCAATAATATGCTCTTTGAACCAATGCATGAAAGTGGAGTTGTGCTCTCTAGTAACTTCGGCATCTGACTTGCATACCCCCCGGTCACGATACTTCTTTGCAATAATTTCTTTGTGCAGTGCCACGAAAGGATCTACCTCGTCTAGATGTTGTAGCACTACCAAGTTTGCTCTGTCAAAGTCGCTGCGTCGATCTGAGTATGCCACGTGCAATTCCCTGCGACCGTTGCAGTGACCTTCTCCTTCGAGCCTCCCATCGTGCTTGTTAACGGGCAAACCAACACTAACACCAGGCGGCTGGTCTGCGCCATATAGAAAATTCTCATAGAAAGAGATGCACTCTTGTGTCAAATAGCCCTGGACGATGCTTCCATCCGGACAGGACATGTTACGAACAAATCCTTTGATGATCCCATTCATCCTCTCAAACGGCATCATGTTGTGCAGGAATGACGGCCCCAGGTCTATTATGTCATCCACAATATGGACACACAGATGCACCATGACGTCAAAGAACGCGAGTGGGAAGTACATCTCAAGCTCATTCAGTATCACAACAATCTCTTCCTATAGCCTTCGGAGTTGCTTCACACTGATCGACTTTCGAGAGATGACGTCGAAAAAGTTGCAGAGACCAATAAGCATGTCACGGACGTCCTTGTCCATTATCCCTCTAAGGGCAACAGGTAGTATCTGCGTCATCATCACATGACAGTCATGGGACTTCATCCCGCTGAACCTTTTCTTGTCCGTGTCTAGATATCTGCTTATCTTGCCACAGTAACCGGAACTAACTTTGACTCCGGTAAGGCACTTAAAGAATTGATGGATCTCAGCCTGACTTAAGGTGAAGCAAGAAGGGGGGCAATAATCCTCTTTCTTTATTTTCTTGCCCTTCTTCTCTCGTGCCTCTGTCTCCGTCTTTGTCTCGTCTGACATTTTACGGGGCGGCATGTGCAGATCTTCCCTGATTTTCAAATCTTGCAAGTCTTTTCTTGCCTTCGGCCCATCCTTGGTCTTATCCGGCATGTTCATCAGTGTTGCGAGCAAGCTCTCAAGGACATTCTTACAGATATGCATTTGATCAAGGCAATGAGGTGTATCGAGTTTGTGCCAGTACTCCAAGTCCCAGAACATAGACCTTGTCTTCCATACCTTCAGCAGTGGCTCCGGCGCCTTTCTCATCGTCTTTCCCGACGCGGGGCACTCCTTCCAGTTTTTCAACAGCTCATCGATTTTGGCACCGCTCCGCTTACGTGGAGGTCCTCGATGCTCAGCGTGACCATTGAATAGATCTCCGTGGTTTCGCCACGGGTCGTCCTGTTCGAGCCATATTCGATGCCCCATGTACACGATTTTCCCAGACTCGCAATCTTTCCTTGACGTTAGCTGCCGAGACGTCGTATCATCCATGCACCGCGTGCATCCGCAATATCCATGGCACACCTGGCCTGCCACATATCCGTAACCTAGATAGTCCTGCACTGTCGTGATCAGCGCGGCTCTCATGTTGAAATACTCGCCTTTGCTGGCGTCCCATGTCTTGGCCGGTGTTTTCCATAACGTGTCTAACTCCTCTTGAAGTAGCCCCAGATACAAATTAATATTATTTCCTGGTTGTTTCGGCCCTTGAATAAGCATGCTCATGTGAATGTACTTTGATTTCATGCACAACCAGGGGGGAGGTTGTACATCCATACAAACACGGGCCATGGGCTATGGTTGGTGTTCTGATTGCCAAACGGATTCATGCCATTGGTACACGCGCCGAGCACGATGTTCCTTGCATCACATCCAAAATACCGATAGAAGCTGTTCAACGCTCTCCACTGGCTTCCATCCTTGACGTGTCTCAGCTTCGGATTATCTTCATCGTCGGGCTTCTTCCTCTCCGCGTGCCAGCGCATTAGCTTTGCTTCCTTGGGATCTACAAAATACCTCTAGCGACGGGGAGTGATCGGTAAGTACCATACCACTTTCTGGGGACATTTCTTCCCAGCCTTCTTGTATCGAGAAGCATTGCACGCCGGACAGCTTGTTTTTTCCGCGTGCTCCTTCCGATAAATTATGCAATCGTTGATGCATGCATGGTATCTAACATGTGGCAGATCAAGAGGGCACACGATCTTCTTGGCCTCATCAACACTACTAGGACATAGATTTCCCGCGGGAAGAACATCCTTTAGGTACTTGTGATGCTCATCGAGGCTAGTGTCGGTCCATTTGTTTTTAGCCTTCGTCATCAGGAGTTGGAGCGTGAAACTCAAGCGGCTCACCTCAGGATTGCAACCATCATACAATGGAGTGTCCGAGTCTACCACCAGTTGCTCCATCTTAGCCTCCTATCTAGAAGCAGCTCTCTCAGTACTCGTCTCCTTGCGAAGCAATGCTTGAACATGATGGTCCCGCACGATTGTACTTAGTACCGACGAACTCTGCTGCGTGGAGTCCATGTCGTTCTCTCCGCCGCCATGTCCGGCCCCTTCTCCGCCGCCATGTCCAGCCCCTTCTCCGCCGCCATGTCCGACCTCTTCCCCGCCGCCATTATCGATCATCTCTTCGTCTTGCCCCGTGTCATCATTGCCTGCCCCGTCGGCATCCTCAACATCGTTATCCTCATCTTCAATTATCCACCGAGTATAGCGATCCATGAAACCAGTCATGAGCAGGTGCGCTTCGAGACGACCATCGTCATGGGGGCGAGCCAAACTATTCCTTTGCATTTTCGACACGGACATAAAACCTCTGTCAGGTTATTTTCCTTCATGTCCTGCACCGCCGACCGCAACCACCTATCCACCATCGTTCCACTGGCCATCGTCAACTCTGCACGGTAATAATAAACAAATTGATTATAAAAATGCGTGCATTCATCAAAGTCATACAAAAATTCGGCATGACCTTCCTTAAAAATAGGACATATATAGATCTAGAGTTTGCCCAGAATTCGCCGAAACGGAAATAAATCAACATTTCGGCAAAACATAGGCAACTCAAAAGCACAATTTGGCGTCAACTCATGCCACACACAAAATTTCCATAAACATATCACATACACATAAACATATTTCCATTTTGCAAAAGCATGAAATTTTAATCACCTCTATCTCGAGATCGAGCAGATGGTGGAGATGATGTTGTAGGGAGATCAAAAGTGCACAAATCTCTTCTTGACAAAGATAGATCTAGTTAGGGGGCAAATAGGTCACTTAACTAAATGCTACATCTACCTAGCTACCTAATTTGGGAGGAGACAACTTCAACTAGTGGAGGGGGAAGGAAAAAGAGAAAGGAGATGCATTAATGGAGGTGGTGTAGTTATAGCTAGGAGTAATGAAGAGAGAGAAAGGTAGGTAGAAGAGGGAGAGTAATGGGGGAGAAGTATTGAGGAAGAAGAAGAGTGAGAGAGGGAGGATGTGGGAGGTAGGGGAAAGGGAGGAGAGGAGATGGGGAGGGGGAGGTGGAAAAAGGTGGTGGGTGCTGCGTCTTAGCAGTAGCGCGGGAGCAAAAGTGCGCTACTGCTAAGAGCGTACCAGCAGCGCGCTTTCCTATCACGCGCTACTGCTAAACGGGCCAAGTGTGTGGACAATTTCAAAATTAGCAGTTGTGACGTGACTAAAAAGCGCGCTACTACTATGACATTAGCAGCAGCGCGCTTCCTGACGCCGCGCTAATGGTAAACTTAGGTCGTTGTGTACTGTCGGTGGATGTTTGTAGCAGCGCGGTTTAAACATCACGCGCTACTGCTAAATTTGCATGAGTAGCACGCTTTCCGTAACCACGCTGCTACTAATCAGCAGCAGCGCCTCTTTTTATGCCGCGCTGCTGCTAAGATTCTGTGTATAAGGTTTTCCCTAGTAGTGAAGCCATCTAGCTACTAACTATGGACCCGAAGGTCTGAGGTAAACTACTCACACTTCATCAGAGAGGCTATGGTGTTGATGTAGAAGCCCTCCATGATGGATGCCCCTCCGGCGGAGCTCCAGAACAGGCCCCAAGATGGGATCTCGTGGGTACAGAAGGTTGCGGCGGTGGAATTAGGTTTTTGGCTCCGTATCTGATCGTTTGGGGGTACGTAGGTATATATAGGAGGAAGGAGTACGTCGGTGGAGCAACAGGGGGCCCATGAGGGTGGAGGGCGCGCCCCCCTACCACGTGGCCTCCTCTTTTTTTTCTTTCCGTTTGGACTCCGTTTGATATTCCTTTTCTGCGAAACTCTAAGATAGGCAAAAAAATAGCAATTCTGAGCTGGGCTTCCGGTTAATAGGTTAGTCCCGAAAATAATATAAAAGTGAATAATAAAGCCCAATAATGTCCAAAACAGTAGATAATATAGCATGGAGCAATCAAAAATTATAGATGCGTTGGAGACGTATCAAGCATCCCCAAGCTTAATTCCTGCTCGTCCTCGAGTAGGTAAATGATAAAAACAGAATTTTTGATGCGGTGTGCTACTTGGCATAATTTCAATGTAATTCTTCTTAATTGTGGTATGAATATTCAGATCCGAAAGATTCAAGACAAAAGTTTAATATTGACATAAAAATAATAATACTTCAAGCATACTAACAAAGCAATCATGTCTTCTTAAAATAACATGGCCAAAGAAAGTTATCCCTACAAAATCATATAGTCTGGCTATGCTCTATCTTCACCACACAAAGTATTTAAATCATGCACAAACCCGATGACAAGCATGAGCGTGAGCCATGGACATAGCACTATATGTGGAATAGAATGGTGGTTGTGGAGAAGACAAAAAGGGGAGAAGATAGTCTCACATCAACTAGGCGTATCAACGGGCTATGGAGATGCCCATCAATATATATCAATGTGAGTGAGTAGGGATTGCCATGCAATGGATGCACTAGAGCTATAAGTATATGAAAGCTCAACAAAAGAAACTAAGTGGGTGTGCATCCAACTCGCTTGCTCACGAAGACCTAGGGCATTTTGAGGAAGCCCATCTTTGGAATATACAAGCCAAGTTCTATAATGAAAAATCCCCACTAGTATATGAAAGTGACAAAATGAGAGACTCTCTATCATGAAGATCATGGTGCTACTTTGAAGCACAAGTGTGGTAAAAGGATAGTAACATTGTCCCTTCTCTCTTTTTCTCTCATTTTTTTATTTGGGCCTTTTCTTCTCTTTTTTATGGCCTCTTTTTTCTCTTTTTTTCGTCCGGAGTCTCATACCGACTTGTGGGGGAATCATGGTCTCCATCATCCTTTTCCTCACTTGGGACAATGCTCTAAAAATGAAGATCATCACACTTTATTTTCTTACAACTCAACAATTACAACTCGATACTTAGAACAAAATATGACTCTATATGAATGCCTTCGGCGGTGTACCGGGATATGCAATGAATCAAGAGTGACATGTATGAAAGAATTGTGAACGGTGGCTTTGCCACAAATACGATGTCAACTACATGATCATGCTAAGCAATATGACAATGATGGAGCGTGTCATAATAAACGGAATGGTGGAAAGTTGCATGGCAATATATCTCGGAATGGCTATGGAAATGCCATGATAGGTAGGTATGGTGGCTGTTTTGAGGAAGGTTTATGGTGGGTTTATGATACCGGCGAAAAGTGTGCGGTATTTAGAGAGGCTAGCAATGGCGGAAGGAAGAAGGGTGTGTATAATCCATGGACTCAACATTAGTCATAAAGAACTCATATACTTACTGCAAAAATCTACAAGTTATCAAAGCAAAGTACTACGCGCATGCTCCTAGGGGGATAGATTGGTAGGAAAAGACCATCGCTCGTCCCCGACCACCACTCATAAGGAAGACAATCAATAAATAAATCATGCTCCAACTTCACCACACAACGGTTCACCATACGTGCATGCTACGGGAATCCCAAACTTTAACACAAGTATTTCTCAAATTCACAACTACTCAACTAGCGTAACTCTAATATCACCATCTTTATATCTCAAAACAATTATCAAGCATCAAACTTTTCTTAGCATTCAACACACTCATAAGAAAGTTTTTACTAATCTTGAATACCAAGCATATTAGGATTATTTAAGCAAATTACCATGCTATTTAAGACTCTCAAAATAATCTAAGTGAAGCATGAGAGATCAATAGTTTCTATAAAACAAATCCACCACCGTTCTCTAAAAGATATAAGTGAAGTACTAGAGCAAAACTATATAACTCAAAATATATAAGCAAAGCACATAGAATATTCTAACAAATTCCAGATCATGTATGGCTCTCTCAAAAGGTGTGTACAGAAAGGATGATTGTGGTAAACTAAAAAGCAAAGACTCAAATCATACAAGGCGCTCCAAGCAAAACACATATCATGTGGAGAATAAAAATATAGCTCCAAGTAAATTTACCGATGGAAGTAGACGAAAGAGGGGATGCCTTCCGGGGCATCCCCAAGCTTTGGCTTTATGGTGTCCTTAGATTATATTGGGGGTGCCATGGGCATCCCCAAGCTTAGGATCTTGCCACTCCTTGTTCCATCAAAAGATTTCACCCAAAACTTGAAAACTTCACAACACAAAACTCAATAGAAAATCTCATGAGCTCCGTTAGCGAAAGAAAACAAAAGACCACTTCAAGGCACTGTAATGAACTCATTCTTTATTTATATTGGTGTTAAACCTACTATATTCCAACTTATCTATGGTTTATAAACTATTTTACTAGCCATAGATTCATCAAAATAAGCAAACAACACACGAAAAACAGAATCTGTCAAAAACAGAACAGTCTGTAGTAATCTGTAACTAACGCAAACTTCTGAAACTCCAAAAGATCAGCCAAAATAGGAAGACCTAGAAAATTTATTTATTGATCAGAGCAATTGGAATCACTATTTTATCACGTTCTGCTGATTTTTAACAATTATTTTCGTGAACAGAAAGTTTCTGGAAATTACAGCAAGATCAAATAACTATCATCCAAGAAGATCCTATAGGTTTAACTTGGCACAAAAACTAATTAAAACATAAAAACACATCTAACCAGAGGCTAGATCAAATATTTATTCCTAAACAGAAGCAAAAAGAAAAAACTAAAAATAAAATTGGGTTGCCTCCCAACAAGCGCTATCGTTTAACGCCCCTAGCTAGGCATTGATAATGATGCTCACATGAAAGATAGCAATTGAAACATAAAGAGTGCATCATGAAGTATGTGAAGAACACATATAAGTTTAACATACTTCCTATGCATAGGCATCTTATAGGCAAACAAATTATCAAGGCAAGCAAATCCTAGCATATGCAAGGAAGAAGAGAGAAACAATAACAATCTCAACATAACGAGAGGTAATTTTGTAACATGAAAATTTCTACAACCATATTTTCCTCTCTCATAATAATTACATGTGGGATCTTATTCAAATTCAACAAAATAGCTATCACATAAAATTTTCTCTACATGATCCACATGCATGAAAAGTTGACACTCTTCCGAAATAGTGGGATTACCATAAAATAAAGTCATGACCTCTCCAAACCCACTTTTATCAAAAATACCATAAGATTGAACATTCTCCAAATATGTGGGATCTAAAGTTGACACTCTTCCAAATCCAGTTTCAATATTATTGCAAACACTATTATCAATCTCATATTCATCATGGGGCTTAAATAAATTTTCAAGATCATAAGAAGAATCACCCCAATCATGATCATAGCAACAAGTAGTAGACATAGCAAAACTAGCATACCCAAGCTTAGGGTTTTGCGTATTATTAGCACAATTGACAACAAGAAAATTTATAGTAAAATCATTGCAATCATGCTTTTTTATTCAAGGAGCTATCGTGAATCTCTTCATAAATTACTTCATCACAATTTTTAGATTCACAAATTTCAAGCAAAACTTCATAAAGATAATCTAGTGCACAAAACTCACTAGCAATTGGTTCATCATAATTGGATCTCTTAAAGAGATTAGCAAGGGGATGAGGATCCATAAACTTTTAGCAAGTGAAGATGCAAGCAAAAAGAAGGCACATGGTAACACAAGATCGAACGGAAGGAGGGCGAATAAAACAGCAAGGGTGAAGTGGGGGAGAGGAAAACAAGAGGCAAATGGCAAATAATGTAATGCGAGGGATAAGAGTTTGTGATGGGTACTTGGTATGTTGACTTTTGCGTAGACTCCCCGGCAACGGCGCCAGAAATCCTTCTTGCTACCTCTTGAGCAATGCGTTGGTTTTCCCTTGAAGAGGAAAGGGTGATGTAGCAAAGTAGCGTAAGTATTTCCCTCATTTTTTGAGAACCAAGGTATCAATCCAGTAGGAGGCTCGCGAGTCCCTTGCACCTACACAAAACAAATAAATCCTCGCCACCAACGCGATAAGGGGTTGTCAATCCCTTCACGGTCACTTACGGGAGTGAGATCTGATAGATATGATAGGATAATATTTTTGGTATTTTTGTGATAAAGATGCAAAATAAAATAAAAGCAAAGTAAAAAGCAAAAGAAATAACTAAGTGCTGGAAGATTAATATGATGAAGATAGACCCGGGGGCCATAGGTTTAACTAGTGGCTTCTCTCAAGAGCATAAGTATTTTACGGTGGGTGAACAAATTACTGTTGAGCAATCGACAGAATTGAGCATAGTTATGAGAATATCTAGGTATGATCATGAATATAGGCATCATGTCCGAGACAAGTAGACCGACTCCTGCCTGCATCTACTACTATTACTCCACTCATCGACCGCTATCCAACATGCATCTAGAGTATTAAGTTCATGGAAACAGAGTAACGCATTAAGCAAGATGACATGATGTAGAGGGATAAATTCATGCAATATGATTAAAAAAACCCATCTTGTTATCCTCGATGGCAACAAAACAATACATGCCTTGTTGCCCCTACTGTCACTGGGAAAGGACACCGCAAGATTGAACCCAAAGCTAAGCACTTCTTCCATTGCAAGAAAGATCAATCTAGTAGGCTAAACCAAACTGATAATTCGAAGAGACTTGCTAAGATAACCAATCATACATAAAAGAATTCAGAGAAGATTCAAATATTGTTCATAGATAAACTTGATCATAAACCCACAATTCATCGGTCTCAACAAACACACCGCAAAAGAAGATTACATCGAATAGATCTCCATGAGAGAGGGGGAGAACATTGTATTGAGATCCAAAAAGAGAGAAGAAGCCATCTAGCTACTAACTATGGACCCGAAGGTCTGAGGTAAACTACTCACACTTCATCGGAGAGGCTATGGTGTTGATGTAGAAGCCCTCCGTGATGGATGCCCCCTCTGGCGGAGCTCCGGAACAGGCCCCAAGATGGGATCTCGTGGGTACAGAAGGTTGTGGTGGTGGAATTAGGTTTTTGGCTCCGTATCTGATCGTTTGGGGTACGTGGGTATATATAGGAGGAAGGAGTACGTCGGTGGAGCAACAGGGGGCCCACGAGGGTGGAGGGCACGCCCTGGGGGGGGGGGGGGGGGTAGGTGCGCCCCCTACCTCGTGGCCTCCTCTTTTGTTTCTTGATGTAGGGTCCATGTCTCCTGGATCATATTATTCCTAAAAATCACGTTCCGAAGGTTTCATTCCGTTTGGACTCTGTTTGTTATTCCTTTTCTGCAAAACTCTGAAATAGGCAAAAAACGACAATTCTGGCCTGGGCCTCCGGTTAATAGGTTAGTCCCAAAAATAATATAAAAGTGAATAATAAAGCCCAATAATGTCCAAAACAGTAGATAATATAGCATGGAGCAATCAAAAATTATAGATACGTTGGAGACGTATTAGAAAGCAATAGCAATAAAACTGAACGATCATTATGCTAAGCTACCGGATGGGTCTTGTCCATCACATCATTCTCCTAATGATGTGATCCCTTTATCAAATGAGAACTCATGTCCATGGTCAGGAAACTCCCTTAACCATCTTTGATCAACGAGCTAGGCAAGTAGAGGCTCACTAGGGACATAATGTTTGTCTATGTATTCACACATGTATTTAGGTTTCCGATCAATACAATTCTAGCATGAATAATAAACATTTATCATGAATAAGGAAATATAAAATAACAACTTTTTATTGCCTCTAGGCCATATTTCCTTCAACCCGAGGGTTATATTATGGATGAAGAAACTACTAGAGACTTTTTTGCTTGTAATGATAGAAATGATCTTAAGAAACTCTTAGCTAAGCTAAAAGAAAAGGCTTTGAATGCTAGAATGCAATATGATCCGAAGTTTGCTACTTCACCTATCTTTGTTACTGATAAGGATTATGAATTCTCTGTCGATCCTGAGTTAATTACTTTGGTTGAACCTGTTCCTTTCTATGGTTATGAATCTGAAACTGTTGTGGCACATCTTACAAAATTGAATGATATAGCCACCCTATTTGCTCATGAGGAAAAAATCGCTATTACTATATTCTTAAGTTGTTTCCTTTCTTGTGAAAGGGTGACGCTAAGTTATGGTTTAATTCTCTTGCTCCTGGTTGTGTGCGTAGTCCCCAGGATATGATTTACTAATTCTCTGAAAAATATTTCCCTGCTCATAGGAAACAAGCTTCTTTAAAGGAAATATTTAACTTTTTGCAAATTGAAGAACAGAGTCTCCCGCAAGCTTGGGGGAGGCTTCTCCAATTACTTAATGCTTTTCTTGATAATCCTCTCAAGGAAAATGAAAATACTTGATATCTTTTATAATGGACTAACCGATGCTTCTAGGGACCACCTAGATAGTTGTGTCGGTTGTGTTTTCAGGGAACGAACTGTTGGGGATATAACTATTTGTGTAAGCCGCCTAGGAGGGGCCGGGTTACGCAAAGAAGACTCATCGTGAAGGAAGCCCAAGACCCAGCATGAGGATGGCGGTTCATAGGGTTCAATGCCCACGGGCGGCTTAAGGCCCATAGTGCCAAACCGCCATGATGGCATGACTTGTAACATAAGGTAGAAGTAACTAGTCACCGAGCCGAACACTGTTTATGAGCCGGTCGGGACTCTGTAGGCCGTAGGGCGTCAACCCGTATATATAAGGGGACGACCCGCCGGCGGCTTAGGGAAAGGAAACAACCCATCGAAAGCCGGGCATAGCGTATCTCGCTCCCTGGTCATCGAAACATCAAGCAATACCAACCCAACTAGACGTAGGCCTTACCTTCACCGTCAGGGGTCGAACTAGTATAAACCTCTCATGTCCTTTGTCCCGAATAACCCCTTTAAGCTTCCTAGTTGCAATGGCTCCACGACTAAGTCCTTTCAAGAGGACATCTGCCGTGACAATTCCACGACAGTTGGCGCCCACCGTGGGGCCAGTGCACAGTGGATTTAAGTTCTTGAAGGGCAGCTTCGAAGGGCTCAAAGGATACGCAGTTGGCCGGATGACCAAGAGTCGTGGCGGCAAGATCTACATCGACGATGAAGGCTGGGCCCCCGACGCCGGCTCAATTGAGTATGGGTACCGGGTCCCCTTTGGCGGAATGCACGTCTTTATCGGACGGATTGGTGAGCCGGGCCCTCGGCCGGACAACTGCACCAACCTCGTCGAGACGGCTCAGCGTGCGAAACCCGCCCGAGCTCAACCCGTCGTGAGGCATGCCTTCGTGGGTTGCATCCACGGAGGTGAACTCTCTGAAGGATCTAAAGATGATGGTGAGACGGCCGTCCTCTCTGACGGCGATTCGTCCGCCGGCTCAACAGATTCGTTGTATCAAGTTCAAGACGGTGTGCTTGGGGGCTGTTCCGATGGCAGCACTATTCTGGACCCCTCTGAGTCGCCAATCTGGGCAGGAGTCTTCATGGCTGGTACTGAACCCGGCCAAAACTCTACGGCCTCGGCAACGATAACATCCGGGCTAGGAGCAGCCGGGACAGGTGATCCTGTGCGCCCACCGGCTCAGGTACTGATGGATCTTATGGATAAGCTTACGGCCCTATTGACCTCTACAATCATCCCTGCAAATCAAGATGAGCATGAGGCAGAGGTGGCACGGGTTGGTGAAGAGATCACTCGGGCCAAGGAGGTTTTAGCAGCTGAGGATATTAGATTGGCCACAGAGCGGGCGGCTTTGGATGCACGGGCACAGCAACTTCAGGCAGAGGCTTTCCAGCTCACAATGAGTTTAAACGCATCTAACGAGGTAATGAGGAGGAGACATCAGAAAACTCAGTCCCATTTGCCTCCGAGTTATGATCCTCGGAATCTTTTTGCTACACCCGGGGCCAGCCCAAGTAACCTGCCAGGCGCAAATCAGTTTATGACGTCCGAAGCGGGGGGCCCGGTTCAGCCTCAGGTGACGGCGCCGCTTCATGGGTTGCCACCGCCCCGTTATGTGCCAATACCGCCGGGTCACTTCTCCAACCCTATGGAGACCTTAATCGCAGCATCAGCACGTTTGGCGGCTCTCCCAGTGGACGGTGATGATCCAACAGCGGTGGAGACCCGGAGGATCAGAGAACTTGTCCAGACAGCTTTGGCTCAGCAAGAGACTTATTCTTACAGCCAGGACAGGATCCATTCAACTCCTCCGCCCTAGTTAGCTCCACCTCGTCCAAACCGGAGCCCGAGTTACAGCACACACATGGAGTCAGAGGCCTTATCAAGCAACGCCCAGTGCCGTAACCAGCCTGACGTTTATAACCCGGTGCAGGACCGAATACGTCAGGAGGACGAGTGGGCGGCTCAATTGGCGGCTCAGCTGACGGCTCAGGAGGCCCTTCCGGATTACCCAACGACTTCTGTTGAGGCAGGAGTAGCCACCAGAACCGCCGGCGTCCCTTGTTTAGTGCCGGCTCTACGCAATGTGCGTTTGCCTAAGGATTTCAAGGGGCCTCGAAAGGTGCCGAATTATACGGCCGACTTACAGCCTGGGGCATGGATCGAAAGTTATGAGATGGACATGGAACTGTTGGAGGTCAGCGGTTCGGCGATGGCTAAGTACTTCACCATGATGTTGGATGGAACAGCCCGGTCTTGGTCAAAAGGCTTGCCGCCCAATTCCATTAGTTCATGGGCCGAGTTAAAAGCCCAGTTCATCCAGAACTTCAAGGATACTTGTAAGCAATCTATGTCAATTGTGGACTTAACAAATTGTAAGCAAGAGGAGGGTGAATCCACAAGTTGTTGGGTGCGCCGGGTCAAGGAGATTATACAATCGTCTGACAAGATGGATGCCGGCTCTGCAGTCCTCATGCTAGAGAAGAATTGCCGTTTTGAGCCGCTGAGACAGAAGCTAGGGCGCCTCAAGCGTGATTGCGATGATATGGGCACACTGATGGCGGCTTTAGTCAAGTATGCCGATTCTGATAGTACCAAGGACCCCGCGTCTGATGAGGAAAAGACAGGGAAGGGAAAGAAGAACGACAATGGAAAGGGTCAGCAGCATAACCCGATGAATCAAGGAGGCAATAAGCGTAAGGCGGAGGGGAACCCGGAGTTCGTAGCCAACGCCAATGCGCAGGGTAACAACCAGAGACGTAAGGGAAAACCGCCCCCTCGATCTGGCGGGTCAGGTCCATCCCTTGAGCAGCTACTCAATGAGCCCTGCCCGAAACACGACACCCGGGAACGACCCGCAACTCACTTGTGGAAAGATTGTGTGATTATGAAGGCTTTCAAGAGCTCCAATATGTTTGACGGCAATCATGGTCCGGGTGGCGGCTCAGGAGCCAGTGGTTTTCATGGCCCGGGTGGCTGTTCAAATTCCGGCTTTCAGGGGAATCAAGGCGGCTATAATCAACAGCAGTCTGGTCAAGGAGGACAGCAGCAGCAATCGGGTTATCAAAGCCATCCAAAGCAGTTGAATAGTGGGCAGTATCACGTGTTCACCACTAGCTTGTGCAAATGTGATCATAAAATTCATAAGAGGGATGTGAATTCTGTTGAGTCGGCAGTCCCTCGTTACTTAAGGTGGTCAGAACAACCCATTGTATGGAGCAGGGAGGATCACCCTCCCCGGGTTGATAATCTGGGTCAGTTAGTGGCGCCTCAGGTCGGTGGATACAAATTCACAAAAGTACTGATGGATGGAGGTAGCAGCATCAATATCCTCTATTATGAGACCTTTCGACGCATGGGTTTGACTGACAAAAATTTGAAGACGTCCAACACCGTTTTCCATGGAGTGGTGCCTGGTAAGTCGGCATACCCAATCGGTAAGATTGAATTGGAGGTAGCCTTTGGAGATGAATATGATTCCCGGGCTGAGAAATTGACGTTTGAGGTGGTCAAAATCAAAAGTCCATATCATGCTTTGTTCGGGCGGTCGGATTATGCTAAATTCATGGCGCGACAGTGTTATGTTTATCTGCAGCTTAAGATGCCGGGTCACAAGGGCACCATCACCGTGCATGGGAGTCGAAAGGTGGCCTTGGAGTGTGAAGAGGGCGATGCGGCTTATGCTGAGTCTGTTTGTGCAGCGGAAGAGCTAAAGTTTTATCAAGATAATGTTGACCCGCAGATATGACCTCTCTGAAGAAACCAACTACGGAGCATGACCCGGCGTTGAAATTTAAATCGGCAGCTGAAACTAAACTTGTGGACTTCACTCCAGGCGACTCATCTAAACACTTCAGCATCAGTGCCAACTTGGATCCTAAATAGGAAAGCGCGCTCATCGAGTTCATCCGTGAGAACCGAGACATCTTTGCATGGAAACCTTCGGACATGCCGGGTGTACCGAGAGTACTCGCTGAGCACACTCTTAATATTGATCCTAAGTATAAGCCGGTCAGGCAGTTTCTTCGGTGATTCAACGAGGAACGACGAAAGGCTATTGGAGAGGAGGTCGTCTGACTCTTGGAGGCCGGGTTCATTATTGAAGTTTTCCACCCGGAGTGGTTGGCTAACCCGGTGCTCGTACTCAAGAAGAACGACACCTGGCGAATGTGTGTGGATTACACGGACTTAAATAGGGCTTGTCCGGCTGATCCTTTTGCTCTCCCCCGTATTGATCAAATCATTGATGCTACGGCGGGTTGTGAGCGTTTGAGCTTTTTGGATGCTTATTCTGGTTATCATCAGATCAAAATGGAAGTTAAGGACCAGGAGAAGACGACTTTCATTACTCCGTTTGGAGCCTTCTGCTATGTGTCTATGCCTTTCGGGCTCAAGAGTGCCCAGGCGACTTATCAGCGGTGTGTACAGAACTGTCTCCACAGTCAGATTGGGCGCAATGTTCATGCTTATGTGGACGACATAGTGGTAAAATCCAGAGAGAAGGAAACCTTGATATCTGATTTAAAGGAGACCTTTGATAATCTCTCGGTTTACAAGATGATGCTTAACCCAGAGAAGTGTGTATTTGGTGTACCCGCGGGCAAGCTTTTGGGATTTCTGGTCTCAAACGGGGGCATTGAAGCTAATCCGGAGAAGATCAAGGCAATTACCTCTCTGGTTAAGCCAGCGTGCATCAATGATGTTCAGCAATTGGCGGGTCATGTCGCTGCTTTAAGCCGGTTCATAAGCCAGTTAGGTGAGAAGGCCCTACCAATGTATCAAATGATGAAGAAAACATACACTTTTGTCTGGAGCGATGCTGCTAATGCTGCCTTTGAGGATCTAAAGAGACAGTTATCTGAACCGCCGGTCCTAGTAGCTCCCATTGATAGAGAGCCATTGCTATTATATGTGGCCCCCAACTCGCGAGCTATCAGTGTTGCGATCGTGGTGGAGCGCAAGGAGGCTGGCAAGGAGCATCCGGTTCAACGGCCGGTTTATTACGTTAGTGAGGTGCTCATTGAGTCTAAACAAAGATATCCGCATTGGCAGAAGCTTGTTTACGGAGTGTTCATGGCAAGTCGGAAGCTGAAGCAATACTTCCAAGGTCACCCTATCACTGTGGTGAGTTCTGCCCCCTTGGGAGACATAATCCAGAACAGAGAGGCCACGGGACGAGTCGCCAAGTGGGCCATTGAGCTTGGGCCTCACGGTCTCAAGTACATGCCACGTACTGCTATTAAGTCTCAGGTCTTGGTGGATTTTATCAATGATTGGACAGAGTTGCAGGCACCTGAGGAGAAGCCGGATAACACATACAGGACTATTCACTTTGATGGATCCAGGCAGTTAGAAGGCTCGGGGGCTGGAGTAGTATTAACTTCCCCCCGTGGTGACAAATTCTGTTATGTGCTCCGGCTTATGTTTCCTTGTACTAACAATGCAGCTGAGTATGAGGCCTTACTCCATGGTCTTCGGATGGCCAAAGAGATGAATTTAAGCCGGGTAAGGTGCTTGGGCGACTCAAACCTTGTGGCTCAACAAGTATCAGGCAAGTGGGACTCCAAGGATCCCCTTATGGCGGCTTACCGTCGTGAGGTTGATGCTGTAGCTGGGCACTTCAAGGGATATCAGATGGAACACATTGATCGAAGGAAGAATGAGGCGGCTGATGCCTTAAGCCGACTAGGATCTCAACGTAAGCCGGTGCCGCCTAATACTTTTCTTGATGTTTTGCATAACCCTTCTGTCAAGTTACCTACAGAAGAAGATCTAGCAGTGCCAGACCCGGAGGCGCATCTAGTGGCGGCACTCCACATCATCCCGGATTGGACAGTGCCTTATTTGGCTTATATGACCCAGGGGGAGTTGCCTGAGGATGAGACCTTGGCAAGACAAATCATCCAGCGGTCCAAGTCCATGACAATCATTAATGGCGAGTTACATCACTGTAGCGTCACTAGAGCGTTTCAATGTTGCATGTCACCTGCGGAGGGTCAGGAGATACTTCATGAGATCCATGAAGGGGATTGCGGTCATCATGCCGACACAAAATCCCTTGTGGCCAAGGCTTTTCGTCATGGGTTTTATTGGCTAACGGCTCATGCTGATGCAGAAGATCTAGTCAGTAAATGTGACAGATGTCAGAAATTCTCACGACGAGCTCATGTGTCGGCTCAGGAATTGAGAATGATTCCAATTACTTGGCCGTTCGTAGTCTGGGGGCTTGACATGGTTGGACCTTTCAAAAGGTCCAAAGACAAAAAGACACATCTACTGGTGGTAGTGGATAAGTTCACAAAGTGGGTCGAGGCAGAGCCGGTCAGTAAGTGTGATGCAGCAACAGCGGTTCAGTTCATGAAAAAAGTGATCTTCCATTTCGGGTTTCCACACAGTATCATAACTGATAATGGCACTAATCTCTCCAAGGGTGCCATGGAAGAGTTCTGTCAAAGGGAACATATCCGGCTTGATGTTTCAGCTGTTGCTCATCCTCAATCCAATGGTCAAGCAGAAAGAGCAAATCAGGAGATCTTGAAAGGCATCAAACCCCGGCTCATGGTCCCCTTACAACGAACGCCGGGTTGTTGGGTGGAGGAGTTACCTTCTGTACTTTGGAGCATCAATACTACACCTAACAGATCTACGGGTTACACACCTTTCTTCATGGTGTATGGAGCAGAGGCGGTCCTACCAAGTGACATCCGTCATGACTCACCCCGAGTGGCGGCTTATGTTGAGGCTGACAACGAAAGAGCTCGCCAAGATGCATTTGACTTGTTGGACGAAGAGCAAGACTTAGCAATAGCCCGCTCGGTGATTTACCAGCAAGACCTGCACCGCTACCACAGCCGCCGGGTTAGATCCAGAACCTTTCAGGAAGGCGACTTAGTGCTCCGGCTCATCCAGGATCAATCTGACAAACATAAGCTATCCCCTCCTTGGGAAGGACCCTTTGTGGTCAGCAAGAATCTGAACAACGGGTCATACTACCTTATCGATGTTCGAGAGCACAAAGATTCACGTAAGTCGGAGGAGGAAATCCGTCGGCCGTGGAATATCGCCCATCTTCGGCCTTACTATACTTGAGCCACCGGCTCTTATGTGTATATATTTCTACTATGTATATATTACATAAAGCAATAAAGCAGGACCTCTGTCCTTTTTTCCCACCCCAAAAGGTTTATGTGTTTTATTTGTCATGTGGTGGAGATAACCAACAGGAAGCGGGTTACGTTTGAATCCGGCTTTTCCTTTGGTCTGGCTTATGATCATATCTGAATCTAGTCATGATCACTTGGGGGCTTCCTGTTCAAACATAGGACGTATTCGAACCTAAGAGAACATAGCTGTCGATACCCACTTGATCGGCATACTGCCAAACCCACTTGGGGGCTTCTTGATCATATTTGAATCATAGCTTAACCCCTTTGGGTTTGACGTGGATCGTATTCGAATCAGCGTCATTAAACAACTCTTATGGTCACTTGGGGGCTTCCTGTTCAAACATAGGTCGTATTCGAACCAAAGAGAACATAGCTGTCGATACCCACTTGATCGGCATCGCCACAACCACTGGGGGCTATATGATCGTATCCGAATCTTAGCTTAACCCCTTTGGAATGGTTCACTGATCGTATTTGAATGAGAGGCCTTTAAATCTTATTTATTATTCGTCATGTTTTGTACGTGTCAATATTTGTTGATCTTCAGACTCTCTTGAAAACATTATGGAGTGGATTTCATTCCTACGGATTAATGTTGGTTACCCCGGGTTGTCACGAACTAGGTAAACCTCTATATATCAATTTTCAAGAGTTAAGAATACCCTCAGGGGTTGGGTTATATGAGCCGGTGAGGTGACTACAGGCATCACAGGTAAATCATTATGATTATGTTTACTAAGCTTAATCGTAAGTCGGTTTTTTCTAAATATTGCTTGGTATATGCTCCGGGTTATCAATACCTTTATATGACCCCCGTGGCGGTAAGTGGCCAGAGGATTGTTTGTTTGTCCCTTATGCAGGATAAGGCAAGTAACTTCTGTTTAAACATAAAGGAACAAGAAGATCAATAAAAGCTGGAAATATACGGCAATGGCGGCTTAAGAAAGTATCGAGCGCCATAAACATGCGTGAAGGCATGATAAAAACCGAGAGTTTTTCTACCCTATTACAAGACTCCTCGAGTCTGAATAATGAAGCATTGTTTTCACAAAGGCACAAACATAGGACACCAGATGTCTTTACTCCCGTGGCTGGCTTGATGACTCTGGGTTATCCTTCTCCGCCTCTTCGTCTGCTGCTCTGTCCTGGAAGGTCGATGAGGTCCAGTCAATGCCACTCAAGGCTTCAAACTCAGCTTCATCATCTATTAAACCGGTTGGATCGACTTCAGGGGCATAGGTATGCTTACGAATTGGAGGGATCAGGCTGACATCATCATAATGAGGTGTTGGAATCCTCCGGTTCTCGCTGTCATAACCCGGCTGGTACTTGGTAAGATCAGTGTCGTTTCCAATGAGAGTAGCCACAGGGCGTATGTCTTTTACACAGGCGGTGAAGTCCGCCTCATCAAATAAGGTTCCATCTTCCTTCAGACTCGGGTAGCCAAGACTGAGGTCGGCCGGGTCTAGCTCTAGAATCCACGCCTTGGCCCGGCTCAAGGCAGCTATAGCTCCGGCTCTAGCAGATGCCTGTCTTAGTTCTTGGACCCGCTGAGGCAGCACGGCAAGCCGTTTTAGCACATCTTGCAGGAGATGGGGGACATCATTTGATAAAGCCACAATGGCCAAAGCATGTTGTGACCCGGTGTACAATTGCTCCACCAGAGTATACACTGCTTTCAGTTTGACCACCATGTCCTGCTTGAGGGTTGTGCTCCTGGGGCCTGTGTTATTAAACAAAGGGTAAGCCGTTGGCAATAATTAGCTTAGTCATCAAAGGAAGGATGGAAATATTTGAGGTTCATGTAAAGTAACTTACCGAAGATTGTTGAGACCATTCGAGATATCTGACGCTTCAAGCCGTACAGCTCGGCGTTTGCTTTCGCAAGGGATGCTTCGGCTGTCTCGGCCCGAGTCACCAGAGAGGACTTCTCATCAGCCCAGGTTTTCTTCTCCGATTAAAAGTTCTTCTTCAACTTCTCTTGTTCAAAGACGCTGAATTCAAACTTGGAGTTGGCCTTTTGCATTTCAAGTTCCTGGGCTGCCAGGCGCCTCTTCAAGTCTGCAATCTCCGACTCAAATTGACTTATGGTGGTCTGCATTGGTACCGGGTCATAGTCAGGATTATGATACAAATAAGGTTAAGTCCCAAGAACTTTGCAAGCAAAGATACTTGGCACTTGGGGGCTAATGCGTATCGCAAGTTCAAATTATCAGGCTACAAACCGGGTTAAGTATCTTCTCTTAAGCCGGATAAGCAGTACTAGACAGTTTTTCTAAGTCTACAACATATTTACTCATAAGCAATAGACTTGGGGGCTGGTACAGTAAGTATGATTGACAATAAGGAAGTATAAGTCATACCTCAGATTTTTGTTGTATTTGCTTCACCATATCAATTTCCAGATCACGGCTGCTATGCACCTGATGGATATAGCCCGAGACGATCTCTCCAATACTCAAATGAGTATAGTCAGTAATGTCCATCTTGGCTCTACGACGCTCTAGCGACTCCTCTTTAGCAGAGCACTTGGCTAGAACAGTGGGCCGGGCCGGCTCAACGAACTGAGTCTTGAGAATTTCCACTTCCGGGTCAATCGTCTTGGCCGGGCTACGTGCTTCCGGGTTAACAGAATCATCAAGAATATCTTCAGTAGGCGGGTCAGAAGTTGGTGCCGGAATATCTTGAGCCGGTTCTTGTGGCGGTTGATGTGTGGAAGAGTCGGGGGCAGCTGTGCCTAGTTCTGACTCAGTCACTATAGGGTCTTGGGCCGGCTTATCCTTCTTTGTTTTCTTCCATGGTTTCACTTGCACATTGTGGACAAGGCAGAAAGGTGAGTGCCAAAATATGAGTAAAGATAAAGCATGAGGTAAACAAATTGACATTACCCAGGAGCAGTTTTAAAAGTCGGCATGTTTGACTGCATAGACTCGCCGGAGGAAGGAGAGGTATCCTGATAATTGGAGTCAGATGAATTGAGAGGTTGACGAATTAAACAGGTTTCACAAGTTACAATCATTATTTTGGATCAAACGATGCTCTGAAAAGGAAAATATTCCTAGACCTAAAACGGCACAGAGAAGTTCATATACTCGCGGAGGGTTTCTAAAACAAGGGAAATTGAGATCTGTTCTCAAACAGGATAAGCACAAACATTTTCCGCAGCAGTTCTATGTCGTTTTGATAATCTAAGTCATGCATTGGAGGTGGGATTAATGGAGGTTTGCGTCGGACGGCGATGAACGCCGACGAACTCAAAACGGTTTCAATACAGATCTGAGAAAGGGGAAAAAGAGGAACTCACAGATGCGGAAGAGCTGTCGAGGGTCGCCGTCGTTTTCTGGTCAGAGTCAGGGGGATGCAGCGGCCTGAGTCGGTGAAGACGAGGAGTTTGACGGCGGCGGCGGTGGAGCTCGAGCGGCAGAGAAGGGAGTGCAAGGAGGAAGACGACTGGAGGAAATGAAAAAGACCTAGGTCGCATCTATTTATAAGGAGGGGCCGACTGAGATGGCGCGAGAAACGAGAAGACCAAGACATCATTATCCAGCGGCCCCGACGCCTCGGTTTTCGGGAGGGTCAGTAAAGGCAGAGTTCCATTGAGGATATGGCGGAATAAAATATGAACACAGTGGAAGATGATGTCATGGCGGGTTATCATGAATCCAGAAGATGATGTCACGGTGGGTTACGACCTTTGCACTGACAGACAGGAAGACGTATTTTTAAGGTATTTTAAGATTGACTTGAACCGATTCAAATCAATCTGGGGCCTAATGTTGGGGATATAACTATTTGTGTAAGCCGACCAGGAGGGGTCGGGTTACGCAAAGAAGACTCATCGTGAAGGAAGCCCAAGACCCAGCATGAGGATGGCGGTTCATAGGGTTCAAAGCCCACGGGCGGCTTAAGGCCCATAGTGACAAACCGCCATGATGGCATGACTTGTAACATAAGGTAGAAGTAACTAGTCACCGAGTCGGACACTGTTTATGAGCCGGTCGGGACTTTGTAGGCCGCAGGGCATCAACCCGTATATATAAGGGGACGACCTGCCGGCGGCTTAGGGCAAGGAAACAACCCATCGAAAGCCGGGCATAGCGTATCTTGCTCCCTGGTCATCGAAACATCAAGCCATACCAACCCAACTAGACGTAGGCCTTACCTTCACCGTAAGGGGCCGAATTAGTATAAACCTCTCGTGTCCTTTGTCCCGAATAACCCCTTTAAGCTTCCTAGTTGCGATGGCTCCACGACTAAGTCCTTTCAAGAGGACACCTGATGTGACAATTCCACGACACGAACTGTTGAGCAAGCTGAATTGCTATTGAATAATATATTGAGTATGATAATGATTGGACACTTACTGAACCAACTCCTAAGCCAACTCCAAAGAAAAGAGGTATTCTATTTCTAAGTCCTAAAGATATGCAAGAGGCAAAGAAATCTATGAAGGAAAAAGGTATTAAATCTGAAGATGTTAAGAATCTACCGCCTATTGAAGAAATACATGGTCTTGATAACCCGACACAGGTAGTAGAGGTAAACTCTCTTTATAGATTTGATGAAGTTGATATTCCTCATAATAAGTCTTCTAGTCAATGCTTGGATGAGTTTGATAATTTTATTGTTAAACAACAAAATTTCAATGCTTATGTTAGTAGACAATTGAAACGTAATGCTCACATGCTTGATTGCTTGGGTGATTATATGAGTAGAACTGTTAAAGATCTTAAGCTTATTAGTAAGCACGCTTCCATGGTTAAAACTCAAGTAGGCCAAGTACTTAAGGCACAAGATGATTTTCTCAATGAGATGAATAGCAAGAACAATGATAATGTTGTTAGAGTTATGACTAGAGGTGGTAAAATGACCCAGGAACCTTTGTATCCTAAGGGTCATCCTAAGAGAGTTGAGAAAGATTCTTAGAGAATTAATACTGATGCACCTAGTCCTAGTGATAAAAAGAAAAAGAAAATTGATAGGACTTTGCATGCTTCTAGTGAACCTGATATAGATACACACTACACCACGACACCGCAACACCGACATGCGTCTGTTGGTATAGGTGTGAATTTCTGACACATTGTCTGTTTGGAACAACACCGACACAAAGAACGTTAGGGTTGCTCAGCATTTTCGTTGTTCGGTCTGTTGGTAGTGTTTACTAGTTCACCAACGTATTGTGTGTCGGCGATTGTTTTGACTGTCGTTGGATTAAGTGTCGCCGAAACTTTGCCACAGGAAAAGTGTCGGTGTAGTTGTAGCCTGGCCCACTTATTTTCAAGCGTGCGGCACAGCCCAAAGTATCGAGCGGCAAGCGGCGCGCCAAAGCCCAAAAGTATTTCCGCAAGTCTCCTAGTCCCCCCATCCGCACCTCTCTCGCAGCACACATTCAACCTAAACCTAAATCGCCGCCGCCGCCGCCCCCGACCTACCCATAGATTTGCTCGCATCGCCGCCGCCGCCACCCTGACCTACCCATAGATTTGCTTGCATCGCCGCCTCTCCCACCACGGCATCCCACCCTTGCCCGTCCTCTAGTGTTTCCTTGTCATCCACAGCTGAGGAGCTGTTGCCCCATCTGCAGCCAAGGCACCGCCGCCTAGTCCACTGCCTAGGAGCTGGCAAGGAGGCAACTGCAGTTCTGAAGTCACCCCGCCGTTCTTCTTCCTCCACCAGCGACCCCTGTCCAGATCGACACCCTTCTCCTGCCCCGACTCCAGGCCACTGCAGGTAAACTGCATAGGAGTTTTGTCATTTGCATCTCGGTGGATGTTAGTTCCCATAAGTTCCAGGCTCTGCTCTTATTTTGTCTTCTTTAATCTCGTCTCCTCATGCATCTTGTCTTTTCACTTATCCGGTGGTGGCCATGCTCATGTGTGAATGTTTATCAGTAACTCTATACATATTAATTTTCAGAGACCAGATTTTAACTACTCAAGGGTACAGACGTATAGATTTAGAAAGAGAAATGTAACAGAGTTGTGGCACATGTTTTGGGTTAACATTGCTGTTTGAGGATGCTCAAGTGCAGAGCTCCCTAAATTTCAGAGATCTGATTCACCATATTCTGCAATTTGACACAGAACCTCAGTTATCGTCGACAGAAAAAGGATGACGTGCAAGCATGTGTTACGTTCTAGAGAGAGAAAAAAACATGTTTCACTTCATTTTCTACATATGAACCTAACACCAAAGATTCAGATTTCCTGTATGTTGGGTAGGATTGTAAATCTGCCTGTGATCCTTTTGTTTTATCTATTTATGCCACATAAACAGGGACCAAGGGTTAGCCTTACGATTGTGTGTGATCCATATTAGTGTCTTCGGTGTATCTCATGTCCCTGAATTTTCTTTCTTGTACTGGATATCTTCTTGTTCTTTCACTCCTAAATCCTAACCAGTAGACTTCTCATTATCTAGGTGCTCATTATTTCTACTTGTTTGTTGTCTCATGGATCACAAGTTTAATGATTATTGAATCAAGAAATCTTCTGAATCTATTAACATAACCTCCATTTACTGTCTGCTCAAGTGTGTTTGTGGCATATCATATTTTAACTTATGTTTTAGTCTGCTCAAATGGAGAGCTTCGTAAACTTCAGAAATCAAAATGACAAAATTGTAGGGATAAAAGGGTAATGGAAAATTGCATTTCTCTAGTCCCAGTTTATTCTTCCTTGGCGCCCTACTATTTACGTTTTTGCCTATTTGGTATGTATATTTGTTGTGGATGCCCAATTCTCATATCTATATTTTCATAACTATGTTTCTTAATTATACTACTTACACGAAGTTGCTTGGTGGATAGTGCAGTTTTAACTTGCTGCTTCTTGATAAAAGTTGCTGCCATGTATTTAAATCATCACATAATTTGCCCAGTATGCATATTTTTCCACTACTTTTTATTAAGCATCATGGTCTAATATGTGCTATTTGCAGGAGAAAAGATGGAAGGAACAAGAGGTGGAAGCGAGCTCCCTGCATATGAACAATCAAGAGTTATGCTCGTAGCAGACATGAATTGGTAAACTCGAGCACCTCTCTTTGAAAGTGATGCATCCGATTAGTTAGTTTTCTAATTAATAGGGAAAATAAATTTGTTGCAGGCTGAAGAACTTGGCCATGACCCACAGAGAGATGAAATATTTGTCAGAGCACATACACATAAAATTGGAGTCCCTACCGCACAAGCAGACACTAATTGTTAGTCATACATACACATCATGTGTTTTTCTTTAGTACAGCCATGCACTTGACTGCATATCAATTGATGAGAAGTATAGACTGCACTGACTTAATTGAAGAACTAAATTAGGTACCTCATTTGCTGTATTTTTTTTTCAGAACAACCTGAAGAAGCAGCTGAACCGCCAACAACACGTGCAATGGAAATTCAATTTCGTTGACAAGATGAACAGGTTTCTACTCTACTAGAGCTCACGGAACAAATGCAAAGAAAAATTGGAGAGATGCATCAAGTTCTCTTTTCTCAAGGAATCAGAAATGTCGAAATACCAGGTATTATTCTTGTCAACTTTTTTCCATGAGATGACACTGCTATGTTTTGTTTGATGCTTGGGTCAGGAAGACAGGTTCAGAATTGGGAAAAGGGTCCTCGGTTTGAACTAAACACTATTATTTTTCTTTTGGGAGATCTTTGTATTTTTCTTGAAGGTTTCGTGCTTCATAACTAAACACATACAGTTCAGTTTGTAGTGTCATTATAAATAGACAATGCATCAGGCTACTAGATATCTAGTTTCTATTGGAAATAGATAAGAATTGAGGGCATGATAAGGTGATACTAAATCTGGGTTATAGCAGAACATATAATTTTTGGTTTCTATGTTTATATGTGTGCAGCGCAACCCCCATTATCATGCAAACAGTATCAAGTTATGAGGCTTGATCATGGAAGCTAGCTGAAATGTGTGATTTAGTACGCAAGCTCTGAATGTTTGCTTGCATATTTGTTCAAATATGGTGAGTGGTACAATTGTCCGTCAGTGTGCAATTCCTAGTAGCTAAACTGAAGCCTGCTCTCTTTTAAAGATCAGCCACAAAAAAGATACTTGAATGTTATTTTCAGGGAAGCATATTTAGTTCAATCCACATATTAGGATTATACCTGACTCCTTTTTTGCAACATAGATTCCTGAATACATTCCTGACCTCGCACATCCAATCACCGGTCTGATCTTGTTGTCCAACGACCAAGAGTTCCGAGACGAATGCGTGGCACTCCTCAGGAAACATAGGTGAGAATGAGATGATCTGGCGCTCATTTTTAATTATCTTTTCCCTATAGACATCTACGTATTATATTGGCACTAGGTTAATGTAATTTCTATTATATTCATGTTGTAAAGAATGGCTCCAACATCACAGGATGTGCAATAATAAAAGAAAATTTAGCATCCACTATACATAGAAAATTCCATATCAAATGCACTTAAACACACTATATGTTCAAATTTGAACCTGTTTGTCAATGTATTTCTTGTTTTGCTTCTGGTGGTGCTTGATTGCACCCCTCTTATTTTGTCGCTGTTTATCACCCCCTTGTTGTAGTCGTTTCCCATCACTATATTTGTGCATCAGCCATCCCTGCTCTTGTGCTTCATTTTCTCTGGTCTTCTCCTACAAATCTTCGAAGTTATAGTAAAAATCTTGTTCCTGATGCCTTTGAACAAATATGATTGTTTAACAATGAGTGCACAATTTGTATAGTAAGCCATGTATGCCTAGCCAAACTTGGGTTGATGTTCTAATAAGGATATCTTATGTAACCAGACTGTTTGCAATACATCTTCTATTTTTTAGATCTTGTTTAGATCTTTGGGTCAAGGGCAACTCAGAAGTTAGAACAAATTATCATTCTATAATTACTCAAACATATGACTTCTTTTGCAGGGACATATGGCAGAAAGTAGGAAGTCCACAAGTTGATCTAAGATGTTTCGGTGATCTCTTTTGTTCATTACATGGTCGACACAACTTATTCGTATGGAAGTTGATGCCGGCTTGGTGATTGAAGGATTGGTCTTTTTCATATAAGGAAGTTGATGCTGGCTTGGTGATTGAAGGATTGGTCTTTTTCATGTGGAAGTTGATGTCGGCTTGGTGAATGAAGGATTGGTCTCTTTCATAATTGCTCTCTTAGAAGCTTGCCCCTCATATTTTGGAGCAGGTCACGTATTGTATGTAAGACCTATGTATTTCCTTAATGGATGTAGCTAACTTGAGTGAAGAAAACTAATGAATCTTCAATTTATGTTGAATAAATGTATTGGTCAATGGTATCTTGTGATGAATAGAAGAGTAATTGTTTGTATATGTATTGTGTACTGAACATGAATTGAATATTATGAACATGAATTGAATTTTATGCATGTAATTTCACTCAAAATATGGTGCATTTGTATTTGTTCTGAAATGTAGAACCCAGGCAGAAAAAGTGTCGGCATAAGTATTGGACATTGCATGAACTGTCGGCATAGCACACTGGCAGACAAACTGTCGGCATACCAATGGACGTCGCACTATGTGTCGGCATAGCACACTGTCAGATTATCTGTTGGCGTAGAATATTCTGTCGGTATAGAAATGTCTGTCGCCATATACCTTACCAACCCCATCAAACTGTCTGTCGGCATAGATTTATCTGTCGATAAAGACCTTTCCCGGCAGGACTATAGGCGACAGCTCCTTTATGTCGCCAAAGTTCTTTGCCGACACTAAATGTGTCGCCTTAGGTGATCTATGCCGACAGACTGTTTGACGCTGCTTTGAGTGTCGTGGTGTAGTGACACCTGAGAATCCCAATGATATTTCTATTTCTGATGCTGAGACACAATTGGTGATGAACATGAACCTAGTGATAATGTTAATGATGATGTTCATGTTGATGCTCAACCTAGTAATGATAATGATGTAGAGATTGAACCTGTTGTTGATCTTGATGACCCATAATCAAAGAATCAATGTTATGATAAGAGAGACTTCATTGCTAGAAAACATGGTAAAGAAAGAGAACCATGGGTTCAGAAACCCATGCCCTTTCCTCCTAAACCATCCAAGAAAAAGGATGATGAGGATTTTGAGCGCTTTGCTGAAATGATTAGACATATCTTTTTGTGTATGCGTTTGACTGATATGCTGAAAATGTCTCCTTATGCTAAGTATATGAAAGATATTGTTACTAATAAAAGGAAGATACCGGAAGCTGAAATTTCCACCATGCTTGCTAATTATAATTTTAAGGGTGGAATACCAAAGAACTAGGAGATCCAGGAGTACCAACTATACAATGCTCCATTAAAAGAAATTATGTTAAAACTGCTTTATGTGATCTTGGAGCCGGTGTCAGTGTTATGCCTTTCTGTTTGTATCGTAGACTTGAATTGAATAAGTTGACACCTACTGAAATCTCTTTGCAAATGGCCGATAAAGCAACTGCTATACCCATCGGTATTTGTGAGGATGTGCCTGTTGTGGTTGCAAACATTACTATCTTAATGAACTTCGTTATTCTTGATATTCGCGAGGACGACACTATGTCGATCATCCTTGGTAGACCCTTTTTGAATACTGCAGGGGCTGTTATTTATTGCAACAAAGGCAATGTCACTTTTCATGTTAATGGTAATGAGCATACGGTACACTTTCCGAAGAAACAACCTCAAGTTCATAGTATCAATTCTATTGGAAAATTTTCAACTATTACTACTGGAGGTTTTGAATTCCTTCTTCCTACTGTCAAAAAGAAATACGACATTCTTTTTGTTGGGGACATACATATCCCCGTTGAGGTAACCTAGTGTTATTCGAAAGTTCTCCGGGTTCATGTCATTTGGAAGAAGTTTGTTAATAAGACTTGATCAACCTTGTTAATGGATTCCTTTTGATGAGCATGAGATGGATGGATTTAGAAAGCACAACTTTATGTACCTACTTTTTACTTTCTATTATCTAGATTAAATAAAGCAAAAAATAGTATTATCTGTCTATTTTCTGAATTATCCGTGCAATAAAAAAATCCCCCAAAATAGAAGTTCTCCAAATGCCCTAAAAATTTAGTATGATTTTTTATAGAATATTTTAGAATTTCTGGCACTAAACATGCACCAGGGTGCTGCACCAGTGGGCCACAAGGGTGGAGGGCGCGCCCTACCCCCTGGGTGCGCCCCTGCCTTGTGGGTCCCACGTAGGCCCCCTTCACTTATTCCAGCACCCATCCACTTCGTCTTCCTCTAGAAAAAATCATCTCATTGCTCAAACTCATGTTCTTGCTCATCTTGCTGCCATTTTCGATCTCCTTGTGCAAAGTTCCATTTGCAAAACTGTTTTGGGGGATTGTTCTTCGGTATGTGACTCCTCCAATGGTCCAATTAGTTTTTGTTCTAGTGCTTTATTTATTGAAAATTTTTGTTGCTGTGGTGACCTTGTTCTTGAGCTTGCATGTCAAATTTATATGGTACAAAGTAGTTTTGATGCATGATATAGCCTTTAGACACTTTTAGGAGTAGTTGCTATCAATTTTGTTGAGTTTGGTTCACTTGTATTTTGAGTCACTAAAATTTTTAGAAATTTTTCACAGGAAGAAAAATGTTTAGGAAAATGTACCAAGGTGGTTCCTCGAGGAAGCAAGCACCAAGGCTAGTGATACGTGAGCCGGACCTTGAACCACCAAGGGAAGCTCAAGTACGGCCTTGCGAATGGCCATTGGATCAATTTATGGTTCATGCAGGTTTCAAAGAGGAATTTGATGTGTACGTATGAAATGCTAATCTTGAGGACTTCGTATTAGATAAGTGTCCTCGGTACTATCACCTCACTGATTCCTTTGTGCCGAGGTTTGAATTTACATCTAAGCGCAATACCCGTGCTGTTTTATTTGATCTTTATGATGAATCATATGCCATGGACCTTGGAGATTTTAATACTGCATGCAAAATCCCACAATGGGGCGTTCATAATGAGCCTCACAAAGCAGAATACAATGATTTCCTTACTAGCATCGCTGTGGGAGAAACTTGAAATATCACACAAGCTACCATAGGAAGCATTCACTTTCCTGCCATACGTTATTTTGCTCTCTTTATAGGTAGATGCATTAACGCTAAGCATGAGCATAGCCACCTTTGCATTCTAGCTCTTAGTGTCCTCAAGTGTGCGGTGTTAGGTGACAAGCGATATAACTTGGGGGCTATTATTGCGAGGAGGTTACACCTTAATGCTAAAGATGGAGATTTATTTGGTGGGATTTATGCAACTCGTTTAGCTAATTATCTTGGAATACCCATAAGAGGGAATGGCATTGAGTTACCGCATGCTTTTCTAGATTATAATGCTATGGTACGCTACCAGTTTCTTGAGAGGAATGAACAGTCCTTCCAATACCGACTAATCTTTGACAGACGGCGTGCTGTCCCTATTACCCTTCCTGCTCCTGCCTTCTTTAACTTTTAGGTAAATGAGAGATATGTTTATAACTAGAGAGGAGGCAAACGAGTATGAGAGAGCAGAGGAGGCCGCTCGCCTCCATGAAGCAGCTCGCCAAGCGGTAGCTGCCGCGGCACAGTACAACCCCAACTATGATTTCGGGTACAATCTGGGCCAGTCGTGGCCCTAGACAACTTAGGCCAAAAGCCTAAGCTTGGGGGAGTACGTATTTCTCACTGACATTATATTGATGTTCACACACTCATTCCAGTTGTCGGTGTTCATAATTTTTCATTGTATTATCCATGTGAGTTTATTTTCTTTTTCCTGCTTTCTTCTTGTGTGTTTGAAAAACCTTAAGAAGAAACAAAAAAAATTAGTTGTAGCTTATTTCCTTTCCATGTTTATTTAGTAGTAGTATTAAAATAAAACCCAAAAAGATTTCTTGTTCTTCTTTTGCTTGTTGGGAGCTTTCCCGTGTAAATAGTTTTTTCTCGTTCTTGTTTTACTTTCTTCAGAAAAACAAAAACTCCAAAAACATTTCATTATTGTTGAGTGGCTCTCATATGCATTATTGTTGATCTGACAAAGAGCCCATATTACCTTGCGCTCTCCTTTGATTAAATGTTTGCAGATTCCAGCTTAGTCCAATGCACATGCACTATTATTATCCACACCATTCGGTCGTGCGAGTGAAAGGCAATAATGACGACATATGATGAAATGATTGAGACGAGGAAAAGCTGGTATGAACTCGACCTATCTTGTTTTTGTAAATATGATTAGTTCATCGTTCTTGATCCAGCCTATTATGAATGAAACATGTTACAATGACAATTAGAGATTATAGTTACTCATGCCATGCTTAATTAGCTAGGAGCTTATAATGGTTTACCTTGCGTGCCAACATGCTTTTAAAATGGTTGTGATGTAGTATGATAGGATGGTATCCTCCTTTGAATGATTCAAGTGGCTTGACTTGGCACATGTTCACGCATGTAGTTGAAACAAAATCAACATAGCATCCACGATATTTATGTTCATGGTGATTTATATCCTACTCATGCTTGCACTCAATGTTGGTTAATCTCAGTGCATGTTTATGAATGTTGTCGCTCTCTAGTTGGTCGCTCCTCAATCCCTTGCTAGCCTTCAATTGTACTAAGCGGGAATACTGCTTGTGCATCCATCTCCATAAACCCAAAGTTGTTCCATATGAGTCCACCATACCTACCTATATGCGGTATTTACCTACCATTCCAAGTAAATTTGCATGTGCCAAACTCTAAACCTTCAAATAATAATTTGTTTTGTATGCCCGAATCGCTCATGTAGCGACTGGGGGCTGTCAGTATCTTCCATGCTAGGTGGGTTATTCTCACGATGAGTGGACTCCACTCATCATTCACGAGAAAATGGCAGGTAACTGGGATGCCTAGTTCCATGCTCAAATCAAATCAAATTATAAATTCAAACAAAACTCCCCTAGGATTGTTGTTAGTTGGACGGTACCCGTTGTCTCGGACCAGCCGTGGAATGTGCTTGTTGGTGGTGGGGGAGCATAAAATTTACCATTCTGATTGGGAACCTCCGATAATGTATTTAGTATGGAAGATACCAAGATCTCTTGGTTGATATGTTGATAATGAAAGCATACCGCTCAAAATACTATTCATCTTTGTTTTAAAGCTCGAGCTCTGGCACCTCTGCAAATCCCTGCTTCCCTCTGCGAAGGGCCTATCTATTTACTTTCATTGCACAGTCATCATCCTCTTATAAAAAGCACCAGTTAGAGAGCACTACTGTCATTTGTATGCGTTGTTATTAATCGATATTGAGTATGACTGTGACTGGATCAATTTTTCCATGAATTACAATGTCTAGTCTGTCCTTGATCTTCAGGGGTGCTCTGCATTTATGTTTTGCGGTCTCAGAAAGGGCTAGCGAGATACCATCTTGTTTTATCACATCATGATTGTTTTGAGAAAGTGTTGTCATCCGAGATTTATTATCATTGCTCGCTAGTTGATTATGCCATTGATATGAGTAAATGTGAGACCTAAATGTTAGTGTGAATATGGTTAGTTCATAATCTTTGCTGAAAACCTGAATGCTGGCTTTACATATGTGCAACAACAAGATCAAATAGAGTTTGTAAAAGTTTTTCTTTATCACTTTCAGTTTGGCAACTAAATTCCTTGAGGACAAGCAATGGGGTAAGCTTGGGGGAGTTGATACGTCTCCATGGTATCTACTTTTCCAAACTCTTTTGCCCTTGTTTTGGACTTTAATTTGCATGATTTGAATGGAACTAATCCGGACTGACATTGTTTTCAGCAGAATTGCCATGGTGTTATTTTTGTGCAGAAATAAAAGTTCTCGGAATGACCTGAAACTTCACGGAGAATATTTTGGAATAAATAAAAAATATTGGCGAAGGAATCAATGGAGGGGGCCCACCTGCTGTCCACAAGGGTGGAGGGCGTCCCCCCTAGGGCGCGCCCCCTGCCTTGTGGGTCCCCTGGACCTCCACCGACCTCAACTCCAACTCCGTGTATTCATGTTCGGGGAGAAAAAAATCAGAGAGAAGGATTCATCGCGTTTTACGATACGGAGTCGCCGCCACCTCATGTTCTTCCTCGGGAGGGCAGATCTAGAGTCCGTTTTGGGCTCCGGAGAGGGGAAATCGTCGCCATCGTCATTATAAACCATCCTCGATCACCAATTTCATGATGTTCACCGCCATGCGTGAGTAATTCCATCGTAGGCTTGCTGGACGGTGATGGGTTGGATGAGATTTATCATGTAATCGAGTTAGTTTTGTTAGGGTTTGATCCCCAGTATCCACTATGTTCTGAGATTGATTTTGCTACACTTAATGCTTGTCACTAGGGCTCAAGTGCCATGATTTCAGATCTGAACCTATTATGTTTTCATGAATATATTGTGTTCTTGATCCTATCTTGCAAGTTATAGTCACCTACTACGCATTATGATTCGGCAACCCCGGAGTGACAATAGTCGGGGCACTTCCCTGTGATGACCGTAGTTTGAGTTGTTCATGTATTCACAAAGTAATGCTTTGGTCTGGTTCTCTATTAAAAGGAGGCCTTAATATCCCTTAGTTTCCATTAGGACCCCGCTGCCACGGGACGGTAGGACAAAAGATGTCATGCAAGTTCTTTTCCATAAGCACGTATGACTATATTCGGAATACATGCCTACATTATATTGATGAATTGGAGCTAGTTCTATGTCACCCTAGGTTATAACTGTTGCGTGATGAATGCCATTCGACATAATTATCCATCATTGATCCATTGTCTATGAGCTCTTCACATATTGATATTTGCTACGTTACTTTGCCGTTGCCACTATTACAATTGCTACAAAACTACTACTGTTACTTTTGCCACCGTTACTGTTACTTCCATACTACTTTGCTACTAAATACTTTGCTGCATATATTAAGTCTTTCAGGTGTGGTTGAATTCACAACTCGGCTGCTAATACTTGAGAATATTCTTTGGCTCCCCTTGTGTCAAATCAATAAACTTGGGTTGAATACTCTACCCTCGAAAATTGTTGCGATCCCCTATACTTGTGGGTTATCAACCCGCGAGATCTATTTATCCAATCTACTACAGTTTTACCTATGTTTTTACTCCAGAGAGATTGACGACCCCTCTCTTACGTCGGGTTGCAAGTATTTGTTCTTTGTGTGCGGTAGGCATTCACGTGGTGTTGCGTGGTTCTCCAACTGGTTCGAACCTTGGTCTCATCACTGGTGTTGCGTGGTTCTCCTACTGGTTCGATAACCTTGGTCTCATCACTGAGGGAAATACCTACCATAGCTGTGTTGCATCACCCCTTCCTCTTTGCGGGAATACCGACGTAGTTCAAGCCGCATCACCATGCTCAGTATACCGAAATCCTTGTTACCAGTTTTGTTCTTCTTTCTTGTTATTGTGTTCCAGCATCCCGTGACGAAGTCACGTGTGTCTCGCCAGACGATGATTTATGCAGTGACACTAAGAGGGCCCTAATAATATCTCTGCATCATCGGAAGAGCAAATCCCACTCTCGATCTATCCGGCCACTTGTCAAACTTTCCGATGAACCTGTAAGTTGTCGTTATGCTCACTTTGTTACATGTGACGTTTGAGCAACCCCAAAGCCCATCGTACGGTAAGAAGTGACTATGATACTTGTTGGGGAAAGTAGTAATTTCAAAAAAAAATCCTACGCACACGCAGGATCATGGTGATGCATAGCAACGAGATGAGAGAGTGTTGTCCACGTACCCTCGTAGACCGAAAGCGGAAGTGTTATGACAACGCGGTTGATGTAGTCGTACATCTTCACGATCCGACCGATCCAAGTATCGAATGTACGGCACCTCCGAGTTCAGCACACGTTTAGCTCGATGATGTCCCACGAATTTTGATCCAGCAGAGCTTCACGAGAGAGTTCCATCAGCACGACGGTGTGATGATGGTGATGATGTTGCTAACGACGCAGGGCTTCGCCTAAGCACCGCTACAATATGACCGAGGTGGAATATGGTGGAGGGGGGCACCGCACACGGCTGGAATAGATCAACATATCCACTTGGGTGTCTAGAGGTGCCCCCTGCCCCCGTATATAAAGGATGGAGGAGGGGAGGCCGGCCAGCCCCTAGGGCGCGCCAGAAGTGTGGAGTCCTACTAGGACTACCTAGTCCTGGTAGGATTCCTCCTCCCACATGGAATAGGAAAAATGGAAGGGAAAAGGAGAAGGAAGGAAGGGGGCACCCCCCCCCTCCCTACTCCAATTCGGACTAGACCATGGGGAGTGGTGCGGCCACCTTTTGAGGCCTTTCTCTCATTTCCCGTATGGCCCATTAAGGTCCAATACGAATTCCCGTAACTCTCCGGTACTCCGAAAAATACCCGAATCACTCGGAACCTTTCCAATGTCCGAATATAGTCGTCCAATATATCGATCTTTACGTCTTGACCATTTCGAGACTCCTCATCATGTCCCCGATCTCATCTGGGACTCCGAACTACCTTCCATACATCAAATCATATAACTCATAATACAAATCGTCACCGAACGTTAAGCGTGCGGACCCTTCGGGTTCGAGAACTATGTAGACATGACCAAGTCACATCTCTGGTCAATAACCAATAGCGGAACCTGGATGCTCATATTGGCTCCTACATATTCTATGAAGATCTTTATTGGTCAAACCGCATAACAACATACGTTGTTCCCTTTGTCATCGGTATGTTACTTGCCCGAGGTTCGATCGTCAGTATCTCAATACCTAGTTCAATCTCGTTACCGGCAAGTCTCGTTACTCATTCCGTAATACATCATCCTGCAACTAACTCATCAGTTACAATGCTTGCAAGGCTTATAGTGATGTGCATTACCGAGTGGGCCCAGAGATACCTCTCCGACAATCGAAGTGACAAATCCTAATCTCGAAATACGCCAACTCAACAAGTACCTTCGGAGACACCTATAGAGCACCTTTATAATCACCCAGTTACGTTGTGACGTTTGGTAGCACACAAAGTGTTCCTCTGGTAACGGGAGTTGCATAATCTCATAGTCACAGGAACATGTATAAGTCATGAAGAAAGCAATAGCAACATACTAAACGATCAAGTGCTAAGCTAACGGAATGGGTCAAGTCAACCACATCATTCTCCTAATGATGTGATCCCGTTAATCAAATGACAACTCATGTCTATGGCTAGGAAACATAACCATCTTTGATCAACGAGCTAGTCAAGTAGAGGCATACTAGTGACACTCTGTTTGTCTATGTATTCACACATGTATCATGTTTCCGGTTAATACAATTCTAGCATGAATAATAAACATTTATCATGAAATAAGGAAATAAATAATAGCTTTATTATTGCCTCTAGGGCATATTTCCTTCAGTCTCCCACTTGCACTAGAGTCAATAATCTAGATCACATCGCCATGTGATTTAACATCAATAGTTCACATCACCATGTGATTAACACTCATAGTTCACATTGTCATGTGACCAACACCCAAAGGGTTTACTAGAGTCAATAATCTAGTTCACATCGCTATGTGATTAACACCCAAAGAGTACTAAGGTGTGATCATGTTTTTCTTGTGAGAGAAGTTCAGTCAACGGGTCTGCCATATTCAGATCCGTATGTATTTTGCAAATTTCTGTGTCAGCAATGCTCTGCACGGAGCTACTCTAGCTAATTGCTCCCACTTTCAATATGTATCTAGATCGAGACTTAGAGTCATCCAGATCAGTGCCAAAGCTTGCATCGACGTAACTCTTTACGACGAACCTTTTGTCACCTCCATAATCGAGAAACATATCCTTATTCCGCTAAGGATAAGTTTGACCGCTGTCCAGTGATCTACTCCTAGATCACTACTGTACTCCCTTGCCAAACTCAATGTAGGGTATACAATAGATTTGGTACACAGCATGGCATACTTTATAGAACCTATGGCTGAGGCATAGGGAATGACTTTCATTCTCTTTCTATCTTCTGTTGTGGTCGGGCTTTGAGTCTTACTCAATTTCACACCTTGTAACACAGGCAAGAACTCTTTCTTTGACTGTTCCATTTTGAACTACTTCAAAAACTTGTCAAGGTATATGCTCATTGAAAAACTTATCAAGCATCTTTGATCTATCTCTATAGATCTTGATGCTCAATATGTAAGCAGCTTCACCGATGTCCTTCATTGAAAAACTCTTATTCAAGTATCCTTTTATGCTATCCAGAAATTCTATATCATTTCCAATCAACAATATGTCATCCACATATAAGATTAGAAATGCTACAGAGCTCCCACTCACTTTCTTGTAAATACAGGCTTCTCCAAAAGTCTGTATAAAACCATATGCTTTGACCACACTATCAACACGTTTATTCCAACTCCGAGAGGCTTGCACCAGTCCATAGATGGATCGCTGGAGCTTGCACATTTTGTTAGCACCTTTAGGATGGACAAAACCTTCTGGTTGCATCATATACAACTCCTTTTTAAGAAATCCATTCAGGAATGTAGGTTTGACATACATTTGCCAGATTTCATAAAATTTGGCAATTTGCTAACATGATTCGGACAGACTTAAGCATCGCTACGAGTGAAAAAATCTCATCGTAGTCAACACCTTGAACTTTGTCAAAAACCTTTTTCGACAAATCTAGCTTTGTAGATAGTAACACTACTATCAGCGTCCATCTTCCTCTTGAAGATCCATTTCTTTTCTATTGCTTGCCGATCATCGGGCAAGTCAACCAAAGTCCACACTTTGTTCTCATACATGGGTCCCATCTCAGATTTCATGGCCTCAAGCCATTTCGCGGAATCTGGGCTCATCAACGCTTCCTCATAGTTCGTAGGTTCGTCATGGTCAAGTAACATGACCTCTAGAGGATTACCGTACCACTCTGGTGCAGATCTCACTCTGGTTTACCTACGAGGTTCGGTAGTAACTTGATCTGAAGTTACATGATCATCATCATTAGCTTCCTCACTAATTGGTGTAGGAGTCACAGGAACAGATTCCTGTGATGAACTACTTTCCAATAAGGGAGCATGTACAGTTACCTCATAAAGTTCTTCTTTCCTCCCACTCACTTCTTTTGAGAGAAACTCCTTTTCTAGAAAGGATCCATTCTTAGCAACGAATGTCTTGCCTTCGGATCTGTGATAGAAGGTGTACCCAAGTGTCTCCTTTGGGTATCCTATGAAGACACATTTCTTCGGTTTGGGTTTGAGCTTATTAGGATGAAACTTTTTCACATAAGCATCGCAACCCCAAACTTTAAGAAACGACAACTTTGGTTTCTTGCCAAATCACATTTCATATAGTGTCGTCTCAACGGATTTAGATGGTGCCCTATTTAACGTGAATGTAGCTGTCTCTAATGCATAACCCCAAAATGATAGTGGTAAATCGGTAAGAGACATCATAGATCGCACCATATCTAGTAAAGTACGATTACGATGTTTGGACACACCATTATGTTGTGGTGTTCCAGGTGGCATGGGTTGTGAAACTAATCCGCATTGTTTCAAATGAAGACCAAACTCGTAACTCAAATATTCTCCTCCACGATCTGATCGTAGAAACTTTATTTTCTTGATGATTTTCCACTTCACTCTGAAATTCTTTGAACTTTTCAAATGTTTCAGACTTATGTTTCATTAAGTACATATACCCATATTTGCTCAAATCATCTGTGAAGGTGAGAAAATAACGATACCCGCCGCGAGCCTCAATATTCATCGGACCACGTACATCAGTATGTATGATTTCCAATAAATCTGTTGCTCGCTCCATTGTTCTGGAGAACGGCGTTTTAGTCATCTTGCCCATGAGGCATGGTTCGCAAGTATCAAGTGATTCCATAAGTCCATCAGTATGGAGTTTCTTCATGCGCTTTACACCAATATGACCCAAACGGCAGTGCCACAAATAAGTTGCACTATCATTATCAACTATGCATCTTTTGGCTTCAACATTATGAATATGTGTATCACTTCGATCGAGATTCAACAAACCATTTTCATTGGGTGTATGACCATAGAAGGTTTTATTCATGTAAACAGAACAACAATTGTTCTCTAACTTAAATGAATAACCGTATTGCAATAAACATGATCAAATCATATTCATGCTCAATGCAAACACCAAATAACACTTATTTAGGTTCAACACTAATCCCAAAGTATAGGGAGTGTGCGATGATGATCATATCAATCTTGGAACTACTTCCAACACACATCGTCACCTCGCCCTTAACTAGTTTCTGTTTATTCTGCAACTCCCGTTTCGAGTTACTACTCTTAGCAACCGAACCAGTATCAAATGCCAAGGGGTTGCTATAAACACTAGTAAAGTGCACATCAATGACATGTATATCAAATATACCTTTGTTCACTTTGCCATATTTCTTATCCGCCAAATACTTGGGGCAGTTCCGCTTCTAGTGACCAGTCCCTTTGCAGTAGAAGCACTTAGCCTCAGGCTCAGGTCCAGACTTGGGCTTCTTCACTTGAGTAGCAACTTGCTTGATGTTCTTCTTGAAGTTCCCGTTCTTCCCTTGTGCCCTTTTCTTGAAACTAGTGGTCTTATCAACCATCAACACTTGATGTTTTTCTTGATTTCTACCTTCGTCGATTTTAGCATCACGAAGAGCTTGGGAATCGTTTTCGTTATCCCTTGCATATTATAGTTCATCACAAAGTTCTAGTAACTTGGTGACAGTGACTAGAGAACACTGTAAATCATTATCTTATCTGGAAGATTAACTCCCACTTGATTCAAGTGATTGTGGTAGTCAGACATCCTGAGCACATGCTCACTAGCTGAGCTATTCTCCTCCATCTTGTAGGCAAAGTACTTGTCAAAGGTCTCATACCTTTCGACATGGGAATGAGTCTAAAATACTAATTTCAACTCTTGGAACATCTTACATGTTCTGTGGCGTTTCAAAAAATGTCTTTGAAGCCCCGATTCTAAGCCGTAAAGCATGGTGCACTAAACTATCATGTAGTCATCATGTCGAGCTTTGCCAAACGTTCATAATGTCTGCATACGCTCCTGCTATAGGTCCGTCACCTAGCGGTGCATCAAGGACATAATTCTTCTGTGCAGCAATGAGGATAATCCTCAGATCACGGATCCAATCCGCATCATTGCTACTAACATCTTTCGCTATCTTTGTTTGACGGTGTTTGTTGCCAATGCAATAGTAATATATGCTTGCTTTCTTCCTGTTCGCATATCCATATCGAAAACTCTTCTTTCGTAGGCACATTTACTTCAATTCAACTACTTCATTGATGAATCAATTTCAGGAAATTCAAAAATACCTTGCTCGCCTTCGCAACTGCCTTCTTTTCTGTGCCTTCCTAGTTTGCCAACCCTATGTTTGCTTGCGAGTTCCGGCGGGGTGAGTACCTGGACGGACAAGGGGTTCCTTTTCGATTTCCATTTTAGAGCTTCTCTCTAGTTCGAATATATAGAACTTCCTTCTTAGTTTTCTCTAGGAACATATCAAAAATAAAACAGGGAGCTAAACGCGAGCTATTGATGTACAACATAGATATGCTAATACAACCAGGACTAAGTTCATGAAAAATTAAAGTTCAATTAATCATGTTACTTAAGAACTCCCACTTAGATAGACATCTCTCTAATCATCTAAGTGATCATGTGATCCAAATCAACTAAACCATGTCCGATCATCACGTGAGATGGAGTAGTTTTCAATGGTGAACATCACTATGTTGATCATATCTACTATACGATTCACGCTCGACCTTTCGGCCTCAGTGTTCCGAGGCCATATCTGCATATGCTAGGCTCGTCAAGTTTAACCTGAGTATTCCGTGTGTGCAAAACTGTCTTGCACCCGTTGTATTTGAACGTAGAGCTTATCACACACGATCATCACGTGGTGTCTTAGCACGAAGAACTTTCGCAACGGTGCATACTCAGGGAGAACACTTATACCTTGAAATTTAGTGAGAGATCATCTTATAATGCTACCGTCAATCTAAGCAAAATAAGATGCATAAAGGATAAACATCACATGCAATCAATATATGTGACATGATATGGCCATCATCATCTTGTGCCTTTGATCTCCATCTCCAAAGCATCGTCATGATCTCCATCATCACCGGCATGACACCATGATCTCCATCATCTTGATCTATATCAATGTGTCGTCACATGGTCGTCTCGCCAACTATAGCTCTTGCAACTATTGCTATCGCATAGCGGTAAAGTAAAGCAATTATTTGGCGATTGCATATTACGCAATAAAGAGACAACCATAAGGCTTCTGCCAGTTGCTGATAACTTCAACAAAACATGATCATCTCATACAACAACTTATATCTCATCACGTCTTGACCATATCACATCACAACATGCCCTGCAAAAACAAGTTAGACGTCCTTTACTTTGTGTTGCAAGTTTTACGTGGCTGCTACGGGCTGAGCAAGAACCGTTCTTACCTACGCATCAAAACCACAATGATAGTTCATCAAGTTAGTGGTGTTTTAACCTTCTCAAGGACCGGGCGTAGTCACACTCGGTTCAACTAAAGTTGGAGAAACTGACATCCGCCAGCCACCTGTGTGCAAAGCACGTTGGTAAAACCAGCCTCGCGTAAGCATACGCGTAATGTCGGTCCGGGCCGCTTCATCCAACAATACCGCCGAACCAAAGTATGACATGCTGGTAAGCAGTATGACTTGTATCGCCCACAACTCACTTGTGTTCTACTCGTGCATATAACATCTACGCATAAACCTGGCTCGGATGCCACTGTTGGGGAACGTAGTAATTTCAAAAAAATTCCTACGCACACACAGGATCATGGTGATGCATAGCAACGAGATGGGAGAGTGTTGTCCGTGTACCCTCGTAGACCGAAAGTGGAAGCGTTATGACAACGCGGTTGATGCAGTCGTACGTCTTCACGATCCGACCGATCCAAGTCCGAACGTACGGCACCTCCGAGTTCAGCACACGTTTAGCTCGATGACGTCTCGCGAACTCCGATCCAGCAGAGCTTCACGGTAGAGTTCCGTCAGCACGACGGCGTGATGACGGTGATGATGTTGCTACGGACGCAGGGCTTCGCCTAAGCACCACTACGATATGACCGAGGTGGAATATGGTGGAGGGGGGCACCGCACACGGCTGGAAGAGATCAACAGATCAACTTGTGTGTCTAGAAGTGCCCCCTGCCCCTGTATATAAAGGATGGAGGAGGGGAGGCCGGCCAGCCCCTAGGGCGCGCCAGAAGTGTGGAGTCCTACTAGGACTCCCTAGTCCTAGTAGGATTCCTCCTCCCACATGGAATAGGAAAAAGGGAAGGGAAAAGGAGAAAGAAGGAAGGGGGCGCCCCCCTCCCTAGTCCAATTCGGACTAGACCATGGGGAGGGGTGCGGCCACGTTTTGAGGCCTTTCTCTCCTTTCCCGTATGGCCCATTAAGGCCCAATACGAATTCCCGTAACTCTCACGTACTCCGAAAAATACCCGAATCACTCGGAACCTTTCCGATGTCCGAATATAATCGTCCAATATATCGATCTTTACGTCTTGACCATTTCGAGACTCCTCATCATGTCCCCGATCTCATCCGGGACTCAGAACTACCTTCAGTACATCAAATCATATAACTCATAATACAAATCGTCATCGGACGTTAAGTGTGCGGACCCTTCGGGTTCGAGAACTATGTAGACATGACCGAGACACATCTCCGGTCAATAACCAGTAGCAGAACCTGGATGCTCATATTGGCTCCTACATATTCTATGAAGATCTTTATCGGTCAAACCGCATAACAACATACGTTGTTCCCTTTGTCATCGGTATGTTACTTGCCCGAGGTTCGATCGTCAGTATCTCAATACCTAGTTCAATCTCGTTACCGGCAAGTCTCGTTACTCATTCCGTAATACATCATCCTGCAACTAACTCATCAGTTACAATGCTTGCAAGGCTTATAGTGATGTGCATTACCGAGTGGGCCCAGAGATACCTCTCCGACAATCGGAGTGACAAATCCTAATCTCGAAATACGCCAACTCAACAAGTACCTTCGGAGACACCTGTAGAGCACCTTTATAATCACCCAGTTACGTTGTGACGTTTGGTAGCACACAAAGTGTTCCTCTGGTAAATGGGAGTTGCATAATCTCATAGTCACAGGAACATGTATAAGTCATGAAGAAAGCAATAGCAACATACTAAACGATCAAGTGCTAAGCTAACGGAATGGGTCAAGTCAACCACATCATTCTCCTAATGATGTGATCCCGTTAATCAAATGACAACTCATGTCTATGGCTAGGAAACATAACCATCTTTGATCAACGAGATAGTCAAGTAGAGGTATACTAGTGACACTTGTTTGTCTATGTATTCACACAAGTATCATGTTTCCGGTTAATACAATTCTAGCATGAATAATAAAAATTTATCATGAAATAAGGAAATAAATAATAACTTTATTATTGCCTCTAGGGCATATTTCCTTCAATACTGTCATGGTCTAAGGAGCAATGTCACATGTTAACGCTCCATGTTATTATAATAGAATACAGACGAGATTAATCCAATTCACAACAAACAAGTTTGGATTAGTTTAATATGATCATTCTAACAACGTCATAATCTCCATGTTGTTTTAGGATCATCGTTACATTATTGGTTCATCGGAAGGTCTGTGGTGAACTACTCACGCATTATCGAAAGGCAGCAAGGATGATGTAGAAGCCCTCCGTGATCGATTCCCTCTCCGCCAGAGTTCCGGAACAGGCCTCCAGATGGGATCGCGGAAGAATAGAAGTTTGCGACGGCAGAAAAAGTGTTTCGGGGTGGCTCTCTCGTATAACGGGAATATTTGAGAATTTACAGAGGCGGAATTAGGTCAAGAGGAGCCATGAGGGGCCCACAAGCTAAGGGGGCGCCCCCTGGGGCACACCTGGTGAACTTGTCGCTCCCTCGTGACTCTTCTGGTCTTCTCTCGAACCTCCGTGGGTCCCTTTTGGTCCATAATAAATCACCGTAAAGTTTTATCGCATTTGGACTCCTTTTGATATTGATTTTCTGAAAAGCCAAAAACAAGCAAAACAACAACAATTAGCACAGGGTACTAAATTAATAGGTTAGTCCAAAAAATGATATAAAATAGCATATGAATGCATATAAAACATCCAACATTGATACTATAATAGCATGGAAGAATCAAAAGTTATAGATACGTTGGAGACGTATCAAGCATCCCCAAGCTTAATTCCTGCTCGTCGTCTAGTAGGTAAATGATAAAAACAGAATTTTTGATGTGGAATGCTACCTAACATGTCTATCATGTGATCTTTCTTTTAGAGTATGAATATTAAGATCCGAATTATTCAAAGCAATTGTCTATAATTTGATATAAAGACATCAATACTCAGACATACCAACAAACAATCATGCATTTCAAAATAAAAATGATAAAAGAACACCATCCCTAGAAAGTCATATAGTCTTGTCATGTTCCATCTTCTTAACACAAAATATTAATCATGTACAACCTTGATGACAAGCCGAGTAATTGGTTCATACTTTTTAACACGCTTTAGCTTTTTCAACCCCACGCAATACATGAGCGTGAGCCATGGATATAGCACTATGGGTGGAATAGAATGAAGTTATAGAGATTAATAAGGGGAAGACAAAAAAGGAAGATAGTCTCACATCGACGCGGCTAATCAATGGGCTATGGAGATGCTCATAAATTGATGTCAATGTAAGGAGTAGGGATTGCCATGTAATGGATACACTAAGAGTTATAAGTGTATGAACGCTCAAACTGAAAACTAAGTGGGTGTACCTCCAACTTGGTTGTTGATGAAGACCTCGGGCATTTGAGGAAGCCCATCATCAGAATATACAAGCCCATGACACCCAACATAGTCTCCTTTTGCCTTGTTTGCCCCCCCCCCCCCCCACTAGAGCTGCTCGATAATGGGTGTTATACTATCGCAAAGCCCCCTGGTAATCTGAAACAAGACATTGAAAAAACCAGGATAGCTTGAGCCACAACTTTAATAAGTACCTCCTTGCCTGCAACAGATACAATTTCTCCTTCCGTCCTCAAACCTTCTCCCACACTCGGTCTCTCACATATTTGAAAGTACCATTCTTCGAATGTCCAACTTGGTTGCCATGCCCAAATACTTCTCACTAAGAGACTCATTCTACACGTTCAAAATGTTTTTTTACTTTATGTCTCAAATTACAAGGGCTTCGAGGGCGCCCTTTACTGAAATAGATTGACAACTTTTCATACTAGGGCTCCCCTGCAGGGAGCAGGTTTTAAGCCGGCCTAGTAGCTACGGCTCGTATGCTGGCCTCATGTAGCTCTTTTTTCCTTCCATTTTTATTCACATTTTTGTTATCATTTTTTAAAAAGGTTTATATTTTGAAAATTCTAGATATATATATTACAAAAGACTATTCGCATCATTTTTTAAATGTTAATCTTTCATTTAAAAAATGTTGAAGGTGCATAAAAAGTATTTTTTATGCATATGCAAAATGAACAATGTGAATAAAAAAGTAGAAAATATTGATCATGTGTATGCAAAATGTTAATTGTGTGTACGAAAAGCGTTTATACATTGTAAAAATGTTTGCGTAATCAAAAAAGTGATTCATACAGTAAAAAATGTACGTTGCATTTTACAAAAGTTCACAAGTTTCAAAAATGTGTTTGAAACATTTTCCAGAAATGCTTGTACCATGTTAATCTTGAAAAATGTAAAAAGTTTACAGAAAAATGTCTCTATATTATACGAAAAATGTATAAATAAGAATGTAAAAAGTACAAAAATGTTAATCATGTATACGAAAAATGTTAATCATATGTACGAACAATGTCGCACATATGTATGAAAAATGTTAATCATATGTACAAAATTGTGACAAATATAAAATGTCACACATTTCAAAAGAAATGTACGTGACATTTTAAATATTGTTTATACAAATATAAATATATTTTTGTGTAATTCAATGAAATGTACATTCAAAAAATGTACGTCACATTTAAAAGAATCTTTACAAGTTTCAAAAAATGCGTTCTTGATATTTTCAAAAAAAGTTTGTACAATGTACTAAAAATATTTACCTAGGGGAGAAATGTTTTATCATTCAAATATGTTTCAGCATGCATTTTAAAACATTTAGTAGCTATTTAATAAAAATCAAATCATATTTTATAAAAAATGTGTATTTGAAAAATGTAAATGGTTATAAAATTGTTTTAAATATATACATAAAATGTAGAATTTGTGTGAAATAACAGTAGGCATGGATTGAGAAATAAAACCAATGAAAAATGACAAAAGAAACAAAAATAAAAGCGAAGAAACAAAAAACCCAAAGAAAACTCAGAAAGAAACAAAGGGAATCAAATTATATAAAAGAAAAAAGAACAATAGAAAACAGTGTAAAAACAAAGAAAATCAAAGCATAGAAGAAGAAGAAAGTGAAAACCGAAAGCGAGTGAAAAAAGAAAAAACCAAAGAGTAAAAAAACAAAAAACTGGCTTATTTTTTAAGTTGGGAAGGGGTAACTTATTTTTTTAAGCCACCCAAAAGAGCTGGCCCTAGGAATCAGTACAGGCGACGTATAGGTCTGGCGATTTAGGGTTTTTTAGCGGGTCCTGGCGATTTAATACGCACGCCACGTCAACGGCACACAGGCCGGCAGGCCCAAACGCACTGCCCAAAGCCGACACAAACCAGCCCAACATCTCATTCGTTTCCTTGCTTCAGAAAACTGTGGGGTGGCTTATATTTTAAGTTGGGAAGGGGCAGCATATTTTGTAAGCCACCCAATAGAATTGGCCTTAGAAATCAGTACGCGCGAGATATAGCTGTGGGGATTTACCAAAAAGCTTTCGCCCCGCTTTATAAATAAAGCAAACCATCAAGGCCACAGAACACGTACACCACACCCAAGTCTCACGACAAATAGTATAAAAGTTCTGCTGAAGACACATCTCAACAAGTCTAAAAAAGAGAAAAAACAAGAGGCTGGCCACGCGCGAGATATATCTGTGGGGATTTAATACTCACGCCACTTACACACACGTCAATGGTACACAGGCCGGTATAGCCCAACGCACGGCCCAAAGACAACACAAACCAGCCCAGCATCTCATTCGTTTCCATGCTTCAAAAAAATAAAATCTCATGCCCTCCCGCCGTTCATTATCTTCTTCCGGATCAACCCATCCTTTGCCAGGATCGTAGGAGCAGCGTAGAGTAGCAGGGATGCTTTGCTTGCTGCGATCGATTATTTTATGGGTCGCCAAGTGCGTCAGTGAAGCAAAGCACTAGCTACCACGCGCGCACGGCTTGCAAACCTAATGATCCGAGGCGTGCGCATCTTGTTCATGCAGCTAGGGCCAGCCAAGGTATTGGTTCCGAAGGAACTAGACTTTTGAGAGATTTTGATTGATTGCAGATTTATTCAGAGATGCATGGATCTGGTGCTTTGCTTGCAGATTTATTCAGAGAGCAGAAGCTTCGGGCCAGGGATCATTCTTAGCTGAAACGGCGGCTCTGGAATAATTGAGCTCGCTGGCAGCAAGCTTTTGAGGTCGAGCATATCCATGCATGTCAGGCGCAAGAAATGAAATTCCATTCCAGCCAAAGATGAGCTCAGTGCCATCGGCTATATACATGATCTCCATCTCCACGCACTACATCATCGCAGCATTGCCCGTCGGCCATGGCTGCGCCGGGCGGCCAGGCGGCATCCCCTCCACCTCCACCTCCACCGCCACCGCCACCCCCACCAAAGTCTGACCAGGCCGTCGGCGACGCGTCGGCGTCACCACCTCCACCCCCACCACCGGAGACAGAAACGGCCGCCCCAGCACCACCACCGAAACCTGACCAGGCCGTCAGCGACGCGTCGGTGACGCCCCCTCCACCATCAGAGACAGAGACGGCCGACCAAACAGCCCCGCCGCCGCAAAACAAAACACCGGCGGTGGAAACCGCCAGCCCGCCACAGGCCGACACGCAGCGGGAAACCGGGACGGGAGAGGTCGTCGGCATGTCTGAGATAACACAGGCTCCGCCGCAGGAGACGGCGGCCGCCGCCGGTGCCGAGGACCAACTTCCTGCACCACCACCGCCGGCGCCTGAGGAGCAGAAGCAAGGCGATACTGCCAAAGACGGGAAGGACTCTGCCACGGCAAGTTCGCCCAAAGCAGAGGAGAAGAAACCGGGCACAAGCCGCTGGCCCCGCGTCCGGTCGCCGGTGCTGCTGCTTCTCTCCCTCTTCCGCCTCCGCCTCGGCAAGCAGAGCCAGCCGATCGAGCAGCCTAAGGTCTCTCCTTTGGCGCCGGAGGGCGAGCTGGCGGCACAGAAGGAGGAAAGTGAAGGGAGCAAGCGCCGTCGCCATGAAGCCGAGCCCTCATTGTCGCCGGCGGGGCGGAAGGAGGCGCCGCCCGCGGAACCGCACCAAACCAAGCGCCGCAAGAGCCTGCAGCGCACCGAGAGCGTCCGGCCTCCCGAAGGTGTCGTCGCCGCTGCAGGCGAAGCTGACGCCAAGCAAACTCCCATGAAAAAGAAGCTTAAAAATGCGTTCGTGCTCGTGAAGGACACCTTGGCGTGGTACGGCCGGCATCGCTCCCCGAAGAATGCGGAGAAGCCGGAGGAGGACCAGTCGGCGGCGCAGAAGGATAAAGGCGGAGAGACCAAGCCGTCGACGTCGTCACCGCCGGAGGAGGAGGCGGGGACAGAGTCGAAGCAGGACGACAAAACTGAAGAGACCACCAAAACCAAAGAGCCGTCGACGGCAGCGCAAGAGGAGGATAAGGAGAAGGCGCGCCGGCGGTGGGAAAGGGCGGAGGTGCAACTCGAGAAGATCCTGGAGGACGCGTGCACGAGGCTGACGCTCGCCGAGTTCAGGAAGCTCCCAAGCCACAAGCAGCAGCCGCACCAGCAGTGCCTCCTCACCTTCTCGGTGTTCCCGCTCGACTCACAGGTGAAGAAGCAGGCCGTGACGTACTGGTGGTCCACGCGGTTCAACCTGCCGTCGGAGAGGGGGGCCGGCGCGGACGGGATCTTCTCCAAGCTCTCCGGCGGCGGCTTCCTGGAGCCGATCAAGAACGGCAGCACCAGGGTCATCTACGGCTGCCGGGTGAACCCGCTGGTGCACTGGATGGCGAAGCGGGTGGCGAGGGAGAAGGACTGCGCCGACCTTGACGACCCCGGTGGCCCGGCTTTCAGCCAGCCCAAGTCGGAGGTCCTCTGCCTCACGGCGGGCAACCGTGCCCGGATGCAGAAACTGCGCGAGGAGGATGGCTTGCGGCCCCGGACCCGGCCCAAGCCCAGCCCAACAATGGCGCCTCCTCCGGCTACGCAAGCAGTCGGGGGCCCATCCCAGGTACTCCACCTCCTTTCTCCAAACATGGCTAATACTAGTATAGACACCTAAAAAAAGGCTAATACTAGTATAGTAGCAGTTGCTAAAAAAAGTATAGTAGCACTATAATGTGTCTAAAAAAAAGTAGCACTAGACCATTTGACATTAGCAATCACTCTTATAATTAGTCTGCTACAAAATTGGTTGTTACTACATTGGTCATCTTTTTACAATTTTCTCTTTTTCTTTCGTTTATGCAACATTTTAATTTTTTGAAGCACTTGTTGTGGTGGTCTTTTGCACGAGAGTCCGTTTTCTTGCGTTTCTCTCCTCTACATGGACCAAAGTGAACATGTAAGCATGTTATAGACCTTTCATTATACTTATTCTCAATATCAATAGCTAGTCCAACTTGACTAGGAAATGGGACCATAATTATTGTGGGTACAACCCTTTAGGATCCCCTTCAGAAAACATTTCCTTGCAATATATTTGCTAAATGCAAAATAAAGTATTCCCTTGATTATTGTTTGAGAAAATTCCCCTAAATAATAAATACTACCAATCTCCCGACTGCAGAAGCTCCAGGAGGACAATGGTTCGCAGGCCCAGTTGAAACCCAGTCCATCAAAGGTGCCTCCTGAGGGTATTGTAGCACCAGGTGGGCTCCCATCCCAGGTTAGTTCCCTTGTGTACCCGTAATTTCAGTCTTGCCCACCTAACTAGAAAATTACATGATCTGTCCCTTCGAGGACATCCGATAAAATTGGAACGATACATAGAAAATTACATGATCTAAAAGAGTGTCGCTAAAAAATGCTTTCAAAACTAGAAATTACCAAAATTAGCATGGGTAACTTGGTATGCCCTTAAGATGTTTAAAGAACACTTGGTATGTCCTTGGAGAAAATTCTTGTGTATACTTGCTCAGTACATCAGCGAAAATCACTTCATATAATTAGAACACAATTTCAAATTCTAAAAAAGGAATAATATACATTGCATAATGCAGTAGCGAACTATACTTTATGGGCTACAAGAAGTTGACGATCCTGGGAAGGGGGTGGGGGAGGGGGGGTTCTAGTATTTTCTTTTTGTATATATATTCCTAAAATTATATACAAAATTTCAACGCATGCACCCTTTGACTTTTAAGACATATAATGCACATTTTTACCTAAGACAAAAGATTTACCTTTTACTAATTAAGAAAATAATTGTCTAGTTACTTAAATAAAATTGGGGTGCCTAATATACACATGTTTCTTATAACTCAAGAGACTAGAGCTTTTCTCCAATAGGAAAATCCAACTTATGGATCCGACATCAGGAATATAGTCATGAACTCAAACAAATTGACGATACCCCAAGCGTTTTTGCGGGAATTGATTACAATGTAATCCAATGAATTTTGGTTGTATGAAATGTAAAATTTTGTATTAATAATATGAGAACTGAAACAAAGAATACATATTATTTTGTGTACATGATTGTTATATAGTTGTAATGCATACTTAATATAAGTAACATAATACTATGCATTGCATGGTGGGGTGGACATTTCCCATGTAAGGTTGCATGTTGAGAAAAATAAATTTCGTGCGGACAAACATAAATTCGATTTGAGTTTCCCACTTAATTACTTTCAAGCACCCCCTAAAAATGTGATCGCAATGTTGCAAGAGAGGATGGAGGAGGGAGACTATACATGGCTGCAACTTCACTGGGGACAAACAGAAAAGTCTATTTTAACTACAAGACAATTATTAGTTCGAAGGACTTTTTTTTAAAGATTAGTTCCAAGGATTAGTGTGCAGATTTAAGACTCGCAGATAAATGGATAACCATATTAGTACAATGTGTAGTAGAGATATGAAATATTTGACTAAGACTGGATTTCATTCCACTTTCCTATTTCTGAACAACAACTTATGTCATCAACTATTTCGTGTTTTCAGAGTTATTAATTTTCTCATACCCTATTTTTTAATTCAATATTATGGTGTAGTATATCATATGCAAACGGAATTCTAAGGTTTCTTTATTTTATTATGCAATAAGCCAATAAGAAGAATTCTTCCATTTTCTTTTTCTTTAGTTGCGGGAAAACGTAAATTTAAGCTTTTATTTTATAGCGAGCGCAATTTCTAGTAAAAAATCATGTATCCTTCCACTTAGATATATAATATTTGGTTATTTTTTCAATAATATAATGGGACCAGGTTCTATTTGATAAAAATCATCTTGAGTGCAACTCTACATTGCAATTTAATTCTTGTTAGCTTTATTCTTGTACATTGAGTTCATATTACTTAAGTTTTTAATGTATTAATATATAGGTCATATTAGTTCTCATTTTGCTTAAGCAAGATACAAGCTGAGTCTCTCTCTCTCTCTCTCTCTCTCTCTCTCTCTCTCTCTCTCTCTCTCTCTCTCTCTCTCTCTCTCTCTCTCTCTCTCTCTCTCCCCCATCTTTTTTTGGAAAAGGAAGCATAAACTTTGCCTCATCCTTAAAGAGTGTTATGGTTATAGGCCGATGCCCAAGCGTCCAAACACACAAAATGATTACTACTCTCCCTACATGGTTTCGCCCAATCGTTTTGCACCCACAATATGGCAGTTCTCTAGCCTATAAGGAAATGTGAAGTCCAAGATGATTGGCTAAGACTTAAGATTTTTTTTCTTTCAAACAATTGTACATGCATTAGCAATATTTCTTTAAACAATAATCTTTTGTTTAGTTGTATTAATATTTTGTTGTACTATAAGTAAGGTTAGCTACCCAATCGTGAAAACATGTTTAGTTGTATTAATCTTTTGTTGTACTATTACATATTGTTACATCGTGATTTTAAACAATAAACTCTAGTTATTCGTTAATATCAAATGATAGAAATTATTCCTTGGCAAATTGTCAAAAGAAGAGTCTTGCATCAATCAATAAGTCTCCATTAGAAAATTAACAACTTAGGATATAGCTAAGTTCTTGGTCAACATCAACAACTTGGTGGGTTGCGTGGGCACAATTTCACTGACTCTTGTTTAAACGTCGGTATATATTTACACACAACATGAGAGTCCTTACTTCCAAACATATGTTCACTGAAGAAACAATAGGTTTAGTGGCTTAACATGCCATTTAAAATCTATACATTGTCATTTTTTATTATCTTTGTCTTACATCAGTTAAATGTTTTCCAGATAAGTGTACACATTAGGATAATGGCGACTATAGATGCAAAAGGCAATGACACCCAAGTTAAAAATCACCACCCAATCTCCATGCCATGATTTGAAGAGGGGAAAAACATTGAAATATACCAGATTTGCTTTTTTTTTTCTTGCCTTGAATTATAATCATAAGCTACATTATAGAAGTTCTTGGCTCTTGTTTCGGCACTGGCCTGAAAATGCGATAATTATTTCTGTTATAATATTATTCGTAAATAAAAATCATTGTGAACATACTTTTCAAGACAAATTCGCATGTATGATTATCACCCCCCCCCCCCCCCAACCCCTCTATTTTTTTCCATAGATGTAGCATTTCTCTTGACATTTGTCCAATCTGATTCTTACATGATTTTAAATAGGATCAACAAGATAAGACCAAACGGGATGATGAAATGTTGGAGACTGCCATACTCCTCATCGAGTTTGAAAGGAAGAAAGTCATCCTCAACATTGACGCACACGTCTACCGACTCCCGGAGCCCTTGCTTACCAAGCTCGCCGACCGCCTGGAAGTGCTGCAGCTCGGCCGGTGGGGGAACACCGACGACGAGACATACATGGAGGTGGAAGCCCTTGAGTCGCTGAGCGCCATCGGCAAGCTGAAGAACCTCCGGTACCTGAGCGTGCGCGGGCTGTCCCGGCTGACGGAGCTCCCAAGCGAGGTCCGGAGGCTCCGGAAGCTGGCCATCTTGGACGTGCGCGGGTGCCAGAACCTGGTCAAGCTGCCGTCGTCCACCGTGAAGAAGCTCGTGGCGCTGACCCACCTGGACCTCACCGAGTGCTACATGCTGGAGCACATCGGCCGGGGCGTCGCCGCCCTGCCGGAGCTGCGCGTGTTCAAGGGCTTCGTGTTCGGCGTCGGCAAGCGGCGGCGTGACGCGTGCAGGCTGCAGCACCTCGCCAAGCTGAAGAAGCTGTGGAAGCTCAGCGTCAACGTCACCACCGACGCCAACGTCGAGCAGGACGAGATGAAGCAGCTCGCGAAGCTCGCCGGGCTCCTGTCGCTCACGGTGACGTGGGGGGAGAGGCCGAGCATATTGCTGGATAGTAGCCCGAAAATCCAGAGGCAGCTGCAAGATCTCCTTGATACCTGGACCTGCCTCCGGCTACCGCGGGAGCTCGAGAAGCTGGACGTCCGGTGCTACCCCGAGGGCACGCTGCCGTTGGCGACGTGGCTCAACGGCAACAAGAAACTCAAGAAGCTCTACGTGAGAGGCGGGGAGGTGAAGGAGCTCGACATCCCCGGAGACAACGTCATCGAGACCCTGCGCCTCAGGTACCTCAAGGAGTTCGAGCTGAATTGGACGACTGACCTGCTCCCTAAGTTGAATAGGAACACCATTAGGTGTGTGGAGGTTGTCGATAAGGATTCTAAAGTGGTGAAGGCTCAAACCAAAGGTAAGGTTAAGCTGAAGGAGAAGGAGGGGACAGAGAAAGAAAAGCTGATTCCCATTAAGAAGCGGATGAAAATACCAGTGTGTACTGTGGATGAACATGGGGTGTGGGTGAGGGATCTCAAGGAAGAAGACGCCGGCGGCCAAACTCAAGGTAAAGCAGAAGGTGCTGCTACCGGCGTTGCCAAAGCTGAAAATGGTGTTGACGATGCTGGCAAAGCGCAAAAAGGTTCGGCCCTACTCCACTGTTTGAATTTAAGTGTCGGAAAATATTTTGGCCATAGCTGAAATAATTCAGTGATTTTGGTTTTCATTTTAGTGAGACGACCGACATTTCAAAATATATTTAAATTTATGTGTACTGCCGTAATTGCTGAAATATTTTGACTAAAAGGCGATTACTTCAATATCTACCGCAATTAATGAACTTTTTAAAATTTCAATGAAATTAAACTGAAAATGAGATTGAGAACAGTGCCTACTCTAGTGATAAAAAACCAGAGTCCAAATTCAAGTGAAAACCATGCCTTGTTAGTGTATATATATATTGCATCCGAAACCGAGATGCTTCCAATTTTCATTTCAACATTCTTACTTGTTTGTAGAAGTGAAAAAGGAAGAGAAGCCAAGCAACCTCAAAGGCACCCAAGGAGAAAGTGAGCAACCAACACCCGCCAAGGAAGACAGTGGAGCTACTGATGAGATAAAAAAAGTTGACGGTGGAGATAAGAACCATGAGATTGTTAATAAAGAGAACGACAACACGAGGGGAGCAAAAGATGAAGAGCACAATCCCATGAAGAAGGGTGCACAAGTACATGAGCCTAACACAGATGAGAATAAGGTGCAGGCGAGCGATGAGAAGGAGGAACTCAAAGAGGCCGTGGAGAAGCAAGCGTCACCTACTCTCGCCGTCGACCAGAGAGTGGCTCCAGCGAGCGAGGGAGATATCAAGAAAGGTGTTGTCACCGATAAGACCCACAAAGACAAAATAAGTGGTACATTGCCTAACTTTGCCACATCTTCCCTTACTTTAATTTTTTTTTAAAGGAGGTTAATTAAAACCCCACACATGAAACGTCATAATTTTGCTTCTTGACCCTCAAATGGGATTTTGCTAATCAGTAAACCCTTACTGGTTAAGGTCTAAATAAATGGGTTTTTCTCCTGCATTTTCATGTTTCAACTCAATCATGTGTTTGTGTTTTACTGCATTATTTCTACTGCATCAATCAATCAATCAATACTACTTGGGTTGCAAAATTTATGGAAAGCGATCTATCAATAATTCTTGCTTTGCAGAAACCAAAGAAGAGAGGCAAGACGAACCGAGAGATGCCAAAGGACAAGATGAGCCACCTAGCAAGCAAGACACAGGAAACACCGATGAACCACAAACAGGTGCCGCCCTCTTGATTTCCAACGGCACCGATAAGTGTGCGCTTGCTTCCCACTTATATCAAGGCTATCTAAATCTGACGATAGCGCGTGCTTTGGTTCCGCAGAAGGTGAAGAGAAAGGCAAAGACGATGAGAAACCCGCCGACGAAGACGGAGGCGGCGATGGCGGCGGCAGTACAACCACCGGTGATGTGACGAGCTCGCAGGCGTCGAAGCCTAAAGAGGAGACCCCTGCCACAGTAACCCCAGCTACTGAAACCACCGCTGCTCCGGCTGCCGTGGACGCCAAGGAACCTGGGAAGGCTGGCCAAGACGATGGAGCAGGCACCGGCGCAGCGGTAGAGAATAATTGAAGATCAAAAGCATGCAGCACATCTGCCTAAGGTACTGAAAATTCTTTGATCCAGTAGAATTATATGTAACCCGAACCCGCTTTGCCACAAATCAGGTAGTTGTTGGATCGGCGTAAGAATGAGATAGTAAAACACATGTGTAATTGCTCGGTTGATTTTGCAGGTGCAGAAAATTAAGGGGCGAGGATTGTTCTGATGGGCACCTTCGGGTTGGACCGTTCAATAATCGCCCGGAAGTTGACATCTGGGAGAAATAACAACAGGCTGTTCGTACTTGTTACCAGTGTTATATGTATACTTACCTAAATGCATATTCTTGCATTCAAATTTGTGAACTCCAGTTCTATCAATAAATCTTCACGCGAATAAGATGTGGCTTTCTTACGCTTTCTTACACTGAATCTTCATGGCAAAGTAAAGATTGTAACATAGAAAAGAAATTGTTCTTCAACTACTCCGAAAGTCTAGATTTGGCACCTCAACTTCAAAACCGACAAATCTTATTTTCTTAACTTTTCAAAATGGACAAGTTTAGTCCCCTGTCCCCTCGTCTCAGCTGACCCAGCCCGGTATCGCTGCTGACTCAGCCCGGTTTTGACCAGTCTTTGCTGATGTAGCAAAATATTTCTCTCTTCAAACCTGCCGCCTACAGAATTTATGCAAGGGTAAGGCTGTTTAGAAATTCCGTTCTCCTATCTCTTCTTCCTCTCATCTCTCTAGTGGGCATTTGATCGAGCAACGCGGGTGCATGTTGCACTGCTGCAGCCGGCACACTAGCTTGGAGCACGCCACTGGCTGGACCTACACACCGCCTGCTGGTCGTCAACGACGGTCGCCGGGTCCCAGGGCTCGGCCTCTCAACACATCGACGTTGGACCCTATTGTAGACGCCGCTCAGGCGCTTGGGTTCGCCGGCTTCGTCCTCGTTACGGAAGCGAGAGCCCGACGTGTCTATACCCTGCTGGTAGGAGGCTCCACCCGATCCCTACGTTGTTGACAAGCACGTCGATGCTGTTAAGGTCGCCAGCACGCGTCACACAACGGCGGCGACGTTGCCGTCGGAGCCTCGGAGGTGACGTCGAGCTTCCGCGCTGCTCAGATGCGAGGACGGGGAACGCGTCGACCACCCGGAGAAAGCACGTACGCATGCGTGCTGGCGAGCAGGCAAGTACGTGCATGCTGGTGGTTCGCAGTTCACCGCTGTGGCCCAGTGCACGCCTGTGCCTCGTGTGAGCTCGTGGTGGCATGCACGGTGACTGAGCTCGAGGTGCTGCGCACCATGGCCAAGCTCCATGTCGCCTACCTTGCCGATGCCGCCAGGCACGGGTGCCCCCTTCCCCGTCCAAGGCATGGCGGCGACGAGGCGCAAGAGGCCGATAGCTAGGACCTCCAAGGATACGGCTGCCGGCCCGTCGACGTCCACCGGCGCTGCTCCACGCCTCCATGACCTGGACCCCATCCTCGTTCAGTCTTGCGCTGGAGCGCCTTATCCCCGACGGCCAAGAGTCCAGGCTGCATTAGTCCAACTCCACCGCGCGACCCTATCCTGTCCGCCCCCGTTCGTTTGGGGTAAAAGGGACAAACGAGACGGCCCAGCGCGCGGGCGCAAACGGATTTTTGTCCGCTTTGTATCCGCTTTCGACCCATCCCCGGACCAAACTTGCGCCGGTTTTGGGGTGAAACGGACAGCGCGCGGACGGGCGGGACGCGCGCGCTTGTCCTTCCCTGGCCCGTCTGTCGGTGGGGGAAACCAAAACCCCTCCACGCCCATTTTGGCGCCATTTCCCCCAAACCCTCCCACGTCCCTCCCGCCGCGCCCTCTCTCCCCCGTCCATGGCCGACGCCCAGCCGAGTTCCGGCGGCCTGGCCGTCGACCCGACCACAAAGGTGAAGAAGAAGGCGCCAAGGAAGCCGCGGTCGGAGTGCACGCCGGAGGAGATCGCCAAGTTGGACGCGGATTCGGCGAAGAGGAGGGAACGGAGAGTGGCCGTCAAGGTCAATACCGCCGCGGCCAAGTTCGTCGCCCAGAGCGAGGAGCTGGAGGCCGCGCGGCGCAAGGCCGCTGCCGACGAGAAGGAGGACCTCGTCAACAAAGCGCACGCCATCCTCATGCTTGGCATGGGTCGTCCGGCGGGGTTCCATGCAGCGGTCGTCGGACCGGCGAGCACAGGCTCGTCGGTCGCCCGGCCTACGCACTGCCAGTCGCCGATATTGCGCGCCGCGCCCATGTCGCCCGGCTTTCCTCCGCCCAGGCACGACGGCCAGACCCGTTTCTCGGCGTCGCCGGACGTGGGCTTGTTCGCGCCGTCCACACCACGCCCCGCGGCCGTCATCGACCTCAACGTCACGCCTGGGTCCAGCAGTGGCGGGCGGGCGGCCATCGAGATGCAAAGAAAGTAGGCGCGTGCACCATTCACGGGCACCATGCCGGCCCCCCGCGTGTTGTTTGACGGAATGCCAGCCTCAACGCCGACGGTGGACGACCCCTTCTACAACCAGTACATGGAGGACGTGATCTTCCAGGGTGGGCATGGCCATGCCTACGACCCCGAGGAGACCCAAAGTTAGGATGGCCGCGCCCAGTGCGTGTCCGATGAAGAGGCCGACGACCGGGCTGACTACGACAATGGTGATCCGTGGCATGAAGACGATGAAATCTATGTCGAAGGTGAAGATGAAGATGAAGGCAATGATGTTGATATTAGTGGCGCTCCATTGTTCATCGACGAGCTCACCCAAAGAGCGGAAGCACAAAAGAAGCGGAAGAGCATTCGCACCGGTTCATATACACAAGATGAGGACAAGTTGATTTGCCAATGTTGGATGGAGATTAGCCAAGATCCAAGGACCGGCGTGCAACAAAAGTGTTGGAAATATGCCCCAGAGGCAATAATAAAAGCATTATTATTATATTTCCTTGTTCATGATAATTGTCTTTTATTCATGCTATAACAGAGTGTCACTAGTATGCCTCTACTTGACTAGCTTGTTAATCAAAGATGGTTAAGTTTCCTAACCATAGACAAAGGAGTTGTCATTTGATTAACAAGGTCACATCATTAGTTGAATGATCTGATTGACATGACCCATTCCATTAGCATAGCACCCGATCGTTTAGTATGTTGCTATTGCTTTCTCCATGACTTATACATGTTCCTATGACTATGAGATTATGCAACTCCCGTTTACTGTAGGAACACTTTGTGTGCTACCAAACGTCACAACGTAACTGGGTGATTATAAAGGTGCTCTACAGGTGTCTCCGAAAGTATTTGTTGGGTTGGCGTATTTCGAGATTAGGATTTGTCACTCCGAATGTCGGAGAGGTATCTCAGGGCCTTCTCGGTAATGCACATCACATAAGCCTTGCAAGCATTGCAACCAATAAGTTAGTTGCGAGATGATGTATTACAGAACGAGTAAAGAGACTTGCCGGTAACGAGATTGAACTAGGTATTGGATACCGACGATCGAATCTCGGGCAAGTAACATACCGATGACAAAGGGAACAACGTATGTTGTTATGCGGTCTGACCGATAAAGATCTTCGTAGAATGTGTAGGAGCCAATATGGGCATCCAGGTCCCGTTGTTGGTTATTGACCAGAGATTTGTCTCAGTCATGTCTACACTGTTCTCGAACCGTAGGGTCCGCACGCTTAAGGTTACGATGACAGTTATTATGAGTTTATGCATTTTGATGTACCGAAGTTAGTTCGGAGTCCCGGATGAGATCACGGACATGACGAGGAGTCTCGAAATAGTCGAGACGTAAAGATTGATACATTGGACGACTATATTCGGACATCGGAATGGTTCCGAGTGGTTTCGGAGAAAACCGGAGTGCCGGAGGGTTACCGGAACCCCCCCCCCCCGGGAGAAGTATTGGGCCACATGGGCCTTAGTGGAGAGAGAGAGGGGCGGCCAGGGTAGGCCGCGCGCCTCCTCCCCCTCTGGTCCGAATTGGACTAGGAGAGGGGGGGCGGCGCCCCCTTTTCCCTCTCCCTCTCCCCCTTCCTTTCCCCCTCCTAGTAGGAGTAGGAAAGAGGGGAGTCCTACTCCTACTAGGAGGAGGACTCCTCCTCCTGGCGCGCGCCACAAGGGCCGGCCGGCCTCCCCCCTTGCTCCTTTATATACGGGGGCAGGGGGGCACCCTAGAACACACAAGTTGATCTTCGTGATCGTTCCTTAGCCGTGTGCGGTGCCCCCCTCCACCATATTCCACCTCGGTCATATTGTTGCAGTGCTTAGGCGAAGCCCTGCGTCGGTAGTACATCAAGATCGTCACCACGCCGTCGTGCTGACGGAACTCGTCCCCGAAGCTTTGCTGGATCGGAGCCCGGGGAACGTCATCGAGTTGTACGTGTGTTAAGAACTCGGAGGCGCCGGAGTAACGGCGCTTGGACCGGTCGGATCGGGAAGACGTACGACTACTTCCTCTACGTTGCGTCAACGCTTCCGCTTCGGTCTACGAGGGTACGTAGACAACACTCTCCCCTCTCGTTGCTATGCATCACCATGATCTTGCGTGTGCGTAGGAAATTTTTTGAAATTACTACGTTCCCCAACAGTGGTATCCGAGCCTAGGTTTTTATGGTTTGATGTTTTGCACGATTAGAACACAAGTGAGTTGTGGACGATACAAGTCATACTGCCTACCAGCATGTCATACTTTGGTTCGGCGGTATTGTTGGATGAAGCGGCCCGGACCGACATTACGCGTACGCTTACGCGAGACTGGTTCTACCGCCGTGCTTTGCACACAGGTGGCTGGCGGGTGTCAGTTTCTCCAACTTTAGTTGAACCGAGTATGGCTACGCCCGGTCCTTGAGAAGGTTAAAACGGAGTCTATTTGACAAACTATCATTATGGTTTTGATGCGTAGGTGAGATTGGTTCTTGCTTCAGCCCGTAGCAGCCACGTAAAACTTGCAACAAACAAAGTAGAGGACGTCTAACTTGTTTTTGCAGGGCATGTTGTGATGTGATATGGTCAAGACATGATGCTAAATTTTATTGTATGAGATGATCATGTTTTGTAACCGAGTTATCGGCAACCGGCAGGAGCCGTATGGTTGTCGCTTTATTGTATGCAATACAATCGCCCTGTAATGCTTTACTTTATCACTAAGCGGTAGCGATAGTCGTAGAAGCATAAGATTGGCGAGACGACAACGATGCTATGATGGAGATCAAGGTGTCGCGCCGGTGACGATGGTGATCATGACGGTGCTTCGGAGATGGAGATCACAAGCACAAGATGATGATGGCCATATCATATCACTTATATTGATTGCATGTGATGTTTATTTTTTTATGCATCTTATCTTGCTTTGATTGACGGTAGCATTATAAGATGATCTCTCACTAAATTATCAAGAAGTGTTCTCCCCGAGTATGCACCGTTGCCAAAGTTCGTCATGCCCAGACACCACGTGATGATCGGGTGTGATAAGCTCTACGTCCATCTACAACGGGTGCAAGCCAGTTTTTGCACACGCAGAATACTCGGGTTATACTTGACGAGCCTAGCATATGCAGATATGGCCTCGGAACACGGAGACCGAAAGGTCGAGCGTGAATCATATAGTAGATATGATCAACATAATGATGTTCACCATTGAGAACTAATCCATTTCACGTGATGATCGGTTATGGTTTAGTTTGATTTGGATCACGTGATCACTTAGAAGATTAGAGGGATGTCTATCTAAGTGGGAGTTCTTAAGTAATATGATTAATTGAACTTAAATTTATCATGAACTTAGTCCCTGATAGTATCTTGCTTGTTAATGTTGATTGTAGATAGATGGCTCGTGCTGTTGTTCCATTGAATTTTAATGCGTTCCTTGAGAAAGCAAAGTTGAAAGATGATGGTAGCAATTACACGGACTGGGTCCGTAACTTGAGGATTATCCTCATTGCTGCACATAAGAGTTACGTCCTGGAAGCACCGCTGGGTGCCAGGCCTGCTGCTGGAGCAACGCCAGATGTTGTGAACGTCTGGCAGAGCAAAGCTGATGACTACTCGATAGTTCAGTGTGTCATGCTTTACGGCTTAGAACCGGGACTTCAACGACGTTTTGAACATCATGGAGCATATGAGATGTTCCAGGAGTTGAAGTTAATATTCCAACAGAATGCCCGGATTGAGAGATATGAAGTCTCCAATAAGTTCTATAGCTGCAAGATGGAGGAGAATGGTTCTGTCAGTGAACATATACTCAAAATGTCTGGGTATTATAATCACTTGATCCAACTGGGAGTTAATCTTCCGGATGATTGTGTCATTGACAGAATTCTCCAATCACTTCCACCAAGCTACAAAGGCTTCGTGATGAACTATAACATGCAAGGGATGGATAAGACAATTCCCGAGCTCTTCGCAATGCTAAAGGCTGCGGAGGTAGAAATCAAGAAGAAGCATCAAGTGTTGATGGTCAACAAGACCACTAGTTTCAAGAAAAAGGGCAAAGGGAAGAAGAAGGGGAACTTCAAGAAGAACAGCAAACAAGTTGCTGCTCAAGAGAAGAAACCCAAGTCTGGACCTAAGCCTGAAACTGAGTGCTTCTACTGCAAGCAGACTGGTCACTGGAAGCGGAACTGCCCCAAGTATTTGGCGGATAAGAAGGATGGCAAGGTGAACAAAGGTATATGTGATATACATGTTATTGATGTGTACCTTACTAGAGCTCGCAGTAGCACCTGGGTATTTGATACTGGTTCTGTTGCTAATATTTGCAACTCGAAACAGGGACTACGGATTAAGCGAACACTGGCAAAGGACGAGGTGACGATGGGCGTGGGAAATGGTTCCAAAGTCGATGTGATCGCGGTCGGCACGCTACCTCTACATCTACCTTCGGGATTAGTATTAGACCTAAATAATTATTATTTGGTGCCAGCGTTGAGCATGAACATTATATCTGGATCTTGTTTGATGCGAGACGGTTATTCATTTAAATCAGAGAATAATGGTTGTTCTATTTATATGAGTAATATCTTTTATGGTCATGCACCCTTGAAGAGTGGTCTATTTTTGATGAATCTCGATAGTAGTGATACACATATTCATAATGTTGAAGCCAAAAGATGCAGAGTCGATAATGATAGTGCAACTTATTTGTGGCACTGTCGTTTAGGTCATATCGGTATGAAGCGCATGAAGAAACTCCATACTGATGGACTTTTGGAACCACTGGATTATGAATCACTTGGTACTTGCGAACCGTGCCTCATGGGCAAGATGACTAAAACACTGTTCTCCGGTACTATGGAGAGAGCAACAGATTTGTTGGAAATCATACATACAGATGTATGTGGTCCGATGAATATTGAAGCTCGTGGCGGATATCGTTATTTTCTCACCTTCACAGATGATTTAAGCAGATATGGGTATATCTACTTAATGAAACACAAGTCTGAAACATTTGAAAAGTTCAAAGAATTTCAGAATGAAGTTGAAAATCATCGTAACAAGAAAATAAAGTTTCTACGATCTGATCGTGGAGGAGAATATTTGAGTTACGAGTTTGGTCTACATTTGAAACAATGCGGAATAGTTTCGCAACTCACGCCACCCGGAACACCACGACGCAATGGTGTGTCCGAACGTCGTAATCATACTTTACTTGATATGGTGCGATCTATGATGTCTCTTACAGATTTACCGCTATCGTTTTGGGGTTATGCTCTAGAGACGGCCGCATTCACGTTAAATAGGACACCATCGAAATCCGTTGAGACGACGCCTTATGAACTATGGTTTAGCAAGAAACCAAAGTTGTCGTTTCTTAAAGTTTGGGGCTGCGATGCTTATGTGAAAAAGCTTCAACCTGATAAGCTTGAACCCAAATCGGATAAATGTGTCTTCATAGGATACCCAAAGGAAACTGTTGGGTACACCTTCTATCACAGATCCGAAGGCAAGACATTTGTTGCTAAAAATGGATCCTTTCTAGAGAAGGAATTTCTCTCGAAAGAAGTGAGTGGGAGGAAAGTAGAACTTGATGAGGTAACTGTACCTGCTCCCTTATTGGAAAATAGTACGTCACAGAAATCTGTTTCTGTAGCACCTACACCAATTAGTGAGGAAGTTAATGATGATGATCATGCAACTTCAGATCAAGTTACTACAGAACCTCGTAGATCAACCAGAGTAAGATCCGCACCAGAGTGGTACGGCAATCCTGTTCTGGAAATCATGCTGCTAGATCATGGTGAACCTACGAACTATGAAGAAGCGATGGTGAGCCCAGATTCCGCAAAATGGCTTGAAGCCATGAAATCTGAGATGGGATCCATGTATGAGAACAAAGTATGGACTTTGGTTGACTTGCCCGATGATCGGCAAGCAATAGAGAATAAATGGATCTTCAAGAAGAAGACTGACGATGATGGTAATGTTACTGTCTACAAAGCTCGACTTGTCGCAGAAGGTTTTCGACAAGTTCAAGGGATTGACTACGATGAGACCTTCTCACCCGTAGCGATGCTTAAGTCTGTCTGAATCATGTTAGCAATTGCCGCATTTTATGATTATGAAATTTGGCAAATGGATGTAAAGATTGCATTCCTGAATGGATTTCTGGAAGAAGAGTTGTATATGATGCAACCGGAAGGTTTTATCGATCCAAAGGGAGCTAACAAAGTGTGCAAGCTCCAGCGATCCATTTATGGACTGGTGCAAGCCTCTCGGAGTTGGAATAAACGCTTTGATAATGTGATCAAAGCATTTGGGTTTGTACAGACTTTTGGAGAAGCCTGTATTTACAAGAAAGTGAGTGGGAGCTCTGTAGCATTTCTGGTATTATATGTAGATGACATATTACTGATTGGAAATGATATAGAATTTCTGGACAGCATAAAGGGATACTTGAATAAAAGTTTTTCAATGAAAGACCTCGGTGAAGCTGCTTACATATTGGGCATTAAGATCTATAGAGATAGATCAAGACCTTAATTGGACTTTCACAAAGCACATACCTTGACAAAGTTTTGAAGAAGTTCAAAATGGATCAAGCAAAGAAAGGGTTCTTACCTGTGTTACAAGGTGTGAAGTTGAGTAAGACTCAATGCCCGACCAGTGCAGAAGATAGAGAGAAGATGAAAGATGTTTCCTATGCTTCAGCCATAGGCTCTATCATGTATGCAATGTTGTGTACCAGACCCGATGTGTGCCTTGCTATAAGTTTGGCAGGGAGGTACCAAAGTAATCCAGGAGTGGATCACTGGACAGCGGTCAAGAATATCCTGAAGTACCTGAAAAGGACTAAGGAGATGTTTCTCGTGTATGGAGGTGACAAAGAGCTCGTCGTAAACGGTTACGTTGATGCAAGCTTTGACACTGATCCGGACGATTCTAAATCGCAAACCGGATACGTATTTACATTAAACGGTGGAGCTGTCAGTTGGTGCAGTTCTCAACAAAGCGTCATGGCGGGATCTACATGTGAAGCGGAGTACATAGCTGCTTCGGAAGCAGCGAATGAAGGAGTCTGGATGAAGGAGTTCATATCCGATCTAGGTGTCATACCTAGTGCATCGGGTCCAATGAAAATCTTTTGTGACAATACTGGTGCAATTGCCTTAGCAAAGGAATCCAGATTTCACAAAAGAACCAAGCACATCAAAAGACGCTTCAATTCCATCCGGGATTTAGTCCAGGTGGGAGACATAGAGATTTGCAAGATACATACGGATCTGAATGTAGCAGACTCGTTGACTAAGCCTCTTCCACGAGCAAAACATGATCAGCACCAAGACTCCATGGGTGTTAGATTCATTACTGTGTAATCTAGATTACTGACTCTAGTGCAAGTGGGAGACTGAAGGAAATATGCCCTAGAGGCAATAATATAGTTATTATTTATTTTCTTATATATCATGATAAATGTTTATTATTCATGCTAGAATTGTATTAACCGGAAACATAATACATGTGTGAATACATAGACAAACAGAGTGTCACTAGTATGCCTCTACTTGACTAGCTTGTTAATCAAAGATGGTTAAGTTTCCTAACCATAGACAAAGGAGTTGTCATTTGATTAACAAGGTCACATCATTAGTTGAATGATCTGATTGACATGACCCATTCCATTAGCATAGCACCCGATCGTTTAGTATGTTGCTATTGCTTTCTCCATGACTTATACATGTTCCTATGACTATGAGATTATGCAACTCCCGTTTACCGTAGGAACACTTTGTGTGCTACCAAACGTCACAACGTAACTGGGTGATTATAAAGGTGCTCTACAGGTGTCTCCGAAAGTATTTGTTGGGTTGGCGTATTTCGAGATTAGGATTTGTCACTCCGAATGTCGGAGAGGTATCTCAGGGCCTTCTCGGTAATGCACATCACATAAGCCTTGCAAGCATTGCAACCAATAAGTTAGTTGCGAGATGATGTATTACAGAACGAGTAAAGAGACTTGCCGGTAACGAGATTGAACTAGGTATTGGATACCGACGATCGAATCTCGGGCAAGTAACATACCGATGACAAAGGGAACAACGTATGTTGTTATGCGGTCTGACCGATAAAGATCTTCGTAGAATGTGTAGGAGCCAATATGGGCATCCAGGTCCCGCTGTTGGTTATTGACCAGAGATTTGTCTCAGTCATGTCTACACTGTTCTCGAACCGTAGGGTCCGCACGCTTAAGGTTACGATGACAGTTATTATGAGTTTATGCATTTTGATGTACCGAAGTTAGTTCGGAGTCCCGGATGAGATCACGGACATGACGAGGAGTCTCGAAATAGTCGAGACGTAAAGATTGATACATTGGACAACTATATTCGGACATCGGAATGGTTCCGAGTGGTTTCGGAGAAAACCGGAGTGCCGGAGGGTTACCGGAACCCCCCCCCCCGGGAGAAGTATTGGGCCACATGGGCCTTAGTGGAGAGAGAGAGGGGCGGCCAGGGTGGGCCGCGCGCCTCCTCCCCCTCTGGTCCGAATTGGACTAGGAGAGGGGGGGCGGCGCCCCCCTTTCCCTCTCCCTCTCCCCCTTCCTTTCCCCCTCCTAGTAGGAGTAGGAAAGAGGGGAGTCCTACTCCTACTAGGAGGAGGACTCCTCCTCCTGGCGCGCGCCACAAGGGCCGGCCGGCCTCCCCCCTTGCTCCTTTATATACGGGGGCAGGGGGGCACCCTAGAACACACAAGTTGATCTTCGTGATCGTTCCTTAGCCGTGTGCGGTGCCCCCCTCCACCATATTCCACCTCGGTCATATTGTTGCAGTGCTTAGGCGAAGCCCTGCGTCGGTAGTACATCAAGATCGTCACCACGCCGTCGTGCTGACGGAACTCGTCCCCGAAGCTTTGCTGGATCGGAGCCCGGGGAACGTCATCGAGTTGTACGTGTGTTAAGAACTCGGAGGCGCCGGAGTAACGGCGCTTGGACCGGTCGGATCGGGAAGACGTACGACTACTTCCTCTACGTTGCGTCAACGCTTCCGCTTCGGTCTACGAGGGTACGTAGACAACACTCTCCCCTCTCGTTGCTATGCATCACCATGATCTTGCGTGTGCGTAGGAATTTTTTTGAAATTACTACGTTCCCCAACAGCCTTGGGGGGTACTCCACCCCCCCTGGCCGCCGCCCCCTCTTGGAGATGGGATCTCCAGGGCCGGCGCCCCCCCCAGGGGGCCTATATAAAAGGGGGGAGGGAGGGGCAGCCGCACCCTGAGCCCTGGCGCCTCCCTCTCCCCTGCTACACCTCTCCCTCTCGTGTAGACGCTCGGCGAAGCCCTGCTGCAGGTGACAACTGCATCCACCACCACGCCGTCGTGCTGCTGGATCTTCATCAACCTCTCCTTCCCCCTTGCTGGATCAAGAAGGAGGAGACGTCATCCGCTCCGTACGTGTGTTGAACGCGGAGGTGCCGTCCGTTCGGCACTCGGTCATCGGTGATTTGGATCACTGCGAGTACGACTCCATCATCCACGTTCTAGTGAACGCTTCCGCTCGCGATCTACAAAGGTATGTAGATGCAATCTGAATACTCGTTGCTAGATGAACTCATAGATGGATCTTGGTGAAACCGTAGGAAAATTTTTGTTTTCTGCAACGTTCCCCAACAAAAAGGGCATTGTTTTTTGGACGAGAGTCCACAAAACATTCCATGAAAGGAAGATGTTTGAGCCCTACCAAACTACAAGCAACCGTGGCATCGGTTCGATTCAAAAAAGATGGTTGTTCATCCAACAAGAGTGCAACAAGTATTGTGCCGCATTTGAGAGCGTTGAAGCACGACCCGTGAGTGGTCTCGGCGTTGGGGACATGGTATGCTCTTCTCTTTCTAGCCCTTTCCTTGCTACGGCCATGATACTTCGGCCGTGTATATGTTTGCATGTTCACTTGTTGTTGATCATGTGGTGTAGGCATTTCAATCTTTGGAGGCATTCAAGACCCGGCACAATAACAAGCCATTCACTCTTACGCATTGTTGGACGATCATCAACACTTGCCCTAAGTTCAAGGATCAATACCGTGAACTTCAAAGGAAGAGAGGCAAGAAGACGGCCAAGTTCGCCGGAGGTGGGGATGGCGAGGCGTTGAAGAGGCCGAGGGGCAAGACCAACTCCAAGGTGGACGACATACGTGACGCCTCATCCATGGCCTTGCATGAGACTTTGCATGGCATGATGTCGCATAAGGATGTGAGGAACGAGAAGAAGCGGCAAAGCAAGGACGAGCAAATGAAGCAATACCTAGACCTCCAAAGACAGAAGCTTGAGATGGAGGAGGCGGCCAAGAAGAGGAAGATAGACATGGAGAAGGCGGCCCGGCAAAGGCAACTCGACATGGAAGAGGCCGCCCGGCAAAGGCAGCTCGACATCGAGGCCGACAACGTCAAGGCCAGGCAGAGGCAGCTCGACATCGAGGGCACCAATGCCGCCACCAAAGCGAAGGAGGCGGCCCTTGCGATCGTGAGCGTGGACTTGTCGAAGATGAGCGACAAGACGAGGGCCTGGTTCGAGGCCAGGCAGAAGGAGATGCTTGACGCCGAAGGCCTGAACTAGGTCGTCCGATCGGCGTGGCCGTTCTTTTTGGAGGCTGGCATGGGTGCCGCCCGCCCGCTGGGCCGCTGGCAGTGTGCCGGCGAAAAAACATTCATTTTGGAGGCCGGCTGTGTTGCCGGCCGCTGGCTGTGTTGCCGGCGAGGACAACTATTTATTTTGGAGGCTGGCTGTGTTGCCGGCCGCTGGCGGATGCCGGCGATGGTCGTGTAGGCCGCTGGCTTTGTTGCCGGCATGATGAACTGGGATCGTGAACTGGGGCTTGGCATTTGAAACGTCCCTTTTTTTTTAAATAGACGCGGACAGGATGGAGCAAAAGGATGGGGACGCGCGCTGGGCGCACGGCCACCGCATCCCAGGACAGGCCCGGACACGGTCCCAAATCCCTACCCAAACGGACAGAATTCGGACAAAACGAACGTCCGTTTGAGGTAGCGCGGTGGAGTTGACCTTAGCTTTTGTCACGCTGCGCACTTGCACGGCGACGGCACCGGACATGCATCGCACGGTTGTGTGGACGGTGACGTCGCAGTCAAACCAGGACCGATGTTTCAAGTTGTAGTCAAAACTGTGTCCACATCAGATCGAGATGTCGGGATCATAAATTGTCCAATTTAGAGAGTTGAGGGACTAAGATTTGCTGATTTTGAAGTTGAGTGACCAAATCAAAACTTTAAAAAAAAATAAAGGAATGAAAATATATTTTTCCTTTTCGGGATCATAAACTTCCTTCCTCCCACCTCGCAACAGGGGGCATTGGATAGAGGGCCGACCAGCCTGAATGACATGACAATTTTGCACCTAGGTGATGACCGCAAAAGCAGAAATCACCATAATACCTTTCATGGAACTATTCTCCTGGATTATCAAACCACTGGAGCAGAAGGTTGAGTGGTCACCTTTCCTACTATTAGACTTGCCACACGTCGTGACTTCCTTTGCACCCAAGTTATATACTAGGAAAGCTTAATAAAAGCATCTTCAACAGCCGCATAAAAATTTCGCGCCTAATAAAAGTTATAGCGCGCTACTGTAGCATTTTTAATGCGCCGGGACCAACATTGCTTTAGCAGACGCCCAAAAAAGCACGCGGTGCAAATTGTGAAGTGCGCGCAATCTGGAGTATAAAATATGTTGCGCGCCATAGCGTTTTTTCAGCGCGTGGCTAAAACTTTTTAGCGCTCGCAATATTTTACAGCATTTGTTGGAGCCGTTCGACGCCCAAAAAAATTGAATTTTTAGCGTGTGGAGCTCTTTTTGGGCGCCTGTTGAAGATTCTCTAAGTACGTACTGCATTCTACCGAAACCACTAAACAATGTTCTGGAAAACCCACTAAACAATGGTGAGGTAACTAGAACTACAAGGTAGAAACTAAAACAAGAATTAGAAGACATATGTCATGACATTGATTCATTAAATAGAATTTGAAGCTGTGAATTTCGTCCCCCTTGGAGGGGAATGGAGTTGGTCTGAGGGAGCTGAGGCTTGGAACAGGTTAAGTAGCTACACTGGTTCTTGGCCCTCTCTTAATCTCGCTCGAACTTGAGCAACAATGCGTAAAATGTGTTTTCAGGGAACTACATGTTCATGTTTTTTTTTGCGAATACTGCATGTTCATGTTACACACCATATTAAAATAGAGTTTCGTGAGTGGAGACTGCCTTTATCAATCGAATATTTTCTATTAGCATAAAAACATAGTCTATTGTTATACTTGGAGAAGATCAGCCTAGAAATGAGCGATTGAAAAGTCAGTACCAAGTGGAGAGCAACCAAGGATTCAACAAGTTGGGACTGTTGTACTGGCAATACAAGAAACATCAAACCCTAAACAACTTTATTATTAAAATGACGGGTTTGCTAAAACTCAGTCGACTGGGTTTTAATGAATGCTCAGTCGATGTGCCCGTTGGACCATTTGATGCTTCTAGATTCGTGCATCCTGTCTTCTTTTTCTTTTGTTTGTTTTGCTTCTATGTGTCGGCCAGTTCATGTGCAATCGGCTGGGCTCAAGTTGTTGGGGCGGGGGCTTTTCTTGTCTGGTTCGCCTTTTTCCTTTTGTTTTTTGTGTTTTATCCGTTTTGTCATTAGTTGTGCCACACTACTCAATTTTAATATTAGTAGTTTCAACTACTCAAAAATGACATCATTCTGTTAAGCATGTGCTCAGAAATGCCATCCAACACCGTTATTGTCTAGTCAAAGGCCATTGACCATGGTAAAATGACCAAAATAACCTTGGACCCCACTTGTTAGTGTTACTGTGTCCACAACAATCAGCGGCTCGAGTGGACAACCGTTGTCGCCACAGTCAAATCTGAATGAAAAATCCTCCAAAATGAAACAACAGGGACATTCGCCGATCTAGTCTGTGATGACTCCATATTTTACGCATTTTTAGAGCTCACTTGTTGCCTATTATCTCCGCATATCATGTCCCATTGAGGCAATTATATATCGAAATAGTCCTGTAGGATTCATCTCAACCCTCCGAGCAATGTCAAACCTCCAAGCCAACCGGTCCACAACACGTCTCCTTGCGCTAGAGATCGGGGATACTGTGTATTTCAGTCCAGACTACGACCTTTCCAACTTCAGTGACTCCAGTGCAACCCTATCATCAAATTCTTCGATCAAAATCCTTAACCCTTACGACATCATCTTTTTCAGTTGCCCGAGACAAGACATCTGAATGACAAAGAGGTTGTCATCAACCCCGCGAATCTCCAGTTCATGCGCAAGACTCCATGCAAATTTCAGAGTGCCGTTCAGCGCGACACATTTGAACGACTTGTTCGTGTTGACCTTCGGCACCGCACACCTTTGTTGGCTCTCCAATCTCCCCCTCCTCGACAAAGATGTCGTTCATCTCCCCCTCTTTTAGATTCATGTTCCTCATTGCCACTTTTAGTCTTTCATTCTTCCATCATCACCTGATGCCTTCTTACCCTTCTCCACCTCCCTAGAGTTCGATCCCGTTGACACCATGATCCCCGCTTCACAATCCAATATGGCCTCTCTCGTCTGATCTTACCGCAGAACACCAAGGGCGAGAAGACGAACGGGTCATCCCTTGAGTCAGCCCGAGCGTCTGCGCAAGCTTGGGGGTAGGGATTGGGATAGGTGGCAAACAAGACCTCAACGTTGGTTTGAGGTCGACGGAGTAAGCAAACCCTAGCCGCTTACCATGAAAAACAGGGCAATCCTCCACATGCAGGTAATAAGTGAAATAAGTTTTCTTTGACGGGATAAGTAAACGACGTTCATACTAAACCCCTTGTAGTGTGACGATCAAGATGGCTCAGCAAAAGAAACAAATAAGTTGTTTCTTTGAGACATAATAAAAGGAAAAAAAAAGAAACAAACTTCGTTTGAGGGGTAAAAAAGAACCAAATAAGTGACTGAATCGTGGGTCCGTGAGCAACTTGTGTCGGGCTTTGGCCCAACCAAGTAACAACCAAGTAAAAAGAACCAATAAGACGAACGGCCCACCATCGCCACACAGTCCACCCACACCCAGTCGAATCCCCAAACCCTCGCCGGCTCGTCCGCCGGCGCCGCCGTCTGACCATGGCCGACCCGAGACCGTTCACCAACGTCGATCCTGCGACGGCGGCCGCATTGCGGCGCCATGGCTGTGACCCGCACGAGGTGGACCAATTCGTGGAGCACGTGCTGGCTTACATCTACACCCTCGTCCCCCGCCCGCCGTTCACCGACAACGGCCGGCTCACGGCCCTCGCCGCCTCCACCGACGGCGCCGACCGCATCAGCAGCCTCCCCGACGAGCTCCTGCGCAACATCGTCGCTCGCCTCCCCGTCAAGGACGCCGCGCGCACCGCCGTGCTCTCCACCTGCTGGCGCACGCTCTGGCGCTCCACGCCCCTCGTCCTCAGCGACGCCCACCTCCTCCCCGACGGCCACGTCTGGCCTCCTACGCGCGCCAACTCGCCGGCCGTCACCGCGGCCGTCTCCCGCATCCTCGAAGCGCACCCGGGGCCCTTCCGCTGCGTCGATCTCGTCTGCAGCCACATGAATGGCTACCTTGCCCGGCTCGCGCGGTGGATCCAGCTCCTCGCCGCCAAGGGCGTCCAGGATCTCGTCCTCGTCAACCGACCGTGGCCGCAAGACGTGCCCCTCCCCGCCACCCTCTTCAGCGTCAGCACCCTCACCAGCCTCTACATCGGCTTCTGGAAATTGCCGAGCACGGACGTCCTGCGCGGCGCCTCCTTTCCCCACCTTGTTGAGCTCGGCGTATGCAGCGTTGAAATGGAGCACGACGCCATCGAGTCCCTCGTCGCCAGGAGCCCTGTCCTGGAGATCCTCAACATCGAGGGATGCCGCAGGGAGCTGCGTCTACGCCTTGTCAGCCAGAGCCTACGCTGCGTGCAAATCTGCAGCTCGGTTGTGGAGAACATCACCATGCTAAAGGCTCCATGCCTCGAGCGGCTTATCCTCTCTGGCAGAGTCGGTCGTGGTGCCTTCAGAGTCGGGATTGTCGACGCCCCCAAGCTGCACACGTTTGGATTCTTAGGGCCAGGACAGGTCCTAGAGGTTGGGAAAACGGTCATCATGGTACGTCTCCCGTCTCTCTGTTAGTTCAGTTAGCAAATATGTTCAGCTGATGACTCAATTAGTTGTGTGATGTTCTTCTTGAATTGGGAAAATTTCAGCCCGGGATAAAGGCAAGCACAAGTACCATGCTCACAACCGTGAAAATTCTGAGCTTGAATGTGCGTTTCGGGGTTCGCAGTGACGTCGAGATGGTGCCCACCTTCCTCAGATGCTTTCCCAACGTGGAGAGACTGCACATTATGGTCTTTGTCACCAATTCATGTCCTGCTTACATTTCTATGGATTTCTTGCCTGTTATTTATTTCAAGTCTGTCATTATCTGTCACTGTGATAGCTCTTTATATGGTCGTTTTGGTTTTGTCCACTGTAATATGAGGGATTATAGTGATGCAAGCTAGTGTTTTGCTGCACAAGCACAATGATTATTATGCCGGCATCTTGATTTATAGTGTTCTGCTTCTGTAGGTATGTCCAGAATTTTTTTCTGTAACAAACATGAGACATGCAATGCTTATTTCTGACTTATGAAAGCTACACATAGTAAACTAGCACATTCATGTCGACAGTTCTCGAGGCTGTTTCGGTATTGGTAATACCATAATCGCTGCATGGATGCTAGTACGTTGGTTTGATCATATCAGGACCTTAGGAACTTATCCTGACTAACTTATTATAGAAAGAGGCTGTTGTAGCTCACATCGGGAAGTTCGTGTTAAAGAACATATCTAGCAAAATATTGTTAAGACCAAAGTCGTCCATTCTGGTCCGAAGTTTGCAGCCTCACATATATCTTAATTTACCGTCGATGGATTTATGCTCAGCACTCTTGTTAGGATAACATGATTCATTGTTTTTTTTCTCTCTGCAGTCTGCACTACTAGGCTATTTCGTAATTTGTACAGTCTGGTACTTCCACCCATTGAAATATAGACTTGTCATTTCTACTGCAAATCGGATCCAGCATTTAGTTATGGACCAGTATAGATTCCAGTATTTAGTGTTGAGCAGTTAGCACTGCATGCAGTGTAGATTCTGAATCTTAGCCTAAAGAAAATGCTCCATTTGCTCACAAAAAGGGAATTATAATACCATTTTCTTCCTGACAGCTAATAGAAACTACGGACTTATTTATCTCAGCTTATTATTCTTAACAATTTCCTCTACACGTCAATTGAAAAACTTGTTCCATCTTGCAACAGATTTAGTTGCTTGCAGTGTTCTCGCTTATTTGCATATATCTGTCAAGTCAATTATCATTAAAGTTCTTTATGGTCTTTTTAATTTCTTCTGCTGAGTAATTTGCCCGTGAATAACAGATTAAGATGATGATAACGGCGTTATTATGACTAGGCGTACCTGACAAATTATCATATACAGTACATTCTTATTCTTGACCAATATAGCTAAAATAAGCCAAGCATTACCATTTATTCTCGACAATCAGGTCGTCTGTACCCATGTTCCTCTGTTTATGTTATGATATTTCTTACTGATATTTTGATTTATATTGCTTTGCCTCTTGACTTCTGGTACGTCTAACTCTTGACCGATCTAATCTGTTTTTTGCAGAGCAAAAGATGCGATCAACCCACTGGTAACCACCTCACCCGCAAGTTCTGGGAGGAGTCTGGTCCCATCGAAAATGTCGTCTCGCGCATCCACACGATGTGCCTCCGCGAGTTCAGAGGGGACACTGGTGAGGTTGGCTTCCTGGAGTTCTTCTTCGGTAGCGCGCGCTCGCTGCGGTCCGCGTTCATCGTGATGGCCAATCCAGGCTTCACACCGTACTCGACGAAGGAGGCGGTCGCCAAGGTGAGACACAGCTGCGGAAACATGGCATCTGAGTCCAGCTACCAGTTTGTGGTTGTGAACCAGGGACAACCAGGGGGTCCTCCCTGGAACTTCAAAACCGGGGCGGATTTCTCTTTCCCTGACCCGTTTTCATTCGCCGCGGGGGTCTTCCAAGCTTAGCCTCTGTGGAGTAGTGGGGTGTTGTGTTTTCGCTGCAAGCCATGGAGTGGATGTGGTATATCTATTGCTACCCGCGGCCTTATGTTGGTCTGTCGAATTTGCGGCTTGGCGTGTGGTGCTATCAACTGATATTTTACTTGCCCTGTAACCCATGCTACCAATTTCCCTGTCCGTCTATCTATCTATCTATCTATCTATCTATCTATGCTCCTTGAACCATTTCATTGTGGCTAAATGTTCCATTCCTGGTGTGTGTTTTTACATAAATGGGTAGCCGAAAATGGCTCCCCCTGTTCCGTTCCATCTCTTGAATGGAACATGATAGATAGTTGAGGTTCTTTTCAAACATGAAAGGCGTAGAAAACCTAGGGTAACAATAGCGAAGCATTACACTTGAGGCAGGGGAAGCGCCATAACCAAATAGAGGAGCTTCAGCTCTGTCCTCATGGCGTCTTTGCATAGGTGTTGTACATCCATCCATGCCCAGCCGCCCCTTGACCACATTGTGTGTGTGTTCAGGGATGGTATGGTTGGGGTTCCTGGGATGGCTCTGCCCAAACCCAATATCACGGCATTTTACATTCTGATTTGCTGGAGCATGTGGAAGCAAAGGAGCAGAGTTTTTGGAAGCAAAGGGACTGGCTGCTGCGGAAAGGGAAATTATATGCCATTTGTTTAAATCATGATGTAGTATGAAGTCAATTGTTTGATCATGTAGTATTGGTTGAGCAGGGGAGTGGATTCTCACTCACCTGGTGGTTCCCTTATAGTTTCTTTGAGAACACACCAAGCCACAGAACCTGGCGAACAATGGGAGTTCGCCACAGCCAATCAACGTTGACGATGACGCTAATGGTGACCATTGTGCAAGGACTGAAGAACACCTGCTATCGACAAAACAGGAGCTTCGACTGGTAAGTTGATAATATTGCAGGTGAGTGCCTGGTTGAATAATTCAAACAGACCCGATCCAATCGAATTACAAGAAGAACGACCAATACTGGAATGATGTTGATGCTGTCTACAACAATATCATCCCCAAAAAATGTGAAGGGTCGCTTTGGAAGAATTAAGATAAGGGTTGCGGTTTTGTGAGAGCTATAAGGAGGCTCATGCTGTAGTGGTGAAAATGATGCAGATTTAAAGAAGAGGGCAATGGAAACTTATGGGGCACATCACAAACAAGACGGTCCATTTATGTTTGAGCATTGTTGGGAGTTTCTAAAAGACCAACCAAAATGGGATGCCTATTTGAAACACATAGAAGATCTAAGAGGCGGACAAAAGAAAGTATAGTGTTTGATGATGAAGTGGGGTAGCATTTCACTCTAGATGAGCTCAATATGAACGTTCACTAGGTGGCAAGCAATCTAAGGAGTAGCATAAATGAAAAACAAAGGACGAATGTTGTATAATAGATTGAAGATGAGCTTAGCAAGTTTGTAGATGCTCAATCTCCAAGGTGGAATATGAGAGCATCATTGTACATTCTTTCACCTCCTATTGGGCAGTAAACACAATCTATTGAGCTCCGCAGTTTCCTCCATCTTATGCAAGTCGGCGCCATGGCACCGTGCATCGCCCGCCGTCATGAAGGGTGCCACCTGCTCGGCCATGGCCAACGGCGGCGCTGGCGAAGGTTTGTGGATTTGGGGGTTTCTGAGCGTAGTGTGGAGGCGACTGGTTGGTTCTGCGGCGGTCTTGATGTCTGCTTGGGCCGAATTCCAACACGCGGTTGCTCATGGGCCCATGAGTGAGTATGGAACCACAAGTCAGCCACCCACTTGTTCATTCTGCTAAGCTCCTCTCTCATCACCAAAAAGATGCCATCTCTCATCGCTAAAACGTTTGGTTGGGTTAGCTTAATAATGCTTTGTGTCACTTCAGTCAAAATTATACTCCCTACATCCAAAAATAAGTGTCATGACTTTAGTTCAAATTTGAATCACAAAGGAAGTACATTCTATACCGGTATAGATTGTAGAACAATCCTTACACAAAATTTCTTGGAAAACATTCTTCATCACAAGATTGATTATAGCACGCCTCCCTCCACCGCAAGTGTCCCGCACACATACCTTTCCCCGTTACCACAACTTTATTTATATTTCGATCTTATCTTTTTACCTGATACTCCTTCTCAAAATATAAGGCCGCTTGACTTTGCACGGTCTTTGATGCACGATTTTGACCATAATATAAACCAAAGTAGTACATGGATTGAACATGTATTATCATCGTATTTGTCTTGCAAAACAATTGTATTTCATATGTCTTCATAATAATTTTATAGGCATACAGTAAGTGAAAATCATAGTCAAAATTGTGTGATGAAGACCAAAAAAGTAAACACACACCTTATATTTTGGAATGGAGGGAGTACTTCTTAGCTTCTTCATCTCCTTCCACATGTCTCGTGTCTCATACAACCAACATGCCTTCATGACTGCATAACCTCATCACGTCGCCCGTCTATTCCACAACAGTGTCCCCAGGTGTGTTACTCCCTGCATTCATCCTCGCATGGGCTCCAGGCTCTTCGCAATTGCTACAACATTGCTATTGTGAGGGGGCACCCGAAGATGCATCGATGATGCGGGGAAGGACGCCAATATCTCCCATTGCTGCGAGCGGGCTGACGCGCCATGTTGCGAACCAGCCGTGTGCTGCAATAAGCGGTGGCTAGCTAGTGTTACAACCTTAAGGGATGTATTCGACGGGCGTGCCAATGCCGCCACAAGGTCGGGTGTGTTGTAGGCGGTCACCGAGGCAGCGATACTGTGAGGTCACCGACATGTTGCAATGCAGCATGCAGGGGGGTTGACAGAGGTGAACGCCACTTGCCGTAGCGCCGCAACGCGGCACGAAGGGAGAGGCTGAAGGCAGGCGCCGCTCACCGCAGTACTGCAATGCAGCACTCAATGGGAGACCAGAGGTGGGTGCCGCTCATCGCAGTGTTGCAACGCATAATGCAAGGGGGTCGGGGCCGCTGGCCGCATTACTGCAATGCACTGGCCGCACTACTGCAACGCAGCGCACGGGAGCTTGCCGGAGACGGGGCCGCTCGCTGCTACAATCCGGGGCTCCCCTCACGACGGCCACATAGGATGCTGCACTGACGTATCTCGCCTACACTTCAAGGGTAGCCGATTCTACCACGTGGACCAACAAATCTCGCCATCAGAATCCCAAAACCAGCGATACGTTTGGGACGCTGGTTCCAACTCTCAATCGAGTGGATAGGCTGATAGGCAGTTAGGAGGGAGGTGCCCTGTCCAGGAAGGGAAGGGACAACGACGTCTATGGGTGGAGGTCGGCGGTTTGGGTGCGAGGGTGGGGACAATGATGTTGGGGCGGGAACTCCACTAAAAAAAGTTTAATCCAGGAACTTTAGAAACTTTTACCAATAAATGAACAAAATTAATGCTCCTAAATTTGAATTGTTTCAAAACACAATAATGTAGTATTGCTCCCTTATTTGATGATATATAGTTTATTAGGTTTTATTAGAGTTGAGCAGGGCATGGAAGCTGAAAGCTCTAATATGTCGCCCCTGTGCTAGACTAGACCTCATTTATTGACCTACAAAGTCTTGTACTGTCCAAGGATCTTGTTGCTCACTCTTTACACCCCTGGGCAGCAAGAAGGATAAACGGGTCTGGTTTAGTATTATGTAACGGCCCTCAGCCATCAGGCGAACCCGTAAGGCGCTCTAGCAATGGAGAAATGCATCGACCAGGCTATGAAACCATACCATCATTGAATACTAGCTACTGTTATCGTAGTTTTTTTTACTCCTTTCGTGTTTGTTTGAAATTTAAAAACCTGAAGCATGTGTCGCATGTTTCATTCGAGTAATGGAACCGTTTTCGGCTTCCTGTTGATATAAAAAACACTCAGCAACTGCAGGGAATGAAACATATTGCCACAGACAAAATGGTTCAAGGACCATAGATAGGTACATAGGGAATGAAACCTGAAGCATTTACAGGGCAGCAAAAAATATATTTGCTTGACTAGTCTGCTTTATACTCCTCCCGTTTCTTTATATAAGGTGGATTTGTTTTTTGCTAAAATTCGAGAATGTACGGTGCATTTCTTCTATTTCCTCATAATTCCCTTGTTAGTCCTCCAGAAAAATGAAAAATATCTCTCTCCTGATTATCTGTATCTCTCCTTGTAGCAAAAGAAGGAAAGTATCTCTTGTCGATTTCATGCATCTCTTACTTTCCTTACTAATTGATTTACTTACCACTAATCAACAGATTTGCCAAGGGTAATTTGATCCTAACATGTCTATAATTCCGTGCCTTGGTCATCGTGCCAAAAACAATACACCTTACATAACGGAACGGAGGGAGTAGTTTGCATCAAGCCTAAAATTTGAGAGACCAACGCAACGGCACGGCACGGCCAGAAACAGATACCACCCTTCATAGTTTGCATCAGAAAATAATCAGACCCGGTCATGGAAAGAAAAATCTGCCCTGTCTTTCAAGCTCCAAATGTTACCTCCTGCAGGGCCGGTACTCTCACGGGCAACCGTCTTGGATTCACCTGCCTTGATTCTTGAGCTACATCTCACTTTGGCATACGCCTCCTCCGCCGAGAACGGTGTGGGCTTGGATTGGCCAGGAAAACAGACGCGGTCTTCAGCGCCCGTGCGCTCCGGAAGAACTCGAGGAAGCCAGCCTCCGCCGGGTCCCCTGTGAACTCACGGAAACTCGTCACCTTGATGCGTGAGAGGAGGTTTCCTTTGGGATCAGACTCCTCCCAGAACTTGAGGGTGAGGGATCATCACATCTTTTGCTCTGCAAGAATGGTAGGATTAGACAACACTTGGAAAGCATCCCTGGAAGCCTCAAATGAATTACGTTGTTGGAGAAATGACGGATCAATACTTCCACGCATGAAACTAGCACAAAGTACCAACCAGCCCACTGGACAGAAAAACAATTGTGCTCATGTTGTCACCATATATGCAACCTCTTCTGTATATAACAAATAAAAAGTGAGGAAGCAGAGTTCGGTCAACCATGGAGGTCTTAAACAGGTGAACAGTTTCGCAGAAATACTGTCCGAGACAAACTTTCAGATGTGAGCCACGACAAGTACCGCATATGGCGCAATTGGTGTAATAGCATCAATTTGGTAGGAGTGGTATACCCAGGGGCGAATCCAAGGGGGGACGATTTATCCAGAGACGGAGCCAGGATTTGAACATAGGGGGGGCAAAAAGTCTTTCAATTCAGCGATTTATCGTCCAATTTATCGCTACTCTTCGGGTGACCGATAAAATTATGCCTTATCTTCACCATTTGTCGTTTGGGCCTGTTTATCGCTATGACAAGCGATTTATCGGGAATCTACCGATAAATTGGGTCTATTCATAGCACTATGTTTATTTACGTTTTGCGGACCTTGTTACGGCATATGTACTTTTGTCTTATTTTGTTTGTCCTTATACGAGGATTCTTTTTTTTGTGAGAGAATTTCCGATCTATTCATATTCAATCATGGCAGTACAACGAATACCAGAAATAATAAAAATTACATCCAAATCCATAGACCACCAAGCGACGACTACCAGCACTGAAGCGAGTCGAAGCCGCGCCGCCGTCGTCGCCCCTCCATCGCCGGAGTCGGGCACAGCTTGTTGTAGTAGGCAGTCGGGAAGTCATCGTGCTAAGGCCCCATAGGACCACCACACCAGAACAACAACCGTCGCAGATGAAGAATAACGTAGATCAGAATGATCCAATCCGAAGACACACGAACGTAGATGAACAACGACGAGATCCGAGCAAATCCACCAAAGATAGATCCGCCGGAGACACACCTCCACACGCCCACCAACGGTGCTAGACACACCGCTGGAACGGGGACTAGGCGGGGAGACCTTTATTCCATCTTCAGGGAGCCACTGTCTCGTCTTCCTGAGTAGGACACAAACCCTAGCAAAACTGAAAGAAACGACTAAAAACGGAGCCCTCCCGCCGGCCCTTGCCGAGGTCCACCGTGCCCCCATGGCCCTAGGGCCACCGGAGAGGAGGCAGGCCTGCGGCGGCGGCGGCGGAAGGCAGAAACCCTAGCTTTTTTTGTGGAGGAAGGAGGAAGGAGGAAGGAGGAAGGATTCAAAGGCTAGGAATCAAGGTTATAGCATATTTTAGTGTTGAAAACCTGGGATTTGCAAAAAAATGGCCGATTAATAGTCGACCAATAAAATCGATCAATCGGACGATTCTGATTAATCTCTAATCTCCAGCTGACCGAGATGCTAATGATAAGCGATATCCTCAACATTGACCAAAACAGTGACGAATTGATCAGCCAAGAATCATGAACTAGTTCAAACCACACACCCTACAAGCACATATGAGATGCCAAGTGGGTTCACTGTTTAGAGTAATCAAGGTGAATTATTATTTTTAGGAAAAAGCCTTCATGATTAGCTTTATTAATTTAAAGAGCGCTTACATCGTCAGCTAGAAGTCCGGAAAAAAATCACGAAGTGCGTCCAACCACAAGATTGATGGATCAACATGTCCATTATAAGCTACCATATTAGATTCACGATTACAATGGCAGCGATCGTTGAATGGCCAGTATTTTGTTGAATTGCTTCTACGGTGACTAAATTGTCCATCCGTATCAAGATAGAGTTGGCACCAATAGTACTGGCTAGTTTGAGTCCCTCCACAAGTGCGCTTGCTTCTGCCCACGTGCTCAAGTTTAGCCGTTGCCGCGCCCACAAACATACCGCTGCTATCCCTTATAATTGGGGGGCCGCTACGCGTCGGCCTGCGGATCTTTTAAAAAGATCCGCCGCCTCGCAGGTCGTTGGATGTGGCATAATCGTGTGGCTCAACGTCTCTCTTTACTTCGCAACAATGGTCTTGTTGCGGAAACATTTACAATAAAGATTATGTCGCAGAATATATTTTTTGCAACATAGGATGTGTTGCAGGATTTTTTTGCAACAGAGTTTTTGCTATAGATTTGTTTTTTGCAACAGAGGTTTTGTTGCAGTTTTTTCGCAACAGAGTTGATGTTACAAAAGATTGTCTAAGTTGCAGTCGTCGTTCGCTGTTATGGTTCAGAACACCACCGTTGTTGCAGGATAAGGCAGAGGACACGAGGTTGACAAGATAAATAACGGAGTATGTGTGCGAGCGTGCGTGACGACGCATGGATCATGGCGATCCAACGGCTGTTATGCGTAGGCCGGTGAACCTATTAAAAAGGTCCGTCGGCTCGCAAGCCATCGGATAACATGCTCGGTGGATTGAGCGACCGAGCATCACTTTTAATCATTGCAACACAAGTCATGTTGCAGGAAATTCCTGCATCACGGGTCATGTTGCAGAATTTTTTGCAACATATGTCAAGTTACAGAATTTTTTTACAGCACATGTCTTTTTACAGTTTTTTTAAACAGAGCTCTTGTTGCAATTTAATTTTTTTTACAATATATTTCTGCAACACAAGTCTTTTTATATTTTCTTGCAACATATAGATTGTTGCACAAAATATTGTAGAAGACAGTAAACAACGCTCAGCGGTCACGTTGACCGAAAGAAAGAAAAAGATAAAACGTCCAGGCAGGACACATCACATGAACAAGCCGGCGGATGGCACGCGAGCATCGGCCGGTTGAAGCCAAGCTTTTTCCTTATAATTGCCCCGCAAGCACCCGTATTATCCTCTTCTGAGAAGACAACATCAACATTAAGAATAAGTTGGCCCAGCATCGGTTTTCTCCATAGATTCTGACGAGGGGTTGCTGCAGGTTTGTTGGCTGCTCTCACAAAATTCGTGGTGAAGATGTAGACGCGGATGCGGTACCCGAGCCGGTCGCCGGGCGCCGCGTCCAGCGCTGGCGCGAACCCCGTGCGACGGTGCCCAGAGATGTTCACCGCAGAGGGACCGACGATGTTTTTTTTTTTTTTGAGTGTAGGGACCGACGATGTTGGCACGTACGGACGCACGGACGCTGGAGTTCGCGCGTGTGTTCACGTGCTCGGACGGAAGGAGAAGTGGGCGCGCATTTCTTGACACGGATGCCACGTCAGCTGTGCCTGTGCGCTGGGGTTTGCATTTGTTGCCAAGTTGGCCTGCAGGCCGAGGCGCACCTCAACAAATCCACCCATGCCTCTTCTTGTAGCGCTGCATGGGCAGCAGGCGTATACAGATCAACACGACACCACAAGCGGTCTAGGAGATTCATGACCACAGACGTAGAGCACAGGAGATTCGGAAAACTGAGGTGCTATGCTAGATGAAAGTCCCATCAAACACACGAGACATTTACATTCATGCAGGTGAAAATCGAATCCAGGGCTTACATCGTCGACTGCGATCTTCACTTGCTAGGAAAATGCACTAGTTCTAAAGGGCGTTTTACATTCAGGTAAATGCTGCCTTGCTCTGAACCTGATCCCCACCAAACTTGCACCTTGGACAACAGCCAAAAGACTAGCCCACCAACAGGAACATCATCAGAGCAAACTGATACAATAGAACATAGTGCCAAACATTTTGTCCCTGCTCACCGGCTTTTCCTCCTGGTTATAGGAGACTTCTGCTCCGAGATCATCTTTAACAGATTCACGAGCGACTGCAGCCTGTCCCACACGCTGATGCCGTACAGAGTCTCCACGAGCAGCTGCTGGAATGCAAATCCATTCTCGGAGACAGGATACTGCGAAACGATCATTAGCTGGCTATCAGAAACAGAGTAACAAGCAAAATCATGGAAGCCTGGCATTATGTGGGGAAACAGCAAACCTGAATAGGCTTGGGGATCATTGTTTTGACGTATGGCCACCACCTGTCTTGTACAACTGCCTTTACAAGGCAGCAGGCCCGCAAGCCTTCCACGCCAGCGAATCTTCCAAACCCGCTGTCTTTAACACCACCAAAGGGCAAAGACTGCACGCCCGAGAAAGAGAAGTGAGTCTACTTGCAATCGCAGTGGTTAACATAGAAGAAACAAGGAACAATTTATGCCTGCAATTCTATGATACTAGTGTGGTAAATAGTACTCCCTCCGTTCACATATATAAGATGTTTTGGATATTTCAATATGGACTACATACGGACTGAAATGAGTGAACATACGCACTAAAACGTGTCTATATACATCCGATTCGGAAAAGTTAGAACACCTTATATATTTGAGAACGAAGGGAGAACTATATCTGCAATATACATGTGTGTACTTCCAAAATATCTTTGGAATGCTTATTCTTTAAGCTGTGTGCCAATTACTACAAAACAGAGAACACAAACTGTATAGTGTTACCCACCTGACACATATAACTTGAAGCAAAGTCATTGATTGCTGCAACACCACAATGCACTTGAGATGCTATTTTGATGGCACGCTTCTGGTTGCCAGAAAAAACAGCACAGCCAAGACCGTATTTAGAGTCATTTGCAAGTTGGATGACCTCTTCGTCAGAAGAGAATTTCATGATTGGTAGAATCGGCCCAAATGCCTGTTAATCAGCAGTAACAGTGGTAAGGCTAACATCATTGGCACAAAACCGAAATCATACATACTTCACTACAGCCTACCTCTTCCTGCATAATTTTCATTGTGTGATCAACATTCACTAGAACAGTTGGGGGGAAGAATTGATCAACAGCATCTTCACCCAAATTCCCAAAGCTCCCTCTGACAGCAATTTCGGCACCTTTGTCAAGAGCATCATTAACAAGATTCTGAAGTCTCTCAGAGTGCTCTATCATACAGATTGCACCCATATCGTATCTGCCAGATAATGGGGGGCCCTAGGAAAAGCAAAATCGAAAATGAGAACGGAAATCATAACATAAATACTACAAGAAAAGATGACTACGAGCATGAACTGTTAAAATTATCTGGTGTCAACTGTTAAACATAGAGTATGTTTAGACTGAGTAACATATGGTGAGGTGGAACTGAAATAGCAATAAACATGATGAAAACAAAAGTTAAATGTGAATGTAGAAGTTGGATTTGGACGGCGGAACAGTTCTAAGAATACCTACAATACAGGAAAATGTAAAATAGCAACAGAGGTGAATCTTTGTCCTCAAATTCAGAACTCAAAAGGCGGGCAATAAAAATTGCACTTGCGCATGTAACTATTGACTGCAAAATACACCTGTTAAATTACAACTGATATTGATTTCATTGTCTTTACTACGCGAGAAACAAAGCTATGATAGAATTCAGAACTCAAAAGGAGGGAAATCAAAATTGCACTTGCACATCTGGCTATTGACTGCAAAATACAGTTGTTAACTTACAACAGATATTGATTTGATTATCTTCACTACGCGAGAAACAAAGGTAGGATAGATATCCTTGTGGACATAAAATCTTTCAGCACCAGCACAGTTTTGTCCACTAGATTGCAGTGCAGCTCTCACAGCAATTTGAACAACCTTCAAATGGGGAAGGGCTATAGGTTAGTTGCTATTGTTGAAGAGAACAAGCTGGCATGACATACACAACATAAAGCTACACTTACATTGGGTAAATCCACATCTTCGCACACAATAAATGCATCTTTGCCACCAAGCTCAAGAGTTACAGGTATTAATGTTTCGGATGCTTTTTGCATAATCTGTGATAGGCACAATACTCAACACATTAAATAAAGTAACAGAGAAAGTAAGCAAATTAAGTGTATGCATGCAGCACCGATCATGGTATCTATAATGGCATAACTAATATTAGCGGCATGGGATTAAGAAATCACTACTTCAGATGCGAGTTATACCATCCTTCCAACACCAGGTGATCCAACAAATATTATTTTGTCCACTGAAGATACAAGAGCTTGACCCGTTTCCGCAAAACTAGAGGGGAGAAAAAAGAGGCCAGCAGGTAGGGCATGTCAGTAATTAGCCTGAACACCAAGAAAATGCAGAAGCTACATTCGTACCCAGTTACTATGTGAACCAGATTATCTGGGGCACCAACAGCTAACAGAGCTGCTTGTATGATACGAGAATAAAAACAGCCAGACCAACTCGCATGCTCTGAAACCTGTAAATCAGCATTTCATTAAATAGAATAATGGATAACATTGCGGTAATTTGTTACTTAAATCAAGAAAATGAATGAAAAGGTAAAATTTCAGAGGGTATAAAGAAAACTAACTTTGCAGAGAAAAAGCAAATGAACATATGATTGTTTCTGTATGTTTGAATTGGCACAACAACAAAAGTTAATGACATGATCAGCACAAAATTTGTGAACTATGAAATTCATTATTTTCATGAGAGTTACTAGCTTCACCTTATGGAACACAAATGGTAGCCATAATCGACTCAAAGTTGATACATAATAAATGCAACGCATGGAGATCATCGAATAACAAAAGTCAACAGGTTGACCTAAGACTATGAGTATGTGAGAGTTTCCATGTCAATGGTTTGTAAGGCAATGTAGTCAGGACGAATTGGGGTATTTCAACCTTGTAAATCAGCATCCATGCTCTGACGGCTATACCCAGGTTACAAACAAGACCGTACTCTGAGCAAACAGTAGATTGCCATAAGTAATAAGCTCCAGACTTCAAGCTAAGCTAAAGCATTTTTTCTAACAACGGAATCTCGATGAAAAATGTACAGGAACTGAAAGACTCTTTGTTGTGCTTGATCATAACCAAGAACGTTTACTCATATCAAATTATAGATGATATTCATCTGATTACTTACCTTTATAACTGCTGCATTACCAGAGAATACTGCAGCCAACATCGGATTGAAGACATTATGGAAAGGATAGTTCCATGATACAATTGCACCAATAACCCCAAGAGGGTGGAATTCAACTTTTGCACTTTTGTGCAGCATTGATCTCCCACAAGATCTGAACAGTATTAAAAGAAAATACATGCAGGCCATAAGAAAACAAAACAATACTTCACTACTGCAGCATAAAAAGAATTGGTTAAGACATTATTTTAGGTGTTATGAAATGAATGCCGTCGGTAACAGTGCAGCAGTGTACACTTGCTGTCTTTCTAGCTAATAGAATATTACTGTGACATGTGCAAAAATTAAAAGGCCTATTTTCTGCACAAGAATTAACAGAAATTGCTAGCCCAATATCTGCAGTATGTTCAGGTCCTAGCGTGTAGTCATGTTTTAATCAAGAGCAGAACTCATTTTCTGTTCATCTAATTTCCAATGTTCATACACATTATGGTACTAAATAATGCTAAACAGCCCCAGTGATGTTACATATCATAAGTGAACCATTGTGTAGTTCAGGTGTCAAACACAAGTCACACCTACTGTGCTTAACTTACCTCAACTTTTCCTCTGTATGATTCTATTTGTTTAACATACATGGTTAAATCAACATTAAACATTGGCATTGCATGGCTCTTAAATTATTGTATACATCACACTAGGATATTTCTGGTTACAAGAATCTAACCTGTACTCAGGTTTTAACCACTTCTCACCCTCATCCAGAAGCCAATGAATCTTCTCACAGGTGGTCATTATCTCACCTAATGAAGCGTCAACCATAGTTTTTCCAGTGTCCCGAGATGATATCCTACACAAAAATAACAGTGTGGACCCTCAGACCTTCAATATGTTGGAAAGTGTGAGCAAATAAAACAGAAGGAGAGACCATCGATCAGGACTAAGTAAACCCTTCATCAAGGGTAGACACTATTTGGAAAAAGATCATTGGCATCTGGTACAATCAAAAGATAAGACTGTTTTTGAATTCCCAATTTGTCCTTACTCGCATATCAGATCCTGATGTTCAAGTATATACTTCAGAAGGATACGGAGAAACTGCCGCCTTTGTTTGAAGCTACTTTTTGCCCATACCTCTTGTGCTTTACGTGCTTGTGCAACGTGCTCCTGGACCTAATGAGTCAAAGAACAAGTCATACAAAATAGAAAGCCACATTAATGAAGGTCCAAACTATTGCAAAAACAGTACATAAACAAGCTTTGCCTTCTCTTCAATCATGACTAAGGAAGGGTGAACCATTATTTCTAGTCAATAATGCAAAAGAAGATAATCAGACTGGCCAACCATATAGTAGCATACATTGTACTTACGGAGAATGCAACAATAGCAAACCAGCAACATACCTCATCAGGAGTCAAAGCAGGGAAGTATCCCAAGTATTTCATAGTAGCTGGCTCGTAGCATCGAACCATATCAGTCTGAGCAGCTTTCCCCTTCCTTGGTACCTGCAGCAGAGCATAAACTCAACATGATAAAGTTCAAATAAATGCAGCTCCTGCTGCTACAATGGGTCATTTTGAGCTTTTGGTACTTCAGCTGAAAGCAAATCACCGCTACTTGGAAAATATTTGTAGTGCTTCTCTAGAACCATTACAAACCTACATTGGCACCAAATCAGATTCTAGCCAATCAAGGGTGGACAGTTGGTTTTCCCCTAGCGTGTTGAACCCACTTCTTATTTTTCCCTTTTGGTTGTAACTCTGTTTCTTTCCGTTACGGAAATAGGGAAAATATCAGTAGGGAAACCCGGCTCGAAATAAAGTATGCATTTCATTTAGAGGATATTGCTGTCTTACCGCATTGAACCATTTAGACCCTGAGAAGGTGAGACCTAACCACGTTAATTACATGTCCAAAGTAAAATCAGTTATGTTTGTAAATCATTTGCCCACCAAATTGTTATCAATGGCGTTGCTAAACTTTACTGAGCGCATCTTCTAGTTGTCAAAGCCACAAGCACAGAGAACTTGAATTTTGGGAGACATCAAGCTATCCAACATAAATAACATTGAAATCGGTTTACAGGAAACCATCAGCAGGCACGCATGCGCCAGATGCTTTCAGGCACAGCAGATCACGAAAACACACGCGTCCCAATATTAACTTAGGTGGGAGGAGCCAGCATTCACGTTTGTGCATTGGATCATTATTACTGCATCAGATCTACTGGATGCCCTATGTACTCGGAGTTAGCCATATCAGCATGCTACAGCTTAATCCACTAGACCACCCTATACATGTCTCATACAAACGGCAAAATAATCACATACACCAATTAGTAATATTACTGTGTGGCGTTATTCTTGAAACCATACAGCAATGTGCAACCCCAGGTTACACCAAACCATGATCGGAGTATCCAGAACAAGCAAAATTCAGTACTAAACTACTAGTAGCAGAATCGCTGGGTCGGTCACCCCCCTCACTACATCAAGTTGGCTCGCACCAAACCGGATCACACTGATCCTAATGTAACCGCTGATGCATCAGATGCTTTCTAGAATCCCAGATCATGAAAACACACATCGCATAGGTTAACTTATTAGGTAGGGCGAGACAGCATTCAGGTTTGTGCACTGGATCATCCATTCACCCGAATCATCAACAGGGAGGGAAATGCAGAGGGGGGGACTCACGTATATGAAGCTATCCTCCTTGTTCTGGTTCACCTCCTCCATCACTGCAGCAAAATCCAACCACGGTTAGTAAACCCTGGTAAACCCCTGACAATCCTCCGCGGGAAATCACCAGCATACAGAACACAGTGAGGGGAACGTGGGGAGGGCGGCGGCGTACCATCGGAGGCGTCGACCTCCATGGAGGGGACGGTGGGCGGGATGAGGAAGAGCAGCACGCGGCAGAGCGCGTAGGCGGCGGCGAGCACCAGCAGCGGCCACCAGAACGCCATGGCCCCCCCTGGCTAGGGCTCCGGCTCGCCGTCGGCTCCGGGGCGGCGGCGAAGGAGGGAGAGGGGCGGGGGGCGCTCAGGTGAGGCGGCGAGATGGCATCGGAGGAGGTGGGGAATGGAATCAGATCGGAGGGGAGGGAGGGGGGAGAGGGATTTTGGAGCCTGGGAGGAGATGGCAGCAGTACTTTATTCGATTCGATGAGTGGAGCGGCGACAGTGGGGAGATGCTCCGCTGGTCTGGTGCCACTGGCGTCCGACGGCGAGGAGAGCGGTGGCCGCCTCGTGCCCTCCGCCGTGCGCGGTTCGCGAACCGCACGCCGCGCGAGCCTATCCGTCCGAGTCCGACCGTGAGGGCGTGCACACGGGGAAAGGGTTGTTTTTTTTGCACAAAATGCTCACACGACTGAAATTCCATTGTAAAAAAATACCCAAAACGATAGCGGTACATCTGTAAAGCATTGTTTCAAATGTAGGTGAATGCTCACACGGCTGAAATTCCATTTTTAAAAAAGTACCCAAACACGGATTTCGACGGTGTCCTATTTAACGTGAATGCGGCCGTCTCTAAAGCATAACCCCAAAACGATAGCGGTAAATCTGTAAGAGACATCATAGATCGCACCATATCTAGTAAAGTACGATTACGACGTTCGGACACACCATTGCGTTGTGGTGTTCCGGGTGGCGTGAGTTGCGAAACTATTCCGCATTGTTTCAAATGTAGACCAAACTCGTAACTCAAATATTCTCCTCCACGATCAGATTGTAGAAACTTTATTTTCTTGTTACGATGATTTTCAACTTTACTCTGAAATTCTTTGAACTTTTCAAATGTTTCAGACTTGTGTTTCATTAAGTAGACATAACCATATCTGCTTAAATCATCTGTGAAGGTGAGAAAATAACGATATCCGCCGCGAGCCTCAACATTCATCGGACCACATACATCTGTATGTATGATCTCCAATAAATATGTTGCTCTCTCCATAGTACCGGAGAACGGTGTTTTGGTCATCTTGCCCATGAGGGACGATTCGCAAGTGCCAAGTGATTCATAATCAAGTGGCTCCAAAAGTCCATCAGTATGGAGTTTCTTCATGCGTTTTACACCGATATGACCTAAACGGCAGTGCCATAAATAAGTTGCACTATCATTATCAACTCTGCATCTTTTGGCTTCAACACTATGAATATGTGTATCACTACTATCGAGAAAAAATAGACCACTCTTCAAGGGTGCATGACCATAAAAGATATTACTCATATAAATAGAACAACAATTATTCTCTGATTTAAATGAATAACCGTCTCGCATCAAACAAGATCCAGATATAATGTTCATGCTCAACGTTGGCACCAAATAACAATTATTCAGGTCTAATACTAATCCCGAAGGTAGATGTAGAGGTAGCGTGCCGACTGCGATCACATCGACTTTGGAACCGTTTCCCACGCGCATCGTCACCTCGTCCTTAACCAATCTTCGCTTAATCCGTAGTCCCTGTTTCGAGTTGCAAATATTAGCAACAGAACCAGTATCAAATACCCAGGTGCTACTGCGAGCATTAGTAAGGTACACATCAATAACATGTATATTGTTGGAAATATGCCCTAGAGGCAATAATAAAAGCATTATTATTATATTTCCTTGTTCATGATAATTGTCTTTATTGGTGCTATAATTGTGTTATCCGGAAATCGTAATACATGTGTGAATAACAGACAACAACATGCCCCTAGTAAGCCTCTAGTTGACTAGCTCGTTGATCGATAGATAGTCATGGTTTCCTGACTATGGACATTGGATGTCATTGATAACGAGATCACATCATTAGGAGAATGATGTGATGGACGAGACCCAATCCTAAACATAGCATAAGATCGCATAGTTCGTTTGCTAGAGTTTTCCAATGTCAAGTATACTTTCCTTAGACCATGAGATCGTGTAACTCCCGGACACCGTAGGAGTGCTTTGGGTGTACCAAACGTCACAACGTAACTAGGTGACTATAAAGGTATACTACGGGTATCTCCGAAAGTGTCTGTTGGGTTGACACGGATCGAGACTGGGATTTGTCACTCCGCTTGACGGAGAGGTATCACCGGGCCCACTCAGTAATGCATCATCATAATGAGCTCAATGTGATCAAAGTGTTTGATCACGGGATCATGCATTACGGTACGAGTAAAGTGACTTGCCGGTAACGAGATTGAACGAGGTATTGGGATACCGACGATCGAATCTCGGGCAAGTAAAATACCGATTGACAAAGGGAATCGTATACGGGATTAATTGAATCCTCGATATCGTGGTTCATCCGATGACATCATCGAGGAGCATGTGGGAGCCAACATGGGTATCCAGATCCCGCTGTTGGTTATTGCCCGAGAGTCGTCTCGGTCATGTCTGCATGTCTCCCGAACCCGTAGGGTCTACACACTTAAGGTTCGGTGACGCTAGGGTTATTAGGAAGACTTGTATGTGATTACCGAATGTTGTTTGGAGTCCCGGATGAGATCCCGGACGTCACGAGGAGTTCCGGAATGGTCCGGAGATAAAGATTTATATATGGGAAGTTGTCATACGGACACCGGAAAGGTTCGGGGGCATATCGGTATTGTACCGGGGCCACCGGAGGGGTTCCATGGGTCCACCGGGAGGGGCCACCTCTCCCGGAGGGGCTTATGGGCTGTATGAGGAAGGGAACCAGCCCAAAGTGGGCTGGTGCGCCTTCCCCCCAAGGGCCCATGCGCCTAGGGTTGGGGAAAACCCTGAGGGGGGCTCCCCCTTGCTTGGGGGCAAGCCTCTCCCCTAGGCCGCCGCCCCCCCTCTAGATCCCATCTAGAGGGGCCGGCCCCCCTTGCCCCTTCCCCTATAAATAGTGGGGGTGAGGGGAGGGCAGCGAGACCATCCAAGGCGCAGCCCCTCCCCTCCCCAACACCTCTCCTCCTCCGTCACGTGCTTAGCGAAGCTCTGCCGGAGTACTCCTTCTTCACCACCACCACACCGTCGTGCTGCTGTTGGAGACTTCTTCCTCAACCTCTCCTTCCCCTTGCTGGATCAAGAAGGAGGAGACGTTGATCGTCCCGTACGTGTGTTGAACGCGGAGGTGCTATCCGTTCGGCACTTGGTCATCGGTGATCTGAATCACGGCGAGTACGACTACGTCATCACCGTTCCCTGAACGCTTCCGTGCGCGATCTACAAAGTGGTATGTAGATGCAATCTCTCTCCCATGACTCGTTGCTTAGATGAACTCATAGATGGATCTTGGTGAAACCGTAGGAAAATTTTTAATTTTCTACAACGTTCCCCAACAGTGGCATCATGAGCTAGGTCTATGCGTAGTTCTCTATTGCACGAGTAGAACACAATTTGTTGTGGGCGTAGATGTTGTCATCTTTCTTGCCGCTACTAGTCTTATCTTGCTTCAGCGGTATTGTGGGATGAAGCGGCCCGGACCAACCTTACACGTACGCTTACGTGAGACCGGTTCCACCGACTAACATGCACTAGTTGCATAAGGTGGCTGGCGGGTGTCTGTCTCTCCCACTTTAGTTGGAGCGGATTCGATGAAAAGGGTCCTTATGAAGGGTAAATAGAAGTTGACAAATCACGTTGTGGCTTTCACGTAGGTAAGAAAACGTTCTTGCTAGAACCCTAATTCAGCCACGTAAAACTTGCAACAACAATTAGAGGACGTCTAACTTGTTTTTGCAGCAAGTGCTTTGTGATATGATATGGCCAAAGTTGTGATGAATGACGAATGATCTATATGTGATGTATGAGATGTTCATGCTATTGTAATAGGAATCACGACTTGCATGTCGATGAGTATGACAACCGGCAGGAGCCATAGGAGTTGTCTTTATTTTTGTATGACCTGCGTGTCATTGAGAAACACCATGTAAATTACTTTACTTTATTGCTAAACGCGATAGCCATAGTAGTAGAAGTAATAGTTGGCGAGCAACTTCATGGAGACACGATGATGGAGATCATGATGATGGAGATCATGGTGTCAAGCCGGTGACAAGATGATCATGGAGCCCCAAGATGGAGATCAAAGGAGCTATGTGATATTGGCCATATCATGTCACGTTTATTATTTGATTGCATGTGATGTTTATCATGTTTTGCATCTTGTTTACTTAGAACGACGGTAGTAAATAAGATGATCCCTCATAATAATTTCAAGAAGTGTTCCCCCTAACTGTGCACCGTTGCGACAGTTCGTTGTTTCGAAGCACCACGTGATGATCGGGTGTGATAGATTCTAACGTTCACATACAACGGGTGTAAGACAGATTTACACAAGCAAACACTTAGGTTGACTTGACGAGCCTAGCATGTACAGACATGGCCTAGGAACACATAAGACCGAAAGGTCGAGCATGAGTCGTATAGAAGATACGATCAACATGAAGATGTTCACCGATGTTGACTAGTCCGTCTCACGTGATGATCGGACACGGCCTAGTTGACTCGGATCATGTAATACTTAGATGACTAGAAGAGGGATGTCTATCTAAGTGGGAGTTCATTAAATAATTTGATTAGATGAACTTTATTATCATGAACTTAGTCTAAAATATTTACAATATGTCTTGTAGATCAAATGGCCAACGTAGTCCTCAACTTCAACGCGTTCCTAGAGAAAACCAAGCTGAAAGACGATGGCAGCAACTATACGGACTGGGTCCGGAACCTGAGGATCATCCTCATAGCTGCCAAGAAAGATTATGTCCTACGAGCACCGCTGGGTGACGCACCTATTCTCCCTGCAGAACAAGACGTTATGAACGCTTGGCAATCACGTTCCGATGATTACTCCCTCGTTCAGTGCGGCATGCTTTACAGCTTAGAGCTGGGGCTCCAAAAGCGTTTTGAGAGACATGGAGCATATGAGATGTTCGAAGAGCTGAAAATGGTTTTCCAAGCTCATTCCCGGGTCGAGAGATATGAAGTCTCTGACAAATTCTTTAGCTGTAAGATGGAGGAAAATAGCTCTGTCAGTGAACACATACTCAAGATGTCTGGGTTGCACAACCGCTTGACTCGACTGGAAGTTAATCTCCCGGATGAAGAGGTCATTGACAGAATCCTCCAGTCGCTTCCACCTAGCTACAAGAGCTTTGTGATGAACTACAACATGCAGGGGATGGTAAAGACCATTCCTGAGGTATATGCTATGCTGAAATCAGCAGAGGTAGAAATCAAGAAGGAACATCAAGTGTTGATGGTGAATAAAACCACTAAGTTTAAGAAGGGCAAGGGTAAAAAGAACTTCAAGAAGGACGGCAAGGAAGTTGCCGCGCCCGGTAAGCAAGTTGCCGGGAAGAAGCCAAAGAATGGACCCAAGCCCGAGACTGAGTGTTTTTATTGCAAGGGAAGTGGTCACTGGAAGCGGAACTGCCCCAAATACTTAGCGGACAAGAAGGCCGGCAAAACAAAAGGTATATGTGATATACATGTAATTGATGTGTACCTTACCAGTACTCGTAGTAGCTCTTGGGTATTTGATACCGGTGCAGTTGCTCACATTTGTAACTCAAAGCAGGAGCTGCGGAATAAACGGAGACTGGCGAAGGACGAGGTGACGATGCACGTCGGGAATGGTTCCAAGGTCGATGTGATCGCCGTCGGCACGCTACCTCTACATTTACCTACGGGATTAGTTTTAAACCTCAATAATTGTTATCTAGTGCCAAGTTTGAGCATGAACATTGTGTTTGGATCTCGTTTAATTCGAGATGGCTACTCATTTAAATCTGAGAATAATGGTTGTTCTATTTATATGAGAGATATGTTTTATGGTCATGCTCCGATGGTTAATGGTTTATTCTTAATGAATCTCGTACGTGATGATACACATATTCATAGTGTGAATACCAAAAGAGTTAAAGTTGATAACAATAGTCCCACATATTTGTGGCACTGCCGCCTTGGTCACATAGGTGTCAAACGCATGAAGAAGCTCCATGTAGATGGACTTTTAGAGTCTCTTGATTATGAATCATTTGACACGTGCGAACCATGCCTCATGGGTAAAATGACCAAGACTCCGTTATCAGGAACAATGGAGCGAGCAACCAACTTATTGGAAATCATACATACCGATGTGTGCGGTCCAATGAGTGTTGAGGCTCGCGGTGGCTATCGTTATGTTCTCACCCTCACTGATGACTTGAGTAGATATGGGTATATCTACTTAATGAAACACAAGTCTGAGACCTTTGAAAAGTTCAAGGAATTTCAGAGTGAGGTTGAAAATCAACGTGATAGAAAGATCAAGTTTCTACGATCAGATCGTGGAGGAGAATACTTGAGTCACGAATTTGGCACACACTTAAGAAAATGTGGAATAGTTTCACAACTCACGCCGCCTGGAACACCTCAGCGTAATGGTGTGTCCGAACGTCGTAATCGCACTCTATTAGATATGGTACGATCTATGATGTCCCTTACCGATTTACCGCTATCTTTTTGGGGCTATGCTTTAGAGACTGCTGCATTCACTTTAAATAGGGCTCCGTCGAAATCCGTTGAGACGACACCGTATGAATTATGGTTTGGGAAGAAACCTAAGCTGTCGTTTCTAAAAGTTTGGGGATGCGATGCTTATGTGAAGAAACTTCAACCTGAAAAGCTCGAACCCAAGTCGGAAAAATGCGTCTTCATAGGATACCCTAAAGAAACTATTGGGTATACCTTCTACTTCAGATCCGAAGGCAAGATCTTTGTTGCCAAGAATGGATCCTTTCTAGAGAAGGAGTTTCTCTCGAAAGAAATAAGTGGGAGGAAAGTAGAACTTGATGAAGTGTTACCTCTTGAAACGGAAAATGGCGAAACTCAAGAAAACGTTCCTGAGGTGCCTGCACCGACTAGAGAGGAAATTAATGATGATGATCAAGATACTTCTAATCAAGCTCCTACTGAAATTCGAAGGTCCACAAGGACACGTTCCGCACCAGAGTGGTACGGCAACCCTGTCTTAGAAATCATGTTGTTAGACAACGGTGAACCTTCGAACTATGAGGAAGCAATGGCGGGCCCAGATTTCGACAAATGGCTAGAAGCCATGAAATCCGAGATAGGATCCATGTATGAAAACAAAGTATGGACTTTGACTGACTTGCCCATTGAACGGCGAGCCATAGAAAATAAATGGATCTTTAAGAAGAAGACAGACGCGGATGGTAATGTGACCATCTATAAAGCTCGGCTTTTCACTAAGGGTTATCGACAAGTTCAAGGAATTGACTACGATGAGACTTTCTCACCGGTAGCGAAGCTGAAGTCCGTTCGAATCATGTTAGCAATTGCCGCATTCTACAATTATGAAATATGGCAAATGGACGTCAAAACGGCATTCCTTAATGGTTTCCTTAAGGAAGAATTGTATATGATGCAGCCGAAAGGTTTTGTCGATCCTAAGAATGCTGACAAGGTGTGCAAGCTCCAACGCTCGATTTATGGGCTGGTGCAAGCATCTCGGAGTTGGAACATTCGCTTTGATGAGATGATCAAAGCGTTTGGGTTTACGCAGACTTATGGAGAAGCCTACGTTTACAAGAAAGTGAGTGGGAGCTCTGTAGCATTTCTCATATTATATGTAGACGACATACTTTTGATGGGAAATGATATAGAACTCTTGGACAGCATTAAGGCCTACTTGAATAAAAGTTTTTCAATGAAGGACCTTGGAGAAGCTGCTTATATATTAGGCATCAAGATCTATAGAGATAGATCAAGACGCCTCATAGGTCTTTCACAAAGCACATACCTTGATAAGATATTGAAGAAGTTCAATATGGATCAATCTAAGAAGGGGTTCTTACCTGTATTGCAAGGTGTGAAATTGAGCTCAGCTCAATGTCCGACCACGGCAGAAGATATAGAAGAGATGAGTGTCATCCCCTATGCCTCAGCCATAGGTTCTATTATGTATGCCATGCTGTGTACCAGACCTGATGTAAACCTTGCCGTAAGTTCGGTAGGAAGGTACCAAAGTAATCCCGGCAAGGAACACTGGACAGCGGTCAAGAATATCCTGAAGTACCTAAAAAGGACTAAGGAAATGTTTCTCGTTTATGGAGGTGACGAAGAGCTCATCGTAAAGGGTTACGTCGACGCTAGCTTCGACACAGATCTGGATGACTCTAAGTCACAAACCAGATACGTGTATATTTTGAATGGTGGGGCAGTAAGCTGGTGCAGTTGCAAGCAGAGCGTTGTGGCGGGATCTACATGTGAAGCGGAGTACATGGCAGCCTCGGAGGCAGCACATGAAGCAATTTGGGTGAAGGAGTTCATCACCGACCTCGGAGTCATACCCAATGCGTCGGGGCCAATCAAACTCTTCTGTGACAACACTGGAGCTATTGCACTTGCCAATGAGCCCAGGTTTCACAAGAAGACCAGGCACATCAAACGTCGCTTCAACTCCATTCATGAAAATGTTCAAGATGGAGACATAGAAATTTGTAAAGTGCACACGGATCTGAATGTTGCAGATCCGTTGACTAAACCTCTCCCTAAGGCAAAACATGATCAGCACCAGAACTCTATGGGTGTTTGATTCATCACAATGTAACTAGATTATTGACTCTAGTGCAAGTGGGAGACTGTTGGAAATATGCCCTAGAGGCAATAATAAAAGCATTATTATTATATTTCCTTGTTCATGATAATTGTCTTTATTCGTGCTATAATTGTGTTATCCGGAAATCGTAATACATGTGTGAATAACAGACAACAACATGTCCCTAGTAAGCCTCTAGTTGACTAGCTCGTTGATCGATAGATAGTCATGGTTTCCTGACTATGGACATTGGATGTCATTGATAACGAGATCACATCATTAGGAGAATGATGTGATGGACGAGACCCAATCCTAAACATAGCATAAGATCGCATAGTTCGTTTGCTAGAGTTTTCCAATGTCAAGTATACTTTCCTTAGACCATGAGATCGTGTAACTCCCGGACACCGTAGGAGTGCTTTGGGTGTACCAAACGTCACAACGTAACTGGGTGACTATAAAGGTATACTACGGTATCTCCGAAAGTGTCTGTTGGGTTGACACGGATTGAGTCTGGGATTTGTCACTCCTCTTGACGGAGAGGTATCACCGGGCCCACTCAGTAATGCATCATCATAATGAGCTCAATGTGATCAAAGTGTTTGATCACGGGATCATGCATTACGGTACGAGTAAAGTGACTTGCCGGTAACGAGATTGAACGAGGTATTGGGATACCGACGATCGAATCTCGGGCAAGTAAAATACCGATTGACAAAGGGAATCGTATATGGGATTAATTGAATCCTCGATATCGTGGTTCATCCGATGACATCATTGAGGAGCATGTGGGAGCCAACATGAGTATCCAGATCCCGCTGTTGGTTATTGCCCGAGAGTCGTCTCGGTCATGTATGCATGTCTCCCGAACCCGTAGGGTCTACACACTTAAGGTTCGGTGACGCTAGGGTTATTAGGAAGACTTGTATGTGATTACCGAATGTTGTTCGGAGTCCCGGATGAGATCCCGGACGTCACGAGGAGTTCCGGAATGGTCCGGAGGTAAAGATTTATATATGGGAAGTTGTCATACGGACACCGGAAAGGTTCGGGGGCATATCGGTATTGTACCAGGGCCACCGAAGGGGTTCCAGGGGTCCACCGGGAGGGGCCACCTCTCCCGGAGGGGCTTATGGTCTGTATGAGGAAGGGAACCAGCCCAAAGTGGGCTGGTGCGCCTTCCCCCCAAGGGCCCATGCGCCTAGGGTTGGGGGAAACCCTGAGGGGGCTCCCCTTGCTTGGGGGGCAAGCCTCCTCCCCTAGGCCGCCGCCCCCCCTCTAGATCCCACCTAGAGGGGCCGGCCCCCCTTGCCCCTTCCCCTATAAATAGTGGGGGTGAGGGGAGGGCAGCGAGACCATCCAAGGCGCAGCGCCTCCCCTCCCTAACACCTCTCCTCCTCCGTCACGTGCTTAGCGAAGCTCTGCCGGAGTACTCCTTCTCCACCACCACCACGCCGTCGTGCTGCTGTTGGAGACTTCTTCCTCAACCTCTCCTTCCCCTTGCTGGATCAAGAAGGAGGAGATGTCGATCGTCCCGTACGTGTGTTGAACGCGGAGGTGCTGTCCGTTCGGCACTTGGTCATCGGTGATCTGAATCAAGGCGAGTACGACTACGTCATCACCGTTCCCTGAACGCTTCCGTGCGCGATCTACAAAGTGGTATGTAGATGCAATCTCTCTCCCATGACTCGTTGCTTAGATGAACTCATAGATGGATCTTGGTGAAACCGTAGGAAAATTTTTAATTTTCTACAACGTTCCCCAACATATATCATATATACCTTTGTTCACCTTGCCATGTTGGGGAACGTAGTAATTTAAAAAAATTTCCTACGCACACGCAAGATCATGGTGATGCATAGCAACGAGAGGGGAGAGTGTTGTCTACGTACCCTCGTAGACCGAAGCGGAAGCGTTGACACAACGTAGAGGAAGTAGTCGTACGTTCTCCTCGCGATCCAACCGATCACAACACCGTTACTCCGGCACCTCCGAGTTCTTGGCACACGTTCAACTCGATGACGATCCCCGGGCTCCGATCCAGCAAAGCGTCGGGGAAGAGTTCCGTCAGCACGACGGCGTGGTGACGATCTTGATGTGTTACCGGCGCAGGGCTTCGCCTAAGCACTGCAACGATATGACCGAGGTGGAATTTGGTGGAAGGGAGCACCGCACACGGCTAAGGAAAGATCTCAATGATCAATTGTGTGTCTATGGGGTGCCCCCTGCCCCTGTATATAAAGGATGGAGGAGGAGGAGGCCGGCCAAGGCTTGGCGCGCCAGGGTGTGGAGTCCTACTAGGTCTCCAAGTGACCTAGTAGGAGTCCACCAAGAGGGGAGGAAGGGAGAACGAATAGGAGGAGAAGGAAAGGTGGCCGGCCCCCTTTTCCCTAGTCCAATTCGGACCAAAGGGGAGGGGGGGGCGCAGCAGCCTTTTCCTCTTCCCACTAAAGCCCATCAAGGCCCATTACTTCTCCCGTAATCCCGTAACTCCCCGATACTCCCGAAAATACCCGGATCACTCAGAACCTTTCCGATGTCCGAATATAGTCGTCCAATATATCGATCTTTACGTCTCGACCATTTCGAGACTCCTCGTCATGTCCCCAATCTCATCCGGGACTCCGAACTCCTTCGGTACATCAAAACTCATAAACTCATAATATAACTGTCATCGAAACCTTAAGCGTGCGGACCCTACGGTTCGAGAACAATGTAGACATGACCGAGACACGTCTCCGGTCAATAACCAATAGCGGGACCTGGATGCCCATATTGGCTCCTACATATTCTGCGAAGATCTTTATCGGTCAGACCGCATAACAACATACGTTGTTCCCTTTGTCCATTGGTATGTTACTTGCCCGAGATTCGACCGTCGGTATCCAATACCTAGTTCAATCTCGTTACCGGCAAGTCTCTTTACTCGTTCCGTAATACATCATCCCGCAACTAACTCATTAGTTGCAATGCTTGCAAGGCTTATGTGATGTGCATTACCGAGAAGGCCCTGAGATACCTCCCCGACAATCGGAGTGACAAATCCTAATCTCGAAATACGCCAACCCAATATGTACCTTTGGAGACACCTGTAGAGCACCTTTATAATCACCCAGTTACGTTGTGACGTTTGGTAGCACACAAAGTGTTCCTACGGTAAACGGGAGTTGCATAATCTCATAGTTAAAGGAACATGTATAAGTCATGGATAAAAAGCAATAGCAACATACTAAATGATCGAGTGCTATGCTAATGGAATGGGTCATGTCAATCAGATCATTCAACTAATGATGTGATCTTGTTAATCAAATAACAACTCTTTGTTCATGGTTAGGAAACATAACCATCTTTGATTAATGAGCTAGTCAAGTAGAGGCATACTAGTGACACTCTGTTTGTCTATGTATTCACACATGTATTATGTTTCCATTTAATACAATTCTAGCATGAATAATAAACATTTATCATGATATAAGGAAATAAATAGTAACTTTATTATTGCCTCTAGGGCATATTTCCTTCAGTCTCCCACTTGCACTAGAGTCAATAATCTAGTTCACATCGCCATGTGATTTAATAGCAATAGTTCACATCACCATGTGATTAACACCCATAGTTCACATCGATATGTGACCAACACCCAAAGGGTACTAAGGTGTGATTATGTTTTGCTTGTGAGATAATTTTAGTCCACGGGTCTGTCACATTCAGATCCGTAAGTATTTTGCAAATTTCTATGTCAACAATACTCTGCACGGAGCTACTTTAGCTAATTGCTCCCACTTTCAATATGTATCTAGATTGAGACTTAGAGTCATCTAGATTAGTGTCAAAACTTGCATCGACGTAATCTTTTACGACGAACCTTTTGTCACCTCCATAATCGAGAAACATATCCTTATTCCATTAAGGATAATTTTGACCGCTGTCCAGTGATCTACTCCTAGATCACTATTGTACTCCCTTGCCAAACTCAGTGGTAGGGTATGCAATAGATCTGGTACACAGCATGGCATACTTCATAGAGCCTATGGCTGAGGCATAGGGAATGACTTTCATTCTCTTTCTATCTTCTGCCGTGGTCGGGCTTTGAGTCTTACTCAATTTCACACCTTGTAATACAGGCAAGAACTCTTTCTTTGACTGTTCCATTTTGAACTACTTCAAAATCTTTTCAAGGTATGTACTTATTGAAAAACTTATCAAGCGTCTTGATCTATCTCTATAGATCTTGATGCTCAATATGTAAGCAGCTTCACCGAGGTCCTTCTTCGAAAAACTCCTTTCAAATACTCCTTTATGCTTTACAGAATAATTCTACATTATCTCCGATCAATAATATGTCATTTACATATACTTATCAGAAATGCTGTAGTGCTCCCACTCACTTTCTTGTAAATACAGGCTTCACCGCAAGTCTGTATAAAACTATATGCTTTGATCAACTTATCAAAGTGTATATTCCAACTCCGAGATGCTTGCACCAGTTCATAGATGGATCGCTGGAGCTTGCATATTTTGTTAACACCTTCAGGATCGACAAAACCTTCTAGTTGCATCGTATACAACTCTTCTTTAATAAATCCATTAAGGAATGTAGTTTTGTTTATCCATTTGCCGGATTTCATAAAATGCGGCAATTGCTAACATGATTCGGACAGACTTAAGCATAGATACGAGTGAGAAACTCTCATCGTAGTCAACACCTTGAACTTGTCGAAAACCTTTTGCGACAATTCTAGCTTTGTAGATAGTAACACTACTATCAGTGTCCGTCTTCCTCTTCAAGATCCATTTATTTTCTTTGGCTTGCCGATCATTGGGCAAATCCATCAAAGTCCATACTTTGTTCTCATACATGGATCATATCTCAGATTTCATGGCCTCTAACCATTTTGCGGAATCTGGGCTCATCATCGCTTCCTCATAGTTCGCAAGTTCGTCATGGTCTAGTAACATGACTTCCAGAACAGGATTACCGTACCACTCTGGTGCGGATCTCACTCTAGTTTACTTACGAGATTCGATAGTAACTTGATCTTGAAGTTACATGATCATCATCATTAGCTTCCTTACTCATTGGTGTAGTAGTCACAAGAACAGATTTCTGTGATGAACTACTTTCCAATAAGGGAGAAGGTACAATTTGTTGGAAATATGCCCTAGAGGCAATAATAAATAGGTTATTATTATATTTCCTTGTTCATGATAATCGTTTATTATCCATGCTAGAATTGTATTGATAGGAAACTCAGATACATGTGTGGATACATAGACAACACCATGTCCCTAGTAAGCCTCTAGTTGACTAGCTCGTTGATCAATAGATGGTTACGGTTTCCTGACCATGGACATTGGATGTCATTGATAACGGGATCACATCATTAGGAGAATGATGTGATGGACAAGACCCAATCCTAAGCCTAGCACAAGATCATGTAGTTCATATGCTAAAGCTTTTCTAATGTCAAGTATCATTTCCTTAGACCATGAGATTGTGCAACTCCCGGATACCGTAGGAATACTTTGGGTGTGCCAAACGTCACAACGTAACTGGGTGGCTATAAAGGTACACTACGGGTATCTCCGAAAGTGTCTGTTGGGTTGGCACGAATCGAGACTGGGATTTTTCACTCCGTGTGACGGAGAGGTATCTCTGGGCCCACTCGGTAGGACATCATCATAATGTGCACAATGTGATCAAGGAGTTGATCACGGGATGATGTGTTACGGAACGAGTAAAGAGACTTGCCGGTAACGAGATTGAACAAGGTATTGGGATACCGACGATCGAATCTCGGGCAAGTATCGTACCGATAGACAAAGGGAATTGTATACGGGATCGATTAAGTCCTTGACATCGTGGTTCATCCGATGAGATCATCGTGGAACATGTGGGAGCCAACATGGGTATCCAGATCCCGCTGTTGGTTATTGACCGGAGAACGTCTCGGTCATGTCTGCATGTCTCCCGAACCCGTAGGGTCTACACACTTAAGGTTCGATGACGCTAGGGTTATAAAGGAAGCTTGTATGTGGTTACCGAATGTTGTTCGGAGTCCCGGATGAGATCCCGGACGTCACGAGAAGTTCCGGAATGGTCCGTAGGTAAAGATTTATATATAGGAAGTCCTATTTCGGCCATCGGGACAAGTTTCGGGGTCATCGGTATTGTACCGGGACCACCGGAGGGGTCCCGGGGGCCCACCGGGTGGGGCCACCTATCCCGGAGGGTCCCATGGGCTGAAGTGGGAAGGGATCCAGCCCAAAGTGGGCTGGGGCGCCACTTCCCCTAAGGCCCATGCGCCTAGGGTGAAGGGGGAAACCCTAAGGAGGAGTCCCAAGGGGGTAAGGCACCTCCCAGGTGCCTTGGGGGGAGGGAATCCTCCCCTGGCCGCCGCCCCCTAGGAGATTGGATCTCCTAGGGCTGGCGCACCCCCCCTTGGGATCCCTATATATAGTGGGGGTAGAGGGCCTCTTGAGACACACCTTTTGCCTTTGGTGCAGCCCCTCCCTCTCCCAAGTTCTTCTCCTCTCTTGCGGTGCTTGGCGAAGCCCTGCTGGATTGCCACGCTCCTCCATCATCACCATGCCGTTATGCTGCTGCTGGATGGAGTCTTCCTCAACCTCTACCTCTCTCCTTGCTGGATCAAGGCGTGGGAGACGTCACCGTGCTGTACGTGTGTTGAACGCGGAGGTGCCGTCCGTTCGGCACTAGGATCATCGGTGATCTGAATCACGACGAGTACGACTCCATCAACCCCGTTCACTTGAACGCTTCCGCTTAGCGATCTACAAGGGTATGTAGATGCAACTCTCCTTCCCCTCGTTGCTAGTCTCTCCATAGATAGATCTTGGTGATACGTAGGAAAATTTTGAATTTCTGCTACGTTCCCCAACAGTGGCATCATGAGCTAGGTCTATTGCGTAGATTCTTTGCACGAGTAGAACACAAAGTAGTTGTGGGCGTTGATTTTGTTCAATATGCTTGCCGTTACTAGTCTTATCTTGATTCGGCGGCATCGTGGGATGAAGCGGCCCGGACCGACCTTACACGTACTCTTACGTGAGACAGGTTCCACCGACTGACATGCACTAGTTGCATAAGGTGGCTAGCGGGTGCCAGTCTCTCCCACTTTAGTCGGATCGGATTCGATGAAAAGGGTCCTTATGAAGGGTAAATAGCAATTGGCATATCACGTTGTGGTTTTGCGTAGGTAAGAAACGTTCTTGCTAGAAACCCATAGCAGCCACGTAAAACATGCAACAACAATTAGAGGACGTCTAACTTGTTTTTGCAGGGTATGCTATGTGATGTGATATGGCCAAAGGATGTGATGAATGATATATGTGATGTATGAGATTGATCATGTTCTTGTAATAGGAATCACGACTTGCATGTCGATGAGTATGACAACCGGCAGGAGCCATAGGAGTTGTCTTTATTTATTCATGACCTGCGTGTCAACATAAACGTCATGTAATTACTTTACTTTATTGCTAACCGTTAGCTGTAGTAGTAGAAGTAATAGATGACGTGACAACTTCAAGAAGACACGATGATGGAGATCATGATGATGGAGATCATGGTGTCATGCCGGTGACGATGATGATCATGGAGCCCCGAAGATGGAGATCATAAGGAGCAAAGTGATGATGGCCATATCATGTCACTATTTGATTGCATGTGATGTTTATCATGTTTATACATCTTATTTGCTTAGAACGACGGTAGTAAATAAGATGATCCCTTACAACAATTTCAAGAAGTGTTCTCCCCTAACTGTGCACCGTTGCTACAGTTCGTCGTTTCGAAGCACCACGTGATGATCGGGTGTGATAGATCCTTACGTTCACATACAACGGGTGTAAGACAGTTTTACACATGCAAAACACTTAGGGTTAACTTGACGAGCCTAGCATGTACAGACATGGCCTCGGAACACAGAAGACCGAAAGGTCGAGCATGAGTCGTATGGAAGATACGATCAACATGAAGATGTTCACCAACGTTGACTAGTCCGTCTCACGTGATGATCGGACACGGCCTAGTTGACTCGGATCATGTAATCACTTAGATGACTAGAGGGATGTCTATCTGAGTGGGAGTTCATAAGATGAACTTAATTATCCTGAACATAGTCAAAAAGATTTTGCAAATTATGTCGTAGCTCGCGCTTTAGTTCTACTGTTTTAGATGTGATCCTAGAGAAAATATAGTTGAAAGTTGATAGTAGCAATTATGCGGACAGTACAAGGCTTATGTCCTTAATATACTGCTCAGTGTGCTGGACCTCGAACGTGGTATGTGGATGTTGCGAACATTTGGCATACACGTTTTGATGACTACATGATAGTTCGGTAATGTTAAATGGTTTAGAATTGAGGCACCGAAGACATTTTGAAATGTCACGGAACATATGAGATGTTTCGAGGGCTGAAATTGGGATTTCAGGCTCGTGCCCACGTCAAGAGGTATAAGACCTCCGACGATTTTCTTGGCCTGCAAACTAAGGGAGAAAAGCTCAATCGTTGAGCTTGTGCTCAGATTGTCTGAGTACAACAATCACTTGAATCGAGTGGGAGTTGATCTTCCAGATTAGATAGTGATGCTTCTCCAAAGTCATTGCCACCAAGCTGCTAGAGCTTCGTAATGAACTATAACATATCAGGGATAGATATGATGATCCTTGAAATATTCGCGATGTTTGACACCGCGAAAGTAGAAATCAAGCAGGAGCATCAATTGTTGATGGTTAGTGAAACCACTAGTTTCAAGAAGGGCAAGGGCAAGAAGGGATACTTCATGAAACGGCAAATCAGCTGCTGCTCTAGTGGAGAAACCCAAGGTTGAACCCAAACCCGAGACTGAGTGCTTCTGTAATAAGGGGAACAACCACTAGAGCAGGATTACCCTAGATACTTGGTAGATGAGAAGGCTGTCGGTAGAAGTATATTGGATATACATTATGTGAATGTGTACTTTACTAGTACTCCTAGTAGCATCAGGGTATTAGATACCGGTTCGGTTGCTAAGTGTTAGTAACTCGAAATAAAAGCTACGAAATAAACGGAGACTAGCTAAAGGTGAGCTGACGAGATGTGTTGGAAATGTTTCAAAGGTTGATGTGATCAAGCATCACACGCTCCCTCTACCATCAAGATTGGTGTTAAACCTAAATAATTGTTATTTGGTGTTTGCGTTGAGCATAGACATGATTGGATTATGTCTATCGCAATACGGTTATTCATTTAAGGAGAATAATGGTTACTCTATTTATTTGAATAATACCTTCAATGGTCTTGCACCTAAAATGGATGGTTTATGGAAATCTCGATCGTAGTGATACACATGTTCATGCCAAAAGATATAAGATAGTAATGATAGTACCACCTACTTGTGGCACTGCCATGTAAGTCATATTGGTATAAAACGCATGAAGAAGCTCCATGCTGATGGATCTTTGAACTCACTCATTTCTGAAAAGATTGAGACATGTGAACCATGTCTATTGGTATATACGCATGAAGAAACTCCATGCAGATGGACCGTTTGGACTCACTTGATTTTGAATCGCTTGAGACATGCAAATCATACCATATGGGCAAGATGACTGAAAGCTTCGGTTTCAGTAAAATGGAACAAGAAAGCAACTTGTTGGAAGTAACACATTTTGATGTGTGTAGTCCAATGAGTACTGAGGCACGCAGTGGATATCGTTATGCTCTTACTTCACAAATAATTTGAGTAGATACTGAGCATATTTACTTGATGAAACATAAGTCTGAATTATTGAATGGTTCAAGTAATTTCAGAGTGAAGTTGAATATCGTCGTGACAAGAGGATAAAATATCTATGATATGATCATAGAGATGAATATCTGAGTTGCGAGTTTGGTACACAATTAAGAAATTGTGGAAATTATTTCACGACTAGTACCGCCTGGAACACCATAGTGTGATGGTGTGTCCGAACATCATAACTGCACCCTATTGGATATGATGCATACCATGATGTCTCTTATCGAATTACCACTATCGTTCATGGGTTAGGCATTAGAGACAACCGCACTCACTTTAAATAAGGGCACCATGTAATTCCGATGAGATGACACCGTATGAACTATGGTTTAAAGAAATCCAAGCTGTCATTTCTTAAAAGTTTGGGGTCACGACGCTTATGTGGAAAAGTTTCAGGCTGATAAGCTCGAACCCAAAGCGGATAACTGCATCTTCATAGGACACCCAAAGCAGTTGGGTATACCTCCTGTCTCAGATCTGAAAGCAATAGGGATTGTTTCTCAAATCGGGTCCTTTCTCGAGGAAAAGTTTCTCTCAAAAGAATTGAGTGGGAGGATGGGGAGACTTGATGAGGTTAACGAACCGTCACTTCAACTAGTGTATAGCAGGGCACAAAGAGTTGTTCCTGTGGCACCTACACCAATTGAAGTGGAAGCTTATGATAGTAATCATGAAACTTCGGATCAAGTCACTCCCAAACCTCGTGGGATGACAAGGATGCGTACTACTTCAGAGTGGTACGTAACCCTGTCTTAGAAGTCATGTTGCTAGACAACAATGAACCTACGAGCTATGGAGAAGCAATGGTGGGCGTGGATTCCGATAAATGGCTCGAGGCCATATAATCCGAGAGAGGATCCATATATGAAAACAAAGTGTAGACTTTGGAAGAACTACTTGATGGTCGTAAGGCTGTTAGGTACAGATGGATTTTAAAAGGAAGACGGACAATGATGGTAAATGTCACCATTAAGAAAGCTCGACTTGTCATTAAGATGTTTTCCGACAAGTTCAAGAAGTTGACTACGATGAGACTTTCTCACTCGTAGCGATGCTAAGAGTCTGTTTGAATTATGTTAGCGATTACTGCATTATTTATGAAATCTTGCAGATAGGATGTAAAAAACATTGTTTCCTCGACGATTTTTCTTGAGGAAAGATTGTATGTGATACAACCGGAAGGTTTTGTCAATCCTGAAAGATGCTAATAAGTATGCAAAGCTCCAGCTATCCTTCTAAGGACTGGAGTAAGCATCTCGGAGTTGGAATGTATGCTTTGATGAGATGATCAAAGATTTTCGGTGTATACAGAGTTTATGAGAAACTTGTATTTCCAAAGAAGTGAGTGGGAGCACTATAGAATTTCTGATTAGATATGTTGTTGAAACATTGTTGATTAGAAATGATGTAGAATTTCTGGAAAGCATATAGGGTGATTTGGAAAGTGTTTTTCAATGGAAAAACCTGGATTAAGCTACTTGAACATTGAGCATCAAGATCTATAAGGATAGATCAAAATCGCTTAATAGTACTTTCAAATGAATACATACCGTGACAAGATTTTGAAGGAATTCAAAATAGATCAGCAAAGAAGGAGTTCTTGGCTGTATTACACGCGTGAGTATTGAGTAAGACTCAAGACCTGACCACGGCAGAATAGAGAGAATGGACGAAGGTCATCCCCTATGCTTAGACATAGGCTCTAAAGTATGCTATGTTGTACCGCACCTGAAGTGTGCCAAGCCATGAGTCAGTCAAGGGGTACAAGTGTGATCCAGGAATGGATCACAGGACAACGGTCAAGGTTATCCTTAGTAACTAGTGGACTAAGGAATTTTCTCGATTATGGAGGTGGAAAAGAGTTCGTCGTAAAGGGTTACGCCGATGCAAACTTTGACACTGATCCAGATTATACTAAGTAGTAAATTGGATTCGTATAGTAGAACAGTTATTTGGAATAGTTCCAAATAGAACGTGGTAACTGCATCTAGGAGATGACATAGAGATTTGTAAAGGACACACGGATCTGAAAGGTTCAGACCCGTTGACTATAACATCTCTCACAAGCATAACATGATCAAACCAAAAACTCATTGAGTGTTAATCACATAGTAATGTGAACTAGACTATTGACTCTAGTAAACTCTTTGGGTGTTAGTCACATGGGGATGTGACCTTGGGTGTTGGAATCATTGCAATCACATATCGATGTGAGCTGGATTATTGACTCTAGTGCAAGTGGGAGACTGTTGGAAATATGCCCTAGAGGCAATAATAAATAGGTTATTATTATATTTCCTTGTTCATGATAATCGTTTATTATCCATGCTAGAATTGTATTGATAGGAAACTCAGATACATGTGTGGATACATAGACAACACCATGTCCCTAGTAAGCCTCTAGTTGACTAGCTCGTTGATCAATAGATGGTTACGGTTTCCTGACCATGGACATTGGATGTCATTGATAACGGGATCACATCATTAGGAGAATGATGTGATGGACAAGACCCAATCCTAAGCCTAGCACAAGATCATGTAGTTCATATGCTAAAGATTTTCTAATGTCAAGTATCATTTCCTTAGACCATGAGATTGTGCAACTCCCGGATACCGTAGGAATACTTTGGGTGTGCCAAACGTCACAACGTAACTGGGTGGCTATAAAGGTACACTACGGGTATCTCCGAAAGTGTCTGTTGAGTTGGCACGAATCGAGACTGGGATTTGTCACTCCGTGTGACGGAGAGGTATCTCTGGGCCCACTCGGTAGGACATCATCATAATGTGCACAATGTGATCAAGGAGTTGATCACGGGATGATGTGTTACGGAACGAGTAAAGAGACTTGCCGGTAACGAGATTGAACAAGGTATTGGGATACCGACGATCGAATCTCGGGCAAGTATCGTACCGATAGACAAAGGGAATTGTATACGGGATTGATTAAGTCCTTGACATCGTGGTTCATCCGATGAGATCATCGTGGAACATGTGGGAGCCAACATGGGTATCCAGATCCCGCTGTTGGTTATTGACCGGAGAACGTCTCGGTCATGTCTGCATGTCTCCCGAACCCGTAGGGTCTACACACTTAAGGTTCGATGACGTTAGGGTTATAAAGGAAGCTTGTATGTGGTTACCAAATGTTGTTCGGAGTCCCGGATGAGATCCCGGACGTCACGAGGAGTTCCGGAATGGTCCGGAGGTAAAGATTTATATATAGGAAGTCCTATTTCGGCCATCGGGACAAGTTTCGGGGTCATCGGTATTGTACCGGGACCACCGGAGGGGTCCCGGGGGCCCACCGGGTGGGGCCACCTATCCCGGAGGGTCCCATGGGCTGAAGTGGGAAGGGATCCAGCCCAAAGTGGGCTGGGGCGCCACTTCCCCTAAGTCCCATGCGCCTAGGGTGAAGGGGGAAACCCTAAGGAGGAGTCCCAAGGGGGTAAGGCACCTCCCAGGTGCCTTGGGGGGGAGGGAATCCTCCCCTGGCCGCCGCCCCCTAGGAGATTGGATCTCCTAGGGCTGGCGCACCCCCCCCCTTGGGATCCCTATATATAGTGGGGGTAGAGGGCCTCTTGAGACACACCTTTTGCCTTTGGTGCAGCCCCTCCCTCTCCCAAGTTCTTCTCCTCTCTTGCGGTGCTTGGCGAAGCCCTGCTGGATTGCCACGCTCCTCCATCATCACCATGCCGTTATGCTGCTGCTGGATGGAGTCTTCCTCAACCTATCCCTCTCTCCTTGCTGGATCAAGGCGTGGGAGACGTCACCGTGCTGTACGTGTGTTGAACGCGGAGGTGCCGTCCGTTCGGCACTAGGATCATCTGTGATCTGAATCACGACGAGTACGACTCCATCAACCCCGTTCACTTGAACGCTTCCGCTTAGCAATCTACAAGGGTATGTAGATGCAACTCTCCTTCCCCTCGTTGCTAGTCTCTCCATAGATAGATCTTGGTGATACGTAGGAAAATTTTGAATTTCTGCTACGTTCCCCAACACAATTACCTTATCAAGTTTTTACTTTCCTCCCACTCACTTCTTTCGAGAGAATCTCCTTCTCTAGAAAGGATCCATTCTCAGCAACAAATGTCTTGCCTTTGGATCTGTGATAGAAGGTGTACCCAACAATTTCCTTTGGGTATCTTATGAAGACATATTTCTCCGATTTGGGTTTGAGCTTATCAGGATGAAACTTTTCCATATAAGCATCACAACCCCAAACTTTAAGAAACGACAACTTTGGTTTCTTGCTAAACCACAGTTCATATTGTGTCGTCTCAACGGACTTAGATGGTGCCCCTTTTAACGTGAATGCAGCTGTCTCTAATGCATGATCCCAAAACGATATTGGTAAATCGGTAAAAACATCATAGATTGTACTATATCCAATAAAGTACGGTTATGACGTTCGGACACACCATGGTGTTCCAGGTGGCATGAATTTGTGAAACTATTCCACACGGTTTTAACTGAAGGCCAAAACTCGTAACTCAAATATTTTACCTCTGCGATCATATCATAGAAATTTTTTATTTTCTTGTTACGATGATTATCCACTTCACTCTGAAATTCTTTGAACTTTTCAAACGTTTCAGACTTATGTTTCATTAAGTAGATATACCCATATCTGCTTAAATCATCTGTGAAGTTCTGAAAATAATGATACTTGTCGCGAGCCTTAATATTCATCGGACCACATACATCAGTATGTATGATTTCCAACAAATCTGTTGCTTGCTCCATTGTTCCGGAGAACGGCGTTTTAGTCATCTTGCCCAAGAGGCATGGTTCGCAAGCATCAAGTGATTCATAATCAAGTGATTCCAAAATCCCATCAGCATGGAGTTTCTTCATGCGCTTTACACCAATATGACCTAAACGGCAGTGCCACAAATAGGTTGCACTATCATCATTAACTTCGCATCTTTTGGTTTCAATATTATGAATATGGGTATCACTGCGATCGAGATCCAATGAACTATTTTCATTGGTGTGTATGACCATAGAAGGTTTTATTCATGTAAACAGAACAACAATTTATTCTCTTACTTAAATGAATAACCGTATTGCAATTAACATGATCAAATCATATTCATGCTCAACGTAAACACCAAATAACACTTATTTAGTTTCAACACTAATCCCGAAAGTATAGGGAGTGTGTGATGATGATCATATCAATCTTGGAACCACTTCCAACACACATCGTCACCTTGCCCTTTAACTAGTTTTTGTTCATTCTGCAACTCCCGTTTCGAGTTACTAATCTTAGCAACTTGAACTAGTACCAAATACTGAGGGGTTGCTATGAACACTAGTAAAGTACACATCAATAACATGTATATCAAATATACTTATGTTCACTTTGCCATCCTTCTTATCCGCCAATCACTTGGGGTAGTTCCGCTTCCAGTGACCAGTCCCTTTGCAGTAGAAGCACTTAGTCTCAGGCTTAGGACCAGACTTGGGCTTTTTCACTTGAGCAGCAACTTGCTTGCCGTTCTTCTTGAAGTTCCCCTTCTTTCCTTTTGCCCTTTTCTTGAAACTAGTGATCTTGTCAATCATCAACACTTGATGTTTTTCTTTGATTTCTACCTTCGCTGATTTTAGCATCGTGAAGAGCTTGGGAATATTTTCCATTATCCCTTGCATATTATAGTTCATCACGAAGTTCTACTAACTTGGTGATGGTGACTAGAGAATTCTGTCAATCACTATCTTATCTGGAAGATTAACTCCCACTTGATTCAAGCGATTGTAGTACCCAGACAATCTGAGCACATGCTCACTAGTTGAGCGATTCTCCTCCATCTTTTAGCTATAGAACTTGTTGGAGACTTCATATCTCTCAACTCGGGTATTTGCTTGAAATATTAACTTCAACTCATAGAACATCTCATATGCTCCATGACGTTCAAAACATCTTTGAAGTCCCGATTCTAAGCAGTTAAGCATGGTGCACTAAACTATTAAGTAGTCATCATATTGAGCTAGCAAAACGTTCATAATGTCTGCATCTGCTCCTGCAATAGGTCCGTCACCTAGCGGTGCATCAAGGACATAATTCTTCTGTGCAACAATGAGGATAAACCTCAGATCACGGATCCAATCCGCATCATTGCTACTAACATTTTTCAACACAATTTTCTCTAGGAACATATCAAAATAAACACAGGGAAGCAACAACGCGAGCTATTGATCTACAACATAGATATGCTAATACTACCAGGACTAAGTTCATGATAAATTTAAGTTCAATTAATCATATTACTTAAGAACTCCCACTTAGATAGACATCCCTCTAATCCTCTAAGTGATCACGTGATCCAAATCAACTAAACCATGTCCGATCATCACGTGAGATGGAGTAGTTTCAATGGTGAACATCTTATGTTGATCATATCTACTATATGATTCACGCTCGACCTTTCGGTCTCTGTGTTCCGAGGCCATATCTGTTATATGCTAGGCTCGTCAAGTTAAACCTGAGTATTCCACGTGTGCAACTGTTTTGCACCCGTTGTATTTGAACGTAGAGCCTATCACACCCGATCATCACGTGGTGTCTCAGCACGAAGAACTTTTGCAATGGTGCATACTCAGGGAGAACACTTCTTGATAATTTAGTGAGAGATCATCCTATAATGCTACCGTCAATCAAAGCAAGATAAGATGCATAAAAAGATAAACATCACATGCAATCAATATAAGTGATATGATATGGCCATCATCATCTTGTGCTTGTGATCTCCATCTCCGCAGCACCGTCATTATCACCATCGTCACCGGCGCGACACCTTGATCTCCATCGTAGCATCGTTGTCGTCTCGCCAATCTTATGCTTCCACGACTATCAGTACCGCTTAGTAATAAAGTAAAGCATTACATCGCGATTGCATTGCATACAATAAAGCGACAACCATATGGCTCCAGCCAGTTGCCGATAACTCGGTTACAAAACATGATCATCTCATACAATAAAATTTAGCATCATGTCTTGACCATATCACATCACAACATGCCCTGCAAAAACAAGTTAGACGTCCTCTACTTTGTTGTTGCAATTTTTACGTGGCTGCTACGGGCTTAAGCAAGAACTCATCTTACCTACGCATCAAAACCACAACGATAGTTTGTCAAATAGACTCCGTTTTAACCTTCTCAAGGACCGGGCGTAGCCACACTCGGTTCAACTAAAGTTGGAGAGACAATCTTCCGCAAGCCATCTATGTGCAAAGCACTTCGAGGGAACCGGTCTCGCGTAAGAGTACGCGTAAGGTTGGTCCGGATCGTCTCGTCCAACAATACCGCTGAACCAAAGTATGACATGCTGGTAGGCAGTATGACTTGTATCGTCCACAACTCACTTGTGTTCTACTCGTGCAAATAACATCAAACCATAAAAACCTAGGCTCGGATGCCACTGTTGGGGAACGTAGTAATTTAAAAAAAATTCCTACGCACACGCAAGATCATGGTGATGCATAGCAACGAGAGGGGAGAGTGTTGTCTACGTACCCTCGTAGACCGAAGCGGAAGCGTTGACACAACGTAGAGGAAGTAGTTGTACGTTCTCCTCGCGATCCAACCGATCACAGCACCGTTACTCCGGCACCTCCGAGTTCTTGGCACACGTTCAGCTCGATGACGATCCCCGGGCTCCGATCTAGCAAAGCGTCGGGGAAGAGTTCCGTCAGCACGACGGCGTGGTGACGATCTTGATGTGTTACCGGCGCAGGGCTTCGCCTAAGCACTGCAACGATATGACCGAGGTGGAATTTGGTGGAAGGGGGCACCGCACACGGCTAAGGAAAGATCTCAATGATCAATTGTGTGTCTATGGGGTGCCCCCTGCCCCTGTATATAAAGGATGGAGGAGGAGGAGGCCGGCCAAGGCTTGGCGCGCCAGGGTGTGGAGTCCTACTAGGTCTCCAAGTCCTAGTAGGAGTCCACCAAGAGGGGAGGAAGGGAGAACGAATAGGAGGAGAAGGAAAGGTGGCCGGCCCCCTTTTCCCTAGTCCAATTCGGACCAAAGGGGAGGGGGGGGGGCGCAGCAGCCTTTTCCTCTTCCCACTAAAGCCCATCAAGGCCCATTACTTCTCCCGTAATCCCGTAACTCCCCGATACTCCCGAAAATACCCGGATCACTCAGAACCTTTCCGATGTCCGAATATAGTCGTCCAATATATCGATCTTTACGTCTCGACCATTTCGAGACTCCTCGTCATGTCCCCAATCTCATCCGGGACTCCGAACTCCTTCGGTACATCAAAACTCATAAACTCATAATATAACTGTCATCAAAACCTTAAGCGTGCGGACCCTACGGTTCGAGAACAATGTAGACATGACCGAGACACGTCTCCGGTCAATAACCAATAGCGGGACCTGGATGCCCATATTGGCTCCTACATATTCTGCGAAGATCTTTATCGGTCAGACCGCATAACAACATACGTTGTTCCCTTTGTCCATCGGTATGTTACTTGCCCGAGATTCGACCGTCGGTATCCAATACCTAGTTCAATCTCGTTACCGGCAAGTCTCTTTACTCGTTCCGTAATACATCATCCCGCAACTAACTCATTAGTTGCAATGCTTGCAAGGCTTATGTGATGTGCATTACCGAGAAGGCCCTGAGATACCTCCCCGACAATCGGAGTGACAAATCCTAATCTCGAAATACGCCAACCCAATATGTACCTTTGGAGACACCTGTAGAGCACCTTTATAATCACCCAGTTACGTTGTGACGTTTGGTAGCACACAAAGTGTTCCTACGGTAAACGGGAGTTGCATAATCTCATAGTTAAAGGAACATGTATAAGTCATGGATAAAAAGCAATAGCAACATACTAAACGATCGAGTGCTATGCTAATGGAATGGGTCATGTCAATCAGATCATTCAACTAATGATGTGATCTTGTTAATCAAATAACAACTCTTTGTTCATGGTTAGGAAACATAACCATCTTTGATTAATGAGCTAGTCAAGTAGAGGCATACTAGTGACACTCTGTTTGTCTATGTATTCACACATGTATTATGTTTCCATTTAATACAATTCTAGCATGAATAATAAACATTTATCATGATATAAGGAAATAAATAATAACTTTATTATTGCCTCTAGGGCATATTTCCTTCATGCCATCCTTCTTATCCGCCAAATACTTGGGGCAGTTCCGCTTCCAGTGACCAGTCTGCTTGCAGTAGAAGCACTCAGTTTCAGGCTTAGGTCCAGACTTGGGTTTCTTCTCTTGAGCAGCAACTTGTTTGCTGTTCTTCTTGAAGTTCCCCTTCTTCTTCCCTTTGCCCTTTTTCTTGAAACTAGTGGTCTTATTGACCATCAACACTTGATGTTCTTTCTTGATTTCTACCTCCGCAGCCTTTAGCATTGCGAAGAGCTCGGGCATTGTTTTATCTATCCCTTGCATATTATAGTTCATCACGAAGCCTTTGTAGCTTGGTGGCAGTGATTGGAGAATTCTGTCAATGACACAATCATCCGGAAGATTGACTCCCAGTTGATTCAAGTGATTATAATACCCAGACATTCTGAGTATATGCTCACTGACAGAACCATTCTCCTCCATCTTGCAGCTATAGAACTTAATGGAGACTTCATATCTCTCAATCCGGGCATTCTGTTGGAATATTAACTTCAACTCTTGGAACATCTCATATGCTCCATGATGTTCAAAACGTCGTTGAAGTCCCGGTTCTAAGCCGTAAAGCATGGCACACTGAACTATCGAGTAGTCATCAGCTTTGCTCTGCCAGACGTTCACAACATCTGGCGTTGCTCCAGCAGCAGGCCTGGCACCCAGCAGTGCTTCCAGGACGTAACTTTTCTGTGTAGCAATGAGGATAATCCTCAAGTTACGGACCCAGTCCGTGTAATTGCTACCATCATCTTTCAACTTTGCTTTCTCAAGGAACGCATTAAAATTCAACGGAACAACAGCACGAGCCATCTATCTACAATCAACAAGCAAGATACTATCAGGGACTAAGTTCATGATAAATTTAAGTTCAATTAATCATATTACTTAAGAACTCCCACTTAGATAGACATATCTCTAATCCTCTAAGTGATCACGTGATCCAAATCAACTAAACCATGTCCGATCATCACGTGAGATGGAGTAGTTTCAATGGTGAACATCACTATGTTGATCATATCTACTATATGATTCACGCTCGACCTTTCGGTCTCCGTGTTCCGAGGCCATATCTGTTATATGCTAGGCTCGTCAAGTTAAACCTGAGTATTCCGTGTGTGCAACTGTTTTGCACCCGTTGTATTTGAACGTAGAGCCTATCACACCCGATCATCACGTGGTGTCTCAGCACGAAGAATTTTCGCAACGGTGCATACTCAGGGAGAACACTATTACTATGATAATTTAGTGAGAGATCATCTTATAATGCTACCGTCAATCAAAGCAAGATAAGATGCATAAAAAGATAAACATCACATGCAATCAATATAAGTGATATGATATGGCCATCATCATCTTGTGCTTGTGATCTCCATCTCCGCAGCACCATTATGATCACCATCGTCACCGGCGTGACACCTTGATCTCCATCGTAGCATCGTTGTCGTCTCGCCAATCTTATGCTTCTACGACTATCGCTACCGCTTAGTGATAAAGTAAAGCATTACAGGGCGATTGCATTGCATACAATAAAGCGACAACCATACGGCTCCTGCCGGTTGCCGATAACTCGGTTACAAAACATGATCATCTCATACAATAAAATTTAGCATCATGTCTTGACCATATCACATCACAACATGCCCTGCAAAAACAAGTTAGACGTCCTCTACTTTGTTTGTTGCAAATTTTACATGGTTGCTACGGGCTTAAGCAAGAACCAATCTCACCTACGCATCAAAACCACAACGATAGTTTGTCAAATAGACTCCGTTTTAACCTTCTCAAGGACCGGGCGTAGCCATACTCGGTTCAACTAAAGTTGGAGAAACTGACACCCGCCAGCCACCTGTGTGCAAAGCACGGCGGTAGAACCAGTCTCGCGTAAGCGTACGCGTAATGTCGGTCCGGGCCGCTTCATCCAACAATACCGCCAAACCAAAGTATGACATGCTGGTAGGCAGTATGACTTATATCGTCCACAACTCACTTGTGTTCTACTCGTGCATAACATCAAACCATAAAAACCTAGGCTCGGATGCCACTGTTGGGGAACGTAGTAATTTCAAAAAATTTCCTACGCACACGCAAGATCATGGTGATGCATAGCAATGAGAGGGGAGAGTGTTGTCTATGTACCCTCGTACACCGAAGCGGAAGCGTTGACACAACGTAGAGGAAGTAGTCGTACGTCCTCCCGATCCGACCAATCCAAGCACCGTTACTCCGGCGCCTCCGAGTTCTTGACACACGTACAGCTCGATGACGTTCTCCGGGCTCCGATCCAGCAAAGCTCTCGGGGACGAGTTTCGTCAGCACGACGGCGTGGTGACGATCTTGATGAACTACCGATGCAGGGCTTCGCCTAAGCACCGCGACAATATGATCGAGGTGAAATATGGTGGAGGGGGGCACCGCACACGGCTGAGGAACGATCACGAAGATCAACTTGTGTGTACTAGGGTGCCCCCTGCCCCCGTATATAAAGGAGCAAGGGGGGAGGTCGGCCGGCCCTATGGGGCGCGCCAAAGGGAGGGGGGAGTCCTCCTCCTAGTGGGAGTAGGACTCCCCTTTCCTAGTCCAACTAGGAAGAGAGGGGGGAAGGAAAGAGAGGGAGAGGGAGAGGGAAAGGGGGGCCGCGCACCCCCCCTCCTTGTCCAATTCGGACTCCCCATGGGGGGGCGCGCGCCACCTCCTAGCCGTAGCCCTCTCTCTCCCCTCGGGCCCAATAAGGCCCATTACTTCCCCGGGGGGTTCCGGTAACCCCTCTCGCACTCCGGTTTTATCCGAAACCACTCGGAACCATTCCGATGTCCGAATATAGTCGTCCAATATATCAATCTTTACGTCTCGACCATTTCGAGACTCCTCGTCATGTCCGTGATCTCATCCGGCACTCCAAACTAACTTCGGTACATCAAAATGCATAAACTCATAATAACTGTCATCGTAACCTTAAGCGTGCGGACCCTACGGTTCGAGAACAGTGTAGACATGACTGAGACAAATCTCTGGTCAATAACCAATAGCGGGACCTGGATGCCCATATTGGCTCCTACACATTCTACGAAGATCTTTATCGGTCAGACCGCATAACAACATACGCTGTTCCCTTTGTCATCGGTATGTTACTTGCCCGAGATTCGATCGTCGGTATCCAATACCTAGTTCAATCTCGTTACCGGCAAGTCTCTTTACTTGTTCCGTAATACATCATCTTGCAACTATCTTATTGGTTGCAATGCTTGCAAGGCTTATGTGATGTGCATTACCGAGAAGGCCCTGAGATACCTCTCCGACATTCGGAGTGACAAATCCTAATCTCGAAATACGCCAACCCAACAAATACTTTCGGAGACACCTGTAGAGCTCCTTTATAATCACCCAGTTACGTTGTGACGTTTGGTAGCACACAAAGTGTTCCTACGGTAAACGGGAGTTGCATAATCTCATAGTCAAAGGAACATGTATAAGTCATGGAGAAAGCAATAGCAACATACTAAACGATCGGGTGCTAACCTAATGGAATGGGTCATGTCAATCAGATCATTCAACTAATGATGTGACCTTGTTAATCAAATGACAACTCCTTTGTCTATGGTTAGGAAACTTAACCATCTTTGATTAACAAGCTAGTCAAGTAGAGGCATACTAGTGACACTCTGTTTGTCTATGTATCCACACATGTATTATGTTTCCGGTTAATACAATTCTAGCATGAATAATAAACTTTTATCATGATATATAAGGAAATAAATAATAACTTTATTATTGCCTCTAGGGCATATTTCCTTCATCATCAACAAAAATTTGGAGTAGTTTTATGTTGCATGTAACAGTATGGGTTTCATGATTTGCAAATGTTGTGAAAATATCACAAAATATATTATTCAAATAACTCAAAATATATTATAAAAATGTCACCATTTCCAGAAAAATTACTTTAATAAAAGTAACTACAATGTTTTTTATGAATATAATATAAAAATATTCACCATTTACAAAAAATAAAAAGGTAAAAATATAATATAAAGTCACCATTTACTAAATAATATAATGGTGACGTGACATCAAATGACTCACCACCAACTAAAGTGATAACTAGTAGTAAAGAAATAAATGACCCAAAATGATGAAAATACTAATAATAATAAAGACAAAATTATAATATAAAATGTTTATTTGTTGACTAGTATAAGTATTAAATACTTAAGTTAGCATGACAGCAATAGATAATTAACTACGGCATGCATAGCAATCCGACGCCACCACTATCTTGCAAACGATGAGTATAGATGGGCCAACAAAATTGTGGCGTGCTAGTCGGCACTAACCATGTAAAGCTGACATACCAAATATGCCAACGCCAGCACTATTTGAAAAAATAGTGATGGCATTGTTTGAAAATGAGGCGCCACCAACTAAGTTGTGGCTAGCCCTTTTTTCACTAGTGCCTAAAAGACCTATAAGTCTAGTTTGGGCGCTCGAACATCTCTTCGCTAAACCAAATGATGGAGATCGCCAACTGTTATGCAAATGGTGAAGAAGACGACCACCCGAGGAGTGGAAAAGGCCGAGCTAGTGGTCAAAACAACAAGCTGAGCCAAAATCAGAACAATAACAATGGTAATAGAAACAAGCAAAAGACCAACGGAGTAGACAGTGTCGAGCTTGCAGCTCTTGCCAATCACATGAAGGGAAAATGACAGAAAAAAGAATGGATACCCAGCAAAAAGGTTAATGAACACCCAGCAAGCAAGAAAGAGACGAACGGAAAAGAGAGGGTGAGAGGAAAAGAGGGTGAATAAAACGGCAAGGGTGAAGTGGGGAAGAGGAAAACGAGAGGCAAATGGCAAATAATATAATTCGAGGGATAAGAGTTTGTGATGGGTACTTGGTATTGTAGAGGAATAGGATGCAACTCTCAATGTATTGATAGGTGCATATGCACAAGTATATATAGTACATAGTGTTGGAAATATGCCCTAGAGGCAATAATAAAAGCATTATTATTATATTTCCTTATTCATGATAATTGTCTTTATTCGTGCTATAATTGTGTTAACCGGAAATCGTAATACATGTGTGAATAACAGACAACAACATGTCCCTAGTGAGCCTCTAGTTGACTAGCTCGTTGATCGACAGATAGTCATGGTTTCCTGACTATGGACATTGGATGTCATCGATAACGGGATCACATCATTAGGAGAATGATGTGATGGACAAGACCCAATTCTAAACATAGCATAAGATCGCATAGTTCGTTTGCTAGAGTTTTCCAATGTCAAGTATCCTTTCCTTAGACCATGAGATCGTGTAACTCCCGGATACCGTAGGAGTGCTTTGGGTATGCCAAACGTCACAACGTAACTGGGTGACTATAAAGGTATACTACGGGTATCTCTGAAAGTGTCTGTTGGGTTGACATGGATCGAGACTGGGAATTGTCACTCCGCTTGACGGAGAGGTATCACCGGGCCCTCTCGGTAATGCATCATCACAATGAGCTCAATGTGATCAAAGTGTTTGATCACGGGATCATGCATTACGGTAACGAGAAAAGTGACTTGCCGGTAACGAGATTGAACGAGGTATTGGTATACCGACGATCGAATCTCGGGCAAGTAAAATACCGATTGACAAAGGGAATCGTATACGGGATTAATTGAATCCTTGACATCGTGGTTCATCCGATGAGATCATCGTGGAGCATGTGGGAGCCAACATGGGTATCCAGATCCCGCTGTTGGTTATTGCCCGAGAGCCGTCTCGGTCATGTCTGCATGTCTCCCGAACCCGTAGGGTCTACACACTTAAGGTTCGGTGACGCTAGGGTTGTGAAGATATGTATGTGCAGTAACCCGAATGTTGTTCGGAGTCCCGGATGAGATCCCGGACGTCACGAGGAGTTCCGGAATGGTCCGAAGGTAAAGAATTATATATAGGAAGTGCTATTTTGGCCATCGGGACAAGTTTCGGTGTTATCGGTATTGTACCGGGACCACCGGAGGGGTCCCGGGGTCCACCAGGTGGGGCCACCTGCCTTGGGGGGCCACATGGGCCTTAGGGGGTGCGCCTTGGCCCACTTGGGCCAAGGGGAACCAGCCCCAAGGGCCCATGCGCCAAGAAAACTTGGAGGAGGGAGAGTCCAAAGGGGGGAAGGCACCTCCGAGGTGCCTTGGGGAGGATGGACTCCTCCCCCCCTCTTGGCCGCACCCCTTCCTTGGAGGAAGGGGCAAGGCTGCGCCCTCCCCCCCTCTAATGCACCTATATAAAGGGGGGCAGGGGAGGGGGGCTGCGCACCAGATGCCCTGGCTCCTCCCTCCTCCCTGCAACACCTCCTCCTCCTCCCGTAGTTGCTTAGCGAAGCCCTGCCGGAGTTCTGCTGCATCCACCACCACACCGTCGTGCTGGATCTTCCTCAACCTCTCCTTCCCCCTTGCTGGATCAAGAAGGAGGAGACGTCTCCCGTCCCGTACGTGTGTTGAACGCGGAGGTGCCGTCCGTTCGGTACTAGATCATCGGTGAATTGGATCACGGCAAGTACGACTACCTCATCCACGTTCACTCGAACGCTTCCGTTGCGATCTACAAAGTGGTATGTAGATGCTATCTAATCTGAATACTCGTTGCTAGATGAACTCATAGATGGATCTTGGTGAAACCGTAGGAAAAATTTTAATTTTCTACAACGTTCCCCAACAGTGGCATCATGAGCTAGGTCTATGCGTAGTTCTTCTTGTGCGAGTAGAACACAATTTGTTGTGGGCGTAGATGTTGTCAATTCTTCTTGCCGTTACTAGTCAATCTTGATTCAGTGGTATTGTGGGATGAAGCGGCCCGGACCAACCTTACACGTACGCTTACGTGAGACCGGTTCCACCGACTAAACATGCACTAGTTGCATAAGGTGGCTGGCGGGTGTCTGTCTCTCCTACTTTAGTTGGATCGGATTCGATGAACATGGTCCTTATGAAGGGTAAATAGAGATTGGCAAATCACGTTGTGGTTTGAACGTAGGTAAGAAAACGTTCTTGCTAGAACCCTAATTCAGCCACGTAAAACTTGCAACAACAATTAGAGGACGTCTAACTTGTTTTTGCAGCAAGTGCTTTGTGATATGATATGGCCAAAGTTGTGATGTATGATGAATGATCTATATGTGATGTATGAGATGTTCATGCTATTGTAATAGGAATCACGACTTGCATGTCGATGAGTATGACAACCGGCAGGAGCCATAGGAGTTGTCTTTATTTTTTGTATGACCTGCGTGTCATTGAGAATCGCCATGTAAATTACTTTACTTTATTGCTAAACGCGTTAGCCATAGTAGTAGAAGTAATAGTTGGCGAGCAACTTCATGGAGACACGATGATGAAGATCATGATGATGAAGATCATGGTGTCAAGCCGGTGACAAGATGATCATGGAGCCCCAAGATGGAGATCAAAGGAGCTATGTGATATTGGCCATATCATGTCACGTTTATTATTTGATTGCATGAGATGTTTATCATGTTTTGCATCTTGTTTACTTAGAACGACGGTAGTAAATAAGATGATCCCTCATAATAATTTCAAGAAAGTGTTCACCCTAACTGTGCACCGTTGCTAAGGTTCGTCGTTCCGAAGCACCACGTGATGATCGGGTGTGATAGGTCCTTACGTTCGCATACAACGGGTGTAAGACAGATTTACACACGCAAAACACTTAGGTTGACTTGACGAGCCTAGCATGTGCAGACATGGCCTCGGAACACATAAGACCGAAAGGTCGAGCATGAGTCGTATAGAAGATACGATCAACATGAAGATGTTCACCGATGTTGGCTAGTCCGTCTCACGTGATGATCGGACACGGCCTAGTTGACTCGGATCATGTAATACTTAGATGGATAACAGAGGGATGTCTATCTAAGTGGGAGTTCATTAAATAATTTGATTAAATGAACTTTATTATCATGAACTTAGTCTAAATATTTACAATATGTCTTGTAGATCAAATGGCCAACGTAGTCCTCAATTTCAACGCGTTCCTAGAGAAAACCAAGCTGAAAGACGATGGTAGCAACTATACGGACTGGGTCCGGAACCTGAGGATCATCCTCATAGCTGCCAAGAAAGATTATGTCCTAAGAGCACCGCTGGGTGACGCACCTATTCTCCCTGCAGAACAAGACGTTATGAACGCTTGGCAGTCACGCTGCGATGATTACTCCCTCGTTCAGTGCGGCATGCTTTACAGCTTAGAGCCGGGACTCCAAAAGCGTTTTGAGAGACATGGAGCATATGAGATGTTCGAAGAGCTGAAAATGGTTTTCCAAGCTCATGCCCGGGTCGAGAGATATGAAGTCTCCGACAAATTCTTTAGCTGTAAGATGGAGGAAAATGGCTCTGTCAGTGAGCACATACTCAAAATGTCTGGGTTGCACAACCGCATGACTCAACTGGAAGTTAATCTCCCGGATGAAGCGGTCATTGACAGAATCCTCCAGTCGCTTCCACCTAGCTACAAGAGCTTTGTGATGAACTACAATATGCAGGGGATGGTAAAGACCATTCCTGAGGTATATGCTATGCTGAAATCAGCAGAGGTAGAAATCAAGAAGGAGCATCAAGTGTTGATGGTGAATAAAACCACTAAGTTCAAGAAGGGCAAGGGTAAAGAGAACTTCAAGAAGGATGGCAAGGAAGTTGCCGCGCCCGGTAAGCAAGTTGCCGGGAAGAAGCCAAAGAATGGACCCAAGCCCGAAACTAAGTGCTTTTATTGCAAGGGAAGTGGTCACTGGAAGCGGAACTGCCCCAAATACTTAGCGGACAAGAAGGCCGGAAAAACCAAAGGTATATGTGATATACATGTAATTGATGTGTACCTTACCAGTACTCGTAGTAGCTCTTGGTATTTGATACCGGTGCAGTTGCTCACATTTGTAACTCAAATCAGGAGCTGCGGAATAAACGGAGACTGGCGAAGGACGAGGTGACGATGCGCGTCGGGAATGGTTCCAAAGTCGATGTGATCGCCGTCGGCACGCTGCCTCTACATTTGCCTACGAGATTAGTTTTAAACCTCAATAATTTTTATTTAGTGCCAAGTTTGAGCATGAACATTGTATCTGGATCTCGCTTAATTCGAGATGGCTACTCATTTAAATCAGAGAATAATGGTTGTTCCATTTATATGAGAGATATGTTTTATGGTCATGCTCCGATGGTTAATGGTTTATTCTTAATGAATCTCGTACGTGATGATACACATATTCATAGTGTGAATACCAAAAGAGTGAAAGTTGATAACAATAGTCCCACATATTTGTGGCACTGCCGCCTTGGTCACATAGGTGTCAAACGCATGAAGAAGCTCCATGCAGATGGACTTTTAGAGTCTCTTGATTATGAATCATTTGACACGTGCGAACCATGCCTCATGGGTAAAATGACCAAGACTCCATTCTCAGGAACAATGGAGCGAGCAACCAACTTATTGGAAATCATACATACCGATGTGTGCGGTCCAATGAGTGTTGAGGCTCGCGGTGGCTATCGTTATGTTCTCACCCTCACTGATGACTTGAGTAGATATGGGTATATCTACTTAATGAAACACAAGTCTGAGACCTTTGAAAAGTTCAAGGAATTTCAGAGTGAGGTTGAAAATCAACGTGATAGAAAGATCAAGTTTCTACGATCAGATCGTGGAGGAGAATACTTGAGTCACGAATTTGGCACACACTTAAGAAAATGTGGAATAGTTTCACAACTCACGCCGCCTAGAACACCTCAGCGTAATGGTGTGTCCGAACGTCGTAATCGCACTCTATTAGATATGGTGCGATCTATGATGTCTCTTACCGATTTACCGCTATCTTTTTGGGGCTATGCTTTAGAGACTGCCGCATTCACTTTAAATAGGGCTCCGTCGAAATCCGTTGAGACGACACCGTATGAATTGTGGTTTGGGAAGAAACCTAAGCTGTCGTTTCTAAAAGTTTGGGGATGCGATGCTTATGTCAAGAAACTTCAACCTGAAAAGCTCGAACCCAAATCGGAAAAATGCGTCTTCATAGGATACCCGAAAGAAACTGTTGGGTATACCTTCTACCTCAGATCCGAAGGCAAGATCTTTGTTGCCAAGAATGGATCCTTTCTGGAGAAAGAGTTTCTCTCGAAAGAAGTAAGTGGGAGGAAAGTAGAACTTGATGAAGTGTTACCTCTTGAACCGGAAAATGGCGAAACTCAAGAAAACGTTTCTGAGGTGCCTGCACCGACTAGAGAGGAAATTAATGATGATGATCAAGATGCTTATGATCAAGCTCCTACTGAAATTCGAAGGTCCACAAGGACACGTTCCGCACCAGAGTGGTACGGCAACCCTGTCTTGGAAATCATGTTGTTAGACAACGGTGAACCTTCGAACTATGAGGAAGCAATGGCGGGCCCGGATTCCGACAAATGGCTGGAAGCCATGAAATCCGAGATAGGATCCATGTATGAAAACGAAGTATGGACTTTGACTGACTTGCCTGTTGAACGGCGAGCCATAGAAAATAAATGGATCTTTAAGAAGAAGACAGACGCGGATGGTAATGTGACCATCTATAAAGCTCGGCTTGTCGCTAAGGGTTATCGACAAGTTCAAGGAATTGACTACGATGCGAAGCTAATGTCCGTCAGAATCATGTTAGCAATTGCCGCATACTATGATTATGAGATATGGCAAATGGACGTCAAAACGGCATTCCTTAATGGTTTCCTTAAGGAAGAATTGTATATGATGCAGCCGGAAGGTTTTGTCGATCCTAAGAATGCTGACAAGGTGTGCAAGCTCCAACGCTCGATTTATGGGCTGGTGCAAGCATCTCGGAGTTGGAACATTCGCTTTGATGAGATGATCAAAGCGTTTGGGTTTACACAGACTTATGGAGAAGCCTGTGTTTACAAGAAAGTGAGTGGGAGCTCTGTAGCATTTCTCATATTATATGTAGACGACATACTTTTGATGGGAAATGATATAGAACTCTTGGACAGCATTAAGGCCTATTTGAATAAAAGTTTTTCAATGAAGGACCTTGGAGAAGCTGCTTATATATTAGGCATCAAGATCTATAGAGATAGATCGAGACGCCTCATAGGTCTTTCGCAAAGCACATACCTTGATAAGATATTGAAGAAATTCAATATGGATCAATCTAAGAAAGGGTTCTTACCTGTGTTACAAGGTGTGAAATTGAGCTCAGCTCAATGTTCGACCACGGCAGAAGAAATAGAAGAGATGTGCGTCATCCCCTATGCCTCAGCCATAGGTTCTATTATGTATGCCATGCTGTGTACCAGACCTGATGTAAACCTTGCCGTAAGTTTGGTAGGAAGGTACCAAAGTAATCCCGGCAAGGAACACTGGACAACGGTCAAGAATATCCTGAAGTACCTGAAAAGGACCAAGGAAATGTTTCTCGTTTATGGAGGTGACGAAGAGCTCGTCGTAAAAGGTTACGTCGACGCTAGCTTCGACACAGATCTGGATGACTCTAAGTCACAAACCGGATACGTGTATATTTTGAATGGTGGGGCAGTAAGCTGGTGCAGTTGCAAGCAAAGCGTCGTGGCGGGATCTACATGTGAAGCGGAGTACATGGCAGCCTCTGAGGCAGCACATGAAGCAATTTGGGTGAAGGAGTTCATCACCGACCTCGGAGTCATACCCAATGCGTCGGGGCCAATCAAGCTCTTCTGTGACAACACTGGAGCTATTGCACTTGCAAAGGAGCCCAGGTTTCACAAGAAGACTAGGCACATCAAGCGTCGCTTCAACTCCATTCGTGAAAATGTTCAAGATGGAGACATAGAAATTTGTAAAGTGCACACGGATCTGAATGTCGCAGATCCGTTGACTAAACCTCTCCCTAAGGCAAAACATGATCAGCACCAGAACTCTATGGGTGTTCGATTCATCACAATGTAACTAGATTATTGACTCTAGTGCAAGTGGGAGACTGTTGGAAATATGCCCTAGAGGCAATAATAAAAGCATTATTATTATATTTCCTTATTCATGATAATTGTCTTTATTCGTGCTATAATTGTGTTAACCGGAAATCGTAATACATGTGTGAATAATAGACAACAACATGTCCCTAGTGAGCCTCTAGTTGACTAGCTCGTTGATCGACAGATAGTCATGGTTTCCTGACTATGGACATTGGATGTCATCGATAACGGGATCACATCATTAGGAGAATGATGTGATGGACAAGACCCAATTCTAAACATAGCATAAGATCGCATAGTTCGTTTGCTAGAGTTTTCCAATGTCAAGTATCCTTTCCTTAGACCATGAGATCGTGTAACTCCCGGATACCGTAGGAGTGCTTTGGGTATGCCAAACGTCACAACGTAACTGGGTGACTATAAAGGTATACTACGGGTATCTCTGAAAGTGTCTGTTGGGTTGACATGGATCGAGACTGGGATTTGTCACTCCGCTTGACGGAGAGGTATCACCGGGCCCTCTCGGTAATGCATCATCACAATGAGCTCAATGTGATCAAAGTGTTTGATCACGGGATCATGCATTACGGTAACGAGAAAAGTGACTTGCCGGTAACGAGATTGAACGAGGTATTGGTATACCGACGATCGAATCTCGGGCAAGTAAAATACCGATTGACAAAGGGAATCGTATACGGGATTAATTGAATCCTTGACATCGTGGTTCATCCGATGAGATCATCGTGGAGCATGTGGGAGCCAACATGGGTATCCAGATCCCGCTGTTGGTTATTGCCCGAGAGCCGTCTCGGTCATGTCTGCATGTCTCCCGAACCCGTAGGGTCTACACACTTAAGGTTCGGTGACGCTAGGGTTGTGAAGATATGTATGTGCAGTAACCCGAATGTTGTTCGGAGTCCCGGATGAGATCCCGGACGTCACGAGGAGTTCCGGAATGGTCCGGAGGTAAAGAATTATATATAGGAAGTGCTATTTTGGCCATCGGGACAAGTTTCGGTGTTATCGGTATTGTACCGGGACCACCGGAGGGGTCCCGGGGTCCACCAGGTGGGGCCACCTGCCTTGGGGGGCCACATGGGCCTTAGGGGGTGCGCCTTGGCCCACTTGGGCCAAGGGGAACCAGCCCCAAGGGCCCATGCGCCAAGAAAACTTGGAGGAGGGAGAGTCCAAAGGGGGGAAGGCACCTCCGAGGTGCCTTGGGGAGGATGGACTCCTCCCCCCCTCTTGGCCGCACCCCTTCCTTGGAGGAAGGGGCAAGGCTGCGCCCTCCCCCCCTCTAATGCACCTATATAAAGGGGGGCAGGGGAGGGGGGCTGCGCACCAGATGCCCTGGCTCCTCCCTCCTCCCTGCAACACCTCCTCCTCCTCCCGTAGTTGCTTAGCGAAGCCCTGCCGGAGTTCTGCTGCATCCACCACCACACCGTCGTGCTGGATCTTCCTCAACCTCTCCTTCCCCCTTGCTGGATCAAGAAGGAGGAGACGTCTCCCGTCCCATACGTGTGTTGAACGCGGAGGTGCCGTCCGTTCGGTACTAGATCATCGGTGAATTGGATCACGGCAAGTACGACTACCTCATCCACGTTCACTCGAACGCTTCCGTTGCGATCTACAAAGTGGTATGTAGATGCTATCTAATCTGAATACTCGTTGCTAGATGAACTCATAGATGGATCTTGGTGAAACCGTAGGAAAAATTTTAATTTTCTGCAACGTTCCCCAACACATAGGGCAAGTCATATCCTCAACTATACAAAAGGAGGAGACTTGGAGTACAAGAATACATGTGCTAAATACATATCTCAACACCCCCCCGCAGTCAAAGCGACACCGTTGCTGACGCATAGACTGGACCGGAATTCCTCGAAAGACGTCGTGGGCAAGCCTTTGGTCATGATGTCGGCAAATTGTTGGGAGGTGGGAACGTGTAGAACACGGACATGGCCAAGAGCCACCTGATCCCGAACAAAATGGATATCAAGCTCAATGTGCTTGGTGCGACGATGATGAACCGGGTTGGCGGAGAGGTAGACGGCGGAGACGTTGTCACAGTAGACGACCGTGGCCTTCTCAACAGGACACGAGAGCTCGTGAAGAAGCTGATGAAGCTAGGAGCACTCAGCAACAACGTTAGCCACAGCGCGGTACTCAGCCTCGGCGCTAGACCGTGAGACGGTGGGCTGTCGTTTGGATGACCACGACACCAGGGATGGTCCAAGGAAGATGCAGTAACCGGAAGTAGAACGACGGGTGTCCGGACAACCAGCCCAGTCAGCGTCGGAGTAGGCGACCAGATCAGTGGCAGTGGAGGCGCGCAGAGTAAGGCCAAGATCCATAGCACTGCGGATGTAGCGGAGAATCCGCTTAACGGCAGTCCAGTGAACATCTCGAGGGGCATGCATATGCAGACAGACCTGCTGAACCGCGTACTGAAGCTCCGGTCGAGTGAGAGTGAGGTACTGAAGAGCACCAACAATGGACCGGTAAAAGCCAACATCCGGAGCAGGAGTACCATCAGTAGCAGAGAGCTTGGCCTTCGTGTCGACAGGAGTGGCGGCCGGTTTGCAGTTAAGCATACCAGCACGGTCAAGGAGCTCATGAGCGTACTTTCGTTGATGAAGAAAGAAGCCATCAGGACGACGCACCACCTCAACACCGAGAAAGTAGTGCAATGGACCCAAGTCCTTGATGGCAAACTCAGCACGGAGACGATCAGTAAGCCGGCGAAGGAGCTCAGAAGTGCATGCCGTCAAGATGATGTCGTCAACATAGAGCAGCAAATACGCCGTGTCGGTGCCCTGGTGATAAACAAACAGTGAAGCATCGGAGCGTGTAGAGCGGAAGCCGAGTTGGTGAAGAAACGCTGCGATGCGTTGGTACCAGGCACGAGGAGCCTGCTTGAGCCCATACAATGAGCGTGAAAGCAGAAACACATGATCAGGACATGTCGGGTCAATAAACCCCATAGGCTGCTGACAGAATACCTGCTCCTCAAGATGACCATGCAGGAAAGCGTTGGAGACGTCCATCTGATGAACTGGCCAGGCACGAGAGACCGCTAACTGTAAAACAGTGCGGATCGTCCCGGGCTTAACAACCGGGGCGAAAGTGTCGGTGAAGTCCACGCCGGCGCGTTGCCGGAAACCACGAACAACCCAACGCGCCTTGTAGCGATCCAGAGTGCCGTCGGGACGAAGCTTGTGTTTGAAGACCCACTTCCCGGTGATGACGTTGGCGTGCCGGGGACGGGGAACAAGCTGCCAAGTCCGGTTCCGCTGCAAAGCGTCGAACTCCTCCTGCATGGCGGCCATCCAGAGAGGGTCGCGGAGAGTGGCCCGAACCGAGGACGGCAGCGGGGAAGGAGCAGACATCGAGGCGGTGCAGACATAATCATCCGCATAGCGGGAACTCAGGCGAAAAACCCCGGTGCGCGAGCGGGTGATGGGACCAGCCAGGGGAGCAGCCGCGGGTGGCGGTGAGGCCGGGGCATCCACATCGTCGACGGGAGAGGCCGGCCGAGCGGAGCCAGGCAACGAGGCGGGCGACCAAGACGGGGTCGAGGCCTCGCCCGGAGAGGCCGCACCAGGGGAGGCGGCGCCAGGAGAGGCCGACCCAGGCGGCGGCCCAACATGCGGCCCGGCATGCGGCCCAGCATGCATGGCGGGGGATCAGGGCGACGGGATCGACGCCTCGCCCGGAGAGGCCACACCAGGGGAGGCGGTGCCAGGAGAGGCCGACCCAGGCGGCGGCCCAGCATGCGACCCAGCATGCATGGCTGGGGAGCGGGGCGACGTAGGCGGCGTCGACAAGGCTCCAGGCGACGAGGGCGTGGAGCCGGAGAAGGGAGCCGCGGATGGCCCCGATCCGGAGGAGGGAGCCGCGGGCGGGGGTGCCGGAGCACCCTAGGCCGGCAGCTGGCGGCGGCGCGGAGGAGAACCCGCCGCGGGAGGAGAAGATGGCACCACCTGTTCCTGTGCAAAGGGAAACACAAGCTCATCAAAGTACACGTGTCGTGAAGTGATGACAAGGTGAGACACAGGGTCGTAGCAACGATAACCCTTAGTGTTAGCCGGGTAACCAAGGAAGACACATGGAACGGAACGAGGAGCGAGTTTATGAGCGGTGGTGGCGGTGATGTTGGGGTAGCAACGACAACCGAAAATACGGAGACCATCATAGGAGGGAGGAGTGCCATAGAGGAGGTGGTGAGGCGCATAGTTCCAGCGCGTCCGGCATGGCCGGAGATTGAGAAGAAGGGTGGCGGTGGAGAGGGCATCAGGCCAAAACCGTGAAGGCATGTAGGCATGGAAAAGAAGGGTGCGCACACACTCATTGAGGGTGCGTAGGATGCGCTCGGCACGGCCATTCTGCTGAGAGGTGTATGGACACGTGAGACGAAGCACAGTGCCGTGGGAGGTAAGAAGATGGCGGATGGTGAGATTGTCGAATTCTTTCCCGTTATCGGTCTGAAGTGCGAGTATGGGTCGCCCGAACTGTGTGGAGACATAAGCATAAAATGCAATGAGAGTAGCGGCAACATCGGATTTCCTACGAAGAGGAAACGTCCACACAAAGTGAGAGTAATCATCCAGTATGACGAGATGATAAAGATAACCAAAATTACTAGATACCGGAGATGTCCATACATCGCTATGAATTAATTCAAACGGAAAAGATGCAACTGTGGAAGAGGAACTAAAAGGAAGGCGAACATGTTTGCCTAACCGGCAGGCTTCACATGAGTGAGCGGCCGTTTTATTACGTGAAAAAGAAAATCCTCTCATGATTTGAGGAAGTGAAGAAGTGCTGGGATGCCCGAGACGAGCATGCCAAAGATCGACGCCGGCAGAAAAAGCTCGAGGACCACCCGGAGATAACGGAGACTGAACTGGGTAGAGGTCGCCGGGACTGTCACATCGGTGAAGAATCATCCTGGTGCGAGCGTCCTTAACAGAAAAGCCAACTTCGTCAAATTCCACAGTTACGAAATTATCACGAGAAAGATTGCGAACAGAAACTAAATTCTGAATGAGATGGGGAGAAACAATGACATTATTAAGAGAGAGAGGGCGAGAGTTAGAAGGAAAAGGTGCAGAACCAACATGGGAGATAGGAAGACCAACACCATTGCCGATGATGATGCGGGAGGGAGTGGAAGTGGGATGAACAGAGGAGAGGTTACCCGGATGAGCGGACATATGAGCGGTGGCACCGGAGTCCATGATCCAATCGCCACCGCCACCAGAGTAGGGTGGTGGCTGCTGAAGCGCCGCTAGAAGAGCCGGGTCGTAGTAGGGGGTGCCGTACGCGCCGGTGGCACCGTATGCACCGTAGGCGGGCGCGACAGGAGGGGTGCCGTGGGCGCCGTTGGCGCCGAGAGGCGCAGCCAGGAGCGCGTGGTGGGCGCTCGGGCGTGGGCCAAGGATGCCCGGGGCGGGGGGCCGCGGCATGGGCATGTTGTATGCGTGCACGACCCCCGTCCAGGGGTTGTAACCATCGGCCCAGGGTGGCGGGGGCTGCTGCTGAGGGGCCTGACCATCGCCACCGCCACCTTTGCCGCCGCCTTGGCGTTGACCGCCGCGACCACGACGGCGATTGCCGCCGTTGCCACCGTTGCGAGGTGGTTGGGGCGGCTACGGCACCGGCACCGGGTGCGGGACAGCAGGAGGACGAGGCGCCGAGGGTGGTGTAGATGCGCCGGTGGAGAGGCCGGCGGCGAGCGCGGTGTGGACGGCGCGGGTGCGGAGGTGCTTTATCCGCCGCTCCTCAAGACGAAGATAGGCCACCGCCCGCTCGTAAGTGGGGTTGGCCATGAGGGTGAGGTTGGAGGCGGCGTTGCCAAAGTCCTCATTGAGACCGGCGGTGATCGTCGAGAGGAGAAGCTCGTCGCCCACCTTGAACCCGACGTCATTGAGCTCGTCGGAGAGGGTCTTGAGCCGGAGACAGAAGGCGTCGATGGTGGAGTCGTTCTCGTGACACCCAAAAAATTCCTGTTGCAAGAAAACAATCCGTTGAAGCTTGTTGTCGGTGAAGAGGCCATTGATCTTGGTCCACACCGTGTAGGCATCGTCCCCATCGCGAACGACGGTGTGGAAGACATCCGGAGACACGGTGAGGAAGAACCATCGGATGAGGGTGGCGTCGATGGCGAGCCAGTTGGCGTCGTGGGCGTCGGCAAAGAAATTAGCGAGACCGTCCACATTATCACGAAGGTTGTACTCACGGAAGAGGAGATTGAAGTAGGTTTTCCAGGCGTAGTAGTTGGCGGAGGCGTGGGAGAGGATGATGGGAACGTGATCGGAGAGGTGGATGTTGCGGATGTCGGCGGCGCGGGGCTCATCGGGCTCAGACCCGTAGGAGGAGTCGAACGGGTTGCTGGGGTGTGCGCTGGAGGAGGAAGAGGTGCCGAGGGCTGACATGGCAGCAGGGGAGGATGGCGGCGCGAGATGAGATCGGGAGGATTTTTAGGGTTTGGGAGGGAGGCTGCTCAGGGCGGCGAGGGCAGGGAGGATGGGGCGCTGCGGGCGAGGGCAGGGAGGACGGGGTGCGGCGGGAGCTTGTGGTGGGGAAGGGAGGAGGCGCGGCGGCCAGGAAGGCGGCGACGCGGGAGAGCGGGAGCGGCGGCGGCCTGGGGAGGCAACAGCGACGCGGCTAGGGTTGGGGATCGAGGGTTAGGCTCTGATACCATGTAGAGGAATAGGATGCAACTCTCAATGTATTGATAGGTGCATATGCACAAGTATATATAGTACATAGGGCAAGTCATATCCTCAACTATACAAAAGGAGGAGACTTGGAGTATAAGAATACATGTGCTAAATACATATCTCAACATGTATGTCTTGACTTGTGCATAGACTCTGGCAATGGTGCCAGAAATGGCTCGTTGTCAGGAGTCAAATCTTGACTTGACTTGGCGCGAATCTCCCCGGCAACGGCGCCAGAAATCCTTCTTCCTACCTCTTGAGCACTGCGTTGATTTTTCCTTAAAGAGGAAAGGGTGATGCAGTAAAGTAGCATAAGTATTTCCCTCAGTTTTTAAGAACCAAGGTATCAATCCAGTAGGAGATCACGCTCGAGTCCCACGCACCTACACAAACAAATAAGAACCTCGCAACCAACGCGATAAAGGGGTTGCCAATCCCTTCACGGGCACTTACGAGAGTGAAATCTGATAGATATGATAAGATAATATTTTTGGTATTTTTATGATAAAGAGAAATAAAGATGCAAAGTAAAATAAATGGCAAAGGAAATAACTAAGTATTGGAAGATTAATATGATGGAAGATAGACCCAGGGGCCATAGGTTTCACTAGTGGCTTCTTCCTCCTATATATATCCATGTACCCCCCCCAAACATCCAGGAGGACCACGAAAGCCTAATTCCACGGCCCCTAGTGGCTTCTTCCTGGGGTTGTGGAGCAACGAGGGGCCCACGAGGGTGGAGGGCGCGCCTAGGGGGGTAGGCGCGCCACCTGCCTCGTGCCCTCCTTGATCGTTTCTTGATGCCCACTCCAAGTCTCTTGGATCACATTTGTCGAGAAAATCACGTTCCCGAAGGTTTCATTCCGTTTGGACTCCGTTTGATATTCCTTTTTCTGCGAAACCCTAAAATAGGCAAAAAAAACAATGAATTGGGTTGGGCCCTCGGTTAGTAGGTTAGTCAAAAAATGATATAGAAGTGTAAAATAAAGCCCATTAACATCCAAAATAGATAATATAATAGCATGGAGCAATCAAAAATTATAGATATGTTGGATACGTATCACCGCCTTCGTTTCGTCTTGCCAATTTTGTACTCCTATGTAAGAGACAACAGTTGCACAGTCGCCTCTCAGTTTGATAATGGCCGCTGGGATGTTCAGTTGCACCCTAACCTCTCAACATCAGCGGTTCAGGAGCTGCATCGCCTCAATTCTTTCCTGCTAGATGTGCTACCCACTCCGGCACACCCAGACCTCCGTCGAACCGCCATCTGTAACCTAGAGGTCAGTTCTACGTACATCCATGGGTTGCTGAATTTCAGAGGTATGTCTTGCACGTTTGCGCATTGGATATGGGATCCTATCATCCCTCTCAAAGATCAGATTTTTCTATGGCTCGCTTTTTGGGGGCGACTCAACACACGGGACAATATGACAAAGAAGAGGTGGTTTTCTATTGCTTCTCATCCTGACTGCGATATCTGCCCCGCCATTGAATCCATCAGTCACATAGTTCTGCGTTGCGCACCGACTGATGCAGTTTGGAGCAAGTTGAATATGGCCAGTCATGCCTCCTGCTCCCCAGACATTTTGGAGTTTGTGCAACAACAACATTTTTGCTGGCCTTCTGCTAGGAAAGTGCATATTCTTTTTGCTGCATGTGCTGCCATGTTATGGCACGCCAGAAATGATAGGGTTTTTCATCTCAATCGCTGGTCACCTTCTTATACCAGACAATATGAAATCCAACTCTTATCCCTTTGGATGAACAGGGCTATGCGCACGAGGGATAAAAGAGTCTCTAGTTTTCTAGGTGCACCAGCTTAGTTCCTAGCATAGGTACTTAACAGGATGCCATGTAATTTGTTCTAACACCCCACCCCCTCTGTTTTTCTTATCCGAGGCAACTTATGGCCTCTGCACCACGGTGCGTAACATAAGTTTCATGTAATTGACCATTCGGTCATCAGGCTGTGGCCTGTTTTGAAATGCATAAGGTAGAACGTGAGTTAAGAAGGGGTATTCTGCAATCATATTGCAATGCGTCCAGATGGCAAGTGAAGTTAAATGCATCATATATTTCAGTCATAATACACATGTTGATAAAAGGGATGAGGTGTGCGCAACTCTTAATATTTTAGTGGAGGCATTATCTAAAAAATATTTGGGTCTACCCTTGTTAGTTGGGGTAGACGGGAGTGACAAATTCCAATATTTGGTGGATAGAGTTAGACAAGTAGTTCAAGGTTGGAAAGAGAAAACATTATCCGTCGGAGGTAAAGAGGTTCTGCTTAAAGTTGTAGCCGAAGCTCTTCCGGCATATGCAATGTCTCTATTCAGGGTTCCAAAAAATACATGTAAAGGAATCACAGATGAGTGTGGGTGGGGTGATGACATCAGTAATAAGAAGATGCACTTGTTTGCTTGGTGAAAGCTTTGTGTTACAAAAGAGATATGAGGAATGTGGTTCAGAGATACTCATTGTTTTAACTTTTCCATGTTAGCTAAAACAATATGGAGATTAATTGAGGCTCCAGACAGCTTGTGTGCAAGAGTTTCGAGAAGTAAGTACATTCCCGAGGGCAAGATTCTTAATGCTAAACTTAAACCAGGATCATCTTTTACTTGGTAGAGTATATTGTGAGGGCTCAATACATTTAACAAGGGAGCTATCTGGCATGTCGGAGATGGTCAATAAATTGATATTTGGGAGGATGCATGGCTCACTATAGTAACAATGGAAGGATTTTGACGCTCAAAGGTCACTGTTTGCTAAAACATGTCCATGAACCGATTGATCCCAGTTCAGGAGTATGGGGTGCTGACTTAATTTGATCCATTTTTGGGAGGTTGACGCAAGACAAATCTTAGCGATTCCGTTGAGTCAGAATGGAATGGTTGGTTTTGTGGCATGGAAATTCAGTAAGAATGGCTTATTTTCAGTTCGTTCTGCATACCACATGGAGTGGGAATCTACCTTTGGTGTCTCCTTGCAAAGATCTGATGGAATGGGATCTTCAAGTTTGAACATAGTTCGGGGAGATCTTTGGAAGTGCATTGTACCAGCAAAAGTGAATTTTCTTACCTGGAAATGTTTGCATGGGATTCTTCCCTATTATGATGTTTCGGTTAATCGCCATATAATGAACAACACTACGTTTCCGGTCTGTAAGAGGTATTGTGAAGACATAAAACATGTTATTTTCAGTGAGGAAGCAAAATGTATTTGGAGGAAAATTGGCCTGATGGAGATGGTTACTCAAGCATGTGAGATAGACCGGTTAGTTAGTGCAATGCTTGATTATCTGATGGGTGGAAAGTTTAGGATCCAAATTGATGCATCAGTAAAGTTTTTGAGAGAAACAATCATAACTCATATATTTGGTGGAGATGAAGACAAACAGTCCATGCACAAACTATGAAATCTTTATCACAAGCGGCGATGTCAATTCAAGTCTTGGTATCTAGCTTCACAAAAGCACAAGGCAAAGATATTCAGCCAAGATCAAGTACTTGGCATCGAGCGTCTGAGGGCTTTGTCTCCGTAAATGTTGATGCTAAGTATGGTACTAATATAAGGTCAGGAGCGACAGGTGTGGTAACCTGAGATGATAAAGGAAGATTTGTAGGCACGGGTTCCAAGTTCATTCCTTTTGCGCTTAACGCGACAACATCGGAAGCTCAAGCGGTTCTAGATGGAGTTCATCTTGCAAATCAAATAGGCCGTCATAAATTAGTTATTCGTCCTGCAAGAGTTATTAATACTCTTCGGGAAGGTGGTTTCTCTGCGACAGTTGCTACTCCAATATTCGAAGACATTCGTATTCAGGCGGGCTCTTTTGTCAGAACCTTATTTATGCACTGTCCAAGGGAAGCAAATCGGGTAGCGCATACACTTGCCCATGAATGTGATCTACTCCCACCGTTCCTAAATGTAACTCTTTTTAGACATTTTAATATGGACTACATACGGATGTATATAAACATATTTTAGAGTGTTGATTCATTTATATTGATCCGTATGTAATCCATATTGTCATCTCTAAAGAAACTTATATTTAAGAATAGATGAATTAGATAGTTGTGTGTGGGCTGATGACCACCTAGTTTTATTATGCCCCTATTGATTGATCGTTTCAGGATGTAAGTGTGAAGCCAAGATGGCGTTCCATTAAAAATAAAAGAAGCAAACCGCGATAGAGCAGTGAACAAACCGCACCACCAACTTCTTCGTCAAGTTATAAGGTTAAGAGCAACTCCAATGAGGCGACCCATTTCGTCCGTCGCCGTCCGTTTAGATCGGCGCGGACAAAAAAGGAGGCCCAACACGGTAACCCAAACCCAAATGGAGTCCACTTCGCGTCCGCGCCGACGCATTTGCGGTCCAAATTAGCGCCCCAAATGCGTCGGCGCGGACGCAGAACGGACGCCACGCATGCCTTCTTGGTGTCCGCCGTGGCCCCATCTAGCGGTCGTCCAACCGCCCGCCACCTACCCACACTAGTAGAAAACGGAGCTTTAAAACCGGTTTGTAAGGGCCTTTAGTGCCGGTTATGGAACCGGCACTAAAGTGTGGGCACTAAAGGCCCCCTCCCTTTTAGTACCGGTTCGGCACGAACCGGCGCTAAAGTGCCACCACGTGGCGTGAGCTCGCGCCCTGGTATGGGGGACCTTTAGTACCGGTACCAACCGGTACTAAAGAATTTTTTTTTAATTTTTTTCCGATTTTTAATTTTTTTGAATTATTTGATGATTTAGTCTCTAATCACCTCTCTTCACTGCTCAAGTGTGGATCACTCATTTCAAATCATCTAACTTCCCGACCGGTCACCCATCCCTCTCACTACTCCAACCCGAGCACGCTTAACTTTCAGGTTCTATTCTCCTTCGTTTCCGAGTCTGCACTTGTTGTTTTCCTGACAATAGTAAGATGTCAATCCTATTAACCCTCAGGAGTTTAGCTTGAGCATGAAGTCACACATTTCACCGTTTGAGTTTGAAACTATTATTCTAAAAAAACAGTAATTATTTAGTAACGCTAATATTTCTTGAATAAGTTGACCATAGTTTGACCATAGTTTGACCAGATTTGACCAAAATTCAAAAAATGAAATAATTATTTAGTAACACTAATATTCTTGAATAATTATGTAGTAACATTAATACTTCTTGAATAGGTAGTTTGACTAGATTTAACCAATTTTTTTTAAAAAAAAACTAAAATTTGACCATATCTTTTTTTCTTTTTGGAATTTGAGGATTCTAAAAAATTCCAAACAGGCCATAGGCTGTCTCCATCGGATGCGGATTTTTGTGCTGTTTTTTTATATATTATACTTTTTTCCGACATCGTATGCAAAAGTTATAGCCGTTTTACATTTTCCCTACACTTTTTGCAAAACATGTCCAAATTTAAGTTTTCAAATTTTCCTAACTAGTAGATGTAGTAATATAACTACCTCTCGAAGGATTTTATTTTTTTGAAGTTTTTATCATTTTCTTTTGATTTTTTCAAAACTGAAATGGCGATACACCGGGGGGGGGGGGGGTAGAGTTTGAAAATTGCCCCCTTTAGTGTGGGTTCGTGGCACGAACCGGTACTATAAGTTAGACCTTTAGTACCGGTTTGTGTCACAAACCGTCACTAAAGGGGCTCGTGAGGCCCTGGCCTGACGCCAGCCTGCCACCACCCCTTTAGTACCGGTTCGTGGCACGAACCGGTACTAAAGGTTCATTACGAACCGGTACTATTGATCGCCGCCACGAACCGGTACTATTGATCATATTAGTGCCGGTTTTTGTACAAACCGGCACTAATGTTCTTCACGTTTGACCCTTTTTCTACTAGTGCTAGTCAGCTTAATTTATGACCTGGGGCCCACACGTCAGCGACGACGGTCGTCTTTTTTAAGCCGACCGTGCGGCGGGCCGTCCTCATCCGGCCAGCCCCCGTCCCCATCTAGCCACACTCGCTCCCCCGTCGCTGGCAAACCCTAGCCACCCCAGCCATGCCAAATGGGGCTCTTCTCCGGCGCCGGCAGCAGCAGCAAGGCCAAGGGCAAGTCGCCCGCCATCCCCTTTCCTCCGGAGTTTCTCCCGCCTCCGCCGGCGCCAGATCGCCGGCCAAGGCATCGCGTCAACGTGCCGGTGCACCAGGCGGAGTGGCACTGGCAGCATTGCGTGCCTCTCCGTACCCCGACCCCGCCGTCCTATGTGAAAGCCGAGACGGAGCCGGAGCCGGAGCCAGAGCCGGAGCCCATCGAGCGCTACTTCTGGAAGGAAGTAGTGCACGAGTGGGTCTGCGTGCCGCCGGTCTGGGTGGGGGCGACACCGGCGCATGAGGCGACGTACCTCGAGCACTGGCGCCACATCCGGCTGGCGGAGGAGCGCCGCGACGACGAGTACCTCGAGATGCTCGAGCGCGAGGCCGAGGAGGAGGCGCGCCAGGCCGCGGCGGCACAGGCGTCGGCAGAGCCCACGCCAGCGCTGACACAACTTGCACCCGACATGAGCGCCCTCTGGAACTCGGCGTTCTCCTGGGGCGGCCCTGCGCCGACGCTCATCGACCTGACGGACCCCGTGGATGACGATGACGACGCCTAGGGCAGCGCGCCACCTCGTAGTTTAGTTTATTTTTAGTTTTTTTATTAATGGTAGTGTGGACACGTGGACTCTCGCCGGCCTTCGTGGCCGGTTTTAATGTATAATTATTGCATGTTTTCTTTTTTTTTTCTCGCGCCGTAAGAAATGGGTCGGACCAATATTGGACGCACGTGCCGACCCAAACGCGGAAGCGGACGTTCGTGTTCGCCTGGCCAACGTAAACAGACAAAAAACGGACAAAGGTGCGGTCCGTTTGAGTCGACCCGTTGAGTTGCTCTAAAATGGTACATGAAAATTAACAAGCGTAGTCCCTGACTTAAGTAAGCTTGGGATTTGACCTGGTCTGCTATCGCTCAGCGTACATATACGGGCGCACCCGCGGCGCAGGATCCGCGTGCCGGTCTCTCCTCTCCTCTGCTCTCGTCTCACACGCTCGGTTCCCCGTGCGCCGCACCGCTCCCAAGACCCACACCCCCTCCCCGGCGGCGCGACCCCAACCACCCCCTCCGCTCAAGGTTAGGCCGGGAATGCTTGCTGCTCGATCGTGTCCATCTCGTGGTTTATCTCGATGCCCGTGAGTTTGGATCGGGGGCTTAGATGCGTCCACGGTTGGTATCTACGCGTGTACAAGTCCGTGCCGTTCGATGCCCCCTCGCCACCGCTACATGTAGTCGCGCTTGCTGCCTGCGGATGTACGCCTCGCTGTTTTTCTGCTCTTGGATCGTCGGCGGTTGCGTTGCGTTTCCGTGACGTGTAGTTTAACAATCAGATGCTTGGATCTGATCGTGCTGCGTTTCCGTGACGTGTAGCTTAACAACAGGAAGTTTGGATCTGATCGTGTTGCATTTCCTGCTCTAGACTGATTGCGTTGCACTGGATGTTTAGATCTGCTCGTGCGATTGTTCTACCTTCTGATGTTTTCTTATGGCCCAGATGGGCAAAGGAAACGGGAGCGCCCAGGGTACCAAGCAGGACAGGAACAAGGCGGCGGAGACCTTCAAGCAGACACGTCCCTGCGAGAAGTGCACCATGAGACTGACCGACGCCCGCGCCACCCTCGGCCACACCGACAAGGTGTGCAAGGCCTTCAAGGAGAAGAAGGCCCGCGAGGACGCCGAGAAGGCGAAGCGCGCCGCCTCCAAGGCCGCCAAGTGAGCCGCCAGCCCACCATCTCCGCCGGCCCGCAGAGATCTGCAGTAATTTTGATGCGACAATGATATAACTCCTGTATTTCCTACGTGAACAGTGATTAAGTTCAGTCTATCTCGCGTGATTGTAATGATGCGTCTTAAATTCTGATTATCAACAGAGGCAATGCATTATTCCTATTTTTGTACGGATGCGCACCCTTTTTCTTTTTCTTGTTATATACACAACATTGGTTTATCTGGCTGTATTCCCCTCCCCTGTCCTCTCTCTTGCCTGCTTCGGCGGTCGGCGGCGGCGGCGGCGACCGCGACGGACGTCTCGGCGCTGGAGAACCCTACCTCGTCGTCGGTCAGCCCGATCCACTTCGAGACCGCCGCCTCTTGCCCTCGAGGTGCGTTCCGCTCCCCCCCACCCCTCCCCCCCCCTGCCACGAACTATTTTGTTGTTGGTTTCGCATGCTCTTGACTGCTCGTTCCGATGGTCTGATGAATCCGCACTTTCTTCTTCCGATTCACTTTCTGGATATCCGAGGCTGCTGAAAGAGGGGTGGCAGCCTGCGGCTTGTAATTAGGGTTTTAGAGGGGTTGTGACCAGTTGTTTAGTCCATGGGGTTATACTGCGCATCTACACCCCAGCATATTGATGTGGATGCTGAAATTTGATTGATTTCCTGTATAAAAACCCCATGGCTCCTTTTTATCTATGTCATACCGTGGGCTCAAAACATAGTTGTTGGAAGCATTTCTTCCTGCTAAGCAGCATTTTGTTCTGCAGGTAAAAAATTTGGCCACATTGTACTGGTTTAAGACTTTGTGATCTGCATCATGAACACTGATAAGAAAAATCCGGTTTCATATCTGTGCAGAGATCTGCCTTTTCATAATCCAGTGGGCAAGCTGCTATGCTCCTACCTCAGATTATAGTTTGCAACATGAGGCTGATATGCCTGTTTTTTTTGCTTTCAGGTTGATCCCCCTGATCTCTCAAAGATCCGTGACGAGGACATGGTCGCTACCGTATTCCAGACCGAATTAGCAACTATGTAGGGTTCGGTCAGCATTCTTACCTGGCTGAGGTCGGTCATCTACAACTATGTGGAGTTCCCTCCCTCGTGCTCAACAGAGACATGGAGCTCCTTCTGACGATTCACCATTGTGTCCTGCAGATGGTTGAAGTTTGGCTCCGAGCATTTGTATATTGCAGAAGGTAGATGAAGTTAGCAAGGTAACCTATTGTCAGTTTGGTTTGCTGTTGAGTACATTTATTTAGTTCTAATTAGAATTGCAATAGCTTGATGGTGAACCTCCGCATCATGGTGAACCTCCTGAATGATGTCATTTAAAGTAGGATCTAAGGGCCATTTAAAGTAGTGAAGTTTTGGCAAAAGGATGTCATTTACGCATGAATAGTCGCATCATCTGAAAATGGATTCAGAATTAGGCCACTTCCGCATCATGGTGAACCTCATGGGTCCCATTTTGTCTGTATTTTTTACAGAGGTGCTGAAATCCCGGATGATCATTGGATAGTGGATTAGCATCAGTGCTTAACTAAGTCCCTACAAATTTGGGTAAGCAAATTTTCTGTTAAATGTATATGGTTCTAATGGTAATTATTAATCTGTAACCCTGTGATTGCTTGTGACCAGTAACATTGTGAGGGGCTGTCATCCCATGTTTTTTCTGCAGCACCGTCTCCGTCGTCCTCGACAGACAGAAGAAGTTCATCTCAAGCTTGAAGACTGTAGGGTGAGCTCCACTGAAGGTAATTTCCTTTGATATTGGTACTGTTCCATTTCGTTTTTCCGGCTTCTGGTTGCTGCTATAGTTCGTTGTTTCATGTTGCTGCCTATATTTAAAGTTTACTAATGATATACCTGCAGTCCAATAGCTATTGCGTGAAATCTGCTTTCTACCTCTCGTTATAAACTGTCCTTTATTGCTTTATTATATTCTGGACAGTCTACTACATAATGATGGCATCAGCAGATTTTGTTGCATCCAGTACTGAAAAGTAAATATATTGAACAGATCGAATGGCAAGATTAGTTAACTTTCTTCCTGGTTATGTTTTTTGTTCCTACATTTTCAATGGTATATCTTCCATGCATTCTCATGTCCCTGATGCCTTTGTTGTTCGATATGAAGTAAATTTGCACATTGGGTGGGGCGACAAGGTTGTGGCAACTTCGCGGCATGGCTGCTGCTCAGCCAAGCAAGGCCTACTCTGTCTGCACCTATGCATGGTTGCTTACTGCTTCAATCAACCTCAGTGTCATAAATAGCATGGGTCAGAGAATAAAAATGTAAGACTCCCTGGGCATAATCTCTTTTCTTTTGAAGCATGTTCCAATCGCATAGCTCAAATGGGATATCAGTCAAACTGCCACTTAGATAATGGCATTGTGTTGTTCTCCTGCAAGTTCATGTATGTATGGTTTATTTGCTAGAGTCATAAAAGGTCCTGAAATATTGTCAACATGGTTTATGTGTAGTCAGAGCAAAGGATTTAAGCATAACTTCTGCAATTTTTTGTTGGTTAGCATTTACCATTTAACCTGTTGTGTAAACCTTTTAGATTGTTCTTGAAAAAGTTCTTGATACGTTCTCTATCCTCTTTTTTCCTCTTTGAATCAGAGACGTTTTCAAGAACTTCCGAATCATGCCATGGCGCAAGCTCAGATATGTGTAATGCTACCATTTTTTGCTTGCCTCTCTTGCTCTGATTATGCAAATAAACATACAAGAGCACATTATTGTGGTGGATCTTGCATTTGGAAGTATTTTCATCTTTGATTGATGTACAAGGCAGGAAAGATCCATGATATGGTTTACTGTGTATTTCTAGAACCTATTAGAATGCATAAAACATACCTGAAGAGAGTGTGCTGCCTTTAGTTATAGGTTTGGTTTGATTATTTGATTTTGCGTTTCTGATCTCTGTATATTTTCTTCCCTTGGTGCATATTTGTTTTAGTGGTGAGTTTCATAGGCTCGGCTTTTTGTGCGCTCTGTTTTCATTAACCATAATTCATTGTTGCAGGCACTTTCAACCTTTTATTTCAGATTATGACGTAAATTTTTAACTAATAGTACATTTATGTAAATAATTAAACCATTGGCAGTGAACAACTTCTGTTCGTAATTACTTGGTGGCAACAAATTTATTATAAAAGGCACGGCAACATTTTTTTTGAATTGATACTACTTTTTTGGTTCAGTCCATTTGATTTTCTTGCATATATTATTTTGCTTATATGCTTGCTACCAAACTTGTGGTAAACCCCTTTGTTGTGTTTTCTGGGTGATCTTTTACCTGCTCGCAAACATTGCGATGTTGACTGTCTGAGAGCTTTTAGTAGAGGAACCAATTAGAGATCTTACTAACATTGGGGCTTGCGAAAATTATCTATTTTGTGATGTAACACCAAGAACAACATGTAAGAAAGCTATGTTTATATTAAAATTCATATTGCCTCCAACAGGTGAGATTGGAAGCTACTATGGTAGATTCATACACTGTTTAAGAGTAATATTATGGTATGTACTATTTAAGTGAAGTTTTCTTGAGAGGAGAGCTGCCTGTGCTTCTGTGTTGGTGGGAGGGAAGGTGATTTCCAATGATTGCTATTGCAGAGTGATATTATTCATTTACAGTTTTAAGTTCCATTCCTCAAATTCTGTCCAAAGGTGAATTTGGCACAGTTTGGCATGCAACATGTAATATCCTAATTGAAAGCTGATTTAGTACCATAGTAGAGATCCTAATCACATGATTTTCCTGGTTTTCTGTATGTAAGAAGGTTTCATTAGGACTTCTAATTTGAATTTCATGAGCACGAGCATTCAGGCTATGCTGTTTTGAATCGGTCAATCCTAAGTTATTCTAATACATATTATTAAATGGTTATGATGTTATGCCTTCTCATCTGTCCCAGTGATAATGAAATGGTAACACATGTTCACAGCTCATAGGTCAGATTCACCTGCTCTTCAACATGGTAGTCCCGTATAACTGCCAGCACTGTTTTTCTAAGTAAGATTGTATTGCATTTCTGGCTCTGCACTAAGAGGATGCACACAACCTTCTTTCTCAGTTCACTGCCTTATGATTTCTTACATCAGTACAATTACACTTTTCTCTAGAGGCTGGAGGACATCAGACAAAACGGTGTCATTCATAGTTGTTCATAGAGGGAAGACATAAGGAACATAAAGCCGTTGCTAAACTGAAATAAAGGAGTGATTATCATGATTGGGAAGTATGACTACTGAATGTGAGTATTACCGTTGTGGAAAAGACTGGTCGGTGATATCTACGTGTTAATCCCCCGCAACATGCTCACATGCACAGTATGTTGTTGAATTCGCAAGTATCTTGCATGACATGTTTATTCAACTTTGCCCTTAATGATAGCTTCAGTATCTTGCGTACATAAGACAGATACATTTTCTTAGAAATTAGGTCATTTTGACTTGTGAAAAACATCTGCTTCGGGGTTTGATCTTTTGATTTTGCCTTGACATTTTCAGCAAACAGACCAGCAGATAATTTCAAAAAAAGTAAGAAAGAAAGATCACCTCACACATATAGTCAGCAGGCTGTCTTAGTAATTTCTTGAATTTGCACAGCAGGTTAGTGAATTCACAAGAGAAGAATTGCCCCAGTCAGTTATGACGGAATCTGAGGGGTTTAGATAATTTCTTACGGCTGCACATGTTCGCAACATTGAGATTGCAAATGTAGTTCACTGCTTCCAAAAGCTTCATTTCTTCTTGGAGATGCTGCCAATAATTTTCTTTATTCTGGACTTTTTTCAACTACATATATGAATGTGACAACATTGAGATTGCAAATGTAGTTCACTGCTTCCAAAAGCTTCATTTCTTCTTGGAGATGCTGCCAATAATTTTCTTTATTCTGGACTTTTTTCAACTACATATATGAATGTGACTATGCGAGTGACGTGGTTAAGTATATTCCAGAAGTAAAATATCTCTTTTCTTCTCTAATTGTTTGTTCCTTCCTGTGTACTCTGTAATATTGCTTTTTACTGTTTACTTAACCTTTAAATTGATTCATCCGCCGACATGGTATAATATTTTGTATTTTTGTTCAATGATATTGGAGAACTGCTAACATTTTTAACTGTTGCGGTTATTGGTTGCCCCTCGCTGTATTTTACTGGAAGGAACATGCATCCTCCACTACTTGAACTTCATAATATCCGAGTTGATGCCTCCAAGTTGACTGTATTTGTGGTAGCATTTGGTTTTGTAAAATTAATTGTTTAGGCATGTCAGCTCTTCTTGATAATTCTCTCATCCTCTTATTTTAGGTTTGCAAATTTAAGGCGCTACCATCATATGAAGCAAACAATCATACTCCAGGTGGTGCTGCCTTCTTACTCTTCCTGGAACATCTCTCTATATGCTCTTTCTGATCTACAACCTCTCTTTAGCTTGACTGGGTAAAGACATTGAATCACCATGCTCCTCTGCTTCACTCTTCATTTCAAAAGGCATACATTATCTTTATACAAAATGGAAAACTAAAGGAATGTATAGACTGTCTGATTAGCGTGACGATAGAGCTATCGGTTGTAATTAAAGGTAGCCGCCTGACAATTGATGGAGGCAGCATGACATTGTCACAATCTGATGAGGTTGTGATCAATGACACAGCTGGCCAAGGTAAAAATCGTATTGCTGACTATACTCGTGCTTTCGCATTACAAATGTTCTCCATGGGACAAAACGTTCAGACCGGAAATAGAAGTTTGGTACCTGACAGTCTTGACCAGATCTCCGAGGCCTAAATGTGCTACAAGTTATACGAAGCTATTTGATTGCCATTTAGCATTGCATAGAACTTATGCTATTTTCCGCTTTGTACTGCACTAACTGTCGAAGCGGTAGTTCTACATGAGATAGCCTTTGTGTATTTTGATCAGCTAAATTAACTGCTAATCTTCCTTTTTATTTGTTAGTAGCATTGCATTTTACTTTTTCTATTTCATTGTTGTTGAAAATCCTGACTAAAAATGTGGTGTCTTGCTGGTTTAGAATACCAGCAATATATGTTTAGTATCATATTTTCATGTATTTCCAACTTATGCTTGCATTGTTAAGTTCACATCTTGAGAAGATTGTTGATTCTTTTTTTTTTGCGGAATACTGTAATCATGTGAATGAGCTTAACTAATCATCTTCCAACTTATGCTTGCATTGTTAAGTTCACATCTTGAGAAGATTGTTGATTCTTTTTTTTTTCGGAATACTGTAATCATGTGAATGAGCTTAACTAATCATCTTTCAAAGATGTTCATATCTGGTTTGGCGGGCAACGTGCGGCTTGCCGCACCACCTATCTAGTGGTAACCTGAGCATAACTCATGGCAGAAGTGCACTCCTGAAGAATTCGTTATTTTCTAGTCAGTAGGATTACATATACAATATAATTAACTAGTTTCCCTCGAACATGCCTTCCTGTGTGACCAGCTGTCCAGCATGATGAAAGCCACTTATGTTCTATTGCACTGCCAAGGCACCAAAGTTTGCTGAATTCATATGATTTTTATGTTGTTCTTGGCCTGCCCTCAATGCTTTAGTTTGCTTGTCACTGGACAAATTCATGAGCTTCAAAAGCTTATTGTGTGATTTTTTTTTGAAATGTTCTTATTGTTTGAGTAAGAATCGATTTATCTTTTATTTGCAGAGGTATGAAGAATATCAAGCAAATGCATCAACCCATTCTTATCTGCAAATTTCTGAAGGTCATACGCAGAGGACCAAGCAATGCATTCTTAAAAGGTCTAGAAAACTTGAACTTTATATGACAAACTGATATTATTTGACTGCATCTTGACGTACATCTGTGTCATATCATAAAGCACTGCTTCTTTGCTGTAGCAGTTGCATGCAAGATTTTCTGAGCTTCTTGGACTGACTGACCATTTTGTTTTACTCAATGCCATTGTTGGGAAAATAGCTACAAATCTGAAGTGCTACGTTCAAGTGACCATCGTCTCTACTGATTTCAGCTTTGAAGTGGATTTGTGTATTTAATTTTTCATTTCCTTATTTAGGATGATGAAAATTGGTTATTTGTATTGCCATAGGAGCCATATGACTACAAAGCTTCCTAATCCGCAGAGCACAAACTTCATTATCATTGTAAGGGCTTCGTTAGTCTTAGAAACGATCCCATTTTGACATAAAAGCTTATGTGCTATATCGTTTTATCCTATAGGCTATCTGCAAATGCTCATCTCTGGCATGAAACTTATATGAGATGTCTATCTCTGATTAGCGTAACGCACCAGACCCTGTCTTGCTCTAGTAGAAAGGCAAAAACAAGGTTAATGCTTAGTAGTTCTGTGTTCTTATTTTCCCTTAACATGCATGGAGAATGCAAATTGTACTTTACATGGTTTCAGACCTTTTCTTTGAACTAGAATATCAATACAAAGCATTTTGCATGGATTTTTAGACAAATGCACTCTTTATATGGTGAGTCAGTAAACATATGAAGCTGGACAGATGTTTGACAATCAGATCCGAATAGATGTTTTACAATCATGATTGTCATTTTTTATACTTTTTTGGCAGGGATAATTGAGCGATCGGCTCAACAAGACAGAAAAGAACAACAAAAACAGATGGTGAGTCAGATTTTCCTTCAGCCCCTCTTTGGTCGTTTGATACTTGCTTCTGCCTGGAAACGCTTCCGTCTGGATTTTGTACCTGATGCCCTTTCGCTTCTCCATAATCTGTACCTGGTCGATCTTGTTTGATGTGCTCCTGTTTGTATCACCGTGTGATTTTTATGTGTTCTTTTTGGATGATAAGAGCATCTACAGCCGGACATGGCAAATCCAGCCCCTCAAACGCCCGCGGGCATTGACCGGGCGCCCTTCAAATGTTGCGCCGCACATCACACCGCAAATTTCGATCCTCAAATTCATGCAATTTATGCACGTCGATCATACGATACAAACTATCCGAATGCCAAAGTTCGAAACAAAGCAAGGCAAATCATAGTTCAACAAACCGGACATGGCAAAATGAAATCAATGTCCGAGCGTGATGAATGGCCTCGGATCACTGGCTTGGCCCGTGCTCCAAGCGGAATGCGTCCTGCTCCGCCTGCATCTGGGCTGCCTGCTCCGCCTGCATCCGGGTCACCTCCTCTGACTGCAACTTGCAAGCTACGTTCTCCGCCTTGCAAGTCGCAACCGACGACACCGTGCCTCCCACAGACGAGGTGGACTGCGTCTCTGTCATGGCGGTGTGGCTTGGTTTGGACGACATCTCCGGCGATGGATTGGGACCGGAGGTGAGGGTTGGGAGCAAGGATGGGGCCGGCGGGAATGTTTGGAGGGCGACGGGAGGAGGAGGAAGGGTTTGGTGGATTTGGTGCAATTTGGGGTGAGGTCTGGTTATCGGGTCCGATGTGGCGGGCGTGCCGGGCGTCCCCATATCCGCCCCATATTTGGGCCAGATATGGTGGGTGTCGGTCAGCCCGGGCATTTGAGAGCCGTTTAAGAGGCCCGTCTGGATCAAAAAATCATGACCGGTTAGTGACCGGGCGGCCTGTTGGGGCACTTGAGACGGGTTCGAGGGGTCCGGTTATAGATGCTCTAAGAGAGGTTTGGAGCCGCCCTATTTTCGTGTTTGCGGCAAGCCATTGAGATAAGTTTATTTTCCCTTGAATTTGATGCAGCCCGAGTATTATGCTGGGGGGAAAGTAATACGGGAACTTTTTCTTTTTTGTTTTGGCTGGAAAGGGAACATGGGGGAGGAATAAGAATGTAGCCGTCGGATGGAGATTGTGTGGATGGGGGAAAAGCACATGACGGGGGCAGGCAAGCCGCGTCTAGAACTGACGGACATATGGGCTACTTCGAGGTAGACTAGACGGGAATGGCTACAGGGCAGTGGACTGAAATTTTATTTGGATCAGTCGATTCAATATGAAAGCGTTAGATAAAAAACGAACGCACCAGATTATCTGTTCTATCTCGAACCGTTTCTTCCTGAAAACAGATCGTCTTCCCCGTCTCCCCGCCGCCACCAGCTGGGCCGCCTGCTGCTGCCGCCGGTCGCAAGCACCGTCCCGCCCTCCGCAGAACCACCCCCACCGCCCTGGCCATCCCTCTAGGCCCTGCCGCACCGAGTTTTTTCTCCACCGCCATCCACCACCGACCCCCACCACCGCCATCCACCACCGCTCACCCTGAATCCTAAGATAGACACCGGGGTTCCTCCCCTCTGGCGAATTTCTTCCTCCCCTCTGGCTATTTCTCCCTTCGTCCAAAATATATCGACCGACCCAACTGCGGGAACTCAGTTGACTGAAATGCAGCTATTGCGCCCTTTTTTATTCTGGATGGAAAGGAAAAAATGAATGAAAAAGGGAGCGCTGCTTGGATCGTTGACCGCGTTCCCGTTTAAGTCTTCCGTAAGTGGATCTGCTACGGAAACGTATTCGTGTGGCAGACAGGGACCGGAGCCGCTAGAAAAGCGAAGATCCTAGGCACACGGACAATCTAGAAAAATCGCTCCTCTCCAAAGGGATCGATCCAAGTCAAACCCGATCGAGTTCCCGACACGGACGGGTCTGCCTCTCAAACTTCCATATAATCGGATCAGATCGATCCAGACGAGATCGATCTAGACGAGCTGCTCAACAGAGATTGAAGGACTCTGCCCGATGGCCAAGACGCCACAGTCGCCGCCATGGGTGATCCAGTTCAACCGCACGAGCAAACCCGTTCTTGTCGCCCCGTTCGACGGATGTCGCCGCTGGGACGAGACGCTGGACATGCCGGTGCTTCAAGAAAAACGATGCCTCGGCCGGGACGGAGACTGGTCCCTCATGCTCGACGAGAGCACCAACGAGTGCTCCCTCGTGAGCTTCGCTGATACGTCGTTGTCGGCCCCCATCTCGATCGCCCTCCCGCCGCTGCCCAAGGAGCCGTCAGCTGGGCCACACCTACGGTACGGCTGCGCGCTCTCGGGCCAAACCCCGCCCGACTGCACCGTCGTGCTCGAGAAGGTGAGGTCCCTCTTACACTGCCGCCCCGGTGATGCCGAGTGGTCCACCCTCCCGGTGGAGCTAGCCGATGAGAACGATTGGTTCGACGGCCCCATAACCCCTGGCCGCCAGGGAAAGGTGTACGCGACGACCATGGCATCCTTGGTGTCCGTCAACGCGTCCGGTCCGGCGCCGGTCGTCGAGAGGGCCGACATGACGCCTCCACCGCCGTGCCCAGTGCACAATGGATACAAGTGCTACCCGGTGCCCTGTCCCGGTGGCGAGCTCTTCTTGGTGCGCTGCTGCCACTATGGGTGCCCGCCAGAGGTGGTCGATGTGAAGGTTTTCCGATGGAATGATGAGGACAATGCGTGGGAGGCGGTGGAAACCATCGGCGACGGAACGTTCTTTTTAGGCAGGTTCAATTTCGCAGTCCAGTCGGCGTCTGAAGCAGGAACACAGCCCAACTGTATCCATGTGCTGCAAAAGGTTTGCGGTGAATTTGGTATTTACACCGTGTCTCTGGATGATATGACCATTCGGCCCAGCATAGTCGAGGGATGTGACGTTGATTATGATGGTGAGGAAGTTTTCTGGGCTCTTCCCACTAGGTAAGTCTAATTCGACTAGTTCGATTTGAACAAGTATTATTATTACTAGTAGCATTTGTGTGCTTGATCAATGTGATGTGATAGTTTATAAGGTTTCTATATACGTATTTGCAGCTTCGGTCTGGAAGCAACACGAACCATTGACACTTCTGATGATATCTCCAATGAAGTAAGTCTTATTATTATTATTATTACTTTGACAACTCATTTGACTAGAAACAAGGGAAATTGACTAGGTTGAGTACGCGAGTTTAATCTGTACTTCGACAGGTGATGCAAACAAGAACTCAACATTGCTGCAGAGAAGAGGAAAATGAGGACATGACGAAGACTGCCGCCTCTCCAACGGACAGGCAGTGGTGTGATCTCCATATCGACTTGTTGCAGCTACTAGTACCCAAGATTTCATTCATTGATTTCCTACACATGAAAGCTGTCTGTAAGCAGTGGAACTCAATTAAGAGTCCGATCCAACATGCAAAAGTGTCGCCATTGCTCATGACAACTCGGCCAACAGGAAGGACTAAGGAGGATCTTGTCGAGGTCTTCGATCCGGTGAGCGAGAAGAAGTATAGCATCAGGATAAACATCCCTGCTCCAGTTCTCAAATCCGAGGGATCGCAGTTACTGCATTTCACAAAGAATGGCTGGGTCATCGTGTCGAGAGGCAGCGACCGCAAGTTCTTCCTTGTGAATCCGTTCAAGAATTACCCTGATGGCGGCCATGTGATTGCTCTTCCAGCTTTGGATGTCCTTGGCCTCAAAGGTTTGTCATTCTCTTCCATGCCGGGTTCACCGGACTTCGTGGTCCTCGCCGTAGGAACTACTCCAGACGGCAAAGTTGTCATGATACAAACATGGCGAATGGGAGACAAGGACTGGAAGGAACAATGCTTAGGTGACGACGACGTGACCTTCCTCATGGCATCTCATAGCCCTGTCTTCCTAGATGGAGTGTTCTATTTCCTGGACATCAATGGCAGACTAGCCGTTGTGGACCCGGACCAAGATGAGATGGAGTGGAATGTCCTCGAAAAGCCAGATCAACCAATACGCGGAAGCGATGATGTGCATCTTTATGAATGGGACTACAGCTATTTGGTGGAGTGGAAGCAGGAGTTGATTGCCATCGTCAGAGAGTACGGCGATGGCTTCAGAACATTCAAGCTTGATCGGTCTCAGATGGTTTGGTCCGAGTTCCAAGGCATGGAGGATGCGGCCGTGTTTTGGGATAGGAGCAATGCTCTGATTGCTGTGCCGCCTGCTGGAGAAGATTTATGCGACAAGATGTTCCTCCCGAGCTATAGTGAGATCACCGATGGTGGCAGGAACCAGACGTTCTACTCATTCCGGGAGCAATGCTACTACCCTTCCTTCTATGCCAAGGAGCCCATGAACGCCATATGGTTTGAGCCAGATTTGGACTTACTTACGTTGACTAGCCAGTAGTGAATGTTACTCCCTTCGTTTCTTTTTTCCTTTCTGTTTAAGTCAAAACTTTGTAAGGTTTGACCAAAATTATAGGGAGAGAAAAATAACATTCACGATATCGAATCAATATCATTAGATGCATCGTGGACTTAATTTTCCTATTGTATATTTTTAGTATTGTAGATATTGATATTTTTTATATAATTTTGGTCAAATTTTATGAAGTTTGACTCGAGTCAAATCATATACATTGAGTAAAAAGAAACGGAAGTGGAAATTCCATCGTAATAATCTGGGTAGCTAAGGAATAAGCACTCTACAGGGGCTAAACATTTTTATCTTGAAACGATGAAAAGTTTAGTTATGAAAGCTGGTATCTTCGGTTGTTTAAAATTTTGACTTAATTTCTATATGTGCCTTTGAGATTTTGCCTGTATACCCTCATGGCACTCAAATTCCCCCTCTATGATTTTGCCTTTGGTCATACGTTGCGATGATTTAGCCAAATGCTGTTGGTGCAACTTTGATGATTTACCCTAAAAATAGGTTTGATGATTTAGCCAAATGTTGTTGGTGTAAGTTTTATTCCAGATTTTTGGCATGAATATGAATATGAACGGATGATTGATTTAGTTTCGGCGGCTGCTTGGCGTCAGCCAGCCGATCTTAGGGAAAGATCGGCCGCCTAGCAAGCCGCCCGATCAGGCACACATGGCCGTTCGATCACAGGCTCGTGGCAACACAACGCGTCTTCCTTGTCTCACATACTCCTCTCGTTTCTCATCCATCAGGGCGATGCAGGACCCCTTTCCTCCCATCCATGCAACAACAGCGCCCCGCACGCCTCAACAGTGCATGGTCACCCGTCCGCCGCTGACTCTCAATCACAGCAGCAGCCCCACCATCGTAGCCCAGGGGATGCTTCATCGCAGCACCACCGTGGCCCGACGATGTTACATCACATCAGCAGCCCGCGATTCTTCATCGCTACACAGGCGGCCGGGTGATGCTTCATTGCAACACCTACGGTGCCGGTGATGATCCATCGCAGCACCGGTAATGTTACATCGCAACACCGGCGGCCCGGCGATGCTCCATGGCAACACCGGCGAGCCCCCTGGGTGCAGTACCGCCGCTCGCTTGAAGCAGAAGCAGAGCGCTGTGAGGCCTCCGTTGCGAAAGCGCCCGCGCGACCGCATTGCAGCACCGTTGCACACAGCTCGCCCCCTGCATGCAGCAACGGTGGATGCCACGACGGGGTGGGTTGCAGCATCCTCCTAACTAGCCAGATAGCCCTTTGCAGATTGGTAGTTCATGGCACTGAACAAATGGTGAATATTTTCATCAAAACCTGAGATGAATCTATTCATACAGTAGTCATCAGGCACTGCAGGACTACCTCTCCTCATAAGGTTCATTAAATATTCAAATTGCAGATGTACTCTTTGACAATTGTTGTCTGAGTGAGTGAGTGGAATGACCTCACAATATAACATATAGAAGCTTCTGAAAATTTATCACCAATATATCTGCAAAACCTGTACCAGGGCATAATAAAGGCTACAAATTCCACCATTCAATTGGAGGGCCCTTGAGGTAGGTTACTACAATTTCAGTTTGCATTTCAGGGGGGGGGGGGGGGTCTATCAGCATCAAAGTATAACTCCATGGTCTGAATCCAGGATTCAGTATTGTCTCCTTCAATTTCAACCATGTTCATCTTAGTTGGCTTGACTAGTGTCTGTGCTCTTCTGAATTCCTGCCGCTGTTCCCTGTGAGCAGCTGGACCTCTTCTGATTTCTTCCCCATTTTCAATCTCTTAGTGATGCAGCTCTTGAGCTACTAGTGCTTGATGCACTTGTCTACCTTTTAGGACCATGAGTTTGATGCTTGTTTGCTCCAAAATTATGGTGCATGCCACATCTAAGGGCAACTCTCTACCAGTCACGGCATCATGAAGCACTGCATAACCTACTCTATTTGGTGTGTGCAGTGTTTCATTAGCTAGCTTAAGTGGTGCTTGTGGTGTGTTATTCTGCACACTGCCTGGCCCACCATTAGGTGTTTCTGGCCTTCTGGGTGGGAAAAAAGTTGCAATGAACTTTGTCGGTGAAGCCTACATTTCAGTCAATGATAATTTTTGCACATCTGAGACATTCTTGTTTACATCCATACTAAATTCAAGAAACGCCTTGTTATCACTATCCTATTCTGCCGCAGTATTTTTCACATCTAACTGCAGTGATTCCACTTTAATTCTAACTCTGCTGTACCTGTGGATTCAGCAACTTCAACCATAAGTTCAGAGAGGTTTTATGTAAAGTTGTGTACTTTGCAACCAAAATGAAGAAGGAAAAAACGGAACATCCTATACAAGCAAGTTATTTTTCCACAACAACGCTTCTACCCGGGCTTGAAGAAGTAGTTCATGTCGCCGCCACCCGTGCCTTGCCTCCAATGATGCACAAGAGGCTGGGTGGGGTTTTAAAACTAAAGAAGTGTTCTTCAGAAACCACTACTTGTGCCGCTTTTTGCACCGGAACTGTCTACCGCTGCCACACGCCCGTCGATGTATCCACACTGCCGTAGTAGATCGAGAAGAGAATAAGGGAGGATTATCGGCGAAAACCCAGCCTTGGTCTCTTTGGATCTCCAATGTCTACTAAAACCGATGCATGTGAATACCAATTCTTAGGATCGAACTCTCTGAAACTAGAAATGCACTAAATCTGCAGGCAACACACGAAGTAGCAGAGTTTGAAGGAAGATTAGCTAGGGTTTGCGTCGCCAAAACAGGTGCGTATTAAGCCAGGGAACATGGCGGCTAGGGTTTAACCCTTTTGCAAAACGAGATGCCATCTTGTACTAGAATCTGAGGATTTATACCATTTCAATCTGAGAGAAGGGTACAAAGTAGAGAGGGGAACTTCGCAGGGAAGTAAACAAAGACTCCTGGGGCAACCCAGGATCCAGGATCAACGTAGACTGCGAGCTCGCGTTGGCGCGAAGCAGTAAGTAGCTCAGTGGCCCGTCGGATTGGGGATGGATGTCTGAGTTTGAATTTTCGGTGAAGCGGTACGGCTAGTTAACTGAATGTTAGCCCGATGTGCGTTGATATCTTCAGTTCAGGGCCTGGCACAATTCATCCTGAGTTAATTGCAAGACACTACCACACTTCAGCATGTTGTGACGAGTCAGTACCACTAGTCATTTTTTTGCCATGCAGTGCCAACTCTAAGCCTAAGTGTTGCAAAACGGTCTGACTGGCGTATAAGCTCGTATTGACCACGTATCTGACCGACCGGGCCCATTTGTCAGGTGCCACGGTGGCCTACCCGCGCGCACCCGCACCCGCTCGGTCGCCCCTAGTAGCTTAGTCCGGTCCGGTCCGGTCGAACCCAGCCGCACTCTGTCCCTCTCCTCGTCATCGCCCTCGTCTCTCCAGCCGCCGCCGCTGCCGCTCGCCGTGTAGTCCGCCGCGGCAGCCACCGCCGCCGCGCCATGGTCTTCGAGGATGAGAGCAGCGACGACATGTCCGGCCTGCAGATCTCCTCCTCCTCCGACGGGATGCATTATCAGGTCAGTGGTAGAGCTAGGGTTAGGGTTAGGTGATTTGGGGATTTGCTTCGGTTTTCTGATTTGAGGATTTGCTCTCTGTAGATTCCTGCTAGCATTGAAGACCAAGACTACAATGGCTTGGAGAATGCACCAGAGGGGCTGTGCGTGGAGCATCGGCTGCCAACTGAGCGTCGTGTAGCATTTGAATCATTTGAGACGGGCAGGAGGTTTCTAGTTTGTGCTCAGCCTGTAAGATTCATGCTTTCTTTATGTTCACTTTAATATAGTTACTAGTACTGATGATGAAGCACCTAGTTACCACTTAGTAGTTTTGATGCTTCTAGTACTGATGCTCACTGCAATAGCTTAGTTGGCTATGTTTACTGTAATATATTTATGGTTTAATTATTTATTAGTAGTTCTGATGATTATGGTTTTGATGCTTATGTTCACTGTAATATGTATAGTTTGAGGCAGTGTAGTTATGAAGCAAATTGTTAGTTGATTGAGGCAGTGTAGTTGCTAAATTTTAATTGAGGCAGTATAGGTTGCAGTTGAAGTAGCATTGTTTAGTTGGCCACATGTATAGTTTGTAGTTCTGCAGTTGTTAGTTCATTTTTTTTAAAGTGCCCTTTCATAATGGTAATTCTACAGAGATTAACAATATAAGTGTTTGGTATATTGCAGGAAGCTGTCAATTGTGGTTTCCTTGCTTGGGTTGACCCAGAGTGGCCTCCCACAATACAAAATGCATTGTTGAAGCTTTGGGAAATGTTTGAAGACAGCAGGACTGCTAGGAGGAAGGATAACCTGGAAAGTTCACTTACTATCCACCACCTTAAAGAAGAGAAAAGGAATCTGGATGCCAACTATGACAAACTAGTTGAAGATGTCCATCAACTTGTAAGTGTCCAGGAGGACAAGGTGTTGGATTTCAGCTCTCTGCAAGCTAAGGAGAAGAGAGATGAGAGAGCCAGTGCATCAGTTGTGGCTGCCATGAAGAATGAGATGGAGAAGAAAGAGGCAGAGAACTTCAAGATGAAAGAGAAGTACAAAGTGCTGATGAACCTGGTAGAAGCTCAAGGCACTGTCATTAGGAACATGAAGATGAATCATTTGAAAGAGAAGGAAAAGCTAGCTGAAGGCAACAACAATTTAAAGATCCAGGTTGATGAGCTCACCAAGTCTTTGGAAAAAGTCAAAGAAGAGAATGTGCAGTTGAACCTTCACATGTCTGATCTCAAGAGGGGACATCAGAATCTGATAAAACGCAGGGATGAGGTAAAGCTCCAGCTTGCTGTTCAGTTGAAGTCACTGGAGAAGAGCCAAGAGAAGTTGAAGTTGATCCATGACATCTTGAAGGAATGAGGTAGATGAAGATGATCTGGGTAGATGGAGCAGAGCATACCTATCATGATATAAGTTGCTTTGATAGAAGGCTTTGCTAATCTTTTGTGAAGGGTGGTTTAGTTAAGTGTAATGTATGGATGTAGTAGTTGTGAACAATGTTGAACTCCACTATGCTATGGTCTTTAGCTAATGTTGTAAGAATCTAGTAATTATGGCTGTAAGAATGTATGATCTATGGTTATTTAGCTAATGTTGTAAGAATCAATGTTGAACTCCAGTATGTATGCTATGTTATTTAGCTAATGCTCAAATTATATCTCCTCTTGAACCTCTAGCCAAATGCTCAAGTTAGATGGCCAAATGCTAAAAAAAATCGCACATTAGAGCAACACAAACGCTGACGTGGCCAATGTCAACAGGCATTGCACTGAGTGGTGGCCCTGGTTATTAAAGCAATGCACGGGGCGAACAGGAAACAGTTGAGTGAAACAGTTTGTGCATTTGGGGGAAAAAACTAGGGTTACTCGACGGCGGAGGCGATTCCTGAGCGGGCCCGTGGCGGAGGCGATCTCGCAGGCGGCGGCGGCGGCGGCGGAGTCAATGTCAATGTCGTGGTCTTCTGGTCGTTCTCAGGCTCCCAGCTTCCGTCGAGCCTCTGGAAGGAGAGGGGACGAATCGAGGTCGCCGGTGCCCTACCGTGAGAGCCCGATGGCGTATGAGCCGGAGAAGCTCTGCTGGTGCAGGCCGCGTAGGAAGGCGCCGAGATGGATCTCATGGAGCCGCCAGAACCCAGGCATGCGGTACTACGCCTGCGTGGATGCCATGGTAAGTTCTCTCCATTTTAGTTATACTTTTCTGCTCATTAGATCTTATCCCCCCTATCAAACCCTGATTTCTGTTGGTACAGCATGGTGGTTGTGGCTTTGTTGAATGGCATGATGATCCTCTGCCTAAGTTTTTGAGTGATCTGATTGGATATTTGCGAGATGAAGTGCGTAGGCTGAGAGGTGAATCAAGTCTTGGTGTGTTTGAAGATGACGGTGCAGTTGTGGCTCTGCCTGAAGCTCAAAGAGGAAGAGAGGTGGTGGCTTTGGAAGATCAGCTCAGGGAGAAAAATGCAGAGCTAGATGCAGTGAAGGCCAAATATCAGAATGTTGTCTTTCTTTTTATTGTCTTTGTGGTAGGTTTGGTGACAGCCAAGATGCTGCTTCAGAGCTAGATGCTGGTGCTGTCAGGGGTTTAGGCTCAAGCTTGTTTTGGCACTGAAGATGCTACTAGTGCTCTGGTTTATCCTTGTAAGTTAGTGTCAGGTTGATCCTTGTTAAGGAGAGATGCAAGTTAGTGTCAGTTGTGGTTAGGTTGATCTTTGCAACTTAGTGTCAGGTGTTACAAGTTAGTGTCAGTTGTTACTAGTCAGTGTCTTTGTAAACAATATTTGGTATGTTCATCTTAGTAATGAATTATGTGGCCATTGTGGCAGTATCATCCAGTACATGCATGGTTTCTTGAGCATGGTTGTGCATTGTGTTGTTTTGTTTCACAGAAATCACATGCATGGTTTCTTGAGGAATGAATTATGTGGCCATTGTGCATTGTGTTGTTTCACAGAAATCACATGAGCATGGTTTCTTGACATAATATTTACAGGAGCATTGAGCTGTTCACAAGTGACAAATGAGCATTGAGTTGTTTCAGAAATGCCAAATAAACACCACAAAAAGCAAATAGTTGTTCACAATTGCCAAATGACCAAATATTGCAGACTCATCTTAGTTCACATAAGACTCAACTTAGTTCACAACAGACTCAACTTAGCAATCCATTAGAACATACATCAGTTTTGTAGCACCACTCAGACTAAAGTACCAACATTCATTCACTCACAAGTTACCACTGGCAGTAAAGAATGACATCAAACGAGTATAATTCCCTGTGGCACTTGAAGGAGCACCAGAAGTAGAAGGACCAGAAGATGAAGCTCCTTCAGCAAATCTTGGGGCAGTGAAAGGCCTTGCAAATCTTGCACTTGCACTGGCTGACCCTCTAGCAGTTCTTGAAGCAGATCTTGCAGTAGCAGATCTTGCACTGGCAGATCTTGCAGAAGTAGTTCTTGCACTAGCAGACCTTGCAGAAGTAGTTCTTGCACTAGCAGACCTTGCAGAAGTAGTTCTTGCAGAAGCAGACCTTGCTGGTGGCTGCTGTGATCCTGATGGAGTATCTTCATTCCTTGATCTTGCAGGTGCCTTGCAAACATACAAGGAAAGATGATAGTTTAGGGTTTAGGTTTAGCACAAAAAACATAGTAGAAAAGAAGACCAAATAGCAAGTACAGTTCACAAGGGTTTACCACATGCTTGTTTTTCCTCAAAGCCAACTCTGGTCTCAACTGTTGCTTGCAGTTGGTGTACCTATGGCCTTGGAGCCCACAGTTGCTGCATGTTATAGTGGCCATTCTTGAACTATCCTTGGGTTTTGGAACCTCAAATTTGCCCTTTATTCTCTTCTCTTTCCTTCTTACCTTCTTCACATGAAATTTGGGTGGCTCTATGTCTGGTCCACTTGTCCTTGTCCAATCATGTTCACCAGGAACTGGATATATCATTGGTTCATATGCAGCAAGGTAAAAAGGTTTTTTGAAGAATTTGCAGACATAGTCCTCTGGAAATCTTTTTGCCTTGTTAATTGCTGATATTGCATGGTTGCATGGTATGCCAGACAGGTCCCACTTTCTGCAGCCACATGTATAGATTTCCAAGTTTACAGCATGTGTTTGTTGCCCACTGGTCACTTGCCAAAGATTCACACCAGCTTGAATAGGTTTGCAGAATCTGGCCCTTTCCTTTTCCACCTCAAGCTTCTCAGCATAATGTGGTGTGATCTCCCTCAAAGATGCCTTTCCCCTCTCTCTGTTATTATGCCACCTCACCATCTGCTTGTCTTTGATACCATCAATCATAGTCCTAATAGGTTTTTTTCCTAAAATCTAGGATGTACTTGTTGAACACCTCAGACAGGTTGTTAACAACCAAGTCTGTCTTGCAGTTAGTGTCAAAAGCATGCCTAGCCCATGTGTGCTTAGGTATTCCACTTAGCCACTTCCAAGCTTCCTCACTCTCATTTTTTAAGTCATTCATGACAATGTTAAACTTGTGCTGGTTGTAAGCATAGCTGGCATTATCCATGCATTTCTTAAGATCTTCCCCCCTAAACCCAGCATTCTGGAAATTTGCATAGAGGTGTCTAAGGCAAAATCTTTGATGACAGTTTGGAAAAACTTGGTTTACTGCATTTAGTAACCCCTGTTCACATAGCATCCTAGTCTTAGTTGAAGTACTATTACATCTTGAACATAACATGCTATTGCAGAAGAGCAGAAAAGCAATAACATAACAGAAAGATGCATGCATACCTTCTGTCTATCAGACATGATAGTATAAGGCCCAAATTTGCCAACTTCTCCTCCTAGACAAATCTTCAGTTGGTGTAGAAACCAACACCAGTTAGCTGTGTCCTCTTGTCCAACAACAGCAAATGCAATTGGGAAAATATTATTATTCCCATCTCTTCCAGTGGCAGCTAGGATTTGAGCACCAGTGGTGAGCTTAATAAAGCATCCATCAACACCTGTTGTTGCAACCAAAGAACAATTTAAACTTCTAGAAAGCATTACTAAACTATATATTTAAGTATATATAACTATAAAGCACCACTACATCCATTGAGAAAGAAGTATAAAGCATTACTAACCAATGAATGGTCTGCATCCATTGAGAAATCCCTCCCTTGCTCCATTTATGCAGAAGAACATAGCATGAAACCTTGGTCCTGGATGTGGTATTTTTGTTGTTGGTCTTGGAGTAACTGTTGCAACTATAACTCTACTACCAGGGTTTGTATCCATGATGGTTTGAGCATAATCCCTAAGTCTAGGATACTGAATCTTGTGCTCTCCTAGCACAGCTTCTACAGCAAGGTTTTTGGCCCTATAGGCCATGTGCCTTGGCACATCAACACCATACTTCTCATTGCAGTTGTCAATTAGAGTGTGTATGCTGGTGGTTGGATCAGACCTGAACAATGACTCATAGGTCTTTGCAAGCCACTTGGCACTGATCCTTGATGACTCAGTGCTGCTAGGGCAAGTGTGCTCCAGCCTCATCTTCTTAATAGCAAAGGTCTTCTCCCCTTTGATAACTGCAGCAACTATGCAAAACTGGCAGTGCTCTTGCTTACAACAGGCAATGATCCTTTGGTCTGAATTCCCGTGATACCTGAAGTCTCTGGCCTGTGTGATGTGCAAGCTCAACAAAGCATCTCTGAATTGCTACTGATTCTTGAAGCACATGTACAGACATAACTGCTGATGTGGTTGCTCAAGTTTGTCATTGTACCAGATCCTTGGTTTCCTTTTCTGGGCCCTACTCTTCCTCCCTTTGGGTAGAACAAAGGACATTGGCTCATGTCCATCATCATCATCCTCAAACAGCAACCCATCATCTTCTTCATCTGATGAAGGAATGAAATCAGGTTGCACCTCCTCTAACACACTTGAATGTGTCCTAGTAGTAGGGCCTCTCCTAACTGCTAGCTTCTTCCTCTTTTTTGGTGGTTTTTCCATTGGTGCTTCTTTTGTTGCAACAACATTGACATCATCCTCTTTCTCCTTCTCCTGCTCCTCCTCCTCCTCCATCTCAAACAAGTCCTCAACCTCAGTGTCACCCTCATAATGTAATTGTTCCTCTTCTGAATCCTCATCATCTTCATCTGAATCTTCATCTTCAACTTCTTGCTCTGCTAGTCTATTCCTCTCAATTATCTCTGTGTCTTCAATTATCCTGTACTTCTCCATGCAGAAAGGATTGTTATCACTGTCATATGCAGCAGCCTCAGAGTCATCACTGTTATTATGTTCCTCCTCTAGCACTGCCTCTTCCTCCATTACAGCTCTGAGCTTCTCCTTACTTAAACTTATGCTCTCTTGTGTGCACTAACTATGAAAAACAACACCTTGTTGATCAACAGCAAGAACTGCAGGCTCACTAAGATCATACACAACAGGTGGTCTATACAGTATAGTTGCTAAATTTTCTTCTCTCCTCTGACAGACATTGCTGTAGTTTGATCTCACTAAATCTGCTTCCATCTGACATACAAAAGGTGCTGTTGCCCTCACTAGCAAATTCAGAACTAAACTATGCTCATATTCCTTCTTAAGTTGCTGCAGTTTGATGTTTGTGTCAATTAACTCTAACCCATGCTCTCTTTCCTCTCCTCTGCCTAAATTCTTCAGGTGATACAGTTCATCAGAGAAAGAATAACCTTGTGTGTGCATCAGTGCATATAAGTTCAGAAATGTAACATCTGAACTGCATATCTTCCTATCCAGATTGTGTTGTGCATCAAAATGAAGACGAACATCCCAAACAACATCATCCAAACTACAATTGACAGCACAAATTTATACTGTCATGAGCAACACTAACCCTAGCCCCCTATTTTGGAATTTACAGAAAGAAGCAGAAGCAGAGAAGAGAAGGACTTACACCACGCCGCCAGCAGCTCCACTGGTCCACTGATGGCTACTGGTTGGGTGGGCCACCCATATCTCTGCCAGCTTCACCCTATCCTCCATGGACAGCGCAGGCTCCTCATCCAAATCCTCGTCGTCTGCGCTGGAGTAGTAAGAACTGGAGCCGTCGACGTCGTCCAGACCTAAGTGGTCATCGGGGCCGAGGCCAGGAAGGTCCCCGTACCCGCCCGCGCCGTCCACGCCGCCGGGAGTCGCCGCCGCCATCACCTGAGAGGGGGAGGAAGACGAGGGCGGGGGGGGGGGGGGAGGGAAACTAGGGTTCGTCGCGTATGGGTTCGACCGGACCGGACCGGACTAAGCTACTAGGGGCGACCGAGCGGGCTGGGACGAGTGACTAAGCGGGTGTGGGTGCGGGTGCGCGCGGGTAGGCCACCGTGGCACCTGACAAATGGGCCCGGTCGGTCAGATGCGTGGTCAATACAAGCTTATATGCCTGTCAGACCGTTTTGCAACACTTAGGCTTAGAGTTGGCACTGCATGGCAAAAAAAATGACTAGTGGTACTGACTCGTCACAACGTGCTAAAGTGTGGTAGTGTCTTGCAATTAACTCATTCATCCCGCTCCCATCTTCTCGTGCAGCAGGGAGGCAACGGTGGCGGAATCCGAGACAACGATGGTGGCACAACCACCGGTGATGGCGGCGCCGCAACCAGGCCAGCCATCGGGTTCTTGTAGATGAACACATTGGTTTGTTGGCTACAGTTTTCTCAGGATGATCAATTAGTTAGACGAGTATGCCAGCCCTACCGATTTGTTCGCTCCAGGCGGTTGATTGTACCTTCGGGGACACAGGACAACGACGATGAAGCATGCTGACGATTTCGCTTGATCCTTGCTGCGATCCTCCAATGTGACTAGCTTGATCTATACCGATCAGTTAACAACACACACATGCACAGGCAACAGCAGCCAGCCGGCAGATCGATCTTGCCGCCGCCCGGAAGGCAACATACGCACGTGCACAAGCTCTTGATTGATCTTTTCTTTGATCGATTCAGCACTAGTAGCAACGCACGCGGCACTCGAATTGATCGGATCGCTAGTTCGCCCAAAACATCCCTCCAGCAGCTGCTGCCCACCCAGACGCCCACGCATGGCCCTTGCGCTCGCGCCCTTCTCATTTGCCTCGGGTGGGGCCATGGACGCCTTTGGCTTCCTTCATTCCGTTGCTTGCTTATTGCCCCTTATGATAGCAACTTTTATTGTACGGCCCGTCACTTTTATTACTTTGCTATCACAAGTTCGTACAACGCTTATTTTCTTTTACACTAAAAGATCATACACATTTAAAAGCAATTTTTATTGCTTTATTTATCGATGACAACTTACTTGAAGGATCTTATTCAATCCATAGGTAGGTATGGTGGACTCTCTTGAGATTGCTTTAAAGATTTTGGGTGCACAAGCAGTATCTCTACTTAGTGCAGATTTTTGGCTAGCAAAGATATTGGGCAAGCACCACATGTTGGAGGATCTATGACAATATAACTTCTATGTGAATATGAACAAACATAAATCATTACATTGTCTTCCTTGTCCAGCATCCAAAATTTGGCATAAAATATTTAATGAGGGCTCACAATCATAAAATATATCCAAGATAATATATTTGCATGTAAATGTTCTCTTCCCTTATTAATTTTTTCATGAATTGCATCATTGACCAATGCTATGTTTGTCACCTTTCAATAAGTTTTACCACTTATACTTTTCCTTGTGTAATGTCATTACTTTCCATAAGGTTACCATATGATCTTTTCCATATTTTTCTTTATTTTGATTGAAACAAGAAAGTAAAGAGGCAAAAACTTAAACTAATCTTTATTATATAACTATGACTCGATTACATAGATAGATAGATGACGAAACTAGCACCCGAAAATAGATCATAGTAAACTTTTATTCAACTAAATCACAAAATAGGTAAGGATCGAACTAAGATAGGTAGAGGTAATAAAAGTGATGGTGATACAACACCGGGGCATCTCCCCCAAGCTTGGCACAAGCCAAGGGGAGTGCCCAGACCTGTGTGCTTAGGCCTCCTTCTTTGGTGATGGTGGTGGTGACGATGTGGTAAGCTTGTCCTCCGGCTTCCATGGCAGGGTTTCGCCATCATAAGAGGATGCATGGGTCTCTTGAGTCCTGAAACTGGCAGCTAAACTCATACCTTTAAATCTTGCTTCATACCTTTAAATCTTGATTTTGAAGATCATAGATTTGGCTTTGCATAAAATTGATTTGTTCGTTGAAGGTGAAGATGTTGTCCTTCATAGACCAGCCACCCACCTTGTGATCACGGGTGAATTCCGTGATCATGGAGTGTCTGGCACTGAGTCCACGCTACACCATCCCTTGGCACTTGAAGATCTCTTGCTCCACCGCCTTGAGCCTGGCCTCCACGCTTCTCGTCTTCTTGGGCCCTTGAACATCCCGGATGTGGAGCACCCCCTCACACATCTCAATGGCTTGAGGGTGCTTCAACAACTCCGATAGGTAAGGGTTGATAACCTTCTCGTAGAACTTGTCTTTGGAAGAGCTTGGTGCAGCCATGGCGATCCAGAGATTTTAGAAAAACAACATGAAACAAGAACAGAGGATATTTCCGTGATGCGGTGGTCAATACGTCTAGGGGATATATAAAGATTTTTTATCTTGGGAAACAAGTATATTACAGGAAAACAGAGCCGGGAAGGTGCTCGAGGGGCCCACTACCCACCAGGGCGTGCTAGGTGGGGCAGGCGCGTCCTGGTGCCTAGTGGGCACCTAGGTTGCCTTCCTGGATGTTTCTTATTTTTTTTATTTTTTCTAATATTCCAAAACCGATAGAAAATATTTTTGCGGAATTTTCGGAGTCCGTTTACTTATCGTATCACGTACTTCGTCCTTTTCATGGTTCTGGAGTGTTCTAGAAGGTACCTTTTATGTATTCCCCCAGTATCATGGTTTGAACAATATTAGTTTCAACATTAATAGGTGTACGTGAAATATAGTGCTTAACTCTTTGTCCATTTACCACCTAGGATTAGTGCCTTCGGCATTATTGATTTTTATAGCTCAAGATCGATAAACTTCTTCGAGGATATATGGTCCTTCCCACTGGGAGAGAAGTTTTCCTGCAACAATCTAAAACGAGAATTGTACAATAGAACATGTTCACCAACTTTGAATTCCCGCTTTTGGATTCTTTTGGCATGCCATCTTTTAACTTTTTCTTTGAATAGTTGGGCATTTTTCATAAGCTTGGGTTCTCCATTCATCGAGTGAGCTAATATCAAATAACCTCCTTTCAGGGGCTAGTATGAAGTCATAATTGAGTTCTTTAATTGCCCAATATGCTTTATGTTCTAACTCAAAAGGCAAATGACAAGCTTTTCCATAAATCATTTTATATTGAGACACTAGTAGAAAAGGGGGCAACGGTCCAGGGCAATATTCACATTAGTCCCAGTTCAGTCACGAACCTGGACTAATGTGAGCATTGGTCCCGGTTCGTGCGGCTAAGGCATTAGTCCCGGTTCACCTGAGACCTTTAGTCCCGGTTTAAGACACGAACCGAGACTAAAGGGTGCGATGCCCTTTAGTCCCGGTTCATGCCTCAAACCGGGACTAAAGATTAGACCTTTAGTCCCGGTTTGAAGCACGAACCGGGACTAATGGGGTGGAGACCTTTAGTCCTGGTTCGTGCCACGAACCGGTACTAAAGGTCCCATTTTCAAACTCTACCCCCCCGTGGATCGCCTTTTCAGTTTAAAAAAAATAAAAAAATGATGGAAATGTCAAAAAAATAAAAGAAAATAAGTTTCCCATGTGATATGTGGTCTAGTTGTTGGGAAAATTTGCAAATGTGAATTTTGACTTTATTTGCAAAATCTGTCTGAAATTTGTAAAAATGGGCATAACTTTTGCATACTAACTCGGATGAAAAAGTTTTTTATATGAAAAATCATCTACTCGAAAAGTTACTCGAAAAGCTTTTTATGGGAACCTCGTTAAACATTTTCAAAATCCTCAAAAACCTAACAGAAAAAAAGTTACGGGGCTTTTAAGATCTAGAGTGGAAAAAATCGAAAAAATTCAAACAGTGGGCAAACAATGGTCAAACTAATTATTCTAAAATATTAGTGTTACTAAATAATTATTTCAGTTATTTCAATTTTGGTCAAATCTGGTCAAACTATGGTCAAACTGTGGTCAAACAATGGTCAAACTAATTATTCAAGAAATATTAGTGTTACTAAATAATTATTGTTTTTTAACACAATAGTTTCAAACTCAAACTGTGAAATGTGTCACTTCATGCTCAAGCAAAATTCCTGAAGGTTAATAGGATTGACATCTTACTATCGTCAGGAAAACAACAAGTGCAGACTTGGAGCGAGGGAGAATAGAACCCGGAAGTTAAGTGTGCTCAGGCTGGGGGAGTGGGAGGATGGGTGACTGTTCGGGAAGTTAGATGATTTGGAATGATGAGGGGTGATTAGAGGATAAATTGAGAAGTGATGAGGGGTGGTGATTACAGACTAGAGGTTAAAATAATTCAGAAATTTGAAAATAAAAAAAATTCAAAAAAAATTTCAATTTTTTTTTTAAAAAATCATAAAATTTCTCCACGTGGCCGCGCCCTTTAGTCCCAGTTCTGGATTGAACCGGGACTAAAGGGGAGAGGCATTAGTACCGACCCTTTTTCTACCGGGACTAAAGGGCCTTACAAACCGGGACAAAAGCCCCTTTTTCTACTAGTGAGACATACCCATATGATTTTTATAAGCAGTTCTATAAGCCCATACTGCATCATGAAGTTTCTTAGACCAAATTTTCCTAGATCTGTTAAAAGTGTTTTGTAATATCAACTTTATTAATTTCTCTATTGCTAAATTCAACTTGACCACTAGATTGAGGGTGATAAGGGGATGCAATTCTATGGTTGACATCATATTTAGCAAGCAATTTACGGAAAACACCATGAATAAAATGTGAACCACCATCAGTCATTACATAACTAGGGACTCCAAACCTCAGGAAAATAACTTCTTTAATCATTTTAATGGATGTGTTATGATCAACACTGCTTGTTGGAATAGCTTCTACCCACTTAGTGACATAATCAACAATAAGCAAAATATCTGTGCACCCATTAGAGGAAGGAAAAGGTCCCATATAATAAAAGCCCCAAACATCAAATGATTCAATAACAAGTGAATAATTCATAGGCATTTCCTAACGTCTACTAATAGTACCAATTATTTGACATTCATCACAAGATAAGACAAACTTACGTGCATCTTTGAAAAGAGTAGGCTAATAAAAACCAGATTGTAATACCTTGTGTGCAGTTCTATCTACCGCATGATGCCCTCCATAGGCTTCGCAGTGACATTTCCATAGGATTTGTTCCTATTCATGCTCAGGTATACAAAACGTCTAATAATACCATCTACTCCTTGTTTATAAAGATGTGGGTCATCCCAAAAGTAATGTCTTAAGTCATAGAAGAACTTTTTTCTTTTGTTGGTATGTGAAACTAGGTGGTATAAACTTAGGAACAATATAATTAGGATAGTCTGCATACCAAGGAGTATTATGAGAAGCATTTATGACTGCTAGTTATTCATCGGGGAAGCTATCATCAATTGGTAGTGGGCCATCAATAATGCTTTCTAACATAGACTAGTTATCAGCTACGGGGTCACCAGCTCCTTTCCTATCAGTGATGTGTAGGTCAAACTCTTGTAACAAAAGAACCCACCTAATGGTTCTAGGTTTAGCATCTTCCTTTACCGTGAGATATGTAATAGCAGCATGATCAGTGTGAACAATTAATTTAGAATCAAATATGTAGGATCTGAATTTATCACACACAAACACAACTACTAGAAATTATTTTTTAGTAGCAGCATAATTTCTTTTGGGACTGTCTAGAGTTTTACTAGCATAATGGATAAGATTTAATTTCTTGTCAACTCTTTGTCCTATAACAGCACCAACAACATACTCACTAGCATCACACATAATTTCAAAAGGCAAGTTCCAATCAGGTAAACAATAAGTGCAGAAATTAAGGCTTTCTTAAGTGTTTCAAAGGCTTCTACACAATTATCATAAAAAACAAATGGAACATCCTTTTGCAAAAGATTAGTAAGAGGCCTAGAAATTTTAGAGAAGTCTTTAATAAATCTCCTGTAGAAACCAGCATGACCAAGGAAACTTTGGATACCTTTAATATCTTTTGGAAAAGGCATTTTCTCAATTGCATCAACCTTAGCTTTATCCACCTCAATACCTCGTTAAAAAATTTTGTGCTCCAAGACAATACCTTCATTCACCATAAAGTGTCACTTCTCCCAATTCAAGACAGGATTAGTTTGTGCACATCTCCGCGAAACTCGATCAAGGTTGCTTAAGCAATCATCAAAAGAAGTTCCGTAAACGGAAAAATCATCCATAAAAATCTCAACAATCTTTTCACAAAAGTTAGAGAATATACCAGTCATACATCTTTGAAAATTAGCAGGTGAATTGCATAACCAAAAGGCATACGTCTATAAGCATAAGTTCCAAAAGGGAAAGTAAAAGTGGTTTTCTCTTGATTAGGTTGTGATACAGGTATGTGAGAGAAACCAGAATATACATCAAGAAAGCAAAACTGTGTGTGCTTAGATAATATTTCTAATATTTGATCAATAAAAGGTAGAGGGTAATGATCCTTTCTAGTAGCTTTGTTTAACTTTCTAAAACCAATTACCATTCTATAGCCGGTAGCAATTCTTTGTGGAATAAGTTCATTTTTGTCATTAGGAACAACAGTAATACCTCCTTTCTGGAACACAATGAACATGACTTACCCATTTACTATCAGCTATGGGATAAATTATACCTGCTTCCGGAAGCTTTATATTTCAGTTCTTACCACTTCCTTCATCTTAGGATTTAATCGTCATTGATGGTCAACAACAGGGTTAGCATGAGGTTCCGTATTAATCTTATGCTGACAAAGAGTGGGACTAATGCCCTTAAGATCATCAAGAGTATATCCAATAGCAGCTCGGTGCTTCCTCTAAGTTTTTGATAATCTTTTCTCATCATGCTCTCTAAGGTTAGCACTAATAATAACAAGATATATCTTCTTTTCATCTAGATAAGCATATTTCAAAGTATCAGGTAATCGTTTCAATTCAAACACATGATCACTCTTAGATGGAGGAGGACCTCCTAGAGTTTCAATAGGCAAATTATATTTGAGAATGGGTTGTTGTTCAAAGAACATCCTATCTACTTAATTTCTTTCATGCAAGTGCATATCATTTTCATGGTCGAGCAAATATTGTTCTAGTGGATCAGAAGGAGGTACGACAATAGAAGCAAGACCAATTATTTCATCCTTACTAGGCAATTATTTATCATGAGGTTGCCTACAAAACTTAGAGAAATTAAACTCATGAGACACATCACCAAAATTAACACTGACGGTTTCTTTTGAAGGAAATATGCCCTAGAGGCAATAATAAAGTTGTTATTTATATTTCGTTATATCATGATAAATGTTTATTATTCATGCTAGAATTGTATTAACCGGAAACTTGATACATGTGTGAATACATAGACAAAATATAGTGTCCCTAGTATGCCTCTACTTGACTAGCTCGTTAATCAAAGATGGTTAAGTTTCCTAGCCATTGACATGTGTTGTCATTTGATGAACGGAATCACATCATTAGAGAATGATGTGATGGACAAGACCCATCCGTCAGCTTAGCACTATGATCGTTTAGTTTATTGCTATTGCTTTCTTCATGACTTATACATGTTCCTATGACTATGAGATTATGCAAATCCTGAATACGGGAGGAACACTTAGTGTGCTATCAAACATCACAACATAACTGGGTGATTATGAAAATGCTCTACAGGTGTCTCCTATGGTGTTTGTTGAGTTGGCATAGATAAGGATTAGGATTTGTCACTCCGATTGTCGGAGAGGTATCTATGGGCCCTCTCGGTAATGCACATCACTATAAGCCTTGCAAGCAATGTGATTAATGAGTTATTTGCGGGATGATGCATTACGTAACGAGTAAAGAGACTTTCCGGTAACGAGATTGAACTAGGTATGGTGATACCGACGATCGAATCTCGGGCAAGTAACATACCGATGACAAAGGGAACAACGTATGTTGTTATGCGGTTTGACCGATAAAGATCTTCATAGAATATGTAGGAGCAAATATGAGCATCCAGGTTCCGTTATTGGTTATTGACCGGAGATGGGTCTCGGTCATGTCTACATAGTTCTCGAACCCGTAGGGTCCGCACGCTTAACGTTTGATGACGATTTGTATTATTAGTTATGTGATTTGATGTACCAAAGGTTGTTCGGAGTCCCAGATGAGATCATGGACATGACGAGGAGTCTCAAAATGGTCGAGACGTAAAGATCTATATATTGGAAGGCTATATTCGGACATCAGAAAGGTTCCGAGTGATTCGGATATTTTTCAGAGTATCGGGGAGTTACGGGAATTCGCCAGGAGAAGTAATGGGCCTTATTGGGCTTTAGTGGAGAGAGGGTAGAAGGGCCAAGAGGTGGCGCACGCCTCCCCCCTGTCCAAACCGAATTGGACAAGGAGTGGGGGCGCGGCCCCCCTTTCCTTGTCCCTCTCCCTCTCTTTCCTTCTCTCCTACTCCGAATAGGAAAGAGGAGGGGAATCCTACTTGGACTAGGAAGTCCTAGCAGGATTCCCCACACCTTGGCGCGCCCCCTCTAGGGCCGACCTCCTTTTCCTCCCTCCTTTATATACGTGGGCAGGGGGCACCCCAAAGGCACTCCAAGATTTGTCTTAGCCGTGTGCGGTGCCCCCTCCACAGTTATACACCTCGGTCATATCGTCGTAGTGCTTAGGCGAAGCCCTGCGCTGGTAACTTCATCCTCACCGTCGCCACGCTGTCGTGCTGACGTAACTCTCCCTCGACCTCAACTAGATCAAGAGTTCGTGGGACGTCATCGAGCTGAACGTGTGCTGAACACGAAGGTGCCGTATGTTCGATACTTGGATCGGTCGGATCGTGAAGACGTACGACTACATCAGCCACGTTTATAAAACGCTTCAGCTGTCGGTCTACGAGGGTACGTGGACACACTCTCCCCGCTTGTTTCTATGCATCTGATAACCCACAAGTATAGGGGATCGCAACAGTTTTCGAGGGTAGAGTATTCAACCCAAATTTATTGATTCGACACAAGGGGAGCCAAAGAATATTCTCAAGTATTAGCAGTTGAGTTGTCAATTCAACCACACCTGGATAACTTAATATCTGCAGGGAAGCATTTAGTAGCAAAGTAGTATGGAAGTAACGGTAACATTAGCAGAAGTAATAATTTTGAGTTTTGTAGTGATTGTAACAGTAGCAACGGAAAAGTAAATAAGCGGAGAACAATATGTGAAAAGCTCATAGGCATTGGATCGGTGATGGAGAATTATGCCGGATGTGGTTCATCATGTAACAGTCATAACATAGTGTGACACAGAACTAGCTCCAATTCATGTAATGTAGGCATGTATTCCGAATATAGTCATACGTGCTTATGGAAAAGGACTTGCATGAAATCTTTTTGTCCTACCCTCCCGTGGCAGCGGGGTCCTAGCGGAAACTAAGGGATACTAAGGCCTCCTTTTAATAGAGTACCAGACCAAAGCATTAACACATAGTGAATACATGAACTCCTCAAACTATGGTCATCACCGGGAGTGGTCCCGATTATTGTTACTTCGGGGTTGCCGGGTCATAACACATAGTAGGTGACTATAGACTTGCAAGATAGGATGAAGAACTCACATATATTCATGAAAACATAATAGGTTCAGATCTGAAATCATGGCACTCGGTCCCTTGTGACAAGCATCAAGCATAGCAAAGTCATAGCAACATCAATCTCAGAACATAGTGGATACTAGGGATCAAACCCTAACAAATCTAACCCGATTACATGATAAATCTCATCCAACCCATCACCGTCCAGCAAGCCTACGATGGAATTACTCACGCACGGCGGTGAGCATCATGAAATTGGTGATGGAGGATGGTTGTTGATGACAATGGTGACGGATTCCTCTCTTCGGAGCCCCGAACAGACTCCAGATCAGCCCTCCCGAGAGGGATTAGGGCTTGGCGGCGGCTTCGTATCGTAAAACGTGATGAATCCTTCTCTCTGATTTTTTTCTCCCCGAACACGAATATGTAGAGTTGGAGTTGAGGTCGGTGGAGCTCCAGGGGGACCACGAGGCAGGGGGCACGCCTAGGGGGTGCAGGCGTGGGCCTGATACGTCTCCAACGTATCTATAATTTTTGATTGCTCCATGCTATATTATCTTCTGTTTTGGAAATTATTGGGCTTTATTAAACACTTTTATATTATTTTTGGGACTAACCTATTGACCCAAAGCCCAGTGCCAGTTCCTGTGTTTTCCCTTGTTTTAGTGTTTCGAAGAGAAGGAATATCAAACGGAGTCGAAACGGAATGAAACCTTCTAGAGAAGTTATTTTTAGAAGGAAAGCAACCTGGGAGACTTGGAGTCCACGTCAAGAAAGCAATGAGGAAGGCACGAGGCAGGGGGCGCGCCCACCCCCCTGGGCGCGCCCTCCACCCTCGTGGGCCCCTCGTGGCTCCCCTGATGTACTTCTTCCTCCTATATATATCCATATACCCTAAAAACTTTGGGGAACAGAATAGATCGGGAGTTCCACCACCACAAGCCTCTGTAGCGACCAAAAGCCAATCGGGACCCTGTTCCGGCACCCTGCCGGAGGGGGGATCCCTCACCGGTGGCCATCTTCATCATCCTGGCGCTCTCCACGACGAGGAGGGAGTAGTTCACCCTCAGGGCTGAGGGTATGTACCAGTAGCTATGTGTTTGATCTCTCTCTCTCTCTCTCTCTCTCCCTCTCTCTCTCTCGTGTTCTTGAGGTGATTCGATCTTGATGTATCGCGAGCTTTGCTATTATAGTTGGATCTTATGTTGCTTCTCCCCTCTACTCTCTTGTAATGGATTGAGTTTTCCCTTTGAAGTAATCTTATCGGATTGAGTCTTTAATGATTTGAGAACACTTGATGTATGTCTTGCCGTATGTATTTGTGGTGACAATGGGATATCACATGATTCACTTGATGTATGTTTTGGTGATCAACTTGCGGGTTCCGCCCATGAACCTATGCATAGGGGTTGACACACGTTTTCGTCTTGACTCTCCAGTAGAAACTTTGGGGCACTCTTTGAAGTACTTTGTGTTGGATTGAATAGATGAATCTGAGATTGTGTGATGCATATCGTATAATCATACCCACGGATACTTGAGGTGACATTGGAGTTTCTAGGTGACATTAGGGTTTTGGTTGATGTGTGTCTTAAGGTGTTATTTTACTACGAACTCTAGGGCCGGTTGTGACACTTATAGGAATAGCCCAATGGATTGATCGGAAAGAATAACTTTGAGCTGGTTTCGTACCCTACCATAATCTCTTTGTTTGTTCTCCGCTATAAGTGGCTTTGGAGTGACTCTTTGTTGCATGTTGAGGGATATTTATATGATCCAATTATGTTATTATTGTTGAGATAACTTGCACTAGTGAAAGTATGAACCCTAGGCCTTATTTCCTATCATTGCAATACCGTTACGCTCACTTTTATCGTTAGTTACCTTGCTGTTTTTTTATTTTCAGATTACAAAAATCTATATCTACCATCCATATTGCACTTGTATCACCATATCTTCGCCGAACTAGTGCACCTATACAATTTACCATTGTATTGGGTGTGTTGGGGACATAAGAGACTCTTTGTTATTTGGTTGCAGGGTTGTTTGAGAGAGACCATCTTCATCCTACGCCTCCCACGGATTGATAAACCTTAGGTCATCCACTTGAGGGAAACTTGCTACTATCCTACAAACCTCTGCACTTGGAGGCCCAACAACGTCTACAAGAAGAAGTTTGTGTAGTAGACATCAGGGCCCCCTGGCCTTGATTCTTTCGCCAGTATTTTTTATTATTTCCAAAAGTAATCTCCGTGAACTTTCAGGTCATTTCGAGAACATTTGTTTCTGCACATAAATAACACCATGGCAATTCTGCTGAAAACAGCGTCAGTCCGGGTTAGTTCTACTCAAATCATGCAAGTTAGAGTCCAAAACAAGGGCAAACGTGTTTGGAAAAGTAGATACGACGGAGACGTATCAACTCCGTTGATAAACCTGTGCTTGTCCTCAAGCAATTCAGTTGATAAACTGAAAGTGATAAAAAAAACTTTTACAAACTTTGCTTGCTCTTGTTGTTGTAAATATGTAAATCCAACATTCAAGTTTTCAGCAAAGATTGTGAACTAACCATATTCACAATAACACTTAGGTCTCATGTTACTCATGTCAATGGCATAATCAACTAGCGAGCAATAATAATAAATCTCGGATGACAACACTTCCTCAAAACAATCATAATATGATATAACAAGATGGTATCTCGCTAGCCCTTTCTGAGACCGCAAAACATAAATGCAGACCACCTTTAAAGATCAAAGACTGACTAAACATTGTAATTCATGGTAAAAGAGATCTAGTCATAGTCATACCCAATATGAATTAATAATAATGGATGCAAATGACAGCGGTGCTCTCCAGCTGGTGCTTTTTAATAAGAGGGCGATGACTCAACATAAAAGTAAGTAGATTGGCCCTTCACAAAGGGAAGCAAGGATTTGTAGAGGTGCCAGAGCTCGATTTTGAAATAGAGATAATTAGTATTTTGAGCGGCATACTTTCGTTGTCAACATAACAACCGAGAGATGGCGATATCTTCCATGCTACACACATTATAGGCGGTTCCCAAATAGAATGATAAAGTTTATACTCCCCCTCCACCAACAAGCATCAATCCATGGCTTGCTCGAAACAACGAGTGCCTCCAACTAACAAGAGTCCCGGGGGAGTTTTGTTTGCAATTACTTTGATTGGGTATGCATAAAGCATGGGACTGGGCATCCCGGTGACCAGCCATTTTCTTGTGAGTGAGGAGCAGAGTCCACTCCTCTTGAGAATAACGCGCCTAGCATGGAAGATACAGACAGACCTAGTTGAGATATGAGCTATTCGAGCATGCAAAACAGAATTTCATTTGAAGGTTTAGAGTTTGGCACATACAAATTTACTTGGAACGACAGGTAGATACTGCATATAGGAAGGTATAGTGGACTCATATGGAATAGCTTTGGGGTTTAAGGGATTGGATGCACAAGAAGTATTCCCGCTTAGTACAAGTGAAGGCTAGCAAAAGACTGGGAAGCGACCAACTAGAGAGCGACAACAGTCATGAACATGCATTAAAATTAATAAACATTGAGTGCAAGCATGAGTAGGATATAATCCACCATGAACATAAATATCATGAAGGCTATGTTGATTTTGTTTCAACTACATGCGTGAACATGTGCCAAGTCAAGTCACTCGAATCACTCAAAGGAGGATACCACCCTATCATACCACATCACAACCATTTTAATAGCATGTTGGCTCGCAAGGTAAACCATTATAAACTCCTAGCTAATTAAGCATGGCATAAGCAACTATAATCTCTAATTGTCATTGCAAACATGTTTATTCATAATAGGCTGAATCAGGAACGATGAACTAATCATATTTACAAAAACAAGAGAGGTCGAGTTTATACCAGCTTCTCTCATCTGAATCAGTCCATCATATATCGTCATAATTGCCTTTCACTTGCACGACTGAACGATGTGAATAATAATAGTGCACGTGCATTGGACTAAGCTGGAATCTGCGAGCATTCAATAAACAGGAGAAGACAAGGCAATATGGGCTCTTGGTTAAATCAACAATAATACATATAAGAGCCACTTCAACAATTTCATTATGGTCTTCTCCTATTGACCCCCAAAGAAAAGAAAAGAAATAAAACTATTTACACGGGAAAGCTCCCAACAAGCAAAAGAAGAACATGAAATATTTTTGGGTTTTCTTTTAGTTATTACTAATACAACAAGAAAGTAAACTAGCTAAAAGCTACTACTAATTTTTTTTGGTTTTCTTAAGGTTTTTCAAGCACACAAGAAGAAAGCATAAAAAGGAAAATAAACTAGCATGGATATTACAGTGAAAAAGTATGAGCACCGACAACTAGCAAGAGCATGTGAACATAAATGTAATGTCGGTGAGAAATACGTACTCCCCCAAGCTTAGACTTTTGGCCTAAGTTGGTCTATTGCCACGGCTGGCCTGACGGATAGCCAAAGTTATAGTTGGGGTCGTACTGAGATGCAGCAGCTATTGCATCATGGGCTGCAGCTTGGAGGCGAGCTTCCCTCGTCCTCCTCTCGTACTCATTTGCCTCCTCCCTGGTTATGACATATCTCCCCTTTGCCTGAAAGTCAAAGAGAGTAGGAGCAGGGAGGACAATATTGACGGCGTGACGCCTGTCAAAGATTAGTCGGTACTGGAGAGGCGGTTCATTCCTCTCAACAAACTGATGGTGAACCATGGCATTAAAATCTAGATAAGCAGGAGGCAACTCAACATCATACTCACGTATGGGTATATCAAGAAAATTAGCTAGACGGGTTGCATAAATTCCACCAAAGAAATCTCCATTAATCCTATTATTATGCAACCTACGTGCAACAATGGCTCCCAAATTATAATGTTTATCTCCTAACACAGCACTCCTGAGAACACTGAGATCAGGGACACACATGTGACATGCTTCATCCTTACCATTTATGCACCTACATATGAAGAGAGCAAAATAATGTATAGAAGGAAAATGAATGCTCCCTATGGTAGCTTGTGTTATATCTCTAGACTCCCCCACAGTTATACTAGCAAGAAAATCTCTAAACTCAGACTCGCGAGGCTCACTAGTGCTACCCCATTCTAGAAGTTTGCAAGCAGTATTAAAATCCTCTAAATCCATAGTATAAGAATTTTCATAAAGATCAAATAGGACAGTTTGAGAATTGCGTGAAGATGAAAATTCAAACCTTCTCACAAAGAAATCAGTGAGATAGTGGTACTGACGACACTTATCTTCCTCGAAGCTCACAAGATTAGTGTTATGCACATATGCGTTAAATTCTTCCTTAATTCCTGCTTGATCCATGAAGTCCTCTGAAGGCCATTCACAAGCCCGCACTTGAGCTTCCCTCGGTGGTTCATCGTCCGCATCGCGTATTGCGGGCCTGGGCCCTTGCTTCCTTGAAGGACCACCTTGGTACATTTTCCTAAACATGTTTCTTCCTCTGAAAAATCTTTGAAATTTTTAGTAACTTCGAATGAAAATGAACCAAACTCAACAAAATTGATAGCAACTACTCCCAGAAGTGCCTAGAGACTATATCATGCATTAGAACTACTTGGGACCATTAAATTTGGCATGCAAGCTCAAGAACAGGGTCACCAGGCATAAAAATTTGCAAAGAATAAAGCACTAGAACAAAAACTAATTGGACCATTGGAGGAGTTACATACCAAGGAACAATCCCCCAAAGCAGTTTTCTGAGAGGTGCTTTGAGCAAGGAGATCGAAAATCGCAGCAAAATGAGCTAGAACTCGTGCGTCAGCTGGTTGGTGATTTTTTTGGGAGGAAGAAGGAGTGTGTGGTTGCTGGAATAAGTGGAGGGGAGCCACCATGGGCCCATGAGGCGGGGGGGGGGGGGGGCGCCCAGGGGGGAGGGCGCACCCTAGACCCTCGTGGCCAGGTGCTTGCTCCCCTGTTGTCTTGTCAGTGCCAGATATTCTCAAATATTCCAGAAAAAATCATATTTCAATTTCGGGGCATTTGGAGAACTTTTATTTTCGGGGTATTTTTTTATTGCACGGATAATTCAGAAAACTGACAGAAAATACTATTTTTTCTTTATTCAATCTAAATAGCATAAAGTAAAAGAAAGGTACAGAAGGTTGCGCCTTCTAACTTCATCCATCTCATGCTCCTCAAAAGCAATCCACTAACAAGGTTGATCAAGTCTTGTTAATAAACTCATTCCGAATAACATGGAACCGGAGAAATTTCGAATAACACTATGTTACCTCAACGGGGATATGCACGTCCCCAATAATAAGAAGGGCTTATTCCATCTGTGCCCCCAATTCCTTAGTTGTGCTCACTTTTCCCCACGCTTCAAACTTTTGCTCACTTTCCCCATTCCCTTAGCTAAAACTCTCACAAATGTTCATAACAGACGTTTGCCGTCTTGGCCGTTAACTGACTTGTGGGGCCACGTTGGACTCTGTTTTTTTTGAGGGGCTCGTTGGACTCTGTTTTTTTTTTCTGTTGACTATGGCTGTGGCTTCGCTGGTTGGGCTGTGTTTGTGTTCATAGGACGGGCCCGATGGATGCAGCCTGCTATGCATGCCCGGCTTTGGCATCGATGTAGCCTGCTATGCATGCGAACACCGCCACGCACGCATCTGGTGACCTAGACCTAATCGCATGCATGCACGCCGACACGCACGCATCGATCCTTGCCGCACGGTTGCCGGTGAGCGTCGCAGGCATACGTGCCGGTGGCAGAAGGGGCAGGCTGCACGCATGGTCGCGTCCATATGTCGAGGCATTGGTTCACGCCGCAGGCTGCACGCACGCTCGTGAATGGGAGGCAGGCAGCCGCCAACGCAGAGCACGCAGAAGGGGGAGGTAGGCAGCCGCCAACGCAGAGCACGCAGAAGGGGGAGGCAGGCAGCTGCCAACACAGAGCACGCAAAGCACGCTCGCATCATTTCTCGTTTACACATTGATGATCGCATCGGTTCACGCACGCACCGAGTCACGATCTACGCCGGCCGTTTGCGCGTGTACCCACTTCATCTCCCCCGGCTATTTAAACTGCCCTCCATTGCCTCTTCTTCTACAGATCCATCTGCGCCTCCAACTTCTTCTCTTCTTCCCCCAAAAGCCAAAGCGGTTCCACTCAGCGAAGCGAGCAAGATGCAGTACAACGGGCCGACGTTCCAAGCGCCGCCCACCGTGCCGGAACGGCGGTACCCCGCCCACGTCATCGTCGAGGAATCCCTCCGCATGTGGGCGTTCTCCCGCTGGAGGGGAAGCACTGAGCTTGCACGGGGGTTCCTCCGTGCGGGCTTCCACCACCTCCCGGCGGGCTCGCCGCCCATGTTCAACCTCGTGGAGCAGCGTCCCCACGCCAACGCTCCAGTGGTAGGGCTCGTCGTCCACTTCACCAACAGGTTCGATGCCTACTACCTGCTCGGCAAGGTGTATTGGTGTGGGTGCGAGTTCATCGCATTCACGACCTATAACATCTTCACCGACTTCGAGAGCGTCTTCCCCGCTTGCAACCGCATGCACAGCCTCCCGTACTACCTCGGCGACAACGGCCGTGAGGAGGAGGAGTACTGAAGCCGGCGGCGAAGAAGACGGTGAAGCCGGCGGTTAAGGTGAAGACATGGCGGTGTTGCCCTAGCTACCCTATCTATCTAGGGATCTAGTTTGTTGTGTGTGTTGCCCGAGCTATCTATGTAACGTTAACTATTATCTATGGTGTGTATGTAAGAACTTATGTTGCCCTAGCAACCGTACCCTATCTAAGTTAAGTTATGTGTGTTATATTAATGCTTTGTTATGTTTGTATTTTGTTTGTCCCAAGTTTAGACACGGCTAATTGGCATGGGAAAAATTAACCAAACAAACTAAAAATGATGTGTTGATAGATGCCTTCTAAAAATAAGAACATATTGTACATTTGTACACAGCTTTGGTTTGAGAGCTCTGTATTTTTTAGGTATTCAAAGAATACTTTGGTTTTCAAAAATATTGAAGTGTCAAATACTTTGAGATATTCGGCTTTAGTCAAAAGTGTAGTTTTAACTACACTATGTTTGAAGTAAAGGAAAGCCAAAAAAATTCTTCCCCATGGCCTATGTAAATATTTTTTTTCTAAAACCCACCTCCCTACTTTGGGTCAAGCCAAGCAACAATTTCCAGCAAGTTTCAATTTCCAGGCAGCCTTTGGATGCATCAAAAGACCACCTCACCAAAGATCAGCTCTAGAAAATTTTTCCACATGCCAAAATCATTTCATCGAACAGTTGGTGTGCACTGTTTTTGTTAGTTTCAGAGTTCAGTGTTCAGTTGCAGTCGGCAGTGTCGTTTTCTTCAGAGCACGGCGTCGATCTCGCCAGTAACTGCAGTGGCGCCTTGCTCCCTGTTCCCCCTCCTTGTCCAGTGCGCTGTATGATCCTATACTAGAGGTTATTAGCTAACAAAATAATCCTATCACTGAACTAGTAGTTGTTTTCTGCCGAAACTGAAAGTGTCGAAACTTAACAGTAAACTGCATACATTCAGTGATCGACAGTTGCACAAACATCTCTAACGAGAGATGGCCATCAAGTAAAAAATTCCTAGAGCAAGTATTCCTAAAGCTATCAGATTGGATTGCTTCTTCAACTCAATCAGATGCTTGAAGTTCTTGTTCATCTTCTTCAATTCCGTCTTCAGTTCAACGTCTACCACCGTCGGGTATTCTGGACGCGCAGCTGCTGCCGGAACGGCACTGTCATGGGGCAGATTGGACTCGCTGATTGCATTCCCCCTCGAATCCAGCAAGCCCGACCCTTGAAGCCTCTGGATGTAATCATCCATCCACTCGAAATGGTGGCATTTCTTCACGATCTGAAAACGAAATCATGTAACCTAAATCCAAATCTGACAGATTTTTTGAGAAATTAGAGATAAAGGATGCGAGGAAAACTCAGATCTAACTTGCCCCTCCGGCTTGCTCTCGCATTTGACGAACTCGCGCCGAAAGTTCCCATTCTTCTCCTGCTTCGAAGTCAACCGCTTCAGTGGCGCAGTCCGTGGGCAGTCAGTGCATCGAGTCATTGGCACTGGACCATACACCGGCCACGTGGAACGGGGGGCTGACGAGGAGGTCGACATATCGCCCGAGAGGAAGAAACAAAGGAATTGCTCGAGAGGAAGAAGAACGAGAAGATGGGGAAAGAAACAGAGGAATTGCTCGATCTGCTCGATGCCTTTGTTTGTCAGATGGAGCAGAGGAGAAGGGGAAGCTATATTGACGATTTGCCACATTGTATTTTGCAGTTTCAATATTTGAACCAACTCTTAACACTGACATGTGGTGGTCATGTGCGAAAAATACAATTTCATTTGTAAAGTGGGGCAGATCGTAAAAACCCCGAGAAGGACAGTGCAGTAGCCAATCAGGATGCATCACGCAGATCGCGCATGCCTGCCCCACATCTGACGGGTGGTGTTTGGCGCTTGGTAGGATCCGACGGCGCACGTTCGGCGCTAGGGTTTGGAGCATTTCTGCGGGGTTATGAGCGAGTCAACGGGGTTATTAGGGTTTGACCAGATTTCAAATGGCCATAACTAAATTAGAAAAAATCGCAAAAATATAAAACAAACGTAGTTCGTCCGTTTATGAGACCTAGTTACCATAAAAAAATATAAACTCGGTATAGGGGCGTTTTTTTGAAAAATCATTTTTTGAAGTGATTTGTCCAAATCAAGTTCAAATGTTTTTAAAAAAATAAAAAAAAAATCAAAATGTTGTAATTCTTGCGCACATAGCCGTCATATGTGACAAGGTTGTGAGAAAAAAAATATAAACTTGGTGTAGGTCATTTTCATGAAAAAAGTCTTCACACAAATGAGCTATCACCTATGAACATTTTCAGAGTTCGTAGAATAGGGAGAGAGGGTTTAGGGTTTGAAAAAAAATCAAAATAATTTTAAAAAATACGAAAAAATCTCCATAGCTTCATTTTGGAGTGAGTAAGAAGGATGTGAACTTACTTTTTCATTTTCATATCTAAAACGTGTTATTTGACGGTTTTGAATTAAAAGCATATTCTTTTCAAAAAAATGTAGTAATATGAATATTAATCAATAAATAGTGAGACTTCGTTTTTACCCTACATATATGGAACAATTGTTAATAAAAAAAATATGCCTCATTTAGGCAAGGTAAAAAAAACTTGATTTCAAATAGGGTTGTTTACCCTTGTTTTCGAGCTCGTTTCTAGCACATTTCTCATTCGGACTGTTCACCTACGAATATTGGACTTCAAATGCTCGATCAAATACACCGCATAGAGCAATGAACCTCCAATGTTCAACTTCAACTTTGACTCGAATCCAAATTTTGGCCCAAATTCAAATATTGATTTAAATTCAAATTTTGATGGAAATTTGAATTATGACTCAAATAAGAAACCAAAGTAGAAGCAACATTATTACAACTGATAAGTTTTCACAGTAGCTCAAATCTACCAAGTTTTAAGATGCCAACATCTTAATACAAATCTACCAAATTTTCGACTTGCTCCTTGTGTTTGCAGCTGGCTTCACCGTCTTGCTCCTGGTTTCCCTAGTTGAGATGCTCTTTTCTTTCAGACTCTTGTTCCTTTTGATCTTGGGCTTTACTTGGGGTTTTCCTCGTGGAGGTGCTGATGGAGTAGTTGCACTCGCCGAGCACTTGACGACCATTTGACGGTCATCTATGGGTTCAGTAATCTTTAAAGGCACAATTGGAAAAATTACGCCCTCCTCTTCCTCTCTTATAGATTCAAAACCATCAAAGGCCATGGTTTCAAAATCTTCTGCTTCTTCATCTCTTGGCCTTTTCTCCCTAGACCTGGTAAATAAAATTATAAGCCATAGGCAAAAAAGAGAACAAATGCAACAAAAGGGTAGCTGCATTCTACAAAGGGTGCAAACACATACCAAGATGCTTCATTTGCTGCTGCATTCTCCACTGCTTCATTTGCTGCTGCATTCTCCACTGCATCTTCAGTCTCCATTGCTGCTGCATTCTCCTCAGCATTGGCTGCTGTCCATCTTTCCTCCTCTCCAAATGATGCATCCACTGCATTGGTACAAAGCCTAGCAATATGCCCCAGAACTCCACATTTTTTGCAAGCACGCTTCTTTGGTAGACGACCCTCCTCACCTGCTCTAATCCTCTGGTTCCTTGGTCTTCCTGGTGGTCTACTAATGACAGGAGCGTGGAGTTTGAACCCTGGATCTACTATGTTCCATTGATCTTTCCCCAATAGTGCAGGCACATTGTTAGCATAAGCAGCCATAAATTTGGCAACAGAGAAATACTCAGAGCAATATTGATCAACTTCACCATCTGCACCCCCAATAACGGTCATCATATGTAGGGCATGTATGCATGGCTTCCCACGGATCTGCCATTGCCTACAAGTACATTCTCTAGTACTTAGGTTCACAGGATACCTCCATACCCTATTTTTAGTGTCAGTATAGGTAACCTCTCCCTCATGTGTACCAGATCGAATACATTTCATCTTCATTCCTCTTGCCTTCAAGTGCAATGCCTTAATCAGTGATGGGAGCATTTGATGACCAACATATTGTGTTTCTGCAATTCTTTTGCGAAGATCCATCTTTATCATGATCATTTGCCTCATCTTGTCAAATGCTTGCCACAACAAGAGCCCTTTCACTGACTTGAACTTTGAATTGAAGCATTTTGCAAGGTTACTGGTCACATAATCTACTTTGCAGATTTCGTTGAATTTGCTTCTTGACCACACCTTGCCATGATGTGCATCCATGTACTCCTTCACAAGAGGATTTTGAGCATACAACACTCTCAAATGGTGTTCATGCTTCCTTTTGCTGCATGTGTATGATGCTGGCCATAAGTTCTCATCATAAACTTTACCTTTGAACTTCTTTTTGAAATTATGCGCTAGGTGTCGCATACATTCCCTATGCTCCACTCCAGGGAATACAATTTGCACTGCACTCTCTAAACCCTTGCAAGCATCTGTGTGTATAGCTAAACCTGGGGGTGTGCCTATAATGTTGCGCAACTGTTGCAGAAACCAGACCCAACTTTCCTCAGACTCTGCCTCCACCACACCAAATGCAACTGGGAATAGCCAGTTGTGTCCATCAACTGCAGAAGCTGCTACTAGCTGTCCTCTCCATCTTCCAGTCAAATGTGTAGCATCTACGACCAAATAGGGCCTGCAACCATCTAGAAACCCCTGCCAGCAAGCCTTGAAACAAACAAAAGCCCTTCTGAAGCACTCCTTCTGAAATGACTTCCCTTTTATTTTGAATGGAACTGTATGCTTGTCAATCTCTACAACACTCCCTGGACTTGCCATCTCCACTTCAGCTTTGAAAGTGTAAAGCAGCTGAAAACTGTCATTCCATTGACCATTAATTCTGTCAAGAGCCTTTTCCCTAGCATTGAAAATTCTCATGTAAGGAATTTCTATCTTGTACTTCTCAAAAAGCTTCCCATGGAGTGCTGTTGGACCAAGTCCAGGTTCTTCTCTCAGCCAATCCAATATAGCATCTGCCACCCACCTAGTTTTTGCTAGCTTGGTTTTGGCCTTCCCCCCTCCCCCTCCAGGTGGACAGGTGTGCTTGTGTGGGTTTTTCTTTATCTGAAACAAAACAAAAGGGTAAAGAACAGTTAAGAAACCTTACTCAACGATCTGAAACTAAATTACTAACTGAACTTGGATTACCTGAATATATTTGCTCTCTCTCATACGAGATGCATGCAACTTCCACCTACACCTAGGATATGGACAAAAAACTGTGAACCTTGCTGGCTCACTCCTTTTAATCCTATAGGTGTTTTCAGATATAATGCACCATGTTGTCACTGCATTCCGACAGTCCACCATTGATTGGAAAATGGTACCTACACTAAGCTCAGGGTTTTCCCTGTTCCACTCAATTGTTGGCATGTCATCACCATCGTATTCATCCTCGATTAAGCTGTCCATGTTCTCCACCTTCTCTTCATCGTCAGTGTCATCAAACCTAGCTTGGCTGATGGGCTCCTCCATATATTCGTCATCCACTGCTTGCTGACTGGCTACATCGACCAATTCAGGAAACATCAGCTCATCTTCATCATCATTTGTAGGCACTGCCTCGTCAGGTTCTGCATCTTCTTCTACACCAACTGCAGAAGGTGCACGAGAAGCAGCAGCTGAGTCGGAAACAGAATTGGCAGCAGGCATGTTGTGGATCCATGAACCACTTGCTTTACTTGGTGTCGACCTACAAGGAGTGCCGGGGTGCTGGCTATTAGCACAAACAGATGATGTCTGAACTCCCTTACCCTTCGCCCGTTCTGCGCGTGGCTGAAGCACATCGATTTGGAGTTTACCGAATCGGCAGCCAGCAATCCCAGAAAAAAGCAACGGCATATGATCGTCGCAAGTTAGTGGGAGAAATCTTTGCTCGTCACTGCTGAAGTAATTCAGTTCAACAGCATCGGCATCACTCCAGGGATAGGTGTTTCGGAGCTCAGCTCGCAAATCTTTGAAAGATATGCTGGTTTCTACCACTTTGGGATAGAAAAATGATGAAATCAAATGCGGTTTAGTACCACGCAGCACACTAGTTTCCATTCTAATCGCCAGCCGGAAAGCCAGCGCGGGATCAGTCCTACAATACGACTTCAGTTAGCTGGGTAAAATCGAGCACAAATTCGAACGATTCAACCAAACAGAAGTCAAATACGGCCTACAATACGACTTAGAACGTCAATTTGAGAGGAAACAATGCTTACCCAGGTTTAATCCATGAATTATCTCCCGCGGATTCGACCCAATCCTCTCCACGATCGACTGCATTCCGGGCATCCTCACTCAACATCGCTATGTAATCTCAGATGGGGGGGTGGGCTATATCTGGCGGAGACCCGGCGTCACCGATGAACGGACGAGGGCATAGGGTGGAGGAAACAACTGCGGTGGACGCGGCAAGACGCCGGCGGAGGGGGCGGGGCGGCGCTGTGCAGTGCGGCCTGTCTAGATCTGTTTCAGATTCAGACAAGCTACCCAATACGTGTCTCCTTGCGGTCCCACCCGTCAGCAAGCAACAGTCAGACAAAGACTCGGCCCCACTCGTCAGCAATTAACGGTCAATGGATGGTCAAGACGGCAAACGCCCGCTATGAGCATTTGTGAGAGTTTCAGCTAAGGAAGAGGGGAAAAGTGAGCAAATGTTTGGAGCGTGGGGAAAAGTGAGCACAACTAAGGAACCAGGGGCACTAATTTAAATAGCCCTAATAAGAATATCATATTTCTTCTTGACAATAGGAAGAGGAAATTCAAAACCTCAAAAAATAATCGATGGAATTTTTCCAATAGAATTGATACTGTGGACTTGAGGTTGTTTCCTCGGAAAGTGTACCTATGCTCATTACCATTTACATGAAAAGTGACATTGCCTTTGTTGCAATCAATAACGGCCCCTGCAGTATTAAAAAAGGGTCCTCCAAGAATAATAGACATACTATCATCCTCGGGAATATCAAGAATAACAAAGTCTGTTAAAATAGTAACATTTGCAACCACAACAGGCACATCCTCACAAATACCGACAGGTATAACAGTTGATTTATCGGCCATTTGCAGAGATATTTCAGTAGGTGTCAACTTATTCAAATCAAGTCTACAATATAAAGAGAGAGGCATAACACTAACACCAGCTCCAAGATCACATAAAGTAGTTCTAACATAATTCCTTTTAATGGAGCATGATATAGTGGGTACTCCTGGATCTCCTAACTTCTTTGGTATTCCACCCTTAAAAGTATAATTAGCAAGCATGGTGGAAATTTCAGCTTCCGGTATCTTTCTTTTATTTGTAACAATATCTTTCATATACTTAGCATAAGGATTCATTTTGAGCATATCAGTTAAACGCATACGCAAAAAGATAGGTCTAATCATTTCAGCAAAGTGCTCAAAATCCTCATCATCCTTTTTCTTGGATGGTTTGGGAGGAAAAGGCATGGGTTTCTGAACCCATGGCTCTCTTTCCTTACCGTGCTTCCTAGCAACAAAGTCTCTCTTATCATAACGTTTATTCTTTGATTGTGGGTTATCAAGATCAACAACAGGTTCAACTTCTACATCATTGTCATTGCTAGGTTGAGCATCAACATGAACATCATCATTAACATTATTGCTAGGTTCATGTTCATTACCAGATTGTGTTTCAGCATCAGAAATAGAAATATCATTAGGATTCTTAGGTGTGTCAACAACAGGTTCACTAGAAGCATGCAAAGTCCTATCATTTTTCTTTTTCTTCCTCTTAGAAGGACTAGGTGCATCAATATTATTTCTCTGACAATCCTACTCAATTTTCTTAGGGTGACCTTCAGGATACAAAGGTTCCTGGGTCACTTTGCCCCCTCTAGTTGCAACTCTAACAGCAAAGTCATTGTTCTTACTATTTAATTCATTGAGCAAATCATTCTGAGCTTTAAGCACTTGTTCTACTTGAGTGGTAACCATAGAAGCATGTTTACTAATGAGTTTAAGTTCACATTTAACTCTAGACATATAATCACTCAAGTGTTCAATCATATAAGCATTGCGTTTTAATTCTCTACCAAAATAAGCATTGAAGTTCTCTTGCTTAACCATAAAGTTATCAAACTCATCCAAACATTGGCTAGCAAACTTAGTAGGAGGGATTTCAGCTTTATCATATCTATAGAGAGAATTTACCTTTACTACTTGTGTCGGGTTACCAAGACCATGTGTTACTTCAATAGGTGATGGATTAAAACCATGTATTTCTTCAACGGTCGGTAAATTAAGACCATGTATTTCTTCAACAACAGGTAAATTCTTAACATCTTCAGCTTTTATACCTTTTTCCTTCATAAATTTCTTTGCCTCTTGCATATCTTCAAGACTGAGAAATAGAACACCCCTTTTCTTCGGAGTTGGCTTAGGAGTTGGTTCATGAAGTGTCCAATTATTTTCATTGGTCAACATATTATTCAATAGAATTTCAGCTTGATCAACAGTTCTTTCCCTGAAAACACAACCATAACAACTATCCAGGTGGTCTCTGGAAGCATAAGTTAGTCCATTATAAAAGATATCAAGTATTTCATTTTTATTGAGAGGATGATCAGGCAAAGCATTAAGTAATTGGATAAGCCTCCCCCAAGCTTGTGAGAGACTCTCTTCTTCAATTTTCACAAAATTATATATTTCCCTTAAAGCAGCTTGTTTCTTATGAGCAGGGAAATATTTAGCAGAGAAGTAATAAATCATATCCTGGGGACTACGCACACAACCAGGATCAAGAGAATTAAACCATATCTTAGCATCACCCTTTAATGAGAACGGAAATATCTTAAGGATATAATAGTAGCGAGTTTTCTCATCATTAGTGAACAGGGTGGCTATATCATTTAATTTAGTAAGATGTGCCACAACAGTTTCAGATTCATAGCCATAAAAAGGATCAGATTCAACCAAAGTAATTATATCAGGATCAACAGAGAATTCATAATCCTTATCAGTAACAAAGATAGGTGAAGTAGCATAAGCAGGATCATATTTCATTCTAGCATTCAAAGTTTTTTCTTTCAACTTAGTAATAGTTTCTTAAGACCACTTCTATCATTGCAAGCAAGAAAGTCTCTAGCAGTTTCTTCATCCATAACATAACCCTCAGGCACAACAAGCAATTCATATCTAGGGGGAGAATCTTCATCATCACTTTCATCAACATTATCAGTTTCAATAATTTCATTCTCTCTAGCCCTAGCAAATTGTTCATCAAGAAATTCACCAAGTGGCACAGTAGTATCAAGCATAGAAATAGTTTCATCATAAGTACCATGCATAGTAGAAGTGGCATCATCAATAACATGCGACATATCAGAATTAATAGCAGAAACAGGTTTAGGTGTCGCAAGTTTACTCAAAACAGAAGGTGAATCAAGTGCAGAGCTAGATGGCAGTTCCTTACCTCCCCTCGTAGTTGAGGGATAAATTTTTGTTTTCGCGTCTTTCAAGTTCTTCATAGTGACCAGCAGATATAAATCCCAGGTAACTCAAAGAATAGAGATATGCTCCCCGACAACGGCGCCAGAAAATAGTCTTGATAACCCACAAGTATAGGGGATCGCAACAGTTTTCGAGGGTAGAGTATTCAACCCAAATTTATTGACTCGACACAAGGGGAGCCAAAGAATATTCTCAAGTATTAGCAGTTGAGTTGTCAATTCAACCACACCTGGATAATTTAATATCTGCAGCAAAGTATTTAGTAGCAAAGTAGTATGGAAGTAACGGTAACAGTAGCAAAAGTAATATTTTTGGGTTTTGTAGTGATTGTAACAGTAGCAACGGAAAAGTAAATAAGCGGAGAACAATATGTGAAAAGCTCGTAGGCATTGGATCGGTGATGGAGAATTATGCCGGATGCAGTTCATCATGTAACAGTCATAACATAGGGTGACATAGAACTAGCTCCAATTCATCAATGTAATCTAGGCATGTATTTCAAATATAGTCATACATGCTTATGGAAAAGAACTTGAATGACATCTTTTGTCCTACCCTCCCGTGGCAGCGGGGTCCTAGCGGAAACTAAGGGATATTAAGGCCTCCTTTTAATAGAGTACCGGACCAAAGCATTAACACATAGTGAATACATGAACTCCTCAAACTACGGTCATCACCGGGAGTGGTCCCGATTATTGTCATTTCGGGGTTGCCGGATCATAACACATAGTAGGTGACTATAGACTTGCAAGATAGGATCAAGAACTCACATATATTCATGACAACATAATAGGTTCAGATCTGAAATCATGGCACTCGGGCCCTAGTGACAAGCATTAAGCATAGCAAAGTCATAGCAACATCAATCTCAGAACATAGTGGATACTAGGGATCAAAACCTAACAAAACTAACTCGATTACATGATAAACCTCATCCAACCCATCACCGTCCAGCAAGCTTATGATGGAATTACTCACGCACGGTGGTGAGCATCATGAAATTGGTGATGGAGGATGGTTGATGATGACGATGGCGACGGATTCCCCTCTCCGGAGCCCCGAACGGACTCTAGATCAGCCCTCCCGAGAGAGATTAGGGCTTGGCGGCGGCTTCGTATCGTAAAACGTGATGAATCCTTCTCTCTGATTTTTTTCTCCCCGAACACGAATATATAGAGTTGGAGTTGAGGTCGGTGGAGCTCCAGGGGGCCCACGAGGCAGGGGCGCGCCCTGGGGGGGGGCACCTCCCACCCTCGTGGACAGGGTGTGGGCCCCCTGGCCTTGATTCTTTCACCAATATTTTTTATTATTTCCAAAACTAATCTCCGTGAAGTTTCAGGTCATTCCGAGAACTTTTGTTTCTGCACAAAGATAACACCATGGCAATTCTGCTAAAAACGACATCAGTCCGGGTTAGTTCCATTCAAATCATGCAAGTTAGAGTCCAAAACAAGGGCAAAAGTGTTTGGAAAAGTAGATACGACGGAGACGTATCAGCATCACCTAGATGGATCTTGCGTGTGCGTAGGATTTTTTTGAAATTACTGCGTTCCCCAACAGTGGTGTCAGAGCCAGGTCTATGCATAGATGTTATATGCTCGAGTTGAACACAAAGAGTTGTGGGCGATAATAGTCATACTGCTTACCAGCATGTCATACTTTGATTTGGCTGTATTGTTGGATGAAGCGGCCCAGACCGACATTACGCGTACGTTTACGCGAGACTGGTTCTACCGACGTGCTTCGCACACAGGTGGCTAGTGGGTGTCTGTTTCTCCAACTTTAGTTGAATCGAGTGTGACTACATCCGGTCCTTGTTGAAGTTTAAAACATCACACTTGACGAAAAATTATTGTGGTTTTCATGTGTAGGTAAGAATGGTTCTTGCTAAGCCCGTAGCAGCCACGTAAAACTTGCAACAAGAAAGTAGAGGATGTCTAACTTGTTTTTGCAGGGCTTGCTGTGATGTGATATGGTCAAGACGTGACGATAAATAAATTGTTGTATGAGATGATCATGTTTTGTTGAAGTTATCAGCAATTGGCAGGAGCCTTATGGTTGTCTCTTTATTGCATAAGATGTAAGCACCATGCAATTGCTTTACTTTATCGTTATGTGATAGGAATAGTTGCAAAAGCAATAGTTGGCGAGACGACCATATGACAACACGTTGATAGAGATCAAGATGATAGAGATCATGGTGTCATGTTGGTGACGATAGAATCCTGACGGTACTTTGGAGATGGAGATCAAAGGCACAAGATGATGATGGCCATATCATGTCACATATTTTGATTGCACGTGATGTTTATCTTTTATACATCTTATTTTGCTTAGTTCGGCGGTAGCTTTATAAGATGATTCCTTACTTAAATTTCAAGGTATAAGTGTTCTCCCTGAGTATGCACCTTTGCGACAGTTCGTCGTGCCGAGACACCACGTGATGATCGGGTGTGATAAGCTCTACGTTCACATACAATGGGTGCAAGCCAGTTTTGCACATGCAGAATACTCGGGTTAAACTTGATGAGCCTAGCACATGTAGATATGGCCTCGGAACACTGGAGACCGAAAGGTCGAATGTGAATCATATAGTAGATATGATCAACATAGTGTTGTTCACCATTAAAAACTACTCCATCTCACGTGATGATCGGACATGGTTTAGTTGATTTGGATCACGTGATCATTTAGATGACTCGAGGGATGTCTATCTAAGTGGGAGTTCTTAAGTAATATGATTAATTGAAATTTAATTTATCATGAACTTAGTCCTGATAGTATTTGCATAACTATGTTGTAAATCAATAGCTCGCGATGTAGCTCCCCATTTATTTTTGATATGTTCCTAGAGAAAAATAGGTTGAAAGATGATAGTAGCAATGATGTGGACTTGGTCCGTGATCTGAGGATTATCCTCATTGCTGCACAGAAGAATTATGTCCTTGATGCACCGCTAGGTGACAGACCTATTGCAGGAGCAAATGCAGACGTTATGAACGTTTGACAAAGCTTAGTATGATGACTACTTGATAGTTTAGTGCAACATGCTTTACGGCTTAGAATCGGGACTTCAAAAATGTTTTGAATGCCACGGAGCATATAAGATGTTCCAAGAGTTGAAATTTGTATTTCACACTCATTCCCGTGTCGAGAGGTATGAGACCTCTGACAGTACTTTGCCTACAAGATGGAGGAGAATAGCTCAACCACTGAGCATGTCCTCAGATTGTCTGAGTACTACAATCACTTGAATCAAGTGGGAGTTAATCTTCTAGATAAGATAATGATTGACAGAATTCTCTAGTCACTATCATCGAGTTACTAGAACTTTGTGATGAACTATAATATGCAAGGGATAACGAAAACAATTCCCAAGCTCTTCGCGATGCTGAAATCGGTGAAGGTAGAAATCAAGAAAAAGCATCAAGTGTTGATGGTTGACAAGACCACTAGTTTCAAGAAAAAGGCCAAGGGAAAGAAAGGGAAAACTTCAAAAATAATGTCAAGAAAGTTGCCACTCCCATGAAGAAGCCCAAAGCTAGACCCAAGCCTAAAACTGAGTGCTTCTACTTCAAAGGAAATGGTCACTGGAAGTGGAACTGCCCTAGATACTTGGCGGATAAGAAGGATGGCAATGTGAACAAAGGTATATTGGATATACATGTTATTGATGTGTACTTTACTAGTGTTTATAGCAACACCTCAATGTTTGATACTGGTTCAGTTGCTAAGAGTAGTAACTCGAAACGGGAGTTGCAAAATAAACAGAGACTAGTTAAGGGCGAGGTGATGATGTGTGTTGGAAGTGATTCCAAGGTTGATAAGATCACCATCACACACTCCCTTTACCTTCGGTATTAGTGTTGAACCTAAAATAAATGTTATTTGGTGTTTGCGTTGAGCATGAATATGATTGGATCATGTTTATTGCAATATGATTATTCATTTAAGTCAAAGAAATAATTGTTGTTCTATTTACATGAATAAAACCTTCTATGGTCATACACTCAATATAAATGGTTTATTGAATCTCGATCGTAGTGATATACATATTCATAATATTGAAGCCAAAATATGCAAAGTTAATAATGATAGTGCAACTTATTTGTGGCACTGCTGTTTAGGTCATATTGGTGTAAAGCGCATGAAAGAACTCCATGCTGATGGGCTTTTGGAATCACTTGATTATGAATCACTTGATGATTGCAAACCATGCCTCATGGGCAAGATGATTAAGACTCCATTCTCTAGAACAATGGAGCGAGCAACTGACTTATTGGAAATAATACATACCGATGTATGCGATCCGATGAGTGTTGAGGCTCGTGGCGGGTATCGTTATTTTCTGACCCTCATAGATGATTTGAGTAGATATGGGTATATCTACTTGATGAAATATAAGTCTGAAACATTTGAAAAGTTCAAAGAATTTCAGAATGAAGTGGGAAATCATCGTAACAAGAAAATAAAGTTTCTACGATCTGATCGCAGAGACGAATATTTGAATTACGAGTTTGGTCTTCATTTGAAACAATGTGAAATAGTTTCTCAACTCACGCCACCTGGAACACCACAACATAATGGTGTGTCCAAATGTCATAACCTTACTTTATTAGATATGGTGCGATCTATGATGTCTCTTACCGATTTATCACTATCATTTTGGGGTTTTGCATTAGAGACAGCTGCATTCACGTTAAATAGGGCACCATCTAAATCTGTTGAGACAACACCATATGAACTGTGGTTTGGCAAGAAACCTTAACTGTCATTTCTTAAATTTTGGGGCTGCGGTGCTTATGTGAAAAGTTTCAACCTGATAAGCTTGAACCCAAATAGGAGAAATATGTCTTCATAGGATACCCAAAGGAAACTGTTGGGTACACCTTCTATCACAGATCCAAAGGCAAGTTATTCGTTGCTTAGAGTGGATCCTTTCTAGAGAAGGAGTTTCTCTCGAAAGAAGTGAGTGGGAGGAAAGTAGAACTTGAAGAGGTAATTGTACCTTCTCCTGAATTGGAAAGTAGTTCATCACAGAAATCAGTTCAAGTGATTCCTACACCAATTAGTGAGGAAGCTAACGATGATGATCATGAAACTTCAGATCAAGTTACTACCGAACCTCGTAGGTCAACCAGAGTATGGTCCACACCAGAGTAGTACGGTAATCCTGTTCTGGAAGTCATGTTACTATACCATGACAAACCTGCGAACTATGAGGAAGCGATGATGAGCCCAGATTCCGCAAAATGGCTTGAGGCCATGAAATCTGAGATGGGATCCATGTATGAAGAACAAAGTGTGGACTTTGGTTGACTTGCCCGATGATCGGCAAGCCATTAAGAATAAATGAATTTTCAAGAGGAAGATGGACGCTGATAGTAGTGTTACTATCTACAAAGCTCGAATTGTCGCAAAAAGGTTTTCGACAAGTTCAAGGTTTTGACTACAATGAGATTTTCTCACTCGTAGAGATGCTTAAGTTTGTCCGAATCATGTTAGCAATTGCCACATTTTATGAAATCTGGCAAATGGATGTCAAAACTGCATTCCTTAATGGATTTCTTAAAGAATAGTTGTATATGATGCAACAAGAAGGTTTTGTCAATCCTAAAGGTGCTAACAAAATGTGCAAACTCCAGCGATCCATCTATGGACTGGTGCAAGCATCTCAGAGTTGGCATATACGCTTTGATGAGTTGATCAAAGCATATAGTTTTATATAGACTTGTGGTGAAACCTGTATTTACAAGAAAGTGAGTGGGAGCACTACAACTTTTCTGATAAGTATATGTGAATGACATATTGTTGATCGGAAATGATGTAGAATTTTCTGGAAAGCATAAAGGAGTGTTTGAAAGGAGTTTTTCAAAGAAAGACCTCGGTGAAGCTGCTTACATATTGAGCATCAAGATCTTTAGAGATAGATCAAGATGCTTGATAAGATTTTTTCAATGAGTACATACCTTGATAAGATTTGAAGTAGTTCAAAGTGAAACAGTCAAAGAAGGAGTTCTTGCGTGTGTTGCAAGGTGTGAAGCTGAGTAAGACTCAAAAACCCGACCACGACAGAAAATAGAAAGAGAATGAAAGTCATTCCCTATGCCTTAATCGTAGGTTCTATAAAGTATGCTATGTTGTGTGGCAGACCTATTGTGTACCTCACCATGAGTTTGGCAAGAGGGTAGAATAGTGATCCAGGAGTGGGTCACTGGATAACGGTCAAAATTATCCTTAGTGGTATAATGATATGTTTCTCGGTTATAGAGGTGACAAAGAGTTCGTCGTAAAGAGTTACATCGATGCAAGCTTTGACATTGGTCCAGATGACTCTGAGTCTCAATCTGGATACATATTGAAAGTGGGAGCAATTAGCTAGAGTAGCTCTGTGCAGAGCATTGTAGACATAGAAATTTTCAAAATACATACGGATCTGAATGTGGTAGACCCATTGACTAAACCTCTCTCACAAGCAAAACATGATCACACCTTCGTACTCCTTGGGTGTTAATCACATGGCGATGTGAACTAGATTATAGACTCTAGTAAACCCATTGGTTATTGGTCACATGGTGATGTGAACTATAGAGTGTTAAATCACATGGCGATGTGAACTATTGGTGTTAAATCACATGGCGATGTGAACTAGATTACTGACTCTAGTGCAAGTGGGAGACTGAAGGAAATATGCCCTAGAGGCAATAATAAAGTTGTTATTTATATTTCCTTATATCATGATAAATGTTTATTATTCATGCTAGAATTTATTAACCGGAAACTTGATACATGTGTGAATACATAGACAAAACATAGTGTCCCTAGTATGCCTCTACTTGACTAGCTCATTAATCAAAGATGGTTAAGTTTCCTAGCCATAGACATGTGTTGTCATTTGATGAACGCGATCACATCATTAGAGAATGATGTGATGGACAAGACCCATCCGTTAGCTTAGCACTATGATCGTTTAGTTTATTGCTATTGCTTTCTTCGTGACTTATACATGTTCTTATGACTATGAGATTATGCAACTCCTGAATACCGGAGGAACACTTAGTGTGCTATCAAACGTCACAACGTAACTGGGTGATTAAAAAGATACTCTATAGGTGTCTCCGATTGTGTTTGTTGAGTTGGCATAGATCAAGATTATGATTTGTCACTCCGATTGTCGGAGAGGTATCTGTGGGCCCTCTCGGTAATGCACATCACTATAAGCCTTGCAAGCAATGTGACTAATGAGTTAGTTGCGGGATGATGCATTACAAAACGAGTAAAGAGACTTGCCAGTAACGAGATTGAACTAGGTATGGTGATACAGATGATCAAATCTGGGGCAAGTAACATACCGATGACAAAGGGAACAACGTATGTTGTTATGCGGTTTGACCAATAAAGATCTTCATAGAATATGTAGGAGCCAATATGAGCATCCAGGTACCACTATTGGTTATTGGCCGGAGATGTGTCTCGGTCATGTCTACATAGTTCTCGAACCCGTAGGGTCCGTGTAACATCCCAAATTTTCAATTTAGAATGTTATACATAGTCATCCATGCATATCATATTTTATTGCATTTCCGTTCCGCAAATCCTCGAAATCCTAAGAAACTCAAGGACCCACGGAGAGAGGTGGGGATTTTCCCGGTTTTTCATATTTTATTTTTATCAAATAATGAAACGAGGATTTTGATTTTAATTATTTTTCTCTTTGAAAAATATTTCATATTAAAATAAATGAGAGGAGATAATATGGCTTCTCCAAAATAATTGAAATATTGGAGGAAAAATGTTAAAATCATTTATTTGATTTTATTTGCATTAGAAAAATTACACGTTTTCAAAGTTGCATTTTAGGGCCAAGAAAATGTTCATCTCGTTCTAAATATTTTATTTAGACGGTGAAAATTTGTTTTGGCATTTTTAGATATTTATTTATTTTTTTAGGATTTTATTTCTGTCGGCGAAATTATTTAAAAAAATGTTCCCGCACCCGACTGGGCCTAAGGCCTAGCCGAGCCAGGCCGGCCCGCGCCAGCCGTCGCCTCCCCGCGCACGCACCGCCCCGCCGCCGCACGGACTTGGAGTCCGAGCCGGACTCCGCTCCGCTGCGGCTTGCCCCTCGCCCAAGAAAGTTGCCCCCCTCCTCATAAGCCGCCGCCACCGCCGCCCAAACCACCACCACCACCGCAGCCCCGCCGCCTCGCAGCCGCCGTTGCGCCCCGAGCCGCCGCCGCCTGTCGCGCCTCACCGCCACCGCAGCCGCGCCTCGCCGCTGCCGCAGCCGAGCCCCGCCGCCGCCGCTTGCCGCCGCCAGCCCCGCCTCGCCGGAGCCCCTCGCCGGAGGTACCGCGCCGGATCTTGAGCCGCTGTTTTTTTTAAAATCGTTCGGTTTTCTTTCTCGAAACCCTAGATCCGTTTTTTTCGGTTCGCTGGTTTTTCTCTGTTCTTCTAGTTAGCGGACGTTCGTCCGTATGTTCGTCCGTACGTTCGTTCTAACGAACGGATTTCGCCCGTTATTTACAGCTAGCGAACGCTCGTTCGTTAGTCTGTTCGTCAGTTTTCTTTTTATCGGATTTATTCTGCGATTTTTCTGATCGCGATTTTTGATCCGATCTGAGTTTCTGTTTATCTGAATCAGGCGATTCAAGCGCCTAGAGTTTCGTCTCGAAATCCTCTTTCCGTTTAACCAACTCATATAAGTTTTTGCTACTGTAAAATTTGACCTAGGTTCACATTAGTAAACGAAGCTTCTTTCTTTCGCCGTTTGAGTTTCGTTGCTCCGTTTGATTTGATTCTTTTTGCGAACCAAAGTTCTTAAGTTGAACTTTCTGGCCGACCTCTCTTATTCGAGTTTTACTTGTGCATATTTGTTTGTTGCTTATGTATGTTATTGTTTGCTTGCGATAGAATTCCCGGAGTGCGAAGCGTGTCATTATGAGTCTCTAGGATTCGCGGATCGTCAGCAAGGCAAGTAACACATTGATCATACTCTTTTCATATCCAGTTTCATGCATTAGTGCCAATCCTCACACATTGCATGATTAGGATATCATTAACATGTGGGATGGGAAGTAGTTGTTGAGGTAAATCCTATTGCCCTGTTATATTCAAACCCTTGGGAGTTACCTCTACGTTTGCTTATATTATATTGCTATGCTATGCTCATAGACGTGGTTTGGGTTTGAGTGAAATCCATGACAAATGTGAGTTGTTAGTTAATGGTTCAACTTAAGGTGGCAACTTAAATTAACATCTGGGTGGATCGAGGCACCTGGGGTACCTAGTGTTGCTTGTATTTTTGGAAATCCCGGGGTTCCGTGTGATTTTCCTATGGACCGCCACCCAGGCTCAAAGGGAACTGAGATGATTCATGCTAGAAACTTCCGTGTGTAGCCACAAGCTATTATGGGTTCTAGCATAGTTGAGTAAGTTACGTGAAGCTCTTGAAGAGGCAGAGCAGCAGGTAGAGCTTTCCACCAGCCAAATATGCATGTAGTGATAGCATTATTCTGTTCTTGCTCTACTGTGTTATATTGCCAGCATATTCCATGTGCTGACCCGTTCTCGGGCTGCAACGTATTATGTTGCAGACTTTTCAGACGAGGAGTAAGGTTCGTTAGGTCGTTGCCGTGCAGCTCAGCTATGCCGTTGGAGTTGATGGACTCACTTTATCTTCCAAGCCTTCCGCTGTTATCGTATTAGATGGCCTTAAGCAATATTATTGTAATAAGTTCTCGATGTAATAAGTGTGTGATTGCTACTCTGTTATAAATCCTTCGAGTACTGTGTGTGTCAGCATTACCGATACAGGGATGACACCGAAGCACAGAGACTTGACCATCTGAGGTCGGGTCGCTACAGTCCGCACACTTAACGTTCGATGACAATTTGTATTATGAGTTATGTGATTTGATGAACCGAATGTTGTTCGGAGTCCCGGATGAGATCACGGACATGACGAGGAGTTTTGAAATGGTCGAGACGTAAAGATCGATATATTGGAAGGCTATATTCGGATATCAGAAAAGTTCCGAGTGATGCGGATATTTTTTAGAGTACCGGGGAGTTACGGGAATTCGCCGGGAGAACTAATGGGCCTTATTGGGCTTTAGTGGAGAGAGGGGACAAGGGCCAAGAGGTGGCACGCGCCTCCCCCCTGCCCAAACCGAATTGGGCAAGGGGTGGGGGTGCGGCCCCCCTTTCCTTCTCCCTCTCCCTCTTTTTCCTTCTCTCCTACTCCGAAGAGGAAAGAGAAGGGGAATCCTACTTGGACTAGGGAGTCCTAGCAGGATTCCCCACACCTTGGCGCGCCCCTCTAGGGCTGGCCTCCTCTTCCTCCCTCCTTTATATACGTGGGAAGGGGCACCCCAAAGGCACTCCAAGATTTGTCTTAGCCGTGTGTGGTGCCCCCCTCCACAGTTATACACCTCGCTCATATCGTCGTAGTGCTTAGGCAAATCCCTGCGCCGGTAACTTCATCATCATCGTCGCCACGCCGTCGTGCTGACGTAACTCTCCCTCGACCTCAACTGGATCAAGAGTTTGTTGGACGTCATCGAGCTGAACATGTGCTAAACACGGAGGTGCCGTACGTTCGGTACTTGGATCGATCGGATCGTGAAGACGTATGGCTACATCAACCGTGGTGATAAAACGCTTTTGCTTTCGGTCTACGAGGGTACGTGGACACACTCTCCCCGCTCGTTTCTATGCATCACCTAGATGGATCTTGCGTGTGCATAGGATTTTTTTTAAAATTACTGCATTCCCCAACATCTTTCTCGCAATCTATCTTAGCATTAACAATGTTCAAGAAAGGTCTACCAAATATAATGGGACAAAAGTCATCTTGTGTGGAACCAAGAACTAGAAAATCAGTAGGGTATTTTATTTTCCCACACCAGACTTAAAATTTCTAACAATCCAAGAGGTGTGATAGTATCTCTATTAGCAAGTTTAATAGTGTCATCAATATCTTCCGTTTCAGCAGGTGCTATATCATTCATAATTTATTGGTATGGAGTAAAAGGAGTAGCACTGACACTAGCACCCAAATAACATAAACCATGATAGCAATGATCTCCTATTTTAACTGAGACAACATGCATGCCGACAACGGGCTTATTCTTATCTTTTCTGTCTGGTTTGGCAATTCTAACAACTTCATCATAGAAGTAAATAACATGCCCATCAACATTATCAACCAAGAGATATTTAATCATATAAATACTAGGCTCTACTTTAATTTGTTCAGAAGGTTTAGGTGCTCTAGTATTACTTTTGTTAACCACGGTTGATACTTTAGCATGCTCCTTTATCCTAATAGGGGAAGGTGGTTTTTCAATATAAGTAGTAGGCACAACTAGGTCAACATTGTAAATGATAGTTTCATCCTTAACTATAACTAGTTCCTCAATCTTTTATTTAATAGGGGGACGATATTTAAACCACTTCTCCTTAGGAAGATCAACATGAGTAGCAAATGATTCACAAAAAGAGGCCACTATCTCAAAGTCAAGTCCATATACTAAAAAAAGACACATCCGTGACATTTTGGGCCGAACAAGTTTTTTTGTCATACTTATGACACTTCTATGATGATAATTGTGACAAAACCCCGTATCATCATAGATGTGGTGGGGTCCTACTTCTATGACAAAAAATCATAATAGAAAATGGGCTTTTTGTCCTGGGTGGGCCGGAGACGCAACTGCATGACATTCTTTGGGCCGTCCATGACGGAAAAACCTATGGTAGAAGCAAGAGCGAGGAAAATATCAGGGTGTTCCCGGTTACGGTGGGTGGTCGGGGCCGAGCGATGCACGTTTCTCTCGTACACGCACGCGCGTGGGTGCGAGGCATTGGGCTCTAACTGAACCTGAGCGAGGCGTTGGGCTCTAACTGAACCCGAGCGATTGCATTGTAGACTACACGTTACTGAACCCGAGCGATCGATCGATAGCTGTTAACTGAACCCGATCGAGCGATTCCTTCGCTACTGCTGCTAACTGAAGCCGATCGATGCTGCCTCTAGATGAACAGCGAGCGTTGCTGGGGGCGTTTGGATGAACAGTTCCCGGTGGGGGTGGATGAACAGGACCCCATGGTGTTGCCTCTGGATGAATAGTGAGCGTTGCTAGGGGGGTTTGGAAGAACAGTTCCCGGTGGGGGTGGATGAACAGGACCCCATGGTGTTGCCTCTGGATGAACAGGACCCCGATCGATCGAGCCGGTTGGGGCTGGATGAACAGGACCCCCGTGGAGGGCTGGATGAACAGGACCCTCATGGAGGGCTGGATGAACAGGATCACCCTGTGGAGGGCTGGATGAACAGTAGACGGTGGAGGGCTGGATGAACAGTAGCCCGTGGAGGGGTGGTTGAACAGGAGCCCGTGGAGACAGCTGGTTGAACAGTAGCCGGTGGAGTAGCACACGATGGAGGCTGGATGAACAGGAGCCCGCGGATGAACAATCGCAGGTGGAGGCTGGAGGAGGTCGACGGTGGATGAACAGTAGCCCGTGGAGGCTGGAGGGGGTCGACGGTGGAGATGAACAATATCTCGTGGAGTCCCGTTTTATGGTATGCCATCTTGATAACCCACAAGTATAGGGGATCGCAACAGTTTTTGATAAGTAAGAGTGTCGAACCCAACGAGGAGCTAAAGGTATAATAAATATTCCCTTAAGTTCTATCGACGACCGATACAACTCTACGCACGCTTAATGTTTACTTTACCTAGAACAAGTATGAAACTAGAAGTACTTTGTAGGTGTTGTTGGATAGGTTTGCAAGATAATAAAGAGAGCGTAAATAAAAGCTAGGGGCTGTTGTAAGTAAAGAAGCAATGAAATAAATATAGCGAGTGTGGAAAAGTGGTGGTAGGAGATGCGAAATTGTCCCTAAGCAATTGACTACTTTACTAGACCGATAGCAAGTTTTATGTGGGAGAGGCCACTGCTAGCATGTCATCCCTGACTTGGAATTCTATGCACTTATGATTGGAACTATTAGCAAGCGTCTGCAACTACTAATGTTCATTAAGGTAAAACCCAACCATAGCATTAAGATATATTGGTCCCCCTTCAATCCCGTATGCATCAATTTCTATGCTAGGTTGAAACTTCTGTCACTCTTGCCCTCCAATATATAGTCCTATCAACATACAACTAACCCTATGGTGTGATCCACGCGTGCGCTCATATGATGGGCACCAAAGGACAACAACATAACCACAAGCAAATTAAATCAATCATAGCAATCATCAACCACCGATAGGACAACGAAAATCTACTCAGACATCATAGGATGGCAACACATCATTGGATAATAATATGAAGCATAAAGCACCATGTTCAAGTAGAGGGTACAGCGGGTTGCGGGAGAGTGGACCGCTGTAGATAGATGGGGGAAGGTGATGGAGATGTTGGTGAAGATGACGGAGGTGTTGGTGTAGATCGCGGTGATGATGATGGCCCCCGGTGGCACTCCGGTGCCACCGGAAGCAAGGGGGAGAGAGCCCCCCTTCTTCTTCTTCTTCCTTGACCTTCTCCCTAGATGGGAGGAGGGTTTCCCCTCTGGTCCTTGGTCTCCATGGCATGGGAGGGGCGAGAGACCCCCGAGATTGGATCTGTCTCTCTGTCTCTCTCTGTTTCTGCGTTCTGTCGTTCTGCCCTTTCACTGTTTCGTATATATATGGAGATTCGTAACTCCGATTGGACTAAAACCTTCGCCGAGATTTTCCCCCCAAAATTTAGCTTTCTTGCGGCAAAAGAAGAGCAGCAACCGCCTTACGGGTGTCCCACGAGGGCCAGGGGCGCGCCCCCTTCCTCGTGGCCCCCTCGGGCACCGTCTCGCGTTGATTCTTCTCCCGGAATTCTCCAAATATTCCAAAAATATTCTCCGTCCGTTTTTATCCCGTTTGGATTCCATTTGATATGGGGTTTCTGCAAAACATAAAACATGCAACAAACAAGAACTGGCACTGGGCACTGGATCAATATGTTTGTCCCAAAAATAGTATAAAAAGTTGCCAAAAAGTATATGAAAGTTGTATAATATTGGCATGGAACAATCAAAATTTTTAGATACGACAGAGACATATCACGCCACACCCCTCCCGATGAACAGGACCCCCGTTTCAACCGTAGCGCTCCAACACAAGTCCGTTTCCTCCGTTTTGTGGTACGCCACACCCCTCCCGATCAACAGGACCCCCGTTTCGACCGTAGGAGGCCTGTTTCCTCCGTTTTGCGGTACGCCAGACCCCTCCCGATGAACAGGATCCCGTTTCGACCGTGGCCGGTCGAACACAAGGCTGTTTCCTCCGTTCTGCGGTACGCCAGGCCTCGTTTCCATCGGCTGTTCCATCCAAGCCCTCCCGATGAACACGACGACGCATTCCGTTCCGACCCAGCCGGTTGGCTCCCCATGAACACGACGACGACGCAGTTTCTCCGTTCTGACCCAGCCATGTACACGAGCCCTGGCCGTACGTATGCGCGAGTAGGTGTTTGAGACCCTGCCCGTATGTACGTACATGGCCGTATTTTCTTTCTTGCACAGTGGCCGCTGTACATACGTGTACATGGTACGTGCGCGCCTCTAGTACGACACGTGCGCGCCTCTACATCGACCAGTATGTACGTACACGTTCGCGACCAGAATGACAATGCTACGTATGCTTCGACCGGGTGGGTCCCGACTGTCAGGCACTTCCTTTCCTGCGAAGATGTAGCTGTTGGGTCCCATCACTCAGGGGGGCGAATCATTTTTTATTGCCCGGAGGCACTTCCTTGCATGCGAAGATGTAGCTGATGGGTCCCAACAGTCAGGGGAAACGTTTTTTATGGTGGCCCGTCCGATGGGTCCCTGCTATTAGGTGGAGGAATAATTATTTTGCGCATAATAAGGAGGCACTTCCTTGCGGCCGCCGTGGACCCAGCTGTCAGCCTCTCCACGTACAGTACTCTTTCGATGGTAGTCGTTCCTTGATCACGTTGACCACGCCGCGCCGAGAGCACCAGGGCGGTGGACGATGGCGAGGCCTAGGAAGGGGACGACGCGGAGCTGGGGAAGACGCGACAGTGGAAGCTCGCTCGGAGAGGAGTACGAGGGTTCACTGGTTCGGCTGCGATGTGAGGCTGCCGTCGCCGTAGGGCCTGGCCAGCAGTGGGAATAATAGGAGGCGGTGAGGCCTCCGTGGCAGCACAGCCGGCCACGGGAGGCAGGAGCATGCGGCACGACCGGCGCTGCTTTGGGCGGCTGGAGCGAGAGGACCAGAGGTTGAACAAGCACTATGGCTGTTGGATGGACATCGTACGATCACTAGAGCTAGAATCGTTCATATTGACTAAGTTAACAAAGCACTCTATCCCCGTCAACTTAGTAGGCCCACAAGTCAGCCTCCCACCAAGGTGGGTCCCAACTAGCAGGGGGAGTATTCATTTTTTTGTGTATAATAAGGAGGCACTTCCGGTGGGTCCGAGCTGACAGCGGGGGGAACGTTTTTTTCGCGAAATACGGTGGCTCGTCTGGTGGGTCCCAGCAGTCAGGGGAAACGTTTTTTTCGCCAAATACGGTGGCCCGTCCGGTGGGTCCCTGCTGTCAGGTGGAGGAATAATTATTTTCCGTGTAATAAGGAGGCACTTGCTTGCGGCTGCCATGGACTCAGCTGTCAGCCTCTCCACGCACAGTACTGTTCCGATGGAAGTTGTTTTTTGACCACGTTGACCACGCCACACCGAGAGCACTAGGGCGGTGGACGACGGCGAGCGGCAAGGCCTAGGAAGGGGATGACACGGAGCCGGGGAAGACGCGGCAGTGGAAGCCCGTGCGGCAGTGGAATGCGAGGGTTCACTGGTTCGGCTGCGGTGTGAGGCTACCATCGCCGCAGAATAACATGGGGTGTGGGTGAGTGGAGGGATGGCCTGGCCAGCGGTGGGAGTAGTAGGGGCGGCGAGGCCTCCGCGGCAGCACAGCCGGCCACGAGAGGCAGGAGTAGGCGGCACGACCGGCGCTGCTTTGGGCGGCTGGAGCAAGAAGACCAGAGGTTGAAGAAGCACTACGGCCGTTGGATGGACATCGTACGATCAATGCAGCTAGAATCATTCATATTGACTAAGTTGACAAAGCCCTTGGTATGCGTCAACTTAGTAGGCCCACAGGTCAGCTTCCGAAAGGGTGCGCCCCAGATGTCAGGGGGAGGAATCATTTTTTGGGCGGGTGAAGCTAGAATATCCGAGACTGAAGAAGCACGGCATCCGTTGGATGGACATCCAATGGCCACTGCTGCTAGAACCGTGTGTTGACTATAATAAGTTGACAAAGCCTTGCAGACGCATCAACTTCTTTTTTAGGGGACGCGTCAACTTAGTAGGCCCACAAGTGTGTGGCAGAGAACTTATAGCCCATTTGCGAGTTGTAAGAATGTACAACCCATTTTTGAATTTTAATGGAATTTACTACAGCCCATTTACAGTTTGTTAAAAGTACAACCCATTTCTAGCTAGGACAATGATTAATAATTTCAACCAACCGTTCAAGACAGAATTCAATAAAATTTCCCACATTCTGATGGGATCCGAAATATTTTTATCCCGAAATTTCTAGTCAGATTAAATATAAATTTTTATTACGTAAAAATCTAACGAAACATTGCGCGCGCAACAATTAAAAATTAAGATTTTCAAAATCCATAAATAATATTTTAAAAACTAATTTCGTGCTTGGTGCATTTTTTATAGTTACTGCCCAGTTTTTATAATTACATCCCATTTATTATTTTTTAAAGCCCATTTTCCTGTTAAGCCTAATGCATCCCTCCTAGGAAAGATTTGCAGCCCAGCGGGGCAGAGAATAACAAGTTGACCTTGCCTGGGTATTCCTCAAAAAATGTATAGCTGGGCTAGCCATTTTCATCTTGAAAAAAATTAATATCTGGGCTGGATATCTGTCCTGGGCTAGACGGGCCACAACCCGCCCAGTTAATACCCTGCTCTCCTCTGAACAACAAAGAAAACATCGTCAAGAAAAACTCTGCAGTGCTCATGCCTCAAAAACACAAATACTGCTCGAGCTGCTTGGTCCCACCGTCGGCCGCACCTTGTGCAATTCTCTCGTTTATATTGACTACATAGGTTGACAATGGTGTGGGACCGTGATGTCAGGAAACCAGGAGGGAGCAAAAAAAATAGTTGTACACAATAAGGAGGCACTTGCGTACGTACGGCTATGGCCCTAGAGGGTCCCTACTATCAACCAGTCAAAATAAAGTCATCTCCTGAATCCTCATGTTCATTGACCATGTTAACAATGCTCGGCGCCACGGCGAGCGCAACAACTCGAAGGACAACGGAGAGGGCCTCGCGGGCCCTACAGATGGTCTGATATAGTGCCTGCTGCTCATTCAGGAAGCCAGGATCATGGGACGCCTATGAGAACCTTCGAGAGACTGAGACGACATGAAACGGTAAGGCCGTGCTTGGGAGCTCTGGTTTATTTCACACACGTATTAAGATACAAGTGTAATTTACTCGTCATCGGAAACAACGCGTAAAATACAGGCGTAATGAAACCGAGGGCCCGAGGTCTGTAAGTAAAACTGGCGGGTTACGCGTGTAATTTGAGAGACCAGTGTATATTTTACTAGTCGAAATCGACCAACCAAGCGCTTCGCCCGAGACCATCTGCTTTTATTTACAAGCGGTTTTGGTTGGAAAACGACGATCCAATCACGGCCTAAGATGATGAGTTGGTCGGAATATCATATGGTTTCACGTCTAACCTACCCGACTTGTCGTATAGGCTATGAATGAAACATAAGACGATGAACTTCTTAAGCACGTAAACAACAGAAGAAGATGATCTTCCTAACAAGCAAATCACTGACATTAGATCGACATGCAAAACAATACGAAGCATTATTCTCAGGAGGCACGGTGAACAGTTCGTGATGCCGCATGCCACAACATTCCAAGCTCAACTTTGCAATCAAACACAAGGCCTGGCATTACATAGACAATATTCAGAACAAACTCTTAAAATATCTTACATAAGTCAACATTCATGTGACTATGCATCTTAGCAGAGTAAATATTTACTTCTCAACTAAAGACAGGAATAGGAAAAAACAATCGACGTTGCTCATAGCAAAGGGCGTCCCACTAAAAAATATCAAATGCATGTCTTCTGGCTAACATCAATGAGCAAAAATTGACAAGGTTTTCCAGTTCCAATATATTAAACTAATGTGAACTTTGACAAGATTTTCCCATTCAAAATATGTAATGCCTATGATTGTGGAACGGGCAGGGTTTGTCATCAGTTTGTCATCTGATAGTCCGGTGGCTCAAGGTGACGACGAATGATTAGAGAACCATTCGATGTATTGTGCATGATGAAGAATTATTAGGAGGACATGAACCATCTGAACATTTTGTGCAGTTCCACTAAAAGCAAGCTGAGCATCCCTCTGGATTTCGTATTTATATGCTGCCTGAAAACAAAGACACATCAGCACACACATGAATATTGGACCCAGTGTCAACCCACCAATCGGTGGACTAACAAACTGAAAGTACGGTAAGCAAATTACCATACCCAGGTGCCCCATCATTGTTGCTTAGAGTGACATTGACAGACTTGGAGTCCTGTCTTGGCTTCTTGGTACTTGGTTGGGCACTTGTTTGCCTAGTGTTCCTCCGAACCACAAGTAAAGTAGCCATCTCTCTTTTTGTCTTTCTTCTTACCCTTCTTAATGGTCGACGCTGGCAACACCATTCAAACATATAGTCCGGTGGCTCAAGGTGACGACGAATGATTAGAGAACCATTCGATGTATTGTGCATGATGAAGTATTATGGAGGACACAAACCATCTAGACATTTTGTGCAGTTCCACTAAAATCAAGCTGAGCATCCCTGTGGATATCATATTTATATGCTGCAAGAAAACAAAGACACAGCAGCAAACACATGAATATTGGCCCCAGTGTCAACCCACCAATCGGTGGACTAACGAACTGAAAGTACGGTAAACAGATTACCATACCGAGATGCCCCATCATTGTTGCTTAGAATGACATTGACAGATTGGAGTCCTATCTCGCTTCGTGTATTTGTTTGGGCACTTTTTGCCCAGTGCACTCCACGTGTTGTAGAGTTTCCTATGCTCTCTGCAGACTAGTCATGTCACCAACGTCTACTAATACTCTGTAAAGCTTCTCAATCAATCCTTGTGCAATGTAGCGCAAATAGTGACTGCTTCTTTCTGCAAAGTGGTAAGACCAACTGCACCCACTAATGCAGCAGTTTGCCTTAGACACATTGGCTCCTTTTGTGCAGTTCAACTAAAATCAAAGTCAGAATAAAACCGAGCTTTAATTTTGATATCACTGTAAGCAACAAAAGGTATAAGGGAAACAATTACTGAGAAATAACGGTTGGTGACTTGTACTCCCAGAAGAAAAACATCTACTGATCTACCTTATCTTAATGGGAAACAAAGCAGGAGAGTAGTAGTTCTCAATCAGTGTGATTCATTCATATTAACTGAGACATTATCTTAACAATGCCTTGTTTCAACATGTATAAAGAACAACAAAGCACAAAAGTATCATTCCTAAAACAATGCGACTGATTCATTTTAACAGAGACATTATCTTAACAATACCTTGGTTAAACATGTAGAACGAACTACAAAGCAGGATAGTACCATTTGTAAAACACTGTAACTGACATATAATAACAAAGACATTATCTGAACTATACAGTTCTTAAACATGTACTCCGGCCGATCCCTAACAGAAATGGTACTCCCGTCAATCCCTAACAAGTGTTGCAGTTTTGAACTAAGATTCAGTAGTTAATTCTGAGGAAAGTCAGTACTGACCTTTCAAGACCAAGATTTGAAACAACTCGTGTGGAAGACCTCAGAGAGATCTCAACACATATATGGAAATCCGGTCTCGTTTTGTGCATTTCCACCAAAATTAAGCGAAGCAAAATGTCGCAATAGCAACAAGTTGAATAGATATCCCTGTTTTAACAGAGGCAAAAAAGGAATCAATTACTCGCCAATAAAGGAGGATGAAACATGCGGCCACAAAAATGGTAATCCCGCCAATCCCTAACAAGTGTTGCAGTTTTGAAATAAGATTCAATAGTTAATTCTGCGAGTGACATTTCCTAATTTTACCAGCGGCATTAGATTAACAAAAAGCATAAGCAGTTCCAAGGGAGAGTGGGCGCAACAACAACATGTGCTTCCATCTACTTATAAAGGGGGTGATGCAGAGTTTGTTGTAACAAAGCAACAAGCATAATGTCTGGGTTGGTCCCATTTTTGTTCACCACTTAATGGGGAAAGACAACAATACAATAGCTTTAATTCAACATTTATTTAAAACAGTACCAATACAAGTAGCACAACATCTCAAAACACACTGCACGATCATGTGGATGGGATATGGGACATGCCAGCACCATGTGCGTCCACACGTATAAATGGGTTTTGCAGAGTATGTAGCCAAGCAGCATATCTGCGTTGGTCCCATATTTGTTCTCTTTGAAACTTTTTCCGATCTGAGGGCAGCAAATCTAGTCTTGCACAAACTACCCGACCCCCCAGTTTCTTTCCCTTTTCAACAAAGAGTTCGGTTCCTTACAGATGTGTGTACTGGGTTACCCCCTTTTCCCCTTTTCGACAAACAAAGCGGCTGGATAGCTAGTCTATACTACTTTCCCTCCCTCCTTTCCTCATTGGACCACGTCCTAGATTCATGCTCCACCCAACCGCACCCTTCTTTCCTCTTTGAACCAAGACCTAGATTCGACTACAGAATCGAAAAAGATCAGCATGCAGCGTAATGACAGTTTCAAATAAACTTATACCTTAGGGTCGTCGGGATGTGGCAAGGCGTGTGGCGGGAGGTCGGATCTGCCCACACTACGTACGACAGCGAGGAAGAAGGGGTCGGTGGCGCTCCGACACAGGCGCTGGGTGAAAAAGAAAATCACAGCCGGCAGTGGATTGCCTCCCTCATTGAAGGCGATAGAGTGAACGCTGCACCTCCTCCCCTTCCCGGTGCGACGGGATCCGGACGCCTCCTTCGCCAGCTGTGAGGGGGGGGGGTGAGAGAGACAGAGGCCACAACGCCATCTTGTTTAGATCTAGTGAAGATGGTGAGAGACAGTGAATATAGCAAACCCTAGCAAAGGAACGCTGAGCCTCCAACGTGTATATATATATATGTAGTACGGCGAGAGTGTGGAGAGTGCAACGAACAAGCGCTGAGGCTCCAGCTTATATATATACTATAGTACGGACTGAGCTCCGGTGCCTTAACTGCACCTGCTTTTGGCTATATGACAGGTGGGCCAGCCACATTTTGGGCCCACCTGTCATAAACCCAAAGGCAGGTGCACTAAAGTCAATGAAGTTGTGTCCATATAGTACTCGTGTATACAACTAATATATAGTGGAGTGGTTTTCTTATTCTCTCCATAACAATTGTTTTAAATTGTGTAAGTACGAAACAAAACTCTTTATTTAATGTACCAGTGAAGAAAACTACTACTCCCTCTTTTCCTAAATATTTGTCTTTCTAGAGATTTCAGCAAATGACTACATATGGAGCAAAATGAGTGAATCTACATTGTGAAAAATGTCTATATACATCAGTATGTGGTAGTCCATTGCAAACCACTTGAAAGACAAATATTTAGGAACAGAGGGAGTACTTCCGATGAACTAACGATCCACGCGTCCTGGTCGCACTTCCTGTCCTTCACATGCGGTACACTACCCTCCCTTAAGTGAACAACCACGCATGCTCCAAATTATCGGAAACGTGTGAGAGTGTGTACAAATAAAGAATTTTAATTTCAATTATCGGAAAGGTTTGAGAGTATGTACAGTTTGCCCTCTCTAATAATTATGGTTTGCTCTGTTCAACCTAAACTTGGTCAAACTTTACAAAGTTTGACTTCAGTCAAATCTAATATGCAGAGTAAATAAAAATGGAGGGCTACTACATCCATCCGGGTTTTTAGTCCACACCATTTTTTAATCAAAGTTAATAGCTGGACTAATAAAATTACAGGGGAGCTAGAGACAAAGTTGTGAGAAGGCTTAGAAATCAATACAAAACTTATCTCTTAGTACCAACGTTGATCCTTCTTCGAGGAAACATTTGGTTCATAGCCAATTGTGTGATAAAATTGCACCAACGTGAAAGACGACTGCATCTCCAATGCAACCAAGGTGAACTGACGAAGGATATCATCTTTGTGGGTAACAAGCAAAGAGCACTGATGGAAGACAACTTGTTTTTCATTGAAAATCGATCAGCTTCACCAGCCGACGTAACCATGAGCATCGATAGGTCATCGTGGTGATGCATCATCCATTTGGCATCAAGTTTGGGTGAGGCACCTATGAAGTTCGACAAATCCTCACCGTGGTCTGTTTCTTCTCAGTAGTCAAGCTCGAGGAAGAAAGAACCACGTGGCAGAGGACAGTGAGGCGGAACAACAATGGCCATCCAATTTTGTGCAGTTCCACTAAAATTGAGGAAGACATGCCCGGGTATGGAGATACGCATCGCTGTTTCCAAAAATATAAAAAAGGGATATAGTGTTGTTACTTTGTTTTACAAGATTAACAACGACATCTCAATTGTCAATAAGAATTATGAAAAGTACACCAACAAACAGAAGCATCATGATTATCTTGATGGGAACTAAACCAGGATACCCGAGTAAAAACATTTCTTCATTTAACCAGTGATAGTATTAGATTAGCAGCAGCAATAGGAGCATATGGACAATGACCGCACAACCACCATGTACTTTTTGTCGAAACAACATCTATACCTCCACCGAGGCATAAATCAGGACAAATTTTCGAGTGGCATTTCCTCTATAATAGTAGGTGATGGTGGACCAGCCGACGAACCCTAGCTACTATACATGGGGAGATGGGGAGTAGTCGCATAGAAGAAAACATGCATGCGGCGACCTGGGGAGCTGGACCAGTACAAGAAGTTCTACCTCAGGTGGGCAAGATGTTGCTTAGGCGGGCGGGCGGGATCCGCCCACACGACGGCAGCGAACAAGGGCACGGAGGACCTTCGTCTGCGCCAGCGCCGGCTCCGAGAGGACGGTGCACATCGGGTTCCCCATCGCCGACGGCAACAACGTCAACGCTGCACCTCCTCACCTCCCGCAGCGGACGGGATTCGGCCGGATCTATGACCATCGGTGAGGAGAGAGATAGTGCGGACACTGTCATCTTGTTTTGATATGGAGAGGGTGAGAGAGCGAGACGCGAGAAACTCTATTAAACAAGAGGCTATAATGGAGTAAAACAATCTCTCCATAGAAGTGGTTTTAAATAGAATACGCGCGTTCCCGGAAAAAAGAAACGAAAACTGCCGAACAATTTTTTAATGTACCAAGAAAGAAAACTCGATCAAAAACACGCCCCCGCTTGCAGGTCACGAGAGTCGTCGCGCGCACACACACACAGACATAGACATACATATCCGTGTTTACGTAAAATTTCATTTCCATCTCCATCTCCAATCATATTTGTCCAACTGGCACATTGTTTACGTTGTTAATTATATATGCGGCAATATTAACGTACATCATCTCTTGTTTACAGGCGTCCGGACCGCTGCCACGGCCACTCCTGACCAACCCGAACCCTCTTCATCACCTGCGCATGCTTCCCTCTCAAAACGGTCAGTGCCGCATTCATGCCCGGCCAGAGTGGACGCGACCTCTCACTGGCGCCGGCATTGAAGCGGCGCGCTGGTCGAGAGAGCGTCGTCCGCACCGCTTCCTGGTGCATGGGACTGCTCCACGTTCAAAGGTCGCAATAGCCGGCCACAACATGCATGTAAAAAGTTCTTGGGAGTCCGTGCTACAGCTAGCTGTCCTCCCCCAACTCGTCAATCTCTTCCAGTAGTACTATTACTCCATGGCACAATCCATCGACAAGCAGGCGAGAAAGTTACCGTATACTCAGTTTGCGGTGAGTGGCATGCCGAGCGACCGTGTGGGGTCGAGCCGTGGAGGAGGGTGAGATACGAACGCGACATACGTGATTTAAACGTTGGTTTTACTCGATGGCGCGACCCAATGAAACAAAACGTTGGTTTCTCTCCGTTTCCATTTGTTCTACGAAAAAACGGAAACTTTCCACTCCATTTTCATTCCTACTCCAAGGTTTCCCTGTTACAACATTCCATAAAATACAAAGGAAAACTAACACGCATGCTGATGCATCTCAATGATTCATAGATCATAGCCAATATTTACTTCACAACTAAAGACAAAAGTGGTGAGAGCGTGTGCGAAAAAAAACTACTGATGGGGTCACTACGACTTAAACCCTAAACCCTAAACAAGATTTAATTTCCTGGCCAGGTAGACCTGTCGAGGGAAAGACGGCTGGCACCCTTGGATCATACGATGCTTTTGTGCAGTTCCACTAAAATCGAGCTGAACATCCCTGATGGCAAAGATATTGAAGAAGTGTGACTAGAATAATAGTACTGGCACTAGTTCTGTAGCGACCCGACCTCAGACGGTCAAGTCTCTGTGCTTAAGTGTCATCCCTGGTTCGGTATGCTGACACACACAATACTCGAGGATTTATAGCAGAGGTAAATCACATGTATAAAGTAACGTAAATACTATTACGTCAATCCATATAGCGGAAGTAACAACAAGGTTGTGGATTCCCATCAACACCAATGGCAAAGTTGAGTGTAGAAATCATAACCCTAACGTATCACTTACTCATCGTAAGATTCCTGCAACATGAGACGTTGCAGCCACAAAGGGTCAGTACATTGAATGTATTGGCAAATTCACACCATAGAGCAATGCTGAATAATGGCTATTACTACATGCATATTTGGCTGGTGGAGGCTCTATGGTTAACATGATTTTGCGAAAAGCCAATTTTTCCCTACTTCTAAGGAATATATTTTATTTAACTACCAAGTTGGTTGAAAATTATTGAGAAGGTTCCTCCAACTCAATCCCAATTAAAAGTTAACAACCCAACAAATTAATTAAGTAAAGTGATGAGATCAATATGATAATCCAAGAACCAGATACTCAAGATGTCCATAACCGGGGACACGACTAACCATGATTAGTTTGTACACTCTGCAGAGGTTTGCGCACTTTTCCCCACAAGACTCGATCTCCCCCGTTGGATTTCTCGCAATTCATGGTGTTTGAGAAACGGATGACCGAGACACAGTCTTTCACAAGCATTAACTCTAACCCTTGGTAGACAGTACTGACCTACATCCCCTACATCTGCTAGCCTACCACTAGAAGAGGTCGTGCAATCTACTCAACTATGCTAGAGCCTGCTACCTCTTGAGCACTGCGTTGGTTTTCCCTTGAAGAGGAAAGGGTGATGCAGCAAAGTAGCGTAAGTAATTCCCTCAGTTTTTGAGAACCAAGGTATCAATCCAGTAGGAGGCTACGTGCGAGTCCCTCGCACCGACACAAAACAAATAAATCCTCGCAACCAACGCGATAAGGGGTTGTCAATCCCTACACGGTCACTTACAAGAGTGAGATCTGATAAAATAATATTTTTGGTATTTTTATGATAAAGATGCAAAGTAAAATAAAAGTCAACAGAAATAACTAAGTGTTGGAAGATTAATATGATGGAAAATAGACCCGGGGGCCATAGGTTTCACTAGTGGCTTCTCTCAAAAGAATAAGTATCTTACGGTGGGTGAACAAATTACTGTTGAGCAATTGACAGAATTGAGCATAGTTATGAGAATATCTAGGTATGATCATGTATATAGGCATCACCTCCGAGACATGTAGACCGACTCCCGCCTGCATCTACTACTATTACTCCATAGATCGACCGCTATCCAGCATGCATCCAGAGTATTAAGTTCATAAGAACAGAGTAACGCTTTAAGCAAGATGACATGATGTAGATGGATAAATTCATGCAATATGATAAAAACCCCATCTTGTTATCCTCGATGGGAACAATACAATACGTGCCTTGCTGCCCCTAGTGTCACTGGGAAAGGACACCGCAAGATTGAACCCAAAGCTAAGCACTTCTCCCATTGCAAGAAAGATCAATCTAGTAGGCCAAACCAAACTGATAATTCGAAGAGACTTGCAAAGATAACCAATCATACATAAAAGAATTCATAAGATTCAAATATTGTTCATAGATAAACTTGATCATAAACCCACAATTCATCGATCTCAACAAACACACCGCAGAAGAAGATTACATCGAATAGATCTCCAAGAGAGAGGGGGAGAACATTGTATTGAGATCCAAAAAGAGAGAATAAGCCATCTAGGTAATAACTATGGACCCGAAGGTCTGAGGTAAAGTACTCACACATCATCGGAGAGGCTATGGTGTTGAAGTAGAAGCCCTCCATGATCGATGCCCCCTCCGGCGGAGCTCCGGAACCGGCCCCAAGATGGGATCTCATGAGTACAGAAGGTTGTGGCAGTGGAATTAGGTTTTTGGATCCTCCTCTAATCGTTTGGGGGTACGTAGGTATATATAGGAGGAAGGAGTATGCCGGTGGAGCAATGTGGGGCCCACGAGGGTGGAGGGCGCGCCTGGGGGGGGGGGGGTTAGGCGCGCCCCCTACCTCGTGGCTTCCTCCTTGATTTCTTGACGTAGGGTCCAAGTCCTCTGGATCATGTTCGTTCCGAAAATCATGTTCCCGAAGGTTTCATTCCGTTTGGACTCCATGTGATATTCTTTTTCTGCGAAACTCTAAAATAGGCAAAAAAACAACAATTCTAGGCTGGGCCTCCGGTTAATAGGTTAGTCCCAAAAATAATATAAAAGTGAATAATAAAGCCCAATAATGTCCAAAACAAAAGATAATATAGCATGGAGCAATCAAAAATTATAGATACGTTGGAGACGTATCAAGCATCCCCAAGCTTAATTCCTGCTCGTCCTCGAGTAGGTAAATGATAAAAACAGAATTTTTGATGTGGAATACTACTAGGCATAATTTCAATGTAATTATTCTTAATTGTGGTATGAATATTCAGATCCGAAATATTCAAGATAAAAGTTCAATATTGACATAGAAATAATGATACTTCAAGCATACTAACTAAGCAATTATGTCCTCTCAAAATAACATGGCCAAAGAAAGTTCATCCCTACAAAATCATATAGTTTAGTCATGCTCCATTTTCTTCACACAAGAATGATCTCATCATGCACAACCCCGATGACAAGCCAAGCAAATGTTTCATACTTTAGTAATCTCAAACTTTATAAACCTTCACCCAATACATGAGCGTGAGCCATGGATATAGCACTATGGGTGGAATAGAGTATAATGATGGGGGTTATGTGGAGAAGACAAAAAAGGAGAAAGTCTCACATCAACAAGGCTAATCAATGAGCTATGGAGATGCCCACCGATTGATGTTAATGCAAGGAGTAGGGATTGCCATGCAACGGATGCATTAGAGCTATAAATGTATGAAAACTCAACAAAAGAAACTAAGTGGGTGTGCATCCAACTTGCTTGCTCACGAAGAATTAGGGCACTTGAGGAGGCACATTGTTGGAATATACAAGCCAAGTTCTATAATGAAAAATTCCCACTAGTATATGAAAGTGACAAAACAAGAGACTCTCTATCATGAAGATTATGGTGCTACTTCGAAGCACAAGTGTGGTAAAAGGATAGTAACATTATCCCTTCTCTCTTTTTCTCTCATTTTTTGGGCCTTCTCTTTTTTTATTGCCTTTCCCCTTTTTTTATTCCTCACTTGGGACAATGCTCTAGAAAATGATGATCATCACACTTATATTTATTTACAACTCAATGATTACAACTCGATACTAGAACAAAGTATGACTCTATATGAATGCCTCCGGCGGTGTACCGGGATATGCAATGAACCAAGAGTGACATGTATGAAAGAATTATGAACGGTGGCTTTGCCACAAATACTATGTCAACTACATGATCATGCTAAGCAATATGAAAATGATGAATGTGTCATGATAAACAGAACGGTGGAAAGTTGCATGGCAATATATCTCGGAATGGCTATGGAAATGCCATAGTAGGTAGGTATGGTGGCTGTTTTGAGGAAGATATAAGGAGGTTTATGTGTGAAAGAGCGTATCATATCACGGGGTTTGGATGCACCGGCGAAGTTTGCACCAACTCTCAATGTGAGAAAGGGCAATGCACGGTACCGAAGAGGCTAGCAATGATGGAAAGGTGAGAGTGCGTATAATCCATGGACTCAACATTAGTCATAAAGAACTCACATACTTATTGCAAAAATCTACAAGTCATCACAAACCAAGCACCACGCGCATGCTCCTAGGGGGATAGATTGGTAGGAAAAGACCATCGTTCGTCCCGGCCGCCACTCATAAGGAGGACAATCAAAGAACACCTCATGTTTCAAATTTGTTACATAACGTTTACCATACGTGCATGCTATGGGAGTTGCAAACTTCAACACAAGTATTTCTCAAATTCACAACTACTCAACTAGCACAACTTTAATATCACTACCTCCATATCTCAAAACAATCATCAACACTACAAAAAAAAAGACACATCGGTGACATTTTGGGCCGAACGAAATTTTTTCTGTCATACATATGACACTTCTATGACGATAATTGTGACAAAACCCGGTATCATCATAGATGTGGTGGGATCCTACTTCTATGACAAAAAATCATGACAGAAAATGGGCTTTTCGTCTTGGGCGGGCCGGAGACGCAGCTGCATGACATTCTTTGGGCCATCCATGACGGAGAAAACCGTGGTAGAAGCAAGGGAAAGGAAAATCTTAGGGAGTTCCCGGTTACGGTGGGAGGTCGGGGGCCGAGCGATGCGCGTTTCTCGCGTACACGTACATGCGTGTGTGCGAGGCGTTGGCTCTAACTGAACCCGAGCGAGGCGTTGGGCTATAACTGAACCCGAGCGATTGCACTGCAGGCTACTCGTTACTGAACCCGAGCGATCGATCGATGGCTGTTAACTGAACCCGATCGAGCGATTCCTTCGCTACTGCTGCTAACTGAAGCCGATCGATGCTGCCTCTGGGATGAACAGTGAGCGTTGCAGGGGGGGTTGGATGAACAGTGAGCGGTGGCGTTGCCTCTGGATGAACAGGACCCCGTGGTGTGGTGGAGGGCTAGATGAACAGTAGACGGTGGAGGGGTGGCTGTGGAGGGGTGGATGAACAAGACCCCATGGTGTGGAGGGCTGGATGAACAGTAGACGGTGGAGGGGTGATACGTCTCAACCGTATCTATAATTTTTGATTGCTTCATGCTATATTATCTACTGTTTTAGGCAATATTGGGCTTTATTATCCACTTTTATATTATTTTTGGGACTAACCTATTAACCGGAGGCCCAACCCATATTTGTTGTTTTATGCCTATTTCGGTGTTTTGAAGAAAAGGAATATCAGACGGAGTCGAAACGGAACGAAATCAACTGGAGAGGTTATTTTTGGAAGGAAACCTACTGGATAGACTTGGACTTACGTCAGAAGATACAGGAGCTGGCCACGAGGGTGGGGGCGCGCCCACCCCCCTAGGGCGCGCCCCCTGCCTCGTGGGGCCCCCGAAGCTCCACCGACGTACCCCTTGCACCCATATATACCTATGTATCGTAAATCTTCCAGAACAGAGATTAGATCGGGAGTTCCGCCGCCGCAAGCCTCTGTAGCCATGAAAAACCTCTCGGGACCCTGTTTCGGCACCCTGCCGGAGGGGGGGGGGAACCCTCACCGGTGGCCATCTTCATCATCCCGGCACTCTCCATGATGAGGAGGGAGTAGTTCACCCTCGGGGCTGAGGGTATGTACCAGTAGCTATGTGTTTGATCTCTCTCTCTCGTGTTCTTGATTTGGCACAATCTTGATGTATCGCGAGCTTTGCTATTATAGTTGTATCTTATGTTTCTTCTCCCCCTCTTCTCTCTTGTAATGGATTGAGTTTTCCCTTTGAAGTAATCTTATCGGATTGAGTCTTTAAAGATTTGAGAACACTTGATGTATGTCTTGCGTGGGATAACCGTGGTGACAATGGGTTATTCTATTGATTCACTTGATGTATGGTTTGGTGATCAACTTGCGGGTTCCGCCCATGAACCTATGCATAGGGGTTGGCACACGTTTTCGTCGTGATTCTTCGGTAGAAACTTTGGGCACTCGTTGAAGTACTTTGTGTTGGTTGAATAGATGAATCTGAGATTGTGTGATGCATATCGTATAATCATGCCCATGGATACTTGAGGTGACATTGGAGTATCTAGGTGACATTAGGGTTTTGGTTGATTTGTATCTTAAGGTGTTATTCTAGTACGAACTCTAGGGCTGTTTGTGACACTTATAGGAATAGCCCAACAGATTGATTGGAAAGAATAACTTTGAGGTGGTTTTGTACCCTACCATAATCTCTTCGTTTGTTCTCCGCTATTAGTGACTTTGGAGTGACTCTTTGTTGCTTGTTGATGGATAGTTATATGATCCAGTTATGTTATTATTGTTGAGAGGACTTGCACTAGTGAAAGTATGAACCCTAGGCCTTGTTTCCTAGCATTGCAATACAGTTTACGCTCACTTTTACCGCTCGCTACTTTGCTGTTTTTATATTTTCTGTTTACAAATACCTATATCTACCATCCATATTGCACTTGTATCACCATCTCTTCGCCGAACTAGTGCACCTATACAATTTACCATTGTATTGGGTGTGTTGGGGACACAAGAGACTCTTTGTTATTTGGTTGTAGGGTTGTTTGAGAGAGACTACGCCTCCCACGGATTGATAAACCTTAGGTCATCCACTTGAGGGAAATTTGCTACTGTCCTACAAACCTCTGCACTTGGAGGCCCAACAACGTCTACAAGAAGAAGGTTGTGTACTAGACATCAAGCTCTTTTCTGGCGCCGTTGCCGGGGAGGCTAGGTAAGTGAAGGTATATCTTTAGATCTTGCAATTGAATCTTTTTGTTTCTTGTTTTAGCACTTGTTAGTCTATAAAATAAAACTATAAAAAAATGGAATTGAGTTTGCCACATACGCTTCACCTTTTTAATATCTTTTGTAGTATGATGGGAAGGAAAATTGTGCCAAAGTGTTAGAAGAAGAATTCACTAAAATGTTTGGCACTAAATATTTGAATGATGAGCATGATTGCAATGTTGTTAGTATGGATTCTTTGAATATCCATGATGCTAATGATATGCAAAGCCACAAGCTTGGGGAAGCTATGTTTAATGAATATGATATTTTTAGTCCCCCAAGTTTTGATGTGCAAATTTATTATGATGAAAGCATGCCTCATATCTATGATGATTACTGTGATGACACGCATGCTATAAAGAATAATGATAACCATGAACCTTGTCATCTTGATCTTAATTTTCAATCACAAGATAGTTATTTTGTTGAGTTGGCTCCCACTATTATTCATGAGAAGAAATTTGCTTATGTGGAGAGTAATAAAAATTCTATGCTTGTAGATCATGAAAATAATGCTTTAGGTGCTGGTTATATTGTTGAATTCATTCATGATGCTACTGAAAATTATTATGAGAGAGGATCAAATGCTTCTACATATTGCAATGATATCAAGTTTCCTCTCTAAGTGTTGAAAATCTTGAAGATATGCTCGTTTTGCCTTCCTATGCTAGCTGATTATTCTTCCCATAAGTTGTTTGCTCAAAAAATCCCTATGCATAGGAAGTGGGTTAGAATTAAATGTTCTAGTCATATTCTTCATGATGCTCTCCTTATGTTTCAATTCATATCTTTTATGTGAGCATCATTGAAATCATCATGCCTAGCTAGGGGCATTAAACGATAGCGCTTGTTGGGAGGCAACCCAATTTTATTTTAGTTTCTTGATTTTTGGTTCTGTTTAGGAATAAATAATCCATATAGCTTCTGTTTAGATGTGGTTTTGTGTTTTAATTAGTGTTTGTGCCAAGTAGAACCTTTGGGAAGACTTGGGTGAAGTCTTTATGATCATGCGGTAAAAAACAGAAACTTTAGCGCTCACGAGATTAGCTAGAACTTTTTACTGGAGAGTGATATTTAGTTGATTCTTTTTGCAGATGATTACTAGACAAATTACTCAGGTCCAGAAATTTATTTTAATTTTTTTTGAGTTCCATAAGTTTTCGTTAGTTACATATTACTACAGACTGTTCTGTTTTTGACAGATTCTGTTTTTCGTGTGTTGTTTGCTTATTTTGATGATTCTATGGCTAGTAAAATAGTTTATAAACCATAGAGAAGTTGGAATACAGTAGGTTTAACACCAATATAAATAAATAATGAGTTAATTACAGTACCATGAAGTGGTGTTTTGTTTTCTTTCGCTAACGGAGCTCACGAGTTTTCTGTTAAGTTTTGTGTTGTGAAGTTTTCAAGTTTTGGGTAAATATTCAATGGACTATGGAATAAGGAGTGGCAAGAGCTTAAGCTTGGGGATGACCAAGGCACCCCAAGGTAATATTCAAGGATAACCAAGCGTCTAAGCTTGGGGATGCCCCGGAAGGCATCCCCTCTTTCGTCTTCGTTCATCGGTAACTTCACTTGGAGCAATATTTTTATTCACCACATGATATGTGTTTTGCTTGGAGCGTCATTTTATTTTCTTTAGCTTTGCTTGATGTTTGAATAAAATACCAAGATCTGAAATTCTTAAATGAGAGAGAGTCTTCACATAGTTACATAATTATTCGACTACTCATTGATCTTCACTATATCTTTCGGAGTAGTTTGTTGTCTGCTCTCATGCTTCACTTATATTATTTTGAGAGTTTTAAATAGCATGGTAATGTGATTAATCTTAATATGCTAAGCATACAAGATTTGTAAAACTTTCTTTTGAGTGCGTTGAATACTAAGAAAAATTTGATGCTTGATAAATGTTTTGAGATATGAAGATGGTGATATTAGAGTCATGCTAGTTGAGTAGTTGTGAATTTGAGAAATACTTGTGTTAAAGTTTGTGATTCCCGTAGCATGCACGTATGGTGAACCGTTATGTGATGAAGTTGGAGCATGATTTATTTATTTATTGATTGTCTTCCTTATGAGTGGCGGTCGGGGACAAGCGATGGTCTTTTCCTACCAATCTATCCCCCTAGGAGCATGCGCGTAATACTTTGCTTTGATAACTTCTAGATTTTTGCACTAAGTATATGAGTTCTTTATGACTAATGTTGAGTCCATGGATTATACGCACTTCCCTTCCTTCCACCATTGCTAGCCTCTCTAATACCGTGCACTTTTCGCCGGTATCATACACCCACCATATACCTTCCTCAAAACAGCCACCATACCTACCTATCATGGCATTTCCATAGCCATTCCGAGATATATTGCCATGCAACTTTCCATCATTCTGTTTATTATGACACGCTCCATCATTGTCATATTACTTAGCATGATCATGTAGTTGACATTGTATTTGTGGCAAAGCCACCATTCATAATTCTTTCATACACATGTCACTCATGAGTCATTGCACATCCCTGTACACCACCGGAGGCATTCATATAGAGTCATATCTTGTTCTAAGTATTGAGTTGTAATTCATGAGTTGTAAGTAAATAAAAGTGTGATGATCATCATTATTAGAGCATTGTCCCAGTGAGGAAAAGGATGATGGAGACTATGATTCCCCCACAAGTCGGGAAGAGACTCTGGACGAAAAAAATGAGGCCATAAAAAAGAAGAGAAAGGCCCAAATAAAAAAAATAAAAAAATGAGAGAAAAAGAGAGAAGGGATAATGTTACTATCCTTTTACCACACTTGTTCTTAAAAGTAGCACCATCTTCATGATAGAGAATCTCCTACGATATCACTTTCATATACTAGTGAGAATTTTACATTATAGAACTTGGCTTGTATATTCCAATGATGGGCTTCCTCAAAACGCCCTAGGTCTTCGTGAGCAAGCGAGTTGGATGCACACCCACTTAGTTTCTTTTGTTGAGCTTTCATATACTTATAGCTCTAGTGCATCCGTTGCATGGCAATCCCTACTCACTCATATTGATATCTATTGATGGGCATCTCCATAGCCCGTTGATACGCCTAGTTGATGTGAGACTATCTTCCCCTCTTTTTGTCTTCTCCACAACCACCATTCTATTCCACATATAGTGCTATGTCCATGGCTCATGCTCATGTTGCGTGAAGATTGAAAAAGTTTGAGAATGTCAAAAGTATGAAACAATTGCTTGGCTTGTCATCGGGGTTGTGCATGATTTAAATACTTTGTGTGGTGAAGATAGAGCATAGCCAGACTATATGATTTTGTAGGGATAACTTTCTTTGGCCATGTTATTTTGAGAAGACATAATTTCTTTGTTAGTATGCTTGAACTATTATTATGTTTATGTCAATATGAACTTTTGTCTTGAATCTTTCGGATCTGAATATTCATATCACAAGTAAGAAGAATTACATTGAAATTATGCCAAGTAGCACTCCGCATCAAACATTATCTTTTTTATCATTTACCTACTCGAGGACGAGAGGAGTTAAGCTTGGGGATGCTTGATATGTCTCCAACGTATCTATAATTTTTGATTGCTCCATGCTATATTATCTACTGTTTTAGGCAATATTGGGCTTTATTATCCAGTTTTATATTATTTTTGGGACTAACCTATTAACCGAAGGCCTAGCCCAGATTTGTTGTTTTATGCCTATTTCAGTGTTTCAAAGAAAAGGAATACCAGACGGAGTCGAAACGGAACGAAATCAACTGGAGAAGTTATTCTTGGAAGGAAACCTACCGGATAGACTTGGACTCTACGTCAGAAGATACAGGAGCTGGCCACGAGGGTGGGGGGCGCGCCCACCCCCCTAGGGCGTGCCCCCTGCCTCATGGGGCCCCCGAAGCTCCACCGACGTACCCGTTGCACCCATATATACCTACGTATCGTAAAACTTCCAGAACAGAGATTAGATCGGGAGTTCCGCCGTCGCAAGCCTCTGTAGCCACCAAAAACCTCTCGGGACCCTGTTCTGACACCCTGCCGGAGGGGGGGGGGGGAACCCTCACCGGTGGCCATCTTCATCATCCTGGCGCTCTCCATGACGAGGAGGGAGTAGTTCACCCTCGGGGCTGAGGGTATGTACCAGTAGCTATGTGTTTGATCTCTCTCTCTCTCTCTCTCTCTCTCTCTCTCTTGTTCTTGATTTGGCACAATCTTGATGTATCGCGAGCTTTGCTATTATAGTTGGATCTTATGTTTCTTCTCCCCCTCTTCTCTCTTGTAATGGATTGAGTTTTCCCTTTGAAGTAATCTTATCAGATTGAGTCTTTAAAGATTTGAGAACACTTGATGTATGTCTTGTGTGGGATAACCGTGGTGACAATGGGTTATTCTATTGATTCACTTGATGTATGTTTTGGTGATCAACTTGCGTGTTCTGCCCATGAACCTATGCGTAGGGGTTGGAACACGTTTTCGTCGTGATTCTCCGGTAGAAACTTTGGGCACTCGTTGAAGTACTTTATGTTGGTTGAATAGATGAATCTGAGATAGTGTGATGCATATCGTATAATCATGCCCACGGATACTTGAGGTGACATTGGAGTATCTAGGTGACATTAGTGTTTTGGTTGATTTGTATCTTAAGGTGTTATTCTAGTACGAACTCTAGGGCTGTTTGTGACACTTATAGGAATAGCCCAACGGATTGATTGGAAAGAATAACTTTGAGGTGGTTTCATACCCTACCATAATCTCTTCATTTGTTCTCCGCTATTAGTGACTTTGGAGTGACTCTTTGTTGCATGTTGAGGGATAGTTATATGATCCAGTTATGTTATTATTGTTGAGAGGACTTGCACTAGTGAAAGTATGAACCCTAGGCCTTGTTTCCTAGCATTGCAATACCGTTTACGCTCACTTTTACCGCTCGCTACCTTGCTGTTTTTATATTTTCAGTTTACAAAAACCTATATCTACCATCCATATTGCACTTGTATCACCATCTCTTCGCCGAACTAGTGCACCTATACAATTTACCATTGTATTGGGTGTGTTGGGGACACAAGAGACTCTTTGTTATTTGGTTGTAGGGTTGTTTGAGACAGACCATCTTCATCCTACGCCTTCCACAGATTGATAAGCCTTAGGTCATCCACTTGAGGGAAATTTGCTACTGTCCTACAAACCTCTGCACTTGGAGGCCCAACAACGTCTACAAGAAGAAGGTTGTGTAGTAGACATCAAGGGGTGGTTGAACAGGACCCCGTGGTGTGGAGGGCTGGATGAACAGTAGACGGTGGAGGGGTGGTTGAACTGTAGCCGGTGGAGTAGCGCGCGGTGGAGGCTGGATGAACAGGAGCCCATGGAGGCTGCAGGAGGTCGACGGTAGCCCGTGGAGGCTGGAGGAGGTCGACGGTGGAGATGAAAAATATCTTGTGGAGTCCCGTTTTGCGGTACGCCACAGCCCTCCCGATGAAGAGGACCCCCGTTTCGACCGTAGCGCTCCAACACAAGTCTGTTTCCTCCATTTTGCGGTACGCCACACCCCTCCCGATCAACAGGACCCCCGTTTAGACCATAGGAGGGCCGTTTCCTCCGTGTTGCGGTACGCCAGACCCCTCCTGATGAACAGGATCCCATTTCGAACGTGGCCAGTCGAACACAAGGTCGTTTCCTCCGTTCTGCGGTACGCCAGGCCTCGTTTCCATCGCCTGTTCCGTCCAAGCCCTCCCGATGAACACGGCCATGCATTTCATTCCGACCCAGCCGGTTGGCTCCTACGCGTTCCGTTGCCTCCCGATGAACACGACGCATTCCGTTGCCTCCCCATGAACACGACAACGACGCTGTTTCTCCGTTTCGACCCAACCATGTACACGAGCCCTCGCCGTACGTATGCGCGAGTAGGCATTCGAGACCCTGCCCGTATGCACACATACGTGGCCGTATTTTCTTTCTTGCACCCTGCCCATTGTACGTACGTGTACATGCTACGTGCGTGCCTCTACTACGACACGTACGCGCCTCTACTACGACATGTGCGCGCCTCTACATCCACCAGTATATATGTACGGACACGTTCGCGACCAAAATGACAACGCTATGTACGCTTCGACCAGGTGGGTCCCGACTGTCAGGCACTTCGTTGCCTGCGAAGATGTAGCTGGTGGGTCCCAGCAGTCAGGGGGCGAATCGTTTTTTTGCCCGGACGCACTTCCTTGTGTGCGAAGATGTAGCTGGTGGGTCCCAGCAGTCAGGGGCAAACGTTTTTTTTCGCGAAATATGGTGGCCCGTCCGGTGGGTCCCCGCTATTAGGGGGAGGAATAATTATTTTCCACGTAATAAGGAGGCACTTCCTTGCTACGGTCGTGGATCTAGCTGTCAGCCTCTCCACGTACAGTCCACGTCTGATGGAAGCCATTCCTTGACCACGTTGACCACGCCGTGCCAAGAGCACCAGGGCTGTGGATGACGGCGAGACCTAGGAAGGGGACGACGCCGAGACGGGGAAGACGGGGCAATGGATGCCCTCGCGTAGAGGACTACGAGGGTTCACTTGTTCACTGCGTTGTGAGGCTGCCGTCGCCGCAGAATAACAGGGGGTGTGGGTGAGTAGAGGGATGGCCTGGCCAGCGGTGGGAGTAGTAGGGGGCGGTGAGGCCTCCGCCGCATCGCAGCCGGCCACGGGAGGCAGGAGCATGAGGCACGACCGGCGCTGGTTTGGGCGGCTGGAACAAGAAGACAATAGGTTAAAGAAGCACTACGGCCGTTGGATGGACATCGTACGGTCACTGGAGCTAGAATCGTGCATATTGACTAAGTTAACAAAGCCCTCCGTCCCCGTCAACTTAGTAGGCCCACAAGTCATCCTCCCACCAAGGTGGGTCCCAGCTAGCAGGGGGTATTCATTTTTTTGTGCGTAATAAGGAGGCACTTCTGGTGGGTCCGAGCTGACAGCAGGGGGAACATTTTTTTCGGGAAATACGGTGGCCCGTCGGGTGGGTCCCAGCAGTCAGGGGCAAACATTTTTTTCGTGATATACTGGTGGGTGTCCGGTGGGTCCCTCCTGTCAGGTGGAGGAATAATTATTTTCCGCATAATAAGGAGGCACTTCCTTGCGGCCGCCGTGGACCCAGCTGTCAGCCTCTCCACGTACAGTATTCTTCCGATGGAATTCGGTCGTTGACCACATTGACCACGCCGCGCCGAGAGCACCACGGCGGTGGACGACGGCGAGGCCTAGGAAGGGGACGACACGGAGCCGGGGAAGATGCGGCAGTGGATGCCCACGTGGAGAGGAGTACGAGGGTTCACTGGTTTGGCTGCGCTGCCGTCGCCGCAGAATAACAGGAGGTGTGGGTGAGTGGAGTGGAGGGATGGCCTGGCCAGTGATGGGTGTAGTATGGGGACGGTGAGGCCTCCGCGGCACCACAGCCGGCCACGGGAGGCAGGAGCAGGCGACACGAGCGAAGCTGCTTTGGGAGGCTGGAGCAAGAAGACCAGAGGTTGAAGAAGCACTATGGCCGTTGGATGGACATCGTACGGTCAGTCGAGCTAGAATCGTGCATATTGACTAAGTTGACAAAGCCCTTCATCCCCGTCAACTTAGTAGGCCCACTATACTGGGTCCCAGCTAGCAGGGGGAGTATTCATTTTTTTGTGCGTAATAAGGAGGCACTTCCTTGCATGCGAAGATATAGCTGGTGGGTCCGAGCTGTCAGCGGCGGTAATGTTTTTTTCGCGAAATACAGAGGCCCTTTCGGTGGGTCCCACATGTCAGGTGGAGGAATCATTATTTTGCGCGTAATAAGGAGGCATTTCCTTGCGTGCGGCCGTGGACCCAGCTGTCAGCCTCTCCACATACATTCCACTTCAGATGCATGTCGGTCGTTGAGCACGCTGACCATGCCACGCCGAGAGCACTAGGGCGGTGGACGACGGCGAGGCCTAAGAAGGGAACAACACGGAGGCAGGGAAGACTCGGCCGTTGTTTTTGTTTCCCACACGGAGGGGAGTACGACTGTACGAGGGTTTACTGGTTCGTCTGCCGTCGTCGGAGAATAACAATAGGTGTGGGTGAGTAGAGGGATGGCTAGGCCAGCGATGGGAGTATGGTGGGGCGGTGAGGCCTGCGCGGCAGCACAACCGGCTGCGGGGAGGAGGGAGCAGGCAGTCCCGCCGGTGCTTGTTTGAGCGGCTGGAGTAGGAAGAGCAGAGATTCAAGAAGCACGACGGCCGTTGGATGGACATCCAATAGTATACAGGCCATCTGTGGAAAGCCTCAAATCTGTGGAAAACAGCATACAACCCATATGCCATTATTTCAAATAATTTACAGCCCATTTGCTAATTCTTACGGTTTTTTTTGGAGCCCATATTCTTTTTGTTAGCATTACAACCCATATTGTGGCCATGGTTAAAAAATTATACGAACTTTTGCATATGTCCGTGCAGTCTGAACTGTTTTTAATCCCGAAATTTCGAGTCACATTCAGACTGATTTTAAAAATGAATGTATATCAATATAAAATCCAATAAATTGTCCACGCATAAAAATCAATGCAATTTAAAATCTTGAAATGAAAAAAAGATATTTGAAAATAATTGCCGGTTTGATGTGTTTTAAAAATGTACAGCCCATTTCTCATTACTGATAGGCCATTTTCTCGGCCAGCCGAATGAAGCTCTCCTCATCTTGAAAGATTTGCAGCCCAATAGGCCTGATAAAGCGACTTACTTGACAAATCACAAAAAAATGGGCTAGCCATTTTCAGAAAGAAAAAAACTACTGGGCTGGTATGTGGTAAACATAAAAGAAAAGGCTGTCTAGACAGGCCAGAGTGTCCCGCACAGCCCAGTTGACACCTTGCTTCCGTCGCAAAAACAAATTAGATAAATGCCACTCCAATTATGGCGATTCATAAAAATGCCACTGCAATTTCCAAACTTTGAAAAATGCCACTGCAATTTTTGCAAACTTTGAAAAATGCCACTGCGGTTTGCAAACTTTGAATAACGCCACTCCAGACTTTGAAAAATGCCACTAGAAATGGCATGAAATGGCATTTTTCAAAGTTTGGATATTGCAGTGGCATTTCTCAGATACACCAGATTCGGAGTGGCATTTATCAAATTAACCCAAAACAAAAATAACTGGGCGAGCTGATGGGTCCCTGGTGTCAGCCGCTCGTTATGCAATTTTCTCGTTTATTGACTACGTTGACAATGGCATGGGACCCAGATGTCAGAAATCCACTAGGAGGAGCCATTTTTTTATTGGCTTGAAATAAGGAGGCACTTGCTTCCGTACTGCCATGACCTTGGCGGGTCCCTGCTGTCATCCTCTCCACGTACAATCATCTCCTGATTGTGTACGCGTCAACTTGCTAGGCCCACAAGTCAGCCTCTAAACCCGTGGAGGACAAATACAACCTGTCGTGGAATTGTCACAGCAGATGTCCTAGTGTGAGGACTTAGTCGCGAGGCCAACGCATCTACGTGGTAGCTCGAGAGGGGTTGAGTGAGATGAGAGACGCATGGCGGATCAACACGCAAGACAAGGATTTAGACAGCTTCGGGCCCCGGGAAACATCATCCGGTAAAAACCCTACATGTTGTTTGGGGCTAGATCTCATTATGCTCATGAGGGAGTCGCCGTAAACCGGCTCTCCTCTAGTTGTGTCTAGACCTAGAGATTATTGATTGTTGTCCCTCTCCCCTTTGGGGAGCCCTGCCCCTCCTTATATATGTTGAAGGGGCGGTTTACATGTGTACTCCTATTAGAATTAGGACTAGTCTATCTCTAATACAAACCGGATAGAAGTCCTGGTCTTAACTCCTTGTAAGGTAAATATTCCTCATGCCTTTCCTCTTAAACCGGCCCACCATAGTTGAACCGGCCTTCTGGGCCTTTGGCCTTGTCATCTGTCTGATCCGCCCGCCGGGTTACTAGTGAGTCATAACGACCAAGCGGGTTGCTTGTAAACCGCCAAGGTCAGGGCGGATCTTCAGATAAACCGCCAAGTCCTGCCGGGTTAACTTCCGGCCGGTTTACGCCGTGGGGTATATCCACGAAATTAGCCCCCAAGTTTAGCTTGGATTTATCCATGGTAAACTTATGCTGAAAATAAACACCAGAACAAATTTGAGAGGTTGTGCTCTGGGTTAAGAATTTTTGTAAACCGGCACCTGATCGTCCTTAAGTCCTTGTCATTTCCTCCTTCTAGAAAATCTGGTTTAACATGCCATCTTCATAATCAATTTGCTGACATTGGTTTCTCATAGAAAATATATTGTGAAGAATAACTCCTTTGATTCAGCTCCCAATGATTTAACAAAAATATTGGTCCTTGAAATCCTCATCTGATCTTCATCCGTTTTAAGGACGCAGAACTTGCCGGTTTATCATTGCCAAGATCACCGATTTATAAATATTGATTGCACCGGGCCCTACTTGTAATTAACATCCAGCTTGAAAATATACCTCTTATATGCCTATCACTTGTAGCCCCCAAGTCATAAGAAGGTAGCATAGCAACAACTTAAGACTTGTTTCAATAAATATCACCATCTTGAAGAAATCCAAGTTGTTCATCTCAATCATTAGTCAGAATTGAATATTCCACATATGTAGCCCCCAAGTGCCGGGTTGTCATGCTTGCAGTAACCTGGGACTTGTAATTGTCTGATGCTCATAGAAACTTCAACCAGTGTAGCCCCCAAGGGCCGGGTCATTATGCAATAATGAGCAGGGACTTTGTAAATATAATCATGGAGATTTGAGCAATAATGCATAGCCCCAAGGGCCGGCTCAGTAAGATAATATTGAGCTGGGACTTTGATATATACTTCAATGAAAATAACATCATATGATGTAACCCCCATCATGGGGCTTGAATTTACGTCCAAAAGGTGAAGAGCCTTGTGCTTTACCAACTGAGCAGTGGACCCTTCAATGTAATGGATAAAAAGCTTTGTACCTTAAATTGGTGATAGGAGCAATTGGTAGCCCCCAAGGGCCAGCTCATTACGATGTGATGAGTTGGGTCTTCAATAAGATGAGCAAAAATGACTTTGCATTAGCCCCCAAGTGCCATGGTGCATGATTGCAGCGACATGAGACTTGCATATTTGATGTAATCTCAACTTAAATAATGTAGGCCCCAAGTGCCGGGTCATAAGCCTGCAGCAACTCGGGACTATTCCTTCCATTGCAAAATAAATCATATTCTTTGATAAAATAATAGCCATTGCGCTAAAGCGACTTTTGAAAACCTCAATAACAATACTGGTTATTGATAACCATAATAAAAATCCAGCCATGTTGGCTATTCAAGATAATATAATCTGGTATGAAAACCTTATTCATCCAATATCATAATGAAAATTCAGCCAAGTTTGGCTATTTGAATAATATAATCCAATAGTTTATAAGCGCATGATTCCAATGGCGCAATCCAAATATATACTGGCGACTTATAGTCCAAAGCCAGACCGGTTTAATAAACACCGGATAATTTCTCATCGTATACTGGCAACTTTATCGTTTTAAAGCCAGTCCGGTTTAATAAACACCGGATAATTTCTCATCATACTGGCGACTTATCGTCTTAAAGCCAGGCCGGTTTAATAAACACCGGATAATTTATAATCATGCTGTATTCAACCTGTTTCTGCATACAACAAGTTTAAAGTGTCCTGGCGGTTTACCACCAGACGGGTCATAATGCCCAACATATAACCTGGGTTTATAACCAAGGCTGCACTTAAAAATATGAAATATATCATACCTGTGACATTGAATCACATCGTTGGTTTACCAACTTTTTGTAGTAAGAGTGATAACCCCAATCTTGAGTAATGATAACTCCTTCCATATTGTGCCGGTTTATGATAAAACCGTACCGGGTTGTGATAAACACCGGATTAACCATATATAATACTGGTGACTTGTAGTCAAACCAGACCGGGCTGATAGTCTCCGGATTATAACTGATCATGTACTGGCAACCTGTAGTTGAAAATCAAGCCGGGCTAATGAACACCGGTTTACTCCATAATAAGATGGTAACGTAAAATCAAACCGGGCAGTTAATCTCCGGTCTAAAAATGGACCGTGTTCCACCAATTTGGTTGTTTGAACCGGTGTAAAATGTGGTCGGTTTAAGAACGCAACCAAAACAAAGAGCAATTTTATCAAGTAAAGATATTGAAGCAAAGGAAGCAAAGGCAATGATAAAAACCGTTTGCAAAAAGAGAGGCTTTACTGAGCCGATCAGATGGTGTTACCATGGTCAGACGCAACCAAGCTCCCCAAAGGTGTAGCTATGGTACCAGTCGGCCAGGTCCCCAAATGACTCGTGGCATTACGCCGGCCAAGTGGCATGGCAATGGTTCGGGTTCGACCAAGCCCCCAAGTGACTCTAAGGCCTGTAGGCCGACCAAGAGGCGTGACCGGTTCAGACTTGACCGTGTCCCCAAGTGATCTGGTGGCTTTCGCCGATCAAGAGGTGTTGCATCGGTTCGGACACGACCGAGCCCCCAAGTGATCTGGTGGCTTTCGCCAATCAAGAGGTATTGCATCGGTTCAGACATGACCGAGCCCCCAAGTGATCTGGTGGCTTTCGCCGATCAAGAGGTATTGCATCGGTCAGACATGACCGAGCCCCCAAGTGATCTGGTGGTTTCGCCTATCAAAAGGTATTGCGTCGGTTTAGATATGACCGAGCCCCCAAGTGATATTGATATTTTTTGCAAGGGGTAAACCGGAGGCCGTCTCAAAACAGACAACTCCATGTAACCACACATGATATAAAAAGAACAGAGACCCCGCTTTATGAAGCAGAAGCCCCCATGTGATCAATAATATGTCAGGCCAATAAGGTAGGATACCCATTTTTGGAACCGTGCATCATGGCAGCAGGTCTTCTTCGGTAATTTTTAACTTTTTGCAAGAGATAAATTCCTCTTGAACCGGGATTTTAAACCGGATATTGAGAGCTTCAAAGCTTTGTGGGAGACATCCTTCCCTTGAACCGGATCTTAAACCGGAATCTTCATTTTCAGCCGGAAATTCTCTGACGGCCTTTAAACTCGAATTTGCAAGAAGTTAATTCCTTTTTGAACCAGAAATTCTTAAACCGGATTTTAAAGCTTCAGAGCTTTGTGGGAGAACAGATTTCCCTTGAACCGGATTGTAAACTGGATATTTGAGAGCTTCAGTGAGACTGACTTCCCTTCAGCCAGATTTCAAACCGGAATCCTTTCTGATGATTCGAAACTTCTTCATTGAACCGGGATTTCTAAGCCGGAAATTTTCTGATGGCCTTTAAATTTTCATCAATATAACAGTAAGCTCTGGGATCGGGTTATCTTTCCCTCCATCGTCCTGGGGTTCTTAAACCGGCTGAAACTGGCAAGATTTGCTACGTCATATCATCGTAGCCCCCAAGTCTTAAGATGACTCAAGGAGTTGGCTTGAGACTCTCCATATTTGACCATGATATAAACCGGAATAACTTGTATATCATTGATATTGATAGCACGATGTGGATCCACAGAAGGTTGATGTGTCTGCGGTGGGTTATAAATGTCCCCGTATGAGCCGTTTCAGCAACTCGGCCAATGGTTCCTTTCAATTGGTGATTTGAAGTTAACCAGACTGTAGTGGCGGCGACTTGTGCGCCTGCCCATTGAACCATCCAGTGCAGACGACGGTTGATGATAATTTGCCTCCAATTTGAAAGAAAACCGGGCTACCCAAGTTATGACTTGCTCATACTCAATAAATAACTCATTCAGACAGGTGCGGCCCGGTATGTTGATGTAGACCAGGCTTCGGGGGCGGCGATTTGCGCACGTTCATTGATAACGAGCACACGCGATCCCAACAAGCTGATGTGGACCGGACCGCAAGGGCAGCAGTTTTGTGTGCGTCCATTCATTATGTGATATATGTCCAGGATTATCCTCAGGCGGGATATTATCAATCAGCGCTCCATATCCGTGGTATAAACCACATTTGTAATGAATAATGGTCCTATATATAAAAATATACAAATCAAAGTAATTTATCCTTTGATAAAAATAATATGTGTTTAATAAAACAAATTGTAGATGGATATTACCTGATGTTTGCAAATGGCAAACGGCTTTGGATGACGAATGATCCGTTCACCGCAGCAGAGGCGACGGCTTAAAGCTCTGCACCGGTCGGCTCAGACGTACATGATCCTCTTTTTTTTTAGCAAGTCCAAACCAACACATGGCAATTGGCATGCCGTGCTTAATAACATCTTACAAAGGTCCACTGAAGTTTGACTTGCCTCGCAAACTCCTTCTTAGTCTTGGTACGTTGCAACTCCGAAACTCAGATTCCATGGACGAAATCCTTTGCACTTCCCCGGCTATGGGCTCTGCTGCCGGTGCGAGCTCCATTGTTACGACAGCCTTGGTCATTTACTGAACCAAGTAGTAGCAGCACATGCTGTATGCTCAGCATCAAAAGTGGCGGTTCATCAGTAGCATGAGGCGGCCAGGCGATTTATAGTGACTTGGCGCGAAGGGAGTTTAAGTGCGACTGCAGCCGACGGCTCGAAGTTTGAGGTGCAGTCACCGTGGCGGCTCGCGCCGTTGCAGGGCGTAAAAGCAAAGCTTGCAGAGATGACCCGGTACGGGAGCTAAAGTGGTGAACCGGCGCCGGCCGAAAACGGTTTGGGATGCGGCAGTGCGCGAGGCAGCCCGACGCAGTGGAGCCAAAGGATGGGCAACGCGCAAGGCGGCCCGTCGGTTTAGGAGGCCGGGGCACAGCGCGGCGAGGCATGACGGCGGTTTGGAAGCAAACAGCGGGCGGGGCCACGGCGATTTAGAAAAAAGCATACTGGAAATGATCCGGAGGCGGGAGCCACGGCAGGAGCGGCAACTTGTAGTAACAGGGCCGGCTTAACCCGGAGCAAGCAGGAGTAGAGCGGCTCAACGGGGGAGGCCGACCGCGGGCGGAGCAACACAAACAAGGCCCAGGCGACAGCGTGTTGCAGCCGTGGGGGTTTAAAGCAGGTAGCAGCAGAGGCAAGCCAGATGGCTGTGCACGCACATGCGTGCGCAGAGTAATAGTGGAGCCCGATGCGAGTTCGAGTTGAAATAGCAGCTCAAGGCCGGTCATGGCGGAAAGCGAACGGCAGCCAGGGCGGAAGATGAACAGCATGTATAGCCTTCTGTCTCTAACTTATCAGATTCCATTGTGGAAGAAACATATCTTGGTCCTTCAGTGTTGTAACAGATCATCTTCAGTCTCCTGTTGTTTGACAACGGGCCTTGGTGGCAAAAACGAGCAGCTCAACCCACTGGCAAAGGCCGCTTAGATAGGGCCGGGGCGAGCGTAGCGCTGAGTCGACCCACAGCGACCGCGGTCCGGTAAATGCTTAACGCGGAGGCGCGGGCTGTAACCCGGCGGGCGGGTCCTTTAGTTCCAAACAGCCGGCTCGGAGGCAGCCTGTAACGCCCCAGATGTAACTTGCCATATTTGTAATCCAACTCTTGCCATTTCCGGCTATGTGTTATGATATTTCATCCGTGTTGGGTTTCCCCTCGTTTTGCATTTTGGTCATGTCACGCATTTCATATCATGTCATCATGTGCATCGCATTCGCATACGTGTTCGTCTCATAAATCCGAGCATCTTTCTCGTTGTCCGTTTTGCAATCCGGCGCTCCTATGTCTCCCGGCGTCCCCTCTTACATTTCTTCGTGAGCGGGTATTAAACATTCTCGGAATGGACCGAGGTTTGACATGTGGCCTCGGTATAGCACCGGAAGACCGCCTGTCAAGTTTCGGGTCAATCGGAGTTCGTTTGGTACTCCAACGGTTAACCGGGTAACCGTGAAGGCCTCGTGTGTGTTGCAGCCCAACACCCCTTCAAAACAGCCCAATAACCCATCTAAGACACTCCCATGTCCTCCGCCGTTCGATCACGATCGCGTGGCCGAAAACCGCTCTCCATTTGGAGCTTCCTAGCTCCTCCTATCTATAAATATGTGCCCTCCTCCTCCATTTTCGGGCAAACCCTAGTCCATTTTTCCCTCCCGCCGCCGCCGGACGAAAACCGCCGGGCGGACGTGTCCGCTCGCGCCGCCGCCGCCACGTGGCGCCTCCTGGTTCGCCGCCCGCGCGCCCGTCCGTGGCCCGCTCGGCCCGTCGCCGGCCCCCGCGGGCCCGCGCGCCTCGCCCCGCGCCGCCTCTCTCCGCCGCCGCCTGCTCCGCCCAGCGCCGCCGCCGCAGCCCCGTCGCCGGTCTCCGCCGCCTCGCCGCCGTCCCACGCCGCCGCGTCGCCGTCCCCGCCTCCCCGCGCCGCCCCGAAGCTCCGCCGCCCGCCTCGCCGTCGCCGGCGCCAGATCCGGGCCGGAGCGCCCAGATCCGGCCGGGCCCCGCCATCGCCGCCCCGTCTCCGGCCGCCCCGCCGCCGCCTCGGTTCGCGTGCGCGCCTAGGGTTGACTCTTTCCCCTCTTCGAATTCTTCCAAGTCTTTATTTTTCATCATTATCATCACCTGTTTGACATGCTATAACTTTGCATCCGTAGCTCCGTTTCGCGCATATAATATGTTAAATTGTTCGCCCCGAAGAGTACATCATTTCATTCCATTGCACCATTTTCATTTGAGGTCATCTTGATGCCCGAAATGCTGTTATAAGAGGGCTATTTGATGTTAGTGGCTGGATCTTATCTGAACATGCACTTTTGTCATTTTTTCCATGATTGATGTGTACCTCCTATGAAGTTGAGTCCTACATGAGTTTTGTAATATGCCATGTTCCCTTTCCAGATAATTTTGCGATGTATTTTTGTGATCTTTGTGGTGACTAGCACAAGCATGCAAACTAGGTCACTTGATGTTGCTGATTTCAGAGACTTAGTGATTTCACTAAGTCCCTGACTGCTGTTATTTTCATGCCATGTATTCATGTTGTTTCTGAGAGATCTATGCATAATTTGAGCATGAACAGTAAGGGAGTTTTGAACTTGAGTATTTGCTTAATCCATCCATGCCTTTGTTTGCAATTATGGAGTGTCATAGCTTGAGTTAATCAAGCTCTACTTTTGCTACAAAATGTTGCTGGCAGATTGTTTACGTGTTATTCGATTTTGCCAAGCTTGGTGTAGTTGATCCTTGCATGCTATGATGTTGTGCTTGCCATGTATTGTTAATATGCCATATCTTCTTGAGGTATGTATGCTTAGTATATCATGCAATGCTCTGTAGTGAGTGCATCAAGCTCACGAACATGCCTAGTCGTTAACAGTTTCTGCCATGTCCAATTTTCTGCTAAGTCTGAAACCTGTAACGAAACTTGCTTATTTGACATGGGTGTAATCATATTTTATCGTCCTTTTTGGCTTATGGTCAGTAAGAGACTTTTTTCAAGTGCTATGAGTAGATTCATGCCATGCCTTCCTTGCTATGTTCGAAACCTGTAGCATGTTGTTTCGTTGCTCTGAACATGTCATTCTGATGTTAGTTTTCTGCTATGTTGTTAATTTCACTAAGTCTGAGAGCCGGGAGACGAGTACGTGAACGAGGATTCCGTTGAGAACGCTTTCGAGGACCAAGCTTTCGACAACTCTAAGACTCTTGCAGGCAAGATGACCATACCCTCGAAATCACTTCTATCTTTGCTTGCTAGATGCTCGCTCTTTTGCTATGCATATGCTGCGATACCTACCACTTGCTATATCATGCCTCCTATATTGCCTTGTCAGCCCCTAACCATCCATGTCCTAGCAAACCGTTGTTTGGCTATGTTACTGCTTTGCTCATCCCCTCTTATAGCGTTGTTAGTTGTAGGTGAAGATGAAGTTTGTTCCTTGTTGGAACATGGAGATGTTGTTCCTTGTTTGGAACATGTTTACTTGTTGGGATATCACAATATATCTTATTTAATTAATGCTTCTATATACTTGGTAAAGGGTGGAAGGCTCGGCCTTATGCCTGGTGTTTTGTTCCACTCTTGCCACCCTAGTTTCCGTCATACCGGTGTTATGTTCCCGGAGTTTGCGTTCCTTACACGGTTGGGTGATTTATGGGACCCCCTTGACAGTTCGCTTTGAATAAGACTCTTCCAGCAAGGCCCAACATTGGTTTTACCATTCGCCACCTAGCCTTTTTCCCTTGGGTTCTGCAGACTCAAGGGTCATCTTTATTTTAAACCCCCGGGCCAGTTCTCCTTCGATTGCCGGTCCAAACTAGAGCCCTTTGCAGCGCCACCTCGGGGCAACTCGAGGGCCGGTTTTAGTTGTACGGACTGCTCATCCGGATGTGCCCTGAGACCGAGATATGTGCAGCTCCTATCAGGATTTGTCGGCACAATCAGGCGGCTTTGCTGGACTTGTTTTATTGCTGTCGAAATGTCTTGTAGTCCGGGATTCCGAGATTGATCGGGTCTTCCCGGTAGAAGGAATATCCTTCGTGGACCGTGAGAGCTTATCATGGGCTAAGTTGGGACACCCCTGCAGGGTATTATCTTTCGAAAGCCGTGCCCGTGGTTATGAGGCAGATGGGAATTTGTTGATGTCCGGTTGTAGAAAACCCGAAGTTGACCTTAACTAAAACACATCAACCGCGTGTGTAACCGTGATGGTCTCTTCTCGGCGGGGTCTGGGAAGTGAACACGGTTGTTGGAGTTATGTCTTACGTAGGTCGTTTCAGGATCACTTCTTGATCACTTCTAGCTTCACGACCGTGCTTTGCCTTCTCTTCTCGCTCTCTTTTGCGCTGTAGCCACCATATGCTAGTCGCTTGCTGCAGCTCCACCTCACAAACCCCTTTCCCACCTTTAAGCTTAAATAGTCTTGATCTCGCGGGTGTGAGATTGCTGAGTCCCCGTGACTCACAGATATTATCACCACAGTTGCAGGTACCAACGATGCCAGTGCAGATGACGCGACCGAGCTCACTTGGGAGTTCGACGAGGAACGTGGCCGTTACTATGTTTCTTTTCCAGATGATCAGTAGTGGAGCCCAGTTGGGTGATCCGGGGATCTGTTTAGCAATTGGGGTAGTCTTCTTTCATTTTGGTACCGTAGTCGGACCTTGAGTGTAATCTGTATGATGGATGTTATTTATGTACTTGTGTGAAGTGGCGATTGTAAGCCAACTATGTATCTTTCCCCTTTATTTATTACATGGATTGTGTGAAGATTACCTCACTTGCGACATTGCTTTCAATGCGGTTATGCCTCTAAGTCGTGCCTCGACACGTGGGAGATATAGCTGCATCGAGGGCGTTACAAGTTGGTAATCAGAGCCTTTCCCCGACCTTAGGAGCCCCCACTGTTTGATCGTCTTTAGTGGCCGAGTTGTGTCTAGAATATTGTTTTGAGTCATTTAGCAATTATATATCGGAGAGTTAGGAATTCTTTTTACTCCCTAGTCCCTTCGACCTTCTGGTAAGGCTTCCTGACGTAGAGTTTTGACTCTTCTCTTCTCAAATTTCACTAAATTTTTTTTTTAGGATCACGCAGGTATATTACAATCGTTCCGATGGTTTTATGATGACAACATTGTCTTGGTTGCCTCCTGACATTTAGGGGTTGTGGCAGTGTCCCGGGGAGTTGAGCTCAGAGGTGTTGTCGTCATAATTTTATCGTTGCAGTTTTGGAATACCTGAGTTTAGTACGCCGACATCGAAAATCTCTTTTGTACAGTTGTTGGTGAGATAACCCTGATAGCCCAGTACTGTGGCGAGTGCGGGAGTATTTCCATGACTTGTATAACGGATGCTTTTCGAAGGTTGAGGTAGACGATTTCCGAAGGTTTCTTGGTTATGTGTTGAAGGATGGATACAGCTGGTTGTAGGATTTGCTAGTTTGGGTGAGATATTATGCTTCCCCTGTATCCCCAACACCTGATTGCATAACCAGAAAGTTTCGGGAGTTTATAAGTGGGAATTCTTGTAGCTCTAGTATTTCTTCCGCAGATATTTGGTTTGTGATTGGGTAATCCTTACCAAGTATTTGTTCACTTCCGTACCTTGTTGATTTTATTCCTTACCATGTTCTAAGTGGCTTCTCAGCTTATGGAAGTGTGATATTTTACATTGGAATTCATTCGTTCGTTCTCGTTCGAATGTTTATTGTGAAGACTATATGTTGCAATTTCGTTCCTTTGATTCAGCTTCAATATATCTCTGTCAAGATGCTAATGGATGTCACCCTCTTCAGGATGGCTCCACCAACGCGTCAGAATCCGGAACGCAATGAAGGGAATCAGGCTAACCCTCCGCCACCACCTCCGCCTCCAGAAGCTTGGCAGGCCTTGATGACTGCCACAAATGCCAATGCTCAGATTCTGATTCAGCTCTTGCAAGATCGCAACCAAGGGCAAGGTAATCAAGAGAATCAAGGCCAAGGCAACAATCAGCCGCACTTCGCTTCACTCAACCAGTTCCTTGCTAATCAGCCAAAAACCTTCAGCTACTGTGTCGAGGCCACAGACGCCGATGATTGGCTCGTGGACATCAGCAAGCATTTCGAGTGCAGCAATGTGAGACCTGAGGACTTTGTCAAGTTTGTCTCATTTCAACTCAAAGATCAAGCTGCTGAGTGGTTCCAGCAATACAAAGATTCCAGAGGAGGTCGTGTGATAACCTGGGATGATTTCCGCCGTGACTTCAAAGCTCACCACATTCCAGAAAGTGTTGTTGAGAGTAAGCGTGAGGAATTCCGCAATCTCAAGCAAGGCAACATGTCTGTCTATCAATACAACACTCAGTTCCAGAAGCTCTCTCGTTTTGCAAGGCAAGACATCCCTGATGAGAAGAGTATGATCTACCAATTCAGACATGGTCTCAGAGAAGATCTGCAACTTGCTCTCGTGCTTTTCGAGCCATTAAAGTATGATGAATTCTACAACATGGCGCTGAAACAAGAAGCTGCTCAGCTCAAGTGTGAGGCATCTAAGAAGAGAGTCAGAGACGCAGTTCAGTCTTCTTCTTCCTCACTTGTGGCAGCTAAGCAACAGAAGTTCTAGTTGCCTCCTCCTCCTCCGTTCCGTCAGCCTTATTAGCAGAAGAACTCAAGTGGTCGTGGATCTTCCCACCCACCCAACCCTGTCTATCAGAACAAGTCTCAGAACCAAGCTCCAAGGCCAAGTGCTCCTTACCATCGTCCGCTCTCAGAGGTGACTTGTAACAAATGTCAGCAGAAGGGTCACTATGCGAACAAGTGCTTCAACCAGAGGCGCCTTCCGCCTCCTCCTCCTGTGAAATCTTCCAGCAATGCAGTGGTCAAGCATAATCCTAAGCACGCCAAGGTGAACACGATGAACGCAGCTCAAGCAAAGGAGTCTTCTGAAGTGATCATGGGTAATCTTCCTGTTAATGATATTCCTGCCAAAGTCTTGTTTGATACTGGTGCATCACATTGTTTCATCTCAAGACCTTTTGCATCTAAGCATGATTTCGTTACTCAAGTTTTGCCGAGACCGTTGTCTATTGTGTCCCCGGGTAAGCAATTGACTTCTCGAGTTTCGGTTCCGGATGTTTCCATCAAGATGGGCGACTATAAATTTCTGTCTTCTCCAATGGTGCTTGGTGATTCTGATATTGATCTTATTCTCGGGATGGACTGGCTTTCTAAGCACAAGGCTCAGCTCGAGTGTGCTGCCAGGGAAATCAAATTGACTCACTCTTCTAACGATGTGATCATCTATGCTTCTCGTGATGATACCATTCGGTTGTTTTCTCTCAGTGAGAATGATGAATTGGAGGCTATCTCTCAGATTCCAGTCGTTTGTGAGTACCAAGATGTTTTTCCAGAAGAGCTTCCGGGTATGCCTCCCCGTCGGCCAGTTGAATTCGTTATTGATCTTGAGCCTGGCACGGAACCCGTTTGCAAGCGTCCTTACAAGCTTGGACCAGATGAGCTCAAGGAATTGAAGATTCAACTCGATAAACAAGAACGTCTGGGTCTGATCAGACCGAGTTCTTCTCCTTGGGGTTGTGGTGTTCTTTTTGTAAAGAAGAAGGATGGCACAGACCGACTTTGCGTCGATTACCGTCTATTGAACAAGAAGACTATCAAGAACAAGTACCCACTTCCCAACATCAATGAGCTATTTGAGCAACTCAAAGGTGCTAAGGTGTTCTCCAAGCTTGACCTTCGTATGGGTTATCATCAGATTCGCATTCGTGAAGAAGATATTCCCAAGACAGCTTTCAGAACAAGCTTTGGTTCTTATGAATATACTGTCATGTCTTTCGGCCTCGTCAATGCTCCTCCATATTTCACTCGCTTGATGAATTTCATCTTCAACCCCTACATCAACGAATTTGTCTTGGTCTATCTCGATGATATTTTGGTCTTCTCCAAGAATAAGAAGGATCATGCCAAACATTTGCGATTGGTACTCGACAAGCTCAGAGAATATCAATTATATGCGAAGTTCTCCAAATGTGAATTCTGGCTTGATGAAGTTCTTTATCTTGGCCATATCATCTCTGCCAAGGGCATTGCTATTAATCCAGAGAGGGTGTCTGCAGTTTTGAATTGGAATCCTCCTAAGAATGTCAAGCAGCTTCGCAGTTTTCTTGGACTTGCAAGCTATTGCAGAAGATTCGTTGAGAATTTCTCCAAGATTGCAAAGCCTCTTTCCAACCTCCTCCAGAAGCATGTGAAATATGTCTGGTCTCTTGAGTGTGACGTTGCTTTCAACACTCTCAAAGAGAAACTCGTCACTGCTCCAGTTTTGACTCCTCCTGACGAATCCAAGCCTTATGAAGTATTCTGTGATGCTTCTCTCCAGGGCCTCGGTGCTGTGTTAATGCAAGAGAAGAATGTTGTTGCCTATACCTCTCGCCAGTTGAAGCCCAATGAAAGGAACTACCCCACTCACGATCTTGAGTTGGCGGCAGTGGTCCACGCTCTAATAACATGGAGACATCTCCTGTTGGGAAGGAAAGTGGACATCTTCACCGATCACAAGAGTCTCAAGTATATCTTCACTCAGCCTCATCTCAACCTCAGGCAAACTCGATGGGTCGAAATGATTCAAGAGTATAATCCGAGTATTCAATATACTCCAGGCAAGGCTAATGTGATTGCAGATGCTTTGAGCAGAAAGGCTTACTGCAACAGCTTAATCCTCAAGCCCTTTCAACCGGATCTCTGTGAGGCTTTCCGCAAGTTGAATCTCCAAGTTGTGCCTCAAGGTGTTCTTGCCAACCTCTTTGTCTCTCCTACTTTGGAAGATCAGATTCGTGAGGCTCAATTGTTGGATACCATGGTGAAGAAGGTGAAACGTGGTATTCAAAAGAGCATCCCCAAATACAAGTGCTATCGAGTTGATGACAGAGATACTCTTTTCTTCGAGGACCGGATCGTGGTTCCAAAGGGTGATCTTCGTAAAGTCATTATGAATGAAGCGCACAATTCTCTTCTGTCAATTCATCCTGGAAGTTTGAAGATGTACCATGACCTCAAGCAGTCGTATTGGTGGACTCGAATGAAGCGAGAAATTGCTCAATTCGTGAACGAGTGTGATGTCTGCAGAAGGGTGAAAGCAGAACACCAACGACCAGCTGGTCTTCTCCAACCTCTTGCTATTCTAGAATGGAAGTTTGATCATATCGAAATGGACTTCGTGACCGGTTTTCCTAAGTCCAAGCGTGGAAATGATGCTATCTTCATCGTCATCGACAAGCTCACCAAAGTGGCTCATTTTCTTCCTATCAAAGAGTCTATCACAGCAGCGCAGCTGGCAGAGCTCTACACCTCCAGAATTGTCTCGTTGCACGGCATTCCGCAATTGATATCTTCAGACCGCGGCAGCATCTTTACCTCCAAATTTTGGGATTCTTTTCAGAAGGCCATGGGCACCAACATCCGCTTCAGCACAGCGTTCCACCCTCAGACTAGTGGACAAGTCGAGCGTGTCAACCAAATTCTTGAAGATATGCTCAGAGCCTGTGTTATCTCTTTCGGCATGAAGTGGGAGGATTGTCTTCCTTATGCTGAATTCTCTTACAACAACAGTTTTCAAGCCAGCTCGGGCAAAGCCCCATTCGAGATTCTCTATGGCAGAAAGTGCCGTACCCCTCTCAACTGGTCTGAAACCGGTGAACGCCAATTGCTCGGCAATGATTTGATCTCAGAGGCTGAGGCTATGTGCAAGGTCATTCGTGAGAACCTCAAAGCCGCGCAATCGCGCCAGAAGAGCTATTACGATAGCAAACATCGTGATGTGGCATTCGAGATTGAAGACCATGTTTACCTCCGTGTCTCGCCAATGAAAGGAACTCGTCGCTTCGGTATCAAGGGGAAACTTGCTCCGCGATACGTGGGCCCCTTCAAGATCATCGGGAAACGAGGCGATCTAGCCTATCAACTTGAGCTTCCCTCCAACTTTGAAAATGTGCACGATGTCTTCCACATGTCACAGCTTCGCAAGTGCTTCAAGACGCCTGAGCGCACCATCAACTTCGAAGAGATTGATCTTCAAGAAGATTTGTCCTATCATGAGCATCCAGTTGCCATTCTTGAGACAACTGAGCGCAAGACTCGCAACAAGTCAATCAAATTCCTCAAAGTGAAATGGTCACATCATTCAGACTGAGAAGCCACCTGGGAGCGTGAAGACCACCTACGTTCTGAGTATCCGGAGTTCTTTCAGTCCTAGATCTCGGGACGAGATCCTCTCGTAGTGGTGGTGTGTTGTAACGCCCCAGATGTAACTTGCCATATTTGTAATCCAAATCTTGCCATTTCCGGCTATGTGTTATGATATTTCATCCGTGTTGGGTTTCCCCTCGTTTTGCATTTTGGTCATGTCATGCATTTCATATCATGTCATCATGTGCATCGCATTCGCATACGTGTTCGTCTCATAAATCCGAGCATCTTTCCCGTTGTCCGTTTTGCAATCCGGCGCTCCTATGTCTCCCGGCGTCCCCTCTTACATTTCTTCATGAGCGGGTATTAAACATTCTCGGAATGGACCAAGGTTTGACATGTGGCCTCGGTATAGCACCGGAAGACCGCCTGTCAAGTTTCGGGTCAATCGGAGTTCGTTTGGTACTCCAACGGTTAACCGGGTAACCGTGAAGGCCTCGTGTGTGTTGCAGCCCAACACCCCTTCAAAACAGCCCAATAACCCATCTAAGACACTCCCATGTCCTCCGCCGTTCGATCACGATCGCGTGGCCGAAAACCGCTCTCCATTTGGAGCTTCCTAGCTCCTCCTATCTATAAATATGTGCCCTCCTCCTCCATTTTCGGGCAAACCCTAGTCCATTTTTCCCTCCCGCCGCCGCCGGACGAAAACCGCCGGGCGGACGTGTCCGCTCGCGCCGCCGCCGCCACGTGGCGCCTCCTGGTTCGCCGCCTGCGCCGCGCCCACATCGCCGCCCGCGCGCCCGTCCGTGGCCCGCTCGGCCCGTCGCCGGCCCCCGCGGGCCCGCGCGCCTCGCCCCGCGCCGCCTCTCTCCGCCGCCGCCCGCTCCGCCCAGCGCCGCCGCCGCAGCCCCGTCGCCGGTCTCCGCCGCCTCGCCGCCGTCCCCGCCTCCCCGCGCCGCCCCGAAGCTCCGCCGCCCGCCTCGCCGTCGCCGGCGCCAGATCCGGGCCGGAGCGCCCAGATCCGGCCGGGCCCCGCCATCGCCGCCCCGTCTCCGGCCGCCCCGCCGCCGCCTCGGTTCTTGTGCGCGCCTAGGGTTGACTCTTTCCCCTCTTCGAATTCTTCCAAGTCTTTATTTTTCATCATTATCATCACCTGTTTGACATGCTATAACTTTGCATCCGTAGCTCCGTTTGGCGTGTATAATATGTCAAATTGTTCGTCTCGAAGAGTATATCATTACATTCCATTTCACCATTCTCATTTGAGGTCATCTTGATGCCCGAAATGCTGTTAGAAGAGGGCTAGTTGATGTTAGTGGCTGGATCTTATCTGAACATGCACTTTTGTCATTTTTGCCATGATTGCTGTGTACCTCCTATGAAGTTGAGTCCTACATGAGTTTTGTAATATGCCATGTTAAATTTCCAGATAATTTTGCCATGTATTTTTGTGATCTTTGTGGTGACTAGCACAAGCATGCAAACTAGGTCACTTGATGTTGCTGATTTCAGAGACTGAGTGATTTCACCAAGTCCCTGACTGCTGTTATTTTCATGCCATGTATTCATGTTGTTTCTGAGAGATCTATGCATAATTTGAGCATGATCAGTAAGGGAGTTTTGAACTTGAGTATTTGCTTAATCCATCCATGCCTTTTGTTTGCAATTATGGAGTGTCATAGCTTGAGTTAATCGAGCTCTACTTTTGCTACAAAATGTTGCTGGCAGATTGTTTATGTGTTATTCGATTTTGCCAAGCTTGGTGTAGTTGATCCTTGCATGCTATGATGTTGTGCTTGCCATGTATTGTTACTATGCCATATCTTCTTGAGGTATGTATGCTTAGTATATCATGCAATGCTCTGTAGTGAGTGCATCGAGCTCACGAACATGCCTAGTCGTTAACAGTTTCTGCCATGTCCAATTTTCTGCTAAGTCTGAAACCTGTAACGAAACTTGCTTATTTGACATGGGTGTAATCATATTTTCTCATCCTTTTTGGCTTATGATCAGTAAGAGACTTTTGTCAAGTGCTATGAGTAGATTCATGCCATGCCTTTCTTTGCTATGTTCTGAATCTGTAGCATGTTGTTTCGTTGCTCTGAACATGTCATTCTGATGTTAGTTTTCTGCTATGTTGTTAATTTCACTAAGTCTGAGAACCTGTTATCTTGTGCACTTTTGCCATGCTTGTTTGGACCTGTTATGATGGGAATTAGCCGTAGCTCAGTGTTCATCTTTTGTCGTGCATCTTGTGTAGATTACTGTCTTATGCTTTGTTGCCATGTTTGGGTGCAGTAGCTTAATTATTTGTTGCTTGCTAAGTAGCATCATGCTGTTTATGGCAGATTCGTGTCCTTCTGTAGCATGCATATGCATTGCATATCACATCTCGCATATCATGCCATGTTTTGCATCATGTTGCTTGCGCATTGCAACGTGGTTGATATTGGTTCCTTTGCTTGTTCTCTTGTCTTGGGTAGAGCCGGGAGACGAGTACGTGAACGAGGATTCCGTTGAGAACGCTTTCGAGGACCAAGCTTTCGACAACTCTGAGACTCTTGCAGGCAAGATGACCATACCCTCGAAATCACTTCTATCTTTGCTTGCTAGATGCTCGCTCTTTTGCTATGCCTATGCTGCGATACCTACCACTTGCTATATCATGCCTCCTATATTGCCTTGTCAGCCCCTAACCATCCATGTCCTAGCAAACCGTTGTTTGGCTATGTTACTGCTTTGCTCAGCCCCTCTTATAGCGTTGTTAGTTGCAGGTGAAGATGAAGTTTGTTCCTTGTTGGAACATGGAGATGTTGTTCCTTGTTTGGAACATGTTTACTTGTTGGGATATCACAATATATCTTATTTAATTAATGCTTCTATATACTTGGTAAAGGGTGGAAGGCTCGGCCTTATGCCTGGTGTTTTGTTCCACTCTTGCCACCCTAGTTTCCGTCATACCGGTGTTATGTTCCCGGAGTTTGCGTTCCTTACACGGTTGGGTGATTTATGGGACCCCCTTGACAGTTCGCTTTGAATAAGACTCTTCCAGCAAGGCCCAACATTGGTTTTACCATTCGCCACCTAGCCTTTTTCCCTTGGGTTCTGCAGACTCAAGGGTCATCTTTATTTTAAACCCCCGGGCCAGTTCTCCTTCGATTGCCGGTCCAAACTAGAGCCCTTTGCAGCGCCACCTCGGGGCAACTCGAGGGCCGGTTTTAGTTGTACGGACTGCTCATCCGGATGTGCCCTGAGACCGAGATATGTGCAGCTCCTATCAGGATTTGTCGGCACAATCAGGCGGCTTTGCTGGACTTGTTTTATTGTTGTCGAAATGTCTTGTAGTCCGGGATTCCGAGATTGATCGGGTCTTCCCGGTAGAAGGAATATCCTTCGTGGACCGTGAGAGCTTATCATGGGCTAAGTTGGGACACCCCTGCAGGGTATTATCTTTCGAAAGCCGTGCCCGTGGTTATGAGGCAGATGGGAATTTGTTGATGTCCGGTTGTAGAAAACCCGAAGTTGACCTTAACTAAAACACATCAACCGCGTGTGTAACCGTGATGGTCTCTTCTCGGCGGGGTCCGGGAAGTGAACACGGTTGTTGGAGTTATGTCTTACGTAGGTCGTTTCAGGATCACTTCTTGATCACTTCTAGCTTCACGACCGTGCTTTGCCTTCTCTTCTCGCTCTCTTTTGCGCTGTAGCCACCATATGCTAGTCGCTTGCTGCAGCTCCACCTCACAAACCCCTTTCCCACCTTTAAGCTTAAATAGTCTTGATCTCGCGGGTGTGAGATTGCTGAGTCCCCGTGACTCACAGATATTATCACCACAGTTGCAGGTACCAACGATGCCAGTGCAGATGACGCGACCGAGCTCACTTGGGAGTTCGACGAGGAACATGGCCGTTACTATGTTTCTTTTCCAGATGATCTGTAGTGGAGCCCAGTTGGGTGATCCGGGGATCTGTTTAGCAATTGGGGTAGTCTTCTTTCATTTTGGTACCATAGTCGGACCTTGAGTGTAATCTGTATGATGGATGTTATTTATGTACTTGTGTGAAGTGGCGATTGTAAGCCAACTATGTATCTTTCCCCTTTATTTATTACATGGATTGTGTGAAGATTACCTCACTTGCGACATTGCTTTCAATGCGGTTATGCCTCTAAGTCGTGCCTCGACACGTGGGAGATATAGCCGCATCGAGGGCGTTACAAGTTGGTAATCAGAGCCTTTCCCCGACCTTAGGAGCCCCCACTGTTTGATCGTCTTTAGTGGCCGAGTTGTGTCTAGAATATTGTTTTGAGTCATTTAGGAATTATATATCGGAGAGTTAGGAATTCTTTTTACTCCCCAGTCCCTTCGACCTTCTGGTAAGGCTTCCTGACGTAGAGTTTTGACTCTTCTCTTCTCAAATTTCACTAAATTTTTTTTAGGATCACGCAGGTATATTACAATCGTTCCGATGGTTTTATGATGACAACATTGTCTTGGTTGCCTCCTCACATTTAGGGGTTGTGGCAGTGTCCCGGGGAGTTGAGCTCCGAGGTGTTTTCGTCATAATTTTATCGTTGCGGTTTTGGAATACCTGAGTTTAGTACGCCGACATCGAAAAGCTCTTTTGTACAGTTGTTGGTGAGATAACCCTGATAGCCCAGTACTGTGGCGAGTGCGGGAGTATTTCCATGACTTGTATAACGGATGCTTTTCGAAGGTTGAGGTAGACGATTTCCGAAGGTTTCTTGGTTATGTGTTGAAGGATGGATACAGCTGGTTGTAGGATTTGCTAGTTTGGGTGAGATATTATGCTTCCCCTGTATCCCCAACACCTGATTGCATAACCAGAAAGTTTCGGGAGTTTATAAGTGGGAATTCTTGTAGCTCTAGTATTTCTTCCGCAGATATTTGGTTTGTGATTGGGTAATCCTTACCAAGTATTTGTTCACTTCCGTACCTTGTTGATTTTATTCCTTACCATGTTCTAAGTGGCTTCTCAGCTTATGGAAGTGTGATATTTTACATTGGAATTCATTCGTTCGTTCTCGTTCGAATGTTTATTGTGAAGACTATATGTTGCAATTTCGTTCCTTTGATTCAGCTTCAATATATCTCTGTCAAGATGCTAATGGATGTCACCCTCTTCAGGATGGCTCCACCAACGCGTCAGAATCCGGAACGCAATGAAGGGAATCAGGCTAACCCTCCGCCACCACCTCCGCCTCCAGAAGCTTGGCAGGCCTTGATGACTGCCACAAATGCCAATGCTCAGATTCTGATTCAGCTCTTGCAAGATCGCAACCAAGGGCAAGGTAATCAAGAGAATCAAGGCCAAGGCAACAATCAGCCGCACTTCGCTTCACTCAACCAGTTCCTTGCTAATCAGCCAAAAACCTTCAGCTACTGTGTCGAGGCCACAGACGCCGATGATTGGCTCGTGGACATCAGCAAGCATTTCGAGTGCAGCAATGTGAGACCTGAGGACTTTGTCAAGTTTGTCTCATTTCAACTCAAAGATCAAGCTGCTGAGTGGTTCCAGCAATACAAAGATTCCAGAGGAGGTCGTGTGATAACCTGGGATGATTTCCGCCGTGACTTCAAAGCTCACCACATTCCAGAAAGTGTTGTTGAGAGTAAGCGTGAGGAATTCCGCAATCTCAAGCAAGGCAACATGTCTGTCTATCAATACAACACTCAGTTCCAGAAGCTCTCTCGTTTTGCAAGGCAAGACATCCCTGATGAGAAGAGTATGATCTACCAATTCAGACATGGTCTCAGAGAAGATCTGCAACTTGCTCTCGTGCTTTTCGAGCCATTAAAGTATGATGAATTCTACAACATGGCGCTGAAACAAGAAGCTGCTCAGCTCAAGTGTGAGGCATCTAAGAAGAGAGTCAGAGACGCAGTTCAGTCTTCTTCTTCCTCACTTGTGGCAGCTAAGCAACAGAAGTTCTAGTTGCCTCCTCCTCCTCCGTTCCGTCAGCCTTATTAGCAGAAGAACTCAAGTGGTCGTGGATCTTCCCACCCACCCAACCCTGTCTATCAGAACAAGTCTCAGAACCAAGCTCCAAGGCCAAGTGCTCCTTACCATCGTCCGCTCTCAGAGGTGACTTGTAACAAATGTCAGCAGAAGGGTCACTATGCGAACAAGTGCTTCAACCAGAGGCGCCTTCCGCCTCCTCCTCCTGTGAAATCTTCCAGCAATGCAGTGGTCAAGCATAATCCTAAGCACGCCAAGGTGAACACGATGAACGCAGCTCAAGCAAAGGAGTCTTCTGAAGTGATCATGGGTAATCTTCCTGTTAATGATATTCCTGCCAAAGTCTTGTTTGATACTGGTGCATCACATTGTTTCATCTCAAGACCTTTTGCATCTAAGCATGATTTCGTTACTCAAGTTTTGCCGAGACCTTTGTCTATTGTGTCCCCGGGTAAGCAATTGACTTCTCGAGTTTCGGTTCCGGATGTTTCCATCAAGATGGGCGACTATAAATTTCTGTCTTCTCCAATGGTGCTTGGTGATTCTGATATTGATCTTATTCTCGGGATGGACTGGCTTTCTAAGCACAAGGCTCAGCTCGAGTGTGCTGCCAGGGAAATCAAATTGACTCACTCTTCTAACGATGTGATCATCTATGCTTCTCGTGATGATACCATTCGGTTGTTTTCTCTCAGTGAGAATGATGAATTGGAGGCTATCTCTCAGATTCCAGTCGTTTGTGAGTACCAAGATGTTTTTCCAGAAGAGCTTCCGGGTATGCCTCCCCGTCGGCCAGTTGAATTCGTTATTGATCTTGAGCCTGGCACGGAACCCGTTTGCAAGCGTCCTTACAAGCTTGGACCAGATGAGCTCAAGGAATTGAAGATTCAACTCGATAAACAAGAACGTCTGGGTCTGATCAGACCGAGTTCTTCTCCTTGGGGTTGTGGTGTTCTTTTTGTAAAGAAGAAGGATGGCACAGACCGACTTTGCGTCGATTACCGTCTATTGAACAAGAAGACTATCAAGAACAAGTACCCACTTCCCAACATCAATGAGCTATTTGAGCAACTCAAAGGTGCTAAGGTGTTCTCCAAGCTTGACCTTCGTATGGGTTATCATCAGATTCGCATTCGTGAAGAAGATATTCCCAAGACAGCTTTCAGAACAAGCTTTGGTTCTTATGAATATACTGTCATGTCTTTCGGCCTCGTCAATGCTCCTCCATATTTCACTCGCTTGATGAATTTCATCTTCAACCCCTACATCAACGAATTTGTCTTGGTCTATCTCGATGATATTTTGGTCTTCTCCAAGAATAAGAAGGATCATGCCAAACATTTGCGATTGGTACTCGACAAGCTCAGAGAATATCAATTATATGCGAAGTTCTCCAAATGTGAATTCTGGCTTGATGAAGTTCTTTATCTTGGCCATATCATCTCTGCCAAGGGCATTGCTATTAATCCAGAGAGGGTGTCTGCAGTTTTGAATTGGAATCCTCCTAAGAATGTCAAGCAGCTTCGCAGTTTTCTTGGACTTGCAAGCTATTGCAGAAGATTCGTTGAGAATTTCTCCAAGATTGCAAAGCCTCTTTCCAACCTCCTCCAGAAGCATGTGAAATATGTCTGATCTCTTGAGTGTGACGTTGCTTTCAACACTCTCAAAGAGAAACTCATCACTGCTCCAGTTTTGACTCCTCCTGACGAATCCAAGCCTTATGAAGTATTCTGTGATGCTTCTCTCCAGGGCCTCGGTGCTGTGTTAATGCAAGAGAAGAATGTTGTTGCCTATACCTCTCGCCAGTTGAAGCCCAATGAAAGGAACTACCCCACTCACGATCTTGAGTTGGCGGCAGTGGTCCACGCTCTAATAACATGGAGACATCTCCTGTTGGGAAGGAAAGTGGACATCTTCACCGATCACAAGAGTCTCAAGTATATCTTCACTCAGCCTCATCTCAACCTCAGGCAAACTCGATGGGTCGAAATGATTCAAGAGTATAATCCGAGTATTCAATATACTCCAGGCAAGGCTAATGTGATTGCAGATGCTTTGAGCAGAAAGGCTTACTGCAACAGCTTAATCCTCAAGCCCTTTCAACCGGATCTCTGTGAGGCTTTCCGCAAGTTGAATCTCCAAGTTGTGCCTCAAGGTGTTCTTGCCAACCTCTTTGTCTCTCCTACTTTGGAAGATCAGATTCGTGAGGCTCAATTGTTGGATACCATGGTGAAGAAGGTGAAACGTGGTATTCAAAAGAGCATCCCCAAATACAAGTGCTATCGAGTTGATGACAGAGATACTCTTTTCTTCGAGGACCGGATCGTGGTTCCAAAGGGTGATCTTCGTAAAGTCATTATGAATGAAGCGCACAATTCTCTTCTGTCAATTCATCCTGGAAGTTTGAAGATGTACCATGACCTCAAGCAGTCGTATTGGTGGACTCGAATGAAGCGAGAAATTGCTCAATTCGTGAACGAGTGTGATGTCTGCAGAAGGGTGAAAGCAGAACACCAACGACCAGCTGGTCTTCTCCAACCTCTTGCTATTCTAGAATGGAAGTTTGATCATATCGAAATGGACTTCGTGACCGGTTTTCCTAAGTCCAAGCGTGGAAATGATGCTATCTTCATCGTCATCGACAAGCTCACCAAAGTGGCTCATTTTCTTCCTATCAAAGAGTCTATCACAGCAGCGCAGCTGGCAGAGCTCTACACCTCCAGAATTGTCTCGTTGCACGGCATTCCGCAATTGATATCTTCAGACCGCGGCAGCATCTTTACCTCCAAATTTTGGGATTCTTTTCAGAAGGCCATGGGCACCAACATCCGCTTCAGCACAGCGTTCCACCCTCAGACTAGTGGACAAGTCGAGCGTGTCAACCAAATTCTTGAAGATATGCTCAGAGCCTGTGTTATCTCTTTCGGCATGAAGTGGGAGGATTGTCTTCCTTATGCTGAATTCTCTTACAACAACAGTTTTCAAGCCAGCTCGGGCAAAGCCCCATTCGAGATTCTCTATGGCAGAAAGTGCCGTACCCCTCTCAACTGGTCTGAAACCGGTGAACGCCAATTGCTCGGCAATGATTTGATCTCAGAGGCTGAGGCTATGTGCAAGGTCATTCGTGAGAACCTCAAAGCCGCGCAATCGCGCCAGAAGAGCTATTACGATAGCAAACATCGTGATGTGGCATTCGAGATCGAAGACCATGTTTACCTCCGTGTCTCGCCAATGAAAGGAACTCGTCGCTTCGGTATCAAGGGGAAACTTGCTCCGCGATACGTGGGCCCCTTCAAGATCATCGGGAAACGAGGCGATCTAGCCTATCAACTTGAGCTTCCCTCCAACTTTGAAAATGTGCACGATGTCTTCCACATGTCACAGCTTCGCAAGTGCTTCAAGACGCCTGAGCGCACCATCAACTTCGAAGAGATTGATCTTCAAGAAGATTTGTCCTATCATGAGCATCCAGTTGCCATTCTTGAGACAACTGAGCGCAAGACTCGCAACAAGTCAATCAAATTCCTCAAAGTGAAATGGTCACATCATTCAGACTGAGAAGCCACCTGGGAGCGTGAAGACCACCTACGTTCTGAGTATCCGGAGTTCTTTCAGTCCTAGATCTCGGGACGAGATCCTCTCGTAGTGGTGGTGTGTTGTAACGCCCCAGATGTAACTTGCCATATTTGTAATCCAACTCTTGCCATTTCCGGCTATGTGTTATGATATTTCATCCGTGTTGGGTTTCCCCTCGTTTTGCATTTTGGTCATGTCATGCATTTCATATCATGTCATCATGTGCATCGCATTCGCATACGTGTTCGTCTCATAAATCCGAGCATCTTTCCCGTTGTCCGTTTTGCAATCCGGCGCTCCTATGTCTCCCGGCGTCCCCTCTTACATTTCTTCATGAGCGGGTATTAAACATTCTCGGAATGGACCGAGGTTTGACATGTGGCCTCGGTATAGCACCGGAAGACCGCCTGTCAAGTTTCGGGTCAATCGGAGTTCGTTTGGTACTCCAACGGTTAACCGGGTAACCGTGAAGGCCTCGTGTGTGTTGCAGCCCAACACCCCTTCAAAACAGCCCAATAACCCATCTAAGACACTCCCATGTCCTCCGCCGTTCGATCACGATCGCGTGGCCGAAAGCCGCTCTCCATTTGGAGCTTCCTAGCTCCTCCTATCTATAAATATGTGCCCTCCTCCTCCATTTTCGGGCAAACCCTAGTCCATTTTTCCCTCCCGCCGCCGCCGGACGAAAACCGCCGGGCGGACGTGTCCGCTCGCGCCGCCGCCGCCACGTGGCGCCTCCTGGTTCGCCGCCTGCGCCGCGCCCACATCGCCGCCCGCGCGCCCGTCCGTGGCCCGCTCGGCCCGTCGCCGGCCCCCGCGGGCCCGCGCGCCTCGCCCCGCGCCGCCTCTCTCCGCCGCCGCCCGCTCCGCCCAGCGCCGCCGCCGCAGCCCCGTCGCCGGTCTCCGCCGCCTCGCCGCCGTCCCACGCCGCCGCGTCGCCGTCCCCGCCTCCCCGCGCCGCCCCGAAGCTCCGCCGCCCGCCTCGCCGTCGCCGGCGCCAGATCCGGGCCGGAGCGCCCAGATCCGGCCGGGCCCCACCATCGCCGCCCCGTCTCCGGCCGCCCCGCCGCCGCCTCGGTTCGCGTGCGCGCCTAGGGTTGACTCTTTCCCCTCTTCGAATTCTTCCAAGTCTTTATTTTTCATCATTATCATCACCTGTTTGACATGCTATAACTTTGCATCCGTAGCTCCGTTTGGCGTGTATAATATGTCAAATTGTTCGTCTCGAAGAGTATATCATTACATTCCATTGCACCATTCTCATTTGAGGTCATCTTGATGCCCGAAATGCTGTTAGAAGAGGGCTAGTTGATGTTAGTGGCTGGATCTTATCTGAACATGCACTTTTGTCATTTTTGCCATGATTGCTGTGTACCTCCTATGAAGTTGAGTCCTACATGAGTTTTGTAATATGCCATGTGAACTTTCCAGATAATTTTGCCATGTATTTTTGTGATCTTTGTGGTGACTAGCACAAGCATGCAAACTAGGTCACTTGATGTTGCTGATTTCAGAGACTGAGTGATTTCACCAAGTCCCTGACTGCTGTTATTTTCATGCCATGTATTCATGTTGTTTCTGAGAGATCTATGCATAATTTGAGCATGATCAGTAAGGGAGTTTTGAACTTGAGTATTTGCTTAATCCATCCATGCCTTTTGTTTGCAATTATGGAGTGTCATAGCTTCAGTTAATCGAGCTCTACTTTTGCTACAAAATGTTGCTGGCAGATTGTTTACGTGTTATTCGATTTTGCCAAGCTTGGTGTAGTTGATCCTTGCATGCTATGATGTTTTGCTTGCCATGTATTGTTACTATGCCATATCTTCTTGAGGTATGTATGCTTAGTATATCATGCAATGCTCTGTAGTGAGTGCATCAAGCTCACGAACATGCCTAGTCGTTAACAGTTTCTGCCATGTCCAATTTTCTGCTAAGTCTGAAACCTGTAACGAAACTTGCTTATTTGACATGGGTGTAATCATATTTTCTCATCCTTTTTGGCTTATGATCAGTAAGAGACTTTTGTCAAGTGCTATGAGTAGATTCATGCCATGCCTTTCTTTGCTATGTTCTGAATCTGTAGCATGTTGTTTCGTTGCTCTGAACATGTCATTCTGATGTTAGTTTTCTGCTATGTTGTTAATTTCACTAAGTCTGAGAACCTGTTATCTTGTGCACTTTTGCCATGCTTGTTTGGACCTGTTATGATGGGAATTAGCCGTAGCTCAGTGTTCATCTTTTGTCGTGCATCTTGTGTAGATTACTGTCTTATGCTTTGTTGCCATGTTTGGGTGCAGTAGCTTAATTATTTGTTGCTTGCTAAGTAGCATCATGCTGTTTATGGCAGATTCGTGTCATTCTTGTATTGCTTGCCATTTGCAAACCGTGCATCTGATTCCGGTGTATTTTATATCGATTTCAACCGAAATCACCTCATCTATCCAGTGACATGCTTGGTTTGCCAAGATTATGCCTTGTTCATCTATGTCCTTCTGTAGCATGCATATGCATTGCATATCACATCTCGCATATCATGCCATGTTTTGCATCATGTTGCTTGCGCATTGCAACGTGGTTGATATTGGTTCCTTTGCTTGTTATCTTGTCTTGGGTAGAGCCGGGAGACGAGTACGTGAACGAGGATTCCGTTGAGAACGCTTTCGAGGACCAAGCTTTCGACAACTCTGAGACTCTTGCAGGCAAGATGACGATACCCTCGAAATCACTTCTATCTTTGCTTGCTAGATGCTCGCTCTTTTGCTATGCCTATGCTGCGATACCTACCACTTGCTATATCATGCCTCCTATATTGCCTTGTCAGCCCCTAACCATCCATGTCCTAGCAAACCGTTGTTTGGCTATGTTACTGCTTTGCTCAGCCCCTCTTATAGCGTTGTTAGTTGCAGGTGAAGATGAAGTTTGTTCCTTGTTGGAACATGGAGATGTTGTTCCTTGTTTGGAACATGTTTACTTGTTGGGATATCACAATATATCTTATTTAATTAATGCTTCTATATACTTGGTAAAGGGTGGAAGGCTCGGCCTTATGCCTGGTGTTTTGTTCCACTCTTGCCACCCTAGTTTCCGTCATACCGGTGTTATGTTCCCGGAGTTTGCGTTCCTTACACGGTTGGGTGATTTATGGGACCCCCTTGACAGTTCGCTTTGAATAAGACTCTTCCAGCAAGGCCCAACATTGGTTTTACCATTCGCCAACTAGCCTTTTTCCCTTGGGTTCTGCAGACTCAAGGGTCATCTTTATTTTAAACCCCCGGGCCAGTTCTCCTTCGATTGCCGGTCCAAACTAGAGCCCTTTGCAGCGCCACCTCGGGGCAACTCGAGGGCCGGTTTTAGTTGTACGGACTGCTCATCCGGATGTGCCCTGAGACCGAGATATGTGCAGCTCCTATCAGGATTTGTCGGCACAATCGGGCGGCTTTGCTGGACTTGTTTTATTGCTGTCGAAATGTCTTGTAGTCCGGGATTCCGAGATTGATCGGGTTTTCCCGGTAGAAGGAATATCCTTATGGACCATGAGAGCTTATCATGGGCTAAGTTGGGACACCCCTGCAGGGTATTATCTTTCGAAAGCCGTGCCCGCGGTTATGAGGCAGATGGGAATTTGTTGATGTCCGGTTGTAGAAAACCCGAAGTTGACCTTAACTAAAACACATCAACCGCGTGTGTAACCGTGATGGTCTCTTCTCGGCGGGGTCCGGGAAGTGAACACGGTTGTTGGAGTTATGTCTGACGTAGGTCGTTTCAGGATCACTTCTTGATCACTTCTAGCTTCACGGCCGTGCTTTGCCTTCTCTTCTCGCTCTCTTTTGTGCTGTAGCCACCATATGCTAGTCGCTTGCTGCAGCTCCACCTCGCAAACCCCTTTCCCACCTTTAAGCTTAAATAGTCTTGATCTCGCGGGTGTGAGATTGCTGAGTCCCCGTGACTCACAGATATTATCACCACAGTTGCAGGTACCAACGATGCCAGTGCAGATGACGCGACCGAGCTCACTTGGGAGTTCGACGAGGAACGTGGCCGTTACTATGTTTCTTTTCCAGATGATCAGTAGTGGAGCCCAGTTGGGTGATCCGGGGATGTGTTTAGCAATTGGGGTAGTCTTCTTTCATTTTGGTACCGTAGTCGGACCTTGAGTGTAATCTGTATGATGGATGTTATTTATGTACTTGTGTGAAGTGGCGATTGTAAGCCAACTATGTATCTTTCCCCTTTATTTATTACATGGATTGTGTGAAGATTACCTCACTTGCGACATTGCTTTCAATGCGGTTATGCCTCTAAGTCGTGCCTCGACACATGGGAGATATAGCCGCATCGAGGGCGTTACACAGCCTCGCCCGCTGCGGCGGGTCAACAAGTCTCGAGACGGATTCTGAGGCGAGAGCAGTAGCGGTGGAGGTGACTCGGCGATTTGGCGAAGATCCGGCGATTTGAAGAGGCCGATTTGAAGAGGCCAGGTGACTCAGGAACGGAGGAAGCCGGGCAACACAGTACCTTGAGAAGCGGGGCAATCCCGGCGCCGCAGCTCGCGACGAGTCTGCGGTCGTGGCCGCATCGATTGACCCACAACATGGCACCCCGGGCGGCTCGTGGCCGGCGTTTTAGCGACTGCAGCTCAAAGTGGATAACTTGGTGACGGAGGCCGAGCGGAGATGCGCCGTGGCAAAGCAGCCCACGGACAACCCGGCAAAGAGCAACAGCGGTTTAGAGGTAACGCGACGGTTTGAAGCAGGTTAAGCGCGAGGTGAGGCATAGCGAGGTTCAGACGAGGCCGAAACGTCAGGCGCTCCGAAACCGGACGGCTCGTGGCCGGCGATTCAACGGCGGCTGGCCGGGCGACGAACCTGCGGCGGTGGAGGTGACTCGGCGATTTGTGAATCAGAAGCGGCTGGCGGATCGGAAGAAAACCACAGCAAAGGCAGGTCAACGAGCGGAGGCGTGGCGGGTTATGGTCGGATCTGTTTCCGGGTCGCGGCTCCCCCCTTTTCCTTGATCCTCTTGATCCCGATTTGTAAATAGCACACCATAAGTTGGCCGGTGTCAAGCCCTTGGTTCCTTACGCTTCAGTTTTGCTTCACCGCAGATTAGATCATACTGACGGCTTTTACCTTCCTTTAGTAGACACGTGCGGGTCGAAAAACACGGTAACCTGATGACCAGTACAGATTGGATCAAACTTGTAGAAATCGTCCATGGTGACCCGAAAACAATATGTCCTTGATCTCAACTGATGATGTTAGAATTGATGCAAATCCTTCTTAATTGGTTCTTCTTCATCCGAAAAATTGCAAACTTCTCGAAACCCTAGTTTAGATCCCTTCAAGAACTCATCACCACCGTGCGCAGGCCCCACGGTGGGCGCCAACTGTCGTGGAATTGTCACGGCAGATGTCCTAGTGTGAGGACTTAGTCGCGAGGCCAACGCATCTACGTGGTAGCTTGAGAGGGGTTGAGTGAGATGAGAGACGCAGGGCGGATCAACACGCAAGACAAGGATTTAGACAGCTTCGGGCCCCGGGAAACATCATCCGGTAAAAACCCTACATGCTGTTTGGGGCTAGATCTCATTATGCTCATGAGGGAGTCGCCGTAAACCGGCTCTCCTCTAGTTGTGTCTAGACCTAGAGATTATTGATTGTTGTCCCTCTCCCCTTTGGGGAGCCCTGCCCCTCCTTATATATGTTGAAGGGGCGGTTTACATGTGTAGTCCTATTAGAATTAGGACTAGTCTATCTCTAATACAAACCGGATACAAGTCCTGGTCTTAACTCCTTGTAAGGTAAATATTCCTCATGCCTTTCCTCTTAAACCGGCCCACCATAGTTGAACCGGCCTTCTGGGCCTTTGGCCTTGTCATCCGTCTGATCCGCCCGCCGGGTTACCAGTGAGTCATAACGACCAAGCGGGTTGCTTGTAAACTGCCAAGGTCAGGGCGGGTCTTCAGATAAACCGCCAAGTCCGGCCGGGTTAACTTCCGGTCGGTTTACGCCGCGGGGTATATCCCCGACACAACCCATTTAAAAAAATAACAACCCATTCCATACGTTCAAACGGAAAGTTCAACATTCAGAGCAAAGTAACAGGTCTGATCCACATATAGAGTACTGAACTTCCACGTTGACAACCATCATAGCCAAGTTAACTATCTACTCCCACTAACACTCTAGTAGCGTACAAGTACTAACTTACTCTTAGCTAACTAGACGATGTCGGCCGCCATCTACTGTCCATGCTAAACGCCGGCACCGGCGTCCTCCGCCTCGCCTCGGACTTGCCAGAGGTGCGATAGGGCGCGTTGCTCGCGCCCGTTGGCCCTTTCCATGCCGGCGTGGTCCACCGACGCTTCGGCTTCCAAGTGGGAAACCCACTTGATGAGCTGGTAGTAAAAATTGGCATCGCGAATGCGTGTGTGCCCGAGAACCTCCAGGGCTATTTGCTGGGCGCTGGCCTCCATGTAGTCGGCCCAGTTGTGGGCGCTCTGCTCAGGACTCAGGGCGTCGGTGCGCTGCTGCTCCATGTCCCGCTGGCGGCGCAAATCGGCGATACGCTGCTCCTCCGCCAGGAGGTCGCGCTCCAACAACTCTTGCTCCTTCGCCATGCCGTCGTGCTCCAACAACTCCTCGATCTCCGCATTGCGATCTAAAGACAGATAGAATGCCGCCTCCCTCCGTCTGCCTTCCGGTGAAAGCCCGAACACTAGTTCTGGCGGTGACCGCCTCCGGCGTCGCCTACTGCCGACGGGCGGGGGCATGGCGGACGTGGCGAGCGACGTCGGGCCGGTGGGGGCTTATGAGGATATGGCGAGTTGGGTAACGGTGGCACTGGAGAAGGCCGGGAAACAGTACTTATAGGCGGAAGGTAGCACGACGGTCATCGGAATTCAATGCATAATGGCTTAGCACGCCAGCTTGCCATGGAAAGCTAGAGAAACTGAAATTATGACTGTGTCGTCCCGTCCCGTCTGGGTCGCACGCCGGCATGGCGGTCAAACGAGTGCACTCAAATCATCTCCCTCCTTGTCAATAATGATTCCACGGATTTGAAGTGTATCTTTTTTCGCATCAGTTAGCTGCCTTAATTACGGCCGGCTGCATGCAGGCACTCAGAATCGCTCGCAGGCAGTACGCGAAGCAGCATGCAACGAGTCGCAGCCGAGGGCACGCATGCAGCCACGTAAATTGCTGGAATTAATTAGGCTTAAACTTCTGCATGCCGTTAATTATTGTCATGCCTTGGTCTTGCTGCTTTGCTCACGGGACTAATAAACCCGGACGGAGGGAGTACCTTGGTTGGTGAGAGGTTTTAATTAAGCCCTGCAAACCGGAAAGGAGGTACTAGTACGTGCGTGATCCGCTATTTATTTGTGTAGGATCGAGTAGGCCGTTTCTTGAATTGAGCCCTGCAAACCGGAAAGGAGGTAGAACGTGCGTGATCCGCTATTTATCCGTGTAGGATCGATAGTGTAGCTTGTCAGTTTCTTTAGAGGTAGGCACTTTTATCCATGTAGGATCGATAGTGTAGCTTGTCAGTTTCTTCAGAGGTAGGCATTTTTATTCAAAAAACTGCCACTTGGCATCTTGCGTCACAAATAAAACTGCCAGGAGTGCATTTGTAGGCTAGCTAGTGATCGATCAGTAACTTGTAAACACTGAGCGAACATAAATAAGTAACTGTTAATGCATCTCAATGATTCACAGATCATATACAAATATGTAGCTCCAAAAGCAAAGATCAGCCACTTCGGATCTTGCGTCGCAACTAAAACTAACTAGTACGATTCCCATACATAAGATCAACATGTTCATGCATCTCAATGATTCACAGATCATATACAAATATGTAGCTCCAAAAGCAAAGATCTAGAAAAAACATATGTTTTTCCTACTAACATGGATGCTTCTCTTGGCCAACATTCAGTACAGACTGAAAGACAAATTTGTTTGTGAAGTCTACAATTCCTCTTGCAAACATAAGTGGTTTCACCAACAGCTGGAACCATGAGAATGAACCACACATGATGGAGGAACATCCACTGCAATATGATTTGGTCTTCTCTCGATCACACCGCGAGACTATTTTCAGAATACAAACTTTAACTTAGGCAAATGATGCCCATTGTATAATCAGACCAAAGCAATGAAGCACCTAGTGTTGGCCAATAAATAGTACAGTACTACTTTTCTGCATATGAAGTGACTATCCAATCTTTCTGTGTCTATTTTCAAATGGCACTGCATGCAGTGACTATACTATTCTCTTGCGCAGTTCAACCAAAATTGCGGACACTTTGTTTGTTTGCCAAATAGCACCGGGCATACATCTCTGTCTGCACAAATATCAAGCAGCTAGTAAACATATACCACACCTTGTATTTTTGGTTTAAACATGTCTCTTCCGCTTAGCAGCTGTCAAGTTCTGCACTGGACAACCAGATACAGTTAAGTTTTGCCCTGGACAATTTCATACTGAATTGATTTGCTGGTTTAGAGTAGAAATACAGCCCCTATTCTTCATCAGACCAAGGATATCCATGTTCGCAGTGATGGAAGAGGTGAAATCGATACAACCAAAATTGAGCATCCAATCATTGAATCCTGTCCTGCACCTCCAATGTAGGTCCACCCTGCCAATAAATTCACATGCAAACCACTAGTATTACTATCTAATGACAATACAAAAAGAGTAGCAAGATAGTAGCAAACCATGTACCTTCGTAATGAACAACTCATAGTGCCACGAATTGGATATAAAGGTTTGGAAAAAAACATGCTCCTAATGTTGAACCAGTTGGACTTTTTGTGCAGTTCCATTAAAATCGAGCATCCCTGTTTGCATAGATATTGAAAGTGTGATTACTCTAAAAGTGGCACTAGTTGAAGCATAGACTCACAAATATAAGCATCCCAATTTCTTAATGGGAAAAGGTAGCAAGACTGTTTCTAACCACCTATTTGAAGGAATAAATAAAGCAACAACGGCTGATGTCAGGAAGTCATACATAGTTTTTTCTGGAAAAGTGAGCCATTCCTGACCTTTACTCTTCTTTTAAGCAAATTTTGTGCAGTTCTACTAAAATAAAATGCCATCACCGCCTTGACAATTCAGTGACACTGTACAAAAGGAAATGACTTAACATTACATCATGATGTCAGGTATGTAGTCGACAGGCATTAGAGACAAACATATAGACCTCCTCCGATAACATAATGAACATTAATTTTAACAAAGGTGTGACTAGCTTTACCAGGATAATTTGAGTGAACTCTACACCCTTTGTTCCTTAATATAAGACGTTTTTGCGGTTCAATTTAAAGTACCCAAACTCTAGTATTTAGAAAAATAGGTAGTAGTTTTCTTGAGCACATATCTGGGAAAGCTTGCCACACATTATTTATGTCCATACGCTAATGCAACACCATTCGAATACTACAAATATACACTAATCCAGTGGCTAGTGCAACAGTAGAGTAGTTAGTTTATTACAGGGTAGAGTACAATGGTTTTACTGAACAGATTTCAATAAATTCTAGCACTAGAAGGTTTCTATAAGAATTAACAATACAAAATGCAAAGGTAACAAGTTTCAGCATTGGTATACTAGCTGTGCATGAGCATTAAACCAAATACAAAAGTCTGAAGGTAACTAGAATTATTAACTAATGACAGTATAGAAAAATTGCTAACCATGTACCTCCAAGGTAAATATCGTTTCGAACTCGGGGGGGACCTTAAAAATTTCTATCCCAATCTTAATAATCGATCAAACATACAATTTGATCGAACGAATCAAGAGAACAGCCGGAGGAGGAGGTGCCCACTCTTGACCTTTCCTCTTGTCTTCATAATTGTCTGTGCAGTTTAACCAAAATAAAATGACATCAGCGCCTTGGCATTTTGGTGACACTATACAAAAAAATTAACTTATCTCATGAAAGTGAGATATGTAATCTATAAGCATTAACAGTGCAAAAATCTGAAGGTAGTAACAAGTTTCATCATTGGTATACTGGCTGTGCAATAGCATTAGAATGCCTTAGCTGAAAAATCTTTAATACATCCACAATCAACAGCTGACCCTGAAATAATCCAGTGACATTAAATGGCATTGCTTAAATTTATGGGTGGCATTAGACTGAGAGCGGCATTATTTAAATGTGGCATCACTTTAGCAGTAGCATTGCTTGACTTGACTGCTGGCGTTTACTAACAACAAAAAAAGTGGCAATAGGAGCATGGGAGGCCCATTCGGACAGTGGGCGCACCAGTACGATGTACCTCCACGGACACAGCATATGTGGATTACGTCCCATTTTTGTTCACTTTAGCCACCTTTTTCCTATGCGAGGACAACAAACCGATCGACCTGGTCATTCTCTATTGCGTTGTCATGCCTTTCTACCCTTATTCAACCAAGAGACACAATACTCGTTCCTTAGCTACTGATTTTCCCCTTTTCAACCTAGATGCGGGTTCGATGCCTACTCTCTTGGACATTACAGTCTCCCTTCCTTTCCTTATTCAACCCAGACATGGATTAGTATGCATGAAGTAGGGTTTCCTTTAATAGTGCAAATTATGGGTTTCGTCTGTGTGGCCAGCAGAGCAGAGGATAGCAAATTGGGAAGATGATGGAGTGGAAAAAGATCCACATGCAACGACGTGGCAGATGGGGCAATAGAACAAGGTTATGGTTCGAAAAGAGGTAGCATATCTGAGGATCGGCAGGAAGTGGCTTCGCTCGTGGTCGTCGTCCTCCGCCTCACACTACGGTAGCGAGCTTGGGGACGGAGTCCATCCCGCGTGGGCGCTAGGTCTGAGAGGACGGCCTTGTCGTCAGTGGTGACCTCGCTCGCCGATGACGAGTGCGTCAACGCTGCACATCCTTTTCTTCCCCGGTGGATCTGTGACCACCAGTGAAAAGGGAGAGAGGGGCCGTCTTTTTTGGATCTGGAGAGAGGGTGGTAGTGTGAGAAGCAAGTGGGCAACCCTTAGCAAGAAAGCGCTGAAGCTCCAGCCTATATATATTTTTTTATACTACTAGTACTGGAAGTGGAGTAGTGGTAGAGTAGTTTATATTTTCTCTGCGTACAGTACCAGTTAGTCGTGCTTCAAAACTGATTGGCACGCCATTAAAAAAAATAAAGGTCGATAACTAATGCGGCACCTCGGGCCAACGCGGCCAGATCGCATTTTGCACGAGAAATTACACACCATGTTTCGTTGACATGTGGTCCCGTTCCAACATATCAGTAAGACGAAGGCGAGTAGTAGGAGTATTTCCGAACAGACGTGTAGGCCGGGGCGCCTCTTCGTGAACAGTGGCAAACTCGCAACCGTCCATCGAATCTTCGCCTTTCCCTCTCGATTTGGAACTGCTGTCGCACGCTCTTCCTCTCCCTCCTCCATTTTCCTTCAGCCCTTCACCCTTTCTTCTGCCATTGTTTGATTGTCTTCTCCATGGAGGAAACAGGCCGGAAACGACCCCGTTATTCTTGCCCCAATCTGAAAGATGACGTGGTGCAGGAACTCATTGATCGGTGCGATGTCATCACCTCGGCTAGCATGGCAGGTTCGTTCAAGCCCATTCTCGACTCAACTAATAACATCATTACAAGGAACCCATGAGTCAAGGAACGGTTTGATCTCCCCTATCTTCTTCGCCATGACGCTGATGACTGGCGACCGCACGACGGAGGCCTCGCCCTGTGCAAGTTGATGCCGCTTGATAATGATACGCATGATGTTAAGATGCCATCGCTTGAGGGCAAGGTTTGGGCAGGCACAAATGGAGATTGGGTTGTTTACATTGGGTCCAACTACGAGTGGGAACTTGTGAATGTGTACACTCGTGACCGGGTTCTACTTCCAAAAATCTTAGCACACTGCCCAGAGGTTGAGCACACCGGTAATGTACGCACGTTGAAATACGATCATGGTGACTGTCTTATACGGAAGATAGCAATTTGTCGAGTTCTCAACCGCTCTTGGAATTACGACAACTATGAAGTTGTTGCTATCTTCGACAAGCTTGTTGCCATCATTGATGGTTTGACTCGATGGATATTGCTCAAAAATCAGTTTCTGTACACGGATGAGTACTGTGATGCAATTCAATACAAGGACCTTGTGTTTGCTGCCACCACTCGTGGCACTATTTTTGCATGGGATCCTCGTAGTTTCGATACGTTTGTCTTCCATCGTAATTATAATTGTTTCATCCACATGCATGCGGGTTAGCAAGTTTCCCTTTACTAATTAACCTTCTTCTTGTGTTTCCAAGGTCCTGTGAACATCCCACCACCTATACTTGAGAATTTTTATAACCAAGGGGGAGATGCCGATGGTGATGATCACGAGCAGCGCCCATATACTCGGTGGCGCTTGGCAACTAATTCCGATGGATCACCTCTTCTTGTGTGTATACAGCCCACTTATGATGTTACTGCTAAGGAAGCAGGTGTCTCCCACGGTCGCACTCTCCAGACCTATTCCAACACCCATTGCATGGTATTCGGGATGGATACTAGTGTGCTAGCGCCAACTCCTTCTCCCTGGCACATAATTGATAGTCTTGGAGAAAACTCGCTCTTCCTTAGACAAAACTATCCGATGATGGTGAAAGGCGATCCAACTGCTGTTGACACAACGTTACTAGAACTATTAATGAGAAGCAACTGTGTCTATACCTCGGACATTTGGGTGGCTCCCTACCCTGGTACTGATATAGTAGGCCGCTTCAGCCTGGATGATCAGTCCTGCGTTGGTCTCCAGATCGACAATGGATGGCCCGTCCCAGAGAATCACTTGTGGTTCAAAGCAAGCGTTTCCAATGCCGCGGAATGGTTGAGTTGAAGTTCATTTCATGGCTTGTTATTTGTTGTGTGGTGGAAACTTTAGTATTTATAATGTATCCTCGTTGTCGATGTGGGTTGATGACCTATTGTATGTAATAAAATGATATGCCTGTGATAAACTTACTAAATTTATGAATGGCTTTCGAGTCGCTTCTCTGAGTGAGTGGTGCGACGAGGCAAAAAAATATTTTCCAAATACATAATTGTACGTGCATTGCAACAGGTTATCGGATGAGGCCAATCAACAATAGTTGTACACTATTTGTACTAGCTTCACATGCTTCGCGCGTCGGGCGGGTGTTTTTACTGTAGCCATATGTTAATGTGTTCGTTGTACGTAACCAGCACCTTGAATCCTCGATACTAGTACTATATAGTAGGAGTAGTATGGTGGCATGGGCTAGAACAAGCATTCACGTCCAGGAGTACGGCACACACCACCACCACGACATCCATCGGACACAATATTATTTCTTGGAGTCCATGCTAGAGCAATCTCTTCAACCTCGTCGTTTCTCTAACTTCAGCCATCGCGCGGCGGGCGAGGTGGGGGTTTGCCGATAGTCAGTTTCCTTAACTGCGGTCCCACTTGTAACGCCAACTCCAACGCACGACCCCAAAGGACCTCCATTTTGCATGAACTCCGACGATAATTTTGACTATAAAAGCAAGACCAAAGAAAACAAGAACCACAAGAATACATTTTACTACTCCTGTAAGTTGGATTAGTGCCTGCTCGATGCATTCATTGTTGATCTGTGGAGGCTCAATCTTGCGTGCTTCTTTCTTCTTCGAGTGTAAAGAAGTAGACGTTGCTTCCTCGCATCTAGTCTCATGTCTAGCCTCTATTCTAGTAGGAGTATCAACAAGTGCACTAATCTCATCTCTAGCCTCTGTGCTACTAGCTAAAAGTGATAGAACATCTACTAAATTGCGCTCTATCAATATATGGATGTACTCTTCCTCCCAATACAAAAACTTGCATCCATTCTATTCCCTCCATTGCACAATACATGCCTTCTATTTGTCAAAATATATATGTATCTAGACATGTTTTAGTATATAGGTACATCCATTTTTGGACAAATGGAAGTCAAGTATTTTGGAATGGAGGGAGTAAACAATAGAAATTTTAAGTTAGCACAACTAGTCTAATCCGAGAGCACAACCGAAGATTTGGTCGGGTTCTTCCTCCTTTTGCCGACACGTGGGACATCCAGCATCCAGGTCGTGTCATGAAAGAAAATAGAGTGGTAGTTGAATCCACGAGATGTGCATCTTGGGTTAAACTGTAAATAGAATCTAACTACTCTTGAGTAACTCCAAAAGCGGCCACCGAAGATCTTTATTGGATTTGTTTTTCATCACCAGCACGCCGAGGTGAAAGATGTGCAGGTTCAGTGGGTCCTCTTGCGTTTTCACTAACATGTGGGGCCGCATGTGAGCAAACAGACGATGGGCACCGCGTGTCCGCTGGCTAGCTGAGAAGAGAGATAGAGGAGGGCTGAGCACGGACTGCAGGAAATGTGTTCTATGTACCTCGATATAGGCTCGATATAGTGGGGTGGCATAGGCCATAACTAGCATTCTCGTCTAGTAGTATGGCACACGCCACCCACACGAGTCCCATCCGACACCAATTTCTTGGAGTCCGTGCTACAGCCATCTCTTCTCCCTCCTGTTTTCTCGCGCGATGGGCGGGGTGGGGGTTTGCCGATAGTCGGTTTGCTCAACTGCGGTCCCACTTGTAATTGAAAATGCAACACCGCACGCATTCCCGCTTGAGCGGCGTGCCAGACCAACCATGTCGGGGTGCGACGCGAACACGGCAGGCTTTTCCTTTTGAACTCATAACTTGTAAAATTTGGTTCTGCTCCATGGCGCGACCGATAGATAGAAAATAATGATTTTGCCTAGAGTAATGAGAAGTTTGGTTCTGGCGCCATTCATGCATGGAGTACGTACGAAAATTATGTAGTTGATGCGAAAGGTAAGATAATTACTGTAGTATCATATACTACTACATGGATTTGACGGAAAGATAAAAATACATACAGATCCATCAACGTTCAACGACATCCTCACGCCCTAGTCCGTCGGGTCACCAACCGACGTGTGAGGAGCAACGGCGTTGGCGGCGAGCTCAACGTGCTTCTGAACAGTGCCGTCCAATGTTGCCCCGCGGTCCAAGAAGGCCAGCGTCCTATCATCCTCCTCTTGTATGTAGTAGTCCTTGTGGACGATTTGCGCGTAGACGTGGGTGATTATGTCGATGGTGTCTTGCTGCGCCAGGCGCTGCGCGGCGAGCGTGACCTCAAGGTGGACATTCTCCGGTGCGACGGCGGGCAGTCGCAGGGCCACCAGTGCTTCGAAGAGGTTGTCACCATAGTGGCCGTTGAGGGTGGCGGGCATCACAGAGCCTAGGCGTGTCGGCTGGAGGCTTACGTCAAAGTCGTCCGCAAGCTTCTTGATGACGGTGAACTTGTCGAGGAAACCGACGAGGACCTCGTCGAACAAGGAGACGAAGCTGTCATCCAAGCGGCCCCTCACCCTGGCGGCCTCAAGCAATACTACCTGGAGACGTTCCTCGGTGCCGGGCCGCAGGCCGGCATCGTGGACCATCTGGCACAGCCGGCTGATGCTCGCGCTCATCGCCTCCATGGGTCTAGCTTAGCTTCTAGTCAACTGATCTTGCGATTCGAGTGATCACTCTTGCCCTTGGTTAGCGTGCATAGGTGTGTAGCATTTCGTACTACTCCTCGGCCCTCTACTGCACCTATAGCCTTTGGCTGTATGATAGGTGGGCCAGCCACCCCCTGGGCCCATGTGTCATTCACCCAAAGGTAGTTGTCGTAACTCAATGAAGCTGCGTCCCCCTCCGTGCCGGTGCAGTATAGTCATCTCACCGGACTACTAGTTGGGGCCAAACGAGAGAAGTTTGATGTTTACTGGTTTATTGGTCCCCTTTGCATTTTGCGCCAAGTTTTGACCTTTGATTTAACTAATAGTAAAATGTTAATGCATGTAAACAAAAATGTTGTGTAAGTCACCTTACGAAAACCAAATAATCCCAAAATACTTACGCACGATGCATTAACTCCCTCCTTGTTTCTTATTCCGTGACATATCAACCAATGAGAGATGTGGGCCGTGCATGCTTTCAATGACTTGAGACTACCAAACATGACATGCAGTGTTTAGTTCATGGTACATGTAATCCTATTATTAGTACTCTAGTTAGCAAAAAAACATTAAGTTCTCTCGCCGATAGGAATAAAACACCATGTATTTATTTATAGAGGGAGTAGTACATTTTTTGTGACATTTATTACTAGATATTGCTAGTCAAATACTAAAATCCAGATGGACGTGGTAGTACTCCTAAATCCAGATGGTGGTGCTACTAGTACTAGTAGTAGTACTACCAATGTAGTAGTAGGAGTACTAGCACTGTACTACCCGTTGGTCAAATTATTACGTGCTCCTCCTCACGCTGAAGTGACAAGACGCTGCGCCGGAGATGACACCTGAGTATAGGCGCCGTGTTCGGCATACCATAGTCAGCATCACCGTCTGCAGTCACTATCATCATGGATGTAGAGCTAGCCTGCTTACAACTAGCCTTGTTCGACATAATTTCCCGTGCGTAGATGCCCGTGCATTTCACGGAACACCAAGATTGGGGGTGGACGGCTCCTGCAGTGGCCATCTCGCCAGATTTTTCCACGGCCTTCTAGATTGGTGGGGAGGAGATAAGGCTGATTGTGAGAGACAAGGAGTTGTTTGTAAATAGGGAAAAAGTGCGGGCACAACATCAGATATAGATCTGACGGCTATTGGTGAAAGATGGGAGGCACAACATCATCACCAACTCAGGACCTGTTTGATTCGTGGGATTTTGAAAACGCAGGAAGAGGACACAGCAATATTACAAGTTTCAAACCGATATTACAAATGTTAGGAGTAATGCTGTACCTACGAAGAGAGAATTACTAGGAAGTTTACGTAAGACTTTCGTTACTTTAGGTGGATGCAGCATTATCGTACAAACTAAAATCCACCACCCTGACAAGTCACTAATGGGCAAATAAGTTTTCGAGTCTCTGGCCACTTGATGTTTCAAAAACAAATTCAGCTTCTGCGGAGACTTTGTCATTTAGGCTTAGACGCTTGTGGTGATCAGCATGCCATTCATTGTTGCACCAGAGAATGCCAAACCTCATTACCTTGAGCACACTTGCCTCCAGAACAAAGAACCTGGCCAATTTAATCTAAGATGTGCTGCCTCGGTAGTCGATCAAATCAATTTCCGTAAGATGGAGATCAAGGCATCCGATGAGATTGTTATAGTGCAGCACATTTTTCGCTTTCAGGTCTTTTTTTATCTGCAAAAGAAGAGAACATATTAGAGCAGCTAGCTGCATAAGATTGCCGTGTCATCAAGAGGTACCAATATCATTCGCTCATACGATAGGGTTGGCTGGCTAGTGATATTTTTTCACTCTCTCTCTCTCTCTCTCTCTCTCTCTCTCTCTCTCTCTCTCTTTCTTTCTTTCTGTTTCCTCTCATTTAACTTGGAGCACGTGAAGAGATTGGGCATTTGTTGCCTTCCACTATGTGGCCGATGCCATATTTCGCAAAAGTATGCCACATAATATGCATCAATGTCAAATCAAAAGATTTTGGCACCGCTCTGGCGATGTGAGAGAGTTGGCACTTCTGTGCACACAGACCCACATGTATAAACAAATCAATCAAACCAACTACACCAGCCTCTCACTCTCCCAAACAAGTGTTTTTTATTGCCTCAGTCCTCTCTCTCTCTCTCCCACGCAGTGTTTTTTCATTGCGTGAGTTAATTTGGCACCGGAGCAAAGTAGGTGATCCAGATTGGGGCACCAGGTGAGCAATGGAGGGGCATCGATGCCAAATGCATCACAAGTGAATTTGGCACATGTTTTGCCCTACATAGCCCACTTTTGTACTCCCTCCGTCCCAAAATTCTTGTCTTAAATTTGTCTAAATACGGATGTATCTAGTTACATTTTAGTGTTAGATACATCTGTATCTAAACAAATGTAAGACAAGAATTTTGGGACGGAGGGAATACTACCTCATATTTAGTATAAAATTTTGACCATAGATTTACCTAAGAAAATGCCAATGCATGTCACTAAAAATTACACCACTTGAAATTATGTTCAAATACGAATCCAACGATATAGTTCTTAGTGACATGCATTAACATTTTGTCAGTTAAATCTATGGTCAAATTTTGATACTACAAAATTGGAAGAGTAAACCAGGACGGAGGTAGTACTTGCTCTTAGGGTAACCATAGAGTTACTGGAGTAGTCTAAGTTACTTTCCACTATGACTAGCCTAGGCTACTATAGTAGTACAACATAAAAATAATGCAGGTGATCACGTGAGATTTTTTTTACTAAAAACATTTCTTTCGGTGCAGTGCGTAGATACTGTTTTGAACACTACACTTGTCATCGTAATTTGGGAAAATTACGAAAAAATTTGAGCTACGTTGTGATTACCGTACTTATAGGAAAGAAGTTTCACCTTGATGAGTAGCTTCTCCGTGCATGGAAAGCATGTAAGGAATCCAACAACTTGATCCATATTGGGGCCGATAGATTTTAGTGCTAAGATCTTCACTATGCGCATGGACTGGGTCAAGCTTGTGGGAATCATTTTCAGGAAGACGGTCGTAAATACATCAAGAAGAAATTTGAAAATGTGAATTTCAAGAAGACGGAGAAGAAGATGAGTGATGTACCTGAACGATTACGGATCCAATAAAGAGTTCGGAGAATTTGGCAGACGAGTACACCAACGCTGTCAATTTCGGCGCGTCATTGACCCTGATTTTTGTTGGACCTTCTAGATCCGATACAAGCAATCTCTCAAGGAAAGGCGCATTCTCAATGACCATAACGTTGAACAGCTGGGGCGCGGCATTAATCTGGGGAAGATAGCAGGAGCTGAAGCTGGCGCAGCGCAACGTTGGCGTGAGGTGAAGCGCCGACGGTGGCAGAGAGCGACATCGTCTAGCTTCAAAGCTGAGCTCCTCGAGCTGATCTAGGGCGGGGGATAAGAACCACTCGTCGAACTTGGGTTGGACCTTGTAGTTGGTACTGAACATGCGGATGTCAAGGCGTCTGGCTGGCCCAGGGTGCGATGAAAGGATCTTGGAGACTGCGGCCATGCGTTTGCAATCCCCGTCGCAGAGGCAGTTGTCAACAGTGAGGTTGAGGGGGACGCAGCGCCAGAGGGGGCGCCACCGCCGGGAGAGCAAGGAGGTCCGCATGGCAGATTTGGTGGGGAGGAGGCCGATGATGACGAGCAGCATGTCGTCGGGGAGGCTGCTGATGAAGTCCAGGCTCGCCGGATGCGGTTTTGGCTCGAGCCGCCTCTGCTTGTTGGCTGCCCCACCGTCCATCTCAACCGGCGGCGACGCTGGTGTACACGTGTGCTGGTGTGTGTTGTGTGCTAGGTGTGCGCGAGTGCGTCCTTCTGTGCATGCCGCCGCGCAGTGGTGAATTGTGCGCGAGTGTGTCCTTCGCGCGCAAGAAGTTTGTCCTCAATGCGCACTCAATTTACTAGCGTGCAGGGTGCTACCCCAAGTGGTTTCAATTTTGTTTACATCACCGCGTGTCAGATGGGCCGCTAGTTTACTTATTTTCACCCACTACCACATGGGCCAGCACACGAAGATACAGAACACGAGCTGACAAGGCAGCATGTGGATTGGTTGACCGGTCAACTAAACAATATATGGAGCTATACGCTAACACAGTGAGCGTATAATCCGTCGGTATAGAGAGTTCGAGTGAGAGGGGAGGCCCATGAAATATAGCAGAGAGAGAGAAATACCTACTCCCTCCGTTCGATAATGTAGTTCCAACATTTTTTTAAGTCAAACTTTTGAAACTTTAACCAAGTTTATAAAGAAATTACTTATATCTACAGTACCAAAGATAAATGATAGTATGAAGTAAGTACATGTTGTGATGAATCTAATGATTGTTCCAGATGTAAATGTTTTTCTCCACATATACCTGGTCAAACTTTTCTAAGGTTTGACTTTTTAAAACATCCATATGCTTATGGACGTGACAGAGTCCCTAACTAGAGAGAGAGAGAGAGAGAGAGAGAGAGAGAGAGTGAAAAAAGTGTGTGTGCGTGTGTGAAAGAGACATGGACAACACACGATAAAAGTAGATAAAAAGCGTGCGTGTCTTATGCAAACATATCACACATGCATCTTCGACAACGGAGGCAAGGTGAGGAGATAGTGTGTGGTTGTTTGGAACCGAGAGAGCAAGACCCCTAGCACGTGGCCAAGAGGGGTCTGACAAACAAGGGAGAGAGGTCGAGAGAGATGTACGGAGAAAATGCAGACATGGGGAGGAGAGAGTGTATGTTTGTCATAGAGATATCCCCTAGAGTTCGTGATGGGACTACATGGGTGGGAGATCGAGTGACAAGGTGTGTGCGCGATAGAAGATGCCCCGAGAGATATCGAGATAGACGTATGGATGGGAGGAGACAATATGTGTGTTCCTGATGGCTAGTAAGAGATAATCATACTTAGGAGGGGGGAGTGCTTGCACCTATGATGGAGTGAGGGATTATGGTACTTAGGGGGGTGCGTGTCACATGGAGAGAGAACAAGGGCGGAGAGTGTTGGATGGGTCTATATGTATAGCGCGAGCGAGACATGTGTATGTGTGAACCAGGGAGATATAAGGCCAGTTTGGCTTGCGTCCTGAGCATCTTTTGCCTGGCCTGGGGTTGTGGTCACTAGTGGCTTGTTTGGTTGCTACCCTGTGAAAAAGAAATCCCGCCTCGCCTGGGTTCCCTTGCACTTTAATTAGCCTGGCTGAACTCCAAACACTGCAAGTAGCCTGGCCCAGGCGACCGATTTTGAACGCCTGGCCGTGCCTGGTCGTGTGGCCACGAGGCTAACAACAACATGGATGGATATTAGCATTAAATAACTGATGCATGGATTGATTGATGGGACGTTGATGCTTTGCCTGGCCCAGGCATGAACCAAACGCTTCAGCACCACATAAGCCTGGCCAGGCAGAAATATTTTACATCTCACGTCCACACCAGGCAGTACCGACCATCAAGGCATGAGGGTCAGGTTACGAGCCAAACTGACCAACAAAGTTTGAGAGAGATTGAGGAGCCCCGATAAGGCTGAGTGGTGCGTTAGATAGCTGAGAGGGGGAAAGAGATATTCCATCCGCTCCATAATGCAGTGCATGTAAATTTTTTAGTAGTCAAACTTTGGAAACTTTGATCAGGTTTACGCAAATGTTGTTTATATCTACAATACCAAAGATACATCATACAAAACTACATCTCACGGTGAATCTAATAGTATATGTTTGCCATACTAGATGTAATTCTCTTTCTCCACGTACATGGTCAAACTTTGTGATGTTTGACTTTTCAATAAATCTATATGCTATGGACCGAGGAGAGTGCCTCAGTCGAGACAAATCAAGTGGGTGTGAAGGAGAATGAGTAAGTGTGCAAAAAGAGTATGTGTGTGAAAGAGAAAGTGACAACAAACAATAAATTAGAGAGAGTGTGTTTTTTCGTTTCTTATGTGAACATATCACGCATGCATCTCCGAGATGGAAAAGCGAGGCGAGGAGATACACGAAGATAGCTAGTGTGTGGTTTCTTGCAACGGAGAGAGACACCCCTGTAGCACATGTCCAATAGAGGTCTGGCCAACAAGGAACAAAGGTCGAGAGGGACACATAGATGGCATGGACGCATGGGGAGGGAGAGAGGGTGTGTTTGTGATAGAGAGATCCCGTCGAGATCGTGAGGGGACTATATGGGTGGGAGATCGAGGGAGTGCGTGCGCGATAGAAAGATGCCCCGAGAGAAATCGAGATAGACCATGCACATATTTGTGATGGAGACTAAGATTAGCTAGTCATATACATATAGGGGGGACTATGTGCCTACAATTGAGTGAGAGACCATCATACTTGGCTAGCTAGGAATGAGATTGTGTGTGCGCGCGTGTGAGGTGGAGAGAGAACGAGGGGGAGAGATAGATTTTTAGATGGGCCTATCGAGTGCGAGTGAGATATGCATGTGTATGTGTGACCCAGGTGGATGGAGATTTTGAGAGGGGGGGGGGGGGAAGAGCTCCGAGAGTTACGGGCAAAGAGCCAAGGAATTTGTGTGCGTACGATGAGTGCACCCAAGATATCTAGCTTAGACTAGCTAGAGTATCATACATAGTGTGCAAGAGAGACCTACAGATGGTGTATATATGCATGCGAACTCGAAAGACCCCCCCCCACAGACACACAAAGAGAGAGAGAGATAGATGGAGAGAAAGGGAGAGGGACCAACAAGGTTCTTGTGTCGGATGCGTGCGACAGAATTGAAGATTGTCGGAGAGAGAGAGAGAGAGAGAGAGAGAGAGAGAGAGAGAGAGAGAGAGAGAGAGAGAGAGAGAGAGCAGGAGTCCGGGAGAGGGGGAGGTCTCGTTTTATGCATCAAAGACTGATATAAACCATATTTCGATATAAACTAGAGAACATGTTGTCTGCAATCCACACATGAACGGATATATGCGTATATCAAACAAGTTCATTAAATTGACTTTCAACATGTTCATGGAGTACTATAATACTGTACAACATGCTACTTGATTGTGGTGTTCAATTTTGGATTTAGTTCACTATTTTGACCTACTGAACAAGCTATTTCATTGAATCAAGATATTTCATTTTGGGTTTGATTCGCGTTTTTTGAGTGGGTCAACTATTTGTCATATAGTAAATTGCTAGCAACGAGCATGTAAAAACACATTACTCCCAAGCATCATCTCTCCATCTAAAAAAGAAGTGGCAAGCTAATATTTCAAAATTTGATCCGAATCGACTTGGTAAGGTAGACGTGGATGCTCGTTCTCCCAAAATTTGAACGAATCGTTAAACATCCTCTTTGCTCGGTGGAATTCGCCCGAGCAAATAAATGGGAGACACGAAATTACCGTCCTATGTGGGACACGCATCAATTGGCCCGTTGTACATCGAGGGTAGGTTCGTAACTTCATCCAAGTGCGCCTTCTCCTCGGCCGAAATGACATGTGCTGAATAATTCATAAACCATGGTCGGCAAAACACGCTCTCCTCGCCCGAAATAGCTCGCGCCCACTATTTCAAAACACGCTCTCCTCGCCCGAAATTGCTTGTGCCCACTATAGTTCAAAACATGCCCTCCTCGCCCGAAATCACTCCCGCCCACTATTTGGGGAGAAGCAAAGTTACTCTACTATCCCCGACCCTCAGTACACAGACCCAAGCCGAGAAGCCTATAGGCAAGGGTAGAACTGTAACTCCCCCTCACATTTCAGACAAATGCGTCCGTAAGACATGGTTCCACTCCCCTCCCAATTCCCCCCGCCCGCCCCCATTCATACCTCATGGGCGCCAAATCACCTTCTCCCGAGCCGCGAAACCTCAGCCCCACCTCCATGGCGCCCCCATCGCACCAATTTCACAGCCGCAATCCTCCCTAATGTCGGAGACGCTGTCCATTTGCCGTTGTGCACTGGGCCGTGTGCCTCTTACTCTGTGTTGCTGGTGCTGCCTCGACGACGGTCGCGTGAACCGTACCGAAGCCGATTCACCCCCGCCATTGTTCACGGCGCCGGAGCGGCTCCAACTTCGGATCCGTCCAGAGTCCTGGCGCTGCTTCCGCGTGGCCGTTGACCGTCGCGACATCGCTCTTTCCCTGCCGCCGGTCGCCACCGCAACCGCGCCGGCCTCACCGACTCGGCAGCTGGACCTGCCTACTTCACCATGCCGCCAGATAGGTCGCACCCTCATCTCAAATCACTTTATTTAGGCGTCAGTTGTCTGAATTTTTATTCTGTGCCAAACGATTCCCAATGGGAAGCAGCACCCCTCGAGGCGGAGGAGCTCCTAGGCTGCCGGTTGGCTGGTGTCTAACGTAAGGGTGCGGGGCCGCCAGTTCGCCGCGGAAGCAACGCTTAGATGGCTATCTTTTAGAGTTGCGCGGGTTGAAGGTACTACTGCCGCTGGATCTGGATGACAGGGAGTCTTTGTGGATTGGCCCGAGGGCGGTGCAACCACGGTAGTGCGGTGGGGCGGGGAGCGGGGTTTTGGCCGGGGCCACGGATGGCGGAGGCAGGCTGCTCTGCCATTGGTCGCTGGCTCTTCGGGGAAGATTCCTAATAGTGTCAGCCGGGAGGCACAAGACAGCCAGCCATCCGGCGTAGATCGGACAGTACCAAAATAAAATAAAATCGTGTGACCCCAATTTAGTCTTCAGTCAACAGCCGTGTGACCACTCTCGTACCTTGCTGTTGATCTCTTAGTGTATTTCTTCAGATCAAAGAGATATGTCGTTCTTAACATTATGCGTTATCTGCATCTTCAGACACACCGTCTTCCAACTCACCGCAGCTGCTCCAACAAGGGAAGCATACTCCAAAAAGGAGCTATAGTCCCCACTCAACAGTTCCGTTCATCGGATGCGCGTGCCCGACATGGACAGCCACAACAACTGCAGGGCCATCGACAAGTCAGCACATGATGCTCACTCCTATGGATGGCATTCAGATAGGTTGTACCCTCATCTTACTTGTGTGCAACATTTATGGCTTTGTTATTCATCTAAGCATGGAAAATAGATCATCACATTTCCCTGTATATTCATGCTGATCTCTTACGGGTCTTGTTCAGGAGTTAACGATGTTCCATAGTTCAGCTAAGATACTTGTTATCTAGGTTACGTTGTTCCATAGTTATCATCCATCGGCCAATGCTATCCCACAGGCTGGTGACTATAGTATTATACCACTTCTAGTATTACCTATGTTGTTCTTTAATACTTTTGTTTGCCATCTAGTTAATCTCGAGTACAAAAGATACATATTCTGTAGCTTTCATCTATGTTCTCCCTTTAGTTTATGAGACCTGTTGCTGCTAGTTAACCCCAGTCTACTATTTATGTCGTCTCCTACAGGCACTCATTACATAAATCTAACTACTAGTTGTCTTCCATGCATGTCAGATATAATTGCACACACTAATATATCCACAAGAACCTCACGGAGCAATGTAAAGGCCAGTAAACTTGATGTCAACGATACCCAATATGATGGAACATGTAAAGGCAATTCTTCAGAAGACTTGCAGAAAGATGATGAATCCTCTTCACCCCACAAGGTCGTTGCTCTAACTTGGCCTGTGATATGGGTACAACATGCATATAATGTCCTGGAGTGTATCTACTCTGTTGCAATGCCATGTGCTTAGCGTGCTGATCATGCATGTAAATATGTCATGCCTTCCTGTTTTTCAGTACCTATTCCATTCATGATAACATGTTTTCAAATTCAAGTACTGTCATTCTACTCTATCGCAATGCCATCTGCTTAATTTGGACATCATGCTTCTAAATATCTTATGCATTGTTATTCATCATTATGTACTTCATCTGTCTACCATACCATGTTTTTTTACATTGAAGTGCTGTTCTAGTGCTCTGTTGCAATGCCATCTTATTTTCCCGATCATACACGTGTATGTTGCCTTTGTTATTTCTGTACGTATTCCGCTAGCATACAGTTTTACATTCAACTAGTGTTTTTTTGGTGTTTTGTCCTGTCGTATCCCTAGCTCTTACACCATACTCCCTCCGTCCGGATTACATGTTGCTGAAATGGATAAAAAAGGATGTATCTAGAACTGAAATACGCCTAGACCCATCCATTTTTTTCCGTATGCAGGGAATACATGTCAATATGTCATGCCTTTATATTCTTCAGTACTTATTCCATCTGTACTGTAGCATGTTTTATAACTGAATCACCATTCTTCTATATAAGGCATGCAAGGGGAAGACGACTATGTTAGAATCTGAAGGGTTACAAACCAGGTCTTTGCAAAAGATCCAAACGCCAGGAGATAATAAACCAACTCCATTTTTCATAGATACTGCTCCAGCACAGAGAAACCCAACTCCCACTGATAATAAGCAGATTCCAGTGGCCAAAGAACTAGTTCGCTCTAGTCTAGCAAAACAATGTCAACTCCATTCTAAGAAGCGTGTGCGTATCCTTGCATCATGAAATTTTATAGCATTCTGATCATATTTTCTACATGTTTCTTACCCATCTCTCTTTTAGAAAATAAGGTTAAGCGATACAAGACTTCCTCCATTGGGATCGTATTCGAGGAAAATATCTTGCAGGAATTCTCTGTGCTCCAATGCTGATGTAAGTACCTGTTGTATGTCACTATATTTTTACATCAGCATGTATTTTGTTAATCGGCATGAGTCTAACCTTTATCTGATCTAAAATTAGTTGTAGCAAAATGTTAAAGGCGCCAATGTTGATTTTTGTAAGGAAAACTGCCTGGTAGTTTTGCATACTGAGCTGCATGAATGTACTATCTCATATCACGCACATTACTGAATTGTAGTGCTTCTCTGGTTACCCATTCATTCATTGTGTCAATGTTCCTTTCGTATTACCTTACCTGGTTGATGATAGCTGTGCCATATTGTCTTAATTTGGTGTAGGCTAGTTGCCCAAACGTTCGTTGTGTCAATGTTGCTTTCCTATTATCTGACTTGGCCAATGATAGCAATGCTAGTGTGTTAATTTTGTGCAGGCTGCTGAAGATAAGAAGACAAACTCTGAAAAACAACAAGGCAACCCCATTGTTTCTTTCCAGTAAATCTAGGCCAGGTAATATGGCAATAACTCATGATTAATCTATTTGGTTCCCGTCCTAATTTATGTTATGATGCAGTGGTTGAGACACTCTCAACTATCAATAATACAAGCCTGCCAAAATCGCCATGTGAATCTGTTCAGTATCCTCTGTCTCGAATGCAACGAAATAAATGTATGTTTGTGAACCAATTAATGGCTGAAGCAATGATGGAAATGGTGGATGAATCAGAGGTGCAGAGTCGTGCGACACAACAACTGATCAATGTTTTCAGAGACAGTGTAGCAAAGCAGCAAGAACTTGCCCACATGCTTATGGGTATCATCTGTGCTGAGGTTGCAAATTGTGACGTTGTAGATGGTTAGGTTCTGCTCATTTATTTGCACTGGCATCAATCTTTGATTGCCTAGTGGATGTAATTTCTTGTAATATATGCTGGATGTGCAACGTTATTCCCTGTATGCCGTACCTTTGCTCATCGTAATGGGCTCAAATTATCTAATTTGGCCTAAAGACATGAAAGAACTTTAGTGGGCCCATTAAGTGAATGGGCCGTTACTAGGCCGAAAGTTAATGGTCGGCCCTCTTACCTCCCGGGTCGTTAACAGGCCGACATCAAAGCGGGCAATAGGTGGCCCCAATTTATTTCACGGGCTGTTAACAGGCTGTTACTAAGTTTGGGCTACATATGGCCCAACTATACTGTAGGCCTTTAGCAGGCCGAAAGAGACAACGGGCTTGTACTGGACCATGAAGAGCATGGGCCGCTAAGAGGGCGAAAGTCAGGTCGTATTTTAAACGTCCCAACTGTGTTGTGGGCCTTTAGCAGGCCGAAAGTGAAACCGGGCTGGTATTGGACCATGAAGGGCATGGGCCGTTAAGAGGCCAAAACTAATGTCCGACTACAAATGGCCCAACTCATTTATGGTCGGTTAACAGGCCGAAAGTCACACAGGGCCGGGAATTGGCCCAACACTTAAATGGGCTGCTAAAAGGCCAAAACTCAGGTCCGACTACAAATGGCCCAACTGATTTATGGGCCGTCAACAGGCTGAAAGTGGCACCGGGCCATAAATTAGCCCAACACTTAAATGGGCCGCTAAAAGGCCGAAACTCAGGTCCGACTACAAATGGCCCATCAGATTTATGGGTCGTCAACAGGCTGAAAGACACACCGGGCCGGAAATTAGCCCAACATTTAAATGGGTCGCTAAAAGGCCGAAAGATGTACATCCTGAAAATTGGCCCATCCATTAAATGGGTCGTTAACAGGTCGGAATCTCATCGGGCCGATATTGAGCCCAAAATTATAGCGGGCTGTTAACAGGCTCGAACTGACGATGGGCTGCAATGGTGTCAAATCTTTAACGGGTCATTGATGGGCCGAATTGGCACATCTCGTATGGGTCGTAGGCTTAAATGGACCTGGCACAAGTAGGCCTTATATGGGTCGGCCTGCTAATTTTTACTGGGCTGGCCTTTTTCACCGGAATGGGCCATTGTTGGGCCGTGCCACGTGTCGACCTATCATAGGCGCCTTCTGTCCAATGAGTGGATGACATCTGTCCCAACGGTGAGGCAACACGTGTTTCCTGCGGCCAATGATGATTTTACACGTGGAAAATCCCCATTGGTCCGGGCTGCTAACAGGTTATCGGACCCAAAACCGGACCCGATAGCTTAATGGCGCTCCGTTACGGTGGATGCCACGTGTCGGTCACCCTTGACGAAAGCACTTCTATGACGCGCGATTTATCGTCATGAAAGTGGACACTTCCGTGATGATAATTTTGGTAATGTCATGGAACACTTCTACGACAGCACAGGTATGACTATCTTGATTCTGTCATAAATTTGTCATGGATGTACATGCATGACAAAAAAGGCAACCTACTGTGACAAACACGTGTCATCACGGAAGTGTTTTTTTTGTAGTGATGTCTGAAGATTATGAAAAGTTTCATGAAATTTCTTGATACGTCTCCAACGTATCTATAATATTTGATTGTTCCATGCTATAATACTATCTGTTTTGGATGTTTATAGGCTTTAATATGCTCTTTTATATTATTTTTGGGACTAACCTATTAACCAAAGGCCCGGTGCCAGTTTCTGTTTTTTGCCTATTTCAGTGTTTTGCAGAAAAAGAATACCAAATGGAATGAAACCTTCGCGATGATCTTTCTTGGAATGAAAACAATCCAGAAGACTTGCAGTTCAAGTCTGGAACTCCATGAGGCGGCCATGAGGCAGGAGGTCACGCCCCCCACCCTCGTGGGCTCCACGGAGCTCCACCGACTTACTTCTTTTGCCTATATATATTCTTATACCCTAAAAACATCAGGGAGAGCCACGAAACCACTTTTCCACCACCGCAACTTTCTGTACCCGTGAGATCCCATCTTGGGGACTTTTCTGGTGATCTGCCGGAGGGGGAATCGATCATGGAGGGCTTCTACATCAACACCATAGCCTCTCCGATGATGTGTGAGTAGTTTACCACAAACCTTCGGGTCCATAGTTATTAGCTAGATGGCTTCTTCTCTCTCTTTGGTTCTCAATACAAAGTTCTCCTCGATGTTCTTGGAGATCTATTCGATGTAATACTATTTTGCGGTGTGTTTGCCGAGATCCGATGAATTGTGGATTTATGATCAAGTTTATCTATGAATAATATTTGGTTCTTCTCTGAATCTTATGTGCATGATTTGATATCTTTGCACGTCTCTTCGAAGTATCGGTTTAGTTTGGCCTACTAGATTGATCTTTCTTGCAATGGGAGAAGTGCTTAGCTTTGGGTTCAATCTTGCGGTGTTCTTTCCCAGTGACAGTAGGGGCAGCAAGGCACGTATTGTATTGTTCCCATCGAGGATAAAAATATGGGGTTTATATCATATTGCTTGAGTTTATCCCTCTACATCATGTAATCTTGCCTAATGCGTTACTTTGTTCTTATGAACTTAATACTCTAGATGCATGCTGGATAGCGGTCGATGTGTGGAGTAATAGTAGTAGATGTAGAATCGTTTCGGTCTACTTGACACGGACGTGATGCCTATATTCCTGACCATTGCCTAGATATTCTCATAACTATGTGCTTTTCTATCAATTGCTCGGCAGCAATTTGTTCACCCACCGTAATATATGCTATCTTGAGAGAAGCCACTAGTGAAACCTATGGCCCCCGGGTCTCTTTCTTATTGTATTGCATCTCTTTTATTTACATCACATCTCGTTTTACTATTTTACAATCTTTACTTTCCAATCTATACAACAAAAATACCAAAGATATTTATCTTACTATCTTTATTAGATCTCACTTTTGCAAGTGACCGTGAAGGGATTGACAACCCTCGCATTGGTTGCAAGGTTCTTGATTGCTTGTGCAGGTACTAGGTGACTTGCGTGTTATCTCCTACTGGATTGATACATTGGTTCTCAAAAACTGAGGGAAATACTTATGCTACTTTTTTGCATCACCCTTTCCTCTTAAAGGGAAAACCAACGCATGCTCAAGAGGTAGCATTCCTCCCTTCAAAGTCAAGGCTGACCCAAGCACCCTGTTAAACGATGAAGATTATCCATGGTTACGGCACAATAAATAAAGGGCGTAAGCGAAGAAAAAGTGAATACTTTCTCTCCAGAACTATTATGATGATGCCTTTGATCTAGAATATCACTGCAGTTACATGTGAAGAAATGAAATGCCTTCTGCAATAGATGAGTTTCCGTATGAAATCTTGAGACTTCGAAAGAGATTGTCCGTTTTGTACACGAAGTGCATCCAGTTTTTGCCATAACCCTCTCAACTTTCTAGCACATGCTATGTGGGTGAAATGATGATACCCTGCCAACTTTCAACCTTTTCAGAGTTCATTTGTAGTGCTTTTCAATTTCAGTGTCATTTAGCTTAAAAAATCAGTAAATGCATGAAAAATACCAAATGAAGTCATAAAGGGTTGAAAATTGATGATGTGGCTTTGAATGGTTCATTTTGAACACACACAAAGTCTAGAGTTCAAATAAGTTCAAAAAAATGAAATCCCTTTGTAACAGATGATTTTTCATCCGAAACCCTGATACTTCAAAAAGATTGTCCATTTTGTACATGAAGTGCATCCATTTTTTGCCGTAACCCTCTCAACTTTTTAGCACATCCCATGTGGGTGAAATGATGATGCCATGCCAACTTTGAACCTTTTCAGAGTTCATTTTAAGTGCTTTTCAATTTGAGGGTCATTTAGCTTAAAAGATCAGTAAATGCATGAAAAATACCAGATGAAGTCAGAAAGGGTTGAAAATTGATGATGTGGCTTTTAATGGTTCATTTTGAACACACAAAAAGTCTGGAGTTCAAAGAAGTTCAAAAAATGAAATCCCTTTGTAACAGATGATATTTCGTCCGAAACCCTGATACTTCGAAAGAGATTGTCCATTTTGTACACGAAGTGCATCCAGTTTTTGCCGTAACCCTCTCAACTTTTTAGTACATGCTATGTGGGTGAAATGATGATACCATGCCAACTTCAACCTTTTCAGAGTTCATTTGAAATGCTTTTCAATTTCAGGGTCATTTACCTTAAAAAATCAGTAAATGCATGAAAAATACCAAATGAAGTTAGAAAGGGTTGAAAATTGATGATGTGGCTTTTAATGGTTCATTTTGAACAAACAAAAAGTCTGGAGTTCAAATAAGTACAAAAAAAATGAAATCCCTTTGTAACAGATGAGTTTTTGTCCGAAACCCTGATACTTCGAAAGAGATTGTCCAATTGTACTCGTAGTGCATATAGTTTTTGTCGTAACCCTCTCAACTTTTTAGCACATGCTATATGGGTGAAATGATGATACCATGCCAACTCTCAACCTTTTCAGAGTTCATTTCTAGTGCTTTTCAATTTTAGGGTCATTTAGCTCAACAAATTAACTAAAAATAATTAATTAAAATATACTGTTCTGATCAACTAAAACAAAACTATAATATCCTTCAATAGCAAAAAGAATAAACTAAAAATCTTTTATAAAACTCTAATAGAAAAAGGAATCAACTAAAAAGCTTTTATAAACCACTAGTATTTTTGAATCTAAAATTATATAAAATTTATGCAACTAAAATTATCAAAGTATTTTTTGTTCAAAACATTAATAGCAATAAGAATTTTTTGTTAGAAACTTGAATAGCAAACTAAAATAACAAAATCTTTTTTGATTAAAACAGACATTTAAAATAACCAAAAAATTACCAAATTGAATATAATGATAAAACACGGTAATATTAAATAGCAGGCAAAAGAATCACTCAAAAATCTATTTTTATAGTAAAGTTATTCACAAACTAGTGAATCACACAAATTTCAAACAATTCAAATTTAAACTATTCAAATTTGAAAACTAATGGCACTAATAGAAAGTTTATAATTTTTGTGACCTAAAAGCAAAAAGAATCGCTGAAAAACTGTAAGCAGGAACAAAAGAAAATAAATAAAACAAAAAACTGGAAAAAATGCCACCTAGTGGGCCACCACGGCCTGAATATGACTAGAAACCCAACCGTGGGCTAGGATTCAGGCTCATAGAAGGCCCAGTAGGCCCACAGGCAGATACAATGTCTTTAGGCCCGCAAGCCTGCATTTGAGAGGAGCTCGAAAGGGAAGTGGAAGTGGGGCTTATAAACCACTCCGAGCCCCTCTCAACTAGCAAGGTGGGACTAAATTTTTTGGTCGCGGGCAGCACAAGACCTTTGGTCCTGGTTGGTAGCACCAACCGAGACGAAAGGGGTGCATTGGTACCGGTTCGTGGCACCAACCGGGGCCAATGCCCCGCATTAGTCCCAGCTGGTGCCACCAATCGGGACCAAAGCTGATGTGACATACTAGTTATGAAGAGAGAGAGAGAGAGTAGTATGGTGACCACGGAAAGAAACGGTGCTAAGCACGTGTACCTAGGTGGAAGCATAATTTTGAGTCTACAACTAATTAAATGCAAGAAGCTAAGCATCCAAAAGCTTAGCACCTATGAAAGCTTAGCACCTATGCATTGGGGACTTGAATTGCTAAGGCATTTAATATACTTATTAGCACCTCATCTAAACACCTTTGCATTGAAAGAGGTCTTAAAAAGCTTAGCAACTAGTCTCCCCAAGGCATAGGTGCTTTGGATTAATGACTAAACTTCTTCAGGCATTGGTTGGTAGGATTTTTACATAGGTCGACGCGCTTAGCAACTTTTCTTCTGGGGGTCACCATAATACTCTCGCTCCTCTTTAATTGCGTTGCCACATTTTTCTTTGCCTACCTTGTACCCTTAGCACCTATACACCGTAGAGCACTAGGAAGGGCCTTAGGCATCTTAGATAGTGCACCAAGACCAACATGAAGAGAAAAAAGAGAAAATTTGATGTTTATTTGCTAATTAATACCATTGAGTGCAAATGACTGATCACTGCATGTCATGCTCGCTAGTCTCAAGTCACTGAATACACACACGTCCCACATCTTCTATTGGTCGGCTCCCTTTTTCAAGGCAATAAACAGGAAACAAGGTGAGAAGTTAGTGCATCACGCCTATGTTTTTTGGGATTATTTGGTTTTCGTAATGTGTCTAAGGCTGGTCACAGTGGGGAGTAACTTATACTAGTGTCATACATATGACACGAGTCTAAGTTATTAGCTTCATAGTGCAAAGTAACATAGTACTGGTGTCATATATGGTTTCATTTACTAGCTTGTAGACTCATCATTCAGAAGCGCTATGTTACATTAACATGTTATGTTACTCTAAACACCTCTCTCATCATTAACTACGTGACACATAAGCAAATCTGTCTTGAAAAATGCTATGTTACTACTTCCTATGTCCCAAAATAAGTATCTCAAGCTTAGTACAACTTTATACTACTAAAATTAGTACAAAGTTGAGACACTTATTTTGGGACGGAGGGAGTAGATAAGTTACTCCCACTATGACCAGCCTAATGCACATATACGGAGGGAGTATCACAACTTTTATTATGACACAATATCATGATATGATACTAGCATCTTCTCTTTCCTCAACTAATTATATGTCATGTCATCAATTTGCCTAGTTGGCGTTGCATGGCTCTACATGATACTATCTATGATACCCCATTAAGGAAGGTCCAAAACTGAATTCCACCCCCTCGTTTAGAGAAGATGCTATCTATCATGCGGGAATTTAATACACGGATGCACGCATGCTTGAGTCCGCCTCTTAATTGGCCGTGAGAGCACTTGGCAGGAGTTTCAATAATTTCTCGCCAGAAAAGGAGTTTCAATCATCAACGAACTTAATAAGACGTTGCATGCACTCCTAATTTTTTTTTGAGAATGCATGCATTCCTAATTTCCTTTCTACCTATGTGCATTCTTTTTTCGTGGAGTTGCCTACGTGCATTCTTCATGGAGAACTAGCCCTCCGGCCTTTTAAAACTGAATGGAGGGAGTGGCATAATTTTTTATAGACTCTATCAAAAATAGAGAAATTTTATTTGATTACAAAAATATTAATTTGAAATAAAAACCAAGAAGAAATATGTATGTGCAATGTAGGCATATAAACGAGGGTGACTAGATCTCAGTTGATATTTCTCAATCACACGGCATCAACACAGAATGTTTTTTTATTTTTCTTTCCCTTATTTTCTTCTTACGTCTCCTTCACTTTCCGTGTACAATCAATGAGAAATGTGCAACTATAGTGGCATGTAGGCGGTGCAACTGTAGTTGTGTTTGGGCGGCGGATGTTGCACTAAGCTAATGGTCGTGCAAGTGTAGTTGTGCGTGGATGATGCCAATGTTGTTTCACATCGGCGGCGGACGAGCGGTTACACGTGGTTGACAGGGGTGCAGCCGTAATTGCGTGTACGAGACAAACATGTAGTTGCGTGTGAGGAGACAGTGAAGGATATATGCTCCAGAGGCAATAATAAAATTGTTATTTATATTTCCTTATATCATGATAAATGTTTATTATTCATGCTAGAATTGTATTAACCGGAAACTTAGTACATGTGTGGAAACATAGACAAACAGAGTGTCCCTAGTATGCCTCTACTTGACTAGCTCGTTAATCAAAGATGGTTAAGTTTCCTAACCATAGACATGTGTTGTCATTTGATGAACAGGATCACATCACTATAGAATGATGTGATGGACAAGCCCCATCCATTAGCTTAGCATAATGATCGTTTAGTTTTATTGCTATTGCTTTCTTCATGACTTATACATGTTCCTCTGACTATGAGATTATGCAACTCCCGAATACCGAAGGAACACCTTGTGTGCTATCAAACGTCACAACCTAACTGAATGATTATAAAGATGCTCTACAGGTGTCTCCGAACATGTTTGTTGAGTTGGCATAGATCAATATTAGGATTTGTCACTCCGTGTATCGGAGAGGTATCTTTGGGCCCTCTCGGTAATGCACATCACTATAAGCCTTGCAAGCAATGTGACTAATGAGTTACTTGCGGGATGATGCATTACGGAACGAGTAAAGAGACTTTCCGGTAAGGAGATTGAACTAGGTATGATGATACCGACGATCGAATCTCAGGCAAGTAACATACCGATGACAAAGGGAATAACGTATGTTGTTATGCGGTTTGACCAACAAATATCTTCATAGAATATGTAGGAGCCAATATGAGCATCCTGGTTCCGCTATATTGGTTATTCACCGAAGATGCGTCTCAGTCATGTCTACATAGTTGTCGAACCCGTAGGGTCCGCACGTTAACGTTCGATGATGATTTGTATTATGAGTTATGTGTTTTGGTGACCGAAGTTTGTTCGGAGTCCCGGATGAGATCACGGACATAACGAGGTGTCTCGAAATGTTCGAGAGGTAAAGATTCATATATTGGAAGGCTATATTCGGACATTGGAATGGTTCTGAGTGATTCAGATATTTTTCTGGAGTACCGAGGGGTTACCGGAACACCCCGGGGGAATAATGGGCCTACATGGGCCATAGGGGAGAGGGGAGGCAGCCCACAAGGGGTGGGCGCGCCCCTTCCCTATAGGGAGGGAGTCCGAATTGGACTAGGGAGGGCCCCCCCTTCCTTCTCCTCTTCCTCTCCTTCCCTTCTTTCCCCTCTTGGAATCGGAAAGGGAGTCCAACTAGGATTGGGAATCCTAGTTGGACTCCCCCTTGGCGCGCCCCCTCATCGCCGCCGGCCTCCTCCCTCTCCTCCTTTATATACGTGGCCAGGGGGCACCCCAAATACACATCAGTTGTTTCTTAGCCATGTACGGTGCCCCCCTCCACAGTTTACCACCTCGATCATATTGTCGTAGTGCTTAGGCAAAGCCCTGCGCGGATCACATCACCAACCCTGTCGCCATGCCATCGTGCTGATGGAACTCTCCCTCGACCCTCTACTGGATCAAGAGCTCGACGGACGTCATTGTGCTGAACGTGTGCTGAACACGGAGGTACCGTACATTCGGTACTTGGATCGGTTGGATCATGAAGACGTTCGACTACATCAACCGTGTTGCTAAATGCTTCCACTTTCGGTCTACGAGGGTACATGGACACACTCTCCTGTCTCATCTCTATGCATCTCCTAGATAGATCTTATGTGATCGTAGGAATTTTTTTGAATTACTACGTTCCCCAACAGTGGCATCCGAGCCAGGTCTATGCATAGATGATATATGCACGAGTAGAACACAATGAATTGTGGACGGTAATAGTCATACTACTGACCACCAACGTCTTACTTTGATTCGGCGGTATTGTCGGATGAAGCGGCATGGACCGACATTACATGACCCTGTTCATGAGACTGGTTCTACCGACGTGCTTGGCACACAGGTGGCTGGCGGGTGTCTATTTCTCCAACTTTAGTTGACTACGGCCGATCCTTGTTGAAGTTTAAAATAGCACACTTGATGAAAAATCGTTGTGGTTTTGATGCGTAGGTAAGAACCGCTCTTGCTAGAAGCTCGTAGCAGCCACGTAAAACTTGCAACAACAAAGTAGAGAACGTCTAACTTGTTTTTGCAGGGCATGTTGTGATGTGATATGGTGAAGATGTGATGAGATGTAAATTGTTGTATGAGATGATCATATTTTGTAAAAGTTATCAACAACTGGCAGGAGCCTTATGGTTGTCGCTTTATTGTATGAAATGCAACCGCCATGCAATTGCTTTACTTTATCACTAAGCGGTAGCGATAGTCGTAGAAGCAATAGTTGGCGAGACAACAACGATGATGTGATGGAGATGAAGGTGTCAAGCCGGTGATGATGGAGATCATGACGGTGCTTTGGAGATGGAGATCAAAGGCACAAGATGATGATGGCCATATCATGTCACATATTTTGATTGCATGTGATGTTTATCCTTTATGCATCTTATTTTGCTTAGTACGGCAGTAGCATTATAAGTTGATCCCTCACTAAATTTCAAGGTATAAGTGTTCTCCCTAAGTATGCACCGTTGCTACAGTTCGTCATGCCGAGACACCACGGGATGATCGGGTGTGACAAGCTCTACGTTCACATACAATGGGTGCAAGCCAGTTTTAGCACGTGCAGAATACTCAAGTTAAACTTGATGAGCCTAGCATATGCAGATATGGCCTCGGAACACTGAGACCAAAAGGTCAAACGTGAATCGTATAGTAGATATGATCAACATAGTGATGTTCACCATTGAAAACTACTCCATCTCACATGATGATCGGACATGGTCTAGTTGATATGGATCACGTGATCATTTAGATGACTAGAGGTATGTCTATCTAAGTGGGAGTTCTTGAGTAATATGATTAATTGAACTTTAATTTATCATGAACTTAGTACCTAATAGTTTTTGCATGTATGTTGTTGTAGATCAATGGCCCGTGCTACTGTTCCCTTAAATTTAATGCGTTCCTAGAGAAAGCTAAGTTGAAAGATGATGGTAGCAACTACATGGACTGGGTCCGTAACTTGAGGATTATCCTCATTGCCGCACAGAATAATTACGTCCTGAAGCACCGCTAGGTGCAAGACCCACTGTAGGAGCAACTCCGGACGTTATGAAATGTCTGGCAGAGCAAAGCTGATAACTACTCTATAGTTCAGTATGTCATGCTTTACGGCTTAGAATCGGGACTTCAAAGACGTTTCGAAGGTAATGGAGCATATGAGATTTTCCAGGAGTTGAAGTTAATATTTCAAGCAAATGCCCGAATTGAGAGATACAAAGTCTCCAATAAGTTCTATAGCTGCAAAATGGAGGAGAATAGTTCTGTCAGTGAACATATACTCAGAATGTCTGGGTAACACAACCACTTGACTCAACTGGGAGTTAATCTTCCTGATGCTAGTGTCATTGACAGAGTTCTTCAGTCACTGACACCAAGCTATAAAATCTTTGTGATGAACTATAATATGCAAGGGATGGATAAGACAATTCCCGAGCTCTTCACGATGCTAAAGGTTGCTGAGGTAGAAATCAAGAAGTAGCATCAAGTGTTGATGGTTAACAAGACCACTAGTTTCAAGAAAAAGGGCAAAGGGAAGAAGGGGAACTTCAAGAAGAACGGCAAGCAAGTTTCTTCTCAAGTGAAGAAGCCCAAGTCTGGATCTAAGCCTGAAACTGAGTGCTTCTACTGCAAAGGGACTGGTCACAAGAAGCGGAATTGCCCCCAAGTATGTGGCAGATAAGAAGGATGGAAAAGTGAAAGGTATATTTGATATACATGTTATTGATGTGTACCTTACTAATGCTCGTAGTAGCACCTGGGTATTTGATACTGGTTCTATTGCTCATATTTGCAACTCGAAACAGGGGATACGGATTAAATGAAGATTGACTAACGATGAGGTGACGATGCGCATGGGAAATGGTTCCAAAGTCGATGTGATCGCCGTCGGCACGCTACCACTACATCTACCTTTGGGATTAGTTTTAGACCGGAATAATTGTTATTTGGTGCCAGCGTTAAGCATGAAAATTATATCTGGATCTTGTTTGATGCGAGACGGTTATTCATTTAAATTAGAAAATAATGGTTGTTCTATTTATATGAGTAATATCTTTTATGGTCATGCACCCTTGGTGAGTGATCTATTTTTGTTGAATCTCGATTGTAGTGATACACATATTCATAATATTGAAGCCAAAAGATGCAAGGTTAATAATGATAGTGCAACTTATTTGTGGCACTGCCGTTTAGGTCATATTGGTGTAAAGCGCATGAAGAAACTCCATGTTGATGGGCTTTTTGAATCACTTGATTATGAATCACTTGATGCTTGCGAACCATGCCTCATGGGTAAGATGACTAAGACTCCGTTCTACCAGAACAATGGAGCGAGCAACTGACTTATTGGAAATAATACATACTAATGTATGTGGTCCAATGAGTGTTGAGGCTCGTGGCGGGTATCGTTATTTTCTGACCTTTACAGATGATTTAAGAAGATATGGTTATATCTACTTAATGAAACATAAGTCTAAAACATTTGAAAAGTTCAAAGAATTTCAGAGTGAAGTGGAAAATCATCATAACAAGAAAATAAAGTTTCTACGATCTGACCGTGGACGTGAATATTTGAGTTATGAGTTTGGCCTTCATTTGAAACAATGTGGAATAGTTTGGCAACTCACGCCACCTGGAACACCACAGCGTAATGGTGTGTCCGAACGTCGTAACTGTACTTTATTAGATATGGTGTGATCTATGATGTCTCTTACTGATTTACCACTATCGTTTTGAGGTTATGCTTTAGAGACAGTTGCATTGACGTTAAATAGGGCACCATCTACATCCGTTGAGATGACACCATATGAACTGTGGTTTGGCAAGAAACCTAAGTTGTCGTTTCTTAAAGTTTGGGGCTGCGATGCTTATGTGAAAAAGCTTCAACCTGATAAGCTCGAACCCAAATCGGAGAAATGTGTCTTCATAGGATACCCAAAAGAGACTGTTGGGTACACCTTCTATCACAGATCCGAAGGCAAGATATTCGTTATTAAGAATGGATCCTTTCTAGAGAAGGAGTTTCTCTCGAAAGAAGTGAGTGGGAGGAAAGTATAACTTGATGAGGTAATTGTACCTTCTCCCGAATTGGAAAGTAGTTCATCGTAGAAATTAGTTCCAATGATTCCTACACCAATCAGTGAGGAAGCTAATGAGGATGATCATGAAACTTTAGATCAAGTTACTACCGAACCTCGTAGGTCAACCAGAGTATGATCCGCACCAGAGTGGTACGGTAATCCAGTTCTGGAGCTCATATGACTTGACCATGACGAACGTACGAACTATGTGGAAGCGATGATGACCCAGATTCCACGAAATGGCTCAGGCCATGAAATCTGAGATGGGGCCCATGTATGAGAACAAAGTATGGACTTTGGTTGACTTGCCCGATGATCGGCAAGCCATAGAGAATAAATGGATCTTCAAGAAGAAGACTGACGCTGACGGTAATGTTACTGTCTACAAAGCTTGACTTGTTGCGAAAGGTTTTCGACAAGTTCAAGGAGTTGACTACATTGAGACCTTCTCACCTGTAGCAATGCTTAAGTCTGTCCGAATCATGTTAGTAATTGTCGCATTTTATGATTATGAAATTTGGCAAATGGATGTCAAAACTGCATTCCTAAATGGATATCTTAAAGAAGAGTTGTATATGATGCAACCAGAAGGTTTTGTCGATCCTAAAGGTGCTAAAAAAGTGGGCAAGCTCCAGCGATCCATTTATGGACTGGTGCAAGCCTCTCGGAGTTGGAATATACGCTTTGATAGTGTGATGAAAGCATATGGTTTTATACACACTTTTGGAGAAGCCTGTATTTACAAGAAAGTGAGTGGGAGCTCTGTAGCATTTTTAATATTATATGTGGACGACATATTGTTGATTGGAAATAAAACAAAATTTCCGTATAGCATAAAAGGATACTTGAATAAGAATTTTCCAATGAAAGACCTCGGTGAAGCTGCTTATATATTGGGCATCAAGATCTATAGAGATAGATCAAGACGCTTAATTGGACTTTCACAAAGCATATACCTTGATAAAGTTTTGAAGAGGTTCAAAATGGATCAGTCAAAGAAATGGTTCTTGCATGTGTTACAAGGTGTGAAGTAGAGTCAGACTCAATGCCTGACCACTTTAGAAGATAGAGAGAAAATGAAAGTCATTCCCTATGCCTCAGCCATAGGTTCTATCATGTATGCAATGTTGTGTACCAGACCTAATGTGTGCCTTGCTATAAGTTTAGTAGGGAGGTACCAAAGTAATCCAGGAGTAGATCACTGGACAGTGGTCAAGAACATCCTGAAATACCTGAAAAGGACAAAGGATATGTTTCTCGTTTATAGGTGACAAAGAGCTCGTCGTAAATGGTTACGTCGATGAAAGCTTTGACACTGATCCGGATGACTCCAAGTCACAAATCGGATACGTATTTATATTGAATGGTGGAGTTGTCAGTTGGTGCAGTTCCAAACAGAGCGTCTTGGTGGGATCTACGTGTGAAGTAGAATACATAGCTGCTTTCGAAGCAGCAAATGAAGGAGTCTGGATGAAGGAGTACATATCTGATCTAGATGTAATACCTAGTGCATTGGGTCCAATGAAAATCTTTTGTGACAATACTGGAGCAATAGCCTTGGCGAAGGAATTCAAATTTCACAAGAGAACCAAACACATCAAGAGACGCTTCAATTCCATCCGCGATCAAGTGAGTGAGGGATACATAGAGATTTGTAAAATACATACGTATCTGAATGTTGTAGACCCGTTGACTAAGCCTCTTCCATGAGCAAAACATGATCAACACCAAGACTCCACGAGTGTTAGAATCATTACCATGTAATCTAGATTATTGACTCTAGTGCAAGTGGGAGACAGAAGGAAATATGCCCTAGAGGCAATAGTAAAGTTGTTATTTATATTTACTTATATCGTGCTAAATGTTTATTGTTCATGCTAGAATTTTATTAACCAGAAACTTAGTACATGTGTGAATACATAGACAAACAGAGTGTCCCTAGTATGCCTCTACTTGACAAGCCCCCTACGAAAGTGGGCCGACGCCGACTTGCCCACCACATTGTTGTTATATATAACTCCGACATTGCCTTCTTCTCGCTTCTCATCCTTTCCACCGTCTTTCATCCACAGCAGTGCACACGCCTCCTCGCCTCCAGACTGCCCTCGCTCGCCCCCTCGCATCCACATCCTGGAGATCCAGTCGCCGACTGTCCCCTCCCCTCTCTCGGCGGTGCAGGTAGCTCCCCTCCTCTCGCCCACATGGGTACTACTTCTGGACCCGTGGGAGAGAGAGAGAGAGAGCGGCGCCGGATTGCACCTTGGCCCCGCGGCGACCTTGAGTGAGGTGAGGAGACGGAGGATCCGTTCGAGCTGCTTGACTGCATGGTGGGTTCTGACGTCGGCGAAGTAGCTATTCGACGGGCTCCCCCGCGCTGACGGCTCCAGCTCGCGTAGCGCCGTGCAAACCATTTTGGGGCCTAGGGCGATGTAAAATAATTATTTTTTATGCTAAACTTTTGTACATATTTTAAACTAAATATACCATATTGTAACTTTAATTAATATAATTTTCTATTACTCAGTCACATAAGAATGTTTCCAAATAATAATTATATCATTCATTATTATACAAAAATTCTCTTACTTGTTATAAAATGCTTTAAATTAATTTTCTAATATTTCTTAAACTATATAGTGTATACACATAGATTTGTATATTTATATGTGTTTGTTCATATATCTTTTAGTTTTATTGAATAACATGCATGGAACATATTTCTAAATCATACATACTAAAAATATATTTTAATAGTGGTTTCTAGTATATATGTTAGAGAACCATATTCATAGAAACTTCTAGGGTATAGCAAATGTGACTTGCAAGTTGAGTTTAGTGATAGAAAATCAAAAAACCAAAAAAGTTGTTGTTTGTACTTTTGCGTATGATTTGTTATCTGACATGCTTATCTAGATTCAGTTGGCCTGATTTGGTGCAAATGAGATTCCCGGCCCCTTTCTCAAATGAAAAATTGTGCATTGTTTTAAACATTGAAATCGTGTTATCATAAACTTCATTATGATACTAGAACATCCATCATAAAGGGAGACTAACATATTCAAACTCAACTTCGCCAATCAGATTGGTTTGACACCGCACTGTATAAGCTGTTAGTATTTGTGTGTATTTGTGCTCCTTCAAATTGAGGCTCTACTTTATGCATTTAATAATCTTTCAGATTTAATGTGTAATTGTATGGTGTTTACTAGTTTAATTTTAGCGGGGGCCTGGGGAGATCGCCCCTTTTGCCCGGCCTATGGGCCAGCCCTGAATGTCGTTGTGTAAATTCTAGATTCGACCCAAACAACAAACAAACGCATCAAAATCATACACGCACACATGCTGAGTAAGCTGATCAGCCGCGAGCTAACGCCAAATCTGACTATACAGCATATATGCAACTCATATAATTCATCAGTAGTGTGCACGTGAGGGCGCCCGCTGGCCTTTTACCTCCACCCTCCGCCAATGTCACCCGCCCCCAAACCCTTCGGATCCCATTGGCGACCCATCGCGCGGGGGCCGCGCCTCCGGTCACCGGCGACGACCCTTACCCCCTCTGCGTGCAGTTCAGTTCATATGCAATTGGCTCATGCACCAATGTTACAACACATTTATGTGTTTCTTGGCAGATGGTGAAAAACAAGAAGGCTATGGCAGCAAAGAAGTCACGGGCACAGGTCCTGGAGGACTACCGCCTGACGTACCCGTGCCCTGTTAAATATGTTGTTACGTGACATGTTGTTACGTCTCTTTCCCTCTCTGTTTACTCTCTCTTGTAGGCCAAGTTATATCCCTAGATCAGATAGAGTTAGTTGGAGTTATTCTCCCCCTTTAACTTTCTATCTTTTCTTCTGTTATTGATTCTGTAAACACCTACGAGAGGGTTTCTCTCGCACAATCAATATAATACCATGCGGGCTCTCCTAGGAGGGTTGAGACGCTTTACCCATCTTTGACATGGTATACAGAGCCTCCTCTTCCATCGCATCTAGCTAATCCCTTCCCCATCACAGCCATCACCTTCCCCCTGCGCAGCCATGTCCTCCTCATCGCAAGTTTCCTCCCCTGGCCTCAACTACACCACTTCCGAGCCACTCAATCGCAGCAACTACATCCTCTGGAAAGCCCAAGCTCGTTCCCAGATTATGGGAGCAGGGCTATATGGGTACATCGATCAAACAACTCCTGAACCACCCAAAACCATCGTGACCAAAAACTCTGAAGGGAAAGATCAGATCGCCCCCAACCCTGCCTACAACCCATGGCTAGTCCAGGATCAGCAGATCGTGGCCTATCTTTTGCGGAATCTCTCCAAGGAAGTTCTCATCCAAGTAGCATCCTTAGAACAATCACATGCCATATGGTCTGCCCTAGCAAAGATGTTCGCCGCCCAATCCCGTTCCCGTGAGAACAACTGTCGCATAGCTCTCTCCAATGCCCAGAAAGGCACCCAGAACGCCTCCACCTACTTCGGCCACATGAGAGTCCTCTCCGATGAGTTAGCTACCGCTGGAAAGCCCATAACCGACCAAGCTTCTCTCCTTCATCATTGGGAGGCTGGATATGGACTATCAGCCTCTCATATCGGTGTTGGATGTGCGCGTGGAACCCCTGTCTGTGGACGATCTCTTCGGCACGGTCGCTCAATTTGACCAACGCGTCGAGATGTTCCAAGGAACGGGGGCAGGAGCCTTCAAGTCATCTGCAAATCTTGCTGCTCGAGGCCGCGGCGGGTCTCCCCAAGGCTACTGCAAGGGTGGTGGTGGCGGCAGCAGCGGCGGCGAGAACAACTACAACACCGGAAACAACCACTACAGCAACAATGGCAACACCGGTGGCGGCGGCGGTGGTGGTGCCGGAGGCCACTACCAATGCAATATCAACAACTACAACTCCAAAAACACCAATCGGCGGCCCTTCTACAACAACAACAGGGGATGCCCGTTCCAAGGTTACGATGAGTATGAAAATAAATGTCAAATTTGTAAAAAGAATAATCATATTGCTAAGGATTGTGACTATCGCTATGCCGAGAACAATTCCCAACGCAAGAAAGTTGTAGCAGCTGCAGACACCTCATATGGAGTGGACACAAATTGGTATGTCGACTCCGGCGCCACGAATCATATCACCAATGAGCTAGAGAAGGCCACCATGCACGAGAAGTATCATGGCCAAGATCAAGTTCACAATGCAAATGGTGAAGGTATGAAGATAGATCATGTTGGTCATGCAATTGTCACTACCCCTTATCACAATATTCATCTCAAAAATATTTTGCATGTCCCACAAACTGAAAAAAATCTCCTTTCCGTTCACCGCATTGCCATAGACAACCAAGTTTTTCTTGAGTTTCACCCATATTTCTTTTTGATTCGTGATCAGGCCACGAGGAACATTCTCTACCGCGGTAGATGTGTGCATGGGCTCTATCCTTTGATTCCCCAGTTTAGAGGATTCAATAAACAAGTTTGTGGCGTTATCAAACTTTCATCGGAATGGTGGCATGCGAGATTAGGACACCCCTCTTTTGTTATTGTTCAACAAGTGCTTATAAATAATCAGCTCCCATGTGTTGGTGAGCGTAGTCTTGAAACTATTTGTGATTCTTGTCAAAAGGCGAAAGCCCATCAGTTACCATATCCAGTTTCTACTAGTATTTCTACCAAACCTTTACAACTTGTTTTCTCTGATGTTTGGGGTCCATCCCCCTCTTCTGTTGGTACACATACTTATTACGTTAGTTTCATAGATGACTACAGTAAATTCACTTGGATTTATCTTAAGGAACGTTCCGACGTTTTCCAAGTTTCCATAACTTTCAAGCACTTGTTGAATGACAATTTGACACCAAAATTCTCGCTGTCCAATCTGATTGGGGTTGCGAATATGATAAGCTAAACTCCTTTTTTCAGAAGTTGGGCGTGTCTCATCATGTTTCATGCCCTCATGCGCACCAACAAAACGGCTCTTAAGAACGCAAGCATAGGCACATTGTTGAAGTAGGGCTTGCCCTTCTTGCAGGTGCTTCCATGCCCCTTAAATTTTGGGACGAAGCATTCCTTACGGCAGTCCATCTTATTAATATGCTTCCCAGTCGTGCTATTAACAATGAAACACCCATGCAACGCCTTCTTCATACTCAACCGAACTATCATTCACTTCGTGTCTTTGTTTGTGCCTGCTGGCCTAATCTTCTTCCGTATAATACTCGCAAACTTAGTTTCCGCTCAAAACAATGTGTTCTTCTTGGGTATAGTGCCCAACACAAAGGAGTTAAATGCCTTGATGTTCCTACCGGTCGAGTATATATCTATCGTGATGTCGTTTTCTATGAGAATGTTTTTCCTTTCGCAGCTCTCCATCCTAATGCTGGTGTTCTTCTTCGCCAAGAAATCCTTCTCCTTCCACCACATCTATCTGGCATATCTCATGGGGACGACAATTGTAATGACCACGTGACTAACTCTTCTGACCCTGTTCTTGAGGTTTCTGATGATGCAGGATCCAGTGGTGAAACTCCACAAGAAAATTTGATTCAAAACAATGAAGAAAATGGCCCAAACAGCCGTCATTTCATGTGTCCGCTGCTTGGGGACAGAGCTGCAACCGAATTCCCCTCGGGATCGGTGGCGATAGTGCAGCCACTATCTACATCGGGATCGCAGCCACGCCTAGCGCGCTGCGCCATCGAACCTTCACCAGGCGACGCGGGCGGCCCCTCCTCGCTCGACACGTCTCCACCTGGGGGGTCGCTGTCGCGGGCCCAGCCGACGCAGTTTGGCCTGACCCCGCGGGTCTACGCCAGACGCCAGACGACAGGGGCCCATCCGGAGCAGGCAGTTGGATCTTCTGCACCGCCCCCAGCTACCTTGTCTCACGATCTGGCCGCAGAAGATCCGGCATCACCAGAGGGGTCTGCATCAGCCTCGGGATCCCCTGGATCCTCTGTCCAAGAGCAGCAGCTTGTGGGATCTCCTGCAGACGTGCCTGGGTCTCCTGGTACAGTACCGCCACGAGTTACAAGGCTTCGTGCTGGGGTAATTCAACCTGTTAATTATAAAGTTAAATATGGTTTAACCTGTTCTACCGGCGAACCCAGCACGTTTCAGGAAGCAAGCACGGATATCAAGTGGAGGAAGGCTATGGAGGAAGAGTTTCAAGCTCTTTAGAAAAATAAAACGTGGCATCTTGTTCCTTCACAGCGAGGTAAAAATTTAATTGATTGCAAATGGGTGTTCCGGATAAAGAAAAGGGCAGATGGCACCATCGATCGTTACAAGGCTAGACTCGTTGCAAAAGGATTCAAACAGAGGTATGGCATCGATTATGAAGATACCTTTAGCCCTGTTGTTAAAGCTGCCAGTATACGTCTTGTTCTATCTATTGCCGTATCTAGAGGATGGAGTCTCAGGCAGCTAGATGTGCAGAACGCGTTCCTTCATGGTGTTCCGGAAGAGGAAGTATATATGAAACAACCTCCTGGGTTTGAAGACAGAAACAAGCCTTTTCATGTTTGCAGGCTAGATAAGTCTCTTTATGGCTTGAAGCAAGCACCTAGAGCATGGTACTCACGGTTGAGCTCTAAGTTACAAACACTGGGCTTTGTTCCCTCCAAGTCTGATACGTCATTGTTCATATACAATAAGTTCAAAACATCTATATTTGTGCTTATTTATGTTGATGATATCATTGTCACAAGTTCATCAAATGAAGCAGTCACTGCCTTGTTGAAGGATCTGAATTCAGAATTTGCTCTTAAGGATCTAGGTGACTTGCATTTCTTCCTTGGTATTGAGGTTAAGAGAAACAGCGAAGGTGGTCTTCATCTTTCTCAAGAAAAATATGCAACTGATCTTTTGAATAGAGTTGGCTTGCAGGGTTGTAAACCATCACCCACACCATTGTCCAGTTCAGAAAAACTCTCTCTTGCAACGGGACAACCCTTGAGTCAAGAGGATGGCACCAAGTACAGAAGCTTGGTAGGTGCGCTTCAGTATTTGACACTCACCAGGCCTGACATTTCCTTTGCTGTCAATAAGGCTTGTCAGTTTCTTCATGCACCAACTACAGATCATTGGACTGCTACCAAACGCATACTGAGATATGTAAAATACACCTTGGGTGTTGGCCTAACCTTCAGCAAGTCGTCATCCACACTTGTCAGTGCTTTCTCTGACTTTGACTGGGCAGGTTGTTTGGATGACAGGAGATCAATAGGTGGTTTTGCAATTTTCTTTGGACCTAATTTGATTTCATGGTGTGCAAAGAAACAGGCTACAGTTTCAAGGTCCAGTACTGAAGCAGAATACAAGGCATTGGCAAATGCCACAGCAGAGATCATCTGGGTCAAATCCATGCTTAGGGAGCTTGGGATATATCACACACCAACTCCTTGTCTTTGGTGTGATAATCTTGGTGCCACTTATTTATCTGCTAATCCTGTCTTTCATGCAAGGACTAAGCATATTGAGATTGATTATCACTTTGTTTGAGAAAGGGTTGCAAGCAAAGAATTGGAAATTCGATTTGTTCATTCAAAGGATCAAGTTGCTGATGGATTCACAAAAGCTTTGGCCACAAGACCGTTTGAAGAATTTCGACGTAATCTTAACTTGCGCAGTTTAGATCGCACAATCAATATAAGACCATGCGGGCTCTCCTATGAGGGTTGAGACGCTTTACCCATCTTTGACATGCCCGGCATGCGAGATGTCGCTGATCCACCTCAAGTCGACCCTCGGACACTCGAAAGCAGCCTGCGACTGCTACAAGGCCGCCATGGCCAGGGAGGCGGCCATGAAGGCCAAGAGTACGGCAAACAAGAGCCTACTAATGATGCGACGACGGTCAATCATCTTTCAACAAGTGACCCGACATTAGTCAATCATGTTTCTATTGTGTCGTATAGTCCTAGTTCGTGAACTTTTGTGGGATATTCTCGGTTAGTGACCGTGTCCACAATCTATATACACGTACGGTACCCTGCAACTTTGTGCAAACATCCTCGTGAACTGTCGATGGAGAAATAGCAAGAAACTGATGGCCACATGATATTGTTTAGGCTTCTCTACATATTACATCGAGGCAAACCTTGGGAAATAGTAATATGTTTCTTTCAAGAGTGTTACTGTTGCCTGTTATTTAATTCTCATCAAGGAACAAGTACACATATTGTGTTGTTGCATCAACAGGCTAATGATAAGCAGCAACAACTGAATGTGGTATTACAGGGACGCCGAAGCCCTATTCTACTCCTCGCTCACGCCGCCGTCTACTTGACTTACTTCCACAGCTTCTGTTCCTCAACAGCCAAGAGCACCACCTTGTGAAAACGACCACATGATGTTCGACTTGAACCTGAAACCACAAGTAGATGCAAGTCAGTACAATTTTTTTTCATACAATAATATTTGGCATGACAAATAGCTTGGACACTCTAGTTTCCTCCATGTCATGCCTATATTGGAAATAGGGCTTCTTGACGTTGTGGATGCGAACGAACGAAGTCATCAGTTCTTTACATAAAACTGTGTTCGACATGCCAAAACTGATTGAGCATTTAGACTATATAGAAGAAAACGGGGCACTAGGGTGCAAACAAAGAACTGTCGTCAAAACAGCATTCAGTTTCATCACCTGACACACATTGGAATGTTGGACAATGATCCTTTGTGTTGTTACAGAAGCTCAGATGAAACTGACTATACAACTGAACTTCTACCAGGAGGATATGTTTTCAGAATCCTAAAATCTAAAAGGTGCACATGCACTAAACAGAGAGAAAGGGCAGCCGCTTCCTAGCCACACGATCGCGTCGCGATCGCCTCGTGCGAGCGCCAGGTGCCGCCTGGTCGGGAGGCCTCCCACCGTGGGGTTGCGGGCGACTTGTCCTTATCCGGACGAGGAGGGGACTTATACGTCTCCAACGTATCTATAATTTTTTATCGCTCCATGTTATATTACCTACTGTTTTGGACTATATTGGGCTTTATTTTCCACTTTTATATTATTTTTGGGACTAACCTATTAACCGGAGGCCCAGCCCAGAATTGCTTTTTTTGCTTATTTAAGTGTTTCGGAGAAACAGAATATCAAACGGAGTCCAAACGGAATAAAATCTTTAGGAACGTGATTTTCTCACCGAACGTGATCCAGGGGACTTGGACCTACTCCAAGGGAGCCAAGAGGCGGTCACGAGGATGGGGGGCGCCCCCCTTAGGGTGCGCCCCCTGCCTCGTGGGCCCCTCGAAGCTCCACCGACGTACTCCTTCCTCCTATATATACCTACGTACCCCCAAACGATCAGAACAGGAGCCAACAACCTAATTCCACCGCCGCAACTTTCTGCATCCACGAGATCCCATCTTGGGGCCTGTTCCGGAGCTCCACCGGAGAGGGCCATCATCACGGAGGGCTTCTACATCATCATATCCCCTCCGATGAAGTGTGAGTAGTTTACCTCAGACATTCGGGTCCATAGTTAGTAGCTAGATGGCTTCTTCTCTCTTTTTGGATGTCAATACAATGTTCTCCCCCTCTCTCCTGGAGATCTATTCGATGTAATCTTATTTTTGCGGTGTGTTTGTTGGGACCGATGAATTGTGGGTTTATGATCAAGTCTATCTATGAATAATATTTGAATCTTCTCTGAATTCTTTTATGTATGATTGGTTATCTTTGCAAGTCTCTTCGAATTATCAGTTTGGTTTGGCCTACTAGATGGGAGAAGTGCTTAGCTTTGGGTTTGATCTTGCGGTGTCCTTTCCCAGTGACAGAAGGGGCAGCAAGGCATGTATTGCATCGTTTCCATCGAGGATAACGATATGGGGTTTATTTCATATTGCATGAATTTATCTCTCTACATCACGTCATCTTGCTTAAAGCGTTACTCTGTTTTTAACTTAATACTCTAGATGCATGCTGGATAGTGGTCGATGAGTGGAGTAATAGTAGTAGATGCAGGCAGGAGTCGGTCTACTTGTCTCGGACGTGGTGCCTATATACATGATCATACCTAGATATTCTCACAACTATGCTCAATTCTGCCATTTGCTCAACAGTAATTTGTTCACCCACCATAGAATACTTATGCTCTTGAGAGAAGCCACTAGTGAAACCTATGGCCCCCGGGTCTATTCTCATCATATCAATCTCCATCACTTTAATCTTGCTTTGCTTTTTTACTTTGACTTTTACTTTTTTACTTTGCATCTCTATATCAAAAATACCAAAAATATTATCTATCATCTCTATCAGGTCTCACTCTCGTAAGTGACCGTGAAGGGATTGACAACCCCTAATCGTGTTGGTTGCGAGTAGCTATCGTTTTGTGCAGGTACGAGGGACTTGAGCTTGGCCTCCTACTGGATTGATACCTTGGTTCTCAAAAACTGAGGGAAATACTTACGCTACTTTGCTGCATCATCCTCTCCTCTTCGGGGAAAACCAACGCAGTACTCAAGAGGTAGCAAGAAGAATTGCTGGCGCCGTTGCCGGGGAGTCTACGCAAAAAGTCAACATACCAAGTAGCCATCACAATCCCTATATCTCGCATTACATTAGTTGCCATTTGCCTCTCATTTTCCTCTCCCCCACTTCACCCTTGCCGTTTTATTTGCCCTCTCTTTCCCAATCTCCTTCTCCTTCTCCTTCTCTTTTTCTGTTTGCCTTTTTCACGCTTGCCTTTTGTTTGCTCGTGTGTTGGATTACTTGTTTGTCGCTATGTCTGAAATTGGGGAAGTTATCGCCGATATGGGCGATAACAATATCATAGAAAATTCTGAAGCTCCTGCTGAAGAACCCCCTACCTATCATACAAAAAGATTTCGTGTCGGTAGTGGTAATATTATTGGAAAAGGAGTTATTCAAGATCTTTACTTGTGCCGGTGCTTTGCCTTCTATGGGCGGTTCTATTCTTCATAGAACTAGTAGTCTTGCGGACGCTATTGCCATGCTTATAGTTGAACTTGAAAGAAAATTTATGCACATGCATCCTTGCATACAACGAATCTTCTTAGAATTCTCTAACATTGAGCATTCTTCTGTTAAGCGTGCCGCCACTATCTTTTTGGCTCATGATTTTAGATTTATAATAAAAGAGGCCAAAGAAATCTTTGCACATTATAGGGTAGATGCTAGTCATCCTCCCATTGAAGATATCCTTTTTAATCAAGAAGACATGATGCGTTTACAATCTTTAGATCATATTGTTTATAATGAAAATCTTAGGAAAAAGGTTCGTGCCAATGTTCTAGTTGATAATATTTCTGAGCTTAACGATGATTTTGCTATTCAGAATAATGGACTAGGCTTTCCTCTTGAACGAAGGCTTGTAGCTTTTTGCCAAAAGAATGCTCTTAATGATGAATTGGTTGTGCATTACAAAGGGCCTAGGGAGGAACCCATACCTCCCGAGATTGATCTTGGGGACTTTTGTCCCATTAAATTTAGCCCTTTTGATTAGTTTTGCTTGCCTCAAAGAAAATTTGCTGCTGAACGTAGAGAATATGAGAGAAGTTTTCATGATTTGCCATACCACTATTATGGCAATAACTAGATCTATCCTCGCTTTTATGCCTAGCTAGGGGCGTTAAACGATAGCGCTTGTTGGGAGGCAACCCAATTTTATTTTGAGTTTTTTGTTTTTGCTTCTGTTTAGGAATAAATAATCCATCTACCTTCTATTTAGATGTGGTTTTGTGTTTTAATTAGTGTTTGTGCCAAGTTAGACCTATAGGATCTTCTTGGATGATAATTATTTGATCTTGCTGTAATTTCCAGAAACTTTCTATTCACAAAAACAATTGTTAAAAATCACCAGAATGTGATAAAATAATGATTCCAATTGCTGTTGATCAATAAACAAATTGTCTAGGTCTTCCTATTTTGGTAGATGTTTTGGAGTTCCAGAAGTTTATGTTAGTTACAGATTACTACAGACTGTTCTGTTTTTGACAGATTCTATTTTTCGTGTGTTGTTTGCTTATTTTGATGAATCTATGGCTAGTAAAATAGTTTATAATCCATAGAGAAGTTGGAATACAGTAGGTTTAACACCAATATAAATAAATAATGAGTTCATCACAGTATGTTGAAGTGGTTTTATGTTTTCTTTCTCTAACGGAGCTCACGAGATTTCTATTGAGTTTTGTGTTGTGAAGTTTTCAAGTTTTGGGTGAAATCTTCTGATGGATTATGGAACAAGGGGTGGCAAGAGCCTAAGCATGGGGATGCCCATGGCACCCCCAATATAATCCAAGGACACCAAAAATTCAAAGCTTGGGGATGCCCCGGAAGGCATCCCCTCTTTCGTCTACTTCCATCGGTAATTTTACTTGGAGCTATATTTTTATTCACCACATGATATGTGTTTTGCTTGGAGCGTCTTGTATTATTTGTGTCTTCGTTTGTTAGTGTGCCACAATCATCCTTGCTGTACACACCTTTTGAGAGAGCCATATATGAATTAAAAATTTGATAGAATACTCTATGTGCTTCACTTATATCTTTTGAGCTATGTAGTTTTGCTCTATGTGCTTCACTTATATCTTTTGAGCGTTATAATTTTGCTCTATGTGCATCACTTAGATCTTTTAGAGCACGGTGGTGGATTTGTTTTAAAGAAACTATTGATCTCTCATGCTTCACTTAGATCATTTTGAGAGTCTTAATAGCATGGTAAATTTCTTAATAATCATATGCTTGGTATTCAAGATTTGTGAAACTTTCTTTTGAGTGCGTTGAATGCTAAGAAAAGATTGAAGCACGATAATTGTTTTGAGATATGGAGGTGATAATATTAGAGTCATGCTAGTTGAGTAGTTATGAATTTAAAGAATACTTGCGTTGAAGTTTGTGATTCCCGTAGCATGCACGTATGGTGAACCGTTATGTGATGAAATCGGAGCATGAATTATTTATTGATTGTCTTCCTTATGAGCGGCGGTCGAGGACGAGCGATGGTCTTATCCTACCAATCTATCCCCCTAGGAGCATGCGCGTAATACTTTGCTTTGATAACTTCTAGATTTTTGCAATAAGTATATGAGTTCTTTATGACTAATGTGGAGTCCATGGATTATACGCACTTTTTCCTATCCTTCCACCATTGCTAGCCTCTCTAATACCGCGCACTTGTCGCCGGTATCATACACCCACCAAATACCTTCCTCAAAACAGCCACCATACCTACCTAACATGGCATTTCCATAGCCATTCTGAGATATATTGCCATGCAACATTCCATCGTTCCGTTTATTATGACACGCTCCATCATTGTCATATTGCTAGCATGATCATGTAGTTGACATCGTATTTGTGGAAAAGCCACCATTCATAATTCTTTCATACATGTCACTCTTGATTCATTGCATATCCCGGTACACCGCCGGAGGCATTCATATAGAGTCATGTCTTGTTCTAAGTATCGAGTTGTAATTGTTGAGTTGTAAGAAAAATAAAAGTGTGATGATCATCATTTTTTAGAGCATTGTCCCAAGTGAGGAAAGGATGATGGAGACTATGATTCCCCCACAAGTCGGGATGAGACTCCGGACGAAAAAGAAAAAAAAAGAAAAAAAGAGGCCATAAAAAAAGAAAAGGCCCAAATAAAAAAAATGAGAGAAAAAGAGAGAAGGCACAATGTTACTATCCTTTTACCACACTTGTGCTTCAAAGTAGCACCAAGATCTTCATGATAGAGAGTCTCTCATTTTGTCACTTTCATATACTAGTGGGAATTTTTCATTATAGAACTTGGCTTGTATATTCCAATGATGGGCTTCCTCAAAATGCCCTAGGTCTTCGTGAGTAAGCGAGTTGGATGCACACCCATTAGTTTATTTTGTTGAGCTTTCATATACTTATAGCTCTAGTGCATCCGTTGCATGGCAATCCCTACTCACTCACATTGATATCTATTAATGGGCATCTCCATAGCCCGTTGATACGCCTAGTTGATGTGAGACTATCTTCCCCTCTTTTTGTCTTCTCCACAACCACCATTCTATTCCACATATAGTGCTATATCCATGGCTCACGCTCATGTATTGCGTGAAGATCGAAAAAGTTTTGAAAATTTTAAAGTATGAAACAATTGCTTGGCTTGTCATCGGGGTTGTGCATGATTTAAATACTTTGTGTGGTGAAGATAGAGCATGGCCAGACTATATGATTTTGTAGGGATAACTTTCTTTGGCCATGTTATTTTGAGAAGACATGATTGCTTTGTTAGTATGCTTTAAGTAATATTATTTTTATGTCAATATGAATTGTCTTGAATCTTTCGAATCTGAATATTCATACCACAATTAAGAAGATTTGCATTGAAATTATGCCAAGTAGCACTTCGCATCAAAAATTCTCTTTTTATCATTTACCTACTCAAGGACGAGCAGGAATTAAGCTTGGGGATGCCTGATACGTCTCCAACGTATCTATAATTTTTGATTGCTCCACGCTATATTATCTACTTTTTTGGACTATATTGGGCTTTATTTTCCACTTTTATATTATTTTTGGGACTAACCTATTAATCGGAGGCCCGAACCAGAATTGCTGTTTTTTGCCTATTTTTGTTTCAGAGAAACAGAATATCAAACGGAGTCCAAACGGAATAAAATCTTCGGGAACGTGATTTTCTCACCGAACGTGATCCAGGAGACTTGGACACTACTCCAAGGGAGCCAAGAGGCGGTCACGAGGGTGGGGGCGCCCCCCCTTAGGGCGCGCCCCCTTCCTCGTGGACCCCTCGAAGCTCCACCGACATACTCCTTCCTCCTATATATACCTACGTACCCCCAAACGATCAGAACAGGAGCCAAAAACCTAATTCCACCGCCGCAACTTTCTGTATCCACGAGATCCCATCTTGGGGCCTGTTCCAGAGCTCCGCCGGAGAGGGCCGTCATCACGGAGGGCTTCTACATCATCATAGCCCCTCCGATGAAGTGTGAGTAGTTTACCTCAGACCTTCGGGTCTATAGTTAGTAACTAGATGGCTTCTTCTCTCTTTTTGGATCTCAATACAATGTTCTCCCCTCTCTCGTGGAGATCTATTCGATGTAATCTTCTTTTTGCGGTGTGTTTGTTGAGACCGATGAATTGTGGGTTTATGATCAAGTCTATCTATGAATAATATTTGAATCTTCTCTGAATTCTTTTATGTATGATTGGTTATCTTTGCAAGTCTCTTCGAATTATCAGTTTGGTTTGGCCTACTAGATTGGTTTTTCTTGCCATGGGAGAAGTGCTTAGCTTTGGGTCGATCTTGCGGTCTCCTTTCCCAGTGACAAAAGGGGCAGCAAGGCACGTATTGCATCGTTGCCATCGAGGATAACAAGATGGGATTTATTTCATATTGCATGAATTTATCTCTCTACATCATGTCATCTTGCTTAAAGTGTTACTATGTTTTTAACTTAATACTCTAGATGCATGCTGGATAGTGGCCGATGAGTGGAGTAATAGTAGTAGATGTAGGCAGGAGTCGGTCTACTTGTCTCGGACGTGATGCCTATATACATGATCATACCTAGATATTCTCATAACTATGCTCAATTCTGTCAATTGCTCAACAGTAATTTGTTCACCCACCGTAGAATACTTATGCTCTTGAGAGAAGCCACTAGTGAAACCTATGGCCCCCGGGTCTATTCTCATCATATCAATCACCATCACTTTAATCTTGCTTTGCTTTTTTACTTTGCCTTTTACTTATTACTTTGCATCTCTATATCAAAAATACCAAAAATATTATCTATCATCTCTATCAGATCTCACTCTCGTAAGTGACCGTGAAGGGATTGACAACCCCTAATCGCGTTGGTTGCGAGTAGCTATCGTTTTGTGCAGGTACGAGGGACTTGAGCGTGGCCTCCTACTGGATTGATACCTTGGTTCTCAAAAACTGAGGGAAATACTTACGCTACTATGCTGCATCATCGTCTCCTCTTCGGGGAAAACCAACGCAATGCTCAAGAGGTAGCAGGGACCCACATGAAAGCGACTCAAGGCATATTGTGGGCGGCAGTTTCTAAACCCGAGTCGTTCTCTCCCCCATTTTCTCCCTTTTCTCCCCCATTTCCATTCCTCTCCTCCCTTCTCGCCCTCGCTCTCACTCCGAGGCGAAATCGCGTTGCGTCTCTCATATCGCCGGCGGATTTGCTGCTGGACCTCGGGGGATTCGTTGTTGGCCCTCGTCGGCGTTGCAGGTACCCACTATTGTCCCTCCTTTCTCTGTCTCGTCGCCGGGGTGTAGGTCGTGTCGAGGTCATTGGTGGCGGAAATGGCGGCTAGGATTCCTAGGGTTCCTATGGCATCAACTGCCACGTATGGTCGATTTGGTGTAGACGTGGTGTGTGTGAAGGAAATGTGCCCTAGAGGCAATAATAAAGTTGTTATTTACATTTCCTTATATCATGATAAATGTTTATTATTCACACTAGAATTGTATTAACCGAAAACTTAGTACATATGTGTGAATACATAGACAAACAGAGTGTCCCTAGTATGCCTCTACTTGACTAGCTGGTTTATCAAAGATGGTTATTGTTGAGGATATTACTACTGGGCGTAAACCGGCCTACCTGGTCCGGGTTAACTTCATCAGTAGTCCAAAGGTGTTAAAGCCCAGAGGCTAGACAAAGGCCCAAGGCCATAGTCGGTTCAGTATCTGTAGCCGTAAACCGGCGTGTATATAAACTTGTATTATAAGTTAGGAATAGGGAGAGACCAACCCGGATACGAGTATAAACCGGAGATTGGGACTCTATGAACCGACGGGTGTCACCCGTGTATACAAGGGGACGACCCGATAGCGGTTTAGGGACAGACAACCATAACTCGAGGCCTAGGCGAAGCTTGTTTGCTCCCTAGTCATCGAAACCCCATCAATTCCATCACAAACTAGACGTAGGCTTTTACCTTCGTCGAAGGGGCCGAACTAGTATAAACTCCCTGTGTCCCTTTGTCCGCTTTAACCCCTTCGAGTTAACCCCTTGCGATGGCTCCACGACTAAGTCCCTTCGCTAGGACATCTGCCATGACAAACCCACGACAGTTGGCGCCCACCGTGGGGCTATCGCACGATGGTTTCATGTTCTTGGAGGGCCGCTTTGAAGGACTCGAGGGATACGCCGTGGGCCGGATGACCAAGAGTCGTCACGGCAAGATCTACATCGATGATACAGGATGGGGCCCTGAGGCCGGCTGAATTGAGTACGGGTACCGGGTCCCCTTTGGTGGCATACATGTCTTCATCGGCAAGATCGGTGAACCGGGCCCTGAGCTGGACACCTGCACCGACCTCGTCGAGACAGCTCAGCGTGCACGACCTGCCTGGGTTAAACCGACCGTGAAACGTGCCTTCGTGGGAGTCATCCATGGAGGAAGCTATGAGGACGGATCAGGATCTGGTGGTGAAACCGTCGTTTACTCTGGCGACGAGTCATCGACCGGAGAGACTGAGTCGTTGTATCAGCTACAAGATGGCCGGATTGGGGGCTGTTCCGATGGCTACAGTATTCCGGACCCCTCCGATCTGCCCAACCGGGTTGGAATATTCATGGCCGGTACACAAGCAGCACCTCACTCATCGACGGCCGCGGCGATGATTTCCGGTTCAGCTGCAGCAACGGCTGCTGGAGCAGGAGGCTCTGTGTGCCCACCGGCTCAAGTGTTATCCGATCTATTCGACGCATTGGCTGCACTCATGGCGGAGGCTAATCCGGTGGATCAGGATGCTCATAGCGCAGAGATCGCAAAGGTGAGAGAGCAGATTACCTAGGCCAAAGCGGATCTGGCAGCAGAAGAGGTCAGGATGACGGCGGAGCGGGCCGCTTTGGACGCACAAGCTTATAAAATCATGCTGGACCAGAACGCCTCACAGGAAGTCATGAGGAGGAAGTACCGATCTCGTTTTCCCTCAGTCTTTGAAGGAAGGAACCTTTTCAACACCCCTGAAGCAGGAATCAATAATCCGCCGGTGGTAAACCGGGCGGAGGCACCTGCGACAGGAGCGTCGGTTCAGCCCCGTTTAATAGATCTGCCTCGTCACAATACTGGTGTACCGCAAGATGTGCCTACCCCTCCGGGTCACTACTCCAATCCGATGGATAACCTCGTTGCGGCTGCGGCACGGTTGGAGGCTATTCCGGTTGAAGGTGACTCATTACAGGCGATAGAGACGCGCCGGGTTAAGGAGCTCCTTAGGACGGCTTTGATCCAACAAGAAGCATATTCATACAGCCGTGACCGGATTCATTCTACCCCACGTCCGGCCCAGAGTTATAGCAGGCATATGGAGGAACCAACTGTGTCAAGTAACGCGCGGCGTGAAGCGCCCCGTGGCAAAAATCCGGCACCCGATGCCCAGGAGGTGGTAGACCGGGCCCGAGCGCGCAGGGAAGCTGAGTTAGCAGCGCAGTATCAGACTCGTCAGTTCACGCCGGTTCGTCCCACCACTTCGGCTGAACCGGGGCTCACTTCTAGCACTTTGGGAGTGCCTTGCCTTGTCCCCGCTTTACGCAATGTGCGCCTGCCTAAGGATTTTAAAGGCCCGCGCAAGGTGCCGAACTATACGGCGGATCAACCCCCAGAGACGTGGGTGGAGAGTTATGAGATGGCCATGGAGATGCTTGATGTTGATGAGGCAGCTTGTGCAAAATATTTCACCATGATGCTTGAAGGGACAGCCCGCACTTGGTTAAAAAGCGTGCCGCCCAATTCTATTGGTTCATGGGCCCAGTTGCGAGACCGGTTCATCAATAATTTCAAAGACACATGTAAGCAGCCCATGTCGATAGTGGATTTAGCTCCCTGTGTCCAGGAGGAAGAAGAATCAACGACTCATTGGGTGCGCAGGGTCTCACGGGTTCTGCATTCCTCGGACCGCATTAGTGCGGACACCGCAGTTATAACCTTGGAAGGCAATTGCCGGTTTGGACCCCTGAAGTTGAAGGTAGGACGGATGAAACGCCATTGTACTGACATGGGGACCCTCATGGGCTTCTTGGTAAAGTACACTGATTCTGATAGTACTAAGGATCCCGAGTCTGATGATGAAAAGACAGGGAAGGGAAAGAAGAACGACAACTTCAGAGGTCAGCAGCATCACTCAGCAGGAAACGGTGGCGGAGGCAAGCGTAAAGCGGATGGCAGCATGGATTTTGTGGCCAATACTAACGTGCAGAACAGGGGCTAGCGACGTAAGGGCAAAAACCGTAGTGGAGCGCCTAGTCCTAATCCGGAACGCCTAAATTATCTGTTGAACCAGCCCTGTCCAAAGCATGGGACAAGGGAGGAACCAGCAAACCACCTTTGGAAAGATTGCTATATTATGCAAGAGTTCAAGAGCTCCAATGCCTTCCGGTATGACCCCGGCTCTGGTGGTGGTTCTGGATCTGGACCGAGTCACGGTGGAGGAAATTCCGGTTCAGGATTTAATGGTAACCCGGGCGGACATAACAATCAGCATAATCAGAATAACCAGAGTGGTCACAATCAGCAACAGCAGCAGTCGGGTTACCAGAGCAATCCAAAGCAGCTAAATAGTGGGCAGTATCATGTGTTCACCACTAGCTTGGACAAGCGGGACCGGAAGGTCCAGAAGCGGGCAGTTAATTCTGTTGAACCGGCCGTGCCCTGGTATCTGCGCTGGTCAGAGCAGCCAATCATATGGAGTAGAGAGGATCACCCTCCCCGGGTTGACAATCCGGGTCAGCTGGCTTTAGTGGTGGCACCTCAGGTGGGAGGTTATAAGTTCACCAAGGTACTCATGGATGGAGGTAGCAGCATTAACATCCTGTACTATGAGACTTTCCGTCGAATGGGGCTAACAGATAAAGAACTCCGGCTTTCGAATACCGTTTTTCATGGTGTGGTACCTGGCAAGTCAGCATACCCCGTTGGGAAGATAGCATTGGAAGTGGACTTCGGAGATGATCACGATTCCCGGTCCGAGACGCTGACGTTCGAGGTGGTGAAAATCCAAAGCCCGTATCACGCCCTGTTCGGTAGACCGGTCTATGCGAAATTTATGGCACGACCCTGTTATGTGTACTTGCAACTCAAGATGCCAGGTCATAAGGGGACCATGACGGTTCACGGAAGCCGCAAGGTCGCTTTGGAATGCGAAGAAGGAGATGCGGCTTACGCAGAGTCGGTTTGTAGCACCGAGGAACTCAAGTATTACAAAGACAATGTTGATCCGACGGATATGACTCCTTTAAAGAAGCCTACTACGGAGCATGATTCGGCCCTGAAGTTTACATCAGCCGCTGAGACTAAGCTTGTTGACTTCGTACCTGGCGATTCGTCCAAGCAGTTCAGTATCAGTGCCAATCTGGATCCGAAATAGGAAAGTGCGCTCATCGAATTCATCCGTGAGAATCGGGACATCTTTGCGTGGAAGCCTTCTGACATGCCAGGTGTACCGAGGCGACTCGCTGAGCACACTCTTAACGTGGATCCTAAATACAAACCGGTGAAACAGTTCCTCCGCCGGTTCAACGAGGAGAGGCGAAAAGCTATTGGAGAAGAGGTGGCCAGGCTCTTAGCAGCTAGTTTCATTGTTGAAGTTTTCCACCTTGAGTGGCTTGCTAATCCGGTGCTAGTCCTTAAGAAAAACGGCACCTGGCGCATGTGCATGGATTATACTGATCTTAATAAAGCCTGTCCTGCAGATCCTTTTGCCCTCCCCCGTATTGATCAGATTATTGATGCTACGGTGGGTTGCGAGCGTTTATGTTTCCTGGATGCGTATTCCGGCTATCATCAGATCAAAATGGCAGTTAAGGACCAGGAGAAGACGGCGTTCATAACTCCTTTTGGAGCCTTCTGCTATGTGTCTATGCCTTTTGGGCTCAAAAGTGCCCAGGCAACCTATCAACGGTGTGTGCAAAATTGTCTCCACAAACAGATTGGCCGTAATGTGCATGCTTATGTGGATGATATCGTTGTTAAATCAAGGAAGAAGGAGACTTTGGTCGATGACTTGAAGGAAACCTTTGATAACCTGAGGACGTACAAGATGATGCTCAATCTGGCCAAATGTGTCTTTGGTGTACCAGCAGGCAAGTTATTGGGTTTTCTGGTGTCCAACAGGGGAATTGAGGCTAATCCGGAGAAGATCACGGCTATCACTTCTCTGGCTAAACCGAAATGTATTAATGATGTTCAACGTTTGGCTGGCCGGGTTGCCGCGTTGAGCCGGTTTATCAGCCGCCTTGGTGAGAAAGCGATCCCGTTGTATCAGATGTTGAAGAAAACGGACCAGTTCGTCTGGAGTTCTGCCGCTGATCAGGCGTTGGAGGATTTAAAGCAGCAATTGGCCAATCCGCCTGTACTCGCCGCCCCCATTGACAAGGAACCATTATTGATGTATGTTGCTGCTAATGCTCGGGCGGTCAGTGTAGCTATAGTGGTGGAGCGGAAGGAGGCGGGTAAAGAGTACCCAGTTCAGCGTCCGGTTTATTATATCAGCGAGGTGCTTATCGAGTCCAAACAAAGATATCCGCATTGGCAGAAGCTGGTATACGGAGTTTTTATGTCAAGCCGGAAGCTGAAGCAGTATTTCCAAGGGCATCCCATCACAGTGGTCAGCTCTGCCCCTTTGGGTGATATCATCCAGAACCGGGAAGCAACAGGTCGGATTGCCAAGTGGGCTATAGAGCTTGGGCCACACGGTTTGAAATACGTGCCACGGACGGCGGTGAAGTCCCAAGCACTTGTCGATTTCATCAATGACTGGACGGAGCTGCAGGCCCCTGAAGAGAAGCCGGATCACACATATTGGACCATCCATTTTGACGGATCACGACAATTGGAGGGCTCGGGGGCTGGAGTCATATTAACTTCCCCACGAGGTGACAAGTTTTGTTATGTTCTCCGCTTAATGTTCCCTTGTACTAACAATGCAGCTGAGTACGAAGCCTTGCTCCATGGTCTCCGGATGGCTAAAGAGTTGAACTTAAGCCGGGTTAAGTGCTTCGGTGACTCGGACCTGGTGGCTCAACAGTTGTCTGGTACTTGGGATTCTAAAGACCCACTCATGGCGGCATATCGTCGTGAGGTTGATACTGTTGCCGGTCATTTCAAGGGTTATCAGGTGGACCACGTGGACCGTCGGAAGAATGAAGCGGCGGACGCTTTGAGCCGGCTAGGCTCACAGCGTAAACCGGTTCCGCCCAATGTCTTTCTCGATATACTACACAACCCATCGGTTCAACTACCTGGAGAAGCAGATTTCGCTGTTCCTGATTCGGAGGCTCAGTTGGTGGCAGCACTCCACGTCATTCCGGATTGGACACTTCCCTACCTGGCGTACATGAACCGGGGAGAGTTACCAGAGGATGAGACTCTGGCCAGACAAATAATACGGCGGTCCAAGTCCATGACAATCGTCAATGGCGAGTTGCATCATTGCAGTGTATCAGGAGCATTTCAATGTTGCGTGTCTCCTGAGGAAGGCTGTGAAATTTTGCGTGAGATCCATGAAGGGGATTGTTGTCACCACGCTGGTTCAAAATCTCTGGTGGCTAAAGCGTTCCGCCACGGTTTCTATTGGTTAACTGCCCATGCTGATGCAGAAGATCTGGTCCGACGATGTGATGGTTGCCAAAAGTTTTCAAGACGCGCTCATGTTCCGGCTCAAGAATTGAGGATGATTCCAATTACTTGGCCGTTTGCAACCTGGGGGCTGGATATGGTTGGGCCTTTCAAAAGGTCCAAGGACAAGAAGACCCACCTCCTGGTGGCGGTTGATAAATTTACAAAGTGGGTGGAAGCAGAGCCTGTTAGTAAGTGTGACACAGCCACCGCGGTTCAGTTCATCAAAAAAATGATTTTCCGGTTTGGCTTTCCACACAGTATCATCACAGACAATGGTACCAATTTGTCCAAGGGTGCCATGAGAGAGTTCTGCGAACGAGAGCACATCCGCCTTGACGTGTCTTCAGTGGCGCACCCGCAATCCAATGGTCAAGCAGAAAGAGCTAATCAGGAGATCTTGAGAGGCATCAAGCCCCGGCTTATGGTCCCTTTGCAGAGGACGCCGGGCTGTTGGGTTGAAGAAATACCATCTGTGCTATGGAGTATTAATACTACACCCAACAGATCGACAGGATACACGCCATTCTTCATGGTTTATGGAGCAGAGGCGGTTCTCCCTAGTGATATCCGTCACGATTCACCTCGGGTTGCGGCTTATGTTGAAGCGGACAATGAGACGGCTCGACAAGACGCTTTGGACCGGTTGGACGAGGAGCGAGACATAGCAGCTGCCCGCTCGGCGATTTATCAACAAGATCTTCGCCGCTATCACAGTCGTCGGGTCAGAACCAGAACCTTTCAAGAAGGAGATTTGGTGCTTCGACTCATTCAAGATCAAACCGATATGCATAAGTTATCTCCGCCTTGGGAGGGACCTTTTGTGGTCAGCAAAAATCTGCACAACGGATCATACTATCTGATTGATATTCGAGAGCATAAGGACTCACGTAAATCAGAGGAGGAGACCAACAGGCCGTGGAACATAGCTCATCTTCGGCCTTACTATACTTGAGCCATTGGCTCTGCTTATGTACATATTATGACAATGTATATATTATCAATACAATAAGCCGGATCCTCAGCTAAAGCAGGGTATCTGTTCGTTTCTATCATGTGTGGTTACATGGAGTTGTTCTGTTTTAAAGCGACCTCCAGTTTACCCCTTGCAAAAATTATAAATATCACCTAGGGGCTCGGTCATGTCTGAACCGATGCAATACATTTTGATAGGCGAAAGCCACCAGGTCACTTGGGGGCTCGGTCATGTCCGAACCGATGCAACACCTTTTGATCGGCGAAAGCCACCAGATCACTTGGGGACACGGTCAAGTCTGAACCTGTCACGCCTCTTGATCGGCCTAAAGGCCTTAGAGTCACTTGGGGGCTTGGTCGAACCCGAACCATTGCCATGCCACTTGATCGGCGTAATGCCACGGTTTCATTTGGGGACCAGGCTGACTTGAACCACAGCTACGCCTATTGGGAGCTTGGTCGTGTCCGACCACGGTAACACCATCTGATCGGCTCAGTAAAGCCTCTTTTTTGCAAACGGTTCTATCATTGCCTTTTGCTTCACATATCTTTTCTTGATAAAATTACCATTTTGTTTTGGTTGCATTCTTAAACTGAAATCGTTTTACACCGGTTCAAGCAGCCAAATTGGCGGAACACGGTCCATTTTTACACCGGAGATTGTTTACCCGGTTTGAGTTTTTTTTGTTAACATCCTTTTTTGGAGTAACAAGATATTTATTATGACAAAAGTGCGGTTTACATAGTAATCCAGCGTTATATATCAGGAGCTGTTTTCTCCCATGACGGTTTAGGTTATTAAACCTCCGTTTCAAGATTGGCTAACGCCTACTTCATGCTCAATAATGGCAGTTTAAGATTTTATGATTGCAGGAGATATAAATTGGCAATATCGGTCTTCCAGCTAAAAGTATCAGCACAGATGCACGAAGGCATCTCAAGAAGCAAAAGTATTATCTATCCTATTACAAGGCAGCATGGTACCCGAATAGGATCATTGTTCTCTTGGCGGAATGTAATAAGGCAGCTAATTAATCCTGCTTCCGGTTCACGCCTTCTCGCCGCCCCGGTTTGACTGTTGTGGGTCATCCTGCGCCGTTTCAGCTTCCTCATCCCTACCCAGTGGCTGGAAGTCAACAGTGGTCCAGTCGATTCCCATTAATGCTTGAAAGACAGCCTCCTCATGGATCAGTGAAGACGGTTCAATATCAGGAGCATAAGTATGCTTACGGATTGGAGGAATCAGGTTCTCCGCTTCGGGGATTGGTGCAGCCAATCGTTTGTTCTGATCATTATACTGAGCTTGATAATGTGACAAGTCAGCTTCTTCTGCCAATTGACAGGCCAGAGGGCGCACCGCCCGGTTTATCGCTCTTAGATCTTCTTCGTTGAATTCTGAACCATCTTCTTTCAAGCTGGGATAGCCTTGAGCTGCTTCAACAGGATCGAAATCGGGCACCCATGCTTTGGCTCGGATTAAGGCATTGATGGCTCCGGTTCGAGCCGCAGACTTTTTTAGCTCTTCAATCCGAGCAGGGAGCATTGACAATCTCTTCAGCGTATCTTGGATCAAGGTGGGTGCTGGATTATTATGTGACGCAGTTGAGATAATCCGCTGCGCTCCAGTGTACAGCTGCTCGATCAAGGTGTAGGCAGCTTTCAGCTTCATTCGCACATCCGACCCCAAGTGGCTAATGCGGGTGCCTACAACATGATAGAGCGGTTAACAAACCGGACCTATTCTAAGAGGACTAAGATTATCATGAAAGTTACAGGATGCTTACCAAAGATGGCGGCAGTCATTGCATGCACTTGTCGTTTTACGCTGGTCAATTCATTGGTTACCGGTTTAAGGGCAGCCTCAACATCTTCAATCTTCTTGGTTAAAGCGGCTTTTTCTGTGGCCCAATCAGCCCGTTCCTTCTTGAAGCCCTCCTTCAGCTGCTCCATGCTGCTTAAAGCGCTGGTTAGCTCCTCCTTTGCCTTGGAGGTTTCAGCTTGTTGGGTTTTCAAGTTCTCCTGAAGGTCGGCAACTTGGTTTTCTTTGGCCCTTAGTTCAGCCTGCATTCCGACAGTTATACGGTTTAACAAATCATGTGAACAATGAAGTACCGAACACATAACAAGTTATGCACTTTGTACTTGGGGGCTAATGCCTATTTGATCTACAGCTATCAGTTAAATGTCAAGTCCCAAGCTCAATACAAGTATTCAACTTGGCACTTGGGGGCTAATGCCTATTTGATCTACAACTATCAGTTAATTGTCAAGTCCCAAGCTCAATACAAGTATTCAACTTGGCACTTGGGGGCTAATGGCTATTTGCTCTGATAAATTTCTAATGCCACGGTATGAAGATTAAAGTCTCGGTTTCACTACATCAAGTTGAACCGACCCTTGGGGGCTATATCAATGAATTTTGGAGCATGGAATTTTTTATGTCAAGACCCGATTCAACTATAATAGGTTGAACCGGCCCTTGGGGGCTACAATGGTGATAAGTAGGAACAAACTCATGGAAGTTACCTCAAGTTTCTCTTTCACCAGCTTTACCAGATTAGCTTCATAATCACGGCTAGTATATAGCCGGTTCAAATATCCAGAATGCACATCTTGGGCGCTTAGAGCGGTATATGTCGCCAGGTCAACATCCCACTTGCCTTTACTCATGGCAGAAAATTCTTCTTTGGCAGTATGCTTGGCAAAAGCGACGGGATTCCCCGGCTCTGAACGACCAATGCCAGTGATTACGACCTCATCATCCTTAGACTCGCCGGTTTGTACTGGCGCAGTCGGTTTATCGGCAGGTTTGGAGGGACTGGTGGATCTCTCAATCCGGATGGGGCTGGCAGGCTGGTCAGCGGGACCAGAGGTGTTAACAAAACCTTCTTCAGCAGGAATTACTTCATTTTGCATCAGCGGGTCACTGGCCACATCTTCCTGAATGACCGCTTCAACATTTGGGGTGGCACTCGGTTCACGAGCAGTTTCCTCTTCAGACGGTTTATCCAGGCGGGCTTTTTTGCTCGGCTTCGGTTTAGCCCTGAAAAGATATGCAGAGTTAAAAACGGTTTATGTTGCAAGATAAAACACCAGGAACCGTATGATAAGTACAAGTTTTACCCAAGAACGGTTTTTAGTGGAGGCAGCTGGGTGCCAGTTGACTCGCCAGAGGATGAGTGATAAGTAACCTGATAATCGGAGTCAGATGGGTTAAGCGGTTGACGAAAACAGCCCGCTTTAGGACGAATACTGACAAGCAAATTAGAGACCTCTGAACGACGTCTCCGAACCGGATTGTTCGATAAACCGGCGGAGGTAACTACCTGACCGCTGTGTCGAGTTGTGCGGCGCACCTCATGCAGTTGGGTCTTCATAAGAAAGTTGGGATCCAAATAAGCAAGAGGATGAGAAAATTTAACTTTGCGGTTTGCCTGACGGATTTTATGTGAAGGCGGAAGGCTTGAATCAGAGGAAAGAACAATTACCTCTACATCGTCAGCATGGCTAGCTTCGGCTTCATCCTGACAAATATCATTATCAATAAGGTGTATAAAAAGTAAACCGAGGGAATCAAGTTCTGCCTCAAGGTCCGGATTACCCACATCGTCATCAGCGGGTGGATCAGAGGAGGCAGTGGTTCTCCTTTTATGAGCAGACTTCTTAACGACCTTGATCTTAGGCCGGGATGGTCTGTCCGGTTTTTCGGCTTTCTCTTGCGGGATTTTCTTGCTCCAAAACGGATCATTGCCCTGCATCAAACAGATATCGGATCAGTAATAGACAAGTACAATAGTATCAAAGCTACTACAAAGGAAAAATGCAGACTTACGGCTGGCGGTTTGTTGGTGGCACAAAAAGGAAGCAGGCCGGTACGAGCGCAGACGTGCTCCGGTTCGTTCAAAATTTTCTTCACAGCTTCTGTGACTTCTTCATCTGTAAGCTGGATGTTTACATGCCGCAGCGGATCGTCAACACTGCCCGTATATTCACACATCAAACCGGAGCGTTGGCTGAGGGGCAGTATACTCCAGGATATCCAGCAACGGGCAAGATCAACTCCAGTTAAACCGTTGGCCATGAAAGCTCTGAGCTTGGACAATTGGGGAGCATACTTACTCCTCTCTTTGCCAGTCAACCTCTGAGGAAAGGGGTGAGTGTTGCTAAGCCGTTCCGGACGGAGACCAGGCAATGGATTCTCTTCAGCAGGGGAGGTGTCTTTGCAATAGAACCAGGAATTATTCCACTCTTGGGGATGACTGTGCAGTTTCGCATGAGGATAAGTGACTTCTTTCCTTTTTTGAATCGCCATGCCACCCAGTTCCATATTGGGGCCATCAGTAAACTCTGTACGACGGTTCAAGTGAAAGCAGTCTCGGAACAACTCAACTGTGGGTTCCTCTTGGAAGTACACTTCGCAAAGCACTTGGAAGTAGCATATATTGGTAACAGAGTTGGGACCGATATCTTGTGGGCGCAGTTGAAAATTGGCTAAGACATCCCGATAAAACTTTGAACCGGGCGGACTAAAGCCCCGGGCCAGGTGATCCGCAAAAACAACAACCTCTCCCTCTTCAGGGGTGGGAGGACATTCTGTGCCTGGGACTCTCCAGTGGATGGTGTTTTTACTGTTTAAAGCGCCGGTTAGAACTAAGTTGTTCAGCTGTGTTTCCGTAACACGAGAAGGAACCCAGTAGCACTCATATATTTGCTTGGCCATGAGGAAATCTACAAGACAAGTGGTTCCGGTTCAAGTATATGTTTGTTAAACCGGATGCATATCTATTTAAACCGAAGGCAGTCCTATCTAAACCGGAGTTATGCAAGGTGGCAACGTCTGACGGTTCAACAAGGGGACTAATGATATATACTGGTTCATTACATTTTCTACGCCAAAGTTAAACCGCCGGATCTGAACATTGAAAGCAATTGAGGGTGTATAAATACAGAAACAGATTTCACAAGATTTCTCTACAGCGATGGATCTAAAGCCAGTTCATAAAAAGGAAAATATTTAAAAGCTTAAGGCGGAACAATATTGATTCAAAGAGCAGAAAGGTTATTTGGATCTATGAACTTAAGTATGAATCTACAAGACGAATGCTAAAGGCCGATTGGTAATCACAGTAGGGTTTTCTTGGATCTATCCAGAGGTATGAGCAGGAGTATGAACAGCGAGCAAGAACACTGCAAGAACATGAAACCCTAGTACAGATCTAGGTTGATAAAAGCAGAGGTCTTACCGGAGCTTGGGGAGACGCGGAAGGACGCCACGGTTTTCTGGTATGGTCAGGTTGATGCAGCGGCCCAAGATGATGCAGAGGTCAGCAGCGGCGGCGGAGCTCCGAGGCTGGCGACGCGAAGAAGACGAAGAGAAAGGGGATGAAGGGGAATAAAGGAAATGACTCCTCGGCCCTATTTATGAGGCAAAGGACATGTGTCAGGTGTGCGAATCCAGGAGCCACAAATTTCGGAAGCGGAGTTGTTGCCTCGATTATTGCGGGTCTGTTAAACAAAGAAGGCATCATAAAAGCTAGCTTCATGATGACGTCATGCCGGTTTACAGCAACCAAAGAAGATGATGACACGATGGTTCAACAAATACAGATGAAGACAAAGATTTTGGCTAAGGATTGACATGAACCCGTTCAAATCAATCTGGGGCCTAATGTTGAGGATATTACTACTGGGCGTAAACCGGCCTACCTGGGCCGGGTTAACTTCATCAGTAGTCCAAAGGTGTTAAAGCCCAAAGGCTAGACAAAGGCCCAAGGCCATAGTCGGTTCAGTATCTATAGCCGTAAACCGGCGTGTATATAAACTTGTATTATAAGTTAGGAATAGGGAGAGACCAACCCGGATACGAGTATAAACCGGAGATTGGGACTCTATGAACTGACGGGTGTCACCCGTGTATATAAGGGGACGACCCGATAGCGGTTCAGGGACAGACAACCATAACTCGAGGCCTAGGCGAAGCTTGTTTGCTCCCTAGTCATCGAAACCCCATCAATTCCATCACAAACTAGACGTAGGCTTTTACCATCATCGAAGGGGCCGAACTAGTATAAACTCCCTGTGTCCCTTTGTCCGCTTTAACCCCTTCGAGTTAACCCGTTGCGATGGCTCCACGACTAAGTCCTTTTGCTAGGACATCTACCGTGACAAACCCACGACAGTTATGTTTCCTAGCCATAGTCATGTGTTGTCATTTGATGAACGGGATCACATCATTAGAGAATGATGTGATGGACAAGACCCATCTGTTAGCTTACCACTATGATCGTTTAGTTTGTTGCTATTGTTTTCATCATGACTTATACATGTTCCCACTAGTAGAAAACCGGCCTTTTGTCCCGGTTCATAAGGGCCTTTAGTCCCGGTTCCTGAGACGGGACTAAAGGGTCGTTACTAATACCCTCACCCTTTAGTCCCGGTTCAAACCAGAACCGGGACAGATGGGCCTCCACGTGACCTGTGCGCCGAGCCCAGGCAGGAGGGCCTTTGGTCCCGGTTGGTGGCACCAACCGGGACCAATAGACCTCCACGCATCAGCATTTCTGTGGCTGGGGTTTTTGGTTTTTTTTAAAGGGGGGGGGGGATTGGGGGGTTAATTTAGGTATTTCATATATTGTGTTAGATAGCTAATTAATAGAGAGAAGTGTCCTCTCTTATGTCCGTGCTTGGTCGACGCTACGTACTATACATACGTATAGAGAGGACTAGGCACGCTAACTAGCTAGTAAGCAAACGAAGGAAACAGAAGATCGTCATGAACATATATGCATACAGAGAGAAGTGATATCGACCACCTCTCCTTATCCGAGAGATTGGTCGAACAACAAGTTCTCTATATCTATCGTCCGACACTACCGGCTACATATATACAATAATTATCTTTTACAAATATAATCTCTTAAATTATGGACGCATGGTCCACATAGTATTCTCTGTCTTCAGTGATCGCGTGGTCAAGAAAGAATGCCGTCAATTCCTCTTGAATTTCTCGCATGCGATCTGGTTCTAGGAGTTCATCCCGCTGCCGAAACATCTAATTTGAAGAAGGGTGTCAATACATATATATATGAATGAATGAAACTCAACACAAATGATGGTAATAAACAAAAATTGTGAATATTATTTCTTACGCACTTCATATTGTTTGTCAGAGTAGCCCCGCTCACAGGTCGTGTGGCGGATGGACTCGCAGACGTAGTATCCACAGAAATCATTCCCTTGTTCCTGCCACAACCACTTTACAAGAAATAGAGGTAAATCAAACAGATAAGCAAGAATGCCAAATGGTATTGATGAAACTAGCGCTTGAATCAATAGCTAGGAGACACGCGGAACATGGTACTATAGTACTTACTTTCGGTTATCTAAATTCCAGCTCCTTCGGCAGTCCCGGGGATTTTGTGCTGAATTTTCTCCAAACCCTGCCAGACAAAAGAAAACAATTACTTGATATCAGGAAATGAACAAATTTGCTGATATGGTGGATAATGATCGATTTAACTTACTTCTTGAGGATTTCAGTCATGTCCGCATACTCCTGGGGATCTTTTCGTCTCGAGTCCAAGACAGTTACTACTCCCTGCTCAAGTCTAATCTCCAGGAGAATATAGTGGAAACTGCGCACGCATGCATAACTCATCAATTACATTACTATAACCTGGACTAATATATAAGGGAAACCGAATATGCACAAGACAACACTCACTTGAAGTTGTAAGGAAAGAGTATTATATGTTTGTGTTCATTTATTTTGAATGATCGTAGCAAGTTGGCCTCGGTTTCTGCGGCATGATCTTTAACCTGAACTGCATCTATGAGATTTGTGTTAATGAACCCAATATCACTGATTTGTCTTTTCTTCAATTTGGCGATCTTCAGTCTGCATAATATAGTGAGGATAATTATAAATACATGCAATGAAAGAGCTGAGCTATATAGAGAGACTTAATGACAGAAGTAGTAGTACTTACACACAGTAGCAGGTGACTGTTGCTTTATCGAGGGCCAATTGATTGAAAAACTGAAAGAACTCCTCAAATGGAACATGCAATAGTTCAATTCCAACGAGGTCATGCTCCTTTTTAACTCTCAGATACAAAGTATTCCTCCCCCAGACTCTCTGCAGGTTTTCATGTACCAATCATGCAATCTTCGCATCATCGTTGATAGAGATCTTTCATCTTTGACGAGAGGCTTCCCGTACTCGTATCTGTGTATCTGCACGTCCAGGAAATCATAATGTACATCGTCGGGCAGGTAATCGTCAAGATTGTTATAACCGGGCACCATCCTCGGATCGACGCTAGGCACCTTGAGCGGGGGGCACGATTGCTTTGCTTGTTCGCCGAGCTGGGCAATTTGTTTCCCAGCTCATCGTTCTTTCATCCTTTGATCACTGACAGTACTTCCCGACCGCTCTGCTTCGGGAAATGCCTTTCCAATAATGCGCTCATAGTTGCCTTTCAGCGGAGAGTTGGGTGGTTTTGCCAGTTCAGCCAGAGTGCGCTTCACTTTCACCTGATCTACCTTCTCCTTCGGAGGTGGATGTCTCTGTGCTTTAAACCCTTGAAACCAGTCATCCTTCTCGGTTCGCGCGATCTTCGCGTTCTCCTCCGGGCTCATCTCGTATGGTAACTTCTCTGGAGTCTTCAGAGAAGGACCGAATCTGTATGTCCTCCCGCCTCTGGCTGTACTGCTAGACGCCAGCAGAGAAGACGGAGCGGCAGTCTTCTTTACTTGCTTATGAGGTGGAGGAGAAGGACTACGACGCCCCGGAGCAGCTGCCGGAGTGGCGGCGGGTCTCTTCCGCCCTTGCTGACGAGGCGGAGAAGGAGTAGGCTGGTTGCTCGGGCGCGCCAGCGCAGGCGGAGAAGGAGGCGGACTGCCGCCACGCGCCGGAGAAGGAGCCGGCCGAGGTCCCTAATCGTCACTCGCCGGAGGAGGAGGCGGTGGAGGAGGCGGAGTGCCCTGACTCACCGGAGGAGGAGGAGGAGGCGGAGGCGTCCAGTTTGGAAGGTTGATGAGCTCCTTCCGCCATAGGCATGGAGTCTTCAGAGCAGAACCCAGCCGAGTCTCCCCTTCTCCGGTAGGGTGGTCAAGCGGGAGGTCCTCAAATCCCTCCGTTATTTCATCCACCATCACCTTAGCATATCCTTCTGGAATCGGCTGGCAGTGAAAAGTTGCGTCGGGTTCATTAGGAAACACAGAGCCAACAGCCGCCTTGACCTTCATATTCATCCATTGCGTCATAAGGTGGCAAATTTGAGCCTCCGTGATAGCATCCATGGGATAGCTGGCAGGAGCCGTCAAGACAAGCTCCGGCTGAAGCAGCTCGGTGGAAGCCACGCTGCTTCTCCGCTGAGATGGCGGGGTAGCTTCAGGGGAAGCTTCGGCAGTTCGTTTGCTGCGATTTGCTTCTCGTTCCTCTATCCCGAGTACCCTTGCTTTAAGCGCCTGCAGTTCGGACTGCTGCACTTTCTTCCTCCTCTCCTGGCTTTTGTAACGGCCTGCGTCCGGAAACCCAGCCCTCCACGGAATGGAGCCTGGTGTGCCTCGTGTCCGTCCAGGGTGCTCAGGATTCCGGAGGGCCGATGTGAGCTCATCGTTCTCTTTGTCTTGAAGGAACGTCCCTTTCTGCGTTGCAGCGATATAGTACCGAAGCTTCTTCAGGGGTATGTCAGGTTGCTCGTCCGTCCAAACGCACTTCCCTGTTACAGGGTCCAAGGTTCCGCCAGCCCCGAAGAACCAAGTCCGGCAACGGTCTAGCCAGCTCATTGTCTTTGGTTCGATCCCTTTTCCAACCAGATCATTCTCATCCTTGGCCCACTTAGGCCGGGCTACGAGGTAGCCACCTGACCCCGTGCGATGGTGAAGCTTCTTCTTCGTAGCATTTTTCTTGTTTGCCGTCGACATCTTCTGACTCTTTTCCGATGTCTTCTGGGCCACAAATGCAGGCCAGTCATCTCTGATCTTCTCATATATGCCCTTGAATTCTGGTGTCTCTTTTTTCTCGACAAACCTATTCAGGTCTTTCTTCCACCTCCTGAATAGGTCTGCCATCCTCTTAAGAGCAAAAGACTTGATTAATTGCTCTTTAACTGGCTTCTCCGGATCATCCTCTGGCGGTAGGGTGAAATTTGTCTTCAGCTCATTCCAAAGATCATTTTTCTGCATATCATTGACGTAAGACACCTCAGGGTCTTCAGTAGCCGGCTTCAACCATTGTTGGATGCTGATCAGGATCTTGTCCCTAACCAGAACCCCGCACTGAGCAACAAATGCCTTCTTTGTTCGGATGGGTTCAATAGGTTGGCCGTCGGGCGCGATTGCTATGATCTCAAACCTTTCATCCGAGCTCAACTTTTTCTTCGGGCCTCGTCTCTTTACCTCAGTTGTGCTCGATCCGGAGGGCTAGAAAAAAGAACAAAGACTTAATTAATATGTGTACATACCAAAACAATGAATGCATCAATTAGCTAGTCAGCACAGGCTTAACTAATATATATACCTGGCCGGACTCGGTTCGGTCACCGGAGCCGTCATCACGGTCTCCTTCTTGCACCGGCATTGGGTCACCGGAGCCGTCCTCATGTTCTTATTCTTGCACCAGCATTAGGTCACCGGAGCCATCTTCACCCTCTCCTTCCAGACCATCGGTGTCGTTGAGAAACAACGAGACAGCATCACTTCCTTCTGTGATTATGTCCCTCAACAACGCCTCTTTTTCTTCGTTGTCTCGGGCGGTGTCCATAGTTTCTACAAATATTTACAACATGGCAATTACTATTAAAACATGACAAATGGATATATTAGTGGCAAACGTAGAACTAGCTAGCTAATCATAGTAAGGAATCATATATATTAATTAGTGGCCTCGACGCTGCTTCTCTAGGGTTTGGGGTGGCCTCGACAACGCTTCAAGGGTTTGGGGTGGCCTCGAGAACGCTTCAAGGAGGGGGTAATATCGACCCCCCCCCCCACGTGTTGAAGCTATCGGGAGGGGGTATATCGACAACGACGACACTACATCTATGTCCTTGACGACCCTCGTTCCCGATAAAAAAAAGAGGAATAAGAACAAAAAAAAGAGGAGAAGAAAGAATAGAGGAGAAGAACTCCTCTATTGTTTCTTCTCCTCTTTTTCCTTCTTCTTCCTCTTCTTTTTTTATCCTCTTCGTCTCTCATGTTCGAGAGGATCTCCGAGGGGTCGGGAGGTTGCCTAGTGCTGAGCGATCCTCGACCCCTCGAACCCTCGACCCTAGTTCCCGACCCTCGACCCCTCGGCGATCCTCGACACCCTCGTTCCTTTCCTAGGTAGATATATAAAACTTTTCTAAAAATGTAGATATATAAAACTTTTCTAAAAATGTAACTTTTGCATATACACATGGAAAAAATGTTATTGGGGAGGGGGTATATCGACCCCCCCCCCCGACCCTCTCTTCCTTCTTATTCCTTCTTCCTTCTTCCTTCTTCCTCTTTTCTTCTCCAACACAAAACACATCTCATCTCATCTCATTTCATCCAAAAATAATTCTTTGCATATGAACATTTTTTTACATATTAATGAGCATATGAACATACATATCACCAAAAATAGACCTTTTTCTTGGTAACAAAAAAAATGCAAAAACGAGCATTATACAGCATATATAGAGCATTATACAGTGAACATACATACATACATACATACATACAGTGAGCATATACAGAGCATTATACGGCGACGGCGACGATGGTTGGCGGTGGCGCGCGCTTACGGATGACGTGCGGGGACGGCAATGAGAAGGAAAGGGGAGGAGGCAGGGGCTCACAGCGCGGGGAGTGGTCGAGGTCGCCGGCCGGAATTGGTGCGGTGGCGGATGAACGGCCTCGGGGACGGGTCGCGGGAGCCGACGTGGTGCTTCCCCGCAGCGACGGTGACGACGAGCGTGGGCGACGGCGACGGCGATGACGGGCGCGGGCGACGATGACGGCGTCGGCGAGGGCTGCGCAGGCGGCTTCGGGGCAGCCTGGCGGCGACGGGGCAGGGGCGACGACAGGGGCGCGCGGACGGCGCCTAGGCGGCGGGCGGCGTCGGGGCAGCGGACGACGTTGATCTAGGCAGCCTGGCGGCGTCGATGAGCTCGGCGTCGTCGGGCGGGCCGGGGGCAACAGGCGATGAGTTCGTCAAATTTTCCTAAGTGCTACTTATATACCCAGGCCATTGGTCCCGGTTGGTGCTATGACCCGGGACTAATGCCACCCTTTAGTCCCGGTTGGTGCCACCAACCGGGACCAAAGGTCCCTTTTCAGCAGCCCAAAGGGCGGGAAGCGGTGGCCTTTGGTCCCGGTTGGTGGCACCAACCGGGACTAAAGGGTGGCATTAGTCCCGGGTCGTAGCACCAACCGGGACGAATGCCCACCTTTAGCCCCGATTGGAGCCAACAACCGGGAGCAAAGGCCTGTGCTGCCCCGAACTCAAATATTTAGTCCCACCTCGCTAGTTGAGAGGGAGGCGCACCTGTTTATAAGGTGCGGTGTGCCATCCCTCTCGAGCTCCTCTCTAAAGCAGGCTTTCGGGCCTAACACTGCAATCTGTGCCTATGGGCCTACTGGGCCTCCCGCGGGCCTGAATCCTGGCCCATGGTAGGGTTTCTAGTCGTATTCAGGCCGTTGGGGCCCAGTAGGTGGCACTTTTTTTGTTTTTCTGTTTTTTTGTTTCTACTTAGAACTAAATACTTATTGTTGCTATATTTAATTTTTTTTCTAGTTTTTTTGTTTTGTTTTCGGCATTATTTATTTTCTTTTGTTTCTTGCTTTATTTTTTAATTCATTTAGCTTTTAGTTTTAGAAAAATTATAAACTTTCTGTTAGTGCCATTAGTTTTCAAATTTGAAAACACTTTTTTAGTTTTTTTGTTTTCTTTGTTGCTTTATTTATTTTATTTGGTTTCTTGCTTTATTTTTTTAATTCTTTTTGCTTTTAGGTTAGCAAAATTATAAACTTTCTGTTAGTGCCATTAGTTTTAGCAAAAATATAAACTTTTTGTTAGTGCCATTAGTTTTCAGATTTGAATAGTTAAAATTTGAACATAGATGCACCTATAGAGAAAATTTGACCTAAATTCATAGTTTTCAAATGAACTCTGAAAAAGTTGGCATAGCATACTCGTTTGTTACAAATTTGGCATGGTATCATCATAATAGTTGTGGGAGAAAGTCTTCACTTTTTCTTCGCTTGTGTCATTTGCTTATTGCGCCATAACCATGGATAATCTTCATCGTTTATCAGGATGCTTGGGTCAGCCTTGACATTGAAGGGAGGAATTTCATGAAACCTTTCATAATCTTCAGATATGTCTGTCTTGCCCTCCACTCCCAGGATGTCCCTTTTTCCTGAAAGAACTATGTGGCGCTTTGGCTCATCGTATGATGTATTCGTTTCCTTATCTTTTCTTTTTCTCTGTCTGGTAGACATGTCCTTCACATAGATAACCTGTGCCACATCATTGGCTAGGACGAACGGTTTGTCAGTGTACCCAAGATTTTCCAGATCGACTGTTGTCATTCCGTACTGTGGGTCTACATGTACCCCGCCTCCTGACAGATTGACCCATTTGCACTTAAACAAAGGGACCTTAAAATCTTGTCCGTAGTCAAGTTCCCATATGTCCACTATGTAACCATAATATGTGTCCTTTCCCTTCTCGGTTGTTGCATCAAAGCGGACACCGCTGTTTTGGTTGGTGCTCTTTTGATCTTGGTCAATCGTGTAAAATGTATTCCCATTTATCTTGTATCCTTTGTAAATCAATACAGTCAAAGATGGTCCCCTGGACAACAAGTACAACTCATCACAAACAGTGTTGTCACCTCTGAGACGTCCTTCCAACCAACTGCTGAAAGTCCTAATGTGTTCACATGTAATCCAGTCGTCGCACTGCTCCGGGTGTTTGGAGCGCAGACTATTCTTGTGTTCATCGACATACGGGGTCACCAAGGTAGAGTTCTGTAGAACTGTGTAGTGTGCTTGAGACCAAGAATGCCCGTCCCTACATATTATTGAGTCCGCTCCTAGCGTGCCTTTTCCAGTCAGTCCCCCCTCATACCGCGATTTAGGGAGACCTATCTTCTTCAGGCCAGGAATGAAGTCAACACAAAACCCAATGACATCCTCTGTTTGATGGCCCATGGAGATGCTTCCTTCTGGCCTAGCGCGGTTACGGACATATTTCTTTAGGACTCCCATGAACCTCTCAAAGGGGAACGTATTGTGTAGAAATACGGGTCCCAGAACGACAATCTCGTCGACTAGATGAACTAGGACATGCGTCATGATATTGAAGAAGGATGGTGGGAACACCAGCTCGAAACTGACAAGACATTGCGCCACATCACTCCTTAGCCTTGGTACCATTTCTGGATCGATCACCTTCTGAGAGATTGCATTGAGAAATGCACATAGCTTCATAATGGCTAATCGGACGTTTTCCGGTAGAAGCCCCCTCAATGCAACCGGAAGCAGTTGCGTCATAATCATGTGGCAGTCATGAGACTTTAGGTTCTGGAACTTTTTCTCTGGGATATTTATTATTCCCTTTATATTCGACGAGAAGCCAGTCGGGACCTTCATACTGAGCAGGCATTCAAAGAAGATTTCTTTCTCATCTTTTGTAAGAGTGTAGCTGGCACGACCTTCATATTGCTTCTGAGGCATGCCGTCTTTTTCGTGCAAACGTTGCAGGTCCTCCCGTGCCTCAGGTGTATCTTTTGTCTTTCCATACACGCCCAAGAAGCCTAGCAGGTTCACGCAAAGGTTCTTCGTCACATGCATCATGTCGATTGAAGAGCGGACCTCTAGGTCTTTCCAGTAGGGTAGGTCCCAAAATATAGATTTCTTCTTCCACATGGGTGCGTGTCCCTCAGCGTCATTCGGAACAACTACTGCGCCGGGACCCTTTCCAAAGATTATGTGTAAATCATTGACCATAGCATGTACGTGATCACCGGTACGCATGGCGGGCTTCTTCCGGTGATCTGCCTCGCCTTTGAAATGCTTGCCTTTCTTTCGACATTGATGGTTGGTCGGAAGAAATCGACGATGGCCCAGGTACACATTCTTCCTGCATTTGTCCAGGTATATACATTCAGTGTCATCTAAACAGTGTGTGCATGCGTGGTATCCTTTGTTTGTCTGTCCTGAAAGGTTACTGAGAGCGGGCCAATCGTTGATGGTCACGAACAGCAACGCCTTTAGGTTAAATTCCTCCTGTCCGTGCTCATCCCACGTACGTACACCGTTTCCATTCCACAGCTGTAAAAGTTCTTCAACTAATGGCCTTAGGTACACATCAATGTCGTTGCCGGGTTGCTTAGGGCCTTGGATGAGAATTGGCATCATAATGAACTTCCGCTTCATGCACATCCAAGGAGGAAGGTTATACATACAGAGAGTGACCGGCCAGGTGCTGTGATTGCTGCTCTGCTCCCCAAAAGGATTAATGCCATCCGCGCTTAAAGCAAACCATACGTTCCTTGGGTCCTTTGCAAACTCATCCCAGTACTTTCTCACGATTTTTCTCCACTGCGACCCGTCAGCGGGTGCTCTCAACTTCCCGTCTTTCTTACGGTCCTCACTGTGCCATCGCATCGACTTGGCATGATTTCCGTTTCTAAATAGACGTTTCAACCGTGGTATTATAGGAGCATACCACATCACCTTCGCAGGAACCCTCTTCCTGTGGGGCTCGCTGTGAACATCACCAGGGTCATCTCGTCTGATCTTATCCTGCAATGCACCGCATACGGGGCATGCGTTCAGATCCTTGTATGCACCGTGGTATAGGATGCAGTCATTAGGGCATGCATGTATCTTCTCCACCTCCAATCCTAGAGGGCATACGACCTTCTTTGCTGCGTATGTACTGTCGGGCAATTCGTTATCCTTTGGAAGCTTCTTCTTCAATATTTTCAGTAGCTTCTCAAATCCTTTGTCAGGCACAGCATTCTCTGCCTTCCACTTCAGCAATTCCAGTACGGTACCAAGCTTTGCGTTGCCATCTTCGCAATTGGGGTACAACCCTTTTTTGTGATCCTCTAACATGCGATCGAACTTCAGCTTCTCCTTTTGACTTTCGCATTGCGTCCTTGCATCGACAATGACCCGATGGAGATCATCATCATCGGGCACATCGTCTGGTTCCTCTTGATCTTCAGCAGCTTCACCCGTTGCAGCATCATTGGGCACATCGTCTGGTTCCTCTTGATCTTCACCAGCTCCCCCCGTTGCAGCATCACGGTATTCAGGGGGCACGTAGTTGTCATCATACTCTTCTTCGTCGTCGTCTTCCATCATAACCCCTATTTCTCCGTGCCTCGTCCAAACATTATAGTGTGGCATAAAACCCCTATAAAGCAGGTGGGTGTGAAGGATTTTCCGGTCAGAGTAAGACTTTGTATTCCCACAATCAGGGCATGGACAACACATAAAACCATTCTGCTTGTTTGCCTCAGCCGCATCGAGAAACTCATGCACGCCCTTAATGTACTCGGAGGTGTGTCTGTCACCATACATCCATTGCCGGTTCATCTGCATGCATTATATATACTTAAGTGTCCAAATTAATAGAAGTTCATCATCACATTAAAAGAAAAGTACATACATAGTTCTCATCTAACAACATATAGCTCTCCAGAGCATCTAATTAATTAAACCATACATTGAAACTATGTAAAACATTTTAATGCGAAAACAAAGGCGATCATAATTGCAACCAAGGTAACAATTGATCCAATGGCATAATGATACCAAGCCTCGGTATGAATGGCATATTTTCTAATCTTTCTAATCTTCAAGCGCATTGCATCCATCTTGATCTTGTGATCATCGACGATATCCGCAACATGCAACTCCAATATCATCTTCTCCTCCTCAATTTTTTTTATTTTTTCCTTCAAGAAATTGTTTTCTTCTTCAACTAAATTTAACCTCTCGACAATAGGGTCGGTCGGAATTTCCGGTTCACATACATCCTAGATAAATAAAATCTATGTCACGTTGGTCCGCATAATTTTCATAAACAATAAATGAACCAATAGTTATAAAGATTAATATATATACCACATCCGAATCATAGACAGGACGAGGGCCGACAGGGGCGGATACCAAAACCATCGCACTATATAAGATGCAATAATAAAAGTAAGAAAATGATACAAGTATCTATCTAAACATACAAGTAACAATATTTTTCCTTTCAGAAAGAAGATAAGAACAAGAGGCTCACCACGGTGGTGTCGGTGATGAGATCGGCGCGGGTGATCGACGGCGGTGAAGACGGGGGTGGGGCGTGACGGACTGCTAAATCTAGACAAATCTCGAGGAAAATGGAGCTTTGAGGTCGAGCTTCAAGAGGAGAAAGCTTAGCTAGTGTGGCTTGGGCATTTCATCGAACACCTCATGTGCATAGGAGGTGAGCTAGAGCACCACAAACCCCTCCCCTCGCCGGCCCAGAAAAATAGAGCACTGGAGTGCTCTGCTCGCGGGCGAGGGTATATAAAGGCAGCACTATTGGTCCCGGTTCGTGGCATGAACCGGGACTAAAGGGGAGCCTTTGGTCCCGGTTCAGGCCACCAACCGGGACCAATGGTGGTGGGCCAGGAGCAAGGCCCATTGGTCCCGGTTCGTCCCACCAACCGGGACCAAAAGGTCTAGACGAACCGGGACCAATGGCCCACGTGGCCCGGCCGGCCCCCCTGGGCTCACGAACCGGGTCCAATGCCCCCATTGGTCCCGGTTCTAGATTGAACCGGGACTAATGGGTTGACCCGGCCTGGACCGTTGCCCCCTTTTCTACTAGTGTCCTCTGACTATGAGATTATGCAACTCCCGAATACCGGAGGAACACTTAGTGTGCTATCAAACGTCGCAACATAACTAGGTGATTATAAAGATGCTCTACAGGTGCCTCGATGGTATTTATTGAGTTGGCATAGATCGAGATTAGGATTTGTCACTCAATTGTCGAAGAGGTATCTCTGGGCCCTCTCGATAATGCACATCACTATAAGCCTTGCAACCAATGTGACTAATGAGTTAGTTGCGGGATGATGCATTATGGAACGAGTAAAGAGACTTGCCGGTAACAAGATTGAACTAGGTATGGTGATACTGACGATCGAATCTCGGGCAAGTAACATACCGATGACAAAGGGCGCAACGTATGTTGTTATGCAATTTGACCGATAAAGATCTTCGTAGGTATGTTACTTGCCCGAGATCTTTGTCACCGGTATGTTACTTGCCCGAGATTCGATCATCGGTATCTCAATACCTAGTTCAATCTTGTTACCGGCAAGTCTCTTTACTCGTTCCGTAATACATCATCCCGCAACTAACTCATTAGTTGCAATGCTTGCAAGGCTTAAGTGATGTGCATTACCGAGAGGGCCTAGAGATACCTCTGCGACAATCGGAGTGACAAATCCTAATCTCAAAATACGCCAACCCAACAAGTACCTTTGGAGACACCTGTAGAGCACCTTTATAATCACCCAGTTACGTTGTGACGTTTGGTAGCACACAAAGTGTTCCTCCGGTAAACGGGAGTTGCATAATCTCATAGTCATAGGAACATGTATAAGTCGTGAAGAAAGCAATAGCAACATATTAAGCGATCATGTGCTAAGCTAACGGAATGGGTTATGTCAATCACATCATTCTCCTAATGAGGTGATCCCGTTAATCAAATGACAACCCATGTCATTGGCTAGGAAACTTAACCATCTTTGATCAACGAGCTAGTTAAGTAGAGGCATACTAGTGACACTCTGTTTGTCTATGTATTCACACATGTATTATGTTTCCGGTTAATACAATTCTAGCATGAATAATAATCATTTATCACGATATAAGGAAATAAATAATAACTTTATTATTTCCTCTAGGGCATATTTCCTTCAGTCTCCCACTTGCACTAGAGTCAATAATCTAGCTTACACAGTAATGATTCTAACACCCATGGAGCCTTGGTGCTGATCATGTTTTGCTCATGGAAGAGGCTTAGTCAACGGGTTTGAAACATTCAGATCCGTATGTATCTTGCAAATTTCTATGTCTCCCACCTGGACAAGATCCCGGATGGAATTGAAGCGTCTCTTGATGTGCTTGGTTCTCTTGTGAAATCTGGATTCCTTCGCTAAGGCAATTGCTCCAGTATTGTCACAAAAGATTTTCATTGGACCCGATGCACTAGGTATGACACCTAGATCGGATATGAACTCCTTCATCCAGACTCCTTCATTTGCTGCTTCCGAAGCAGCTATGTACTCCGCTTCACACGTAGATCCCGCCACGACGCTTTGTTTAGAACTGCACCAACTGACAGCTCCACCGTTCGATGTAAACATGTATCCGGTTTGTGATTTAGAATCATCCGGATTAGTGTCAAAGCTTGCATCAACATAACCATTTACGATGAGCTCTTTGTCACCTCCATAAACGAGAAACATATCCTTAGTCCTTTTCAGGTACTTCAGGATGTTCTTGACCGCTGTCCAGTGATCCACTCCTGGATTACTTTGGTACCTCCCTGCTAGACTTATAGCAAGGCACACATCAAGTCTGGTACACAGCATTGCATACATGATAGAGCCTATGGGTGAAGCATAGGGAACATCTTTAATTTTCTCTCTATCTTTTGCAGTGGTCGGGCATTGAGTCTTGCTCAATTTCACACCTTGTAACATAGGCAAGAACCCTTTATTTGCTTAATCCATTTTGAACTTCTTCAAAACTTTGTCAAGGTATGTGCTTTGTCAAAGTCCAGTTAAGCGTCTTGATCTATCTCTATAGATCTTAATGCCCAATATGTAAGCAGCTTCACCGAGGTCTTTCATTGAAAAACTCTTATTCAAGTATCCCTTTATGCTATCCAGAAATTCTATATCATTTCCAATCAGCAATATGTCATCCACATATAATATCAGAAATGCTACAGAGCTCCCACTCACTTTCTTGTAAATACAGGCTTCTCCAAAAGTCTGTACAAAACCAAATGCTTTGATCACACTATCAAAGCGTTTATTCCAACTCCGAGAGGCTTGCACCAGTCCATAAATGGATCACTGGAGCTTGCACACTTTGTTAGCTCCCTTTGGATCGACAAAACTTTCCGGTTGCATCATATACAACTCTTCTTTCAGAAATCAATTCAGGAATGCAGTTTTGACATCCATCAGCCAAATTTCATAATCATAAAATGCCTCAATTGCTAACATGATTCGGACAGACTTAAGCATCGCTACGGGTGAGAAGGTCTCATCGTAGTCAATCCCTTGAACTTGTCGAAAACCTTTCGCAACAAGTCGAGCTTTGTAGACAGTAACATTATCGTCGGCGTCAGTCTTCTTCTTGAAGATCCATTTATTCTCAATTGATTGCCGATCATCGGGCAAGTCAACCAAAGTCCACACTTTGTTCTCATACATGGATCATCAGATTTCATGGCTTCAAGCCATTTTGCAGAATCTGGGCTCACTATCGCTTCTTCATAGTTCGTAGGTTCATCATGATCTAGTAGAATGTTTCCCAGAACAGGATTACCGCACCACTCTGGTGCGGATCTTACTCTGTTTGATCTACAAGGTTCAGTAACAACTTGATCTGAAGTTCCATGATCATCATCATTAATTTCCTCACTAATTTGTGTAGGTGTCACAGAAACCGGTTTCTGTGATGAACTACTTTCCAATAAGGGAGCAGGTATAGTTACCTCATCAAGTTCTACTTTCCTCCCACTCACTTCTTTCAAGAGAAACTCCTTCTCTAGAAAGGATCCATTCTTAGCAACGAATGTCTTGCCTTCGGATCTGTGATAGAAAGTGTACCCAACAGTCTCCTTTGGGTATCCTATGAAGACACATTTCTCCGATTTGGGTTTGAGCTTATCAGGTTGGAGCTTTTTCACATAAGCATCGCAGCCCCAAACTTTTAGAAACAACAACTTTGGTTTCTTGCCAAACCACAGTTCATAAGGCGTCGTCTCAACGGATTTCGATGGTGCCCTATTTAATGTGAATGCGGCCGTCTCTAAAGCATAACCCCAAAACGATAGCGGTAAATCAGTAAGAGACATCATAGATCGCACCATATCTAGTAAAGAACGATTACGACGTTCGGATACACCATTTCGTTCTGGTGTACCGGGTGGCTTGAGTTGTGAAACTATTCCGCATTGTTTAAAATGTATACCAAACTCGTAACTCAAATATTCTCCTCCACGATCAATTGTAGAAACTTTATTTTCTTGTTACGATGATTTTCAACTTCACTCTGAAATTCTTTGAACTTTTCAAATGTTTCAGACTTATGCTTCATTAAGTAGATATACCCATATCTGCTTAAATCATCTATGAAGGTGAGAAAATAACGATATCCGCCACGAGCCTCAACATTCATTGGACCACATACATCTGTATGTATGATTTCCAACAAATCTGTTGCTCTCTCCATAGTACCGTAGAACGGTGTTTTAGTCATCTTGCCCATGAGGCACGGTTCGCAAGTACCAAGTGATTCATAATCAAGTGGTTCCAAAAGTCCATCAGTATGGAGTTTCTTCATGCACTTTACACCGATATGACCTAAACGGCAGTGCCACAAATAATTTCACTATCATTATCAACTCTGCATCTTTTGGCTTCACATTATGAATATGTGTATCACTACTATCGAGATTCATCAAAAATAGACCACTCTTCAAGGGTGCATGACCATAAAAGATATTACTCATATAAATAGAACAACCATTATTCTCTGATTTAAATGAATAACCGTCTCGCATCAAACAAGATCCGAATATAATGTTCATGCTCAACCCTAGCACCAAATAACAATTATTTAGTTCTAAAACTAATCCCAAAGGTAGATGTAGAGGTAGCGTGCCAACTGCGATCACATCGACTTTGGAAACATTTCCCACGCGCATCGTCACCTCGTCCTTGGCCAGTGTTCGCTTAATCCGTAATCCCTGTTTCGAGTTGCAAATATTAGCAACGAAACCAGTATCAAATAACCAGGTGCTACTGCAAGCTCTAGTAAGGTACACATCAATAACATGTATATCACATATACCTTTGTTCACCTTGCCATCCTTCTTATACGCCAAATACTTGGGGCAGTTCCGCTTCCAGTGACCAGTCTGCTTGTAGTAGAAGCACTCAGTTTCAGGCTTAGGTCCAGACCTGGGTTTCTTCTCCTGAGCAGCAACTTGCTTGCTATTCTTCTTGAAGTTCCCCTTCTTCTTCCCTTTGCCCTTTTTCTTGAAACTAGTGGTCTTGTTGACCATCAACACTTGATGCTCCTTCTTGATTTCTACCTCCGCAACCTTTAGCATTGCGAAGAGCTCGGGAATCGTCTTATCCATCCCTTGCATGTTATAGTTCATCACGAAGCTCTTGTAGCTTGGTGGCAGTGATTGGAGAATTTTGTCAATGACGCTATCATACGGAAGATTAACTCCCAGTTGAATCAAGTGATTATTATACCCAGACATCTTGAGTATATGCTCACTAACATAACTATTCTTCTCCATCTTGCAGCTATAGAACTTACTGGAGACTTCATATCTCTCAATCCGGGCATTTGCTTGAAATATTATCTTCAACTCCTGGAACATCTCATATGCTCCATGACGTTCAAAACATCGTTGAAGTCCCAGTTCTAAGCAGTAAAGCATGGCACACTGAACTATTGAGTAGTCATCAGCTTTGCTCTGCCAGACGTTCATAACATCTGGGGTTGCTCCTGCAGTAGGCCTGGCACCCAGCGGTGCTTCCAGGACGTAATTCTTCTGTGCAGCAATGAGGATAATCCTCAAGTTATGGACCCAGTCCGTGTAATTGCTATCATCATATTTCAACTTTGCTTTCTCAAGGAACGCATTAAAATTCAACGGAACAATAGCACGTGACATCTATCTACAAACAACATAGACAAGCAAGATACTATCAGGTACTAAGTTCATGATAAATTTAAGTTCAATTAATCATATTACTTAAGAACTCCCACTTAGAAAGACATCCCTCTAATCTTCTAAGTGATCACGTGATCCAAATCACCTAACCATAACCGATCATGTCGGTGGGAAACGACACCTATGGGATCACGAGAATCCCTTTCTGCGGTTGCGGGGCGCGGGGGTCGTGAGAAGAGCGGATGGAGCAGGCAGTACACGATTCCTTTACCCAGGTTCGGGCCGCGAAGATGCGTAAAACCCTACTACTGCTTTGGTGGATTATATGTTTGTGTTCTTGAGCTAGCTACGGGGCGTGAGGAGCTCCAAAAAGCCGAATTCTCTTCCTGGTCGCCTGGGGCCTCCTTTTATAGAGAAAGGGGCTGCCACAGTGGCACACAGGAGGTGGAAAGGGTACAGTGATGCGAGGTTATCCCTTGCATTACATGACAAGGTGCATTTAATGCGCCTTGCTTAGGTGTCCTAGCTTTATCGGGGGCGGGGGAGAGCCCTATCTCGTCCGTCGCCACTCTCTCCTGTGTCGACACGCGCCCTGGCCAGCGGTGCCTGCGATGCCATGTAGGCGGGCAGGCAGCTGAGGTGGCGCAGCGGTGGGTCTCTACGAGGATTTGCATGCCGCCATGCAGGTGCCTGCCCAACTGGTTGGGTCGGCAGCTGCATGCGAACGGTGGTGGAGGCGTGACTGGTGCGGGTCCGATGGGGGTCCCGCGGGTGTCCTTGGCAAGGGCCTTGCCGCGGCCCCAGCAAGGGTCTTGCCGGGGTCCCGACAAGGGTCTTGCCGTGGCGCATGCTGCCATCCCCGGCAAGGCTCTTGCCGGGGGCCTTGTGGTTTTCCTTGGCTGGGATCCCGCCAAGGACCATCATCTTCTAAAGTGTGTATCTGATCTTGAATGTCTTCACAAAGATCTGCATACCACCACGGGGATGCCTCCCGAATCCTTGCCCCATGGGGGCAGTGGGCTCAAGGGTGACCCGCTCCGTAGGTGTGGGGCGAGCTGCCACGGCAAGGGTCTTGCCGGGTTCGCAAAAACCGCCTCCCGGCAAGGATCTTGCCGGGGGCCCCGCTTCGTCCCCTTTGCTCTTTGTGGTCTTGGTCTTGGCGTCGTTCTGCTCCTCTTTGGCTTCGGCCTTACCTTGGTTCTACCTCCCTTGCCGGGCTCGGTGCGGCGGCGCCCGTGGCTCAGACTGCCCGTGCACAGTCATAGGGGTACAAAAAGTGTACCCCTCTTTTTGTACACCGACAGGAGCCCCCGGGCCTGGACCACACATAAGCGCTACGCGTTCTTGGACTAGGCCCAAGAACGGTGCGCGGGCAGGCAGGGCGGTTTTTACCGCGGTAAGTTTCTTTGCGCGCTGCGCCTCCCACGCTTCCCGCGCGTGGCGCGGCGTGGGGAGGCGGGCGTGACGTGGGCGGCATGCGCGGGGTCGCTCCCCATGGGCATGCGTCACATCACAGTTAATGTGAAAGGAGGCGGCCCGCGTTCTCCCCCATAAGAAGGAATAACCGCGGGCGCGCTGCTCACTTTCCCTCTTCCTTCGTGCCTTTTCCAATCTCAGAGCCGCCGCTCCTTTCCTTCCTTCTCTTACAAGCTTTTCGCCGTCGCCTGTCGTCGCCATCTCGTCCCTGCCCTCCTCCCCTTCCTTAACCCTCTAAGCTCCTTGGCCGCCATGGCGCCCAAATCTGCCAAGGGCAAGGGGGTGTCTAAGGGCCTCGTGACCGTGGAGCCGCCGGAGAGCACGTTGCTGGGGGACAAGACGAAGTCTGCCTTCTTCTACCCCTCGTCGGTCAACGTCCACGAGCTCCGGGCTTCTTTCAAGCCCTTGTGGGGAGTGAAGACGGGGGGAGAGAACTCGGGGCACCCGGCGACGCGCGTCATTCTTGCCGCTTGCGCCGACCCTGCTCCAAATCGGTACCCCTTCTTCGTCGACTACTTTTCTTGTGGGTTATGCCCCCCTTTCTCCGAGTTCTTCTGCCATATCATGCACACCTTTGGCTTCCGCCTTCTAGATTTTACTCCGAATGCGGTGGCGTGCATGTCTTGCTTTGCGCATCTTTGCAAGGGCTTTGTCGGAGTGCGGCCCAACACGGCGCTCTTCCGTCATTATTTTTACCCTCGAATCCAAACTGGAGGTGCCGTTGCAGGTTGTGTCACCTGGATCCCAAGGTCCAAGGGGGCGTACCCAGATGGCGCCATGAGAGAGAGGTGGGACGAATGCCGTGACCGGTGGTGCTGGATTGAAGACGAAGACCCACCGGAATTTTGCAAGGTCCGCCTGACGCCGCCTGTCCATGGCAACGATTGGGGTGAGGTCGACGCCGCCGATGGGAGGCTCACCATCGCCACCACCAGAATCCTCCGACTGACCCGGGCGGGGCTCACCCTGGAAATGATTGGGGCGAGTTTCATCAGCCGTCGGATTGATCCGTTGCACAATAAGGGGGGGCCAGCTTGGCTCTTCATGAACCCGGCTGATATCATGCGGCTCCGCCCTACCTCGATCACAACTTCACGGTGATAGGGCATGCCCACTTCTGCCAGCGGCTCTTCCAGCTGGACGTGGACAGTGACGGCGAGGTCGAGCTGACCGGCAAGGCCGCGAGGGTTGCCGTAAAGACTAGCAAGGCCGTCAAGAGACCGCTCTTCAGGTTGCCCGCGGGGGTCCTCCCGCTGTGTAACAATTCTCGTCGGTCTGAGATCATTGCCATGATGCCGGACTGCAACGCGCACGGCCCCGTCCCGAGCTGGAGGGAGCCGGTGGCCGCAGACGTGCGGCAGTTCTTTGACACCTTGGCTGAGGTGTATGTCAACGCCGACGCCGAGCGGCGGCTCGTCATGGACACCACCCAGGCGGAGGTGGACTACATCGCCACCAGGGCGAAGGAGGCACAGCTCACCCTGGAGGCCGCCAGCGCCGGGGGCATGGAGGACGAGGGCGCCGTGGCTACGGAGGAGGAGCAATTCTCCCTGTGGGCGGCGGCCACCACGGGGGCCAGCGGCGCCAACACGGGGCTCTACTCGTCGAGGAAGCGGTCGACGAATCGTCGTCCAAGGAGGAGGAGGTGGCGGCGGGCTTGATGCCAACCAGGGGAAGAGGGCGAGTCCTGCGGCGGGCTTGCTCCGGCGAGCCAGTCCGGCCTGGCAGGGGCCCGTGGCCTCAATTGACCCTGGAAGGGTCCGGGCGCCACACGAGGGCCTCGACAACGAGGAAGCCGATGACGGCCGCTGGGAAGAAGAAGGCGGAAGCTTCTTCCTCTTCTGGCGCACACAGAACCCGCCGCCTTCCCCGCCCCCTCCGGCAGGCGTCGACTCAGATGACGACGTGGTGCTCCCATATGACTTCGGGCCCCTCAGCCCGGAGAGGAAAAGGAAGCCGGCGGAGGAGGAGGAGACGGATGATGAGTAAGCGCTCCGTTCCTTATTGTCGTTTCCATTTCCCTGAATGGGGTCGCTTGTCCTGATCCATTTTGCTTTTGTAGGGACGTAGAGACGCTAGACCATAGGGCGAAGAGGGAGAGGACCTTGGCGAGCGGCCAGCCCCCGGCTGGGGCTTCAACGACACCATTGGTGGTGTTGAGCAGCCCGGACAGGAGCCCCCGGCGTAGCCCCGAGCGTAAGTTAATCACCCCCTTCTTACTCGACTTGGGGTAGGCGCTCGATGCCACGATGCTGACCTTGTCGGGTTTGTAGGATGGGAGCGGCAGCAGGAGGAGCCACAGAGGGCTACCCCCAACACGCCACCCCCATCGACTACGCCGCCGCGGGGGGCGTCCCCGGCAAGGGCACCATGCGCGGGGCCCACACCCATGGAGGAAGAGGGGAACCTGGGCACTGGTGGCTCTGCCTCGACGCCAAAGACCGGCGGAGAGGGGACCTCTGCTTCACGGCCCGGCACTGGTGAGTCGCCTGCCCTTCGCCCTTTGTTCTTTTTTCTTGTGCTTCTCTTGGCTTCACTGCTCCTATCGCCACCCAGGCCCTCCCCCAATGGACACGGAGGACGTGGACTCCGTTGTCAGGGATATTGCTGAAGAGGCCGCGACCGAGGCCGACAAGGTGGCCGCCCAGGAGGCCGCCAAGGGCGCCGACGAAGCCGCCGCTGGTGAGGCCACCAAGGACGCCGTCGAGGGTGCCGGCACGGGGCCGCCGAGGCTGCCGATGAGGCCTCCGCCGAGGGCGCCGGCGGTCGTCCTGTCGGGGGGACCGGCAAGGCCCCTGCCGAGGAAGAGGTGATGGATGACCAGCCTCCCTCCTCCTCAGCCTCGGGCCCCGGCAGGTACCTGAAGGTGGGTGATGATCTCTTCATCCACCTCCTAGGGGCGCCAAGTCGGGCGCCCGCCGAAGGGGAAGTTTTTGATGACGAAGTGCTTGCCGCCACTGGGTTCGAGATCGTCGATGCACCGGGCGCCGGCACCGACAGTTCTCCAGAGGAGCAGCTCTTCCGTGCCATGGGGGCCAACTTCCGAAACCTCCAAGCGCTCTACCGCGGCCGCCTGGACAAAGTTGAGTCCAGGGCGGCAGCGGTGGACAACGCGGAGGCGGACTTCAAGGCGCACGTCGCTGAAACGCAGGCTTGGTTCCACCAGTCTCACGAGCAGCAGAGGGCCTTCCAGGAGAAATTGGCCCAGCGCGAGGTTGGGCTCGCCCTGAAGATGGCCGACATCGAGAAGGCCCAGGAGAAGGCGGCGAACTTGGCCGCCGCGGCCGAAGCCATACGGAACCAGCATCAAGCCACCTTGAACTCCCAGGAGGAGGACATCTTCGCACGCGAGGAGAAGCTTGCTGCTACGCTCCGCGGCAAGGACGAGGAGCTCGAGGCCCTTGTCGCACGACGGACCCAGGAGCTGGAGCAGAGGCACAGAGAGGCGCTCGATGCCCGAGCCCTGGCCCACGCCGGCAAGGTGAAGGAGCTGGAGGCAGAGCGGGGCGAGCTGAAGGAGCAGGCCCTCCAGCTGTCCGGCAAGACGGACACGCTCAACCGCGCCTTGGTGGAGGCGCAGGGAACGATCATCAGAAGGACTGGTGAGCTCTCCGAGGCGCGAGACTCCATCAGAGACCTCAAGCTAAAGCTGGAGGATCTCGAGAAGCTGTTGCCGAAGAGCAGAGCTCGGGAGGAGGCCTTGACCAAAAGCCTGGAGGAGGAGAAGCAGCAGCGGGCAGCCAAGGCCGCCTCCCACCAAGAGTATGTGGCGGGCGAGAACAGGTGGATCAGCCATCTGGAGGTCGTCGCCGGCGGGGTTACCTCGCAATTGGCCACCATGGGGTTGCCAAATGTGAGGTACGCTCCTGAGCGCAGCGGGACCGTCAACGCCAAGCTGACCCAGTTCTTCGAGGGCGTCCTCGGGGCCCTGGCCTATCTCCACTCCAACAGGACGACCACGCTGGCCAAGGAGGCTCGGCGTCTTTGCCGGAGGGTCATGACCAAGGTCCTCACCAAGGTGGCATACTGGAATCCCGATCTTGACTTCGCGGCTGCGATGAAGAGCTTGCCAGAGGATGCTGATCCCGCGGTGCTCAAGGAGCGCATCAAGCCCATCACCGACTGCATCGGCAAAATCAAGAGGGTGGAAGGCCAGCGCCGGGACTAGGCGTCCCGTTCTTCTTCGCCGCTGCGGGCCCTCGACCAAGATAAATTTTATCTTTAGTTAGAACCGCGGCAATGATATGATGTAATATAACTCTGAAGTACTCTTTAATTTCATGCATGTTATTTCCCCGTTCAATTCCTCTTTCTATGTGTGCCCTACGCCGATCGGGAAGGCTTGCCGGCATGAAAGCCCCAAGCGGCATGTTGGGGACGGATCCCCATGGCCTGCCGGGTACGCGTGCAACCGGGTGAGCCACCTTCCCGTTTCGAATGCGGTCGCTCAAACTGTCGAGCTTGACTCGAGTCAGAATCGAGGACATTGCCGATTACGGGAGGCTACCCCGCCACTCTCGACGCAGCCGCTCGAGCTATTGAGCGGACTCGAAATAGGGCGAGGGCGTTGCCAATCATGGTAGAGCCCCCTAGCGTGTAGGTTTTTTTTCATACAGAGCGGACATCTCCGGGGGGAAATAACCTCAAAATAAAAAAAGTGATTGTAGGCAAGAGTTCAGCGCAACTTAGCTTTTGTCTGCGATCGCTCGAGCGTCAATCTCCTGGCCCCTTTTCTTCTTCAAAGATCGCGAAGGCGAAGGAGCATCGAACTGGCTGCTAAAGCCGATTCTCACAACTGTGCAGCCCCTGCCTGGCACGCCAAAGATGTCGGTGGGAAACGACACCTATGGGATCACGAGAATCCCTTTCTGCGGTTGCGGGGCGCGGGGGTCGTGAGAAGAGAGGATCAAGCAGGCAGTACACGATTCCTTTACCCAGGTTCGGGCCGCCAAGATGCGTAAAACCCTACTCCTGCTTTGGTGGATTATATGTTTGTGTTCTTGAGCTAGCTACGGGGCGTGAGGAGCTCCAAACAGCCGAATCCTCTTCCTGGTCGCATGGGGCCTCCTTTTATAGAGAAAGGGGCTGCCACAGTGGCACACAGGAGGTGGAAAGGGTACAGTGATGCGAGGTTATCCCTCGCAGTACATGACAAGGTGCATTTAATGCGCCTTGCTTAGGTGTCCTAGCTTTATCGGGGGCGGGGGAGAGCCCTGTCTCGTCCGTCGCCGCTCTCTCCTGTGTCGACACGCGCCCTGGCCAGCGGTGCCTGCGATGCCATGTAGGCGGGCAGGCAGCTGAGGTGGCGCAGCGGTGGGTCTCCACGAGGATTTGCATGCCGCCATGCAGGTGCCTGCCCAGCTGGTTGGGTCGGCAGCTGCATGCGAATGGTGGTGGAGGCACGACTGGTGCGGGTCCGATGGGGGTCCCGCAGGTGTCCTTGGCAAGGGCCTTGCCGCAGCCCCGGCAAGGGTCTTGCCGGGGTCCCGACAAGGGTCTTGCCGTGGCACCTGCTGCCATCCCTGGCAAGGCTCTTGCGGGGGGCCTTGTGATTTTCCTTGGCTGGGATCCCGCCAAGGACCATCATCTTCTAAAGTGTGTATCTGATCTTGAATGTCTTCACAAAGATCTGCATACCACCACGGGGATGCCTCCCGAATCATTGCCCCATGGGGGTAGTGGACTCAAGGGTGACCCACTCCGTAGGTGTGGGGCGAGCTGCCACGGCAAGGGTCTTGCCGGGTTCGCAAAAACTGCCTCCCGGCAAGGATCTTGCCGGGGGGCCCGCTTCGTCCCCTTTGCTCTTTGTGGTCTTGGTCTTGGCGTCGTTCTGCTCCTCTTTGGCTTCGGCCTTACCTTGGTTCTACCTCCCTTGTTGGGCTCGATGCGGCGGCGCCCGTGGCTCAGACTGCCCGTGCACAGTCATAGGGGTACAAAAAGTGTACCCCTCTTTTTGTACACCGACAGATCATCACGTGAAATGGAGTAGTTTTCAATGGTGAACATCACTATGTTGATCATATCTTCTATATGATTCACGCTCGACCTTTCGGTCTCAGTGTTCCAAGGCCATATCTGCATATGCTAGGCTCGTCAAGTTTAACCTGAGTATTCTGCGTGTGCAAAACTGGCTTGCACCCGTTGTAGATGGACGTAGAGCTTATCACACCCGATCATCATGTGGTGTCTGGGCACGACGAACTTTGGCAATGGTGCATACTCAGGGAGAACACTTTTATCTTGAAATTTAGTGAGAGATCATCTTATAATGCTACTGTCAATCAAAGCAAGATAAGATGCATAAAAGATAAACATCACATGCAATCAATATAAGTGATATGATATGGCCATCATCATCTTGTGCTTGTGATCTCCATCTCTGAAGCACCGTTATGATCACCATCGTCACCGGCGCGACACCTTGATCTCCATTGTAGCATCGTTGTCTGCTTCCTCTTGAGCTTGCGTTGGTTTTCCCCAAAGAGGAGAGGATGATGCAGCAGATTAGCGTAAGTATTTCCCTCAGTTTTTGAGAACCAAGGTATCAATCCAGTAGGAGGCCACGCTCAAGTCCCTCGTACCTGCACAAATAGAACGGTGGTTGTGGAGAAGACAAAAAGAGGGGAAGATAGTCTCACATCAACTAGGCGTATCAACGGGCTATGGAGATGCCCATTAATAGATATCAATGTGAGTGAGTAGGGATTGCCATGCAACGGATGCACTAGAGCTACAAGTATGTGAAAGCTCACAAAAGAAACTAAGTGGGTGTGCATCCAACTCGCTTGCTCACGAAGACCTAGGGCATTTTGAGGAAGCCCATCATTGGAATATACAAGCCAAGTTCTATAATGAAAAATTCCCACTAGTATATGAAAGTGACAACATAGGAGACTCTCTATCATGAAGACCTTGGTGCTACTTTCAAGCACAAGTGTGGTAAAAGGATAGTAACATTGTCCCTTCTATCTTTTTCTCTCATTTTTTTATTTGGGCATTTTCTCTTTTTTTATGGCCTCTTTTTTTTGTCCGGAGTCTCATCCCGACTTGTGGGGGAATCATCGTCTCCATCATTCTTTCCTCACTTGGGACAATGCTCTAAAAATCATCACACTTCTATTTTTCTTACAACTCAACAATTACAACTCGATACTTAGAACAAGATATGACTCTATGTGAATGCCTCCGGCGGGGTACCGGGATATGCAATGAATCAAGAGTGACATGTATGAAAGAATTATGAATGGTGGCTTTGCCACAAATACGATGTCAACTTCATGATCATGCTAGCAATATGACAATGATGGAGCGTGTCATAATAAACGGAACGGTGGAAAGTTGCATGGCAATATATCTCGGAATGGCTATGGAAATGCCATGATAGGTAGGTATGGTGGCTGTTTTGAGGAAGATATATGGTGGGTGTATGATACCGGCGAAAAGTGTGCGGTATTAGAGAGGCTAGCAATGGTGGAAGGATGGAAAAAAGTGCATATAATCCATGGACTCAACATTAGTCATAAAGAAATCATATACTTATTGCAAAAATCTAGAAGTTATCAAAGCAAAGTATTACGCGCATGCTCCTAGGGGGATAGATTGGTAGGAAAAGACCATCGCTCGTCCCCGACCGCCATCATAAGGAGGACAATCAATAAACACTTCATGCTCCGACTTTGTTACATAACGGTTCACCATACGTGCATGCTACAGGAATCACAAACTTCAATGCAATTATTCTTTAAATTCACAACTACTTCCGCTATCATGACTCTAATATTATTACCTCCATATCTCAAAACAATTATCATGCTACAATCTTTTCTTAGTATTCAATGCACTCAAAAGAAAATTTCACAAATCATGAATACCGAGCATATTAATATTAAGCAATTTACAATGCTATTACGACTCTCAAAATAATTTAAGTGAAGCATGAGAGATCAATAGTTTATTTAAAACAAACCACCTCCGTGCTCTGAAAGATCTAAGTGAAGCACATAGAGCAAAATTATAACGCTCAAAAGATATAAGTGAAGCACATAGAGCAAAACTACATAGCTCAAAAGATATAAGTGAAGCACAAAGAGTATTCTAACAAATTTTAATTCATAGATGGCTCTATAAAAAGGTGTGTAAAGCAAGGATTATTGTGGCACACTAACAAACAAAGACACAAATAATACAAGACGCTCCAAGCAAAACACATATCATGTTGGTGAATAAAAATATAGCTCCAAGTAAATTACCGATGGAAGTGGACGAAAGAGGGGATGCCTTCCGGGGCATCCCCAAGCTTTGAATTTTTGGTGTCCTTGGATTATCTTGGGGTGCCATGGGCATCCCCAAGCTTAGGCTCTTGCCACTCCTTGTTCCATAATCCATCAAAAGAATTCACCCAAAACTTGAAAACTTCACAACACAAAACTCAATAGAAATCTCGTGAGCTCCGTTAGAGAAAGAAAACATAAAATCACTTCAAGGTACTGTAATTAACTCATTATTTATTTATATTGGTGTTAAACCTACTGTATTACAAGTTCTCTATGGATCATACCCTCCAATACTAGCCATAGATTCATCAAAATAAGCAAACAACACACGAACAACAGAATCTGTCAAAAACAGAACAGTCTGTAGTAATCTGTAACTAACGCAAACTTCTGGAACTCCAAAAAATCTACCAAAATTAGACGTCCTAGACAATTTGTTTATTGATCAGAAGCAATTGGAATCAGTATTTTATCACGTTCTGATGAGTTTTAATAATTCGGGCACTGAACGCAAAGTTTCTGGAAATTACAGCAAGATCAAATAACTATCATCCAAGAAGATCCAATAGGTCTAGCTTGGCACAAACACTAATTAAAACACAAAACCATATAAAAACAGAAGGTATATAGGTTATTTATTCCCTAACAGAAGAAAAACACAAAAAAAACTAAAAATAAAATTGGGTTGCCTCCCAACAAGCGCTATCGTTTAACGCCCCTAGCTAGGCATAATATTTCAACGATGCTCACATGAAAAAAAAAGAATTGAAGCACAAAGAGAGCATCATAAAACACGTGACAAACACATCTAAGTCTAACATACTTCCTATGCATAGGCATCTTATAGGCAAATAAATGATCATAGCAAGCAAAAACTAGCATATGCAAGGAAGAGGAAAGAAACAATAGCAATCTCAACATGGCGAGAGGTAATTTAGTAACATGAAAATTTCTCCAACCATATTTTCCTCTCTCATAATAATTACATGTAGGATCATAAGAAAATTCAACAATATAGCTATCACAAAACATATTCTTAACACAATCCACATGCATGCAAAGTTGACACTCTTCCAAAATAGTGGGATTAACATTAACTAAAGTCATGACCTCTCCAAACCCACTTTTATCAAAAATTTCATAAGATTGAATATTCTCCAAATATGTGGGATCTAAAGTTGACACTCTTCCAAACCCAATTTCAATATTATTGCAAACAACATTATCAATCTCAAATTCATCACGGGGATTAAATAAATTTTCAAGATCATAAGAAGAACTATCACCCCAATCATGATCATTGCAACAAGTAGAGGACGTAGCAAAACTAGCATCCCCAAGCTTAGGGTTTTGCATATTTTTAGCACAATTGACATCAATAGTATTTATAGTAAAATCATTGCAATCATGCTTTTTATTCAAAGATCTATCGTGAATCGCTTCATAAAGTACTTCATCCCAAATTTTAGATTCACGAATTTCAGGAAAAACCTTATAAAGATAATCTAGTGCACTCAATTCACAAGCAATAGGTTCATCATAATTGGATCTCTTAAAGAGATTAGCAAGTGCATGAGGATCCATAAACTTTTAGCAAGCGAAGATGCAAGCAAAAAGAAGGTACATGGCAACACAAGCAAACGACAAAGACGAGCGGAAGAGGGCGAATAAAATGGCAAGGGTGAACTGGGGGAGAGGAAAACGAGAGGCAAATGGCAACTAATGTAATGCGAGAGATAGGGATTGTGATAAGTACTTGGTATGTTGACTTTTTGCGTAGACTCCCCGGCAACGGCGCCAGAAATTCTTCTTGCTACCTCTTGAGCTTGCGTTGGTTTTCCCCGAAGAGGAGAGGATGATGCAGCAGAGTAGCGTAAGTGTTTCCCTCAGTTTTTGAGAACCAAGGTATCAGTCCAGTAGGAGGCCACGCTCAAGTCCCTCATACCTGCACAAATCGATAGCAACTCGCAACCAACGCGATTAGGGGTTGTCAATCCCTTCACGGTCACTTACGAGAGTGAGATCTGATAGAGATAATATTTTTGGTATTTTTGATATAAAGATGCAAAGTGAAAAGTAAAAGGCAAAGTAAAAACAAATCAAGATTAAAGTGATGGAGATTGATATGATGAGAATAGACCCGGGGCCCATAGGTTTCACTAGTGGCTTCTCTCAAGAGCATAAGTATTCTACGGTGGGTGAACGAATTACTGTTGAGCAATTGACAGAACTGAGCATAGTTATGAGAATATCTAGGGTATGATCATGTATATAGGCATCACGTCCGTGACAAGTTTACCGAAACGATTCTGCATCTGCTACTATTACTCCACTCATCGACCGCTATCCAGCATGCATCTAGAGTATTAAGTTAAAAACAGAGTAATGCTTTAAGCAAGATGACATGATGTAGAGAGATAAATTCATGCAATATGAAATAAACCCCATCTTGTTATCCTCGAAGGCAACGATACAATACGTGCCTTGCTGCCCCTTCTGTCACTGGGAAAGGACACCGCAAGATCGAACCCAAAGCTAAGCACTTCTCCCATGGCAAGAACTACCAATCTAGTTGGCCAAACCAAACGGATAATTCGAAGATACTTCCAAAGATAACCAATCATACATAAAAGAATTCAGAGAAGATTCAAATACTATTCATAGATAGACTTGATCATAAACCCACAATTCATCGGTCTATACAAACACACCGCAAAAGAAGAAGATTACATCAAATAGATCTCCACAAGAGAGGGGGAGAACATTGTATTGAGATCCAAAAAGAGAGAAGAAGCCATCTAGCTAATAACTATGGACCCGAAGGTCTGAGGTAAACTACTCACACTTCATCGGAGAGGCTATGATGATGTAGAAGCCCTCCGTGATGACGGCCCTCTCCGGCGGAGCTCCGGAACAGGCCCCAAGACGGGATCTCGTGGATACAGAAGGTTGCGGCGGTGGAATTAGGTTTTTGGCTCCTGTTCTGATCGTTTGGGGGTACGTGGGTATATATAGGAGGAAGAAGTACGTCGGTGGAGCTTCGGTGGGCCCACGAGGGTGGGGGCGCGCCTGGGGCTGTAGGGCGCGCCCCCTACCTCATGCCCTCCTCGGAGCTTCCATGGTGTAGGGTCCAAGTCTCCTGGATCTTATTCGGGAAGAAAATCACGTTCCAGAAAGGATTTTTGTGTCTGGACTCCGTTTGATATTCCGTTTCTTTGAAACACTAAAATAGGCAAAAAAAACAGCAATTCTGGGCTGGGCCTCCGGTTAATAGGTTAGTCCCAAAAATAATATAAAAGTGGAAAATAAAGCCCAATATAGTCCAAAACCGTAGATAATATAGCATGGAGCAATCAAAAATTATAGATACGTTGGAGACGTATCATTATCGTCTCGCCAATCTTATGCTTCTACGACTATCGCTACCGCTTAGTGATAAAGTAAAGCATTACGGGGCGATTGCATTGCATGCAATAAAGCGACAACCATATGGCTCCTGCCAGTTGCCGATAACTCGGTTACAAAACATGATCATCTCATACAATAAAATTTAGCATCATGTCTTGACCATATCACATCACAACAAGCCCTGCAAAAACAAGTTAGACGTTCTCTACTTTGTTGTTGCAAGTTTTACGTGGCTGCTATGAGCTTAGCAAGAACCGTTCTTACCTGCGCATCAAAACCACAACGATAGTTTGTCAAGTTGGTGTTGTTTTAACCTTCGCAAGGACCGGCGTAGCCACACTCGGTTCAACTAAAGTTGGAGAAACTGACACCCGCCAGCCACCTATGTGGAAAGCACGTCGGTAGAACCAGTCTCGCGTAAGCGTACGCGTAATGTCGGTCCGGGACGCTTCATCCAACAATACCGCCGAACCAAAGTATGACATGCTGGTAAGCAGTATGACTTATATCGCCCACAACTCACTTGTGTTCTACTCGTGCATATAACATCAACGCATAAAACCTGGCTCGAATGCCACTGTTGGGGAACGTAGTAATTTCAAAAAAATTCCTACGCACACGCAAGATCATGGTGATGCATAGCAACGAGAGGGGAGAGTGTTGTCTACGTACCCTCGTAGACCGAAAGCGGAAGCGTTAGCACAACACGGTTGATGTAGTCGTACGTCTTCACGATCCGACCGATCAAGTACCAAACGTACGGCACCTCCGAGTTCAGCACACGTTCAGCCCGATGACGTCCCTCGAACTCCGATCCAGCCGAGTGTTGAGGGAGAGTTTCGTCAGCACGACGGCATGGTGACGATGTTGATATTCTACCGACGCAAGGCTTCGCCTAAGCACCGCTACAGTATTATCGAGGTGGACTATGGTGGAGGGGGCACCGCACACGGCTAAAAGATCAAACAGCTCAATTATTGTGTCTCTGGGGTGCCCCCTGCCCCCGTATATAAAGGAGCAAGGGGGTGCGGCCGGCCAGTGGGGAGGGCGCGCCGGAGGAGTCCGACTCCCGCCGGGAGTAGGACTCCCCTCCTTTTTCCTAGTTGGATTAGGACTTGGGGGGGAAGGAGGAGAGAGCGGAAAGGAAAGGGGGGCGCCGTCCCCCTCCTTGTCCAATTCGTACTTGGGGGGAGGGGCGCGCGGCTGCCCCTTGGCCGCCTCTCCTCTTCCTCCACTTGAGCCCATAAGGCCCAATAGCCTCCGGGGGGTTCCGGTAACCCCTCCGGTACTCCGGTAAAACCCGATTTCACCCGAAACACTTCCGGTATCCAAACATAGGCTTCCAATATATCAATCTTCATGTCTCGACCATTTCAAGACTCCTCTTCATGTCCATGATCACATCTGGGACTCCGAACAACCTTCGGTACATCAAAACATATAAACTCATAATATAACGGTCATCGTAACGTTAAGCGTGCGGACCCTACGGGTTCGAGAACTATGTAGACATGACCGAGACATGTCTTCGGTCAAAAACCAATAGCGGAACCTGGATGCTCATATTGGCTCCTACATATTCTACAAAGATCTTTATCGGTCAAACCGCATAACAACATACGTTGTTCCCTTTGTCACCGGTATGTTACTTGCCCAAGATTCGATCGTCGGTATCTCAATACCTAGTTCTATATCGTTACCGGAAGGTCTCTTTACTCATTTCGTAATACATCATCCCGCAACTAACTCATTAGTTGCAATGCTTGCAAGGCTTAAGTGATGTGCATTACCGAGAGGGCCCAGAGATACCTCTCTGACAATCGGAGTGACAAATCCTAATCTCGAAATACGCCAACCCAACAAGTACCTTTGGAGACACCTGTAGAGCACCTTTATAATCACCCAGCTACGTTGTGACGTTTGGTAGCACACAAAGTGTTCCTCCGGTAAACGGGAGTTGCATAATCTCATAGTCATAGGAACATGTATAAGTCATGAAGAAAGCAATAGCAACATACTAAATGATCATGTACTAAGCTAACGGAATGGGTCATGTCAATCACATCATTCTCCTAATGATGTGATCCCGTTAATCAAATGACAACCCATGTCAATGGCTAGGAAACTTAACCATCTTTGATCAACGAGCTAGTTAAGTAGAGGCATACCAGTGACACACTGTTTGTCTATGTATTCACACATGTGTTATGTTTCCGATTAATACAATTCTAGCATGAATAATAAACATTTATCATGATATAAGGAAATAAATAATAACTTTATTATTTCCTCTAGGGCATATTTCCTTCAGAGTGGTGGTTGGGATTTTTGCGGCCGAGGCTGAGCTACGGGTGCGCCCAATATACCATGTTCTGGTCCCCGCTGCGGGAAGTTTATGAACTAGTTGGCTAGGCATTGTGGTTCGTTGAACTTACTGCTCTTAGTTGTGTTCTAGTTGCACAAGTTGTTTGTAGTTGGTAGACACTTGTGTTCCAGTTGCACAAGTTGTTGTTCTCAGTTGGCTATATGTTTGAACTAGTTGGTAGGCATTTTTAGTTCAGTTCCACAAGTTGATGTACCTAGTTGGCTACCTGATTGGTCTAACTGGTTAGTTGTTTTAGTCCAGTTGCACAAGGTGTTGTACTCAGTTGGCTTCCTGTCTAAACTATTTGGCTAGTCATTTTTAGAGTTGCACAAGTTATTAAATTCAGTTGGTACATGATTGACATGTTAGTCCAGTTCTTTTTGTTTTCTTAGTCTGACTGCGTATTTTCTAACTGAGGATATACTATCATTTGGTTGCATCACTATACTAGTTGGTTGTATATATGTTGCGTAGTTGCACTAGTTGTTCTACTTAGGTTGCTTCTTGATTCTTATAGTTGGTTGTGCATATACTGTCCAGTTGCACAGTTGTCCTGCTGAGTTGGCATGAGCCCATGAAGTTGTTTTGTTTCTGTTTTGTTATATATGTGCAATGATGTGCGCAATGCTATTTTGTGTTATCTTGTGTAGAGGTTTGCTGATCAAAGCAATTGATTATCCTTTTTATAGTCTGCTTGCCTATCTTCTAACTAATGTTGTTTTTTCTTCTATTTTTTTGCAGGTTAAAAATGGTTATAATAGGAGGAGATGCAAATGGCAATGAATATGTATTTTTTTTCATTTTTTTTGTCTCTTTGAGTTTTTTCAACTTGTTCATGTATGCTTATATGCTTATTTTTATGTTTTTTATTGCTTAATTAGGGTTCCGCAAATCGGCCCTCTCGCCGGAACTCGAAGCGTGCTGCTGAGCGCCAGCCACACTCTGCCCATAGTGTTCAGCAGGGAGAGGAAGTTGAGGTAAGTGTCATGCTCAAGACATAAACACTTTTTTTTGGTTTGTGGGTCATATAATTAATTTTTGTTTTCCCCATGCCCATGTTTTATTCTTAGGGTGTTGATCAGTTTCAGGTTGTAAAGAGGATTAGACATACATCAGTTGCAGGGGGGAGTTGAATCATCTAGTAAGGTAAATAGACCCTGGAATATGAGTTTTTCTCCCTTAGGTGCACATGAATTATGTAGCTGTTGGCACTGCCATTTGTTGTAGTTGCACAATAACCATCTTGTAGCTGACATCATTAGTCATCTTTTTCTAAATAGAGTTTTTCCAGAAGAAGTTGATATGAGTTGGCATGCTCTGCTTTTATAGTTGCAGAATATTTTTTTTGTATTAGTTGGTATGTTTCATGTTTTACATGTGAGTTTTACGACCATGTGTGCAGGCAGGAGTTGCTGGAGGAGCTGCCTCATCTTCTGCAACAGATGCTGAGGTATGAGGGTATATATTTGGTTTTATGAGCTTTTGAAGGGTTTTTTGCGAACTTTTTTTATGTTGATGTTTTCTTTTTCCAATATCATGCTTGTAGTTGCACAATCCCTAGCTTGTAGTTTTCAGGTCAAGTATATTCTTAGTTTTTTGCAGTTTGCACACTAGTAGTCTGTAGTTGTCATCATGAGCTTTCATAGTTGCACAAGAACATCATATTAGTTGGCATCATCCATTTTCTGTTTATATAGTTCTAACCAAACGGTTGCCCCTCCTTTTTGCTATATTCATTCAAGTCATTTTTCCTAGTATTTTTTTCAAGCTAATTGTTTTGTGTGTAATGTTTTTATTCTCATCAACAGGGCAGCGGTGAAGGAGTTGAGGGGGATGCGGGGGAAGATGCGGACTGATCATCACAAGCGGGCAGGATAAGGGCATCACCAAGGCGGTTTGCGAAGTTTAATATCATGCTAACCCCATTGTAGAAGTCTGATTTATGTTCAAGGTTATTTGGGGGTTTCTTGAACCTAACAGAGACACTTCCGGCGGATCTCATGAAATACCTGGTGCAGTCCTACAAGCCAGAAAGCTATGAAATGGTGTTCTCGGGCAGGGGAAGCATCCGTGTCGATGCTGACAGTGTGCACGGTGTATTCGATCTCGCAAACATGGGTCAAAAAGTCAGATATGTAGTTGATAAGGATGCAACTAGGAGATTCTAAGTGACTTTCAACATAACTGGAAATTATCATCCCAAGATCAGTACATGGTGCAAGATGATTGAGGATATGAAGGGAAAAGTCGATCACACATTCTTTATGACCTGGCTTGCAGTTGCATCCCAAGATCAGCACCAACAACGGGCCTGAAGCTGAGCCCAAAGTGCTACAGACTTATGCTAGATCATCAAATGCTCAAGAACACAAACACCTACCTCTTTGTAGCAGAACACATAAATGAAGCTTTCTGGAACATGGACCAGGAGAAGCAAATAGTTTGTTGTTGCTTGTATCAGTTGGTGGTGAGTGAAAATCAATACTTCCATGTGTTTTTCTTCTTTCTGCAGTTATAGTTTTTGAAATTTCCTCGTAACAACTAAAGTTTTTCCTTTTTTTGTTCTACGGCTGTTCTTTTACCTTGATGCGCTTGTTCACAATATCCCAGTAAGCAATTGCGGCATATGAGCGAATGCATGGGATAGCGATATCATTGCCAAGGTGGTCAGGATGGACTTGGTCTCTCCTAGTGTGTTCGGCAAATTATAAGTGAGTTCTCTTGCTTTTTTTCAATAGTGCCTTTTCATGTTTATTCATGTCTGCTCAGCTTTTGCTTTCTTGGTAGTTGCACATATGTTTTGAGATCAGCTTTTGGCACTTTTTGGTAGTAGCACAAAAGTTGTGATCAGTTGGCACAATAATGCGTGTACTTGCACAGTTTTTAGCTTTTGTTTGACAGCTACACAATGGCATGTGCTGCATCAGAGCCACTTGCAAACTTGGCTAGTTTCTAAAAATCCACTATCATGTTTTTCTCCCTTATTTGCTTCTTTGATTGAGGAGGCATTTCATCTGGTGGCTCATACCCGGTCCCTGGAGCACTAGGGACAACAGTAGGTGTCCACTGTTAGAGCATGTACCTTTTCGGTATAACATCAACTCCAAGATGGTTGAACACCTTGAGGATGTGGCAGCAGAGCATGTTGTCTTTGTCCATTTTACAATACTCACAGAAATAGGAACCCTCATCCACCTTTGCCTACACCAAGTAGTTTCGAGAACCATATTTGGCAACAAATTCCTAGTTCGGTCTGAGCTCAAAAATCTCAGCACCAACTTGGAACGCATTATAACGTCCAATCAGCTCAAACTCTTCTCGGAACTTGCGGTAAAGGTCTCTAGTGTAGGTTTTGTAAGCTTACCTCTCTGTTGGGATTTTTTACCATAGCTCTATCTCAAGGTGTTCTGTCTTGTAATCATTGCAGTCTTGGCAAGGATGTGGGTCTAAATTTTTTCATATTGCTTGACAAAGTTCTACATTGAGTTGTGTGGGTTCACATATCTTTTTAGGACGGCGTTGAACCCCTCACCACGTTGTGTTGACTGCAGGAAGGGGAAGAACTTGTGTTTGAAGTAGCACGGCACCCAAGTTGACCTGTATTCGTACAACTTCTCGAAGTGTGTGTGTGTGTGTGTGTGTGTGTGTGTTATTGCCTCGTACTTCATCATTAACCCAACCCAATTCTTCTCAAACTCTTCTGGAGTGAAGCTGAAATCAACACAGTAATTGAAATCATCACACAACCCTGGATTCTGGCATAGCAGCCAACCAACCTTTTGTTGAGCTTTTTCATGATGTGCCATCAAGAACAGCGATGCACAGTGGTGGAAAAGATGCTCTCTATTGAGTGCTTCATCGCACCATCCTGATCGGTTATGAAGCTATCAAGAGGTTTGCCATACATACCCTCTAGGAATGTTTGGGAGACCCAATCAAAGCTTGATGTCAACTCCTACCTCACAAACACGCAGCCCAATATGAAAGATTGGCCATGTTGGTTGATTCCAATGAACGGCGCGAACGGCATATTGTACATGTTGGTCATGTAGGTGGTGTCAAACGATATGCAATCATGGTACGCCTCCGCATAAGCTTTTCGAGCTAAGCCAGCCACCCAAAAATATGTTGACAACTCTGTCCTCTTCATCATATTTTACCATATAGAAGAAGTCTGGATCAGTTTTCTGTATATCCTTGAAGTGCGCAATTGTCTCAATCATGTCACACCCTCCTTTGTGTCATCTCTACGGAAATTTGTACATAGATTTGTTATTGCCTTTGGTCCGAATAGCACCATCAACTCAGATCCATAGAATTCTGCCATCATATGCATCATAACTCCTACATGATACAAAAAGAAAATAATATCTCTTTTTTAGTCGCACGAATGCACACACACCCAGCTGCATAGTAATAGGACATGTGTTGGCGTAGAGGATAATTACAGAAAATGGACACCTTGCTGCACCTTAAAAACACATGCAGTTGGACATATGACATTGTTTAGTTGCACACTGAAGGCATTCTAGTTGCACACAAGCACCAAAGTAGTTGCGCACTAATTTACCTCTACAGCAACCTACTGCGCAGCTAATGAAGTTGCACTTAGGATTTTTATTAGTTTTTAGTTGCACACTAAAGACTTTATAGTTGCATAGAAGGGCCATACCATAGCAAACCTGGTTTCCAGCCTGGGAAGTTGGACACATGACCCTTTTTAGTTGCACACTGAAGGCATTTTAGTTGCACACAAGTACCATAGCAGTTGCATACCAGACTGCCTAGAGGGAAACTTAATTTCTGAAAGGGATATAGAAACACACATGTAGTCAAGTTTCAGTTATACAAGATACGCAAAAATTCCTTTTCATTCGCAGAAATGCCTTGATGAGATCTCAAGTATTTGGACAACGAAGGTTTGACCAACGGATGATTGTGGTCACGAAAAAAGTGTGTCACCTCCCATCGCCCATATAGCAGCTTTAGCAACATTTTCGCCTTGCATTGAGTCTGCTTTATTGTCTTGCATTTCCGTTTCTTCTTTCTCTTACTGGGACTAGTGTCCTCTTCATTAAGGATTGACAGTTCATCTTACATTTCCTCATCACCAACAACAGATTTTGGATCTGGTATAGGATCTAGGACAGGAGCATCCTCCGCTCCCCCATCATCAACTTTGGGCTTCTTGTACTTGTTGCAACAAAACTGCTATTTTACCAATTCATTTGTGTGAGATGTCTGCCTCGAGGTGTTCATCTTGATAGAGAAACTCATCCGTAGGGCGTAGCTGTTGTAATGACTTAACAACTTGAAGGCTGTCAAACCTCATGCCAACATAGGGTTCCATGGGCTGAGACCCAGACTCATCCTTTCCTTGTTCTCCTTATACAACACCGTCAACAGCCCCAGCTCCTAGCTCAGTCCTGGTTGGACCAGGAACATCTGTCGCGGTGCCCGTGTCATCTAGAATATGGCTCTCTGACTGCAAAGACACCCCTACATGGGCACCACGGGCTGATGACTGTCCTGCCACATGTTCATGGCCCATAGGTTTATGCCCACGGCTTGGCTACATGTAGTCAACAGAGCGCACATTTTTTGTCCCATAATCAGCATTAGCTCCTGGTGGTATGCTGGATTGCTGCTGATCCATATCATGAGGAAGCTCATTGAGATCAATCAACCTTTCTTTTTGCTGCCGCTACACCCACCATGCACATAAAAAAGATGGAAGGGATGTCATCAAATTAATCATCAAAGAGTGTTTCAAACAACCTAATAACATTCTATTTTTTATGCAACAACACAATCATAAGTAGTTGCACACTAGTACGACAATCTTAGTTGCAAAAACTACGTGTTTTTACTAAAATCTATTTTTATAATAGGTCTGGATTTTTGTTTGCACAGAGTGGTTATGTTAGTTGCATATTTTGCAGTAAGTAGGTTGCACAGATAAAGAACATGACTTTTACTTCAGTGTTTTTGTCACATTTTTTTGTTGTTGTAATGATGTGCAGGTTTGCTTTTGGCAAGGAGCTGGTTTAGATTTTTCTGCAAATAATTTGGGACATAATTTGATGCTACAATTGAGATGAAAAATCCAGATGAAAGAAGAAAGAAGATTTGGATGACAGAATATAGATATAGTTTTCATCGCCTTTTCTGTTTTACCGTCTAGTATATTGAACATATTTTCCACTATAGCTTTGTAATAGGTGTGGGACAAGAATATATGCATGACGATTACTATGGTTTGTGGTTTCATTAGCTTGGTTTGTTTTTCTGTTGCACACATTGCTGGAGAAGTTGGTATGGATCCTTGTGTGATTTTCACAAAATTACTTGTGTTTTTGCTGTCGTACTACAGATTTTTATTGTGTTTATTTGCAAACATCCAGCTATAAAGTTGGCTAGAATGCAAGTGCAGTTTGCTAATATGCATGTTCAGTTGGTAGATTCCATATTCAGTTAGCTAGAATCCATGTTCAGTTGCACAATTATGCATTTTTTGTTGCACATATACTACAGGTTTTTAAATGTGTTCACTTGCAAACATCCAGTACAAAGTTGGTAGAATGCATATTTTAGTTTGGCTAGAATGCATGCTGAGTTGGCCAGAATACAAGTTCAGTTGGATAGAATGACTGTTCAGTTGCACATTTATGCATTTTTTGTTGCACAGATACTACAGTTTTTTAATGTGTTCATTTGCAAACAACCAGTACAAAGTTGGTCGAATGCATGTTTAGTTTTGGCTACAATGCATGTTGAGTTGGCTAGAATGCATGCTATCTGCAACTCATCCCTGTGTGTGTTTGTTGCACAAATCCAGGGGAAAGTTGGCTTTTTAACCATGTTTAGTTGCACAGGGGACTACATCAAGTCTTTTTTCTGCTAAGATGAAAAAATTTCACCACTGGGTGTGTTTGTTTGCACACATCCAGGTGAAAGTTGGTTTCAAACCATGGTTTTCTTGCACAGGGAAGTGAATTACTTATGCACATATCAGACCCACATATTTTTTATGATTTTCCTTGGTCTTCCTTCTCCCCTCAAATCATGGAGATTTTTACTTGATTTGGGAGATTCAGACGGAAAGGGCAAGGGATAGTCAACAAGGTTTTGGTATGGGAGAGCAGAAGGAATTCTTACCTGAAGGTGTTGCATGTTAAGATTCTCTTCTCTTCTTCCTATTTTCTGGCCCAGATATCCTCACCTTGGCTGCTTTTCCATGGAAGCTCTACAGGATCTAGTTCATGGCCTGGGATCCCTTTCTTTCGTGGGGAAGAAGCTGGGAGACCAGCGGGGGAGAGAGGGTGGGCGAGGGGGGCGCAGGAGGCATTGGGAGTCGATCTTTATCATGTGATAGTGACGGGTGGTGGGGAGGATCCTTTTCTGTTGCTGTTTCAGTTGTTGGCGCATGGGAAAAATTGGCTGGAAGGAACTTTCCTTCCTGGGACCGAAAGACAGGGGCTTACCTTTTCTGGTTGGCCGCCCGCGAGCTCTAGCGAGCCAACGGCCGCCAGCCAGACGCGTCCTGCATGAAGGCGTGGGAGTGCACCGATGCATCAGGAAGGTCCTATTTACAGACATACATGCGAAAGATGTGATGGCACACAGACTGATTTATAGAAATGATAGACCTAGCTTGAGGTCATCGGGTTGCTTTCACCGTCTCGAGGTTTGTAAACCTGCTCGAGGTCAAGCATAGTCGTGCCCGCGAAGGTCGAGGATCCAGCGCATATTTCTCACTATATATCTCCTTTCATAAGTTCAATGAAATAGGTGAGCTAGCTGACGCTTTCATCAATGATATTGGATATCGCCGGCTCTCTCAGAAGCCCGTTAGTGCCGCCGTGCTAGACCAATCCGCCTCTGCATGCGAGGGTTGGGCCTCATGGGCAGAAAAGGCATGCACGCCCTAGGCCGCAGATCAGTAGCACGAAGCCCTCTGTCTTGATCGGCCGCGCCCATCGTGTTTTTCACTGCCCAAGCAGAGCCTCCTTCAACGACATTAGGGGCATGCTCACAGTAGATGAGAGGACCAAGTTGCGGCTCTTTCCGGCATGGTACCCAGCCCGGTGTTTGGGTTCACTTTGACACGATGGAGTGCACCATAAAGCTCGAGCTCCATTTTAGCCCCATCCACATCATCTTGGGGCAGGTCGTACTTGGTAGCTTCCCACGCGACAAGCTTGCAATAGATCATTCCTCTGCTATGACCTCACCAAAGAGCAAATGTCTGTGCAGGACTGCTACCAGCTCCTCTTTGATCTCATGTGGGACTCCGCCTTGCCACTGCTTCCTTCCATTTACTGGTGCCATCCACCTAAGTACAAGCTTCCTGTTCCTACGTGATGCAGACACCATTGCCCTCCACCCGTTCACACCATTGACTCCTCATATTCCTCCCCTTCCCACTAACGCAATGCTGCCAACCCTTGGCCAATTCACCTCCCTCCCCCATGTGCACTCATCCCGCTAAGTCAACGGCGGGCGGTGATTTCACCGAGAAGCTGGCCTTAATTATGTTATTGGTGACCTGCACGCCGCTCCCCATGACTGCATGTGTGCTTCTGCCACCGGCCATTGCCAACCTCATTCGTCACTCAGTTCGCCTAGCCTGTGTCCCTGCCTTCCTTGGACCGTTTCAGGCACAGGTCCTTGCAACTCTTCCGGTTGTTGTCTCTGTCTGGCTTGTGATGTCGAGTCGGAGGTGCCTGACCATGCTGCTGGCAAGGAAGGAGGTGCCCAAGGCGGTGCGGCTGCCAAGCTGGCAGGTAAAAGCAAGATGGGCTGATGGACCCAGTGGGGGAATCATAAGAGGGCCATGCCGGTGTTCCTCTACGACCAGAGGTCACTCCGCTGCAGCGTAGCCCGCATATCAAAGCGAAGTACAATGAGTTGCGCAACGCGCCTATCTGCAAGTCTACCAAAGCCATGTCCAAGAGCAAGCTCAGGAAGCTGGTTCATGCTTGCGAGCTAGACGTCACACATATCATCATCGCTGAAGCCGAGAGCCTAACATCCCCTTTGACTGCAAGTTTCTCTATCGGGTGTGACTTCGATCTCAATGTTGTGTGAAGGAATATTTTATAAACATCTGATCAATACAAAAATTATCTAAATTGCCATGAACTAGAGAATAATTCCCTAACGTTTTGCCGTTAATTAGAGATCAACTTGAGGTTGAACATAAATAAGAAAGAAACAAATGCCAGAAAACATAGAGGTACCCTGCAGACTATAGACTGTACGTGTGAAAAAATGGAAGGTGATGCGTGATCCAAAATATCACCTCCAGCTAGTCTCGCATATTGGGAAGGGGTGGGAGCACACGAACACACTAGAACTTATCTGAAGGGGAAGCTGTCTTCTGGAAGGAGATGACCAACAAAATTTTGCGTCTCGATTCGTTCGACCTCACTGGATCCCGATCCACTGAGGGGGGGCAGCGAAGGGCAGCATCAAGCGTGTGATTGATGATGAGGAATGGGTTGATTGCTCATCGATGTGGATGAGCAACACCATCTCTCTGGTAACGTCGCGCGTCCTCATCCACCCACACCATTTCCTCGTTGCACTCTGCGGCCCGCTGCATTTCCTCGACCTAGATTCACTTTTTTTTCTACTTCTAAACTGCAAAAAAGAGGCAACCGTTGCATTCGAACCAGCGACCGAGATTTAGTTATGGACCCGATAGCCACGCCACCACCTCACAAGGTGTGATTACGTTCAGGTCTATAATTCTTTTCTTCTTTCTTCATTTTTTTTCTTTTTTCTCTGCCCATTTTTTCTTTCTTTTTTCAAATTCGTGCTCTTTTTCTTCAAATAGATAACTTTTTTCAAAATACACAAACGTTTTTTCAAACTCGTAAACTTCTTTTCCAAACAGATGAACATTTTTTCAAATTTGATGAACTTTTTCCAAATCTTTGTGAACTTTTTTCAAAATTGATGAACAGTTTTCAAAGTCGATGAACCTTTTTCAAAATCGTGAACTTTTTTCTAAATTAGATGAACTTTTGAAAATATTTGTGAGCATTTTTTTTCGAATTTCTTGTCAAAACGATGACTTTATTCAAATATGATGAACTTATTTCAAATTCGATGAACTTTTTCCCAAAATCAATGAACTTTTTTCAAATTTGATGAACTTTTTTTTCAAATTTGATTAACTATTTTCAAATTTGATGAACTTTTCTTAAAATTCATAAGCTTTTTTTATATTTTTGTGGACCTTTTTAAAATCAATGAAGTTTTTTAGATGCACGAATATTTTCAAATTCATGAACTTTTTTTAATGCGCAATGTTTTTTCTAAATTCGTGAACTTGTTTTTATTCACGATTTTTTCTAAATTCATGAACTTGTTTCAATGCTTTAAAAAGTCAACCATGCATTGTTCACACGATGAGTGGTCAGGTCATGCGAAGGACCGTGCGATGCTCTCCCAGCCTGTAGAACTATCGATTGAGCGGTCGCTGGATTTTGATGGGCCGACCCAATTCACCAGGCGCGTGAGCGCCGGCTGGTCAAGTGGCGCTTAAGGTGCCCTTTAGGAGCTCTCATGGGGCCTGCCCTCTTCCTTTGTCCAATCACGCTTTGCTAACTCAAATTCACCCTGTAAAACGCCTGTAAGAGTCCGTTGATGTAGCATTGCCGCCCTAACTATACCATAATATGTTTCCGTAGTGGATCCACTTACGGAAGACTTACCGCCGTTTAGCGGCCGGGCCTAAGATAGAGTTTGATGTGGTCCGATGCTCGCGCTTAACAAGGTGTATAAAAGTGTAAATGATCTAATGAACGATACAAAGCTTTCATCAATTTGAGAATCATCTTTTTATACAAGAATCTGAGACGCATCTAATAGACGTCTGTTACAAATGTTTTTCTATTGTGAAATGCATCCTTGTGTGATGTCCTAATTTGTTTTAGCTTCTTTGCCTTTATTCTTCTATTCATGTCATCCATTTTTCCTTTATTTGACCAGGTTGTCCCATGTTATCCAAAGGATTTTTTCAAGGCAATCATGCTGCACAAAGGACCAACAAGAACCATGATGTATGGTCGAAATTGGGCTGGGTTCGTACATGACAAAAACCTGTGAGAGGGTGACATGATAACCCTCTGCATGGGTGGTCCAGCAGGAAAAGTGTACATCAACAGATGAATTGGAGTCGTGTGGGCTGCAGACTCAGTGGTTCCTATCTCCTGGACAGGAGGCAGTGTGGTACATGGAGCCGTTGTTCCTACATCGCCTCACCAGAACCAACATAGAGATATCTCAGATGGTATGGAGCTTGCTTCTTTGTCTGTTATGATTTTTCGTGTTTTTTGCATGCTATGTTTTGTTTTAGTGACATTTTTTTAAGACCAATCCTACTTTGACATGCTTTAGGGGACGCGGTGTTTTGGCTCCTAGGTGCATATGCACCCAGTGTCTAAATACACATTTTGAAAAGTTAAAAAAAATTCGGAACAAAAATCCCGCGAGTATATCAGGACACTCTATGTACATGCACAAAGTTTCGGTGAAAACGACGTTTTTTGTGGCTTGTGTAAAAAAGATAAAGAAATGCAAAATGAATAGTTGTAATGAAGCATCAGAAATTTTCTTTTTTACACAAGCCAAAAAAGACCTCGTTTTTCACCGAAAACTTTATGCACGCACATAGAATGTCCGGATATACACACGGGGTTTTTGTTCGGAATTTTTCAGCTTTTCAAAATGTGTATTTAGACAGTGGGTGCATATGGACCTAGGATCCATTGCCAATTTCCGTGCTTTAGGCCTCTACTATGCTTTTTTGCGTTTTAAGTCTGCCAATGTGACTATCCTTATATTCCCCTCTCTCTCTTTTTTGTTAGTTTAAAACACACGGCACGCAGAAAATCCCAAAGGGTGTAGCCTCACTCAAACTTGGACATCCTAGCTAGAGACGAACATCACTACACAAAAGAGCTGAGTATGACAGCCTATGTAACGAACCAGCAGGGTTGAAAGGAGTATGAGTAGAGTTGAGCCGAGTCGTGAGCTACTCATTTAGTTTGCGAGTTTTGAGTTAAAATTCCAGCCCTACCAGCCAGGTTGGAATATAAAAGAGCCGGCACCTGTCGCTCCAGCCAATGGTCGTTCCAGAAAGATGTGGCATGCCCATTACCTAGCTGAATATATACAAGGACAGGCATGAAAGAGGTCTGTAACTTCCTTGTTGGCGGGCAAGACAAGACCATGACATGGTTCAGAAATTTTACATCACAATAAAAAAAGGAAAATACTCAAACGCTTTGTCCTCTTTCTGTAAATAAGGACAATACTCTTCGGCATCTTCTTTGTTAGACAACCAACTAATCGAGGCACCTAATAGACACCATCAAGTATGTCCTTTAAGTTTGGCTGGAACCATATGGCGTTTATGGGCTCCTTGGCATAGAAAGAAGGGTAGTAATCTTGCTCTTCCAAGCCGTAGTAGGCCTGCGCCCTGCCACCATTGTGAGTTTCAGTATAGCCCGGGAGGTACACCTTGTTGCATAAATCCCCTTGGCAAGGCGGCCTTGCAATTAGAGCATTGCTTTTATCCCAAAACACAGCAGCGTCCTTCATCTCTTCCAACTCCATCCAAACCATTCTAGATCGATCGAGGTTAAAAATTCTGAACCCATACTCGCCTTCTCGGATAATGGCGACCAACTCACGTTTCCACTCCACCAAATAGCTGTAGTCCCACTCGCAGATTGTATGCACATCGTCGCTTCCGTGTATCGGTTGATCTGGCTTGTCGAGGACCTTCCATTCCATCTCGCCTGCGTTCAAGTCCACGACTCCGAGCCTGCCATTGATGTCCACGAAGTAGACGGTGCCGTCAAGGAAGACGGGGCTGTGAGATGCCATGATGAACGGCACTTCCTCATTGCCTAAGCTTTCTTCCTTCCACTCTTTGTCTCCAATTCGCCATGTTTGAATGATGACAACATGGTTTCGTGCCATGTATCCCAAGGCGAGGACCACAAAGTCCGGAGAACCCGGCACGGAAGAGAACGACAATCCTTTGAGGCCAATGATATCTAGAGGTGGAAGAGCAATCACATGGCCGCCATCCAGGTAATCCTTGAAGGGATTCACTAGGAAGTACATGTGGTCGCCGCCTCTCGACACGATAACCCAACCATGGCGACACTTTTGCATCCTGGATCAGGCTTCTGTTGCTGGAGGTCCACTGCTTACAGACAGCTTTCAAGTGTAGAAAATCTATGAAAGAAATCTTGGGAACTAGTAGCTGAAACAAGTCAGAGTGGAGATCACACCACTGTCTCTCCTCTGGGGAGGGCACAGTGCTCATCGTCATGTCTTCTTTTTCTTCGTTTCCGCAGCAATGTTTTATTCTTGTTTGTATCACCTGTGTACGTACGTCAAAGGACGGCCGGCAAAAGAGAGAAATGAAATCAGGCTTAAGTTAGTCAATTTCCCTTGTTTCATTCCCAATGAGTAATTTTGCAGTAAGCTAGTGGAATGCATTAACAGTAATATAATCATGCACACACACATACCTCATTGGCGAGGTCACCAATAGCATCGATAGCTTGTGCTGCTGCCTTCAGACCGAAGCTGCAAATACAATATCAAAACATTAACCCATCTCTAAATCATCACACTGAGCAAGCACACAAATATATTTACAAATCAAGGTGAAATTAAACTTAATTACCTGTGGGAAGAGCCCAGAATGTTTGGTCCTCATCACCACATCCCTCGACTATGCTGAGCCGAATGGTCATATCGTCCAGACACAGGGTGTATATACCATATTCTCCACAAACTCTAAGCGGCAGATGGATGCAGTTGTGCTGGATTCCTGCTTCGGCCGCCACCGGCACAATGAAAGTACACCTGCCCATAAAGAAGGTTCTCTCCCCGATGGTTTCCACGGCCTCCCATGCATTGTCTTTCTGATTCCATAGGAAAACCTTGAGATCCACCACTTGCGCCGGGCGGCAGAAGAAGCAGCACCGCACCAAAAAGAGCTCGCCGCCAGGACACGGCACCGTGAAGCACTTGTACCTCTCATGCACGGGACACGGCGGTGGGCGTCTCATGTCCGTCCTTATGACTGATGGCGTCAGGCCCGATGCGTCGATGGCCACCAGGGATGCCATGGTTGTCGCGTACACCTTCCCCTGGTGACCGGCGATTATGGGGCCGTCGAACTCGTCCCACTCGTCGGCGAACTCCACTAGGAGGCGGGACCACTCGGGGTCGCCTGGGCGGTAGTGGAGAAGGGACTTGTCCCTGGCGAAATCCAAAAAAACGATGCAATCGGGCGGGGTTTGCGGGGAGAGCGCGCAGCCGAACCGTAGGTATGGTTTGGCCACCTCCGGCAGAGGCGGGAGAGCGATCACCGTGGGGGTCGACAGCGAGATATCAGCGAAGCTCACGAGGAAGCACTCGGTGGTGTGCTCGTCGACCATGAGCGACCAGTCTCCGTCGAGGCCGAGGCATAGTTTCCCTTGCAGCACCGGCATGTCCGGCATCTCGTCCCAGCGGGTGCATCCTTCGAACGGGGCGACGAGGACGGGTTTGCTCCTGCCATTGAACTGGATCACCCATGGCGGCTGCGGCGTCTTGGCCATGGGGTACGTAGGGTTCTTCAATCTCTGGTGAGCAGCGCGTCTGGGTCGATCCGATCTAGTGAAACACCTCAACACCTTTCCTCTGCATTCTCGCTTTTTCACATCAATCATCGGTGCACCCATCTATAGTGTCAAAAATCATTGGGTTTTTTCCCATATTGTTTCCTATCAGTTCTTCAGTTGTTGGTCCCTGAATGATTTTGGCACCACACAAGAAAAAAAAACTGCACCCCAATCGTTTGGCAACCTAGCTGCTGCTAGCAGTTGACCGTATGAGCTTGTACTTGCTGACACCCAAGTGTACATATGATATTTGCACGATCGAGTAAATCACAGGGCAAATCAAAGCAAGACAGGACGATGTAGAGTTACTAACGAGCTTGAGACACTCGCTGAGAGAAGGGAAGACAAACTATTAACGAGCTTGATTAGCCTGCATGTGGAAATAAGATAAACATGTCCAATTATGTCATGTTCTGTGGAAGATAAACATGTTCCTCGGCTATTTTGGTTGCAAAGGAATTTCAAAGTACTCCTTGTTAGGCTCCCAGTCCACTACTGCTCGGTCACCAAAGTAAATCCTAAAAGTTTGGCTGGAACCATATGGCATTCATTGGCTCCTTGGCACAAAAGTCAGGGTGGTATTCTTGCTCTTTTAAGCAGTAGTAGGCCTGCCCACCATCACCAGTCTTAGTACAGCTTGGAAAGTACACCTTGTTGCATAAATCCCTTCCGCAAGCTGGTCTCGCAATTAGAGCATTGTTTCTGTCCCAAAACACGGCAGCATCCTCCATCTTTTCCAAATCGGTCCAAACCATCCTAGACCGATCAAGCTTAAAAATTCTGATGAAGCCAAAATTGCAGTTTTCTCGGATAATGGCCACTAGGTCACCTTTCCACTCCGCTAGATAGCTATAGTTCAACTCCTGAATTGTATACAAATAGTCACTTCCACGTATCGGTTGATCCGGCTTTTCAAGGACCTTCCACTCCATCTTTTCCACGTTCAAGTCCACGACTCCGAGCCTGCCATTCATGTCTAGGAAATAAACGACGCCGTCAAGGAAAACTGGGCTGTGAGATGCCATGAAGAACGGCACATCAATATTTCGTAAGATTTCTTCCTTCCACTCTTTGTCTCCTATTCGCCATGTTTGAATAAAGGCAACTTCATAGTCTGGCGTGGCTCCCACGGCGAGGACCACAAAGTAAGGACAACCCGGCATGGAAGAGAATGATAATCCTTTGAGACCAAGGATATCTAGAAGTGGAAGAGCAATCACATGGCCGCCATCCAGGTAATTCTCGAACGGATTCACTAGGAAGTACATGTGGTCACCGCCTCTTGACACGATGACCCAGCCATTATTTGTGAAATGCAGTAACTGCGAACCCTGTGATTTGAGACCTGAAGCAGGGATATTTACCCTGATGGTGTACTTCTTCTCGCTCATCGGATCGAAGACCTCGAGAAGATCATCTTTTGTCCTTCCTACTAGGCGGGGTGCCATGAGTAATGGCGACCATTCTGCATGTTGTATCAGGCTTTCAATGGAGTTCCACTGCTTGCATACAGCTTTCAGATGTAAGAAATCAATGAATGAAATTTTGGATACTAGTAGCCGCAACAAGTCGGTATGGAGATCACACCACTGCCTCTCCTCTGGAGAGGCGGCATTAAGCATCATCATGTCCTCCTTTTCTTGCTCTCCCAAACAATGTTCAATTCTTCTTTGTATCACCTGGTTACATCAATGTTGATTTGCTACTCAATTTCCCTTCTTTCCTTAACAATGTTAATTTGCAGTAAGAGGTAGTCGAATTTGTTAACAATAATATAATCATACATACCTCATTAGAGAAATCATCAATAGTATCGGTGGCTTGTGCTGCTTTGAGACCAAAGCTGCAAATTCATATATGGAAACGTTAAAACATCTCTAAATGGTCACATTGAACGAGCACATATTTTCAAATCGAGTAGTTGGAATTAATTAAACTTACCTAGTGGGAAGTGTCCAGAATACTTGGTCCTCATCATCATCTTCATCACCATCACATCCCTCAACTATATGGAGTCCAAAGGTCATATCATCCATAGACACGGTGTAGATAACAAATTCATTGCAAACTTTACGCAGCACATGGATGCAGTTGGGTTGGGTTCCTGCTTCAACCGCCCCGACAGCGAAAGTACACCTGCCCACAAATATGTTCTATCCCCGATGGTTTGGACTGTTCCCCACGCATTATCCTCCTGATTCCATAGGAAAACCTTCAGATCCACCACGTCCGGGTCGCCAAAGATGCAGCAACGCACCAAAAAGAGCTCGCCGCCAAGACACGGCACCCGGGTAGCACTTGTAACTGGCGTGCACGGGGCACCGCGGCGGGGGTCTCATGTCCGCCCTTATGACTGATGGTGTCGGGCCGGATGCGTCGATGGCCACCAGGGATGTCATGGTTGTCGCATACACCTTCCCCTGGTAGCCGGCGGTTATGGGGCCGTCGAAATTGTCGTTCACCTCGTCGAGCTCCACAGGGAGGCGGGACCACTCGGGATCACCAGGGCGGCAGTAGAGAAGGGATTTGTCCCTGACAAAATCCAAAAAAACGGTGCAATCGGGTGGGGTTTGCGCGGAGAGCGCGCAGCCGAACCATAAGTACAAATCGGGCGCGTCCTCCGGCAGAGGCGGGAGAGCGACTACCGTGGGGGTCGACGGCGAGGTATTAGCGAAGCTGACGAGGGAGCACCCGTTGGTGACCTCGTCGAGCATGAGCGACCAGTCTCCGTCGAGGCCGAGGCATCGTTTCCCTTGCAGCGCCGGCATGTCCGGCGTCTCGTCCCAGCGGACGCATCCGTCGAAGGGCGCGACGAGGACGGGTTTGCTCGTGCGGTTGAACTGGATCACCCATGGCGGCGGCGGCGGTGTCATGGCCATGGGGCAGGGTTCTTCAATCTCTATTGAGCAGCGCGTCTGGATCGATCCGATCTGACCTGGTTTTATGGATGCATGAGATCACAGTCCGTGTCGGGATTGACTACCGATTCCTTTGCACAGCGATTTCTCTTTCTCTCCTTCCTTTTAAAAAAAATCCGGGATTTTTTTTTTCAAATCGGTTAACATGTTTTGAAATTCTAACATTTTTTCAATCAGGGAGAACATTTTTTGAATTTTGAAATTGCAAACATTTTAAACAAATTCGTGAGCTTTTTTTCTAAGGGCCACGCTACTTGTCGGCCGGCGCATCTTTTTCAAAACATCCACCGCCTCACGAGCGTGGGATCTGGTAGATTGAGCGAGCGAGTGTCACCCTCTATGGAAATTTTTGCAACACAAGTTGTGTTACAGAAAGTTTTTGCAACACATGTCATGTTACGGAAATTTTTGCAACATACATCAAGTTGTAGATTTTTTTTGCAATAGACGTCTTGTTACATTTTTTTGCAACAAAGGTCTTGTTACATTGATTTTTCTTGCAAAAGAGGCCTTGTTGCAAATTTTTTTTCTGATAGACATCTTGTTATAATTTTTTTTGCAACAAAGGCCTTGCTGCCAAAACTCTCCGGAGCAGACAACAAGCAGCGACCATGAGGGTGGAAAAGAAGGGCCACCGGTGGTCATGGCCTCGAGCAGGAGCTCGGTCTGGGATGGGAAGGAAGGAGAGGTGTGGGAGGAGAAGAAAAAGAGGAAGGGAAAGGGTGGAGGCCTGCCTTACAGGTGAACGGTGGCTGCTGGCGCGGGCCGGTGGCGAGCATAGGCGCACACATGGCGTGGGCGAGCTCTCCCCTGGCGGTGCTGACTTAGGACAAAGGGGATTGGGGAGACGAAGTATGAGAGAAGAAGATGACTCGGTTGGGATAAGAATAGCGGCGTGGGTGGGCTCCACTGGCACACATTTCGCGTAAAAAAAGTGGTTGATGAAAACGAAAGGATCGGTCGGTGGATTTCAATGTTTCCCTTTTTCTAAATCATGATTTTTTTGGAATTCATGAACATTTTTTTAAATCATGAATATTTTTAAACTTCGTGAATAGTTTTTGAAATCATGAACATTGTTTTGAACTCATGAACATTTTCTAATTTTCTCAAAAAACGGAAATTGCATAAATATTTTTGAATTTTTTCGAAAAGTCGTGAACATTTTTTTAGAATTTCATGAACATTTTTTAAAATTGTGAAGATTTTTTTGAGTACACGTAGATTTTTTGAAATGACGATTTTTTTTGAATTCGTGAGCATTTATCATTTACCAGAAAAATAAAATCATGAACATGTTTTTCACAATTCACAACTTTTCTGGAATCCCAAATTATTTAAAAAAAACTGAAAGCAGAAAAGAAAAAAGAAAGGGGCTTCCTGCCCTGCACATGGGGCTGCCCCGTGAGGGCGCGCTGGGAGAGGAGGGGGTCTGCGCTTCCCTGATTTCGGACGCTAGTGACCATATGGGAGGTCCCGGCCTAGCAAATATTTTGGTGATTTCTTAAACAATTCTTGAATTCGTGTAATATTTTTGCAATTTGTGAACAATTTTCAAATTCACGAACAAAAAAATAGGGGAGCCCTGCCTCGCACCTAGGCTGGCCCAAGTTCGCGACTGGCGGGAGTAAGGGGTGTACGTTTCATCGGCACTCAGCGCGTACCGTGCGATATAGGAGCTTCCCTCTCGTAGGGGCACGCTAGGCCAGCCATCTCCCAATCCGGATCATGCCCACGCACGCCCTTCCTCCCCTCCCATCTCTGCCTCCAACTCTTTCCCCGCGTGGAAGGCATGGCCAAGGAGATAAAAATGGCGGCATGCAACGACATGGCTCCGCTCTGCATGGCCCGAACTCTGCCACGTCCTGTCGTCGGCCCGTCCCCAACAACATGCGCGCAGCTGAGAAGCTCAGGCCCTGGCGGCCAGCACCTTGCTGGAGCACCCATTGCCCTTCAAAAGTCGTCTTGCTCCCCCATCTCACCCGCTTCTTTCCTTCTTTCCCGAACTCTACATTTTTCTCCCTTTCTTTCCTTGCAAGTGACCATGGCGGACCAAACGAGGAGGACAAAGTGCTCAGGGATGCTGCTGCTGTCCTGGGCCAGGGAACCGCCGGATCTACAGTACCGAATAGGAAGACGTTGTTTTCAGCCGCGCAAGAGCCGGAAGGTGTCGGGTACGTCGAGGACAGTGTTGGGACATGTAGTAGAAAAAAAAATTGCCCTATGATCATCCACGAACACTATGAAGATGAGATTTGGATCGGGCCGTTGCTAACTCCGAGTTGCAGCGGAAGAAGAGTCGATGTAGATTGTTCTTGGAGTATAATCACAGTAAAAACGCTATGTAGAATATTAGCAATTCAGTTTAAGTTCAAGTGCTATGAAATCTAAATAATACTCCAACAATACAATACGCGCACAGAAAAAGCTATGAAGCATTTTGAAATCTGTAACAACAAAAGCAAGATAGTACCGTTAGAAAGAGATATTGTTCTGCAAACATCGGAATATAATTCCAAGATCACCGAAGTCATCATCATTATCACAACTCATACTCTCAGATTCCAAGACCCTCGAGCAATTCATCGAGCTCCACCTCGTCGTATGGGTCCAGATCAATGCCTTCGATCCCCATGGTGATCCCATCACTCCTGCTGCCATCCTGTTGCATCTTATGCCCGCCTCTCTTCTCGTACTCCCTCCGTTTCAAAATACTTGACTTTCATTTATCCAAAAATGGATGTACCTATATACTAAAACATGTCTAGATATATCTATATTTTGATAAAAGGAAGACAAGTATTGTGGAACGGAGGGAGTAGGTCTTGACGAGCACCACGTTCGGCAAGAAGTATCTATCCACGTCCAAGTTGTTGGCGTGGACGCCACGGAGGTCGTAACCGAGCGCGAGATCGACAAGGCTCATGAAGTGCATTTTTTTTAAAGGAGGTTAAAACCTTCTGCCTCTGCATCAATCAATACATATGGCCATCTTTATTTATTATTCAACATGAGTTTAATAAAAACATACATCAAGTCATCCGAAGCCACCGCTCACACCTACAAAACTCGATAATATGAAGCGCTCTCACTCCTTATATCTAAAATCAGTGCCGTCGCCGATACATCCATGAGGTGCCTGAGGTGATGTTTCCTCGTGATACCTTGGTGACGGCCCTCCCGTAAGGCTACCACCAGCGCTATTTGTGGTGCTACAACAAGCAGTAACCAACTCTATATTGTTTGCTCTCTCTCTCTCTCTCTCTTCTAATACATCGACACGCAAGCCTTTTACGTGTTCGAAAAAAAAAGTGCCTGAGGTGCGTCCTCACGGTGATGATTGCATCGCTCCTGCCGAGCTCCGACACGCGGGCCACCTGCACGTACGCCGTCCGGTACCCTAACCTGTTTGCCATCGAGGGATTGGTAGCTGGCTCGATGTTCAATACGACATACTCCACGATCTGGCAGCCGGTGGGCGAGGGGTCGAACTGGTGCCAGTCGTGCTCCTTGATCCTAAGGTTGACTACATGATGGGTAGAGGCGTCGAGAAGGGCCAGCGTGTCAGTAACCCTGGTGCAGAGCACGAGCGGTGCCTGCCGAGTGCATGCGACGCCTCCCTCGGGAGGAAGACGAGGTCATCGCGACACACCGGCAGAGCTCCACGGAGAAGGTGTGCCGGTGGCGGTGTGTGTAACTCTTTGATGTCGTGTGACACGAGCTCCTCGCCGTGCTCCCCACGCGCACCGGCGCGAGGGACGCGATGATGGTATGAGTCCGGCGGTGCGGGACTAGACGCGAAGAAGTCGATCCCGCCGGCGCCGGAGACGTCGACATGGGCCTCCTGGCTGGCCATGCCGAGGACGATGGCCGTGGGACGCGCGCTGCTGCATTTGCACAACGCGCACCACTGGTCCTGGTCTAGGTAAGTGAGGGGCACACGTTGGGTTTCATGATAGGGTGCGTCGATTGCAAATTAAAAAAATTTATGTGCAGAACAAACAAGAACATGCTACGGGAGATGAATCACAGTTCGTTACCACTAGACGCGCAGTGCCATGCCGCGGAAGAAGAGTTAGGGCAGCGCGTTCGTGTGGATCGTTTCTTCCTCGTCCGATCTCCCTCGTACAACCGGTCATCGGATCCCACGTACAGGTTCATTGGAGCGGCGCAGGTGCACCGCCTCTAACGGTATCCGAGCGTGTAGGAGGAACGCCGTGCGGTGGACTGCTAGGTCCGATCACACAGTCGGCGGCAAGTGGAGGTGGCTATTCGCAACACATGCAAACTCTAGTGCCAGCATCGAAGCGATCCACCCATGAGTGTGTTGCACGTTCACTTTATATAGGCGTCTGTCGCAGGCTCAACACTTGGGCCTCCTACGGACCCTAAAGTCCAAAATATGTTCGGCCGGGATTCGAGTCCGAGTAGGATCACATCTAACTCGTGGAGTCGGATCGGGCCTTACAGGTTCCTTCCCTTAAGCGCGTGATGAAGGAAATATGCTCTAGAGGCAATAATAAAGTTGTTATTTTATATTTCCTTATATCATGATAAATGTTTATTGTTCATGCTAGAATTGTATTAACCAGAAACTTGATACATGTGTGGATACATAGACAAAAACACCGTGTCCCTAGTAAGCCTCTACTAGTGTAGCTCGTTAATCAAAGATGATTAAGTTTCCTAACCACAGACATGTGTTGTCATTTGATGAACGGGATCACATCATTAGGAGAATGATGGGATGGACAAGACCCATCTGGTAGCTTAGCATAATGATCGTTCAGTTTTATTGCTATATCTTGTTCATGTCATATACATTTTCCTTTTACTATGAGATTATGCAACTCCCTGATACCGGAGGAATGCCTTGTGTGCTATCAAACGTCACAACATAAGTGGGTGATTATAAATATGCTCTACAGGTATCTTCGAAGGTGTTTGTTGGGTTGGCATAGATCGAGATTAGGATTTGTCACTCTGAGTATCGGAGAGGTATCTCTGGGCCCTCTCGGTAATGCACATCCTAATAAGCCTTGCAAGCAATGTGACTAATGAGTTAGTTGTGGGATGATCCATTACGGAACGAGTAAAGAGACTTGCCGGTAATGAGATTGAACTAGGTATGAAGGTATCGGTGATCAAATCTCGGGCAAGTAACATACCGATGACAAAGGGAATAACGTATGTTGTCATTACGGTACGACCGATAAAGATCTTCGTAGAATATGTGGGAACCAATATGAGCATCCAGGTTCCGCTGTTGGTTATTGACCAGAGAAGTGTCTCAGTCATGTCTACATAGTTCTCGAATCCGTGGGGTCCGCACGCTTAACGTCCGATGACGATTTTGTATTATATGAGTTATGTGATTTGGTGACCGAATGTTGTTCGGAGTCCCGGATGAGATCACAGACATCACGAGGAGTCTCAGAATGGTCGAGAGGTAAATATTCATATACATGATGATATCATTCGGACACCGGAAGTGTTCCGGGGGTACTGGGTACGTATTGGGTCACCGGAAAGGCTTCCGGGCCCCCCCCTCCGTCAAAGATATGGGCCTTATTGGGCCAAGGGCGGGACAGACCAGCCTCTGGTGGGCTGGTGTGGAAAACCCTATATGCCGCTTGTTGCGTCAAACTGCCGGCGCTTCGCACAGTCGAGCGACCGAGCAGTGACGCAACGGGCCGGCCCGTTTAACCGTCCAGCGCTCCCGGTTTTGGGAACCTTCTAGAGGTTCCCAGTTGGGTTTTTTTCGGTTTTGGGAACATTCTAGAAGGTTCCTGAACCGGTTTTTTATTTTCCTTTCTTTTTCTATTTCTGTTTCTTTTACTTTACTTTTTTTTGTCTTTCAAGTTTATGTTTTCTCTTTCAACAAAATGTTCGCGGTTTTTAAAAAATGTTCGTGAACAAGTTTGCTCAAAAAATGTTCTTTTCATTCATAAATTCGATCTCAAGATTAAAAAAATGTTCATGCTTTAAGAAATTGTCCAAATTTGTTCTTCGTTTCAAAATTTGTTCTCAAGATTCAAAAAATATTCGTACTTTTAGAAAATATTTATGTTGAAATTTTGTTCTCAATCTGAAAGTTTTGTTCTCTAAAATCAAAAAAATGTTCGGGATTTTAAATTTTTGTTCAAAAAATGTTCTTTCCATTCATAAATATGTTCTCAATATTCAAAAAATGTTCATGCTTTAAGAAATTGTCCAAATTTGTTCTTTGTTTCAAAATTTGTTCTCAAGATTCAAAAAATGTTCGTGCTTTCAAAAATTGTTCGCGCTTCCAAATTTGCTCTCCATTTCAAAATTTGTTCTCAAGATTCAAAAAAATGTTTGCACTTTAAAAAATGTTTGTACTTTTTTGTTGTTATTTTTCATGTTTCTTTTGTTTGAAATTTTCAAATATTTGTTCTCAATATTAACAAATGTTCTCGTGTTGAAAATTTGAAAAAATGTTTCATGTTTTAGAAAATGTTCTGGAATTTTAAAATATACTTGTTTACAATTTCAGAAAATGTCCAATAATTTTAAGTGGACTTGCTCAGGTTCTTTAATGCTGGCGCTGCAAATTTGTCATATTAACTTGCGTGTCGCAGTGGCTAGCGTGTGGTGCTTATCTACAGCAGCTCGCGGGTTCGATTCCTAGCTAGCGCGCTTTTATTTTTCCGATTTTTCATTCTGTGGAGGTTAGCTAGCGGGCCGGCCCAGGCGAGTCGTCTCCTATGCGAAACTGTGACTACTTGCCGCAATAAGCGGCGCGTAGGAGTTCCCGGCTGGTGCGCCCCATATAGGTTGAATAGGAGGAGAAGGAAGGAGGGTAAGGGAGAAAGGAAAGGGGAGGATTCGGCCTCCCCCTTTCCTTCTCTCCCCCCTCTCTTTCCTTCCCCCTCCGACACTTATGGAAGTGGGGGGGGGGGGGCGGCTTGTGGGACGCGCCCAAGTAGGATTACTCCTACTTTGGGTGCCCCTTGCTTCCCCTATCCCTCTCCCACCTATATATATGTGGGGGCGGCACTGCTAGAACACACAACATTGATTCCTAGCCGTGTGCGGCGCCCCCTCCGCAGTTTACGCCTCCGGTCATATTCACGTACTGCTTAGGCGAATCCCTGTGCGGATCACTTCACCATCACCATCACCACGCCGTCGTGCTGACGGAACTCTCCCTCGACACTTTGCTGGATCAAGAGTTCGTGGGACGTCATCAAGCTGAACGTGTGCAGAACTCGGAGGTGCCGTATGTTCGATGCTTGATCAGTCGAAACGAGAAGAAGTTCGACTACATCAACCGCGTTGTCAAACGCTTCCGCTTTCAGTCTACGAGGGTATGTGGACACACTCTCCCCCTCTCGTTGCTATGCATCTCCTAGATAGATCTTGTGTGAGCGTAGGAATTTTTTTGAAATTGCATGCTACGTTTCTCAACATGCGGCCTCTTAGGTTCAAGTCAGCTTGGTCGCAGGTCGGATCACCTCCAACCTGCTCGGCTAGTAGCGGCCTCTAGCAAGGCATGCCGACCACCAAGTAGGCAGTGAAGCCGGTTGGCGAACCTGTACATCACACTTTTGTTCTCTTTGTCACACGATATATGTTGTCGGGCTCAAGGCGAGTCTGTCATCCTTGTGCTAGCCCGACCTCTTTCTCGTTCCAGTGATGCCGACCACTAACCGGATTACCTCATAATCCCTGTCGCATGGCCATGCTTATCTTGGTCGGATCACACGAGGGGCCTAGATTATATTTCTCCTGATAGGGGCAAATCCCATCTTGCTCGACCATGTCTCGCAGCATGGGTCTGGACAAGCCCGAAACCTATCTTTTGTAACTACCTAGTCATGAAGTAGCGTATGGTCGGCCCAAATCATGTCTGTCACCATCCTGAGTACATGCGCCAGCTCAGGTCTTAGGACATAGAATGTATGTTGTACTAGAGACTCACAAATGACATATCGTTGCGTCTCATAGGTGGTGGGTCTGTCCGACTCGGACCTTATCTCGACTCAGATCCGACTACGTCGAATCCGAACAGATCCTTCCGAGTCCATATTATCTGGCTAGCATCCAATGCTCGATGGCTAGTGAGACCAAGCCATCGACCGTGCTGTATTCTAGTCTAGTCGACTGCGCGTCCACATAGCCCTTTCGACTAGGGACCTTTTAGGACAATCATCATACAATGCACAGTCCCACAAACAAGTCACGTACTTGTTGATACACCTCATTGATAATGTCCAAGGACTATCTTTATTCACAAACATATAGGAAATATCATCATACATGATTGCCTCTAGGGCATATCTCCAATAGCACAGCGGTCGCAGAGGCGGTTGTTGACGGCGAACTCGATGGCATAGTCCCGCTTCAGCGCGATGCTGCCGTGGAGGACCTCGCGGTGGATTCGGTGCACACGACGGAGGAGCAGTGGCAGGAGCTCAGAAAAAAACTTTTGTTAATAAATGGCAAGGGCGCGGGATTAGCGATTTGTTGTTGAGAAATATCTGATTTTGTTTTGACAGGTTATTGCGGAAAACCTTTCTTTTTCTTTTTAGGAAGCTGATCTTATATATATGGTACAATTTCTAAATTCTCAATTACCTAATATTATGTGATTGAATTGAATGAGTCGATATCTGCTAAAAACGAACAAGGAGGATCGGGCGAATTGGTTTATGGTGGGAGGGTGAAAACTAGCGGGGCGGGGTGATGGTGGGAGGTGGAGGTGAAAAAGAACCATATGCGTACCGGCCTACCAACTCCCCCTTTAGGAGTAAAGATAAATTTTGTTTTTTATTGCCTTGAAGTCAACACTCAAAATGGAGAAAGCACCAGAATTAGGAGACATGGCTGGGAGAAACCACCAGAGGGCACAATCAAGCTGAATGTGGACGCTGGTTTCGACATTGATAGTGGCACTGGCGCTACAGGTGCTATACTTCGAGACCACTCCGGTTTCTTTGTGGCGGCATCTTGCAGCAACATCCCTTTTATTGGAGAAGCGGCTACGGCGGAAGCACGAGGCTGGAGAGATGGACTTATCCACAAGTGAAATTGGACGCAACAAGCTATGCGTAGAAGGCGATTGCATGGAAGTCATTGAAATCATGCAAAACAGAGGAAATTCACCTGGGCCTGCAGCAACAACATATGAAGAATGCTCTTTCTTAGCTTGTAATTTTATTTCTATAGTTTTTTCTTATTGTCCTAGGGAAGCTAATATGGCAGCACATTTGTTGGCTAGGAATTGGAGGTCTCTCGAACTATTGTCTGGAAATCAGAGCCTCTGGATTTTCTACTAGATGTTTGACAAACGATGTATCGCTGTTATCACATGAAATATAAACCACTATGATGGCATTTCCCTAAAAAAGTCAACGCTCGGTTTTTATTCGCGAAAATTTATATACTAGTGCAAAAGAAAGTTAAGTTCATTCTAAAAAAAACTTCTAACATTTTTTTACTTTTATTTTAATTATTTTTTCTCTATATGAGGTGTATATACCCAAGAACCACATGGTATTTCCCACGCTCGCTGCCTCGTTCCCACTTTCAAGGACAACAGCGTGCAGTAGATCTGCTGGGCGGGGCCGACTCCCGTGCGTTATTTAGCGCCCCAAAAAATCTTCCTCCCTTTTTTGGCGAACACTTAGCGTGTCACCCGTACTGGGCCGATGTCGGTGTCAAAACCGGCAGATCTCGGGTAGGGGGTCCCAAGCTGCGTGTCTTAGGATTGATGGTAACATGGACAAGGGATTTTACCCAGCTTCAAGCTCTCTCGAAGAGATAATACCCTACATGTTGCTTTTGATTGTATTCGATGCGTATGATTACAGAGTTGATCTACCTCGAGATCATATGTTGTGGTCTAGACCCTAGAGGTATGATGAGTAATGTCATGATGCTCTATCGACTAGCCTGGCCTCGGCTTATATAATGTACCAGAGGCCTGGGATAAAAAGAGTCCTAGCCGAATACGCTGGTGGAGAGGAGTCCTTGTCTTGATCACCAAGTCTTGTGGAATCTTCCTCGTGTATACATCGGCTGTCCGAACTGGCCCATGAGCAGACGGCCATGGGGGTCCTCGGCCCAATCCAACTGATCGAGAGATGACGTGGTGAGTACCCCCTAGTCCAGGACACCGTCAGTAGCCCCCTGAACCGGTCTTCAAGTTGGGGACGCTCCTCGATTCTTCCGAACTGTTCTTCATCTTCGGTCGTCGGTCTTGAAAACTGGTTCAACAAATCATCTCATCTTCGATCTTGAGGATTGCCAAAGTGAATTTGAAGAGTTTACACGTCGGGTATCCGAGGAGCCCCTTTAAGTTCTCGGCCTTTATCAATGCCTTGTTATTATTTTTTACGCCACACCTCGGGTTTGAAGTTGTTCCCGTGCGACGGTGTCTTCTTGCATCCGAGCTCCAACGCCGGACTATATTCGAGATATATTTTGCAGCCGAGCACCAATGCCGGATTATATCCAAGCTCCAACGCTGGACTATATCCGAGCTCCAACAATGGACTATATCCGAGGTGTCATAGATCACCTTGGCTTGAAAAAGTTTGAAGGAGGTTATCCGAGTTTAACGCTGAAAAGTTCTTTATGGAACGAGCCATTCGAATCCGAGCTTTATGCCGAAAATGCCCTCTATGGAGCCAGCCACTCGCGCCCGAGCTTTATGTCGGACTGCTTCCGAGGTGGTGCACCACCCCAACCGCGGGCTGATTTTTTTGTGAATATTTTTTATTGGTGGAATTTATTCTCTGCCGAGATATATAGCCAGTATATGTATATCCAGTAGCCCTCAAGGTGTGTGTCGGTCTAAAACCTGAGATGCACCTGAAGGAAAACATAAGACTGCTGATCCTAGTAGCCCCTGAGACTCGGGTCGATTTGCAAAATCAGCCTGAGGATCAAATCCTAGCTCGGCAACATACACAGTGTAATATATTAGAAATAATGATCGGCGGACAGGCCCCTAAGAGAGGGTTGTGAGAAGTCGCCGTGATATATTACCTTGATGCCGGATAAGTCCCAGATGGTACTTAATGTTGTCTGAAGATGCGCTTGCCCATAGTTCGGTCATGCCGAACATTGAGCACTTTGAATTCTCTGCATTGAATAAGCAATGCAGTAGCCCCCGAGACACTGGTCGGGTGGCAGCACCGGATCAGGGGATCGATGTGCCCCTATAATATTTATAAATAATGAGCGTGAAGCCCAGTAGCTCCCCAGCCTTAATGTGGGCACGGGTGGCCAAATTAAGGATCGATATCCGTTTGTTAGAAAATTTTGTTGTGTTTAACACAAACTTCTCAGAAAGAGAATAAAGATCACTTAAAGGAGCTTAGAGCTGGTCGAAATGCGAGCTCGCCAAGGTAGGCCCCAAGGGGTTTAAAAGATGGGTCACAGTAAATGGATTTTACTCTCAATTTTTATGTGTAATGATTCTATGTATCCAAGTACTTTACATCATGAATGCTCGGATCCGCATTGTACAATACCAGTATGATCGACCATTGGCTTCAACCTCCTCGGCCAATGGCTGGGGAGTGTTAGTCCTGCTTTATAAAGCCTTTACAAGAGCAAAGGTTTATGACAAACAAGGCAATCCGGCCATATGGTTTTATAAACAAAGGTATGCGGAGAGAATGTTATATTACTATTTGATGTAAGAAACATCTTCCAAAGAAAATAATCCCGCTATCAGTTCCTTTCTTTGGGTTTTCTTGTTGACCATGATCATGAAACCTCAACTCCGATCGATGCAAGAGAAAAATATTGAGGATTTAGTGCGGGGTAAGTTCCCAATCTCTGCGGCTTTTAATGAACCAAAATTTTCACTTCCGTCGTTGCCGACCAAGTATATTCTTTAAGATGGCTAGCTTTTGGCTTCTCCTAGTCTGAGGTACTAACACGGATGACCCGGAAGTAACAATCATAGAGGTGCTCCCTTTACCTCCTGGCCGAACAATCGGGAACGTAGGGGTAATCACAGGAGCCAGGCAACTCAGCTTGGCCGAAATCTTAAATCAAATTGATGCATATTTATGGCTTTATAACGATGATTACGGAAGGCGACCCTTGTATATTAAATAGAAAAGACGATTGTATGTTTATTTTGACTCCGTTGTGACCGTTTATCAGTTGAAAGTGGCCCATCATTGGCTTCCATCCCCTTGTAGATGCTACGCAGGGTGTTTCCGCAATAACAAACAAACCTTAGCCGACGTCTTGGTGCCCGAAGGCGGTTGTGTTAGCGGAAACAAGGCAATCAGATATGTGGGCTTTATAACTTTCACTTAGTCATAGGAGCTTAAAGATGGGAGGCCAACTACTAGCCCCTGGTTAGTGTTCAGCGACAGTCGAGGTCAAGCCGTAAACACTTCAGCCAATGTTATGAACGGCCCATCATTTAACACAGTCATTAGATCGCTGACCAGTTTACGCTTATTGTGACAGTCAGTTTTCGGCTTTCTCCACTGAGGTGCTTAACCATGCGAGCTGGAAGCACAATCGTAGTGGTTCTCCCTTTGCACACCTAGTCGAACAAAGCGGAACGTAGGAGGCAAGCACAAGAGTCGGGCAACCCAACTATTGACCAACGACACAATTCGAAACTGATGCATATATAGCAATATCCGATAATGTTTTTGCAGAATCTCTAAAGGTGTCCGGCGTTGCACTACGAGACTTATGCTGGAAACACACGAATAGTTTAAAAGTGCCATAGGCTCGAAAAGCCAAAAACTTATGTAAAAGCTTGACGTCCGGACTAAAACGAGATTTTGGTGCCAATCCGGAAATTGGTCTTTTTCTTTTAAAAAAAATTGTGCTTCTGTCGTGCTTTAACATGACACATCCGATCTCAAGACTTCAAGCGGGTCAGCCTACAGCTTCAAGCTCCTTATCCGAAGGCAGAGTGCTTCTCTGAGGCCAGTTTAGCAAACTAAACTCTAGCAGCTTTAGAGAGAAGGTAGGCTATCCGGCTATTGACCATACACTCGAGTCGAAAAAGGAGCAGTAGAAAAAGACTTTGCAACGACCAAGAAGGAAACACACTATTATAGAACGGATCGTGTAAATTTTAAGAGCCCCCAGTTAACATGGGTAAGGGGATTTTTTCTTAACGAAAAACGTATGTCAGCATGGTCGAACCGAACACAAGTTAAAAATTTAAAAATTTGAGCATGAAAGCGACTTAGCTGGTTAATGTGTTCGGCATTGATGATGCATGATACATCTCCGTCGTATCTACTTTTCCAAACACTTCTGCCCTTGTTTTGGACTCTAACTTGTATGATTTGAATGAAACTAACCCGGACTGACGCTGTTTTCAGCAGAATTGCCATGGTGTTGTTTTATGTGCAGAAAACAAATATTCTCGAAATGACCTGAAACTCCATGGAACATCTTAGAAAAAATAATAAAAAATCCTCGCCAAAGATGAAGACCACGGGGCCCACACCCTGTCCACTAGGGTGGGGGGCGCGCCCCCCTACCTTGTGGGCCCCCTGGATGCCCTCCGACGCCAACTCCAACTCTATATATCTCCTTTCGAAGAGAAAAAAATCAAAGAGAAGAAATCATCGCATTTTACGATACGGAGCCGTTGCCAAGCCCTAAAACCTCTCGGGATGGCTGATCTGGAGTCCATTCGGGGCTCCGGAGAGGGGGATTCGTCGCCGTCGTCATCATCAACCATCCTCCACCACCAATTTCATGATGCTCACCGCCGTGCGTGAGTAATTCCATCGTAGGCTTGCTGGACGGTGATGGGTTGGATGAGATTTATCATGTAATCGAGTTAGTTTTGTTAGGGTTTGATTCCCAGTATCCACTATGTTCTGAGATTGATTTTGCTATGACTTTGCTATGCTTAATGCTTGTCACTAGGGCCCGAGTGCCATGATTTCAGATCTGAACCTATTATGTTTTCATGAATATATGTGAGTTCTTGATCCTATATTGCAAGTCTATAGTCACCTACTATGTGTTATGATCCGGCAACCCCGAAGTGACAATAATCGGGACCACTCCCGGTGATGACCATAGTTTGAGGAGTTCATGTATTCATTATGTGCTAATGCTTTGTTTCGGTTCTCTATTAAAAGGAGGCCTTAATATCCCTTAGTTTCCAATAGGACCCTGCTGCCATGGGAGGGTAGGACAAAAGATTTCATGCAAGTTCTTTTCCATAAGCACGTATGACTATATACGAAATATATGCCTACATTACATTGATGAATTGGAGCTAGTTCTGTGTCACCCTATGTTATGACTGTTACATGATGAACCGCATCCAGCATAATTATCCATCACTGATCCGGTGCCTACGAGTTTTCCATATACTGGTTCTCGCTTATTTACTTCCCCGCTGCTACTGTTACAATCACTACAAAATACCAAAAATATTTACTATTGCTCGCATTACTCTTTTGTTACCATTACCACCACTATCATATTACTGTGCTACTAAACACTTTGCTGCAGACACTAAGTTTCCAGGTGTGGTTGAATTGACAACTCAGCTGCTAATACTTGAGAATATTCTTTGGCTCCCCTTGTGTCGAATCAATAAATTTGGGTTGAATACTCTACCCTCGAAAGCTGTTGCGATCCCCTATACTTGTGGGTTATCAAGACTAATTTCTGGCGCCGTTGCCGGGGAGCATAACTCTATTCTTTGAGTCACTTGGGATTTATACCTGCTGGACATTATGAAGAACTTGAAACACGCTAAGACAACAATTTATCCCTCAACTACGAGGGGGGGGGGGTAAGGAACTCCCATCTAGCTCTGCACTTGATTCACCTTCTGTTATGAGTAAGCTAGAGACACCTAAACATGCTTCTGCTATTCGTTCTGATATGTCGCTTGTTATTGATGATGCCACTTCTGCTATGCATGATACCTATGATGAAACTGCTTCTATGCCTGATACTACTGTGCCCCTTAGTGAATTTCTTGATGAACAAATTCCTAGGGCTAGAGAGAAAGAAATTTTTGAATCTAAATACGATGATGAAAGTGATGATGAAAATATGCCTGTTATTCCTGAGGGTTGTGTTTTTGATAAAGAATCTTCTTTAGCTGTTTTAGCTTGCAAGGATAGATATGAGCTCAAGAGGCTATTAGTTAAATGGAACAAACAATCCCTTAGAGATAAAATGAAACCCGACCCTGCTTTTGCAACTTCACCTATCTGTGTTCCTGATAAGGATTATGAATTCTCTGTTGATCCTGATATAATTACTTTGGTTGAATCTGCCTTTTTATGGCTATGAATCTGAAACTGTTGTGGCACATCTTACTAAGTTAAATGATATAGCTGCCCTGTTCACTAATGATGAGAGATCACGTTACTTCTATATACTCAAAATATTTCCGTTCTCATTAAAGGGTGATGCTAAGATATGGTTTAATTCTCTTGATCCTGGTTGTGTGCGTAGTCCCCAGGATATGATTTATTACTTCTCTGCTAAATATTTCCCTGCTCATAAGAAACAAGCTGCTTTAAGGGAAATATACAACTTTGTGCAAATTAAAGAAGAGAGTCTCCCACAAGCTTGGGGGAGGCTTCTCAAGTTACTTAATGCTTTGCCTGATCATCCTCTTAAGAAACCTGAAATACTTGATATCTTTTATAATGGACTAACCGATGCTTCCAGAGATTACCTGGATAGTTGTGCTGGTTCTCTTTTCACGGAAAGAACACCGGATGAAGCTAAAATTCTATTGAATAATATGTTGACAAATGAAAATAATTGGGCACCTCCTGAGCCAGCTCCTGAGCTAGCTCCCGCTCCAATTACTGAGCCTATTCCTAAACCAACTCCGAAGAAGAGAGGTATTCTATTTCTCAGTCCCGAAGATATGCAAGAGGCAAAGAAATCTATGAAAGAAAAAGGTATTAAAGCTGAAGATGTTAAGAATTTACCTCCTATTGAAGAAATACATGGTCTTAATCTACCTCCTGTCGAAGAAACATATGATCTCAATTCTTTATTTACTGAAGAACCTCCTGATCCCGATATCCCGACACAGGTAGTAAAGGTAAATTCTCTCTATAGATATGATAAAGCTAAAGTTCCTCCTACTAAAATTGCTAGTCAGTGCTTGGATGAGTTTGATAACTTTATGTTTAAGCAAGACAACTTCAATGCTTATTTTGGTACACAATTAAAAGAAAATGCTTATATGATTAGACGCTTGGGTGATTATATGGCTAATATTAAAGGTGAACTTAAACTTGTTAGCAAACATGCTTCTATGGTTACCACTCAAGTAGAACAAGTGCTTAAACCTCAAAAAGAAGTGCTTGATGAAATGAATAGTAAGAAAAATGATTATGCTGTTAGAGTGGCTACTAGAACTGGTAGAATGACTCTGGAACATTTGTATCCTGAAGGCCACCCTAAGAGAATCGAGCAAGATTCTCAAAGAAATAAAATTGATGTTCCTAGTTCTTCTAAAAAGAAGAAAAAGAAAATGATAGAACTTTGCAAACTTCTAGTGAACCTGTTGCTGAACCACCTGATAATCCAAATGATATATCCATGTCTGATGCTGAAACACAATCTGGTAATGAACACAAACCTAATGAAAATATTAATGATGATGTTCATGATGATGCTCAACCTAGTAATGATAATGATGTAGAAGTTGAACCTGCTGTTGATCTTGATAACCCACAATCAAAGAATCAACATTATGATAAAAGAGACTTTGTTGCTAGGAAACATGGTAAAGAAAGAGAACCATGGGTTCAGAAACCCATGCCTTTTCTTCCGAAACCATCCAAGAAAAAGGATGATGAGGATTTTGAGCGCTTTGCTGAAATGATTAGACCTATCTTTTTGCGTATGCGATTAACTGATGTGCTCAAAACAAATCCTTATGCTAAATATATGAAGGATATCATTACTAATAAAAGAAAGATATCGAAAGCTGAGATTTCCACCATGCTTGCTAATTATACTTTAAAGGGTGGAATACCAAAGAAACTTGGAGACCCCGGAGTACCTACTATACCTTGCTCCATTAAAAGAAATTTTATTAAAACTACTTTATGTGATCTTGGAGCCGGTGTTAGTGTTATGCCTCTCTCTTTATATCGTAGACTTGACTTGAATAAGCTCACACCTACTGAAATATCTTTGCAAATGGCTGATAAATCAACTGCTATACCTATCGGTATTTGTGAGGATGTGCCTGTTGTGGTTGCAAACATTACTATTTTAACGGACTTTGTTATTCTTGATATACCCGGGGATCATAGTATGTCTATTATTCTTGGAAGACCTTTTCTTAATACTGCAGGGGCTGTTATTGACTGCAATAAAGGCAATGTCACTTTTCATGTGAATGGTAATGAGCATATGGTACACTTTCCGAGGAAACAACCTCAAGTTCATAGTATCAACTCCATTGGAAAAATTCCATCGATTGTAATTGGAGGTTTTGAATTTCCTCTTCCTACTGTCAAAAAGAAATATGATATACTTATTATTGGGGATGTGCATATCCCCGTTGAGGTAACTTAGTGTTATTCGAAATTTCTCCGGTTTCATGATTATCGGAATGAGTTTGTTAACAAGACTTGATCAACCTTGTTAGTGGATTCTTTTTTGATGAGCATGACATGGATGAAACTAGAAGCACAACCTTCTGTACCCTCTCTATATTTTCTGTTATTTAGTAGAAATAAAGTAAACATAGTATTTTTCTGTCTCATTCCTGGTTTATCCGTGCAATATAAAAATATCCCGAAAATAAAAGTCCTCAGAATGCCATGCCAATTTAATATGATTTTTTCGGGAATATTTGAGGATTTACAGTGCAAAAATTACCGCGGGAGGAGCTGCCACCTGGCCACGAGGGTGGAGGGCGCGCCCCCTGCCTCGTGGGCCCATGGTGGCCCTCCTCCACTTATCCCAGCACCCATCTTCTTCCTCTGTCTCACACAAACCCGAAAAACCAACTCAAGCACGAGTTCCAGCCACTTTTGCTGTGATTTTCGATCTCCTTGCTCAAAGCACCTCTCGCAAAACTGCTTGGGGAGATTGTTCCTTGGTATGTGACTCCTCCATTGGTCCAATTAGTTTTTGTTCTAGTGCTTTATTCTTTGCAAATTTGTGCTGCATAGGTGACCATGTTCTTGAGCTTGCATGTCAAATTTATATGGTTCCAAGTAGTTCTAATGCTTGATATAGGCTCTCTGCACTTGTAGGAGTAGTTGCTATCAGTTTTATTGAAGTGGGTTCACTTTTGTTTGAAGTTACTAAAAATTTCAGATTTTTTCAAAGAAAAAACAATATGCTTAGGAAGATGTTCCAAGGTGGTTCCTCTAAGAAGCAAGGACCCAGGATTGCTATGCGCGATGCTGACGAGGATCCACCAAGAGACGCTCCAGTACGGCCTTGCGAATGGCCGTCGGAAAATTTTATGGACCGTGCGGGAATTATAGAAGAATTCAAAGCATATTTGCGCAATGCCGGTCTTGAGGATTTTGAGGCTAACAAATTCCCCCAGTATCATGATATCACAAGTTCATTTGTGAGGAGGTTTGAGTATTCATCTTCGCGTAATTCTCCTTCAGTCATGTTTGATCTCTATGACAAATCTTGTACCATGGACTTAGAGGATTTCACTTCTGCTTGCAAAATTCCATCATGGGGTAGTGTTAGGGATCCCCCTAAATCTGAATTTAGAAACTTCCTTGCTAGTATAACTATAGGGGAATCCAGAGATATAACGCAAGCTACCATAGGGAGCATTCACTTTCCTGCTATACATTATTTTGCTCTCTTCATCGGTAGATGCATAAATGCTAAGGATGAAGCATGTCACATGTGTGTCCCTGATCTTAGCATTCTTAGGAGTGCTGTGTTAGGAGACCAATCTTATCATATGGGAGCCATTGTAGCTCGTAGGTTGCATCATAATAGACATAATGGAGATTTCTTTGGAGGAATTTATGCAACCCGCTTAGCTCATTTTCTTGAGATAGACATTCGTGAGGGTGATACAGAGTTGCCTCCTGCCTTTTTAGATTATAACTCTATGGCTTCGCACCAGTTTGTCGAGAGGCCTGAATCGCCTCTCTTTTATCGTTTAATTTTTGATAAACAACGTGTTTTCCGTATTACTCTCCCTGCTCCTGCCTTCTTTGATTCACAGACAAAAAGAAGATATGTTATTACCAGAGAGGAGACACAAGAGTACGAGAGGAGAGCGGAGGCAGCTCGACTCCACACCGCAACTTAGCAGGCGATAACCGCTGCACATCAGTATGATCCCAACTATTCTTCGTCACAGTACGACCCCAGCTACACCTACGGGTATCCGCCAGGCTATCCCTGGCAATAGACCAACTTAGGCCAAAAGCCTAAGCTTGGGGGAGTACGTATTTCTCACCGACATTACATTTATGCTCACACACACTCATTACTAGATGTCGGTGCTCATACTCTTTCACTGTAATATCCATGCTAGTTTATTGTCTTTTTCCTGCTTTCTTCTTGTGTGTTTGTTAAACCTTAATAAAAACCAAAAAAAAATTAGTAGTAGTTCACTTTTCTGCTGTAGTAGTAGTAATTAAAAAGAAAACCCAAAAATATTTCCCGTTCTTCTTTTTGTTGTTGGGAGCTTTCCCATGTAAATAGTTTTATTTCTTTTCTTTTCTTTGGGGGTCAGTAGGAGAAGACCATGATTAAGTTGTTTAAGTGGCTATTATATGCATTATTATTGATTTAACCCAGAGCCCATATTGCCTTGTCTTCTCCTGTTTATTGAATGCTCGCAGATTCCAGCTTAGTCCAATGCACGTGCACTCTTATTATTATTCACACCATTCGGTCGTGCAAGTGAAAGGCAATTATGATGATATATGATGGACTGACTGAGATGAGAAAAGCTGGTATGAACTCGACCTCTTTTGTTTTTGTAAATATGTTGAGCCCCTCGTTCTTGATTCAACTTATTATGAATAAATATGTCTGCAATGACAATTAGAGATCATAGTTGCTTGTGCCATGCTTGATTAGCTATGAGTTATAATGATTTACCTTGTGTGCCAACATGCTATTGAGATGATTATGATGTGGTATGATGGGGTGGTATCCTCCTTTGAATGATTTAAGTGACTTGACTTGGCACATGTTCACGCATGTAGTTGAAACAAAATCAACATAGCCTTCATGATATTTATGTTCATGGTGGATTATATCCTACTCATGCTTGCATCCAATGTTTATTAATTTTAATGCATGCACATGGCTGTTATCGCTCTCTAGTTGGTCGCTTCCCAGTCTTTTGCTAGCCTTCACCTGTACTAAGCGGGAATACTGCTTGTGCATCCAATCCCTTAAACCCCAAAGTTATTCTAGATGAGTCCACTATACCTTCCTATATGAGGTATCTACCTGCCGTTCCAAGTAAATTTGTATGTGCCAAACTCTAAACCTTCAAATAAGTATTTTGTTTTGTATGCTCGAACAGCTCATGTATCAACCAAGGTTGTCCTTATCTTCTGTGTTAGGCGGGTTATTCTCAAGAGTAGTGGACTCCGCTCCTCACTCACGAGAAAATGGCTGGTCACCGTGATGCCCAGTCCCATGCTTTATGCAAAATAAATCAAAATTAATTGCAAACAAAACTCCCCCTGGGACCTGATGTATGTTGGAAACACTCGTTGTTTCGAGCAAGTCATGGATTGATGCTTGTTGGTGGAGGGGGAGTATAAACTTTACCATTCTGTTTAGGAACCGCCTATAATGTGTTTAGCATGGAAGATATCGCCATCTCTTAGTTGCTACGTTGACAATCAAAGTATACCGCTCAAAATGCAATTTATCTCTATTTCAAAACCGAGCTCTGGCACCTCTACAAATCCCTGCTTCCCTCTGCGAAGGGCCTATCCATTTACTTTTATGTTGAGTCATCACCCTGTTATTAAAAAGCACTAGCTGGAGAGCACAACTGTCATTTGCATTCATCATTGTTAATTTATATTCGGTGTGACTATGATTGGATCTCTTTTACCATGAATTACAATGTCTAGTCAGTCCTTGATCTTTAAAGGTGCTCTGCATTTATGTTTTGTGGTCTTAGAAAGGGCCAGCGAGATACCATCTTGTTATATCATATTATGATTGTTTTGAGAAAGTGTTGTCATTCGAGATTTATTATTATGGCTTGCTAGTTGATTATGGTATTGATATGAATAATTATGAGACCTAAGAATTATTGCAAATGTGGTTAGTCATGATCTATGCTGAAAACTTGAATACTGGCTTGACATAGTTACAACAACAAGAGCAAACAGAGTTTGTAAAAGTTTTTCTTTCTTTCTTTCAGTTTGTCAACTGAATTACTTGAGGACAAGCAAGGGTTTAAGCTTGGGGGAGTTGATACGTCTCCATCGTATCTACTTTTCCAAACACTTTTGCCCTTGTTTTGGACTCTAACTTGTATGATTTGAATGAAACTAACCCGGACTGATGCTCTTTTCAGCAGAATTGCCATGGTGCTGTTTTATGTGCAGAAAACAAATATTCTCGGAATGACCTGAAACTCCACGGAACATCTTAGAAAAAATAATAAAAAATCCTCGCCAAAGATGAAGACCAGGGGGCCCACACCCTGTCCACGAGGGTGGGGGGCGCACCCCCTACCTCGCTGGCCCCCTGGATGCCCTCCGACGCCAACTCCAACTTATATATCTGCATTCGGAGAGAAAAAAATCAGAGAGAAGAAATCATCGCGTTTTACGATACGGAGCCGCCGCCAAGCCCTAAAACCTCTCGGGAGGGCTGATATGGAGTCCGTTCGGGGCTCCGGAGAGGGGGATTCGTCGCTGTCGTCATCATCAACCATCCTCCATCACCAATTTCATGATGCTCACCGCCGTGCGTGAGTAATTCCATCGTAGGCTTGCTGGACGGTGATGGGTTGGATGAGATTTATCATGTAATCGAGTTAGTTTTGTTCGGGTTTGATCCCTAGTATCCATTATGTTCTAAGATTGATGTTGCGATGACTTTGCTATGCTTAATGCTTTCACTAGGGCCCGAGTGCCATGACTTCAGATCTGAACCTATTATGTTTTCATGAATATATGTGAGTCTTGATCCTATCTTGCAAGTCTATATTCACCTACTATGTGTTATGATCCGACAACCCCGAAGTGACAATAATCGGGACCACTCCCGGTGATGATCATAGTTTGAGGAGTTCATGTATTCACTATGTGCTAATGCTTTGTTCCGGTTCTCTATTAAAAGGAGGCCTTAATATCCCTTAGTTTCCAATAGGACCCCGCTGCCACGGGAGGGTAGGACAAAAGATGTCATGCAAGTTCTTTTCCATAAGCATGTATGACTATATACGGAATACATGCCTACATTACATTGATGAATTGGAGCTAGTTCTGTGTCACCCTATGTTATGACTGTTACATGATGAACCGCATCCGACATAATTATCCATTACTGATCCGGTGCCTACGAGTTTTCCATATACTGGTTCTCGCTTATTTACTTTCCCGCTGCTACTGTTACAATCACTACAAAATACCAAAAATATTCACTATTGCTCGCATTACTCTTTTGTTACTGTTACCACCACTATCATATTACTGTGCTACTAAACACTTTGCTGCAGATACTAAGTTTCCAGGTGTGGTTGAATTGACAACTCAGCTGCTAATACTTGAGAATATTCTTTGGCTCCCCTTGTGTCGAATCAATAAATTTGGGTTGAATACTCTACCCTCAAAAGCTGTTGTGATCCCCTATACTTGTGGGTTATCAACGCGGTCCGAGCTTGATGCGGGACAAGGTTCCATCCCCCAAGCCAGTCCCGAGGTGGCGGAGCGAAGAGCTCGACACTCCGAAGTGGTAACATAGAACGACTAATGCAGGCCGGCAGAGTGACGTCTGATGTCCCGGCGTGGCTTAATGAAGTGTTGACGAAGCCCCCCGTCCAGCCGAGGTGACGTGGTATGTCTGTACGCCGAGGTGGCAACACTCCCCGACCCGAATCATTTACCCATGCTCAAAAAATAGTGCAAACCGGAGATAATAGTAATAATGATAAATTAAAAAATTGTTGCATAACAAGTAATTTATGCAAAGTGAGTAATAAAAGTAATATGGCATGTGCGCCGAACGCTCGATGAGGTAGAGCTCTCTCGGCGATGCCGAAGTCCCCGAGGCAACTGAACACGTCGGTATGGCAACACGACCAACAAGGTGATCTCGCAAGACGTTTTACGCCGATTGAGACGGCGACATCGGCTTGCCGAAGAGACCACATGACGCAGTCGAACTCCATTACCTGCACATGTAAAATAGTGCAGGCCAACAATAATATATATATATAAATCCTCGCGTAATTAATTTATGCAAGATAATTTATTTAAAAATATGTCGCCTGGCACCGAAGTCAATGTCGATGCAGGGCGTCGGCGTGATGCGGTAAAGGCGTGGCAAAGCTTGAATTCACAGGTCAGTCCGAGTTCCGGATGCGACGTTCGCCGAACTATGTACGGAAACTGACCGAACCACCATGCGACTATCGTTAATGAGGCCACCATTTGATAGACCTGTGTACAGATGATGGAACAAACCAAAGTAATAATTCCTTGGAAAAAATAAACCCAAACAAGCAAAAATTGCTAGGATTAATAGCACCTGGTTTATTTGTTGTAGCAATCCAAAGAAAAGTGACTCCCAAAATTGGGACTCGATTCGCACACCCATTGCCTGATGGGCGGTGAAGTGACGGCATGGCGATGCTGGTAAAGGTTGGCTCGCCGAGGCAAATCCCCCGGTCCAGCTACCGTGACGAAACTGGTCGACTGACTACGACGAAGTCTCCGGAGTAGGTTGATGAAGGAGTGGCGAAGCCCCCGGTCCAGACGAGGTGACGGAGCAGGTCGGTAAGGAGACGTTGCAACTGCCATGTCAGCCGAGGTGTTGAAGTAGTTCGGCGTGATGGTCATCGGCTCGAGGAAGCGACGGTGTGGCCATGCCGACACATGTCATAACTCGTGACATGGTCAATGTCGACTTGATGAAGTGACTGTGCGGCGATGCTGACGGGCCCGCTCCGTGTAACCCGTGGGGCGGCGAGATTGGTGATGATTTATCCTTGATGCTAAACTCTTGTTCGGCTTGATGAGATGATGATCTGAAGAAGTTGAGCTCGGCTCAACAAAGCGACGACGTGTCTAGCGCAAGTCGGGAGCCGTGGAGCAATGTTGTCGGGCTGGTTTGACAGCGGCGTGACGGTGCAAATCATATTGGAAAAGACTTTAAAATTAGTGGGATGTCTTTGGGAACAAAACACAATACTCCATACAAAACTTCCTTCAAAAAGGATGTCTGAAATCCCGTTCATAAAAAATATGAACTTGGGTCGGATCCGTTCTCGCACAGAAAATAGATCTGAAAAGTGATGCACTAATAGGAAGGTTCCCGGAGTTTGGACGGTCGGATCGAGGTGAAATTTGGAGGGGTGGTAGATATAGGAATTCCGCAGCCGATCAACGGTTGGATCTTCCAAAGGACGTCCTATCTAGATGCTGGACATCACGCTCCAAACTCGTCCAGATTCCCGTCCAGATTCGACGGGGCTCTGGTATATCAGAGACCGGCGGAGATTGCGCCATCGGAACGCGACAAAATTTTACAATGTTGTTGTAGACTCAATTCCGAACAATTTCACTGAAGGAATCGTCAAAACGATGCTTGAGGAGGTGATGGTAGCGGATACAAGTTCGCTATTCAGAAAAACAACACGGTTTCCCGAGGGCAATGTTGACGTTGAGCCCCCGAGCTCCATGGATGATTCCTCCATGATCTTGATAGAGATAAGAGTTGATGTTGATGAAGGCCCTCGTCCGAACATGATGATTGGAGGTAGGGCACAGTCCCCGGTCAACTCAAGGTGACCAGTCGAGGCGGCGATGAAGACGGCGACGTCGCAGTTGATCTGCATGCGAGCCATTGATCCTTTTGCCGACCACACATCGGAACTCTCAATGAAAGCATCATTGTCGGTGTCAAAACCGGCAGACCTCGGGTAGGGGGTCCCAAACTGCATGTCTTAGGATCGATTGGTAACATGGACACGAGATTTTACCCAGCTTCGGGCTCTCTCGAAGAGATAATACCCTACATGCTGCTTTTGATTGTATTCAATGCGTATGATTAAAGAGTTGATCTACCTCGAGACCATATGTTGTGGTCTAAACCCCAGAGGTATGATGAGTAATGTCATGATGCTCTATCGACTAGCCTGGCCTTGGCATATATATTGTACCAGAGGCCTAGGATAACAAGAGTCCTAGTCGAATAGGCCGGTGGAGAGGAGTCCTTGTCTTGATCACCAAATCTTGTAGAGTCTTCCTCGTGTATACATCGGCTGTCCGAACTGGCCCATGAGCAGATGACCATGGGGGTCCTCGGCCCAATCCAACTGATCGGGAGATGACGTGGTGAGTACCCCCTAGTCCAGGACACTGTCAGCCGACTTTTTCTTCAGGTACTTGGTTGAACTAAAAAAAGGTGGACCATCTAAAAAAACTAGAAAGAAGATGGTAGCTAGTAGCAATGATTGTTTCTTAATTCATTCACTCTATTTTCTATCCTAAAATATTTATTATTTTTCTTAACTTATAGGTTATTTTATTTTATTTTTCAGCCATTCATTTATTGTTCCTTATTTTTTATCTATTTATTTTCCTTACTCTTGGTTTTATTTTTAATTAATTCTATTTTTATCATTTTCACTCATTGCTTTGTATAAGTGAAATCCAGCATGAACTAGAGTAACAAAAATACAAAACACAAATCAATATTTTGTTTTTTATCTATATGTTGATGGAATTAGGATTTCAAATTTTGGGGCATTGTACGCATATCTTGTGGACATTCAGAAAAATGTTTAGGAATTTTTTAAAACTTTTGGATTTGAATTTCGTGCTATCATGGTACCACCTAATGGGTGGTTCCCCTACGGTATATAGGTAGCTATTAGTGTATTGTTATATTTTACAAAAGCAAATCACATGAACGGTCGAGCATTTAGCAAATGTCGAGGCGAGCATGCGCATTATGTGGGTCGGCCCAAGGAGAGTGACATCCCACTACAACATGAAAAAAATGTTGCTATAGTGACTAAAAAACATGCTGCTATAAGCATCTTATATCACTAGTAGAAAGAGGTCCATTTGTCCCGGTTCGCTTACGAATCGGGATAGATGGTGCTCCACGTGGCCGCTGCGGCGAGCCTAGACAGGAGGGACTTTGGTCCCGGTTGGTAACACTAACCGCGACCAAAAAGCATCCACGCGTCAACAACTCAGAAGCTGGGGTTTTTGTTTTTTTAAAGGAGGGGGGGTTTGGGGGGTTTTGGAGGGTTAATTTAGGGGTTTCATATATTGTGTTAGCTAGCTAATAGATAGAAGTGTCCTCTCTTATCTCTGTGCTTGGTCGACGCTAGGTACTATACGTATAGAGAAAACTCGACACTCTATCTAGTAAGAAAATGAAGGAACCATTAAGTACAGAAGATCATAATGAACATATACAGAGAGAAGTGATCGACCTCTCCTTCTCCGAGAGATTGGTCGAACAACAAGTTTTCGTATATCTATCTGATGCAACTAGCTACATGTATACAATATAAGATCTCTTACAATCCCTAACATCTAAAGTCAATTTCCACATGGTATTCTCTGGCTGGATTGATGACGTGGTCAAGAAAGAATCCCACCAATTCCTCTTGAATTGCTCGTATGCGATCTTGTGGTAGGAGTTCATCCTGCATCTGCCAGATCTAAATTGAAGAAGAGGGTCAATACATGTGTATGAATGAAACTCAACACAAATGATGGTAATAAAATAAAATTGTGAATATTTTTCTTACGCACTTCATATTGTTTTTAAGAGTAGCCCCGCTTATTAGAGGCCGTCGCGTTGTGGATGAACTCGCAAAGGTAGTATCCACAGAAATCATTCCCGTCTTCCTGCCACAACCACTTTACGAGAAATAGAGGTCAATCAAACTGATAAGCAAGCATGCTAAATGGTATTGATGAAACTAGCTAGAATCAATGGGAGATGCGCGGGACTAGGTAGTAGTAATTACTCTTTTGTGTTTACATCGCAGCTCGGTCGGTAGTCCTAGAGAAATTGCGGTGAACACTTTCCAAACCCTGCCAGACCAAGAAAATAATTACTTGATATCAGGAAATGAACAAAGTCGCCGATATGGTGCGATAATGATCGCTTGAACTTACTTCTGGAGCATTCGAGTCATGTCCACATAGTCCTCGGGATCTTTTCATCTCGAGTCTAAGACGGTTACTACTCCCGGCTCAAACTTAGTCTCTAGGAGAATAAAGTGGAAGCTGTGCACGCATGCATAACTCATCAGTTACATTACTATAACCTCGAGTAATAAGGGAAACTAAACATGCACAAGACAGTAACACTCACATGAAGTTGTAAGGAAAGAGTATTTTATCTTTGCTTTGATTTTTGAACAAGATTGTAGCAAGTTGTCCTCGGTTTCTGAGACATTTTGTTTAACCATCCATTCATGTATGACATTTGGGTTAATGAACCCAATGTCATAGATTTGTTCTTTTTTGCATTCGGCGATCTTCAATCTGCATAATATAGTGAGGATAATTATATATACATGCAATGAAAGAGCTAAACTATATATAAAGACTCAATTACAGAAGTAATACTTACAGACAATAGCAAGCCACGAGTGATTTGTCAAGGGCCTTTTGATTGTAGAACTGGAAAAACTCATCAAAATCAACAGTAATCCGTTCTTGTCCAATGAAGTCGTGCTCCTCTTTAATTCTCATCTTCAAAGCATCCTTCCTAGACTCGCTGCAGGTTTTCGTGTACCATTGATGGAATCTCCGCATCATCGTTGTTAGAGGAGGACTTCCATCTTTGACGAGAGGCTTCCCGACTGATATCTAAATTGGTCCACCTCCATTGTATCAAAATGTACATCATCACCTAGGTAATCACCGGGATTGGTACCGGGCACCATCCCCGGCAGATTTGCGATGATATCGCTAGACACCTTGAGCAGGGGAGGGGGGGCACGATTGGTTCGCGTGTTCGCCGAGCTAGGGAATTTTTTCCCACTTCTTTGTTCTGCTAACCTTTTATCACTTGAAGTAGTTCCCGACCTGCGCGCATCTTCCAATGTCTTTTTAAGACAGCGGACATGGTTGTCATCTGATATGTCTCCAACCACTACTGCAGGATACTGCTAACGCGACACTACGATCAGAGACCCTTCGATGAAACTGCGTGCGATGCAATAATCGCAAACGGTGGTGTAAAAAACCATCAAAAAAGGCGCAAAATGTTTGCGATGATGGATGCATCAAACACGGTTCAGATTTTAGTTGTGTGTGCGATTCAGGGCATACGGTTCAGTTCAATTAACCGTTTTCGATGAGTAGGAACAAAAGAAACGTGCAGCCAAATGAAGGTGTGTGTGATGTACATCATACGGTTCACTTGGATGAACTGTTTGTGATTAGGCAACACAAAAGAAATGGTCAGCCAGATCAAGGTGTGTGTGATGTACATCATACAGTTCACTCGGATGAACTGTTTGTGATTAGGTAACACAAAAGAAACAGTCAGCTAGATCAAGGTGTGTGCGATGTACGACATGCGTTTCACCCGGATGAACTGTTTGCGTTGAGACAAGAGAACATAAATGGTTCAACATAACAAATACCATAAATATTGCAAGGTTCAAATTCAAAGATTACAACACCCAAATTCAAACATTGCAAGCTGCGTCATTTCTGAAAAGGGATCAGCTACTGACAAGTCATGTATGGGTTTGACACAATGATTTCCAATTGCTTTGCCCTATGTTCTTCCCATATGAAGTTTGGCATTTTTGGAGGCACTTCCATTCAACAGTACCAACCAACTCTGCTGATCATACCATTGATCTTTCCTAATTAAATGTGGTTCAACCTCAGTACACTCAGCACCATTGCTCTGGCAAGAAAGAACCTGGCGAGTGTAATCTCCAGTGGGGTCCCTCGGTAGGAGTTCAAATTAATATTTGAGAGATGCAGATCCAGGCATTCGATGTGATTGTCGTTATAAACATCATCCACCAGGCCTAATATGCACTGCAAAAGAAGAGAATGTGTTAGTGCCTACATGCAGTTTTGAACACTGCTACACGCCCATTTGGTTTGCAAGATTGGTAAAATGCACCAACGTGCCATCTTCGATTTGGCATGATTAACATGGGCATTTGATTACAATCTAGAAACATGTAGCCTTCTTCACAAGAGGTTGGATTGGATATAAAATTCCCTAAGAAAACTAGTACAGATGAATCCAAAGGAGAAATTCTTATGGACGATTGTAACCATATGAATGAAGCAAGTAATATGGGGTGTATGTCCTAAAATCCTCCAAAATTCCTTCAGAAATAGTAATACATTGTCATTGTGAACTTGGGAAAAGGTGCAAAAAAATTGAACTCCCTTATGGTTAACATTTAACATGAAAGGAACATCACCTCGATATACAACTTCTTCAGGCATGGAAAGCATCTCAGGCAACTCAAAACTTGGTCCAGGATGGGGACGACAGATTCTAGTGCCAAGACCTTCACTGTGCCCAGAGTCTGGGTGAAGCTTCGCTGGATGACAGACGAGCATACATCTTCAAAACTAGTTATAACATTGATATCAAGAAGGAGAGGTATATAAGGTGACTGTTGTACCTGAAAGTTGTAGTATTTGACAGACGAGTAGCCCACCACTTTCAATTTCGGCACAGAAATGACATTGATTCTTGTTGGACCTTGTTGATCAACTACAAGTAATCTCTCAAGTGAAGGTGTGTCCTGGATGACCATATTGTGGTCCACCTTTTGTGATCTCTCATTGCAGCACCTGCAACACACATAAATAGTTCAGAGAGTCCTCGAGGTGATGTGCAAGGTACTCGGCCAATTCATCGCCTGAAGATGAAGGAACTCGAGTGCAGTACAGCCGCAGAGCAGGTGCTCCATGTCATCCTTTGGGATGCGGACAACGACAAGCTCGAGGTGCCTCAGTCGTGGTAGAAAAAGAGCGGGTGCGTCATTAAAGGGGGGGGAATGGCAGTTCATGAACTTAGCGAGGCGCAGCGTGGGCGCGAAACGGAGCGCGGACGTTGGCAGCAAGCTCATATGCCCATCATTATAATTTAGCTTCTCGAGCTGATCTATGGCGCGGGATCGGAACCACTCGTCAAGCTTGCCTCACTCCCTGCCATTGGAACGGAACTTGCCTGCGATAAGGCCTTTGATTGGGCTATGGTGACTGCCGAGGATCTGGGAGAACGCATCCAAGCTTTGGTGATAGCCATGGTAGAGCTTGTGGGTGTGGAGGAGGTCGACAGGGATGCAGAGCCATAGGGTGCGCCACCACCGGGAAACGGCGGCTGTCCTTGCCCGATTTCTGATTGGGAGGAGGGATATGATGACTATCAACATATCATCGGGGAGGTTGTTGATGAAGTCTAGGCCTACTGGAGACGCTTGCGGTTCTTTCTCGACCCACCTCCGCTTGTTGGCAGCCTCGTTCTCCACCTAGTCGGCAGGGATGGGAACCTTTATCTCCACATTCACGCCGTGCTCGGGTGCTTCAGCAGCCCCGACGTCGCCACTCCCTCCGATGGGGCGCTTCGGCGGCATCCTCGTGTTGGAAATATGCCCTAGAGGCAATAATAAATTGATTATTATTATATTTCCTTGTTCATGATAATCGTTTATTATCCATGCTATAATTGTATTGATAGGAAACTCAGATACATGTGTGGATACATAGACAACACCATGTCCCTAGTAAGCCTCTAGTTGACTAGCTCGTTGATCAATAGATGGTTACGGTTTCCTGACCATGGACATTGGATGTCGTTGATAACGGGATCACATCATTATGAGAATGATGTGATGGACAAGACCCAATCCTAAGCATAGCACTAGATCGTGTAGTTCGTATGCTAAAGCTTTTCTAATGTCAAGTATCATTTCCTTAGACCATGAGATTGTGCAACTCCCGGATACCGTAGGAATACTTTGGGTGTGCCAAACGTCACAACGTAACTGGGTGGCTATAAAGGTACACTACGGGTATCTCTGAAAGTGTCTGTTGGGTTGGCATGAATCGAGACTGGGATTTGTCACTCTGTGTAAACGGAGAGGTATCTCTGGGCCCACTCGGTAGGACATCATCATAATGTGCACAATGTGATCAAGGAGTTGATCACAGGATGATGTGTTACGGAACGAGTAAAGAGACTTGCCGGTAACGAGATTGAACAAGGTATCGAGATACCAACGATCGAATCTCGGGCAAGTTCAATACCGCTAGACAAAGGGAATTGTATATGGGATTGATTAAGTCCATGACATCGTGGTTCATCCGATGAGATCATCGTGGAACATGTGGGAGCCAACATGAGTATCCAGATCCCGCTGTTGGTTATTGACCGGCGAACGTCTCGGTCATGTCTGCATGTCTCCCGAACCCGTAGGGTCTACACACTTAAGGTTCGGTGACGCTAGGGTTATAGAGATATTAGTATGCGGTAACCCGAAAGTTGTTCGGAGTCCCGGATGAGATCCCGGACGTCACGAGGAGTTCCGGAATGGTCCGGAGGTAAAGAATTATATATAGGAAGTACTATTTCGGCCATCGGGACAAGTTTCGGGGTCATCGGTATTGTACCGGGACCACCGGAAGGGTCCCGGGGGTCCACCGGGTGGGGCCACCTGCCCCCGGGGGCCACATGGGCTGTAAGGGGTGTGCCTTGGCCTATATGGGCCAAGGGCACCAGCCCCAAGAGGCCCATGCGCCAAGAGATAGGAAAAAGGGGAGAGTCCTAAAGGGGGAAGGCACCTCCGAGGTGCCTTGGGGAGGATGGACTCCTCCCCACCCTTGGCCGCACCCTTCCTTGGAGGAAGGGGCAAGGGCTGCGCCTCCCCCTCTCCATTGGCCCTATATATAGTGGGGAAAAGGAGGAGCAAACCAATCTAAGGCCTGGCGCCTCCCTCTCCCTCCCGTGACACATCTCCCTCCTCCCGCAGCGCTTAGCGAAGCCCTGTTGGAATCCCGCTACTTCCACCACGCCGTCGTGCTGCTGGATCTCCATCAACCTCTCCCTCCTCCTTGCTGGATCAAGGCATGGGAGACGTCTCTGTTCCGTACGTGTGTTGAACGCGGAGGTGCCGTCCGTTCGGCACTAGGATCATCGGTGATTTGAATCACGACGAGTACGACTCCATCAACCCCGTTCTCTTGAACGCTTCCGCGCGCGATCTACAAGGGTATGTAGATCCACTCCTCCCTCGTTGCTAGATGACTCCATAGATTGATCTTGGTGACACGTAGGAAAATTTTGAATTTATGCTACGTTCCCCAACAGTGGCATCATGAGCTAGGTCTATTGCGTAGATTCTATGCACGAGTAGAACACAAAGTAGTTGTGGGCGTTGATTTTGTTCAATATGCTTGTCGTTACTAGTCTTATCTTGATTCGGCGGCATCGTGGGATGAAGCGGCCCGGACCAACCTTACACGTACTCTTACGTGAGACCGGTTCCACCGACAAACATGCACTAGTTGCATAAGGTGGCTGGCGGGTGTCTGTCTCTCCCACTTTAGTCGGATCGGATTCGATGAAAAGGGTCCTTATGAAGGGTAAATAGAAATTGGCATATCACGTTGTGGTTTTGCGTAGGTAAGAAACGTTCTTGCTAGAAACCCATAGCAGCCATGTAAAACATGCAACAACAATTAGAGGACGTCTAACTTGTTTTTGCAGGGTATGCTATGTGATGTGATATGGCCAAAGGATGTGATGAATGATATATGTGATGTATGAGATCGATCATGTTCTTGTAATAGGAATCACGACTTGCATGTCGATGAGTATGACAACCGGCAGGAGCCATAGGAGTTGTCTTTATTTATTCATGACCTGCGTGTCAACATAAACGTCATGTAATTACTTTACTTTATTGCTAACCGTTAGCTGTAGTAGTAGAAGTAATAGATGACGTGACAACTTCAAGAAGACACGATGATGGAGATCATGATGATGGAGATCATGGTGTCATGCCGGTGACGATGATGATCATGGAGCCCCGAAGATGGAGATCAAAAGGAGCAAAGTGATGATGGCCATATCATGTCACTATTTGATTGCATGTGATGTTTATCATGTTTATACTTCTTATTTGCTTAGAACGACGGTAGTAAATAAGATGATCCCTTACAACAATTTCAAGAAGTGTTCTCCCCTAACTGTGCACCGTTGCTACAGTTCGTCGTTTCGAAGCACCACGTGATGATCGGGTGTGATAGATCCTTACGTTCACATACAACGGGTGTAAGACAGTTTTACACATGCAAAAAACTTAGGGTTAACTTGACGAGCCTAGCATGTACAGACATGGCCTCGGAACACAGAAGACCGAAAGGTCGAGCATGAGTTGTATGGAAGATACGATCAACATGAAGATGTTCACCGACGTTGACTAGTCCGTCTCACGTGATGATCGGACACGGCCTAGTTGATTCGGATCATGTAATCACTTAGATGACTAGAGGGATGTCTATCTGAGTGGGAGTTCATAAGATGAACTTAATTATCCTGAACATAGTCAAAAGGTCTTCGCAAATTATGTCGTAGCTCGCGCTTCAGTTCTACTGTTTAGATATGTTCCTAGAGAAAATTTAGTTGAAAGTTGATAGTAGCGATTATGCGGACTAGGTCCGTAGACTGAGGATTGTCCTCATTGCTTCTTAGAAGGCTTATGTCCTTAATGCACTGCTCAGTGTGCTGAACCTCGAACGTGGTCTGTGGATGTTGCGAACATCTGACATACACGTTTTGATAACTACATGATAGTTCAGTTAAACGGTTTAGAGTTGAGGCACCGAAGACGTTTTTGAAACGTCGCGAAACATATGAGATGTTTCGAGGGCTGAAATTGGAATTTCAGGCTCGTGCCCGCGTCAAGAGGTATAAGACCTCCGACGATTTTCTTAGCCTACAAACTAAGGGAGAAAAGCTCAATTGTTGAGCTTGTGCTCAGATTGACTGAGTACAAAAATCATTTGAATCAAGTGGGAGTTGATCTTCCAAGATGAGATAGTGATGTTTCTCCGAAGTCATTACCACCAAGCTGCTAGAGCTTCGTGATGAACTATGATATATCAGGGACATATATGATGATCCTTGAGATATTCGCGATGTTTGACACCGCAAAAGTAGATATCAAGAAGGAGCATCAATTATTGATGGTTAGTGAAACCACTAGTTTCAAGAAGGGCAAGGGCAAGAAGGGATACTTCATGAAACGGCAAATCAGCTGCTGCTCTGGTGAAGAAACCCAAGGTTGAACCCAAACCCGAGACTAAGTGCTTCTGTAATAAGGGGAACAACCACTGGAGCGGAATTACCCTAGATACTTGGTAGATTAGAAGGCTGGCAAGGTCGATAGAAGTATATTGGATATACATTGTGTTGATGTGTACTTTACTAGTACTCCTAGTAGCACCAGGGTATTAGATACCGGTTCGGTTGCTAAGTGTTAGCAACTCGAAATAAAAGCTACGGAATAAACGGGGACTAGCTAAAGGTGAGCTGACGATATGTGTTGGAAGTGTTTCCAATGTTGATATGATCAAGCATCGCATGCTCCCTCTACCATTGAAATTGGTGTTTGCGTTGAGCATAGACGTGATTAGATTATGTCTATCGCAATACGGTTATTCATTTAAGGAGAATAATGGTTACTCTGTTTGTTTGAATAATACCTTCAATGGTCTTACACCTAAAATGAATGGTTTATTGAATCTCGATCGTAGTGATACACATGTTCATACCAAAAGATAGTAATGATAGTACCACCTACTTGTGGCACTGCCACGTAAGTCATATCGGTATAAAACGCATGAAGAAGCTCCATGTTGATGGATCTTTGGACTCACTCATTTTGAAAGGTTTGAGACATGCGAACCATGTCTGTTGGTGTATATGCGTGAAGAAACTCCATGCAAATGGACCATTTGAACTCACTTGATTTTGAATCACTTGAGGCATGCAAATCATACCACATGGGCGAGATGACTGAAAGCCTCGGTTTCAGTAAAATGGAACTAGAAAGCAAATTGTTGGAAGTAATACATTTTGGTGTGTGCAGTCCAATGAGTGCTGATGCATGTAGTGGATATCGTTATGTTCTTTCTTCACAGATGATTTGAGTAGATGTTGAGTGCATTTACTTGATGAATCACGAGTCTGAATTATTGAAAGGTTCAAGTAATTTCAGTGTGAAGTTGAAAGATCGTCGTGACAAGAGGATAAAAGATCTATGATATGATCATAGAGATGAATATATGAATTACGAATTTGGCACAGAATTAAGACATTGTGGAAATTGTTTCACAACTAATACAGCCTGGAACACCATAGTGTGATGGTGTGTCCGAACATCATAACTGCACCTTATTGGATATGATGCATACCATGATGTCTCTTATCGAATTACCACAATAGTTTATGGGTTAGGCATTAAAGACAACCACATTCACTTTAAATAGAGCACCACGTAATTCCGATGAGATGACACCGTATGAACTATGGTTTAGAGAAACCTAAGCTGTCATTTCTTAAAAGTTTGGGGCTGCGACGCTTATGTGGAAAAGTTTCAGGCCGATAAGCTCGAACCCAAAGCGGATAAATGCATCTTCATAGGACAACCCAAAAACAGTTGGGTATACCTCCTGTCTCAGATTCGAAAGCAATAAGGGATTGTTTCTAGAATCGGGTCCTTTCTCGAGGAAAAGTTTCTCTCAAAAGAATTGAGTGGGAGGATGGGGAGACTTGATGAGGTTAACGAACCGTCACTTCAACTAGTGTATAGCAGGGCACAAAGAGTTGTTCCTGTGGCACCTACACCAATTGAAGTGGAAGCTTATGATAGTAATCATGAAACTTCGGATCAAGTCACTCCCAAACCTCGTGGGATGACAAGGATGCGTACTACTTCAGAGTGGTACGTAACCCTGTCTTAGAAGTCATGTTGCTAGACAACAATGAACCTACGAGCTATGGAGAAGCGATGGTGGGCCTGGATTCCGATAAATGGCTCGAGGCCATAAAATCCGAGGTAGGATCCATGTATGAAAACAAAGTGTAGACTTTGGAAGAATTACTTGATGGTCATAAGGCTGTTGGGTACATATGGATTTTAAAAGGAAGACGGACAATGATGGTAAATGTCACCATTAAGAAAGCTCGACTTGTCGTTAAGATGTTTTCTAACAAGTTCAAGGAGTTGACTACGGTGAGATTTTCTCACTCGTAGCGATGCTAAAAGTCTGTTGGAATTATATTAGCTATTACTGCATTATTTATGAAATCTTGCAGATAGGATGTCAAAACATTGTTTCCTCGACGTTTTTTTTTGAGGAAAGGTTGTATGTGATACAACCGGAAGGTTTTGTCAATCCTGAAAGATGCTAATAAGTATGCAAAGCTCCAGCAATCCTTCTAAGGACTGGAGTAAGCATCTCGGAGTTGGAATGTGTGCTTTGATGAGATGATCAAAGATTTTGGTGTATACAAAGTTTATGAGAAGCTTGTATTTCAAAAGAAGTGAGTGGGAGCACTATAGAATTTCTGATGAGTATATGTTGTTGACATATTGTTGATCAGAAATGATGTAGAATTTCTGGAAAGCATATATAGGGTTATTTCGAAAGTGTTTTTCAATGGAAAGCCTAGATTAAGCTACTTGAACATTGAGCATCAAGATCTATAAGGATAGATCGAAACGCTTAATGGTACTTTCAAATGAGCACATACCTTAACATGATCTTGAAGGTGTTCAAGATGGATCAGTCAAAGAAGGAGTTCTTGCCTGAGTTGTAAGGTATGAAGTTAAGACTTAAAGCTCGACCACGGCAGAAGAAAGAGGAAGGACGAAGGTCGTCCCCTATGCTTTTGTCATAGGCTCTCTACAGTATGCTATGCTGTGTGCCGCACCTGAAGTGTGCCTTGCCATGAGTCAGTCAAGGGGGTACAAGAGTGATCCAAGAATGGATCACAGGACAGCGGTCAAAGTTATCCTTAGTAACTAGTGGACTAAGGAATTTTCACGATTATGGAGGTGGTAAAAGAGTTCGTCGTAAAGGGTTACGTCGATGCAAGCTTAACACCTATCCGGATAGCTCTGAGTAGGGATACCGGATACGTATAATGGAGCAACAATTTAGAATAGCTCCAAGTAGAACAGTTATTTGGAATAGCTCCAAATAGAACGTGGTAGCTACATCTAGGAGATGACATAGAGATTTGTAAAGCACACACGGATCTGAAAGGTTTAGACCCGTTGACTAAAATCTCTCTCACAAGCAACATGATCAAACACAGAACTCATTGAGTGCTAATCACATAGTGATGTGAACTAGACTCTTGGGTGTTGGTTACATAGCGATGTGACCTGTGAGTGTTAATCACATGGCGATGTGAACTAGATTATTGACTCTAGTGCAAGTGGGAGACTGTTGGAAATATGCCCTAGAGGCAATAATAAATTGATTATTATTATATTTCCTTGTTCATGATAATCGTTTATTATCCATGCTATAATTGTATTGATAGGAAACTCAGATACATGTGTGGATACATAGACAAGACCATGTCCCTAGTAAGCCTCTAGTTGACTAGCTCGTTGATCAATAGATGGTTACGGTTTCCTGACCATGGACATTGGATGTCGTTGATAACGGGATCACATCATTATGAGAATGATGTGATGGACAAGACCCAATCCTAAGCATAGCACTAGATCGTGTAGTTCGTATGCTAAAGCTTTTCTAATGTCAAGTATCATTTCCTTAGACCATGAGATTGTGCAACTCCTGGATACCGTAGGAATACTTTGGGTGTGCCAAACGTCACAACGTAACTGGGTGGCTATAAAGGTACACTACGGGTATCTCTGAAAGTGTCTGTTGGGTTGGCACGAATCGAGACTGGGATTTGTCACTCCGTGTAAACGGAGAGGTATCTCTGGGCCCACTCGGTAGGACATCATCATAATGTGCACAATGTGATCAAGGAGTTGATCACAGGATGATGTGTTACGGAACGAGTAAAGAGACTTGCCGGTAACGAGATTGAACAAGGTATCGAGATACCGACGATCGAATCTCGGGCAAGTTCAATACCGCTAGACAAAGGGAATTGTATATGGGATTGATTAAGTCCATGACATCGTGGTTCATCCGATGAGATCATCGTGGAACATGTGGGAGCCAACATGGGTATCCAGATCCCGCTGTTGGTTATTGACCGGAGAACGTCTCGGTCATGTCTGCATGTCTCCCGAACCCGTAGGGTCTACACACTTAAGGTTCGGTGACGCTAGGGTTATAGAGATATTAGTATGCGGTAACCCGAAAGTTGTTCGGAGTCCCGGATGAGATCCCGGACGTCACGAGGAGTTCCGGAATGGTCCGGAGGTAAAGAATTATATATAGGAAGTACTATTTCGGCCATCGGGACAAGTTTCGGGGTCATCGGTATTGTACCGGGACCACCGGAAGGGTCCCGGGGGTCCACCGGGTGGGGCCACCTGCCCCCGGGGGCCACATGGGCTGTAAGGGGTGTGCCTTGGCCTATATGGGCCAAGGGCACCAGCCCCAAGAGGCCCATGCGCCAAGAGATAGGAAAAAGGGGAGAGTCCTAAAGGGGGAAGGCACCTCCAAGGTGCCTTGGGGAGGATGGACTCCTCCCCACCCTTGGCCGCACCCTTCCTTGGAGGAAGGGGCAAGGGCTGCGCCTCCCCCTCTCCATTGGCCCTATATATAGTGGGGAAAAGGAGGAGCAAACCAATCTAAGGCCTGGCGCCTCCCTCTCCCTCCCGTGACACATCTCCCTCCTCCCGCAGCGCTTAGCGAAGCCCTGTTGGAATCCCGCTACTTCCACCACGCCGTCGTGCTGCTGGATCTCCATCAACCTCTCCCTCCTCCTTGCTGGATCAAGGCATGGGAGACGTCTCTGTTCCGTACGTGTGTTGAACGCGGAGGTGCCGTCCGTTCGGCACTAGGATCATCGGTGATTTGAATCACGACGAGTACGACTCCATCAACCCCGTTCTTTCCGCGCGCGATCTACAAGGGTATGTAGATCCACTCCTCCCTCGTTGCTAGATGACTCCATAGATTGATCTTGGTGACACGTAGGAAAATTTTGAATTTATGCTACGTTCCCCAACACCTCGTATACTAACAGCTTTGAGGACTCAGTGCAACATCGAGGATGCGTGCGGAGAGAGAGGAATTGTGTGTGTGGCGAGGATGGGGGATGCGGCCGCACGGTGGCGCCATTAATATAGACCAGTGGGAGCGAGGCGGGCGGCGGTCCAAGGCTGGCTCGCTTCCCGGTGAGAACGACTGCTTAATCTCTAGTATGAATGAAATATATTCTTAATTACTGAATTTTAGTTACAAAATATAGATGGTGATATTGATTTTTAGCTGCATATTTTGACAAATCGTAGTGTCTCTTGGCTTAGCGCTGAAGTCTGGCGTTAATTTGCATACTGTAATCCGAACCGTTTGCGTTGAAGAGATGCACAGATCCTGCATTGAACAGCTTGTACGCTTCCCGGTGAGCTTGCACACCGGACTGCGGTCACACGCCTCTCGTTCAGTCAAACAGATGTCCATGCGGCACCACCTATAGCCACTAAAACCAAGACATGTGGCATCACGTTAATGGTTAACCGAATGCACACGGTTTGAATTGTACAAATGTTTGAGATATTGAAGTGGCAGCTATTTTTTTTTCTCAAAATGCCTTTGTTGGCTATCATTATTCGAGTGCGCCTTCTCTCAAAATGGACTAGAAAAATACCACAGCATGTCGGGTGCCCTTCCATGATAGCATGCCAAGTTTCATGAATTTCAGATGAGTTTTGGATTTACTAGAATTTAAAAACCAAGCATCTCAATGTTTTGCTGGCAATCAATGATGCCCTGGTGTTTGAAATTCGTTCCCATTTCGTGCATGGGACCTAAGCATGCATCCAAGGACACAGATTTGATATTTCAACCAATTTATATGCACTGGAGCATGCACATGTTGTTCAAATTTGAATTATGCACATAAATGCATTGAAAACTCGGTTAATGCATAAAAATGTCCAAACGAACCCCGAAAAATCACAAAAATTCGCACAACACTCCTGTTGTTCTATGTTGACACGAGAAAAAAACTTGAAAGCAATAAGAGGCAATGTATATCGTTTCGTCCCCAAAGGTGGGATGTTCCCTACCGAAAACCATCATGCTTGTTATGAGAAGCTCCGGTTTGTGAGAAGCATATACCCAAACTTGCCCCAAATGGGACAAAATTTGTACCACGGCATGTTGATGCCGCTCCATGATAACATGCCAACTTTCATGAATTTCAGACGAGTTTTGGATTGACTAGAATTAAAAAACCAGGAATCTCACTATTTTGCCGGCAATCAACGGTGCCCTGGTGTTTGAAATCCCTTCCCATTTCTTGCATGGGACCTAAGCATGCACCCAAGGACATAGATTTGATTTTTCAACCAATTTATATGCACTAGAGCATGCGCATGTAGTTCAAATTTGAATTATGCACATAAATGCATTGAAAAAATAGTTAATGCATAGAAATGTCCAAACGAACCCCGAAAAATCCAAAAAATTCACACAACACTCCTGTTGTTCTATGTTGACACGAGAAAAAAACTTGAAAGCAATAAGAGGCAATGGATATCATTTCGTCCCCAAAGGTGGGATGTTCCCTACCGAAAACCATCATGCTTGTTATGAGAAGCTCCGGTTTGTGAGAAGCATATACCCAAACCTGCCCCAAAGGGGACAAAATTTGTACCACAGAATGTTGATGCCGCTCCATGATAGCATGCCAAGTTTCATGAATTTCAGACGAGTTTTGGATTTACTGGAATTAAAAAACCAGGAATCTCACAATTTTGCCGGCAATCAACGGTGCCCTGGTGTTTGAAATTCATTCCCATTTGTTGCATGGGACCTAAGCATGCACCCAAGGACACAGATTTGATTTTTCAACCAATTTATATGCACTGGAGCATGCGCATGTAGTTCAAATTTGAATTATGCACATAAATGCATTGAAAACTCTGTTAATGCATAGAAATGTCCAAACGAACCCCGAAAAATCACAAAAATTCACACAACACTCCTGTTGTTCTATGTTGACATGAGAAAAAAACTTGAAAGCAATAAGAGGCAATGGATATCGTTTCGTCCCCAAAGGTGGTACGTTCCCTATCGAAAACCATCATGCTTGTTGTGAGAAGCTCCGGTTTGTGAGAAGCATATACCCAAACCTGCCCCAAATGGGACAAAATTTGTACCACGACATGTTGATGCCGCTCCATGTTAGCATGCCAAGTTTCATGAATTTTAGATGAGTTTTGGATTTACTAGAATTTAAAAACCAAGCATCTCACTGTTTTGGCGGCAATCAACGGTGCCCTAGTGTTTGAAATTCATTCCCAGTTCTTGCATGGGACCTAAGCATGCACCCAACACTGGTGCGCCCGCTGGCTAAAAACGCACGCTGGTGCTAATTAGCAGCAGCGCGGTGCTGTAAACCACGCTACAGATACAATTATAGCAGTAGCGTGCCCGAGTACAAAAGCGCTACTACTAAAATTCCCACGGCTTAGCCGATAGGCTGCACATAGTAGTAGCGATCTTCGCCGAACCGCGCTACCGCTATTTGCTTTGTAGCAGCGCGTTTACACCACTAAAAAAAGACACATCCGTGACATTTTGGGCCTAACAAATTTTTTCTGTCATACATATGACACTTATATGACGATAATTGTGACAAAACTCGGTATCATCATAGATATGGTGGGCTCCTACTTCTATGACAAAAATCATGACAGAAAATGGGCTTTTCGTCCTGGGCGGGCCGGAGACTCAGCTGCATGACATTCTTTGGGCCGTCCATAACGGAAAAAACCGTGGTAGAAGCAAGGGCGAGGAAAATTTCGGGGAGTTCCCGGTTACGGTGGGAGGTCGGGGGCCGAGCGATGCGCGGTTCTCTCGTACACGTACGCGCGTGTGTGCGAGGCGTTGGTTCTAACTGAACCCGAGCGAGGCGTTGGGCTCTAACTGAACCCGAGCGATTGCACTGCAGGCTACGTGTTACTGAACCCGAGCGATCGATCGATGGCTGTTAACTGAACCGGATCGAGCGATTCCTTCGCTACTGCTGCTAACTGAAGCCGATCGATGCTGCCTCTAGATGAATAGTGAGAGTTGCGGGGGGGGGGGGGTGGTTGGATGAACAGTTCGCGGTGGGGGTGGATGAACAGGACCCCGTGGTGTTGCCTCTGGATGAACAGGACCCCGATCGATCGAGCCGGTTGGGGCTGAATGAACAGGACCACCCCGTGGAGGGCAGGATGAACAGTACACGGTGGAGGGGTGCCCGTGGAGGGTGGTTGAACAGGACCCCGTGGTGTGGAGGGCTGGATGAACAGTAGACGATGGAGGGGTGGTTGAACAGTAGCCGGAGGAGTAGCGCGCGGTGGAGGCTGGAGGAGGTCGACGGTGGATGAAAAGTAGCTCGTGGAGGCTGGAGGGGGTCGACGGTGGAGATGAACAGTATCCCGTGGAGTCCCGTTTTGCGGTACACCACACCCCTCCTGATGAACAGGACCCCGTTTCGACTGTAGGAGGTCTGTTTCCTCCGTTTTGTGGTACGCCACACCCCTCCCGATCAACAGGACCCCCGTTTCGACCGTAGGAGGTCCGTTTCCTCTGCTTTGCGGTACGCCAGACCCCTCCCGATGAACAGGATCCCGTTTCGAACATGGCCGGTCGAACACAAGGCCGTTTCCTCCGTTCTACGGTATGCCAGGCCTCGTTTCCATCGCCTGTTCCGTCCAAGCCCTCCTGATGAACACGACGCATTCCGTTGCCTCCCCATGAACACGACGCATTCCGTTGCCTCACCATGAACACGACGACGACGCTGTTTCTCCGTTCCGACCCAGCCATGTACACGAGCCCTCGCCGTACATATGCGCGAGTAGGTGTTCGAGACCCCGCCCGTATGTACACATACGTGGCCGTATTTTCTTTCTTGCACCCTGGCCGCGTCTACTACGACACGTGCGCGCCTCTACATCCACCAGTATATATGTATGTACACGTTCGCGACCAGAATGACAATGCTACATACGCTTCAACCAAGTGGGTCCCGACTGTCAGGCACTTCCTTGCATGCGAAGATGTAGCTGGTGGGTCCCAGCAGTCAGGGGGCGAATCATTTTGTTGTTTTGCCTAGACGCACTTCCTTGCGTGCGAAGGTGTAGCTGGTGGGTCCCAGCAGTCAGGGGGAAACGTTTTTTTTCACGAAATACGGTGGCCCGTCCGGTGGGTCCCCGCTGTCAGGTGGAGGAATAATTATTTTGCACCTAATAAGGAGGCACTTCCTTGCTGCGACCGTGGACCCAGCTGTTAGCCTCTCCACGTACAGTCCACGTCCGATGGAAGTCGTTCCTTGACCATGTTGACCACGCCGCGCCGAGAGCACCAGGGCGGTGGACGACGGCGAGTCCTAGGAAGGGGACGACGGGGAGCCGGGGAAGACACGACAGTGGAAGTGGAAGCCCGCGCGAAGAGGAGTACGAGGGTTCACTGGTTCAGCTGCAGTGTGAGGCTGCCGTCGCCGCAGGGCCTGGCCAGCGGTGGGAATAGTAGGGGGCGGTGAGGCCTCCGCGGCAGCACAGCCGACCACGGGAGGAAGGAGCATGCGGCACGACCGGCGCTGTTTTGGGCGGCTGGAGCAAGAAGACCAGAGGTTGAAGAAGAACTGCGGCTGTTGGATGGACATCGTACGGTCACTGGAGCTAGAATCGTTCATATTGACTAAAGTTGACAAAGGCCCCCGTCCCAGTCAACTTAGTAGGCCCACAAGTCAGCCTCCCACCATGGTGGGTCCCAGCTAGCAGGGGGAGTATTCATTTTTTTTGTGCGTAATAAGGAGGCACTACCGGTGGGTTCGAGCTGACAGCGGGAGGAACATTTTGTTTGCAAAATACGCTCGCCCGTCCGGTGGGTCCGAGCAGTCAGGGGGGAAACGTTTTTTTCGCGAAATAAGGTGGCCCGTCCGGTGGGTCCCTGCTGTAAGGTGGAGGAATAATTATTTTGCGCGTAATAAGGAGGCACTTCCTTGCGGCCGCCTGGACCCAGCTGTGAGCCTCTCCACGTACAGTACTCTTCCGATGGAAGTCGGTCGTTGACCACGTTGACCACGCCGCGCCGAGAGCACCGGGGCGGTGGTCTGGATGACGGCTAGGCCTAGGAAGGGGACGATGCGGAGCCAGGGAAGACGCAACAGTGGAAGCCCGCGCGGAGAGGAGTATGAGGGTTCATTGGTTCGACTGCGGTGTGAGGCTGCCGTCGCCGCAGAATAACAGGGGGTGTGGGTGAGTGGAGGGATGGCCTGGCCAGCGGTGGGAGTAGTATGGGGGTGGTGAGGCCTCCGCGGCAGCACAGCTGGCAACGGTAGGCAGGAGCAGGCGGCACGACCAGCGCTGCTTTGGGCACTAGACCAAGAAGACCAGAGGTTGAAGAAGCACTAAGGCCGTTGGATGGACATCGTACGGTCACTGAAGCTAGAAACGTTTATTATTGATTAAGTTGACAAAGCCCTTGGTACGCTCCAACTTAGTAGGCCCATAGGTCAGCCTCCGATACGGTGCGCCCCAGATGTTAGGGGGAGGAATCATTTTTTGGGCGGCCGAAGCTAAGAATATCCGAGATTGAAGAAGAAGCACGACATCCGTTGGATAGACATCCAACGGCCACTGCTGCTAGAACCGTGTGTTGACTATAATAAGTTGGCAAAGCTTTACATACGCGTCAACTTATTTTTTTAGGGGACGCGTCACTTAGTAGGCCCACAAGTGTGTGGCAGAGAACTTATAGCCCATTTAAGTTTTGTAAGAATGTACATCCCATTTTGGAATTCTAATGGAATTTACAACATCCCATTTACAGTTTGTTAAAAGTACAACCCATTTTCTAGCTAGGACAATGATTAATAATTTCAACCAACCGTTGAAGACAGAATTCAATAAAACTTCCCACATTTTGATGGGCTCCGAAATATTCTTATCTCGAAATTTCTAGTCAAATTAAATATAAATTTGTATTACGTAAAAATCCAGCGAAACATTGCACGCGCAACAATGAAAATTTAAGATTTTCAAAATCCATAATTAATATTTTATAAACTAATTTCGTGTTTGGTGCATTTTTTTATAGTTACTGCCCAGTTTTTATAATTACATCCCATTTATTATTTTTAAAGCCCATTTTCCTGTTAAGCCTAATGCATCCCTCCTAGGAAAGATTTGCAGCCCAGCGGGGCGGAGAATAACAAGTTGACCTTGCCTGGGTATTCCTCAAAAAGACGTATAGCTAGGCTAGCCATTTTCATCTTGAAAAAAAATTAGTATCTGGGCTGGATATCTGGCCTGGGCTAGACGGGCCACAGCCCGCCCAGTTAATATACCCTGCTCTCCTCTGAACAACAACGAAATCATCGCCAAGAAAAAATCTGCAGTTCTCACGCCTCAAAAACACAAATACTGCTCGAGTTGCTTGGTCCCAGCTGTCGGCCGCACCTTGTGCAATTCTCTCATTTATATTGACTACATAGGTTGACAATGGTGTGGGACCATGATGTCAGGAAACCAGGAGAAAGCAAAAAAAATATAGTTGTACATAATAAGGAGGCACTTGCATACGTACGGCTATGGCCCTAGTGGGTCCCTAGTGTCATCCAGTCAAAATAAAGTCATCTCCTGAATCCTCATGTTCGTTGACGATGTTAACAATGCTCGGCGCCACGGCAAGCGCAACAACTCGAAGGACAACGGAGAGGGCCTCGCGGGCCCTACGGATGGTCTGATACAGCGCCCGCTACTCATTCAGGAAGCCAGGATCATCGGACACCTATGAGCACCTTCGAGAAACTGAGACGGCATGAAACGGTAAGGCCGCGCTTGGGAGCTCTGGTTTATTTCAAACCTATATTAACATACAAGTGTAATTTACTGGTCATCGAAAATAACGCGTAAACTACAGGCGTAATGAAACCGAGGGCCCGAGGTCTGTAAGTAAAATCGGCGGGTTACGCGTGTAACTTGAGAGACCAATGTATATTTTATGAGCACTGCTATATGGGCGACATTACCAGATGATACATGCACGACGTGCGTATCATGCCATCCATGGGCAAGGCTGAAATAGCAGCTAACGGTTGGATTAGCAATCGTCCGAGTATCATTCAGCGTTTTTATCGTGTGTCAAGTACTTCTGATATTTTACTAGTCGAAATCGACCAAACAAGCGCCTTCGCCCGAGACCATCTGCTTTAATTTACAAGCGTCAGTTTTACAAGCGGTTTTGGTTGGAAAACGACAATCCAATCACGGCCTAATATCATGAGTTGGTCGGAAGATCATATGGTTTCACGTCTAACCTACCCGACTTGTCGTATAGGCTATGAATGAAACATCAGATGATGAACTTCTTAAGCACGGAAACAACAGAAGAGGATGATCTTCTTAACAAGCAAATCGCTGGCATTAGATCGACATGCAAAACAATACGAAGCATTATTATCGGGAGGCACGGTGAACAGCTCGTGATGCCGCATGCCACAACATTCGAAGCTCAAAACACAAGGCCTGGCATTACATAGACAATATTCATAACAAACTCTTAACATAGGAATATCTCAACAGAGTAACTATTTACTTCTAAACTGAACACAGTAATAGGAAAAAACACTCGGCGCTGCTCACAGCAAGGGCGTCCCACTCAAAAATATCAAATGCATGTCTTTTGGCTAACATCAATGAGCAAATTTTGACAAGGTTTTCCAATTCCAATATATTAAACTAACGTTTTCTTGCTAACATCAATGATTAAACTTTGACAAGCTTTTCCCATTCAAAATATGTAATGCATATGATCGTGGAGTCCTGTCGCTTCTTGCTAACATCAATGATTAAACTTTGACAAGCTTTTCCCATTCAAAATATGTAATGCCTATGATCGTGGAGTCCTGTCGCTTCTTGTACTTGTTTGGGCACTTCTTGCCCTGGGCACTCCACGTGTTGTTAAATTGCCAATGGTCTCTGCAGACTAGTCATGTCACCGGTGTCTAATATTTATGGCACCGGCTGTAGCAATGGAGGGATTCGGTGCCAAACTAAGAAAAGGTGAAATTAGCACCTCTTTTGGCCTACATAGTGGAAGGCCTAATACTCTATAAAGCTTCTCGGTCATTCCTTCTGTAATGTAGCGCAAACAATGACTACTTCTTTCTGCAAAGTGGAACGACCAACTGGACCCAGTAATGCAGCAGTTTGCCTTGGACACATTGGCTCCTTTTGTGCAGTTGAACTAAAATCGAAGTCGGAATAAAACCGAGCTTTAATTTTGATATCCCTGTAAGCAAAAAAAGGTATAAGGGAAACAATTACTGAGAAATAACGGTTGATGACTTGTACTCCCAGAAGAAAAATATCTACTGATCTACCTTATCTTATTGGGAAACAAAGCAGGAGAGTAGCAATTTTCAGTCAGTGTGATTCATTCATATTAACTGAGAAATTATCTTAACAATGCCTTTTTTCAAGATGTATAAAGAACGGAAAAGCAGAAAAGTATCATTCCTAAAACAATGCGATTGATTCATTTTAACAGAGACATTATCTTAACAATACCTTGGTTAAACATGTAGAAAGAACTACAAAGCAGGATAGTACCATTTGTAAAACACTGTAAGTCTGTAACTGATATATAATAACAGAGACATTATCTGAACAATACATTTCTTAAACATGTACTCCAGCCGATCCCTAACAGAAATGGTACTCCTGCCGATCCCTAACAAGTGTTTGCAGTTTTGAACTAAGATTCAGTAGTTAATTCGGAGGAAGGTCGGTACTGACCATTCAAGACCAATGTGATAGCCTGGCTTATTAGGGATGATAGACTACTCATATCAATAAGGAATTCCTTCTTTTCCGGGAGCCCATTCGGACAGAACTCCAAAGTTAAGCGTGCTCAGCTTGGAGTAGTGTCAGGATGGGTGACCGACCAGGAAGTTGCTCCCAGGTGCACACGAGTGAGGACAAAGTGTGCAGAAAATACAAGTATTGATCTGTGGGGCCAGTCTAGATCCCGCCAGGAGTAACGACCACCGGCGGGTGTGTCCGGGGCGTTACAAGTTGGTATTAGAGCCGACCCTCGCGGTTACACGGATGGTTGCGGACAGGTGCGTGGTCATGTTGTTCATGACGTTTGTGACCCGTCGTGGCACCCGGCATGGCACATGTACCGGACTGGAAGCACAGACGTTTGTGCCAAGAGGGAACGTTCCTGTGGCCCGACGAGGACATCGGTTCCTCTGAGTGGGGGTGTATGTGATAGCCTGGCTTATTAGGGATGATAGACTACTCATATCAATAAGGAATTCCTTCTTTTCCGGGAGCCCATTCGGACAGAACTCCAAAGTTAAGCGTGCTCAGCTTGGAGTAGTGTCAGGATGGTTGACCGACCGGGAAGTTGCTCCCGGGTGCACACGAGTGAGGACAAAGTGTGCAGAAAAGACAAGTATTGATCTGTGGGACCAGTCTAGATCCCGCCAGGAGTAACGACCACCGGCGGGTGTGTCCGGGGCGTTACAACCAAGATTTGAAACAACTCGTGAGGAAGATCTCAAAGAGATCTCAACACATATATGGAAATCCGGGCTCATTTTGCGCAGTTCCACAAAAATTAAGCGAAGCAAAATGTCGCAATAGCAACAAGTTGAAAAGATATCCCTGTTTTAACAGAGGCAAAAAAGGAATCAATTACTGGCCAATAAAGGAGGATGAAACATGCGGCCACAAAAATGGTAATCCTGCCAATCCCTAACAAGTGCTGCAGTTTTGAACTAAGATTCAGTAGTTAATTAATTCTGAGAGTGGCATTGCTTAATTGTACCAGCGGCATTAGATTAACGAAAAGCATAAACAGTTGCAGGGTAGAGTGGGCGCAACAACAATATGTGCTTCCATCTACTTATAAAGGGGGTGATGCAGAGTTTGTTGTAACAAAGCGCCAAGCATCATGTCTGGGTTGGTTCCATTTTTGTTCACTACTTAATGGGAAAAGACAGCAATACAATACCTTCAATTCAACATTTATTTAAAACAGTACCAATACAAGTAGCACAACATCTCAAAGCACACTGCACAATCATGTGGATGATGCCTGTACTGACCTTTCATGAGACCAACAAAGATAAAATACGAATCTGCCAACACGAATAGGAAGTCCAATCTCGTTTTGTGTAGTTGCACTGAAATCAAGGAAAGTGTTCCGCGTAGCGAAGCAAAATGTCGCAATAGCAACAAGTTGAATAGATTTCCCTGTATAAACAGAGGCAAAAAAGGAATCAATTACTGGCTAATAAAGGAGGATGAAACATGCAGCCACAAAAATGGTAATCCCGCCAATCCCTAAAAAGAGTTGCAGTTTTGAAATAAGATTCAGTAGTTAATTCTGAGAGTGGCATCAATTACTGGCTTATAAAGGGGGTGATGCTGAATTTGTTGTAACAAAGCAACAAGCATCATGTCTGGGTTGGTCCCATTTTTGTTCACTACTTAATGGGAAAAGACAGCAATACAATAGCTTCAATTCATCATTTATTTAAAACAACACCAATACAAGTAGCACAACATCTCAAAACACACTGCACGATCATGTGGACGAAGGCAAGTACCAACCTGTCATGACGCACACAAGATAAAATACGAATCTGCCAACACGAGTAGGAAATCCAATCTCGTTTTGTGCAGTTGCACTGAAATCAAGCAAAGTGTTACGCGTAGCGAAGCAAAATGTCACAATAGCAACAAGTTGAATAGATATCCCTGTATAAACAGAGGCAAAAAAGGAATCAATTACTGGCTAATAAAGGAGGATGAAACATGCGGCCACAAAAATGGTAATCCCGCCAATCCCTAACAAGTGTTGCAGTTTTGAAATAAGATTCAGTAGTTAATTCTGAGAGTGGCATCAATTACTGGCTTATAAAGGGGGTGATGCTGAATTTGTTGTAACAAAGCAACAAGCATCATGTCTGGGTTGGTCCCATTTTTGTTCACTACTTAATGGGAAAAGACAGCAATACAATAGCTCAAATTCATCATTTATTTAAAACAGTACCAATACAAGTAGCACAACATCTCAAAGCACACTGCACAATCATGTGGATGAAGGCATGTACTGACCTTTCATGAGACGACCAACATAAAATACGAATCTACCAACACGAATAGGAAATCCAATCAAGTTTTGTGCAGTTGCACTGAAATCAAGCAAAGTTGCCGGTGTGCCATTTAAGTTTTCTATAGCAACAAGTTGAATAGATATCCCTATTTTAAGAGGCAAAAAAGAAAACAATTACTGGCCAATAAAGGCGGATGAAACATGCGGCCACAAAAAGAAGCATCTACCTTATCTTGATGGAAAACAAAGTATAGGACAGTAGCATTTCTAAAACGGTTGAAGTGATTCATATTAACAAAGAAATTCTTTTAAAACAGACCAGTAGTTAATTCTGCGATTAACAACAGCAAAATAGCTGCATGGGACATGCCAGCACCATGTGCATCCACACGTATAAATGGGTGATGCAGAGTATGTAGCCAAGCAGCATATATGCGCTGGTCCCATATTTGTTCTCTTTGAACCTTCTTCCTATGTGAGGGCAGCAAATCTCGTGCACAAACTACCCGACCCCCCAGTTTCTTTCCCTTTTCAACAAAGAGATCGGTTCCTTACAGATGTGTGTACCGGGTTACCCCCTTTTTCCCTTTTCGACCTACAAAGCGGCTGGATAGCCAGTCTATACTACTTTCCGCCCCTCCTTTCCTCATTGAACCACGTCCTAGATTCTTGCTCCAGCACACCGCACCCTTCATTCCTCTTTGAACCATGACCTAGATTCGACTACAAATCGAAAAAGATCCACATGCAGCTAGAGCAATTACGGTTTCAAAGAAACTTATACTTTAGGGTCGTCGGGATGTGGCAAGGCGTGCAGCGGGAGGCCGGATCTGCCCACACTACGTACGACAACGAGGAAGAAGGGGTCGGTGGCCCTCCCGCATAGGCGCTGGGTGAAAGAGAATACGGATTGCCTCCCTCGCCGAAGGCGATAGAGTGAACACTGCACCTCCTTCCCTTCCCGGTGCGACGGGATACGGATGCCTCCTTCACCAGCTGTGAGGGGGGAGAGGGAGAAAAGAGGCCAACGCAGTCCAGTTAAGATCTGGTGAAGAGAGGGTGAGAGACTATGAATATAACAAACTCTAGCAAATGAACGCTGAGCCTCCAGCGTGTAACATATATGTAGTGCGGCGAGCGTGTGGAGAGTGCAAACCCTAGCGAACAAGCGCTGAGGCTCCCGCTTATATATATACTACTGTAGTACGGACTGAGCTCCGGTGCCTTCACTGCACCTGCTTTTGGGTGTATGACAGGTGAGCCAGCCACATTTTGGGCCCACCTGTCGTAAATCCAAAGGCAGGTGCACTAAGTCAATGAAGCTGCGTCCATATAGTACTCTCGTGTATACGACTAAAATATAGTGGAGTGGTTTTCTTATTCTCTCAATAACAATCATTTTAAATTGTGTAAGTACAAAACGGAACTCTTTATATAATGTACAGTGAAGAAAACTAGTACTACTTCCGATGAAGTAACGATCCACGCCCACGCGTCCTGGTCGCACTTCCTGTCCTTCACGTGTGGTACACTACCCTCCCTTAAGTGAACAACCACACATGCGCCAAATTATCGGAAACGTGTGAGAGTGTGTACAAATAAAGAAATTTAATTTCAATTATCGGAAAGGTTTGAGAGTATTACGAAGTTTGACTTCAGTCAAATCTAATATGCGGAGTAAATAAAAATGGAGGGCTACTACGTCCATCCGGGTTTTTAGTCCACACCAGTTTTTAAATCAAAGTTAATAGTTGGACAAATAAAATTACAGAGGAGCTGGAGACAAAGTTGTGAGAAGGCTTAGAAATCAATACAAAACTTATGCTCTTAATAACAACGTCGATCCTTCTTCGAGGAAACATTTGCTTCATAGCCAATTGTGTGATAAAATTGCACCAACGTGAAAGACGACTGCGTCTCCAACGCAACCAAGGTGAACTGACGAAGGATATCATCTTTGTGCATAACAAGCAAAGAGCACTGAAGGAAGACAACTTGTTTTTCATCGAAAATCGATCAGCTTCACCAGCCGACGCAACCATGAGGTGCAACCATGAGCATCGATAGGTCATCGTGGTGATGCATCATCCATTTGGCATCAAGTTTGGGTGAGGCACCTAAGAAGTTCGACAAATCCTCACTGTGGTCTGTTTCTGCTCAGTAATCAAGCTCGAGGAAGGAAGAATCACGTGGCAGAGGAAAGTGAGGCGGAACAACAATGGCCATCCAATTTTGTGCAGTTCCACTAAAATTGAGGAAGACATGCCTGGGTATGGAGACACGCATCGCTGTTTACAAAAATATAAAAAAGGGTTAGCAACGACATCTCAATTGTCAATAAGAATTAATGAAAAGTACACCAAAAAACAGAAGCATCATAATTATCTTGATGAGAACTAAACCAGGATACCCGAGAAAAAAAGCATTTCTTCGTTTAACGAGTGATAGTACTACCACCATATGGACAATGACCGCACAAGCACCATGTACTTTTTGTTGAAATAACATGTATACCTCCACCGAGGCATAAATCAGGACAACTTTTTGAGTGGCATTTCCTCTATAATAGTAGTACTAGTAGGTGATGTTGGACCAGCCGACGAACCCTAGCTACTATGCATGGGGAGCTGGGGAGTAGTCACATAGAAGAAAACCCACATGCAGCGACCTGGGGAGCTGGACCAGTACAAGAAGTTATACCTCAGGTGGGCGAGATGTCATTTAGGCGGGCGGGCAGGATCTGCCCACACGACGACAGCGAACAAGGGCGTGGAGGATCTTCGTCCATGCCAGCCCCGGCTCCGAGAGGACGGTGCTCATCAGCTTCCTCCGTCGCCGACGGCGACAACGTCAACGCTGCACCTCCTCACCTCCCGCACTGGACGGGATTCGGCCGGATCTGTGACCACCGGTGAGGAGAGAGATAGAGTGGACACTATCATCTTTTTTTGATATGGAGAGGGTGAGAGAGCGAGACGCGAGAAACTCTATCAAACAAGAGGCTATAATGGAGTAAAAACTATCTCCATAGCAGTGGTTTTAAATAGTATACGCGCGTTCCCGGAAAAAAAGAAACGAAAACTGGCGGACAATTTTTTAAGGGTCTTTCTAGGACACATCTAGATGTGACATAGTTATGTCACATATAAGTTAATGTCCACTCTGTTTGTGGTCTTTTCCTAGTTTTTTTTGTTTCTTGTTGCTACATTATATACTTGTGGGAGCTTAGATGTGATATCCTTAAATAACATCTAGATATGAATTAGACAAACTGATTTTCTAACGTACCAAGAAAGAAAACTCGATCGAAAACACGCCCCCGCTTCCAGGTCGCGAGAGTGGTTGCGCACACACACATAGACATAGACATGCATATCCGTGTTTACGTAAAATTCCATTTCCATCTCCATCTCCAATCATATTTGTCCAACCGGCACATTATTTACGTTGTTAATTATATTCGCAGCAATATTAACGTACATCATCTCTTGTTTGCGCACGTACGGACCGCTGCCACGACCGGTCCTGACGAACCCGAACCCTCTTCGTCACCCGCGCGTGCTTCCTGCCCGGCCAGAACGGACGCGACCTCTCACTGGCACCGGCATTGAAGCGGCATGCCAGCCGAGAGAGCATCGCCCGCGCCGCTTCCGAGTGCACGCGGCTGCTCCTCGTTCAAAGGTCACAATAGCCGGCTACAACATGCATGTAAAATGTTCTTGGGAGTCCGTGCTATAGCTAGCTGTCCTCCCCCAACTCGTCAGTCTCTTCAAGTAGTGCTAGTACTCCATGGCACGATCCATCGACAAGCAGGTGGGAAAGTTATATACTACTCGGTTTGCGGTGAGTGGCATGCCGAGCGACCGTGTGGGGTCGAGCCATGGAGGAGGGTGAGACACGAACACGACAGACGTGATTTAAACGTTGGTTTTGCTCGATGGCGCGATCCAACGAAACGAAACGTTGGTTTCTCTCCGTTTCCATTTTTTCTCAGGAAAAACAGAAACTTTTCCACTCCATTTTCATTCCTATTCCAAGGTTGCCCCGTTACAACATTACATCAAATACAAAGGAAAACTAACACGCATGCTGATGCATCTCAATGATTCATAGATCATAGCCAATATTTACTTCACAACTAAAGAAAAAAGTTGTGAGAGCGTGTACGATAGAAAAACTACTGATGGGGTCACTACGACTTAAACCCTAAACCCTAAACATGATTTAATTTCCTGGCCAGGTAGAACCTGTCGAAGGAAAGACGGCTGGCACCCTCGGATCATACGATGCTTTTGTGCAGTTCCACTAAAATCGACCTAAGCATCCCTGATGGCAAAGATATTGAAGAAGTGTGATTAGAATAATAGTACTGACACTAGTTCATGAGACATAAACTCATCACAAGTAGAAGCCGGTAGAAGTAGAGAAAGATCGACATGGAGATGGAGCTACGGCAGTGGAGCAAGCCGGCTCCAAAAGGAAGATGGACTACCTGGAACGTCGGGCTGTAGCTAGAAGGGCAGTTGGGACGCGACATCGGCCCATACCGCGGTGACCCCCGATTCGGATGCACCGACTATGGGTTTTCTCACTCGCCGATGTCGACTGCGTCTACGCGGAACATTGTTCCCTTCCCCCAGCTGCGGGATCAGGCCCGTCGTTCTACGCTTGTGAAGAGAGCAACCTAAGCAAGCAGGCTTGTAGCTTAGGCTCCTGCTAGTGTATATATAGTAGTTTTGTTTTTCTCTCCATATCAACCATTTTATATTGCGTACGTGTCATTCAAGAGTGAAATGATGGTTGCTTGTTCCGACTAACTTACTGTGTGATTTGACTGCTCCTTAGTGGCCCCTACACGTACTCCCCCTACGTGTATGCAACAGTCACACGTACACATCGACGCAAAAACGCGTGCGACGCCCTAATGCATGCATGTCCGAGCACACGGCAGAACACAAACGGTCATGCTCAAGTGCTCAACCTACACGTGCATGCACACACATACTCAGTCAGGGTGAGCTAGTGACCGTATGAACACCGGAAAATATATATATTGAGCACAATGAGCGTATTATGAAGTCCACTGACCGTATTTTTACAAATATACAGTGACGGACAGTGTGTTTATCTTGTTTGAAATTAAGCCATGTTAACCAGAGAGGAGGCAGCATGGGCTAGCATTACTTTGCTGTGTCCTGTCAACTTGCCGAACGAGGAGAAGGTTGCAGGACAGGAGAAGCTTGCGCGCGGTGGCTCGCAGGACAAGGAGAAACTTTTGACTAATGCAAGCTCTCCCTCGCTCAGGCGGTGGACGTGCAACAGTTAATTCGGTGTCAGATTGCCAGAAGCATACACTATAGTACTAGTGCTATTATTGTTCGACTTCCCGAACAGCCAAGCACAAAGTTTACTAGTACTACTACTATAGTCCATAAAGGTACATACTATACTAGTACTAGGAACCGGATGGAGGAGCGTCTGCACTCTTATTATAATTTTAAAATGTGATAAAGCAATCTTCAACACATTTGGTTCTCCTCGAGGGTTCTCGCATGTGATAAGGGAAGTTGATTGCATGGAACACTCGCCATAATTCTCGCTTAATTCTGGATCATATCCTGTTCCAAATAGTAGCTCTCAGTAATATTTCCTCTTTTTTTGTTATTCAGCATGTAAACAGGCCAGCAAACCTTGCGGCGCATCTTCGTGCGAACCGTGCTTGCTGCACTTTGAATGTGGCCGAGAGCTGGCTTGATGAAACACCTTGCTTCCTACTACTTTTTTTGCGGGGTACCTCGCTTCCTAGTGACCAGTGTCTTGGCTGATCGTCCTAAGAATGCTTATATATGAATAAAGCCCTCTCATTTACCCGCCAAAAAGATTAAGCCATATTAACCGAAAAGGAGGGAGTATGGACTAGCACTACTTTTTGGTGTGTCCCGTCAACTCGCAGAACGACGAGAAGCTTGCAGGACAAGGTGAAGCTCGCTTACGCCTTTTGACTAATGCAACCTACCCTCGGTGGGCATGCATCAGTCCATTCGGTGTCAGATTGTCAGAGGCATACACTGTAGTACCCAACATGCGGAGTACCATCATTGTTCTACTTCACGAAGGGGCGAAGAGCCAAGCGCAGTACTAGTATGCGTACTTGGTTTTGCACCTTCATACTACTCCACCCTCCGTCACAGTTTACAGGGCGCGCTTTATTATGATGCATTTCTCTCAATGCATTTCCACCACCAGAGAGACTTTAGACGCGTTTGTTTTAATGCTCAATTAATTAGGGCGTGGTAACCGCAATCAAGTCCACAATTTTCTCTCCATGTGCTGTACTACTACGGAGTGCATGCATGTGTGTACCCGGGGTGGAAGCACTACATGCATGTGTGTATGCATTATTCCCTCTAGTAATAGACGCCGTGCTATAACTACCAATGCTATTTTTCAGGCCGATCGCTAGTCGCCTTGGTCCCATAGATTTTTTTTCTGAAGCGCGCTGTATAAACAGTGATGGATGGAGTAGTATGAGCGGATTCAAAGAAGAGCATATTGATGGTTGCTTCTTCAGAGCAACTTACAGTGGGAAAGGTGGGGCTTATGATTTGACTACTCATTTCTCACTATTAATGCGGCGCAACGACCGGGCTGAGTCTCCCATGCGGTTGTGCACTACCCCCTCGGTTCTTAAATATACTCTGGAGTATTTGTCTTTCCAGAGATTTCAACGAGTGACTACTCAAATATTTTTATTTTTAGAGATTTCAAATGGACTGGCACATATGGACGTATATAGACATACTTTAGAGTGTAGATTCACTAATTTTGCTCCGTATGTAGTCACTTGTTGAAATCTCTGTTAAGACGAATAGAATATTTAGGAACGGAGGGAGTACACATACGAAGCAAAATGAGTGAATCTACACTCTAAAATATGCCTGTTTGAAATTTGTAAAAAGATAAATATTTAGGAACGAAGGAGTATAATTTTGTGCATGGCACATGGACCCCGATGATGAAGAGGCTTCTGGCAATGCTATCAAGCTTCCATCATTTTTTTACATAATTGACGTACTATACAAATAATTTTCCAGCGACATGAAATTGTACAATGGTGTGAGCTTTCAGCTTTTGTTTCGCGTGTCTTGCCATCGATGCTCTTTCGGAAATAATAAAAAACTAACTTCCTTGCTAATGCATGTCAATTATTAGCAGATCAGAGTTAATAATTACATCACAACTGAAGACAAAGTTGTGAGAAGGTGTTAAATTAAAATTGATCGATGCTTTCATTGGTAGCAACGTCCCCCGGCTCTGTCTAAATCAACAAGGCATGTTGGGAAAAAAAGTAGCTGTCTGGAGCATGCAACATTCCGATCATTTTGTGCAGCTCCACTAAAATAGAGCTGAACGTCCCTGTTCCAAAGATATCAAGTGTGATTACGATAATAGAGGACTGCTGATGAAACAATAAACACACAAATAGAAGCCGGTCACCTTTGCAGTCTCTCTTAAGACTAACTAGTTGGAGAATCCCTAAAAAAACTAGTTGGAGAAGATTAGGCTCGGAGTTGGATGAGGAGGATAGAGCAAAACCAATCTCCCTTTGTGCAGTCACACTGAAATGTAGAGACGTTGCCCGTGTGACATGTTAGTACAACTGCACAAAACACTCTTAAGAAAAAAGTGATTTGTGCAGTTCACCAAAAGGTCGCAATAGCAGCGAGGTGAAATGGATAGCCCTGTTTGCCAAAAAGAGGTAGAAAGGAAACAATTACTGGCCAATAACAGTTGATGACACATGCGCCGACAAAAAATAAGCATATTCCTTGTCCTAAGGGAACATAACAACACAGTTGTGTTTGTCTAAAATGGTGTGAGGATGAGAATGCAATATGGAAAGTGCGCTGGACGAGCTATGTTTTGGGCAAAGAACTATGGAAGATCCACATGCAGCGACGTCGGAAAACAGGCAGTGGAGCAAGGCCGGAGGGGATACCTGGAGGTCGTCGGGATGTAACTAGGTGAGCGGCGGCAGGCGAAATCTGCGAGTAGGTGGTGTAGGCCCTACCGCGCCGGAGCTTGGTCAGAGAGAACGGCGTGTACCGCAGATCGAGACGTGCTGCCTCGGCGCCATTGAACGGAGAAATGATGCACTTCCTCCCTTTCCCCCAGCGGACGAGATGCGGCTGGATCAGTGACCAACGGTGAGAGAGAGAGAGGTCACTGCACTCCCTTTCCCCCGGCGGACGGGATGCGGCCGGATCAGTGACCAACAGTGAGAGAGAGAGAGGCCACCGCACTCCCTTTCCACCGGCGGACGGGATGCGGCTGGATCAGTGACCAACGGTGTGAGAGAGAGAGGCCACCGCACTCCCTTTCCCCCGGCGGACGGGATGCGGCCGGATCAGTGACCAACGGTGAGAGAGAGAGAGAGGCCACCGCACTCCCTTTCCCCCGGCGGACGGGATGCGGCCGGATCAATGACCAACGGTGAGAGAGAGAGAGGCCACAAGAGCCTTGTGTGAGATACTCTGAAGAGCGGACTACCTTTTCCTCCATAAAAATCGTTTTATATTCTGTGTACGTGCCATTGAGCGCTATAACTTTATTTAAAAATAACGCGGCAAGTCGAACTTTGTTTCGTGCACGCGTGGTACACGACCTCCCTAGGTAAACAACCACTACAGGCGTTCAAATTAGCACGTGGGCTGCCATTTCATAAAGAAATGAGCTCCACCGTGTACCCGCGCGGGTGTGGCTGGGCACGAAGCGTGAGTACATGCACGGTGCACCTATTCTCTTCTTGTATACGTACACCACCTACGTGGGGTTGTGTGAGAGAGATACACACCTAGAGAGAGATAGTGTGTGGGTTCTTGAGAGTTTTTTTTGTGTGTGTGTGTGGGGGGGGGGGGCGGTCAATCAAAAAAATTAACATATGCAATGTGTGTGAAATAGAGTCCTGGATATAACATATATATAGAGGGGGCGATCCACGTGAAGAGAGTGGAGGTATCATCGGCTTGAGGTGTCCATATAATCGAAGAGAGGGATGATGTGTGTGTGTGTGTGTGCGCGCGCGATCGATAAAGAGTGCCATCGAATTGGTGTGTGCCCACGTCAAAGATATAGAGTGGCTGGCCTACTGGAACGTGAGATGGGACATGTGCAGTTTGTCTCTGTGGCATGGATACCTACCTGCAGCGCTCGACTATCGGTGTGTGGTGGGGGAAGAGGGAGGCCCAATTAACTATAGAGGTACAATGGCAGGTATATGTGTGGAGGAGGAGAGAGGCCTACCTTATGTATTAAGGAGATCAATCTGCCTCATGTATTAAGGGAGATCGATCGGCATCCATGCATATGTGCAGGAGATGAATAAGGTTAGGAGAGAGACAGTGCTAGAGTGTTCGAGGGGGTGGTAGTGGAGTTGCTTCTAACAAATGGTGGGCTAGGCTTGCTAGACAAACGAAGGGCACGCCCGCAATATCAATAAGAGAGGAGATGTCTGCTTGTTGTCTGTGCACGTGCGTGTGAGAGACGGGTCAGGAGGCATGCATGAATGATGAGGGGGACGATGTGGCTGTGGTAAGCAGACGTAACTACATAGGAAGATCAATCGCCTTTGTAAGAGAAAGGAGACATAACTTGTGAGGTACGTCGATCGATGGGGGGGGGGTAGTTAAAGTCGATCTAGGTATATGTTGGGAGATCGATCGGTATACATGCATGTGTGTGTTAGAAGCAAATGAGGCACGAGGAGAAGGATAGAGAGAGAGAGAGGGATGCATGTAGGAGATCGTACGAGAGGAATACTATATCGAGGGGGAGGAGTGTGCGAGTACGAGAACGATGAAAAGAGTGGTGGGAGTGAGGCATGGACGGTGACAAGAGAAGAGGGGAAGCTTGTGTTTGTGCTAGGCACACCTGGCTAGAGAGGCATATCGATCGATGTGTGCCGGAAACAAGGAGCTGGGGGGGCTACACACACCGTGGGTGAACGACCTAAAGTGAAAAGACGAATTTGCGCGATGGAGCTAGAGAATGCCGAGGGAGGGTGAGAGGGATGCGTGCATGTGCATGCACAAGAGAAAGTTAGCGCTAGCTACAACGATAAGAGGGTTGTGTGGGTGTAGAAGACGAATAGAGATCATATATACTTCATTATAAAAAGCGAATTCGGATATTTGAAGAATTTATCATAGTGTTTCAAACCGACGGATGTGTGAATATATATAACGGTGATACACATGGTGTGGTTATGAACATGGTATACTACATTTAATATATTTTATCTCTACTCTTATAAAAAAACGGAGTTGTTGATGATGGTGTGCCTGCCATCCTGCATTATAGGCCGTCTGATTTATATCTGGCGGATAGCAAGGAAACTATGATGGTTGAAGTTGGCAACAATCATGATTGTAGATTCTTATTGAAATAGAGAAACGAATTCAAGTTTAGTTTGAATTGTAGCGGTAGTATAGACATTTGGAATGCACTAAAATGTTGGTATGAGTAGGTTACATGCACTATACAGCAAGCGAAAAAATTTAATCGGACATAACATGGATTCATACTCCCTCCTTCCATCTATATAGGGCGTAATGAGATTTTTAAGACCGCCTTTGACTATTGACAAGATTAATGGTACATGACATGCACAATGTGAAAATTATATCATTGAAAGAACCTTTCATATACGAATTTAACGGTGTGCTTTGTGTAAGTTGCATGTCATATATCATTGCTCTAATATTTGGTCAAAGTTAGCATCGAAAAATGCATTAGGCCCTATATAGATGGAAGGAGGGAGTAGCTTTGAATAGCATTTGTATAGTAAAACGGGGCAAGACTCTCTCTTTGTGTGGTGTGAATAGTTTTATTTTTTCGTTTTATTTTTGGTTGAGGGAAGTGCGAATTGATTTGGTACGTACAAGTACAATATTACGACACGTTAGGCTTGTCCCTAAAATTAAACCCGCGTCTTGTTATATCTCAAAAATTCTGATATCGTGCTCCCAAAACTGGCGCCTTCACAACCCGCGCCTTGCTATCCCGAAATTACAACGGGCACGAAAACTCCCTCCAGCTGCCAAATCCCGACACGCGAAATCCCCCTTCTAACCCTGAGCCGAAAGTGCCGCTAGTTCAAATCGGTGGGGGTACTTTTGTAACACACCCTACATTTTGGACAAGCGCGTTCCTAAGTCATTCTTCACCCCTCCCATCACCCCCTTTTCGCCATTCGAAATCCCAGGCCGCCATAACCTCTCCGCTCCAGCCGCGAAACCCCACCCTCCTCCGTCCGCCACGTCACCGCTGCCCAGCCGGAGCCTCTTCCCCGACGACATCGTCCACCGCAACAGCTCGACGTCCCTCGTCCACCTCCCCGGATGAGGATCCGCCGTCCATCTCGCCGTCCCACCGGTTCAGCCGCCCCGTCCTCCACCTCCAAGGAGCTGCTCCGACGATCGCCTCGTCTATCGCGGCTACTCCATCCCCACAGTGCCGCCTTAACCTGCTCCACCGAAACCGCAGCATCCTCACCGAGTCCTCGGACGAAGCCGAGGCCTACTCAGTGCCACCAAAGAGGTTGTACACTCATCGCATCGCACCTTCTCCTTAACTCGACCTACCGGCGCCGACCGTGCTCCATCCCGCACCCCCATGGAGCGGCTACCTTGAAGCCGGCGCCGCGGGCGACATCTCCATGGCGGCTCTTCCCCAGTGCGAGGCCCCTTCAGCAGCGGCGTCCATACCAGCCAGATCTGCTGCTGCTGCTTCGGCTCTCGCTCGATCGCTTGCTCGCCCAACTGCTGCTGCTGCTGCTCTCCCCCTCGCTTGTGATGCTGCTCTGCTCCGATTAAGCCACACTTCAGTCGACTGAATCGACTTTTGGGTCAGTCGATTTTCAGGGGTTGGGGGGTCGCCGGAGTTAAGGAAGAACCACCCGCAGCGGGGACGGGGGCTCGCCGGAGAGGTACCCCACTATCTATCTTAGGGTTCAGGGTGGGGGGGCGGGGGGCCTAGAGGGTTGGCCGGGGCGGCGGTGGCGAGTTGTTTCAGGACGGCGAGGCGGCGCCGGGGCCGGCGGTTCAGCCGGTGGCGGCTGGTGCCTCAGGGGGGTGCAGGTTGAAGATGAACTGCAGGCCCTTCCTAAACTACATGTCAAGTGCCTCTCTGCTACCATTGCGTTCAGTTTCGACAGTAGCATTCAGATTCCACAGTAAATTTCAGTTTTGACAGTTAAGTTCAGAGTCAACAGTTTTTACCTCATCTGTTGTAGTCAGGTGGTTTTTGGTGATGTTAATTTTACAACCATTTTACATCATCTATTGGAGATGCTATTAGAATCCCACTTGAGATTGACGATGTTTGTCTTGTGCTGCTTCAGCCTTGACGTCTTACGGCTCACCGGAGCTGCTCCAACGACAGAACGATCCATCACAACAGAGCAGTGCCCTGGACGCCGTCTACAGATTCCTCAAATCTTCCTCCACACCTACGACAGCCACCTCTGCCTCAACTGCTTCAGCGACCAACCCAATGATGCTGAGGTCGACACGGCTACGGCAAAGAGGTTGTACACTTGTTGCATCACTTATTACTATACATTCACGTCGATCCATTAGGGCTATTTTGGTTCAACGGAAAAACATCGATCCACTGGTTGTTACCATCACTCTAAATTTCTGCATGCTCTCCTTACATAATCTCACCATATTTTTTTCGTATGCATGTCAGATATTGTACACAGTCATGCTGAACATGTAGAGAAAAAGAGAAGAGTTTTGCGCGGCAATACAATGTCATGCAGACATCGCTCCATGGTGGGTTCAATGGAAAACCCTCCCCACCCCTCTCCAGATTGTAATCTAGAGGAAGATATATGTTCTGAGGCGGATTCGGACACTGCTGACCACTCCTATTTACCCCCAAGGTGTTTGCTCTAACTTGGCATGATGATGTTAGTCATATCATGCATATGTTGCCTTGCAGTGCCTACTTTTGACATCATATATGTCATCTGCTTAGTTTAGACATGTTATGTAATGCTACCTGTTTAGTTTCTATATCATATATGGGAATTATGCAGTCTCATGTCTTTTAGCCAGCCATAATATATGTGAAATGTGCAATGCCATCCTGTTTAACCAGGCATCATATATTTGAATGATATCTTGCCCATCCTTTTCTTCATTACATTTCCATTTGTCGACAATGTTTGTACACTAAACCGCTCTTCCTGTGAATCAGCCATTTGGGTGGGAGATGGAAAAATCTGGAGTGAAAACAAGGCCTTCAGAGCAAACAGTGCTACCTATCGAAGCAAATCTCTTGTTGGGTCTCGATAGCTCCTCAGAGATGGATTCAGAGACAGATGACCAGTCCTATTCCCCCACTGAGGTGTATGCTCTAACTTGGCATGATCATACTGCTCATATCATGCATACGGTGTCTTGCATTGCATAGTTTAGATATCATACACACAATATTCAATACCATGTTCTTAGTTCAGATATCATATCGAATGCCCTCTGTTTAGCATATAAATCACATATGTGAATTAAATGGTGCGATCCTGATTACTTAGATAACATGTAGGTGAATTATGTCATGCGATCCTGTTTAGTTATTCATCATATCTTTGAATTATGTTATGCTATGCTATTCAGTTTAGATAGACATCATATATGTGAAATTATCTCATGCTATCCGTTTTAGTTAAACAATATACATGTCAACTATTTCATGCCCTCTTTTTTCCCCACTATCTATTGCATCTGTCTTTCATACAATGTATGTACATTCAACTATGTTTCATGTTTATCAGCCATTTGAATTGGAGCGGGTGATGCCAGTATCGAGCGGACTAAAAACACGGTCTTCAAATAAAACAGTGCTACCTCTTGGTGGAGATAGCACCCCGATTGTACATGCACAAGAACCAGCCCTACCACACATAACCCAAACTCTCACAGATTGTACCCCTACTACGATGGACAGAGAACCAGCTTCACCCAATCTAACCCCAACCCCAGCCGATAGTAACCCAGTTCCTATTGACACAGCACCATCTCCACCACAGAGCTCCCAAACAAGAGCAGTTAGTAAGGCAGCTCCAGTGCCCAAAGGGCCAGTACTATCACGGCGAACCCCAACTCCACCAGTTAATATGACTATTCCTGTGGAGGAAGCACAACCAGCTAGTCGTAGTTTAGCATCTATCACATTTGATGTTGTTAAATCGTACGTGCGTATCTTCCCATCTTGGAAATATTATAGTGAAGATGAAGGAAAATGCCAGTTGTAGGTGTTTGTCCAGGAGTTATGTGTAAGTAATGTTATTCATGGCAATTACTTTGCTTCGTCCCATACATCCTACCTCCATGATGGTTATAATACAACAAATTTTCCCATTTTTGTCTATAGAAAAGGACCGATTTGGAAACTCAGGATGAGATAACCTGCGCTAATACCTCTTCTATCTTCAAGAATGCTTGGTGGCAGTATCAGAATTACCTGAAGAAAACGTACTTCACCGGCAAAGAAACTCATCAAATTCCCTTACGTTCTCCTGAGACACATTTACTGGACGATGACTGGGAACGCCTTGTTCTGTACTGGTCCCAAATCAAGAATGTGGTAAGGTCTATGAGCTCATTTTCTATTTTTAAGTATTATATTCTTGCGTCTTACTATACTCTGTTCATGTAGAACAAGTGCCTAAACCTGAAGAACAATTGTTCTAATTTAAGATTCCATTGCTACCATAGGACATAGATATATGTTTGTTTGATGCTTTTATTATGTACTAGTACTTGGCAATAGAAGACTTGGTAGTTTAATCCTGTCCACCTTACTAATGAACTGCTTCACCGAAATGAGTTTCATATACTAGTACCTGCTAAACTTGGTATGTGTCTGCTTGTTTCTTCTTTTAGAATGCTGACAGAATATTGGGGAAGAGTGCCTTATTAAGCAACGGTAAAGGAAGTAATGCAGATAAGGTTCAGGATAGTGACACATCCTGACTTGGTTTAGTGTTGGAGTTACTGGCCACTACCGCTTGCACAAGCTATTCAAACTCACTGTCTGAATCAGTTCAGTTTCTTGAGTCTCAACTACAAGCTGAAAGACATCGATCAGCTGTGCTGCGACAAGAAGCGGAAGGACTGCGGAAGTCCCTGGAGCATTCAGATGCATACTTTCTGGTGCAACAACAAGCGTTGGAGGATTTTAGCGCCAAACAGGACAAAGCTAATCAGCTTGCTAAGCTTATTGCCAGCATGGTGGATACCAAGGATAGCGTTTCTTGAGCTCTTCTGAAGTTGTTTCAGTTATGCTCTTGTTTTGCTGCCACGTTTATTTGCACTGGTGGCCAATTTTGATGGCAAGTGTATATGATATGCTGCTTTGTTCCCTATATTTGCACTGGTGGCGAACTTTGATGCCCAGTGGATGTAATATGTATAATAGCCGTGATAGCCTAGAGTTAGTTGCTTGCTTATTTATTTCCTTGTTGTCTTATTTATTTGTTTGCTTGTAGTCATTGCATTTCTTTTTCCGCAGTTAACTAGTGGCTGCAACAACCTATTTTTTAAAACTAGGCCACAATAACCATGGGCTAATATTTACTGTAGTGACACTGGGCCTCCTACGGGCCGTAGAAACAGTGGGCCTTCTACGGGCCATAGAAACAGTAGGCCTTCTACGGGCCGTAGAGACAATGGGCCTTCTACGGGCCGTGTCATCAATGGGCCTTATACGGGCCGTATGATCGATTGGCCAAACATGGGCCAATAACAGGCCGCATTATGGCCGTAAACGGGCTAGAGTTGGAATCGTCCGTTCATGGGCCGACCATAACGGGCCGTCGTTAATAGGCCATATTTGATGACGCTATGAAAACGGCCCAACGAATTAACGGACCACAACCGGGCCGACTGTAACCGCGGGCTGAATTTGGCCCACAAGCAGAAAATGACAGTAACGGGCCGTAAGTAAACGAATGCTGGAAATGAGCCCAAGAATAAATGGGCTCTGAGAATGCCGAAAGATAACATGGGCTGGAAACGGCCCAACGGAACAACGGGCCGTTAATGGGTATAGACTGTTCATTACGGGCCAGTTTCACCACGAGTGGTTAATGGGTGTAAAGTAATACACTGTTCATTACGGGCCAGTTTCACCACGGGCCGTTAGTAGGCCAAGAGTTACATAGGGCCTCATATGGGCCGAAAGACGTCATGGGCCATACATGGGCCAGAAGTGAAAATGGGCTGGAATCATATTGGATGGCCGAGATGACGCTACTGGGCCTAATTCGGATAGGGCATAACGGGCCTTGGGTTAGCGGGCTGTAAATGGGCTATACGCGAACAGGCCGTTTACAGGCTTTCCATGGGCCGGCCCGGCACCTTTTGACCAACTCAAACGGGCCGGCCTTTTCACAGGAATGGGCCTCTGTTGGGCCGTGCCACGTGTCGACATATCATAGGCGCCTATCTGACCCACTGACGAGCTGACACGTGTTTCGTCCGGCGAATAAGAATTTTACATGTGGAAATTTCCCATTCGTCGTGGCTGTTAACGGGTTATCGGATCCAAAACCCGACCTGATAGCTTAACGGCGTTCCGTTACGGTGGATGCCACGTGTCGGTCACCCTTGACGAAAGCACTTCTGTGACGCGCGATTTATCGTCATGGAAGTGGACACTTCCGTGATGATAATTTTGGTAATGTCATGGAACACTTCTACGACAGCACAGGTATGACTATCTTGACTCTGTCATAAATTTGTCATGGATGTACATGCATGACAAAAAAAGCGACCTACTATGACAAACACGTATCATCACAGAAGTGTATTTTTTTTGTAGTGCACTGAGAGGCGCTGCTGCTAAAGTAAATAAAATTAAATGGAAAGCAAATAGAAAAGTAAATGAAAATGAAAGAAATACAAAAAGGTGAAAGGGAAAAATAAAATGTAAAGAAAAATAAATGAAAAAGTGAAAAAAAGAGAATGGTATAGCAGTAGCGCGTATCCAGGAACGCGGTGTAGCTATGTTAGCAGTTGTGCACTTCCTGGAACGCGCTACTGCTACTTCTGACTAAACCGCTCGATTTGTTTTCCCCAACGGCCACTTCCCCCAAATCGCGACTCCTCCGCTGTCGCCGCCGCCGTCGCCCATCGACCGCCGCGCGCTCTCCCGCCTCAACGCCGCCCCCGACCCCGGATTCGATGCCGCCCCCGACCCCGACCTCGACGTCGCCCCCGACCCCAGATTCGACACCACCCCCGACCCCGACCTCGACCCCGCCCCCGACCCCAACCTCGACGCTGCCCTCCACCGCGCGCTCGAGCCCCGACCCCGAGCTTGAAGCCGCCTGCCCCTCCCTCGCCGCAGTCACCGTAAGGCTCTGCCTCTCCTCTCCCCTACCCTCCTATCTCTCTTTCTCTGCTAGGGCAATTTATATATGTGTTGATGCTGTGTTGATGTTCATATGAACCCTAGGTATTCATATGAACCCTAGGTGTTCACATGAACCCTAGATTTGTTTAGGGCAGTAGGCATTTTTTAGCATTTAGGGAAAATGATTAGCAATTTTTTAGGAAATTAGCTAGGGCAATTTTTTATGAAAATGCCTAAACAGTAATTTCATTTGCATATTGTTCTTATATGATATATGTCATTGATGTTCATTTGCATATTCCATTATTGAAGTGGTTCGATTGTGCCCAAGTGGCTTTGTTGTTTCCAGGAAATGAAGCCGAGTGGCCTATGTTTTGCCGGAATGTTGATTCATTTCCATTCTGACAAATTTCAGGTTCTCGATTTGTCCACTTTTTAGCAAAAGTTACGCCGAATTTTTCCGTGAATTTCGGCATGACTTGTGCTACATACTAGGACGTATCGAGTGCCCGGGATTTGCCGCACCGGGAAGGAGTCAATGTTCCTGCAAAGCATATAGCCTTTTTTATGTCATCATTCATTTTATTAGGTATAGAATTAATTGACTAGATTTAATCATAAGAACTAGTTGAATTAATAGAACTAGTTGAACACGTCGATGATGCCTATCCCGCATACTCGTCGTCGAGTCGGCGGAGGACACCTGCTTCACCAGATGGGCCATGTCCGGGACTGGGCTCCACCGGGGTGGTACTGGGATGCGCTACCTACCGGGGGGCGCAGGTTGGTGAGGAGCCAGCCTGTCGTTGACTCGAACCTTCTTTGGTGGCGGACGCGTGGGCCAATGATGGTCCAGAGGCTCGAGGACCCCGCGGAGGTGGTGCGTCACCGTGTTAGTGAGGAGGACGCGCACGTCCGTCGCTACTTGTTTGCGTTGGAGCACATGTTCTCCAATACCTGGCAGGTTCTCCAGGGATCTCACTGGAGCTATGATCCTGTGATGGTTCCATCTCTTTGGGTGTCCACCGCCCGCGCTGATACCCGTGGTGCGCTAGGGTTTGAGTTGTATTAGTAATGTTATATGTATGATACTATTCGGGATGTATTAGTGATAATATTCGACGATGTACGGACGCATGAGATGATTTATTTTTGCTTATTGAATGCATGCTAATTTGAATACTTATTTATTTTACGATTTGGTTTTGCTTATTGAATGCTCATGTCAACATGAGTCCTATAAGATATTTTGAGTATCCTGGAGTTGTCTTCGATCGATTTTCAATTAATGTTTCAACTATGAACGTAGGAAATGTCTGACAACGAAAAGGATTTCGGTATTTGCAAATACTGTGAAGACGAGCGCGACCTGTGCGACGGAATCTTCCTAGATGATGATAGGCGCTTCAACATCAAGCTGGACGTGAGCTTCAAAGTGGATACAGTAAGTCACAACGACAAGTATTTTTTCGTAATTAAGCATGATATCTGCTTCATTTGCTTCAACTTATAATTTAATTTTTTTACTATTCTACTAGCGTATCCCCTGCCATGCAAGAGTTTTTGTCTTGGATAAGATAGGTTTCAGTCATACTATGGAGGTAAAGAAAGTTTACTTGAAGACCGAGCATGGTTATATTTTCCACGCAAAATTATACAACGTAGACGACTACACCTATTTTGGATGCAAAACTTGGCGAGCACTATGCAAGACTTATGCATTTGAGCCTAATATGGTTATCACCTTTGATATTCGTCCGGAAGATGATATTGAAGGTAATACCGACATCTGGGTCGATGTGCAGACGCCTCCGGTTATACCAATATGTGAGTTTCTCAACCATATTTATGTCTTTGATATTATTTATTCAAAAATAGTTGACAACTAATTTCTATTGTCAGCTTATTTCGGTTCAAGCAAACATGTCCAGCGCTTGGTAGACAAGACCTACTACTGTCCCGGGGCTGAACTAAACTGCGAGGAGCTAAGTCATTATGTTTTATGGCTTGAGGATCTTGATACTGTCAAGACAAATTTTATTCCTGCACTTAGAAATGTTAGTACTGAAAATGTGCGACCAATAGTGTTCATAATGAACTACGGTCACATCTATTTAGGAAAGATGGTAAGATTTTTACTATTTGTCCTCAATGCATGTTTTGCATACATTATTTTTTAAGCTAAACTTCATTGCTAAGTATGTTACTATACAATGTTCTTCAACGGGGACTCCCGATGAATGTTGTGCCTCATGGGATCGAGAATAATTGTACAATGAGTATTGTTAGCTTACGGCCAAGATATCCTACAATGCACTTTAGTGCATTTAGGATTTCTAAGAGCGAGGAAGTCTTAATAGTGAAAGACTAGACCAAATTTGTGATGGAGGAGCGCAGAGAAGTACTAGGGGGTAGCAATGAGAAGCGCAACCCACGATTAGGAGACAGGTTTATCTGCATGCTCCAACTTCATGAAGGAGGAGAGCTACACATGTTTTATGTTATTTTACCTGAGAGAGAGTAGCATGAGTGATTAGCTAGCTAGAAATGAGTTTGAAGATGATGATGTGCTACACTATGAGTATGATGATTAAATAGCTAGTGTTGGTGGTAATGACTATGATGATTATTATTAGCTAGTGTTGGTGGTGATTAGATAGCTACCGCATCTAGTGTTGGTGATGATTAGGTAGCTAGAATGAGTTTGAAGATGATGATGTGCTACACTATGACTAAGGTGATTAAATAAATACTGTTGGTGGTAATGACTATGATGATTATTAAATAGCTTGTGCTGGCGGATTAGATTCAAGTGGAGGCAACATGTGGTGCACATCGAAAGTACTACTAGTCCAAACTAGATCAAGTTTGGATTAGTAGTATACTTTTGACATGCACCACATATTGCCTCCACTTGAACCTAATCCACCTTCATTTGACACACTATTATGGACATAATGATATAAACCTCATAATTGGTATTGTACCAAAATTTGTATAACGGCGTATAAATACACTAAAAATGAAAAAAAGAGTACTAGTAGCGATGGATAGTAAACACGCTACAACTAGCTAGATTAGCAGCAGCGCGGGACAGAACAAGCGATGCCGCTATGTGTCTTAGCAGTAGCGCTAGTCGCACGCGCTACTGCTAAGTAATAGCTGCAGCGCCTTATTGGTAGCGCGGCTGCCCATGCTACTAGTGGGCATTAAACCCGCGCTATTACTAGGGTTTTCCCTAGTAGTGCAAGGACACATATTTGCTTTTTCAACCAATTTATATGCACTGGAGCATGCTCATGTAGTTCAAATTTGAATTATGCACATAAATGCATTGAAAACTCAGTTAATGCATAAAAATGTCCAAACGAACCCCGAAAAATCACCAAAATTCACACAACACTGCTGTTGTTCTATGTTGACACGAGAAAAAAACTTGAAAGCAATAAGAGGCAATGGATACCGTTTCGTCCCCAAAGGTGGGACGTTCCCTACCGAAAACCATCATGCTTGTTGTGAGAAGCTCCGGTTTGTGAGAAGCATATACCCAAACCAGCCCCAAATGGGACAAAATTTGTACCACGACATGTTGATGCCGCTCCATGATAGCATGCCAAGTTTCATGAATTTCAAACGAGTTTTGGATTTACTAGAATTTAAAAACCAGGCATCTCACTATTTTGCCGGCAAAAAACGGTGCCCTGGTGTTTTAAATTCATTCCCATTTCTTGCATGGGACCTAAGCATGCACCCAAGGACACATATTTGATTTTCAACCAATTTATATGCTTTGGAGGATGCGCATGTAGTTCAAATTTGATTTATGCACATAAATGCATTGAAAACTCAGTTAATGCATAAAAATGTCCAAACGAACCCCGAAAAATCACAAAAATGCACACAACACTCCTGTTTTTCTATGTTGACACGAGGAAAAAAAACTTGAAAGCAATAAGAGCCAATGGATATCGCTTCGTCCCCAAAGGTGGGACGTTCCGTACCGAAAACCATCATGCTTGTTCTGAGAAGCTCCAGTTTGTGAGAAGCATATACCCAAACCTGCCCCAAATGGGACAAAATTTGTACCACGACATGTTGATGCCGCTCCATGATAGCATGCCAGGTTTCATGAATTTCAGACGAGTTTTGGATTTGCTAGAATTTAAAAACCAGGCATCTCACTGTTCTGCCGGCAATCAACGGTGCCCTGGTGTTTGAAATTCATTCCCATTTCTTGCATGGGACTTAAGCATGCACCCAAGGACACATATTTGATTTTTCAACCAATTTATATGCACTGGAGCATGCTCATGTAGTTCAAATTTGAATTATGCACATAAATGCATTGAAAACTCAGTTAATGCATAAAAATGTCCAAACGAACCCCGAAAAATCACAAAAGTTCACACAACACTACTGTTGTTCTATGTTGACACGAGAAAAAAACTTGAAAGCAATAAGAGGCAATGGATACCGTTTCGTCCCCAAAGGTGGGACGTTCCCTACCGAAAACCATCATGCTTGTTGTGAGAAGCTCCGGTTTGTGAGAAGCATATACCCAAACCAGCCCCAAATGGGACAAAATTTGTACCACGGCATGTTGATGCCGCTCCATGATAGCATGCCAAGTTTCATGAATTTCAAACGAGTTTTGGATTTACTAGAATTTAAAAACCAGGCATCTCACTGTTTTGCCGGCAAAAAACGGTGCCCTCGTGTTTTAAATTCATTCCCATTTCTTGCATGGGACCTAAGCATGCACCCAAGGACACATATTTGATTTTTCAACCAATTTATATGCTTTGGAGGAGGCGCATGTAGTTCAAATTTGATTTATGCACATACATGCATTGAAAACTCATTAATGCATAAAAATGTCCAAACGAACCCCGAAAAATCACAAAAATGCACACAACACTCCTGTTTTTCTATGTTCACACGAGGAAAAAAACTTGAAAGCAATAAGAGGCAATGGATATCGCTTCGTCCCCAAAGGTGGGACGTTCCGTACCGAAAACCATCATGCTTGTTCTGAGAAGCTCCAGTTTGTGAGAAGCATATACCCAAACCTGCCCCAAATGGGACAAAATTTGTACCACGACATGTTGATGCCGCTCCATGGTAGCATGCCAGGTTTCATGAATTTCAGACGAGTTTTGGATTTGCTAGAATTTAAAAACCAGACATCTCACTGTTTTGCCGGCAATCAACGGTGCCCTGGTGTTTGAAATTCATTCCCATTTCTTGCATGGGACTTAAGCATGCACCCAGGGACACATATTTGATTTTTCAACCAATTTATATGCACTGGAGCATGCGTATGTAGTTCAAATTTGAATTATGCACATAAATGCATTGAAAACTCAGTTAATGCATAAAAATGTCCAAACGAACCCCGAAAAATCACAAAAGTTCACACAACACTCCTGTTGTTCTATGTTGACACGAGAAAAAAACATGAAAGTAATAAGAGACAATGGATATTGTTTCGGCCGCAAAGGTGGGACGTTCCCTACCGGAAACCATCATGCTTGTTGTGAGAAGCTCCGGTTTGTGTGAAGCATATACCTAAACCTGCCCCAAATGGGAAAAAAATTGTACCACGGCATGTTGATGTCGCTCCATGATAGCATGCCAAGTTTCATGAATTTCAAACGAGTTTTGGATTTACTAGAACTTAAAAACCAGACATCTCACTGTTTTGACGGCAATCAATGATGCCCTGGTGTTTGAAATACATTCCCATTTCTTGCATGGGACCTAAGCATGCACCCAAGGACACAGATTTGATTTTTCAACCAATTTATATGCACTGGAGCATGCGCATGTAGTTAAAATTTGAATTATGCACATAAATGCATTGAAAACTCAGTTAATGCATGAAAACGTCCAAAGGAACCCCAAAAAATCACAAAAAATCACACAACACTCCTGTTGTTCTATGTTGACATGAGAAAAAAACTTGAAAGCAATAAGAGGCAATGGATATCGTTTCGTCCCCAAAGGTGGGACATTCAATATCGAAAACCATCATGCTTGTTGTGAGAAACTCCGGTTTACGAGAAACATATACCCAAACCTGCCCCAAATAGGACAAAATTTGCACCACGGCATGTTGATGCCGCTCCATGATAGCATGCCGAGTTTCATGAATTTCAGACAAGTTTTGGATTTACTAGAATTTAAAAACAAGGCATCTCACTGTTTTGCCGGCAATCAACGATGCCCTAGTGTTTGAAATTCATTCCCAGTTCTTGCATGGGACCTAAGCATGCACCCAAGGACACATATTTGATTTTTCAACCAATTTATATGCACTGGAGCATGCTCATGTAGTTCAAATTTGAATTATGCACATAAATGCATTGAAAACTCAGTTAATGCATAAAAATGTCCAAACGAACCCCGAAAAATCACCAAAATTCACACGACACTGCTGTTGTTCTATCTTGACACGAGAAAAAAACTTGAAAGCAATAATAGGAAATGGATACCGTTTCGTCCCCAAAGGTGGGACGTTCCCTACCGAAAACCATCATGCTTGTTGTGAGAAGCTCCGTTTTGTGAGAAGCATATACCCAAACCAGCCCCAAATGGGACAAAATTTGTACCACGGCATGTTGATGCCGCTCCATGATAGCATGCCAAGTTTCATGAATTTCAAACGAGTTTTGGATTTACTAGAATTTAAAAACCAGGCATCTCACTGTTTTGCCGGCAAAAAACGGTGCCCTGGTGTTTTAAATTCATTCCCATTTCTTGCATGGGACCTAAGCATGCACCCAAGGACACATATTTGATTTTTCAACCAATTTATATGCTTTGGAGGATGCGCATGTAGTTCAAATTTGATTTATGCACATAAATGCATTGAAAACTCAGTTAATGCATAAAAATGTCCAAACGAACCCCGAAAAATCACAAAAATGCACACAACACTCCTGTTTTTCTATGTTGACATGAGGAAAAAAACTTGAAAGCAATAAGAGGCAATGGATATCGCTTCGTCTCCAAAGGTGGGACGTTCCGTACCGAAAACCATCATGCTTGTTCTGAGAAGCTCCGGTTTGTGAGAAGCATATACCCAAACCTGCCCCAAATGGGACAAAATTTGTACCACGACATGTTGATGCCTCTCCATGATAGCATGCCAGGTTTCATGAATTTCAGACGAGTTTTGGATTTGCTAGAATTTAAAAACCAGGCATCTCACTGTTTTGCCGGCAATCAACGGCGCCCTGGTGTTTGAAATTCATTCCCATTTCTTGCATGGGACTTAAGCATGCACCCAGGGACACATATTTGATTTTTCGACCAATTTATATGCACTGGAGCATGCTCATGTAGTTCAAATTTGAATTATGCACATAAATGCATTGAAAACTCTGTGAATGCATAAAAATGTCCAAACGAACCCCGAAAAATCACCAAAATTCACACAACACTGCTGTTGTTCTATGTTGACACGAGAAAAAAAACTTGAAAGCAATAAGAGGCAATGGATACCTTTTCGTCCGCAAAGGTGGGACGTTCCCTACCGAAAACCATCATGCTTGTTGTGAGAAGCTCCGGTTTGTGAAAAGCATATACCCAAACCTGTCCCAAATGGGACAAAATTTGGATCATGGCATGTTGACGCTGCTCCATGATAGCATGCCAAGTTTCATGAATTTCAAACGAGTTTTGGATTTACTAGAATTTAAAAACCAGGCATCTCACTGTTTTGCCGGCAATCAGCGGTTCCATGATGTTTGAAATTCATTCATATTTCTTGCATGGGACCTAAGCATGCACCCAAGGACAAAGATTTGATTTTTCAACGAATTTATATGCACTGGAGCATGTGCATGTAGTTCAAATTTTAATTATGCACATAAATGCATTGAAAACTCACTTAATGCATAAAAATGTCCAAACGAACCCTGAATCATTCCAATTCTTTTATAATCACTGCAGATAAAAGGTCTAGCAATTCAAACACCGTCCATGGTCGCTGTGACCCCATTATGTAGTTCAAATGAAGACCAAAAAACAAGTAGATCCCACACAGTTTATTATAACCAACAGTGTGAGATGTAGCACCAAATTACTTTGGACCGTGTCTGAATAAGGGACCGTTCCTGATGACACTTTGCACGCCAGTTTTTTAGCTGTACCGATTTTTGGCTTATGCGGAAATATCTACCTCCCCGCCCCTCCCCCTTACCAAAAGCCACATTTCCCCTCTTTCCGCCTTCCTTTCCAAGTTGAAACCTTCACTCCTTGCATACAGCGTCGCCGCCTCCTCGCTGGCGACCCTCCTTCACGCTGCTCGGCCTCGCCTATCCAGGCAGGTAATCCACACCCGACCCCCATGCTCCTCCTCCTTCCACATCCCACATGGCCTGACTGTCGGCGTGAGCGCGACAACTTCCACCCAAATCACCGACCCCTCCACCAAATAAGCGCCGGACTAAGCCATGGTGCACGCAGTATAGCCAGGACCTCAAGGAACATTTGGCAGTGGAGAAGCAAATCGGGCCGCACGCGCGGATGAGGTTGCGATGGCTACCATTCGTGCCGACCCCCAGATCTTGGAGAAGCACCTCACCGGCGAGGCCACCGTTGACGCCTCGCTCGCCGACGCCGCGATGTGGTTGGCTGCTTGAAACGACAGTTCGTGGCATTTTCTCGAGGCCACCGTCGGTGCCTTCGACAAAGACTACAAGGTGTTTTCTCAGCGTGCACATGCTTACCTCAACTCAAGAGCCAGCAGGTTGGTGCCCGCAGCGGCTCACGCAACTCACCACTACAACGACGGCACCCACGATGCGGAGGCCTCGCCATCTTCCATGTCCAAGGAGCCAATCGTCATCGATATCTTTGACAATGAGGAGTAGCTTGTCTTATTAGGTCACTGTAAGGACCCATGTTCAGTTTGCTAGCTACTGCCTTTCCTTAACAAATTCTAGTGAATTGTGCTATCTACTTTTACCATGCAATCTTCTACTATAGTGTATATGTTCTATATGTCGTGCAATTTGGTGTTCAATTAACTGCTTGGTTCAATTTTGCAAATGTGATGTTCATTCTTCAGGGTGCAATATTTCCAAGTTGTTAAGCATGCTTGGTTTGGTTAACTATCTGATCTTCTATTAGGAGTATGTTATATTGTTCAATTGGTGTTTGCTTAACTGCTTGGTTCATTTGTTGTGGCTTGGCTAACTTGTTGTGGTGTTTAGTTAACTTCTTGGTTCAATTCTGCAATGCGATGTTCAATTGTTGTGGCTGCATTCTGTTATTGTATACCATGTGAGAAATAAATCGAATTTGGCTGGACTAAATACATGAGAAATAAATACAATTGCTATATTTCCAAGTTGTTAAGCATGCTTGGTTTGGTTAACTGTCTGATCTTCTATTAGGAGTATGTTATATTGTGCAATGTGGTGTTCAATTAACATTTGGTTCATTTGTTTTGGTGTTTAGTTAATTGCTTGGTTCAATTCTGCAATGCGATGTTCAATTGTTATGGCTGCATTCTGTTATTGTATACCATGTGAGGAATAAATCGAATTTGGCTGCACTTAATACATTAGAAACATATACAAGTGTTATATTTCCTAGTTCTTAATCATGCTTGGTTTGGATAAATGGGTTTTCCATGTGGCTTCAATTAATCTGATCAATCTGCAATGTGCTTATTTATCATAAACATATTTCACTGATAGCATGCGAACCCTTACTTAACATGATGAGTAACTAACTTATATGTGTTGCAGGGAAACAATGGGAAGCACTGAGGTTTACAAGATGGTACTAACTATTATACCTTGCCTTTTTGTATTCCTTTGCCCCATTTCCAATATAGAGAATATATTTATGCACATCCTTGTTTTCAGGCCTCACTGATGATTACCTCTGAAACGACCTCTGTGGTCAGGAGGCGAGGAAATTTTTCATACAACACCCACGGTTCAATATTGAAGTGTTCCTGAAGAGGTCGAAGGATGGACGGTCAATCATCCACAGGCACTGACCTAAAGTTGCAAAGACCTTCAACATGAATGAAGGCTCAATATTCGCCTTCCGCTTCAGCAGTTTTCCAGATGAGATGCATCTCTCCATATACCGTCCAAGATGCTAATTCGAAAGGTTATAGATGTTGTATTTCAATTATGAAATCCTGCTTCCTTAATATGGAAATGGAATATATAATGTGCTTAATATGAATGTCAATTAGATTAGTAAATGGATTATTAATAATAGGGCCATTAGCCCGCTAATTAGCCAATTAGCTTGCTAATTGGGTTTTCCTATTGCAAGCGGTTAATGAGAAACCACCGTGGGCGATGACCTCAAGCAACACACACAGTTTCTAGGAATAAACCGTGTTGGATCAATGAACAATCACACACGACATTCTCTTCAAAAATGTTTGCGTTACGCCACCTTGCGCAAACGTTTTCCTTGGAGCGACTGTGTGGGATGTACATACGAACGGAAACGTTTAGCGGGGACTGACTGTGTGGGATGTACTTGCGACCAGAAACAATTTCGCTGTATAATTGTATTATATTTAGCTATACTATACGTTTTTCCGTATTTGCGCGCTCGCCGGTCGCACACGACCTCATTTTGCCGAACGTGTGTGCCAGGAGGGCATATCTCCGACGGTTTCTGGGTCGTGTGGGAAGGAGCCCCCTATCGCCCACACTCACTTGGCAACGGTTCCAGATGCCATCACGGAAAGGGGTTGAAAACCGTTTGTTTAGGACCGACGCGCACCAGTGAACCTATCTATAATTTTTGACTGTTCCATGCTGTTTTATTATCAATCTTGGATGTTTTATAATCATTTTACAGTCATTTTATATCATTTTTTGGTACTAACCTATTGACATAGTGTCAAGTGCTAGTTGCTGTTTTTTCCATGTTTTTTACATCGCAGGAAACAAATATTAGATGGAGTCCAAATGCAACGGAACTTCACGATGATTTTTTATGGACCAGAAGAAAGAAGTTGGACCCTGGTTGCACCTGGGGGGAGTCCTAAGGAGGGGACAACCCACCAGGGTGCGCCAGGAGGCCCAGGCGCGCCCTGGTGGGTTGTGCCCACCTCGGGTGCCCCTCGGACCGCCTCTTAGCTCTATAAATACCCCAATATTCCAGAAACCCTAAAAGCATTGACGAAATATTCATCCAACCGCCGCAGAGTCCAGAACCACCAGATCCAATATAGACACCATCTCGGATGGGGTTCAACACCTCCATTTGTGCCTCTCTGATGATGCGTGAGTAGTTCTTTGAAGACCTTCGGGTCCGTAGTTAGTAGCTAGATGGTTTTCTCTCTCTCGCTGAATTCTCAATACAATGGTTTCTTGGAGATCCATATGATGTAACTCTTTTGCGGTGTGGTTGTTGGAATCTGATGAACTTCGAGTTTATGATCAGTTATATCTTTTTATATCCATGAAAGTTATTTGAGTTTCTTTGTGTTGGGGAACATAGTAATTTAAAAAAAAATCCTTTGCACACGCAAGATCATGGTGATGCATAGCAATGAGAGGGGAGAGTGTTGTCTACCTACCCTCGTAGACCGAAAGCGGAAGCGTTATAACAACGCGGTTGATGTAGTCATACGTCTTCATGGCCCGACCGATCAAGCACCGAAACTACGGCACCTCCGAGTTCTTGCACACGTTCAGCTCGATGACGATCCCCGGACTCCGATCCAGCAAAGTGTCGGGCATGAGTTCCGTCAGCACGATGGCATGGTGACGATCTTGATGTTGTACTGTCGTAGGGCTTCGCCTAAGCACCGCTAAAATATTATCGAGGATTATGGTGGAGGGGGAGACCGCACACGACTAATAGATCTCAAGGATCAATTGTTGTGTCTAGAGGTGCCCCCTGCCCCCGTATATAAAGGAGCAAGGGGGAGGCCGGGCGGCCCTTGCAGGGCGCACCAGGAGGAGGAGTCCTCCTCCTAGTAGGAGTAGGACTCCCCTCTTTCCTACTCCTACTAGGAGGGGGAAAGGAAGCGGGAGAGGGAGAAGGAAAGGGGGGCGCCGCCCCCCCCTCTCCTAGTCCAATTCGGACCAGAGGGGGAGGGGGCGCGCGGCCCACCCTGGCCACCCCTCTCTCTCTCCACTAAGGCCCATAAGGCCCATTACTTCTCCCGGGGGTTCCGGTAACCCTCCAGCACTCCGGTTTTCTCCGAAATCACCCGAAACACTTCCGGTGTCCGAATATAGTCGTCCAATATATCAATCTTTATGTCTCGACCATTTTGAGACTCCTCGTCATGACCGTGATCACATCCGGGACTCCGAACAACCTTCGGTACATCAAAACATATAAACTCATAATGAAACTGTCATCATAACGTTAAGCGTGCGGACCCTACGGGTTCGAGAACAATGTAGACATGACCAGACACGTCTCCGGTCAATAACCAATAGCGGAACCTGGATGCTCATATTGGCTCCTACATATTCTACGAAGATCTTTATCGGTTAGACCGCATAACAACATACGTTGTTCCCTTTGTCATCGGTATGTTACTTGCCCGAGATTCGATCGTTGGTATCTCATTACCTAGTTTAATCTCGTTACCGGCAAGTCTCTTTACTCGTTCTGTAATACATCATCTCGCAACTAACTCATTAGTTACATTGCTTGCAAGGCTTAAGTGATGTGCATTACCGAGAGGGGCCAGAGATACCTCTCCGACAATTGGAGTGACAAATACTAATCTCGAAATACGCCAACCCAACATGTACCTTCGGAGACACCTGTAGAGCTCCTTTATAATCACCCAGTTACGTTGTGTCGTTTCGTAGCACACAAAGGTTCCTCCGGCAAACGGGAGTTGCATAATCTCATAGTCATAGGAACATGTATAAGTCATGAAGAAAACAATAGCAAGGTACTAAACGATCGGGTGCTAAGCTAATGGAATGGGTCATGTCAATCACATCATTCTCCTAATGATGTGATCCCGTTTAATCAAATGGCAACACATGTCTATGGTTAGGGAACATAACCATCTTTGATTAACGAGCTAGTCAAGTAGAGGCATACTAGTGACAATATGTTTGTCTATGTATTCACACAAGTATTATGTTTCCGGTTAATACAATTCTAGCATGAATAATAAACATTTATCATGATATAAGGAAATAAATAATAACTTTATTATTGCCTCTAGGGCATATTTCCTTCACTTTGATCTCTTATATGCATGATCTCTTATAGCCTCGTATTTCTTCTCCAATATTTGGGTTTTGTTTGGCAAATTTGATCTATTTATCTTGCAATGGGAAGAGGTGCCCGGTAAAGGGTTTGATTTTACGGTGCTTGATCCCAGTGACAGAAAGGGAACCGACACGTATGTATTGTTGCTACTAAGGATAAAAAGACGAGATCTATATCTACCGCATAGATAAACGGATCTTGTCTACATCATGTCATCCTTTTTATTGCATTACTCCGTTTTTCCATGAACTTAATACACTAGATGCATGCTGGATAGCGGTCGATGTGAGGAGTAATAGTAGTAGATGCAGGCAGGAGTCGGTCTACTAACCTTGGACGTGATGCCTATGTAATGATCATTGCTGATATCGTCATAATTATTTGAAGTTCTATCAATTGCCAAACAGTAATTTGTTTACCCACCGTTTGTTATTTTTCTCGAGAGAAGCCACTACTGAAACCTATGGCCCCCGGGTCTTCTTTCTCATATATTTGCTTGCGATCTCTTTGCACTTTTATTCAGATCTATTAAACCAAAATACAAAAATACCTTGCTGCATTTTATTTCTATTTACTTTATTTGGCGTTTGATCTATCAATCTACTACAAATTTACGTCACGTCTTTTGCCTATCTTGAGGCGTCGTACCCCGGAAGGGATTGACAACCCCTTCAACACGTCGGGTTGCAGGGATTTGTTATCTGTGTGCAGGGGCTGTTTACTTTGTGTTTCTTGGTTCTCCTACTGGTTTGATAACCTTGGTTTCATATCTGAGAGAAATACCTACCGCCGTTGTGCTGCATCATCCCTTCCTCTTTCGGGAAATACCGATGTAGCTTCAAGCGACATCAAAAGGAATTTATGGCGCCGTTGTCGGGGAGGATCTTCAACATATACCAGGTTCCTAATCACAAATCTCATCTCCTCACAATTTACATTATTTGCCATTTGCCTCTCGGTTTCCTCTCCCCCACTTCACAAAAATTTGCCATTTTATTCTCCCTCTTTTTCGTTCGCCTTTTTCTCGTCAGATCTTTTGTTTGCTTGTGTTGCCATGTGCCTTCTATATGCTTGCATCTTCACTTGCTAAAAATCTATTGATATGGATCCCCATCCACATGCTAATCTTTTTAAAAGATCCAACCATGATGAACCAATTGCTAGTGAGATGAGTGCACTAGATTATCTCTATGAAGTTTTACTTGAGATTCATCAATCTGAAAATTGTGATGAAGAAATTTATGAAGTGATTCATGATAGCTCCTTGAATGAAAAGCATGATTGCAGATTTTACTATAAACTCTATTGTTGTCAATTGTGCTAATATTATGCAAAACCCCAAGCTTGGGGATGCTAATTTTGCTATGTCCACTACTTGTTGCAATGGTCATGATTGTCGTGATGATTCTTATGATCTTGAAAATTTATTTTTGTCTCATGATGAATATGTTTGCAATAATATTAAAAGTGGGTTCGGAAGAGTGTCAACTCAAGGTAAAAATAATCCCACATATTCGGAGAGTGTTCAGTTTTATGAAATTTTTGATAAAAGTGGGTTTGGAGAGGTCATGACTTTATTTGATGATCCCTCTATTTTGGAAGAGTGTCAACTTTGCATGCATGTGCATCATAAAGAGAAAATTATATATGATAGTTACATTATTGAATTTGATTATGATCCTAAATATAATTATTATTAAAGAGGAAAATATGGTTGTATAAATTTTCATGTTATTAAATTTCCTCTCGTCGTGTTGAGATTGTCAATGTTTTATTCCTCTCCTTTCCATATGCTAGATATTTCATGTCTTGATAATTTGTTTTCCTATAAAATTCCTATGCATAGGAAGTATGTTAGACTTAAATGTGTTTGTCACATGTTTCATGATGCTCTCCTTGTTTTTCAATTATTATCTTTTCTGTGAGCATCGTTGAAATTTTATGCCCAGCTAGGGGCGTAAAACTATAGCGCTTGTTGGGAGGCAACCCGATGAATAAAATTTTATTTTTGCCTTTTGCTTTCTGTTCTCGAGTGTTAGCACAATTATGCTATTATTATGATTGTGTTTTTTGTGTTACTGTTACTCCTTCGTTTGCTGCTTCCGAAGCAGCTATGTACTCCGCTTCACATGTAGATCCCGCCACGACGCTTTGTTTAGAACTGCACCAACAGACAGCTCCACCGTTTAATGTAATCACGTATCCGGTTTGCGATTTAGAATCGTCCGGATCAGTGTCAAAGCTTGCATCAACGTAACCATTTACGCTGAGCTCTTTGTCACCTCCATATACGAGAAACATATCCTTAGTCCTTTTCAGGTATTTCAGGATGTTCTTGACCGCTGTCCAGTGATCCACTCCTGGATTACTTTGGTACCTCCCTGCTAGACGTAAAGCAAGGCACACATCAGGTCTGGTACACAGCATTGCATACATGATAGAGCCTATGGCTGAAGCATAGGGAACTTCTTTCATCTTTTCCCTATCTTCTGCAGTGGTCGGGCATTGAGTCTTACTCAATTTCACACCTTGTAATACAGGCAAGAATCCTTTCTTTGCTTGATCCATTTTGAATTTCTTCAAAACTTTGTCAAGGTATGTGCTTTGTGAAAGTCCAATTAAGCGTCTTGATCTATCTCTATAGATCTTAATGCCTAATATGTAAGCAGCTTCACCGAGGTCTTTCATTGAAAAACTCTTATTCAAGTATCCCTTTATGCTATCCAGAAATTCTATATCATTTCCAGTCAGTAATATGTCATCTACATATAATATCATAAATGCTACAGAGCTCCCACTCACTTTCTTGTAAATACAGGCTTCTCCAAAAGTCTGTATAAAACCAAATGCTTTGATCACACTATCAAAACGTTTATTCCAACTCCGAGAGGCTTGCACCAGTCCATAAATGGATCGCTGGAGCTTGCACACTTTGTTAGCTCCCTTTGGATCGACAAAACCTTCCGGTTGCATCATATACAACTCTTCTTCCAGAAATCCATTCAGGAATGCAGTTTTGACATCCATCTGCCAAATTTCATAATCATAAAATGCAGCAATTGCTAACATGATTCGGACAGACTTTAGCATCGCTACGGGTGAGAAGGTCTCATCATAGTCAATCCCTTGAACTTGTCAAAAACCTTTTGCGACAAGTCGATCTTTGTAGATAGTAACATTACCGTCAGCGTCAGTCTTCTTCTTGAAGATCCATTATTCTCAATTGCTTGCCGATCATTGGGCAAGTCAACCAAAGTCCACACTTTGTTCTCATACATGGATCCCATCTCATATTTCATGGCTTCAAGCCATTTAGCGGAATCTGGGCTCACCATCGCTTCTTCATAGTTTGTAGGTTCACCATGATCTAGTAGCACGACTTCCAGAACAGGATTACCGTACCACTCTGGTGCGGATCTTACTCTGGTTGATCTATGAAGTTCGGTAGTAACCTGATCTGAAGTTTCATGATCATCATCATTAGCTTCCTCGCTAATTGGTGTAGGTGTCACAAAAACCGGTTTCTGTGATGTACTACTTTCCAATAAGGGAGTAGGTATAGTTACCTCATCAAGTTCTACTTTCCTCCCACTCACTTCTTTCGAGAGAAACTCCTTTTCTAGAAAGGATCCATTCTTAGCAACGAATGTTTTTCCTTCGGATCTGTGATAGAAGGTGTACCCAACAGTCTCCTTTGGGTATCCTATGAAGACACATTTCTCCGATTTGGGTTCGAGCTTATCAAGTTGAAGCTTTTTCACATAAGCATCGAAGCCCCAAACTTTGAGAAATGACAACTTTGGTTTCTTGCCAAACCATAGTTCAAAAGGCATTGTCTCAACGGATTTCGATGGTGCCCTATTTAACGTGAATGGGCCTGTCTCTAAAGCATAACCCCAAAACGATAGTGGTAAATCTGTAAGAGACATCATAGATCGCACCATATCAAGTAAAGTACGATTACGATATTCGGACACACTATTACGCTGTGGTGTTCCGGGTGGCATGAGTTGCGAAACTATTCCGCATTGTTTCAAATGTAGACCAAACTCGTAACTCAAATATTCTCCTCCACGATCAGATCGTAGAAACTTTATTTTCTTGTTACAATGATTTTCAACTTCACTCTGAAATTCTTTGAACTTTTCAAATGTTCCAGACTTATGTTTCATTAAGTAGATATACCCATATCTGCTTAAATCATCTGTGAAAGTGAGAAAATAACGATATCCTCCACAAACTTCAACATTCATTGGACCACATACATATGTATGTATGATTTCCAATAAATCTGTTGCTCTCTGCTTAGTACCAGAGAATGGCGTTTTAGTCATCTTGCCCATGAGGCACGGTTCGCAAGTACCAAGTGATTCATAATCAAGAGGTTCCAAAAGTCCATCAGTATGGAGTTTCTTCATGCGCTTTATACCGATATGACCTAAATGGCAGTGCCACAAATAAGTTGCACTATCATTATCAACTATGCATCTTTTGGTTTCAACATTATGAATATGTGTATCACTACTATGGAGATTCATCAAAAATAGACCACTCTTTAAGGGTGCATGACCATAAAAGATATTACTCATATAAATAGAACAACCATTATTCTCTGATTTAAATGAATAACCGTCTCGCATCAAACAAGATCCAGATATAATGTTCATGCTCAACGCTAGCACCAAATAACAATTATTTAGGTCTAATACTAATCCCGATGGTAGATGTAGAGGTAGCGTGCCGACCGTGATCACATTGACTTTGGAACCATTTCCCACGCGCATCGTCACCTCGTCCTTCGCCAGTGTTCGCTTAATCCGTATTCCCTGTTTTGAGTTGCAAATATTAGCAACAGAACCAGTATCAAATACTCAAGTGCTACTACGAGCTCTAGTAAGGTACACATCAATAACATGTATATCACATATACCTTTGTTCACCTTGCCATCCTTCTTATCCGCCAAATACTTGGGGCAGTTCCGCTTCCAGTGACCAGTTTGCTTGCAATAGAAGCACTCAGTTTCAGGCTTAGGTCCAGATTTGGGTTTCTTCTCCTGAGCAGCAACTTGCTTGCTGTTCTTCTTGAAGTTCCCCTTCTTCTTCCCTTTGCCCTTTTTCTTGAAACTAGTGGTCTTGTTGACCATCAACACTTGATGCTCCTTCTTGATTTCTACCTTCGCAGCCTTTATCATTGCGAAGAGCTCAGGAATTGTTTTGTCCATCCCTTGCATATTATAGTTCATCACGAAGCTCTTGTAGCTTGGTGGCAATGATTGGAGAATTTTGTCAATGACGCAATCATCCGGAAGGTTAACTCCCAGTTGAGTCAAGTGATTATTATACCCAGACATTTTGAGTATATGCTCACTGACAGAACTGTTCTCCTCCATCTTGCAGCTATAGAACTTATTGGAGACTTCATATCTCTCAATCCGGGCATTTGCTTGAAATATTAACTTCAACTCCTGGAACATCTCATATGATCCATGACATTCAAAATGTCGTTGAAGACCCGGTTCTAAGCCGTAAAACATGGCACATTGAACTATCGAGTAGTCATCAGCTTTGCTCTGCCAGACGTTCTTAACGTTGTCAGTTGCATCAGCAGCAGGCCTGGCACCCAGCGGTGCCTCCAGGACGTAATTCTTCTGTGCAGCAATGAGGATAATCCTCAAGTTACGGACCCAGTCCGTGTAATTGCTACCATCATCTTTCAACTTTGCTTTCTCAAAAGAACGCGTTAAAATTCAACGGAACAACAGCACGGGCCATCTATCTACAATCAAACATAAACAAGCAAGATACTATCAGGTACTAAGTTCATGATAAATTTAAGTTCAATTAATCATATTACTTAAGAACTCCCACTTAGAAAGACATCTCTCTAATTCTCTAAGTGATCACGTGATCCAAATCAACTAAACCATAACCGATCATCACGTGAAATGGAGTAGCTTTCAATGGTGAACACCACTATGTTGATCATATCTACTATATGATTCACGCTTGACCTTTCGGCCTCAGTGTTCCGAGGCCATATCTGCATATGCTAGGCTCGTCAAGTTTAACCTGAGTATTCTACGTGTGCAAAACTGGCTTGCACCCATTGTAGATGGACGTAGAGCTTATCACACCCGATCATCACGTGGTGTCTGGGCACGAGGAACTTTGGCAACGGTGCATACTCAGGGAGAACACTTTTATCTTGAAATTTAGTGAGAGATCATCTTATAATGCTACCGTCAATCAAAGCAAGATAAGATGCATAAAAGATAAACATCACATGCAATCAATATAAGTGATATGATATGGCCATCATCATCTTGTGCTTGCGATCTCCATCTCCGAAGCACCGTTATGATCACCATCATCACCGGCGCGACACCTTGATCTCCATCGTAGCATCGTTGTCGTCTCGCCAAACTTATGCTTCTACAACTATCGCTACCGCTTAGTGATAAAGTAAAGCATTACAGGGCGATTGCATTGCATACAATAAAGCGACAACCATATGGCTCCTGCCAGTTGCTGATAACTCGGTTACAAAACATGATCATCTCATACAATAAAATTTAGCATCATGTCTTGACCATATCACATCACAACATGCCCTGCTGAGGGAGTCCGGGATTAGGGGGTGTCCGGATAGCCGAACTATAGCTTCAGCCGGACTCCAGGACTATGAAGATACAAGATTGAAGACTTCATCCCGTGTCCGGATGGGACTTTCCTTGGCGTGGAAGGCAAGCTTGGCGATGCGGATATTCAGATCTCCTACCATTGTAACCGACTTTGTGTAACCCTAACCCTCTCTGGTGTCTATATAAACCGGAGGGTTTTAGTCCGTAGGGAACAACTCCAACATACAACAATCATACCATAGGCTAGCTTCTAGGGTTTAGCCTCCTTGATCTCGTGGTAGATCTACTCTTGTACTACCCATATTATCAATATTAATCAAGCAGGACGTAGGGTTTTACCTCCATCAAGAGGGCCCGAACCTGGGTAAAACTTTGTGTCCCTTGTCTCCGACATTGGTGCTTTCATTGAGAGACGACCAATTCCTGCAGATTGGAACCCCATTCCAGTTATTCCCAGTTTCAAAGACAATGCTTTCAATGTTGTTAGGGACTACATGCATATATTCCCATCATTGGAAGATTATAGTGAAGACAAACACCATTTTCACATCTTCCTGTCCCACTTACGTGTAAGTGCTATTATTCATGGTGATTATTTTCCTGTTTACTGCTGATCGAACACATCAATGACTTACATCACATTGTTGTAAGTAGGCGAGGGTCAATCTAGATAGTCATGACGAGCAAAGCTTCCTTGCGCTATTCAAGGAAGCATTGCAGCAGTATTGGTGTTACCTGAGGAAATCACACTTTGATGGCAAGTCTATAAACGAATTTCTAGTGAAGTCTCCTGTGCTAAATTTAGAAGAAATTGAATGGAAAAACCTTGTTATGCACTGGTCTCGTTCCGAGGATGAGGTACTGTCTATGATATTGCATGATAATTTGAACTTCTACTTTTCCGCATGTGCCTTACGGATCTTTTTTGCAGGAAATCTTTTTTGACACCGACATTGGTGCTTTCATTGAGAGTTCCTCTGTGTCGTTGCAATCAGGACGGATGTCTCTCCCCGTCTTTAAAGATGGCGCCGTCATTAAGGGAGCCTTGGCTGTCGGCCAAACTCTCCGGCTAGGTGGTTTTCTTATGGCTGCCTGTTCGGCTGTTGCACCGACGGTGACCTCTCGGGTCATCAAAAGCAATCTTCACGTCAGCTCGGAATTCATCGAGTAGTTGGATCCAATGGAGCTCTTCCGTAAACGAGCTCTTGGATCGCATCGCCGCCCTGGGGGTCACTACGGATTATGACCAGGTTGGGCTTAAACCCGATCTAAGAGAGATTAATTCTCCCCAAGTCACCCATCATGTTGCCGTATTAGAGGCGCAGTGCGGCGACCCTTCATCTATCCTAAGGACTAGCTATGTCCGGATCCCCGATCCCTCCAAGCCAGTTAACCGCGGAGGGGAGGATGTAACTCAAGACCTAAACTTAGAATCGGGCAACCGGCTAGACTCATTGGACAACATCCAAGAATCCAAACTTCAGAGTTCGGAAACTACTTGGCCTCTGAGTCCCAGATTGGGTGAGGTCTCGGATTTAATTCCACCCACCCACCCGAACATAAGCGATCTATCCCAAATCAGGCGAAAGCCCGAAGAAACAGTATATCATTACTGGGCAAGGTTCCTCCTGGTTATGAACAGGATAAAGGACTGCCAAGAGGAAGACGCAATCTCAATCTTCTGCAATAATTGCATGGACCAAGGAATCCTCAACGCCATAAGTCGTCGTGATATTACACGCTTTACTGACTTGGCGTCCATAGTACAAAAGTACTGTGCGATGGAAAGCGCCTGGAAAATAGAAATAAAATTTTGGGACAATCCGGCCCTGAATAGAAACCTCGTCCGAAACAAAAGGGTGCACCATCGTCAGACACCAGGGTCAAAAACCAAAAAACCAAAACCCTCTACAGGGCATGGAACCGTACTGGAGGGATGGCTTAATGGACCCAGTAAAATTCATAGTACAGAGGATGCCACACCAACTCACAGCCTTAGAGCATGTTGGATAATCCGGCAGGTGGCCAAAATGGGCGAAGATCTCCTAATTACGGAGGCCACAGAAAGCCACCTCAGGGACCCCAGTATAGTTTTAACAGTCTTCGAGACTTTCGCATCAAATAATATGCGAAAAAGAACACTCCGCAGCCTCGCCGAAGTCTACCAAGTAGCAACAATAAACCCATGGAGTGACACGGCTATTACTTTTAATGCTAGTGATGAACCTAAATTCCGAACAGCTCGAGCACCAGTCGCACTGGTCCTCAGTGCAATAGTGGAGGGCTTTCACCTCACCAAGGTACTCATGGACGGTGGTAGCGGATTGAACCTCATTTACGAGGAAACCCTTCAAAAAATGGAAATAGACTGGAACCGCATTGAGCGAAGCAGCACAACCTTTAGAGGAATAATCCCCAGTCGAGAAGCACGCTGCACCGGAAAAATCACACTAGATGTGGTGTTCGGCACGCCGGATAATTATAGGTCCGAAGAGGTCACATTCCAGGTGGCCCCGTTCAGTAGCGGATACCACGCTCTGTTAGGGCGGGAAGCATTTACAATCTTCCAAGCAATACCCCATTACGGGTACATGAAGCTCAAGATGCCCAGGCCGAACGGAATCATCACTCTCGCTAGTGATCCGGTCATAGCACTCCACACCGAAAACAAGACAGCCGCATTGGCCCTTGAGGCACTGTCCGAAGCCCTAGCGGCTGAGGAACTGACTACGTTTTGCTCCATGGTAAACAGGGACGATGTGATACTCGATAAAAGATCCAAGTCCACCTCCTTTAAACCAGCGAATGAAATAGTCAAATTCCAGGTCCATCCAACGGACCCCAATAAAACAGCTTCCATCGGGGCACGACTAAACCCTGATGTAGACGTCGCAGTGCGAGAGTTCCTACGTGAGAACTGGGATATTTTTGCCTCGCACCCCTTAGACATGCCAGCAATCCCACGCAGGCTGGCCGAACACAGCTTAAATATCCTAAAAGGATTCAAACCAGTCAAACAAGCCCTTCGGCGCTTCTCTGAACCCAAGAGACAGGCCATGGGAGAGGAGCTAGCCAAGCTATTGGAGGCCGGATTCATCAGAGATATAAAACATCCGGACTGGCTAACAAATTTGGTGATGGTACCAAAGAAGGACAAATCCTGGCGCCTGTGTGTCGATTTTAAAGACCTTAACAAGGCTTGCCCAAAGGATCCCTTCCCCCTCCCCTGTATCAATCAAATTATCGACGCCACTGCAGGACACGATTCGTTGTGTTTCCTCGATGCATACTCCGGCTACCATCAAATCAAGATGGCAGAGTCAGACCAGGCCGCAACGGCATTCATCACACCATACGGCCCATTCTGCTTCAACACAATGCCTTTCGGGCTCAAAAACGCCGGTGCAACATATCAGCGCATGATCAGACATGTCTGGCAAACCAGATCGGCAAAACAGTGGAGGCGTACGTGGATGACATGGTCGTAAAAACAAGACATGTCGAATCTCTAGTAGACGACTTGAGGCTTACATTTGATAACCTCCGAACATATGACATCAAGCTAAACCCGGAAAAATGCGTTTTCGGTGTTCCAGCCGGAAAGCTCTTGGGCTTCATTGTATCCGGTAGAGGAATCGAAGCAAATCCAGCCAAGATCCGAGCTTTGTCACAATTGGATATCCCAAAGGACCTCAAACAAATACAAAAATTAACCGGATGTATGGCGGCTCTAAGCCGCTTTATCTCCCGTGTGGGAGAAAAGGCGCTACCCCTCTATCGTCTCCTTCGGCGCACCGAACACTTCGAGTGGACGGATGCCGCCACGGCCGGACTCGAGGAAATAAAAGCCATATTGGCAACAAACCCAGTCCTGGTCGCGCCAAACATCGGCGAACCAATGCTATTGTACATTGCAGCAACCCATCAAGTTGTCAGCGCAGTACTCGTCGTCGAGCGGGAAATGGACGGACACAAATTCCCCCTTCGAAAGCCGGTTTACTACGTATCCACTGTCCTCACCCCATGCAAATCATGGTACCCACATTATCAAAAGATTGCATATGCGGTATTCATGGCATCCCGGAAGCTACGACACTACTTTCAAGAGTGTTCAATCACAGTAGCATCGGAAGTACCACTCAACGATATTATAAACAATCGTGACGCAACGGGCCGAATTGCAAAATGGGCCATCGAGCTCCTCCCGTTCGACATAACTTATACGCCACGGTGACCTATCAAGTCGCAAGTTTTGGCTGACTTCGTAGCAGAATGGACGCAGGCCGAACTCCCTAAAGAATACGGCACATATTCAAACTGGATCATGCATTTCGACGGCTCCAAAATGTTGGCCAGACAAGGGGCTGGCGTCGTTTTGACATCCCCCACAGGAGACACAGTTCAATAGGTACTCCAGATTATGTACACGGACTCCAACAATGCTGCCGAATATGAGGCCCTTTTACATGGTCTCCGGATGGCAGTATCCATGGGCATTCAACGCCTGGAAGTGCGCAAGGATTCAAACCTCGCGATATCCCAATTAAATGGAGACTTCGATGCCAAGGATCCAAAAATGGCTGCTTACCGCAACGTCGTCTTAAAAATGTCAGCCCGGTTCGAGGGGCTCGAATTTCACCACATAGCCCGGGAAAACAATCAGGCGGCAGATGTCCTGGCACGCATCGGTGCAAAACGCGATGTAGTCCCCCCCAACATCTTCCTGGAAAGGCTGTTCAAGCCATCCGTAGTATGGGAAGGGGAGCCTGGTAATGACAGCCCGGACCCATCCGCACTGTCCGGCACCGAACAATCTGACATAATCGGCGGCTCTGCCAATGAAATTACAACTTCCGCCCACGTAATAATGGTCGTCATCGCCCCGTGGACAGAACCATTCCTAGCCTACCTTAATAGGCAGGAACTCCCAGAGGACCAAAATGAGGCACGCTGCATAGTACGGCGATCCAAGGCCTATAAAGTCCACGAGGGAGAGCTTTATAAGAAAAGCACTACCGGAGTCCTTCAAAGGTGCATCTCCGAAGAGGAAGGGCGGAACTTGCTGGCTGAAATCCATGCCGGACTCGGTGGTCATCACGCCGCAGCTCGGTCCCTTGTAAGCAAGGCTTTCCGTACAGGCTTTTATTGGCCGACGGCCCGGGAAGACACTCAGGACTTGGTCCAACGATGCGGCGGTTGCCAGCTTTTTGCAAACCAAAGCCATATGCCACCTACCCCCCTCCAAACTATCCCCATCACTTGGCCCTTCGCGGTCTGGGGGCTCGACATGGTTGGACCTCTTAAAGGGGGAACTAACAAGAAAAAAATACTTACTGGTCATGGTGGACAAGTTCACCAAATGGATAGAAGCCAGGCCTGTTCAGACGACCGAATCCGGACCGGTGATAGACTTTATATCCGGGGTCGTACACCGTTGCGGCGTCCCCCACAACATCATCACTGATAACGGCATGAACTTTACGGCCGACAAGGTAAAACTCTGGTGCAAAAACATGGGCATCAAGCTCGATTATGCTTCCGTCTATCACCCACAAACTAACGGCAAGGTCGAACGTGCAAATGGTCTTATCATGAGCGGCATCAAACCCAGATTAGTGCGGTCCCTCAAGGAATCTAACACGCACTGGGTAGAGGAGCTCGACTCTGTACTCTGGGGGCTGCGGACCACGCCGAATCGCACCACCGGATACACACCATTCTTTATGGTGTACGGCATAGAGGCAGTTCTGCCTTGCGACATAATTCATGACTCACCTTGAGTGCGCATGTACGAAGAAAGTGAAGCCAAGCTCGATCGGCAGGACAGTCTGGACGCCTTGGAGGAGGAGCGTGACGTGGCAAAAGCCCGTTCCGCATTTTATCAACAGCAGGCTCGAAGATATCAAAGCAGAGAAGTGCGGGCCAAAAATTACAACATTGGTGAATTAGTTCTACGCCTGCCGGACAAGAAAAAGGACAAACTCAAGCCCAAGTGGGAAGGTCCCTTCATAATCGACCAAGTCCTAACTGGTGGAGCGTACCGCCTGCGAGATGCCTCGGATAACCGACTCGAGCCGAACCCATGGAACGCAGCCCGTCTCCGAAGATTCTATGCCTAGCGCCGAACTCTATGTTCGTCTCCTTCCTCTGTCCATTTTTTACATTTTCTATCTTATATTTCTCTCCTTCCACCCTTTCTCTTCCTTCTTCTTTCTCTCTTATAGCCATTAAAGGCTCAACAACTGACGCGTTACTCGCGTTCACTACACCTGGGGGATTCTTTAAACAAGAAGCTTATTTATACGGGCTTCACGGCCAAAACATGTGTCAAACTTCCGCATGTACCTTTTCTTCACCATTATATGGATCGATATGACTTAAGTTTTGGCCAAGCTGGGTTGCCTGGCTGCTGTGCTTACCCCTACATTCCCGATTGTTCGGCTAGGTGGTAAAGGGAGCACCTCTGCGATTGTTACTGCCGGATGTGTACCTCAGACTGGGTGAAGCCGAAAGCTAGCATTCTTAAGGGAATATTCGGTCGGTGAACTAAAAGATGACCTTTTTTTTTACTTATTTATATATATGCCCCCAGATGCTTTTCCTGCATTTGCAGTCCGGACATGCACTTTAGGGCATGCCTCCCAGAGAAAGGAACCCCTAACGGAACTATTCTCTCTGGAAGATGTTTCTTACTAACCATGTAATATAACATAACTAGTTGGGCACTTGTCTGATAAAGCACTAATGACCCCTACGCCTGGTCTCCATGCATACCCCGGTTCTTACATAACCGCTAGGGTATTCGGACACACTCCGGACCATTAGGTCCCGAGGTCGAAGCGAAAAGGTCGGCAACGACAAACGATCTAGAATCCGGCTAGAAGGCATTACACATGTCAATTAAAAATTACATAGTCACTCTGACTGATTGTATTCCTCTTCAATACCATCTAACAGGCTGTCTAATTTACAGTCCTGCTGGGAATACTTTGCGGCCAATTCTACTTGGCCGTATACTAAGCTTATAGGGACCTCCTTCCCATCAGGCCCCACAGGTCCGACCTCAGCCGTGTGGTTTGGGTCAGCTTTTGTGTACCGCGTCTTCACCATGGCCCAGGCCTCCCTCGCGCCTTGGCGGCAGGCCGATATCTTCCACAACCGGAAGCGCCGCCGCGCTCCCTTCAGCTTCTCTGCAAGCTCTCCAAGGCCCTCGAGCCTGGGGAGGGATGGCCATAAGGCTTGGGCAACTCCTTGCATCGCCTGCCGAACTCGCTCGTGCAGTTGCGAGAGCTCGGGAAGAAGGTCACCCGTTGAACCGGGCATCTCCTCTGCAGAACGACCTGTTAGCATACCTACAGACATAACTCTGTTATTTGACTTCCTCGTCGAACATTTTTTTTCAAGAGTTCATTTAAGCACTTACTATATATGCCGCGTCGAAGCCGTTGATTCTCATTAGTGGAGTCCGACAGCTGGGCACGAACATCTTTTATTTCAACACCCAGCTTGGTGTTGGCATCCTGGAGATCATTCTTCTTCTGCCTCACCTTTGTCAGCACGCTCTCCCCAATCTCTAACTGGCGCAGAAGTTGTTGCTTTTCCGGATCCAGTCCGGCGCCATCTGCAATATGATTTGTCAGATTTGCACCCATGCCGCACTTCGCAAAATATTTATCTTTCGAAGCGTAAATTACCAGAGGGGGTCTCCTTGGGCTCCCCTGCCGCCGCTAGTGCGGCCTCAAGTTGGGCTTTGCACTCTTCCAGCTCCTGGGACAGTAGGGTATTCTTTTCTGTAAGAGCATGCATAACAAATGATCCTTAAATCAGTTATTCTAACTGTTTCAAGTCTCGGGGGCTACTGGTATATATATATTTACCAAAAAAATTCTTACCCGTATGTCTTTTACATATTGCTCCGTGGCTCTGGTTAAACCATTTTGAGCAGCGCGGTGGTACACATCTCCCGAATTGAAGGCATCCAATGCCTCTTAGGAGAAACAAGCGTCGCGCAGAACTGTCCGGCGACGCCTGTGGTTCATGGCACTCTCCACCTCGGAGTTGGTGGCAGACAGCCTGTCCACATCCTCTGTCGAAGGAGCGTCCGGTGCGCGCCTTGTGTTCGCCCCCACTTCCGGGCCAGGCTTCGAAGCCTGGCTGGTGGAGGCATGATTGGCAACCTCTTCGGATATAGTCCGGCGAGGTCTCTTCGTCCTGAAGAGAGCACGAGCGTTCATATGCCCTGAAGGAATAAAACCTGGGAAAAAGATGGCGCGCTATACCTTTGCGCCGGCGTCTCAGTCCGGACTACATTCCTTTTTACCCCACGGGGTCCCACGGCCCCTCGTTGGCTAGCCGCCGCAGGCTCGGCCTCCCACCTCAGAAACCTCCCCTGCAAAACACGGTTGTTGTCAGGGAAACTGAAACACGTGAGGATGGATTCCTTCCCAAAGTGAGGAGACTCCGGTCTCTGTTACCTGGGAGGCCAGGATTAACCCTGGGTAATCGGCCGTAATGGCCACCAAGGTATCATCCTTGCTCAGCTGATGAAATACCCCGTCAATCAGCTCCACAGCTATGCCCGGATCCTCTTCGGAGTTCGGATCAAGGGACCGTTCTGGATCCTCAGGCTGTGGAGGACGGCTGTTTATATCCTTTACTTCCTGACGAAGTTCCTGCGTTGAAGTCGTTAGACTACATATTTGATCATGGGAATATGAAACGGATGGGCGAGCAAAATTGTCCGCTTACCCAACTCGGAGGGTTGTCCATAGTAAATCCACCCTGGGAGTTGACGCGGAGGAATTACTCCTCTTCCCCCTTGTACAAAGAGGACAAGATCTTTATCAGAGCGGCAGCCGAGTTCGGCCCCTTACGACCGCAACGGGTGGCGTCATCTTCCCCGTTAAAATCCCACATGGGGTGGCCTCTATACTGCAGTGGCTGCCCCCCTCCCCCCCGCATAATGCATGCGGCCATGACTCCAATCATGGTTAGTCCGGGATGAGCCAATAGTCTTATCCGGCCCATCAGGTAAAGGACGTCCCTGTCACTTTCTCTCCGAGAGCTCCGTGGACGCCAGCTTAAGCGTTTCTTTAAGGGAGAACTGTTGAATTCGGGGAGACCGACCTGGATAGGATCCGGCAGCGGGACATCATCTATATAAAACCATTCCGAAGGCCAGTCCTCGGATGCCTTCTTTAGGGTTCCGGATAGATATCCGGTCCCGGCGATGCGCCACACTTCGGCTCCGCCCACTTGATATATGGACCCCTCCTGAGAACGGGGCACCAGCCAGAATAGCCTCTTCCACAGCGCGAAATGAGCCTCAATACCCAAGAACAACTCGCAAAGGGCAACGAAGCCCGCGATATGCAATATAGAGGTGGGCGTGAGGTTGTGCAGCTGGAGGCCGTAGAACGGAGAAACGGATGAATTGGAAATCCGAGTCCTCTTATTAGACAAGGGACGAGGCATACCCGCTCTCCTTTGGAGGGATTGGGGGCGCTCTCCGCTTGGTCTCCGCCATTATAGGTGGCGAGTCCGGCTCGAACCGGAACCATATAGGCCAGAGGGAGGAATCCCTTGGTGTGAAGCGATACTAGTTCGCTATGCGGGATGGAGCACCTCTCCCAGTCTCCCGGCTTAGGGCTGGATGGGCGAGAAGAGGAGTTGCGATGGTTGACCATGGTGGAACGGACCTTTGCTAGATGTGCTCTGATGACTGCTCGCGGAAGGGAGAAGGTGTGGTTTGGATCTAAATCCCCATCTCTTTAATAGGCGGCTCATTTACGCGGCCAGGGGTGTGAATGTAAAAACACCCAGACTTTTCGTATTCGTTCGACACGTGGAAGGCCGCCATTATTGGGCGAAGAAGCCAAGGAGCACTACATTACATAAACCGGACATTATTCAATAGGTACACAGAGTTTGGAAAAGAACCCGCCTTGCAATACCGAAGACAATCTGTGCGCCGGACTCGTCGTCATTGAAGCCTGGTTCGGGGGCTACTGAGGGAGTCCGAGATTAGGGGGTGTCCGGATAGCCGAACTATACCTTCAGCCGGACTCCAGGACTATGAAGATACAAGATTGAAGACTTCTTCCCGTGTCCGGATGGGACTTTCCTTGGCGTGGAAGGCAAGCTTGGCGATGCGGATATTCAGATCTCCTACCATTGTAACTGACTTTGTGTAACCCTAACCCTCTCCGGTGTCTATATAAACCGGAGGGTTTTAGTCCGTAGGGAACAACTCCAACATACAACAATCATACCATAGGCTAGCTTCTAGGGTTTAGCCTCCTTGATCTCGTGGTAGATCTACTCTTGTACTACCCATATTATCAATATTAATCAAGCAGGACGTAGGGTTTTACCTCCATCAAGAGGGCCTGAACCTGGGTAAAACTTCGTGTCCCTTGTCTCCTGTTACCATCCGCCTAGACGCACAGTTCGGGACCCCCTACCCGAGATCCGCCGGTTTTGACACCAACACCTGCAAAAACAAGTTAGACGTCCTCTACTTTGTTGTTGCAAGTTTTACGTGGCTGCTACGGGCTAAGCAAGAACCAATCTTACCTACGCATCAAAACCACAACGATAGTTTGTCAAGTTGGTGTTGTTTTAACCTTCGCAAGGACCGGGCGTAGCCACACTCGATTCAACTAAAGTTGGAGAAACTGACACCCACCAGCCACCTGTGTGCAAAGCACGTCGGTAGAACCAGTCTCGCGTAAGCGTACGCGTAATGTCGGTCAGGGCCACTTCATCCAACAATACCGCCGAACCAAAGTATGACATGCTGGTAAGCAGTATGACTTATATCGCCCACAACTCATTTGTGTTCCACTCGTGCATATAACATCAACACATAAAAGCTAGGCTCGGATGCCACTGTTGGGGAACGTAGTAATTTCAAAAAAATTCCTACGGACACGCGAGATCATGGTGATGCATAGCAACGAGAGGGGAGAGTGTTGTCTACGTACGCTCGTAGACTGAAAGCGGAAGCGTTATAACAACGCGGTTGATGTAGTCGTACGTCTTCACGGCCCGACCGATCAAGCACCGAAACTACGACACCTCCGAGTTCTTGCACACGTTCAGCTCGATGACGATCCCCGGACTCTGATACAGCAAAGTGTCGGGGATGAGTTCCGTCAGCACGACGGCGTGGTGGCGATCTTGATGTTGTACTGTCGCAGGGCTTCGCCTAAGCACCGCTACAATATTATCGAGGATTATGGTGGAGGGGGCACCGCAAACGGCTAATAGATCTCAAGGATCAATTGTTGTGTCTAGAGGTGCCCCCCTGCCCCCGTATATAAAGGAGCAAGGGGGAGGCCGGCTGGCCCTTGCAGGGCGCGCCAGGAGGAGGAGTCCTCCTCCTAGTAGGAGTAGGACTCCCCTCTTTCCTACTCCTACTAGGAGGGGGAAAGGATGGGGAGAGGGAAAAGGAAAGGGGGGCGCCGCCCCCCCCCCTCTCCTAGTCCAATTTGGACCAGAGGGGGAGGGGGCGCGTGGCCCACCCTGGCCGCCCCTCTCTCTCTCCACTAAGGCCCATAAGGCCCATTACATCTCCCGGGGGGTTCCGGTGACCCTCTGGCACTCCGGTTTTCTCCAAAATCACCCGGAACACTTCCGGTGTCCGAATATAGTCGTCCAATATATCAATCTTTATGTCTCGACCATTTCCAGACTCCTCGACATGACCGTGATCACATCAGGGACTCCGAACAACCTTCGGTACATCAAAACATATAAACTCATAGTGAAACTGTCATCGTAATGTTAAGCGTGCGGACCCTACGAGTTCAAGAACAATGTAAACATGACCGAGACACGTCTCCGGTCAATAACCAATAGCGGAACCTGGATGCTCATATTGGCTCCTACATATTCTACGAAGATCTTTATCGGTCAGACCGCATAACAACATACGTTGTTCCCTTTGTTATCGGTATGTTACTTGCCCGAGATTCGATCGTTGGTATCTCAATACCTAGTTCAATTTCGTTACCGGCAAGTCTCTTTACTTGTTCCGTAATACATCATCTCGCAACTAACTCATTAGTTACATTGCTTGCAAGGCCTAAGTGATGTGCATTACCGAGAGGGCCCAGAGATACCTCTCCGACAATTGGAGTGACAAATCCAAATCTCGAAATACGCCAACCCAACATGTACCTTCGGAGACACCTGTAGAGCTCCTTTGGAATCACCCAGTTATTTTGTGACGTTTGGTAGCACACAAAGTGTTCCTCCGGCAAACGGGAGTTGCATAATCTCATAGTCATAGGAACGTGTATAAGTCATGAAGAAAGCAATAGCAACATACTAAACGATCGGGTGCTAAGCTAATGGAATGGGTCATGTCAATCACATCATTCTCCTAATGATGTGATCCCGTTTAATGAAATGACAACACATGTCTATGGTGAGGAAACATAACCATCTTTGATTAACGAGATAGTCAAGTAGAGGCATACTAGTGACAATATGTTTGTCTATGTATTCACAACAAGTATTATGTTTCCGGTTAATACAATTCTAGCATGAATAATAAACATTTATCATGATATAAGGAAATAAATAATAACTTTATTATTGCCTCTAGGGCATATTTCCTTCACTTTGATCTCTTATATGCATGATCTCTTATAGCCTCGTATTTCTTCTCCAATATTTGGGTTTTGTTTGGCCAATTTGATCTATTTATCTTGCAATGGGAAGAGGTGCCCGGTAGTGGGTTCGATCTTACGGTGCTTGATCCCAGTGACAGAAAGGGAACCTACACGTATGTATTGTTGCTACTAAGGATAAAAAGACGAGATCTATATCTACCGCATAGATAAATGGATCTTGTCTACATCATGTCATCCTTTTTATTGCATTACTCCGTTTTTCCATGAACTTAATACACTAGATGCATGCTAGATAGCGGTCGATGTGAGGAGTAATAGTAGTACATGCAGGCAGGAGTCGGTCTACTAACCTTGGACGTGATGCCCATGTAATGATCATTGCCTGGATATCATCATAATTATTTGATGTTCTATCAATTGCCCAACAGTAATTTGTTTACCCACCGTTTGCTATTTTTCTCGAGAGAAGCCACTACTGAAACCTATGGCCCCCGGGTCTTCTTTCTCATATATTTTCTTGCGATCTCTTTGCACTTTTATTCAGATCTATTAAACCAAAAATACAAAAATACCTCGCTGCATTTTATTTCTATTTACTTTATTTGGCGTTTGATCTATCAATCTACTACAAATTTAGGTCACGTCTTTTGCCTACCTTGAGGCGTCGTACCCCGGAAGGGATTGACAACCCCCTTAACACGTCGGGTTGCGGCGATTTGTTATCTGTGTGCAGGGGCTGTTTACGTTGTGTTGCTTGGTTCTCCTACTGGTTCGATAACCTTGGTTTCATATCTGAGAGAAATACCTACCGCCGATGTGCTGCATCATCCCTTCCTCTTTGGGGAAATACCGATGTAGCTTCAAGCGACATCAAAAGGGATTTATAGTGCCCTTGTCGGGGAGGATCTTCAACATATACCAGGTTCCTAATCACAAATCTCATCTCCTCACAATTTACATTATTTTCCATTTGCCTCTCGTTTTCCTCTCCCCCACTTCACAAAAATTTGCCGTTTTATTCTCCCTCTTTTTCGTTCGCCTTTTTCTCGTCAGATCTTTTGTTTGCTTGTGTTGCCATGTGCCTTCTATATGCTTGCATCTTCGCTTGCTAAAAATCTATTGATATGGATCCCCATCCACATGTTAATCTTTTTAAAAGATCCAACCATGATGAACCAATTGCTAGTGAAATGAGTGCACTAGATTATCTCTATGAAGTTTTGCTTGAGATTCATGAATCTGAAAATTGTGATGAAGAAATTCATGAAGTGATTCATGATAGCTCCTTGAATGAAAAGCATGATTGCAATGATTTTACTATAAATTCTATTGATGTCAATTGTGCTAATATTATGCAAAACCCCAAGCTTGGGGATGCTAATTTTGCTATGTCCACTACTTGTTGCAATAGTCATGATTGTGGTGATGATTCTTATGATCTTGAAAATTTATTTTTATCTCATGATCAATATGTTTGCAATAATATTAAAAATGGGTTCGGAAGAGTGTCAACTCAAGGTAAAAATAATCCCACATATTCAGAGAGTGTTCCGTCTTATGAAATTTTTGATAAAAGTGGGTTTGGAGAGGTCATGACTTTATTTGATGATCCCACTATTTTGGAAGAGTGTCAACTTTGCATGCATGTGCATCATAAAGAGAAAATTATATATGACAGTTATATTATTGAATTTGATTATGATCCTACATATAATTATTATGAAAGAGGAAAATATGGTTGTATAAATTTTCATGTTATTAAATTTCCTCTCGTCGTGTTGAGATTGTCAATGTTTTATTCCTCTCCTTTGCATATGCTAGATATTTCTTGTCTTGATAATTTGTTTTCCTATAAAATTCCTATCCATAGGAAGTATGTTAGACTTAAATGTGTTTGTCACATGTTTCATGATGCTCTCCTTGTTTTTCAATTATTATCTTTTCTGTGAGCATCGTTGAAATTTTATGCCCAGCTAGGGGCGTAAAACTATAGCGCTTGTTGGGAGGCAACCCAATGAATAAAATTTTATTTTTGCTTTTTGATTTCTGTTCTCGAGTGTTAGAAAAATTATACTACAGTTATGATTGTGTTTTTTGTGTTTTAATTGGTGTTTCTGCCAAGTAGAACCAATGGGATCTTCTTGGGTAATAGTTGTTTGATCTTGCTGAAAAAGACAGAAACTTTGTGCTCACCAAAATAATTTTTAAAATTCACAAGAACGAGATAAAATGCCAATTCGTTTTGCAGAAGATAAATATAAAAATTATCCAGGTTGTCCTAGTTTTTCAGAAATTTTGGAGTTCCGAAAGTATCTGAACAAATTAGATTGCTACAAACGGTTCTGTTTTGACACATTCTGTTTTCTTTGTGTCGTGTTCTTATTTTGATGGCTCTATGGTTTTCTTAGATGAGTTTTTTCCATAAAAAAGTTGGAATACAGTAGATATAATCCAAAAACAAAATATGAATTGGTTTGACACAACACTTATATTAGTGATTTATTTTTCTTACACTAACGGATCTCACGGAGGTTTTGTTGAGTTTTGTGTGATTGAAGTTTTCATGTTTTGGGTTATCTTACGATGGATGAAGGAAGGATGTAAGAGCCTACGCTTGGGGATTCCCCGGCATCCCATGCTATTATCCAAAAATGAGCAACCAACTAAGCTTGGGGATGCCCCCGAGTGGCATCCCCGCTTTCTACCAACAACTATCGGTATTTTACTCGAGGCTATATTTTTATTCGTCACATGATATGTGTTTTGCTTGGAGCGTCTTGTATGATATGTGTCTTTGCTTGTTTTATTTTGTGTTTTTAGTCATCAATCCTTGCTTGACTCACCTATTTGAGAGAGCCAAAATCATATCATGACTTGTTAGAATTGCTCTATATGCTTCACTTAAATCTTTTATGAGCTAGGACTTGCTCTAGTGCTTCACTTATATCTTTTTGAGCACGGTGTGCTTTGTTATTTTTTAAAGAAATGCTCTCTTGCTTCACTTAGATTTAACTGAGAGTTGGTAAAACTTTGAAGAAATTATCTCTTCCTTCACTTGAATTATTTTGAGAGAAAGAAAATTTGTTATGCTCATGATTTTCACTTATATTTGTTTGAGCTTATGAAAAGCAACACATGAAAATTAGTTCCAAAGTGATAGATATCCAAGAAAGATAAAGAAAAAGAAAATGTCATCAAGATCATTAGACAAAATAAACTTGAATCTTAGTAATAGTTTTGGGATATAATGATGTGATATGTGAGTTATGTTGATGAGTAATTGTGCTCTAGTAAGAATATTGGTGTTAAGGTTAGTGATTCCCTATGCATGCATGAAAGTATATAATCATGCAATGAAAATTATATCCTACTTGTGGTGCATTATCGGTGTTAATTATGCTTAATGCTTGCTTATGAGATTATTCGTTTCTTGGTTGGTCGCTTCTCAATATTTTGCTAGCCTTCATTTTGCACCAAGTATGATCTCTACTTGTGCATCCAAGATCCTTTAAACCAGTTTTGACACATGAGTCCACTATATCTACCTATATGTGGTATTCTTTTGCCGTTCTAAGAAAATTTGCATGTGGCATCTCTAATTTTCAAAATAAACTTCTCTTTTGTGTGTTTGTTTCGCTCGCGGAACGGTAAAGGGTGGCTAATATTTTCCATGCTGGATGTGTTATTCTCACGATGCGTGTTTATTCACTTGTCATTGCACGACAGTAAGGCAAAGGTCTTAGGGATGCCCAGTCCCGAAATGCAAAAATGAATTTAATTTATGTTATCAAATAAAAATTCCTAGGAAAAGTGTTGGTATGGAGGGCACCCGTGGATACGGCTAGCCATGGAAAGTGAAAGAATAGTGGAAAAAGGAATAAACTTTACTTTCTGTTTGGGAACCGCCTATGGCATATCTAGCATGGAACGTGTTGGGAACTCTGAGTAATTTTTGTTGGTGGGATGGATACACCTCCCAAAAAAATTTTATCTCTAATTTTTCGCTTTGAGCTCTGGCACCTCTACAAATCCCTACTTCCCTCTGCGAAGGGCCTTTCTTTTACTTTATGCAATTTTTATTTTGAAATTTGAGTCTCCATCTTCTCTTACAAAAGCACCAACTAGGAGGCAATATGACTGCACTTAAGTATTGGGTGTAGCTAATATTCGAGTGTGTTTCATGAATGGATCAATGTTTGAGCATGATGGGCTAGGGATAACTTATTTTAGCATTGATATTTTGAAAGACATGGTTGCTTGTTGATATGCTTGAGTATCCAAATTATTATGTCAAAACTAGACTATTGCTTTGAATCACATAAAAATTCCAATTGTCCATGCTATAAAGAAAAGAATATGATATGACATGATACACAGCACTCCACGTCAAAAATTCTGTTTTTATCACTTACCTACTCGAGGACGACTAGGAGTTAAGCTTGGGGATACTGATACGTCTCCAATGTATCTATCATTTTTTATTGTTCCATGTTGTTTTATTATCAATCTTGCATGTTTATAATCATTTTATAGTCATTTTATATCATTTTTTGGTACTAACCAATTGACATAGTGCCAAGTGCCAGTTGTTTTTTTCCATGTTTCTTACATTGCAGGAAATCAATATCAGACGGAGTCCAAATGCAACGAAACTTCACGATGATTTTTTATGGACAAGAAGAAATAAGTTTGAACTTGGTTGCACCTGGGGGGTCCCGAGGAGGGGACAACCCACCAGGGCGTGCCAGGAGGCCCAGGCACGCCCTGGTGGGTTGTGCCCACCTCGGGTGCCCCCCGGACCGCATCTTTGCTCTAAAAATACCCCAATATTCCAGAAACCCTAAAAGCATCGACAAAATATTGATCCAGCCGCCGCAGAGTCAAGAACCACCAGATCCAATCTAGACACCATCTCAGATGGGGTTCACCACCTCCATTAGTGCCTCTCCGATGATGCGTGAGTAGTTCTTTGTAGACCTTCAGGTCCGTAGTTAGTAGCTAGATCGCTTTCTCTCTGAATTCTCAATACAATGGTCTCCTGGAGATCCATATGATGTAACTCTTTTGCGGTGTGTTTTTTGGGATCTGATGAACTTCGAGTTTACGATCAGTTATATCTTTTTATATCCATGAAATTTATTTGAGTTTCTTTGATCTCTTATATGCATGATCTCTTATAGCCTCGTATTTCTTCTCCGATATTTGGGTTTTGTTTGGCTAACTTGATTTATTTATCTTGCAATGGGAAGAGGTGCCCGGTAGTGGTGGGTTCGATCTTAAGTTTCTTGGTCCCAGTGACATAAAGGGAACCGACACGTATGTATCGTTGCTACTAAGGATAAAAAGACGAGATCTATATTTACCGCCATAGATAAATGGATCTTGTCTACATCATGTCATCGTTCTTATTGCATTACTCTGTTTTTTCATGAACTTAATACACTAGATGCATGCTGGATAGCGGTCGATGTGTGGAGTAATAGTAGTAGATGCAGGCAGGAGTCGGTCTACTAATCTTGGACCTGATGCATAAGCAATGATCATTGCTTGGATATCGTCATAATTATTTGAAGCTCTATCAATTGCCCAACAGTAATTTGTTTACCCACCGTTTGCTATTTTTCTCGAGAGAAGCCACTATTGAAACCTACCGCCCTCGGGTCTTCTTTCCCATATATTTGCTTGCGATCTACTATTCCGTTGCACTTTTATTCAGATCTACTAAACCAAAAATGCAAAAATACCTCGCTGCATTTTATTTCTATTTACTTTATTTGGCGTTCGATCTATCAATCTACTACAAATTTACCTCACGTCTTTTGCCTATCTTGAGGCGCCGTACTCCGAAAGGGATTGACAACCCCTTTAACACGTCGGGTTGCGAGGATTTGTTATCTGTGTGAAGGGGCTGTTTACGTTCTGTTGCTTGGTACTCCTACTGGTTCGATAACCTTGGTTTCATATCTGAGGGAAATACCTACTGCCAATGTGCTGCATCATCCCTTCCTCTTTGGGGAAATACCGATGTAGCTTCAAGCGACATCATCAGCCGGCAAAGGCGGTGGTGGTCGCTTCAGGGCATCGATAGTGCGCTTCGGTTTCACCGGATCTATCATCTCCTTCGGAGGTGGAGGTTTCTTTGCAAAAAAAGTCCCTCACTTGGGCTTCACAGATCTCCACGTTTTCCTCCACGGTCCTCTCGTATGGTAACTTCTCTAGAGGCTTGAGAGATGGACCGTATCTGTATTGCCTCCCGTCTCTGGCTGTACTGCTACCACCGGAGCGGATGCGTCTCTCTTCTGTTGTTGCTTACGAGGCAAAGAAGGAGGTGGAGTGCTCTGACGCGCCGAAGCAGCCCGAGCGGCAGCGTCTGTCTTCCGCCGTTGTTGACCAGGCGGAGGAGGGGGCGGACTGCTCAGATGCGCCGGAGCAGCCGGAGAAGGAGGCGGAGTGCCGGACTCATGTGCCGAAGAAGCCGGAGAAGGAGGCGGAGTGCCTTGATCACTCGCCAAAGGAGGAGGAGGAGGAGGCGGAGTGCCCTGACTCGCCGGAGGAGGAGGAGGCGGAGGCGTCCTGTTCGGAAGCTTGATGTGCTCCTTCCGCCATAGACATGGAGTCTTCAGAGCAAGACCCAGCTGAGTCTCCCCTTCACCTGTAGGGTTGTCAAGCTCGAGCTCCTCAAATCCCTCTGTTACTTCATCGACCATCACAATAGCATAGCCATGTGTAATTGGATGGCAGTGAAAAGTTATGTCGGGTTGAGGAGATGCAACAGAACCGGAAGCCGCCTTGACTTTGAGGTTCTGCCATTGCGTCATAAGCTGGCAATGCGGAGCCTCCGTGATAGCATCCATGGGGTAGCTAGGAGCCGTGAAGTCAGGCTGCTGAACGAGCTCGGTGGAAGCCGCGCTACTTCTCCGCTGAGATGGCAGGGTAGCTTCTGGGGTTGCTCCGGCAGCTCACTGGCACTCAACTTGTTCCTCTAGCTTTTGTACTCTTGCATTCAGCTTCTGCATTTGGCTCTGCTCCAGTTTCCTCTTCCTCTCCCGGGTTTTGTAACCGCCTGCGCCGGGAAACCCAACCTTCCACGCAACAGAGCCTGTGTGCCTCGTGTTTGTCCAGGGTGCTCAGGATTCTCGAGGGCCTCGGTCAGCTCTTCATTCTCTCTGTCGGGAATGAACGTCCCTTGCTATGCTACGGTGATACACTTCTGAAGCTTCTTGACGGGTGTTGCAAGTTGCTCGTCCGTCCAAACACAGTTCCCTGTTTCAAGGTCCAAGGTTACCCCAACCCCGAAGAACCAAGTCCTTGAACAGTCTGGCCAGTTCAATGTCTCTGGTTCGACCCCTTTAGCAATCAGGTCATTTTCAGCTTTGTCCCACAACGGCCGGGCTTTGAGGTAGCCACCTGACCCTGTGCGATGGTGAAACTTCTTCTTTGCAACATTGTTCTTGTTTTTCTCTGACATATTCTTACTCCTGACCATTGTCTTGCAGGCCACCAATGCGGGCCAGTGATCTCTTATGTTCTCAAACCGGCCGGTGAATTCTGGAGTCTTCCCTTTGTCGACATATGTTGATTTCAACTCATTCTTCCACCTCCTGAATAGATCTGCCATCTTTTTAAGGGCACACGCCTTGACCAATGGCTCTATAACTGGCTTATCTGGATCCTCCTATGGTGGTAGGGTGAAATTTGCCTTCAGCAAGGTCCAAAGATCATATTTCTCTCTATCAGTGACATAAGAAACTTGAGGGTCTTTGTTCTTAGGCTGATTCCATAGCTGGATGCTGATCGGGATGTTGTCCCTAACAATAGCCCTGCATTGATCAGAAAATGCATCCTTGGTCCGCCTGGGTTCAATCGTTTGGCCATCATCCGCGATTGCTGTGATCGTGAACCTTTCATCCTAGCGCAACCTTTTCTTCGGCCTCGTCTCGTTACTGAAGTTTGCCTCAATCTAGAGGGCTATAAAATAAGGAAGAAGAGTTAATATATGTACATACCAAAACAATTAATGCATCAATTAGCTAGTGAGCATAGGCTTAATTAATATATGTACCTTGCCGGACTTTGCAACAGCTCCCTCCTCCGTTCGATCACCAGAGCCGTCATCACGGTCTCATTCTTCCACCAGCATTCGGTCACTGGATACATCATGATCATGTCCTTCCTCCTCCATTGTTCGATCACCGGAGCCTTCACCCTCTCCTTCCAGACCATCGTTGTCGTTGAGATACGACAAGATATCACCTCCATTGAGGATTATGTCCCCCAACTACTGTTCTGTTTCCAAGTGTCTTTGCTCCATAGTTTCTGCAAATATTACAACATGGCAATTAATATACAAACATGAGAGATGGATATATTAGTGGAAAACATAGACCTAGATAGCTAATCACAACAAGGAATATTAATTAGTGGCCTCGACGCTTCTACAATTTGGGGTGGCCTCGACAACGCTTCTAGGGTTTGGGGTGGCCTCGATGACAACGCTCTATTAACTTGGTAAATTTGGTTGGCCTTGGAAACGCTTCTAGGGTTTGGGGTAGCCTCGATGACAACGCTCTTTTAACTTGGTAAATTTGGTTGGCCTTGGAAACGCTTCTAGGGTTTGGGGTGGCCTCGATGCTTCTAGGGTTTGGGGTGGCCTCGGCAACACTTCTAGGGTTTGGGTCAGACCGCCTCTCTCATGAATCTCCGACGTCCGGAACTACAAGGGAATTAACAAAATGGCGTCATTCTGGATGTGCACAAAATGGTCCCTATTTTTCCTGATCTCATCTACCCTTCTATATGTCATGTTTTCTAGTGTCAAAGGATTCTAGAGAACAATGGCTTCATCATTAGCCTGAAGTAACAGGCGCATGATGCTATGAAGATCTCCAAAGTTATTTTGGAATGGAGTCCTGATAGGATAATTCGCTTTTTGGTACGAAGTTCATCAATAGCCTTTCGAATATCGCTATTTGGAAGGCCTTTGTTGAACTTCTTACCAAAAAGCGAATTTTCCTATCAGGACTCCTTTCCAAACTAACTTTGGAGAGCTTCATACCATCATGCGCCTGTTACTTCTGGCTAATTATGAAACCATGGGTTTCTTCAATACCTTGACACAAGAGAACGTGCACATATAGAAGCTTAGATGAGATCAGGAAAATATGGATCAACTTAATTATGCACATCCATAATGGGGGAATTCTCGATAAATCTCTTATAAATCTCAACAGAGTTTTTCGGGTAGGGGCGGGAGGGGGTAGGAGATTGACAACGTTCTTTTCCTAGGGTTTGGGTGTCCTCAAGAGTTGGTCGAGCGAGAGAGGGTTGATCGCGTCCCCTCTCGACCCCTCAGCAATCCTCGACCCACGACCCTCGACCCCTCGACGACCCTCGACCCTCGACCCCTCGGCGACCCTCGACCCTCTACCCTAGTGCCCGACCCTCAACCGCTCGGCGACGAGGGCTCGGGGTAGAGGCGCGTGCGGTGATGAGGGCTCGGGGAACTAGGGTAGAGGGTCGAGGGTAGAGGGTCCCACTGGCATAAATCGAGATTAGGATTTGTCACTCCGAATATCGGAGAGGTATCTCTGGGCCCTCTCGGTAATGCACATCATAATAAGCCTTGCAAGCAATGTGACTAATGAGTTAGTTACATGATGATCAATTACAGAACGAGTAAAGAGACTTGCCGGTAACAAGATTGAACTGGGTATGAAGGTACCGACGATCGAATCTTGGGCAAGTAACATACCGATGACAAAGGGAATAACGTATGTTGTCATTATGGTACGACCGATAAAGATCTTCGTAGAATATGTGGGAACCAATATGAGCATCCAGGTTCAGCTATTGGTTATTGACCGGAGAAGTGTCTCGGTCATGCCTACATAGTTCTCGAACCCGTAGGGTCCGCACGCTTAACGTTCGATGGCGATTTTGTATTATATGAGTTATGTGATTTGCTGACCGAATGTTGTTCGGATTTCCGGATGAGCTCATGGACATGACGAGGAGTCTCGAAATGGTTGAGAGGTAAATATTCATATACAGGGCGATAGTATTCGGACACCGGAAGTGTTTTGAGGGTACCGGGTACGTATCGGGTCACCGAAAGGGGTTCCAGGCACCCCTCTGGCAAAGATATGGGCCTTATTGGGCCAAGGGCGGGACAGACCAGCCCCTGGTGGGTTGGTGCACCCCCATATAGGCCGAATAGGAGGAGAAGGAAGGAGGGGAAGGGAAAAAGGAAAGGGGAGGATTTGGCCTCCCCCTTTCCTTCTCTCCCCTCTCTCTTTCCTTCCCCCTCTGACACTTATGGAAGGGGGCGACTTGTGGGAGGCGCCCAAGTAGGAATACTCCTACTTTGGGTGCCCCTTGCTGCCCCTCTCCCTCTTCCACCTATATATATGTGGGGGCACCGCTAGAACACACAACATTGATTCCTAGCCGTGTGCGGCGCCCCCCTCCACAGTTTACGCCTCCGATCATATTCACGTAGTGCTTAGGTGAAGCCCTGCATGGATCACTTCACCATCACCATCACCACGCCGCCGTGCTGACGGAACTCTCCCTCGACACTTTTCTTGATCAAGAGTTCGAGGGACGTCATCGAGCTGAACGTGTGCAGAACTCGGAGGTGTCATACGTTTTGGTGCTTGATCGGTCGAAACGAGAAGAAGTTCGACTACATCAACCGTGTTGTCAAATGCTTCTGCTTTCAGTCCACGAGGGTACATGGACACACTCTCCCCCTCTCGTTGCTAAGCATCTCCTAGATAGATCTTGCGTGAGTGTAGGAATTTTTTTGAAATTGCATGCTACGTTTCCCAACAGGCGACCCCTTAGGTTCAAGTCAGCTTGGTCGCAGGTTGGATCACCTCCGGCCTGCTCGGCTAGTAGCAGCCTCTAGCAAGGTGTGCCGACCACCAAGTAGACAATGAAGCCGGTTGGCAAGCCTATACATCACACTTCTGTTCCCTTTGTCACACGATATACGTTGTCGGGCGCAAGGCGAGTCTGTCATCCTTGTGCTAGCCCGACCTCTTTCTCGTTCTAGTGATATCGACCACTAACCGGATTATCTCATAATCCCTGTCGCATGGCCATGCTTATCTTGGTCGGATCACACGAGGGGCCCAGAGTATATTTATCCTGATCGGAGGGGCAAATCCCATCTTGCTCGACCATGTCTCACAGCATGGGTCTGGACAAGCCCGAAACCTACCTTTCTAACTACCCAGTCACGGAGTAGCGTTTGGTCGGCCCAAATCAGGTCTGTCATTATCCCGAGTACATGCACCTGCTCAGGTCTTAGGACATAGAATGTATGTTGTGATAGAGACTCACAGAAGACATATCACTGCGTCTCATAGGTGGTGGGTCTGTCCCACTCGGACCTTATCTCGACTCGGATCCGACTACGTCGAATCCGAAAAGATCCTTCTGAGTCTGTATTATCCGGCTAGCATCCAATACTCGATGGCTAGTGAGACCAATCCATCGACCGTGCCGTATGCTAGTCTAGTCGCCTGCGCGTCCACACAGCCCTTTCGACTAGGGACCTTTTAAGACAGACATCATACAATGCATAGTCCCACAAACAAGTCACATACTTGTTGATGATAATTTCCAAGGACTATCTTTATTCATAAACATATAGGAAATTTCATCATACATGATTGCCTCTACGGCATATCTCCAACAGCACAGTCCCGCTTCAGCGCGATGCTGCCGTGGAGGACCTCGCGGCGGAGTCGGTGCACACGACGGAGGAGCAGTGTGGGAGCTCAGAAAAAAAAATCTTTTGTTAATAAATGGCAAGGGCGCGGGATTAGCGATTTGTTGTTGAGAAATATCTGATTTTGTTTGGATAGATTATTGCAGAAAATCTTTTGTTTGTCTTTTTAGGAAGCTGATCTTATATATATGGTACAATTTCTGAATTCCAAATTACCTAATATTATGTGATTGAATTGAATCGACATCTACTAAAAACGAACAAGGAGGATCGGGCAAATTAGTTTTTGGTGGGATGGTGAAAACCAGCGTGGCGGGGTGATGGTGGGAGGTGGAGGTGAAATAGAATCATATGCGTACCAGCCTACCAACTCCCCATTTAGGAGTAAAGATAAATTTTGTTTTGTATTTCCTTGAAGTCAACACTCAAAATGGAGAAACCACCAGAATTAGGAGAAATGGCTGGGAGAAACCACGAGAGGGCACAATAATGTTGAATGTGGACGCTGGCTTCGACATTGATAGTGGCACTGGCGCTACAGGTGCTATACTTCGAGACCACTCCGGTTTCTTTGTGGCGGCATCTTGCAGCACCATCCCTTTTATTGGAGAAGCGGCTACGGCGGAAGCACGAGGCTTAAGAGATGGACTTATCCGCAAGTGAAATTGGATGCAACAAGCTATGCGTAGAAGGCGATTGCATGGAAGTCATTGAAATCATGCAAAAAAGAGGAAATTCGCTTGGGCCTGCAGCAACAACGTATGAAGAATGCTCTTTGTTAGCTTGTAATTTTATCTCTATAGTTTTTCTCATTGTCCTAGGGAAGCTAATATGGCAGCACATTTGTTGGCTAGGAATTGGAGGTCTCTCAAACTATTGTCTGGAAATCAGAGCCTCTGGATTTTCTACGATGTATTGACAAACGATGTATCGCTGTTATCACATGAAATATAAACCGCTATAATGGCATTTCCCTAAAAAAGTCAACGCTCGGTTTTTATTCGTGAAAATTTATATACTAGTGCAAAAGAAAGTTAAGTTCATTCTAAAAAAAACTTCTAACATTTTCTACTTTTATTTTAATTATTTTTTCCTCTATATGAGGTGTATATACCCAAGAACCAAAGGGTATTTCCCACGCTTGTTGCCTCGTTCCCACTTTCAAGGACAACAACGCGCGGTAGATCTGTTGGGCGGGCCCGTTTCCCGTGCGTTATTTAGCGCCCCAAAAAATCTTCCTCCCTTTTTTTGGCGAACACTTAGCGTGTCACCCGTACTGGGCCGACTTTTTCTTCAGGTACCTGGTTGAACTAAAAAAAGGTGGATCATCTAAAAAACTAAAAAAAAGATGGTAGCTAGTAGCAACGATCGTTTCTTAATTCATTCATTCTATTTTCTATCCTAAAAAATTCATTGTTTTTCTCAACTTATTGGTTTCTTTGTTTTATTATTTTTCAGCCATTCAATTATTATTCCTGATTTTTTTATCTATTTATTTTCCTTACTCTTAGATTTATTTTTAATAAATTCTATTTTTTTTGTTTTCACTCATTGCTTTGTATAAGTGAAATCCAGCATGAACTAGAGTAACAAAAATACAAAACACAAATCAATATTTTTTTTATCTATATGTTGATGGAATTAGGATTTCAGATTTTGGGGGATTGTAAACACATATCTTGTGGACATTCAGAAAAATGTTTTAGGATTTTTTTAACTTTTGGATTTGAATTTTGTGCTATCATGGTACCACCTAATGGGTGGTTCCCCTATGGTATATAAGTAGCTATTAGTGTATTGTTATATTTTACAAAAGCAAATCACATGAACGGTCGAGCATTTAGCAAATGTCAAGGCGAGCATGCGCTTTATGTGGGTCGGCCCAAGGAGAGCGCCGTCCCACTACAACATGAAAAAAATGCTGCTATAGTGACTAAAAAACAAGCTGCTATAAGCATCATATATCAATAGTAGAAAGAGGCCCATTTGTCCCGGTTCTGGAACCGAGACTAAAGGGTCGGGACTAAAGCCCATCACCTTTAACGAACCGGGACAAATGGTGCTCCACGTGGCCGCTGCAGCGAGACCAGACAGGAGGGCCTTTGGTCCCGGTTGGTAACACCAACCGGGACCAAAAAGCATCCACGTGTCAGCAGCTCAGAAACTGGGGTTTTGTTTTTTTAAGGGGGGTTGGGGGTTTTAGAGGGTTAATTTAGGGGTTTCATGTATTGTGTTAGCTAGCTAATAGAGAGAAGTGACCTCTCTTATCTCCGTGAGAACTCGACACGCTAGCTAGTAAGCAAATGAAGGAATCATTAAGTACACAAGATCTCATGACAATATACAGAGAGAAGTGATCAACCTCTCCTTCTCCGAGAGATTGGTCGAATAACAAGTTTTCGTATATCTATCCGACGCAACTAGCTACATATATACAATATAAGATCTCTTACAATCCCTAACATCTAAAGTCAATTTCCACATGGTATTCTCCTGATGGATTGATGACATGGTCAAGAAAGAATCTCGCCAATTCCTCTTGAATTGCTCCTATGCGATCTTGTGCTAGGAGTTCATCCCGCATCTGCCAGATCTAAATTGAAGAAGAGGGTCAATACATGTGTATGAATGAAACTACCCACAAATGATGGTAATAAAATAAAATTGTGAATATTTTTTCTTACGCACTTCATATTGTTTTTCAGAGTAGCCACGCCTATTAGAGGCCATCGCGTTGTAGATGAACTCGCAAAAGTAGTATCCACAATAATCATTCCCGGCTTCCTGCCACAACCACTTTACGAGAAATAGAGGTCAATCAACCCATTGATTCTAGCTAGGTAGTAGTACTTACTCTCGGGTGTTTAAATCACAGCTCGGTCGGCAGTCCCGGAGAAATTGCGGTCAAATCTTTCCAAACCCGGTCAGACAAAGAAAATAATTACTTGATATCAGGAAATGTACAAAGTTGCCGATATGGTGCGATAATGATCGATTGAACTTACTTGTGGAGCATTCGAGTCATGTCTGCATAGTCCTCGGGATCTTTTCGTCTCGAGTCTAAGACGGTTACTACTCTCGGCTCAAGCTTAATCTCTAGGAGAATAAAGTGGAAGTTGCGCACGCATGCATTACTCCTCAGTTACATTACTATAACCTCTAGTAATAAGGGAAACCGAACATGCACAAGACAGTAACACTCACTTGAAGTTGTAAGGAAAGAGTATTTTATCTTTGCTTTAATTTTTGAGTAACGATTGTAGCAAGTTGTCCTCGGTTTCTGAGACATTGTGTTTAACCATCCATTCATGTATGACATTTGGGTTAATGAACCCAATGTAATAGATTTGTTCTTTTTTGCATTCGGCGATCTTCAATCTGCATAATATAGTGAGGATAATTATATATACATGCAATGAAAGAGCCGAGCTATATATAGAGACTTAATTACAGAAGTAGTACTTACAGACAGTACCAAGCCACGAGTGATTTGCCGAGGGCCTTTTGATTGTAGAACTGGAAAAACTCGTCAAAATCAACAGTAATCAGTTCTTGTCCAATGAAGTCATGCTCCTCTTTAATTCTCGTCGTCAAAGCATCCTTCCTAGACTCGCTGCAGGTTTTCATGTACCATTGATGGAATCTTCGCATCATCATTGTTAGATGAGGACTTCCGTCTTTGACGAGAGGCTTCCCATACTGGTATTTGAATTGGTCCACCTCGATGGTATAAAAATGTACATCATCGCCCAGGTAATCACCAGGATTGGTACCGGGCACCATCCCTGGCAGATTTGCGATGATATCGCTAGACACCTTGAGCGGGGGGGGCACGATTGGTTCGCCTGTTCGCCGAGATGGGGAATTTATTTTCCCACTTCTTTGTTCCGCTAACCTTTTATCACTTGAAGTAGTTCCCAACCTGCGTGTATATTCCAATGTCTTTTTAAGACATGCGACACGGTTGTCATCCGGCGAAGCCGGTGGTGGTCGCTTCAAGGCATCGATAGTGCGCTTTGCTTTCACCGGATCTATCATTTCCTTCGGAGGTGGAGGTTTATTTGCAAAAAAAGTCCCTCACTTGGGCTTCACAGATCTCTGCCTTTTCCTCCACGGTCCTCTCGTATGGTAACTTCTCTAGAGGCTTGAGAGATGGACCGTATTTGTATTGCCTCCCGCCTCTGGCTGTACTGCTACCGCCGGAGCGACGGCGTCTCTCTTCCATCGTTCCTTATGAGGCGGAGAAGGAGGTGGAGTGCTCCGACGCGCCAGAGCAGCCGGAGTGGTGGCGTTTGTCTTCCGCCATTGCTGACGAGGCGGCGGAGGAGGTGGACTGCTCGGATGCACCAAAGCAGCCGGAGAAGGTGGCAGAGTGCCTACCTCACGTGCCGAAGTAGCCGGAGAAGGAGGTGGAGTGCCTTGATCACTCGCTAGAGGAGGAGGAGGAGGAGGATGAGGCGGAGTGCCCTGACTCTTCGGAGGAGGAGGAGGCAGAGGCGTCCTGTTCGGAAGCTTGATGTGCTCCTTCCGCCATAGACATGGAGTCTTCAGAGCAACACCCAGCTGAGTCTCCCCTTCACCTGTAGAGTGGTCAAGCTCGAGCTCCTCAAATCCCTCTGTTACTCCATCCACCATCACAACAGCATAGCCATGTGGAATCGGATGACAGTGAAAAGTTTCGTCGGGTTGAGGAGGTGCAACAGAACCGACAGCCGCCTTGACTTTGAGGTTCTGCCATTGCGTCATAAGCTGGCAATGTTGAGCCTCCGTGATAGCATCCATGGGGTAGCTAGGAGCCGTGAAGTTAGGCTGCTGAACAAGCTCAGTGGAAGCCACGATGCCTCTCCGCTGAGATGGCGGGGTAGCTTCTGGGGTAGCTCCGGCAGCTCGCTAGATCTCAACTTGTTCCTCTAGCTTTTGTACTCTTGCATTCAGCTTCTGCATTTCGCTCTGCTCCAGTTTCCTCTTCCTCTTCCGGGTTTTGTAACCGCCTGCGCCGGGAAACCCAACCTTCCATTCTGTCGAGAATGAACGCCCCTTGCTACGTGATAACCCACAACTATAGGGGATCGCAACAGTTTTCGAGGGTAAAGTATTTAACCCAAATTTATAAATTCGTCACAAGGGGAGCCAAAGAATATTTGAAGGTATTAGCGGCTTAGATGTCAATTCAACCACACCTGGAGATTAATTATCTATAGTGAAGTGATCAGTAGCACAGTAGTTTGATAGTTTTGATAGTAGTGACAGTAGCAACGGTAACAGTAACAGTGATAGCAGTAATTTGTTGCAAGTGTAACAGTGATGATAGCAATAGTAACGCAGCCAGATCAATATAACATAAATTCGTAGGCATCGGATCAGTGACTTGTTGGATGGTATTCATCATGTGACAGTTATAACCTGGGGCGATATAGCACTAGCTCTAGTTCATCGATATAATGTAGGCATGTATTTCGTAAATAGTCATATGTGCTTTATTAAAAGAACTTGCATGACATCTTTTGTCCTATCCACCCATGGCAGCGGGGTCCATATTGGAAACTAAGGGATATTAAGGCCTCCTTTTAATAGAGAACCGGAACAAACCATTAACACATAGTGAATACATGAACTCCTCAAACTACGATCAACACCAAGAGTGGGCCCGGTTGTTGTCACTCCGGGGTTGTCGGATCATAACCGTAGTAGGTGACTATAACTTGCAAGATCAGATCTAAAACATGGATATAATGATGAATTCAGAAATGGTTCAGATCTATGTTCATGGCACCCGGGCCCAAAGTGACAAGCATTAAGCATAGCAAAGTCATAGCAACATCAATCTAAGAACATAGTGGATACTAGGGATCAGGCCCTAACAAAACTAACTCCATTACATGATGAATATCATCCAAATCCTCACCGACCAGCGAGCCTACGAAGGAATTACTCACTCCCGGTGGGGAGCATCATGGAAGTGGCGATGGAGATGGGTTGGTGATGATGAAGAACAAAGATCCCCCTCTCTGGAGCCCCAAACGGACTCCAAATCTGCCCTCCCGAAGAAGAACAGGGCTTGGCGGCGGCTCCGTCTTGTGGATCGCGATAATTCTTTCTCCCTGATTTTTTTTCTGGAAATATGTGATTTTATAGTATCAGGGGGGTCGTCAGCAGGCCCACCAGGTGGGTACAACCCACATGGGCGCGCCAGGAGAGGGGGGCGTGCCCTGGTGGGTTGTGCCCACCTAGGGGGCCCTCTCTGGTGGGTCTTGGCTCGAGAAATTTTTATTATTGATATAAAAAATCCTTGCAAAGTTTCGTTCCATTCCGAGAACTTTTATTTCTGCACAAAAATAACGCCATGGTAGTTCTGCTGAAAACAACGTTAGTCCAGGGTTAGTTTCATTCAAATCATGCAAATTAGAGTCCAAAACAAGAGGAAAAGCGTGAGAAAAGGTAGATGCGTTGGAGATGTATCAACTCCCCCAAGCTTAAACCTTTGCTTGTCCTCAAGCAATTCAGTTGATAAACTGAAAGTGAGAAAGAAAAACTTTTACGAACTCTTTTGCTCTTGTTTGCATAAATAAGCTTAAACAGCACCCAGGTTTTCAGCCAACATTATAACTAACCATGTCAACAATAACTCTTAAAGATTATAATGATTCATATCAATGACATAATCAGCTAGCGAGCAATAATAAAATATCTCAGACGACAACACGTTGTCAAAACAACCATGATATAATATGACAATAGTCGTATCTCGCTAGCCCTTTCTGATACCGCAAAACATAAATGCAGAGCACCTCCAAAGTTCAAGCAGCGACTAAACATTGTAATTCATCGTAGAAAAGATCCAGTCATGATGCACCCAACATTAGCTCCACACAATGTGTAAATCATGACAGTTGTGCTCTACTGAGTTTCTGGCGCTTATTTTTAGAAGGTGGTGACACAACATAAAAGTAAATAGAAAGTCCCTTCGCACAGGGAAGCAGTGATTTGCAGAGGTGCCAGAGCTCAATTTTTAAAACAGAGATAAATGATAATTTTGAGACATCACTAGTAGAAAAGGGGGCAATGGTCCAGGCCGGGTCAGCCCATTAGTCCCGGTTCAGTCTAGAACCGGGACAGAAGGGGGCATTGGACCCGGTTCGTGAGCCCAGGGGGCGGCCGGGCCATGTGGGCCATTGGTCCCGGTTCGTCTGGACCTTTTTGTCCCGGTTGGTGGGACGAACCGGGACCGATGGGCCTGGCTCCTGGCCCACCACCATTGGTCCCGGTTGGTGGCCTGAACCGGGACCAAAGGCTGCCCTTTAGTCCCGGTTCATGCCATGAACCGGGGCCAATGAGGTGCCTATATATACCCTCGCCCGCGAGCAGAGCACTCCAGTGCTCTGTTTTTCTCTGGCCGGCGAGGGGAGGGGTTTGTGGTGCTCTAGCTCACCTCCTATGCACATGAGGTGTTCGATGAAATGCCCGAGCCACAGTAGTTAATCTTTCTCCTCTCGAAGCTCGACCTCAAAGCTCCATTTTCCTCGAGATTTGTCTAGATTGAGCGGTCCGTCACGCCCCACCCCCGTCTTCACCGCCGTCGATCACCCACGCCGATCTCATCACCGACACCACCGTGGTGAGCCTCTTGTTCTTATCTTCTTTCTGAAAGGAAAAATATTCTTACTTGTATGTTTAGATAGATACTTGTATAATTTTCTTACTTTTATTATTGCATCTTATATAGTGCGATGGTTTTGGTATCCGCCCCCGTCGGCCCTTGTCTTGTCTATGATTCGGATGTGGTATATATATTATCTTTATAACTATTGGTTCATTTATTGTTTATGAAAATTATGCGGAGCAACGTGACATAGATTTTATTTATCTAGGATGTATGTGAACCCGAAATTCCAACCGACCCTATTGTCGAGAGGTTAAATTTAGTTGAAGAAGAAAACAATTTCTTGAAGGAAAAAATAAAAAAAAATTGAGGAGGAGAAGATGATATTGGAGTTGCATGTTGCGGATGTCGTCGATGATCACAAGATCAAGATGGATGCAATGCGCTTGAAGATTAGAAAGATTAGAAAATATGCCATTCATACCGAGGCTTGGTATCATTATGCTGTTGGATCAATTGTTACCTTGGTTGCGATTATGATCGCCTTTGTTTTCGCATTAAAATGATTTACATAGTTTCAATGTATTGTTTAATTAATTAGATGCTCTGGAGAGCTATATGTTGTTAGATGAGAAGTATGTATGTACTTTGGTTTTAATGTGATGATGAACTTCTATTAATTTGAACACTTAATTATATATAATGCACGCAGATGAACCGGCAATGGATGTACGGTGACAAACACAGCTCCGAGTACATTAAGGGCGGGCATGAGTTTCTCGATGCGGCTGAGGCAAACAAGCAGAATGGTTTTATGTGTTGTCCATGCCCTAATTGTGGGAATACGAAGTCTTACTCTGACCGAAAAATCCTTCACACCCACCTGCTTTACAATGGTTTCATGCCACACTATAATGTTTGGACAAGGCATAGAGAAATAGGGGTTATGATGAAAGACGGCGAAGAAGAAGAGTATGATGACAACTATGTGCCCCCTGAATACGGTGATGCTACAACGGGGGGAGCTGGTGAAGATCAAGAGGAACCAGACAATGTGCCCAATGATGCTGCAACGGGTGAAGCTGCTGAAGATCAAGAGGAACCAGACGATGTGCCCGATGATGATGATCTTCGCCGGGTCATTGTCGATGCAAGGACGCAATGCGAAAGTCAAAAGGAGAAGCTGAAGTTCGATCGCATGTTAGAGGATCACAAAAAAGGGTTGTACCCCAATTGCGAAGATGGTAACACAAAGCTCGGTACCATACTGGAATTGCTGCAGTGGAAGGCAGAGAATGCTGTGCCTGACAAAGGATTTGAGAAGCTACTGAAAATATTAAAGAAGAAGCTTCCAAAGGATAACAAATTGCCCGACAGTACATAGGCAGCAAAGAAGGTCGTATGCGCTCTAGGATTGGAGGTGGAGAAGATACATGCATGCCCTACTGACTGCATCCTATACCGCGGTGCATACAAGGATCTGAACGCATGCCGGTATGCGGTGCATTGCGGTATAAGACCAGACGAGATGACCCTGGTGATGTTCATGGCGAGCCCCATAGGAAGAGGGTTCCTGCGAAGGTGATGTGGTATGCTCCTATAATACCACGGTTGAAATGCTTGTTCAGAAGCAGAAAGCATGCCAAGTCGATGCGATGGCACAGTGAGGACCGTAAGAAAGACGGGAAGTTGAGATCACCCGCTGACGGGTCGCAGTGGAGAAAAATCGTGAGAAAGTACTGGGATGAGTTTGCAAAGGACCCAAGGAACGTATGGTTTGCTTTAAGCGCGGATGGTATTAATCCTTTCAGGGAGCAGAGCAGCAATTACAGCACCTGGCCTGTGACTCTATGTATGTATAACCTTCCTCCTTGGATGTGCATGAATCGGAAGTTCATTATGATGCCAGTTCTCATCCAAGGCCCTAAGCAACCCGGCAACAACATTGATGTGTACCTAAGGCCATTAGTTGAAGAACTTTTACAGCTGTGGAATGGAAATGGTGTACGTACGTGGGATGAGCATAGACAACAGGAATTTAACCTAAAGGTGTTGCTGTTCGTGACCATCAACGATTGGCCCGCTCTCAGTAACCTTTCAGGACAGACAAACAAAGGATACCACGCATGCACACACTGTTTAGATGACACTGAAAGTATATACCTAGACAAATGCAGGAAGAATGTGTACCTGGGCCATCGTCGATTTCTTCCGACTAACCATCAATGTCGAAAGAAAGGCAAGCATTTCAAAGGCAAGGCAGATCACCGGAAGAAGCCCGCCATGTGTACCGGTGATCACGTACTTGCTATGGTCAATGATTTACACGTAGTCTTTGCAAAGGGTCCCGGCGCACTAGCTGTTCCGAATGATGCTGAGGGACACGCACCCATGTGGAAGAAGAAATCTATATTTTGGGACCTACCCTACTAGAAAGACCTAGAGGTCCGCTCTTCAATCGACGTGATGCACGTGACGAAGAACCTTTGCGTGAACCTGCTAGGCTTCTTGGGCGTGTATGGAAAGACAAAAGATACACCTGAGGCACGGGAGGACCTGCAACGTTTGCACAAAAAAGACGGCATGCCTCCGAAGCAGTATGAAGGTCCTGGCAGCTACGCTCTTACGAAAGAAGAGAAAGAAATGTTCTTTGAAAGCCTGCTCAGTATGAAGGTCCCGACTGGCTTCTCGTCGAATATAAAGGGAATAATAAATATCCCAGAGAAAAATTCCAGAACCTAAAGTCTCATGACTGCCACGTGATTATGACGCAACTGCTTCCGGTTGCATTGAGGGGGCTTCTACTGGAAAACGTCCGATTAGCCATTGTGAAGCTATGTGCATTCCTCAATGCAATCTCTCAGAAGGTGATCGATCCAGACATCGTACCAAGCCTAAGGAGTGATGTGGCGCAATGTCTTGTCAGTTTCGAGCTGGTGTTCCCACCATCCTTCTTCAATATCATGACGCATGTCCTAGTTCATCTAGTCGACGAGATTGTCATTCTGGGGCCCGTATTTCTACACAATATGTTCCCCTTTGAGAGGTTCATGGGAGTCCTAAAGAAATATGTCCGTAACCGTGCTAGGCCAGAAGGAAGCATCTCCATGGGCCATCAAACAGAGGATGTCATCGGGTTTTGTGTTGACTTCATTCCTGGCCTTAAGAAGATAGGTCTCCCTAAATCGCGATATGAGGGGAGACTGACTGAAAAAGGCACGCTAGGAGCGGACTCAATAATATGCAGGGACGGGCATTCTTGGTCTCAAGCACACTACACAGTTCTACAGAACTCTACCTTGGTGACCCCGTATGTCGATGAACACAAGAACAGTCTGCGCTCCAAACACCCGGAGCAGTGTGACGACTGGATTACATGTGTACACATTAGGACTTTCAGCGGTTGGTTGGAAGCGCGTCTCAGAGGTGACAACACTGTTTGTGATGAGTTGTACTTGTTGTCTAGGGGACCATCTTTGACTGTATTGATTTACAAAGGATACGAGATAAATGGGAATACATTTTACACGATTGACCAAGATCAAAAGAGCACCAACCAAAACAGCGGTGTCCGCTTTGATGCAACAATCGAGAAGGGAAAGGACGCATATTATGGTTACATAGTGGACATATGGGAACTTGACTACGGACTAGATTTTAAGGTCCCTTTGTTTAAGTGCAAATGGGTCAATCTGTCAGGAGGCGGGGTACATGTAGACCCACAGTACGGAATGACAACAGTCGATATGAAAAATCATGGGTACACTGACGAGCCGTTCGTCCTAGCCAATGATGTGGCATAGGTTATCTATGTGAAGGACATGTCTACCAGACCGAGAAAAAGAAAAGATAAGGAAACGAATACATCATACGATGAGCCAAAGCGCCACATAGTTCTTTCAGGAAAAAGGGACATCCTGGGAGTGGAGGGCAAGACAGACATGTCTGAAGATTATGAAAATTTTCATGAAATTCCTCCCTTCAATGTCAAGGCTGACCCAAGCATCCTGATAAACGATGAAGATTATCCATGGTTACGGCGCAATAAGCAAATGACACAAGCGAAGGAAAAGTGAATACTTTCTCCCGCAACTATTATGATGATACCATGCCAAATTTGTAATAGACGAGTATGCTATGCCAACTTTTTCAGAGTTTATTTGAAAACTATGAATTTAGGTCGAATTTTCTCTATAGGTGCATCTATGTTCATTTTTTTAGTAAAGTTAATCACAGTAATATTAGTTCAAAGTAGAAATGAAAAAATAAATAGCAAAAAAGAAAAAATGCCTATAATATTTGTTATGACTAACTAAAATTACCAAATTGAGTATAATAATAAAACACAGTAATATTAAATAGCAGGAAAAAGATTGACTCAAAATTCAATTTTTATAGTGAAGTTATTCATAAACTAGTGATTCACCCAAATTCAAACTATTCAAATTTTAAAACTAATGGCACTAACAGAAAGCAAAAAGAATTAAAAAATAAAGCAAAAAACAAAAAAAAATAATGCAGAAAACAAAACAAAAAAACTGGAATAAAAATTAAATATAGCAACAATAAGTATTTTGTTGTAAGTAGAAACAAAAAAAACAAAAAAACAAAAAAAGTGCCACCTACTGGGCACCCACGGCCTGAATACGACTAGAAACCCTACCATGGGCCAGGATTCAGGCCCGCGGGAGGCCCAGTAGGCCCACAAGCACACATTGCATGGTTAGGCCCGAAAGCCTGCTTTAGAGAGGAGCTCGAGAGGGAAGGCGCACCGCACCTTATAAACAGGTGCGGCTCCCTCTCAACTAGCGAGGTGGGACTAAACATTTGGGCGCGAGGCAGCACAAGGCCTTTAGTCCCGGTTGGTAGCACCAACCGGGACTAAAGAGGGGCATTGGTCCCGGTTGGTGGCACAAACCGGGACCAATGCCCCCTTTAGTCCCGGTTGGTGCCACCAACCGAGACCAAAGGACGCCGCTTCCCGCCCTTTGGGCTGCTGAAAAGAGGCCTTTGGTCCCGGTTGGTCGCACCAACCGGGACTAAAGGTGGCATTAGTCCCGGTTGGTTTCACGAACCGGGACCAATGCTCTTGCTATATATACAACACTTAGCAGTTTTCGACCAAATCACCCACTTCTCCCCCAACGCCCCCTGCTCCTCCTCGTCGCCGTCACCGCCCGACGCCCCTGCTCCTCCTCGTCGCCATCGCCACCGACGTCGTCAGGCTGCTCGCCTTCGCCGTCGCTGCCACCACCGATGTCGTCAGGCTGATCGCCTTCGCCGTCGCCGCTGCCCCGTGTGAGCACAGCCCCTCCCGTCCCGCGCCCCTGCACCCCTGTCCTGCGCGGCCGCCGCACCGCCGCCCCTGCCCTGCGCGGTTGCCGTGCGCTGCCCTTGCCCTGTGCTGGCGCCGCGCGCCGCCCAGCCGCCCCTGCCCTGCCCCGCCGGCGCCACCGCTGCCGCCATGCCCCTCTGCCCCGCCGGCGCGCCACCACTTTTTTTATTAGTTTAATTTTTTTCATATATATATATATATATAATGTATGTGTATGTATGTGGCTATATGTTTTTGTTCATATGTTGCAATATGTTTTTTTATTTTTATTAGTTTATTTTTTGTTCATATGTGATGTATATGTGTATGTGGCTATAATGTATATGTGTATGTGATGTATGTGGCTAGAATTTGCTAAATATATATATGTTAAAAATGTTTTTTTGTTCATAGAAAGTTTTTTCTTCATATATAGAAAGTTAAATTTTAGAAAAGTTTTATATATGCAAAAGTTACAATTTTAGAAAAAGAAGGATAGGAAAGAAAAAATAAGAAGAGGAAAGAAGGAAGAAGAGGAGAGGAAAAGAAGAGGAGAAATAAATAAGAAGAAGAAAAAAGAAGAAAAAGAAGAGGAGAAGAAGAAAGGAATAGTGGAGAGGAAGAGAAAATAGAATATTCTATTTTCTCTTCTTCTCCACTATTCCTTTCTTCTTCTCCTCTTTTTTTTCTTGTTTTTTTTCTTCGATCTTCTCCTCTAGCTATTCCTTTCTTCTTCTCCTCTTTTTTCTTCTTCTTCTTCTTCTTAATTTTTATTGAATCCTTTGACACTAGGCAACCTCCCGACCCCTCGGCGATCCTCTCGAACATGAGAGGAAGAAGAGGATCAAAAAAGAAGAGGAAGAAGAAAAAAAAGAGGAGAAGAAAGAATAGAGGAGTTCTCTTCACCTCTTTTTTTTTCTTCTTCTTCCTCTTTTTTTCATCGGGAACGAGGGTCATCGAGGGACATAGATGTAGTGTCGTCGTTGTCGATATACCCCCTCCCGATAGCTTCAACACGTGGGGGGGGGGGGTCGATATTACCCCCTCCTTGAAGCGTTCTCGAGGCCACCCCTAACCCTTGAAGCGTTGTCGAGGCCACCCGAAACCCTAGAGAAGCAGCGTCGAGGCCACTAATTAATATGATTCCTTATTGTGATTAGCTAGCTAGATCTACGTTTGCCACTAATATATCCATCAGTCATGTTTGAATAATAATTGCCATGTTGTACATATTTGTAGAAACTATGGACACCGCCCGAGACGAAGCAAAAGAAGCGTTGTTGAGGGACATAATCGCAGAAGAAAGTGATGCCGTCTCATTGTTTCTCAGCGACACCGATGATCTGGAAGGAGAGGGTGAAGAAGCTGGCTCTGGTGACCTAATGCCGGTGCAAGAAGGAGAACATGAGGACCGCTCCGGTGACCCAATGCCGGTGCAAGAAGGAGACCGTGATGACGGCTCCGGTGACCGAACCGAGTCCGGCCAGGTATATATATTAGTTAAGCCTGTGCTGACTAGCTAATTGATGCATTCATTGTTTTGGTATGTACACATATTAATTAAGTCTTTGTTCTTTTTTCTAGCCCTCCGGATCAAGCACAACTGAGGTAAAGAGACGAGGCCCGAAGAAAAAGCTGAGCTCGGATGAAAGGTTGGAGATCATAGCAATCGCGCCCGACGACCAACCTATTGAACCCATCCGAACAAAGAGGGCATTTGTTGCTCATTGCGAGGTTCTAGTTAGGGACAAGATCCCGATCAGCATCCATCAATGGTTTAAGCTGGCTACAGAAGACCCTGAGGTGTCTTACGTCAATGATATGCAGAAAAATGATCTTTGGACTGAGCTGAAGACAAATTTCACCCTACCGCCAGAGGATGATCCGGATAAGCCACTTAAAGAGCAATTAATCAAGTCTTTTGCTCTTAAGAGGATGGCAGACCTATTCAGGAGGTGGAAGAAAGACCTGAATAGGTTTGTCGAGAAAAAAGAGACACCAGAATTCAAGGGCATATATGAGAAGATCAGAGATGGCTGGCCTGCATTTGTGGCCCACAAGACATCAGAAAAGAGTAAGAAGATGTCGGCGACAAACAAGAAAAATGTTGCGAAGAAGAAGCTTCACCATCGCACGGGGTAAGGTGGCTACCTCGTAACCCGGCCTAAGTGGGCCAAGGCTGAGAATGATCTGGTTGAAAAAGGGATCGAACCAGAGACAATGAACTGGCCAGACCATTGCCGGACTTGGTTCTTCGGGGCTGGCGGAACCTTGGACCCTGTAACAGGGAAGTGCATTTGGACGGACGAGCAACTTGACATACCCTTGAAGAAGCTTCGGTACTGTATCAATGTAGCGCAGAAAGGGACGTTCCTTCCAGACAGAGAGAACGACGAGCTCACAAAGGCCCTCGGGAATCCTGAGCACCCTGGACGGACATGAGGCACGCCAGGCTCCATTCCGTGGAGGGCTGGGTTTCCGGACGCAGGCGGTTACAAAAGCTAGGAGAGGAGGAAGAAAGTGCAGCAGTCCGAACTGCAGGCGCTTAAAGCAAGGGTACTCGGGATAGAGGAACGAGAAGCAAATCGCAGCAAATGAACTGCCAAAGCTTCCCCTGAAGCTACCCCGCCATCTCAGCGGAGAAGCAGCGTGGCTTCCACCGAGCTGCTTCAGCCGGAGCTTGTCTTGACGGCTCCTGCCAGCTATCCCGTGGATGCTATCACGGAGGCTCAAAAATGCCACCTTATGACGCAATGGATTAATATGAAGGTCAAGGCGGCTATTGGCTCTGTTTTTCCTAATGAACCCGGCGCAACTTTTCACTGCCGGCCGATTCCAGAAGGATATGCTAAGGTGATGGTGGATGAAATAACGGAGGGATTTGAGGACCTCCCGCTTGACCACTCTACCGGAGAAGGGGAGACTCGGCTGGGTTCTGCTCTGAAGACTCCATGCCTATGGCGGAAGGAGCTCATCAACCTTCCGAACTGGACGCCTCCGCCTCCTCCTCCTCCTCCGGCGAGTCAGGGCACTCCGCCTCCTCCACTGCCTCCTCCTTCGGCGAGTGACGATCAGGGCCCTCGGCCGGCTCCTTCTCCGATGCGTGGCGGCACTCCGCCTCCTTCTCCACCTGCACCGGTGCGCCCGAGCAGCCAACCTACTCCTTCTCCGCCTCGTCAGCAAGGGCGGAAGAGACCCGCCGCCGCTCCGGCAGCTGCTCCGGCGCGTCGTAGTCCTTCTCCTCCGCCTCGTAAGCAAGTAAAGAAGACTGCCACTCCGTATGCTCTGCCGGCGTCTAGCAGCACAGCCAGAGGTGGGAGGACATACAAATTTGGTCCTTCTCTGAAGACTCCAGAGAAGTTACCATACGAGATGAGCCCGGAGGAGAACGCGAAGATCGCGCGAACCGAAGAGAAGGAATGTTTTCAAGGGTTGAAAGCACAGAGACATCCACCTCCGGAGAAAAAGGTAGATTCGGTGAAAGTGAAGCGCACTCTGGCTGCCCTGACAAAACCACCCAAGTCTCCGCCGAAAGGCAACTATGAGCGCATTATTGCAAAGACATGGGCCGAAGCGGAGCGGACGGGAAGTACAGTTAGTGATCAAAGGCTGAAAGAACGACGAGCCGCTGGGAAACAAATTGCCCAGCTCGGCGACCAAGCGAAGCAATCGTGCCCCCCGCTCAAGGTGCCTAGCGACATCGTCAATCCGAGGATGGTGCCCGGTTATAGCAATCTTGATGATTACCTGCCCGACGATGTACATTATGATACCATGGAGGTGCAGATACATAGATACAAGTACGGGAAGCCTCTCGTCAAAGATGAAAAATCTCTATCAACGATGATGCGAAGATTGCATGATTGGTACTTGAAAATCTGCAGAGAGTCTTGGGGGAGGAGTACTTTGTATGCGAGAGTTAAGCCGGAGCATGACCTCGTTGGAATTGAACTGTTGCCTATTCCATTTGAGGAGTTATATCAGTTTTTCAATCAATTGGCCCTCGATAAAGCAACGGTCACCTGCTACTTCTGTCATTAAGTCTCTCTATATAGCTCAGCTCTTTGATTGCATGTATTTATAATTATCCTCACTATATTATGCAGATTGAAGATCGCCGAATTGAAGAAAAGACAAATCGGTGATATTGGGTTCGTTAACACATATCTCATAGATGCAAATGAGGTTGAACATCGTCCCGAGGTTACCAAGGCCAACTTGCTACAATCATTCAAAATAAATGAACACAAAGATATAATACTCTTTCCTTAGAACTTCAAGTGAGTGTTACTGTCTTGTGCATATTCGGTTTCCCTTATATATTAGTCCAGGTTATAGTAATGTAATTGATGAGTTATGCATGCGTGCGTAGTTTCCACTATATTCTCCTGGAGATTAGGCTTGAGCAGGGAGTAGTAACTGTCTTGGACTCTAGACGAAAAGATCCCCAGGAGTATGCGGACATGACTGAAATCCTCAAGAAGTAAGTTAAATCGATCATTATCCACCATATCAGCAACTTTGTTCATTTCCTAATATCAAGTAATTGTTTTCTTTGTCCGGCAGGCTTTGGAGAAAATTCACCAGAAAAGCTCCGGGACTGCCAAAGGAGCTGCAATTTAGATACCTGAAAGTAAGTACTATAGTGGCATGTTCCGCGCGTCTCCTAGCTATTGATTCAAGCGCTAGTTTCATCAATACCATTTGGCATTCTTGCTTATCAGTTTGATTGACCTCTATTTCTTTTAAAGTGGTTGTGGCAGGAACAAGGGAATGATTTCTGTGGATACTACGTCTACGAGTCCATCCGCCACACGACCTGTGAGCGGGGTGGGTACTCTGACGAACAATATGAAGTGCGTAAATATCAATATTCACAATTTTATTTTATTACCATCATTTGTGTTGAGTTTCCATTCATATATATATATATATGTATGTATGTATGTATGTATTGACCCCTTCTTCAAATTAGATGTTTCGGATGCGGAATGAACTCCTAGCACCAGATCGCATGCGAGCAATTCAAGAGGAATTGGCGGCATTCTTTCTTGACCACGTGATCGCTGAAGACGGAGAATATTATGTGGACCATGCGTCCATAATTTAGGAGATTATATTTGTAAGAGATAATTATTGTATATATGTAGCCGGTAGTGTCGAACGATAGATATACGAGAACTTGTTGTTCGACCAATCTCTCGGAGAAGGAGAGGTGGTCGATATCACTTCTCTCTGTATGCATATATGTTCATGACGATCTTCTGTTTCCTTCGTTTGCTTACTAGCTAGCTAGCGTGTCTAGTCCTCTCTATACGTATGTATAGTACGTAGCGTCGACCAAGCACGGACATAAGAGAGGACACTTCTCTCTATTAATTAGCTATCTAACACAATATATGAAATACCTAAATTAACCCCCCCCCCAACCCCCCCCCCCTTTCAAAAAAAAACAAAAACCCCAGCCACAGAAATGCTGACGCGTGGAGGTCTATTGGTCCTGGTTGGTGCCACCAACCGGGACCAAAGGCCCTCCTGCCTGGGCTCGGCGCACAGGCCACGTGGAGGCCCATCTGTCCCGGTTCTGGGTTGAACCGGGACTAAAGGGTGAGGGCATTAGTAATGACCCTTTAGTCCCGGTTCAAGAACCGGGACTAAAGGCCCTTACGAACCGGGACAAAAGGCCGGTTTTCTACTAGTGCATGCCCCCTTTCCATTCACTTCACGACCATCAGTTATCAACATCTTCCATGCTAAGCATGCTAGTGGCGGTTCCCAAGTGGTAAAAGTAAAGGTTTTGACTCCAATCGTTTTTGTTTGATTATTCAAGAGATGAACTCTTTTTCATGTTTGTAGTTTGGGACTGGGCATCCCTATTACCGCCCATTTCCTCATGCGATGGCGAGTGAATAAACAGTCGACCTGAGGATAACTGGCTTAGCACGGAAGATATCGACTACCTCCTGTCGTTCCATGAACGATCCAAGCACACAAAAAGGATAATTTTTAGAAGTTTTTAGAGGTGGCACATGCAAATTTACTTAGGATGGCAGGGTAATACCGCATATAGGTAGGTATGGTGGACTAATGGAATAACTTTGGGTTCAGGGTTTTTGATGTACAAGTAGAATTCCCACTTAGTACAGGCGAAGGCTAGCAATTAAGATTGAGAAGCGGCCAGCTAGAGAGCAACAACGATCATAACCATGCATTATGCATAAGTAACATTGGACACTAGCATGAGTAGGATATGAACACCATGAACATAAATATTATAGAGGCTATGTTGGTTTTGATTCAACTACATGCATGAATATGTAGCAAGTCAAGCCACTCGAACATTCAGAGGAGGATAACATATCATCATACTACATCACAATCATTTAACGCTATGTTGATACCCAAGATAAGTCATTATCAATTCCTAGCTACTTATGCATGGCATGAGAAACTATAATCTCTAATTGTCATTGCAAACATGTTTAATCATAATGGGTTGAAGCCTGGATACTAGGTTAAACATAATTACACAAAAAGAACAAGTTGAGTTCATACCAGTTTCTCCTTGCCACGGCCAGTTCATCGAATGTCGTCATTATTGCCTTCCACTTGCACGACCGAATGATATGAAAATAATAATAGTGCAAGAGTGTCGTGGACTAAGCTGGAATCTGCAAACATTTTATTCAACAGGAGAAGACAAGGTAAAATGGGCTCTTTATTAGTTCACCAATTATTCATATGAGAGCCACTCCACATTTTCATTGTGGTCTTCTCCTCGGTAACACTCGAATAAGAAGAAAAGAAATTCAGAGAAACACACTAAAATATTTTTGGAGTTTTTGGTTTTCTTGAATAAGGAAATAACAAAGAAAAGCAAAAACGAGAAAAACTATTTACACGGAAAGCTCCCAACAAGTAAAAGAAGAACAAGGAAATCTTTTTGGGTTTTCTTTTTAATACTAGTACTAAGCATGCATAGAAAGTAAATTACTACAACTAATTTTTTTGGTTTTTCTAAAGTTTTTCAAACACACAAGAAGAAAGCAAGAAAATAAATCTAAGCATGGATGATACAATGAAAAAGTGTGAGCACCGACAAATAGAATGATATGCATGAATATAATGTCGGTGAGAACACATACTCCCCCAAGCTTAGGCTTTTGGCCTAACTTTGTAATCGATCAGTAGCCTGGAGGGTAGTAGTCGGCATGGTAGCTCACCGAGGCTCTCGGTGCGGATGCCTCAGCACGTCGTGCCGCCAAAACTGCTATGTTGTGAGCTCGGGCCTCGCTCTCAAGAACAAAATATCTTCCCTTGTTGTTATAATCAAATAAAGCAGGCGCAGGCAAATATGTGTCCACAACATGTGATTGGTTAAACAACAAACTATAAGTGAAGTTATCAGCCCTTCCCTTGAGAATCTTATGCTCCTTTAAGGCATCAATATCTAAATATCGAGTGGCTAGGATAGGATCAAAGGGCAAAGGTGAAACACCCAGTCCTCGTGCCAGACGTGTGGCATAAATTCCACCATAGAACCAGCCACTCTTGGCGTTATGCTGAAGTCTACGTGCAACAATCGCTCCAAGGTTATAATTCCTTTCACCAGTGAGAGCGCTGTGATTGAGGCTCAAGTCTGGAGCATAGAGTATGCTACAGTCTTGCTTGCCTACTATCCATTTCCTGTTAAATAATGCAAAATACTAGATCGCGGGAAAGTGAACACTCTTTATTCTTCCTTGTCTCGCTCCTCTATTTTCACCCTAATAAAGGCTAGTCAAGAAAGACTCGTACTCAGCCTTTGCTGGCTCATCAAGCGAACCCCAAAATGGAAGTTTTCAATGGTAAGCAAAATTCTCCAATGGAATAGTATATGGATTATCATAAAGCATAAACGACACCCTAGACTCACGAGGAAAATATTTAAATTCTTTGAAAAATGATTCAGTGAGAAGATGGCGCTGTTCACACTTATCTGAGAGGTAGGGACTGAGACTGGCATTGTGAAAATATTGCTCAAATTCCTCCTTGATGCCCACTTGCACCATATATTCATCGCAACGCCATAAGCATGTTTTGGTGGCGGCATCTCGCGTTGAACTTTCACTTGGTTCAACATAAGACCGGCAAGCAGAACTGTCACTAGAAGATGCCCCCGAGGAACGTCTCCTCGAAGAACTCCTTCAAAATAGGCTCATCATGTCCGCGTACAGTTTTTCCAAGCAACAACCCCCCGAAACAGTTTCGGAAATGGAGCTTCGAGCAAAGAGATCGAAATCCGCAGGTTTGAGCTCAAGAACATGGGGGAGAGAGCAATGGGGATTTTTTTTTTCTGGAGGTGAGTGATGATGTGGGATGAAGAGCTAAGTGAGGGGGCCCACGTGGGGACCACAACACACCAGGGCGCGCCTGGGGGTGCTGGCGCGCCCAGGTGGGTTGTGCCCACCTGGTGCTCCTCCCTCTGGTATTATTTGCACCAAAAATTCTTAAATATTCAGGAAAAAATCGTATAAAATTTTCAGGGCATTCTGAGAACTTTTATTTTTGGGTCATTTTTTTATTGTATGGAAAATTCAGAAAACAGACAAAACATGGCATTTTTTTATTTAACTAATAAAAACAGAAAACAAATAGTAGGGACAGAAAGTAGTGCTTACTAAATTCGTCAACTTCATACCGTTAAAAAATGATTCATTAATAAGGTTGATCGGTTCTTATTAACAACCACTTTCGGTTAGTATGAAACCGAAGAACTTTCGTAAATCACTAAGTTACCTCAATGGGGATATGCATCTCCCCAACAATAAGCATTTCATATTTCTTTTTGACAGTAGGTAGAGGTATTTGAAAACTTCCAGTAGTATTGTCGGAGATTTTTCAATAACATTAATACCATTCACTTGGAATTGTTTCTTCGGAAAGTGCACCATATGCTCATACCATTGATATGAAAAGTGACCTTGCTTTTATTGCAATCAATAACAGCCTCTGCAGTATTCAAGAAGGGTCTACCAAGGATAATCGACATGTTGTCGTCCTCGGGCATCTCAAGTATAACAAAGTCAGTCAAAATAGTAATATTAGCAATAACAACGGGCATATCCTCACAGATACCGATAGGTATGGCAGTTGACTTGTCAGCCATTTGCAAAGATATTTCAGTAGGTGTGAGTTTATTCAAGTCAAGTCTTTTATATAAAGAGAAAGGCATAACACTAACACCAGCTCCTAAATCACACAAAGCAGTTTTCAAATAATTCTTTTTGATAGAGCAAGGTATAGTTGGTATCCCCGGATCTCCAAGTTTTTTAGGTACTCCATCTTTAAAAGTATAATTAGCAAGCATAGTGGAGATTTCAGCTTTCGGTATTTTTCTCTTATTTGTGATGATGTCTTTCATATACTTTGCATAAGGAGGCATTTTCAAGATGTCAGTCAAGCGAGTACGCAAAAAGACTGGCCTCAGCATTTCAGCAACGTGTTCAAATTCTTCCTCATCTTTCTTTTTAGTTGACTTGGGTGGAAAAGTCATAGGTTTTTCAACCCACGGTTCTCTTTCTTTACCGTGTTTCCTAGCCACAAAGTCTCTTTTATCATACCTTTTATTCTTAGGTTGTGGGTTATCAAGATCAACAGGTGGTTCTATCTCAGCATCATTATTTGGTTGAGAGTCTTCATGAACCTCATCATTATCTTTTTCATTATCACTAGGTGGATGTTAATTACCAGATTGAGTTTCAGCATCAGAGATAGCAGTTTCATTTTCATTATCATGAGGTTTTTCTATTTCAGGTTCACTAGAAGTGTGCAAAGTCCTATCATTTTCCTTTTTCTTTTTCTTTCTAGAAGTACTAGGTGCACTAGTGTTAGCTCTTTCTGAATCTTGTTCAATTCTTTTTGGGTGTCCCTCAGGATAAAGTGGTCCCTGAGTCATTTTACCTCCTCTAGTTGCAACTCTAACATCAAAGTCATGCATATTATGATTCATTTCATCAAGTAATTCTCTTTGTGATTTGGCAACTTGTTCTAACTGAGTTTGAACCATAGAAGCATGTTTTCCAACAACTCTAACATCATTTGATATTCTAAATAACAAGCCACTCAAGCGAGCAATCATATTAGAATTATATTTCAATTGTTTCATAACACTTGCATTGAAGTGATCTTGTTTTCTAACGTAGTTTTAAAACTCATAAAGGCATTGACTGGGATGCATATTGTGAGGATTATCATTTTCATTGAACTTCATAAGAGAATTTACCTCTACCACCTTAGGTAATGGTGGTGTATAAAGCCCATGTATTTCTTCCATAGGAGGTAAATTTTTAACATCCTCAGCTTTAATACCCTTTTCCTTCATTGATTTCTTTGCCTCTTGCATATCTTCAGGACTGAGATATAATATACCCCTCTTCTTCGGAGTAGGTTTAGGTGGTGGTTCAGTAATAGTCCAATCATCATAATTTTTCAATATTTTATTCAATAATTCCTCAGCTTCCCCAACAGTTCATTAACTGAAAAGACAACCAACACAACTATCTAGGAAGTCCCTAGAAGCATCGGTTAGTCCATTATAGAAGATATCAAGTATTTCATTTTTCTTAAGAGGATGATCAGGCAAAGCATTAAGTAACTGGCAAAGCCTCCCCCAAGCTTGTGGGAGACCCTCTTATTTAATTTGCACAAAGTTAAATATTTCCTGTAAGGCAGCTTGTTTCTTATGAGCAGGAAAATATTTTCCACAGAAGTAATAAATCATATCATGGGGACTACGCACACAACCAGGAGCAAGAGTATTGTACCAAGCTTTAGCACCCCTTTAATGAGAAAGGAAATAATTCGAGAATAAAGTAATAGCGTGTTTTCTCATCATGAGTAAAAAGGGTGGCTATATCATTCAACTTAGTAAGATGTGCCACAACAATTTCAGTTGCATAACCATAGAAAGGATCAGATTCAACCAAAGTAATTAACTCTGGGTCGACAGAGAATTCATAATCCTTATCAGCAATAAAGATAGGTGAAGTTGCACACTTAGGATCATACTTCATTCTAGCATTCCGAGATTTTTCTTTATACTTGCATAGTAATTTCTCTAGATCATCTATGTCCTTACAAGCAAGAATATCTCTAGTTGCTTCTTCACTGATAACATAACCTTCCGGTATCTTAGGCAATTCATATCTAGGAAGGCTAGTTCTAGCAGGTGTTTCAGGAGTTTTAGTTTCAAGCTCATCATCAGATTCAACAACATCATGTTGTATTACTCTAGCAATTTGTTCATCAAGAAAAACACCAAGTGGCACATCATCGTTATCAAGAAAGGTACTAGCATCATTCATAGTAGAAGTAGCATCATCAATAACTTGCAACATATTGGAATTGATAGCATGTGGTGATGTTGCAAGTTTACTCATAACAGAAAGTGAATCTAAAGCAAAATTGGATGGCAGTTTCTTACCTCCCCTCGTACATGAGGGAAATATCTTAGGCTTAAGATCCATCAGATTCTTCATAGTGATAATATGATAATAATCCCAAGTGACTCAACAAATATTCCTATGCTCCCCGGCAACGGTGCCAAAAAAAGGTCTTGATAACCCACAAGTATAGGGGATCGCCACAGTTTTCGAGGGTAAAGTATTTAACCCAAATTTATAGATTCGACACAAGGGGAGCCAAAGAATATTTGAAGGTATTAACAGCTGAGTTATCAATTCAACCACACCTGGAGATTAACTATCTGTAGCAAAGTCATCAGTAGCGCAGTAGTTTGATAGTTTTGATAGTAGTGACAGCAGCAACGGTAACAGTAACAGTGATAGCAGTAATTTGTAGCAAGTGTAATAGTGATGATAGCAATAGTAACGCAGCAAGATCAATATAAGATAAATTCGTAGGCATTGGATCGGTGACTTGTTCGATGATATTAATCATGTGACAGTTATAACCTAGAGCAATATGGCACTAGCTCCAATTCATCGATATAATGTAGGCATGTATTCCGTAAATAGTCATACATGCTTTATCAAAAGAACTTGCATGACGTCTTTTGTCCTACCCTCCCATGGCAGCGGGGTCCATATTGGAAACTAAGGGATATTAAGGCCTACTTTTAATAGAAAATAGGAACAAAGCATTAACACCTAGTGAATACATGAACTCCTCAAACTATGGTCATCACCGAGAGTGGGCCCGGTTGTTGTCACTCCGGGGTTGTCAGATCATAACCGTAGTAGGTGACTAGAACTTGCAAGATCGGATCAAAAACATGGATATAATGATGAATTCATAAACGGTTCAGATCTAAGTTCATGGCACCCGGGCCCAAAGTGACAAGCATTAAGCATAGCAAAGTCATAGCAACATCAATCTAAGAACATAGTGGATACTAGGGATCATGCCCTAACAACACTAACTCGATTACATGATGAATCTCGTCCAAATCCTCACCAACCAGCGAGCCTACGAAGGAATTACTCACTCCCGGTGGGGAGCATCATGGAATTGGCAATGGAGATGGGTTGGTAATGACGAAGAACGAAGATCCCCCTCTCCGAAGCCCCAAACAGACTCCGAATCTGCCCTCCCGAGGAAGAACAGGGCTTGGCGGCGGCGCCGTCTCATGGGTCGCGATAATTCTTTCTCCCTGATTTTTTTCTGGAAATATGTGATCTTATGGTATCACTGGGGTCGTCAGCGGGGCCACCAAGTGGGTACAACCCACTTGGGCACGCCAGGAGAGGGGGTGTGCCCTGTTGGGTTGCGCCCACCGAGGGGCCCCTCTCTGGTGGGTCTTGGCTCTAGAAATTCTTACTATTGATATAAAAATCCGCGCAAAGTTTCGTTCCATTCCGAGAACTTTTTATGCACAAAAATAACACCATGGTAGTTCTGCTGAAAATAGCGTCAGTCCGGGGTTAGTTTCACTCAAATCATGCAAATTAGAGTCCAAAACAAGAGGAAGAGCGTGAGAAAAAGTAGATACGTTGGAGACGTATCACTGCGCTGCGGTGATACACTTCTGAAGCTTCATGATGGGTGTTGCAAGTTGCTCGTTCGTCCAAACGCACTTCCCTGTTTCAGGGTCCAAGGTTACCCCAACCCCGAAGAACCAAGTGCTTGAACAGTCTAGCCAATTCAATGTCTCTGGTTCGACCCCTTTAGCAATCAGGTCATTTTCAGCTTTGTCCCACAATGGTCGGGCTTTGAGGTAGCTGATGACCCACAAGTATAGGGGCTCTATCATAGTCCTTTCGATAAGTAAGAGTGTCGAACCCAACGAGGAGCAGAAGGAAATGATAAGCGGTTTTCAGTAAGGTATTCTCTGCAAGCACTGAAATTATCGGTAACAGATAGTTTTGTGATAAGGTAATTTGTAACGGGTAACAAGTAATGAAAGTAAATAAGGTGCAGCAAGATGGCCCAATCCTTTTTGTAGCAAAGGACAAGCCTGGACATACTCTTATATGAAGGAAAACGCTCCCGAGGACACATGGGAATTATCGTCAAGCTAGTTTTCATCACGCTCATATGATTCGCGCTCATTACTTTGATAATTTGGTATGTGGGTGGACCGGTGCTTGGGTACTGCCCTTTCTTGGACAAGCATCCCACTTATGATTAACCCCTATTGCAAGCATCCGCATCTACAAAATAAGTATTAAGGTAAACCTAACCATAGCATGAAACATATGGATCCAAATCAGCCCCTTACGAAGCAACGCATAAACTAGGGTTTAAGCTTCTGTCACTCTAGCAACCCATCATCTACTTATTACTTACCAATGCCTTCCTATAGGCCCAAATAATGGTGAAGTGTCATGTAGTCAACGTTCACATAACACCACTAGAGGAGAGACAACATACATCTCATCAAAATATCGAACGAATACCAAGTTCACATGACTACTTATAGCAAGACTTCTCCCATGTCCTCAGGAACAAACGTAACTACTCACAAATCATATTCATGTTCATAATCAGAGCGGTATTAATATGCATAAAGGATCTGAACATATGATTTTCCACCAAATAAACCAACTAGCATCAACTACAAGGAGTAATCAACACTACTAGCAACCCACAGGTACCAATCTGAGGTTTTGGGACAAAGATTGGATACAAGAGATGAACTAGGGTTTTAGAGGAGATGGTGTTGGTGACGATGTTGATGGAGATTGACCCCCTCCCGATGATAGGATCGTTGGTGATGATGATGGCGATGATTTCCCCCTCCCGGAGGGTTTCCCGGGCAGAACAGCTTCGCCGGAGCCCTAGATTGGTTCCGCCAAGGTTCTGATACATCTCCAACATATCTATAATTTTTTATTGTTCCATGTTATTATATTATCTGTTTTGGATGTTTATGGGCTTTATTATACACTTTTATATTATTTCTGGGACTAACCTATTAACCCAGAGCCCAGTGCCAGTTTCTGTTTTTCCCTTGTTTTAGTGTTTCGCAGAAAAGGAATACCAAATGGAGTCCAAATGGAATGAAACCTTCGGGAGCATGATTTTTGGAACGAACGTGATCCAGGAGACTTGGAGTTGAAGTCAAGGAAGCTTCCAGGTGGCCACGAGGCAGGGAGGCATGCCCCCCACCCTCGTGGGCCCCTCGTGGCTCCCCTGACCGACTTCTTTCGCCTATATATATCCATATACCCTAAAAACATCGGGGAGCAGAATATATCGGTTGTTTCACCGCCGCAAGCCTCTGTAGCCACCAAAAACCAATCGGGACCCTGTTCCGGCACCCTGCCGGAGGGGGGAACCCTCACCGGTGGCCATCTTCATCATCCCGACGCTCTCCATGACGAGGAGGGAGTAGTTCACCCTCGGGGCTGAGGGCATGTACCATTAGCTATGTGTTTGATCTCACTCTCTCTCTTTCGTGTTCTTGAGGTGATCTTGATGTATCACGAGCTTGGCTATTATAGTTGGATCTGATGATGTTTCTCCCCCTCTACTCTCTTGTAATGGATTGAGTTTTCCCTTTGAAGTTATCTTATCAGATTGAGTCTTTAAGGATTTGAGAACACTTGATGTATGTCTTGCACGTGCTTATCTGTGGTGACAATGGGATATCATGTGATTCACTTGATGTATGTTTTGGTGATCAACTTGCGAGTTCCGTGACCTCGTGAACTTATGCATAGGGGTTGTCACATGTTTTCGTCTTGACTCTCTGGTAGAAACTTTGGGGAACTCTTTGAAGTACTTTGAGGGAGTCCTGGATTAGGGGGTGTCCGGATAGCCGGACTATACCTTCACCCGGACTCATGGATTATGAAGATATAAGATTGAAGACTTCGTCCCGTGTCCGGAAGGGACTTTCCTTGGCGTGGAAGGCAAGCTTGGTGATGCGGATGTGTAGATCTCCTACCATTGTAACCGACTCTGTGTAACCCTAACCCTCTCCGGTGTCTATATAAACCGGAGGGTTTTAGTCCGTAGGACAGAACAACAATCATACCATAGGCTAGCTTCTAGGGTTTAGCCTCCTTGATCTCGTGGTAGATCTACTCTTGTACTACCCATATCATCAATATTAATCAAGCGGGAGTAGGGTTTTACCTCCATCGAGAGGGCCCGAACCTGGGTAAAAACATTGTGTCCCTTGTCTCCTGTTACCATCCGCCTAGACGCACAGTTCGGGACCCCGTACCCGAGATCCGCCGGTTTTGACACCGACATTGGTGCTTTCATTGAGAGTTCCTCTGTGTCGTCACTTTTAGGCCCGATGGATCCTCCGATCATCAATAGCGACGCAGTCCAAGGTGAGACCTTTCTCCCCGGACAGATCTTCCTCTTCAGCGGCTTCGCACTGCGGGCCAATTCGCTTGGCCATCTGGAGCAGATCGAAAGCTACGCCCCTGGCCATCAGGTCAGATTTGGAGGTTTAAACTACACGGCTGACATCCGCTGGGACTTGATCTTCGACGGATTCGAGCCACTGCCGAGTGCGCCGCACTGTCACGTTGGGCATGATCTAGCTCTGCCACCGAACAGTGCCCTGGAGGCCGCACCAGTGTCCGCTCTGACCCTTAACTCAGAGCAGACCACACCAATCGAGGGTGGGTGGTTAGACACCGCCTCGGGGGCTGCAATCTCTACGGCGATCAAGCCGAACACCAGCCCTGCCCTCCGCGAGGCTCGTGACTCCAAGGAGCCGGACTCCTCTCCGGACTCCGAGCCCTCCGCGCCCCTGCAGATCGAATCCGATTGGGCGCCGATCATGGAGTTTACCGCCGCGGACATCTTTCAGCACTCGCCTTTCGGCAATATTTTGAAGTCACGAAAGTCTCTCTCTTTATCAGGAGAGCCCTGGCCGGACTACGGTCAGCAAGGTTGGGATACGGACGATGAAGAAATTCAAATCCCACCCACCACCCACTTTGTAGCTACTGTCGATGATTTAACCGACATGCTCGACTTCGACTCCGAAGACATCGATGGTATGGACGCCGATGCAGGAGACGGTCAAGAACCAGCGCCTATAGGGCACTGGAAAGCCACCTCGTCATATAACATATACATGGTAGACACCCCAAAAGAAGGAGATGGCGATGGAACAGCGGAGGATGACCCCTCCAAGAAACAGCCTAAGCGCCGGCGTCAGCGGCGCCACTCTAAATCCCGCCAAAGCAAAAACGGTGATTCCGGCACGGTAGACAATAATACTCCGGACAGTGCCGAAGAAAACCCCCTCCAGCAAGATTCAGCACAGGAGGATGGAGAAGCCAGCCCTCATGAGAGAGCGGCAGACAGAGAGGTCAAGGACGATAATTATATGCCTCCCTTCGAAGACGAGGCAAGCCTCGACGACGACGAATTCGTCGTGCCAGAGGATCCCGTCGAGCAAGAGCGTTTTCAACGCAGGCTTATGGCCACGGCAAGCAGCCTCAAGAAAAAATAGCAACAGCTTAGAGCTGATCAAGATTTGCTAGCCGACAGATGGACTGAAGTCCTTGTGGCTGAAGAGTATGAACTCGAACGCCCCTCCAAGAGCTACCCAAAGTGCAGGTTGCTACCCCGATTAGAGGAAGAAGCACCTAAACCTACATCACCAGCACATGATATGGCCGACCGGCCACCTCGTGGCCGCGACAGAGAGGCCTCTCGGCCCTCCACTCAAGCCACACCCCGGCGCCGCTCAAAACATAGCAAGGCACGGGAAAATGCGCCAGACCTGCGAGATATATTGGAGGACAAGGCAAGGCAAACAAGATCGATCTACGGACCGTGCGAGCGCCCCATGGCACGTGACGGTGATCGTCACTCTAGATATAGTAAATCCGGCCGGGCCGAACACAATAGACAAAGCCCGTTCGAGCTACGTCATGATATAGCCCAATACAGAGGCGCCACACACCCACTATGCTTCACAGAGGAAGTAATGGATCATCAAATCCCTGAAGGTTTCAAACCCGTGAACATCGAATCATATGATGGCACAACAGATCCTGCGGTATGGATCGAGGATTATCTCCTTCATATCCACATGGCCCGCGGCGATGATCTACACGCCATCAAATACCTCCCACTCAAACTTAAGGGACCAGCTCGGCATTGGCTTAAAAGCTTGCCAGCAGAATCAATCAGTTGTTGGGAGGACCTGGAAGCCGCATTCCTCGACAATTTCCAGGGAACTTCTGTGCGACCACCAGACGCCGATGACCTAAGCCACATAATTCAGCAGCCAGAGGAATCGGCCACGCAGTTCTGGACACGGTTCCTAACAAAGAAAAATCAAATAGTCGACTGTCCGGACGCAGAGGCCCTAGCAGCCTTCAAGCACAATATCCGTGATGAGTGGCTTGTCCGGCACCTTGGACAGGAAAAGCCGAAATCTATGGCAGCGCTCACAACACTCATGACCCGCTTTTGCGCGGGAGAAGACAGCTGGCTTGCTCGTAGCAACAATATGACCAAAAACCCTGGTAATTCAGATACCAGAGACAGTAGTGGTAGGTCGCGTCGCAACAAGCAAAAGTGCCACATTAACGGCGACAATGCTGAGGATACGGCAGTTAATGCCGGATTAAGAGGCTACAAATCTGGTCAGCGGAAAAAGCCATTCAAAAGAAATACTCAGGGCCCGTCCAGTTTGGACCGAATACTCGACCGCTTGTGCCAGATACATGGCACCCCCGGAAAGCCAGCCAATCACACCAACAGGGATTGTTGGGTGTTCAAGCAGGCAGGCAAGTTAAATGCCGAAAATAAAGACAAGGGGCTGCATATACAATGAAGAGCCCCGGCCGCCGAACAACAGTGGACAGAAAGGTTTTCCCCCATAAGTGCCGATGGTGAACATGATATACGCAACCCACATCCCCAAGAGGGAGCGGAAGCGCGCGTTAAGGGACGTATACGTGATGGAGCCAGTCGCCCCAAAGTTCAACCCATGGTCCTCCTGCCCGATCACCTTTGAACGAAGGGACCACCCCACTACCATCCGTCATGGCAGATTCGCCGCATTGGTTCTAGACCCAATTATTGACGGATTTCACCTCACTAGAGTCCTTATGGACGGCGGCAGTAGCCTGAACCTGCTTTACCAGGATACAGTGCGGAAAATGGGCACAGATCCCTCGAGGATTAAGCCCACCAAAACGACCTTTAAAGGCATCATACCAGGTGTAGAGGCCAACTGTACAGGCTCAGTTACACTTGAAGTGGTCTTTGGATCTCCGGATAATTTCCGAAGCGAGGAGTTAATCTTCGACATAGTCCCGTTCCGCAGTGGCTATCACGCACTGCTCGGGCGAACCGCATTGGCCAAGTTCAATGCGATACCGCACTACGCATACCTTAAGCTCAAGATGTCAGGCCCTCGAGGAGTAATTACGGTCAATGGAAACACCGAACGCTCCCTCCGGGCGGAGGAGCACACGGCGACCCTTGCAGCGGAAGTACAAAGCAGCCTCTCCAGGCAGTTCTCCAGTTCGGCCATTAAACATCCAGACACCGTCAAGCGCGCCCGGAGTAACCTACAACACGACCGCCTGGCACGTTCCGAGCAGGCGTAGCAATGCGGCCCCAACCCCAGCCCTCGCGAAAATGCGACACCAGTGCTTTGCATACATAACTACGCTCTAGAAATACCATGGGTACAGGGGGAGGGGCACCATCACGGCACGCCCGAAACACGGCTTAAACCGCACTAGGGGCTGCCGATTTTTTCATTTTTTTTTCTTACTTTCAGGACTCCATTCTTCGGAAGGCCTGTCCGGCAGTACAATTGCCGCACAAACGATGCAAGAACCAGGGAAGCAGACAAACCACGCCGCATTACGGAACTCCCAGGTGGTCTCTATCACGAGCAGTATACCTGTTTCGCATACCATTCCGCAGCCTACCCCTGGAACGGACATGTTAAATAGTCCAACCTTTTGCTTATCGCGTTATTTGTATCGTTCTGCCTTGATCGCAGCCTTTTTTAATAAACAATGCATAGCTTTTGTCTATTTTTGCATTACTCTTTTTTACAAATATATGTTCATTAACGACATGCTGCACCCGTACACTTTGGTACGGCCAAATACTCCAGGGGCTTTAGTACCCCTCAATATGGTGTGAGAAGCTCGAACACTTTAACAAGTGCGGCACCCCGAACTTATAGCATTATATGCATCGGCTCCGAATCATGTCTTGGGTCAATAGTTGGGTTTGCCCGGCTCCTATGTTTTGGTGCCTTACGTTCCGCTATATCGGCTAAGGTAGCACTAGGAGAACTACTGCGATTGTGCCCCAGTTGAACTGGGCTAAGAACCTTAGTAGAGAAAGCTAAAACTGACTGTCATGATGAAGCGAGAGTTGGTCGCTGTTCGAGAGGTTTTTCGAGTCCCTAAAGACTTATGCCGCTTAGAGCGAGGAGTCGGCTATGTACGGCCAAGGCGTGGATAGCGCCCCAAACTCGGTCTTCCGAATACCAGGGGCTTCGCCAAAATTTAAAATTATAGAATTCTATGGCTAAGTTAGAGTGTTCGAGCATTATAGTCCGATTGCCTTGTTCGTTGTGCGGAGCGCCTCCCTCGAAGGACCCAAACATGGGAAAAAGAGCGCTCAGGTTTATCCCGAACACCCCAGCACAAGTGGCACGAGGGCAGAAGCCGACGACTCGCCATCTCTCAAATTTGATAAACGGCCGCACAGAAGGTAATATTTCAAATTCCAAAAGCATTGCTTAGCGCATATGAACAAGTTTTCAGCGCACAGTACAAAACGAGCGAGTTTACTCAAAAATTACATCCCTGGAACACTCATCCACCATAAGGCGGGCACCCTTCAGAACGTCCTTATAATACATCTCGAGCTTGCGATGCTCTTTCCCCGGCGGTGGCCCATCCTTCACAAACTTCTCAGCATCCAGCTTGCCCCAGTGCACCTTAGCGCGGGCAAGGGCCCTACGGGCACCTTCAATGCAGATGGAGCGCTTGATAACTTCGAGCCTTGGACAGGCCTCCACCAGCCGTCGCACCAGCCCGAAGTAGCTCCCAGGCAGAGCCTCTCCAGGCCACAGCCGAACTATGAGGCCCTTCATGGCCTGTTCGGCCACCTTGTGGAGCTCGACCAGTTGCGTCAGCTGGTTGCTCAGGGGCACAGGGTGTCCGGCCTCAGCATACTGAGACAAGAACACCTTCTCCCTCGATCTGCCCTCCTCGGCTCGGTAGAATGCGGCGGCATCGGACACGCTACGGGGTAAATCTGTGAATGCTCCTGGAGAGCTCCGGATTCGGGTAAGTAACAAGTAACTAACTTTTATATGTTTTCTTTGCATAAAGAATGCCTTACCCGCCGCTATCTTTTTCACCGCATCCAACTCTTGGAGGGCCTTCTGGGATTCGGTCTTGGTAGACTTGGCATTTTCAATAGCCGCCGCGAGCTTGGACGCTCGTGTCTTTGAGTCAAGCTCCAAACTCTCATGTTTTTTCATGAGAGCCTGGAGCTCTTGCCGCACCTGGCCAACCTGGGCCTCATACTTCTCCCGCTCGGTGCGCTCCGTGGCCGCCCTCTTCTCGGCCTCAAACAGCGCTTGATTAAGGGTCGCCACCTCAGACGTGGCCCCTACAATAGCCACGATAATCCTGTCATTCCCTGCAATTGCACTTTTTTATATATTTAAACAAGGTATTTCTTACCTTCCTTGTCCTCGAGCTGCTTCTTGGCAAGCCCGAGCTCTTGCTCGGACTGCTCGAGGTTCTGCTTTAGCATGTCCACTTCCGCAGTCAGTGCGGCGGACGCCAGTAGAGAAGCCTGTATACGCATATTGACTCCTTTCTGTTAGACTCCTGCGAATTTTATTTAATCCTCTATTCGGCTTTTCTTCCCGAACGCCAAACAGAGCATCAGGGGCTACTGTCTATGCGGTAATATTTTTACACATTCTTTACTTACCTCAAATCCTGTTAAAAGGTTGGCACAAGCTTCAATCAGTCCGCTCTTGGCGGACTGAACCTTCTGGACCACCGCACTCATAATGGTGAGGGGCTCCTCGTCGATGGAGGCGCCTTTAAGCACCTCCAACAGATTGTCCGGCGCATCCGGTTGGACGGGGGTCACCGGCTCGGTGGGCTTGCTCCTCTTGGAAGGAGGTCGCCCCCGGACTCTGGAACCCTTGAAGGTTCCGGAGTGGTGTCCGGCCTAGGGCCGGACTTGGAGCCCTGGGGGGATCTATCCCCTTTAATCCTGGGGTCCGGGAGGTCGCCTTGCGGCTCCTCCAGGACCACCCTCTCCTGGCTTGGAACCTGTCGGGACGCCACCTTGGCATCGTCCGTAGGCCGGGGGGAGGTAGCAGGCGGAAGTGAATTCACGTCCGACGAATCCAGGGAGCCGCTCGATGACTCGTCGAGCCCGGCCTTGGGCGGACTGCATAGATATTCGACATAAGGAAAAGTTGTGCAATAAAGGAACACTACGAGTTACTCTGGTGTCCGGACACTTACGATCTCGCCGGGCGCTTGGCACTGTGCGGCCACTCCTCTTTGCCGTCGTCGGCATCAGTAGAGTAGTCCGAAGGAAGGGTCTTCCCCTTCTTGGACCCTTCGGACTCCCCAGTCGGGGCGGCCTTCCTTTTCTTTCCTCCCCCCGCTGGGGGGGAGAGGTTTCTTCTTCCTCCTCCTCGTTTTCACGGGAGGAGTGCGTCTCGGAGTCATCGGATGATGAATCCGACACCTCCAGGCGCCGGGCACTCTTTCGAATCCTTGTGGCCTTCTTCTTTGCCTTCTTCTCCGGCACCGCATAGGGTGCCGGAACCAGCAGCCTCGCCAAGCGAGCATCGGCTGGGTCTTCGGGCAAAGGAGCCGGACAGTTGATCTGTCCGGACTTCGCCTGCCAATCCTGTCAAAGGTAAGGGAGCTTAGATCCCGCATAGAGTCAAACTATGAAAAACTAATACCCTGTAAAAGGTACAAATAGCTTACCGCACTAGCGTGACGCTGCGTGCTGAATCCGCGGTCCTCGGAAGCGGATGCGGGAGCCTTGGCTCCCTTGAAAAGCACCTTCCAGGCATCCTCGTACGTCGTGTCAAAGAGCCTGCTTAGAGTTCGGTGCTGCGCCGGGTCAAACTCCCACAGATTGAAGGCCCGTTGTTGACACGGGAGGATCCGGCGGATGAGCATAACCTGGACTACATTGACAAGCTTGAGCTGCTTGTTCACCAGGGTTTGGATGCAGTTTTGCAGTCCAGTCACCTCTCCTTTGTTGCCCCACGACAGGCCCGTCTCGTTCCAGGACGTGAGCCGCGTAGGGGGTCCGGACCGGAATTCGGGGGCTGCGACCCACTCAGGGTCGCGCGGCTCGGTGATGTAAAACCACCCCGATTGCCACCCCTTCAGGGTCTCCACAAAGGAGCCCTCGAGCCATAGGACGTTGGGCATCTTGCCCGCCATGGCGCCTCCGCACTCCGCCAGGATGCCGCGCACCACCTTCGGCTTGACATTGAAAGTCTTGAGCCATAGGCCGAAATGGGGGCGGATGCATAGGAAAGCCTCGCACACGACGATAAACGCCGAGATGTTGAGGATGAAGTTCGGGGCCAGATCGTGGAAATCCAGGCCGTAGTAGAACATGAGTCCCCGGACGAATGGGTGGAGAGGAAAGCCCAGTCCGCGGAGGAAGTGGGGAAGGAACACTACCCTCTCATGGGGCCTTGGGGTGGGGAGGAGCTGCCCCTCTTCGGGAAGCCGGTGCGCGATGTCGTCAGACAAGTATCCAGCCTTCCTCAGTTTTTTGATGCATCCCTCCGTGACGGAGGAGACCATCCACTTGCCTCCCGCTCCAGACATGACTGGAGAAGGTCGAGGTGGGGAATGCGGGCTTGGGCGCTAGAGCTCGAGTGCACGGAATATGGATAGGCAAAGGAGGAAGAAGGCGTAGGTAAAAAGGTGGATCTCTATCCCCTTATATGGGCAGATGCGGCTATGCGTCCCTACCGGCCTGATAAAACTCGCTTAACTCCCAAGCGCCGTAATCAATGGCGCAGTTGGGTTACCCACGTCTGTATTGATGAGAATCCCGCAAATAAAGGGAACACGATCTCTGCTTTGAAAAGACGTGCCAAGGAAACCGCCTCGCAAAACGCGCTGAGGTGGGGGGGGTAAAACGATTCGAATAAAGGCTTGGCCGTAGTGTGATGTCACGCTACGGAATACGTCAGCAGATTAGATTTGTGTAAATATTATTCTCTCTATGGCAATATGTGGAAACTTATTTTGCAGAGCCGGACACTATCCTTTGTGTTCAAAATCTTCTATGAAGAACTTGGAGGAGGAACCCACCATGCAATGCCGAAGACAATCTGCGCGCCGGACTCGTCGTCATTGAAGCCTGGTTCAGGGGCTACTGAGGGAGTCCTGGATTAGGGGGTGTCCGGATAGCCGGACTATACCTTCAGCCAGACTCCTGGATTATGAAGATACAAGATTGAAGACTTTGTCCCGTGTCCGGAAGGGACTTTCCTTGGTGTGGAAGGCAAGCTTGGCGATGCGGATGTGTAGATCTCCTACCATTGTAACCGACTCTGTGTAACCCTAACCCTCTCCGGTGTCTATATAAACCGGAGGGTTTTAGTCCGTAGGACAGAACAACAATCATACCATAGGCTAGCTTCTAGGGTTTAGCCTCCTTGATCTCGTGGTAGATCTACTCTTGTACTACCCATATCATAAATATTAATCAAGCAGGAGTAGGGTTTTACCTCCATCGAGAGGGCCCGAACCTGGGTAAAAACATCGTGTCCCTTGTCTCCTGTTACCATCCGCCTAGACGCACAGTTCGGGACCCCCTACCCGAGATCCGCCGGTTTTGACACCGACATACTTTCTGTTGGTTGAATAGATGAATCTGAGATTGTGTGATGCATATCGTATAATCATACCCACAGATACTTGAGGTGACATTGGAATATCTAGGTGACATTAGGGTTTTGGTTGATTTGTGTCTTAAGGTGTTATTCTAGTACGAACTCTATGATAGATTGAATGGAAAGAATACCTTCGTGTTATTTTACTACGGACTCTTGAATAGATCGATCAGAAAGAATAACTTTGAGGTGGTTTCGTACCCTACAATAATCTCTTCGTTTGTTCTCCGCTATTAGTGACTTTGGAGTAAATCTTTGTTGCATGTTGAGTGAAAGTGCGTTATATCGACTAGAGGGGGGTGAATAGGCGATTTTTATGAAATTCTTCACTGAGGAATTTGCTCGTGAGGAAATTCCTTAGCGAAGAAATACTAGCAGCGGAATAAGTACTCAAAAGTAAACATAACAGATTACATGCATGGTCATCATGATGAAAAGAAGACAAACACAGAGTACAGAAAGCGTAGGCACAGGATAACTCTAGATGAAGACAAACAGACTGAAGAACTTGAACTGGGGAATTTGTGAAAGTCTTCAGTCAGAGTCTTCAAACACAGATATGAACAAACAGACTACACCGTAATGAGGAAATGAAGGTGTTGAGGAAATGGAACCAGTAAGCTTGGTGAAGACAATGATTTGGTAGACCAGTTCCAACTGCTGTCTCAGTTGTACGTCTGGTTGGAGCGGCTGAGTATTTAAACTCGAGGACACACAGTCCCGGACACCCAGTCCTGAGCACGTAGCTCGGGACACCAAGTCCTCACCGTATTCTCCTTGAACTAAGGACACACAGTCCTCGTCCAATCACTCGCGGTAAGTCTTCAGGTGACTTCCAAACCTTCACAGACTTGGTCACTCGGCGATCCACAATTCCTCTTGGATGCTCTAGACCTTGACGCCTAACCGTCTGGAAGAAGCACAGTCTTCAAAGGTAACAAGCGTCGGATCCACGCAGGATCAATTTCTTCAGTGATGCTCAATCACTTTGGGTTTGTAGGTGTTCTGGGTTTGGGTTTGGTTTTTCCTCACTTGATGATGTTCGCTCAAAGTCCTCGGAGGATGGGTTGCTCTCAAATGACAAGTGTCAAGTTCACACGGAGCAGCCAACCAGCTAGTGGTTGAAGGGGGCGGCTATTTATAGCCTAGGGAGCAGCCCGACATGATAAGACATAAATGCCCTTCAATGATATGACCGTTAGGTGGACAAGATATTTTAGGACAGCTGGCGCATGGCACAGCAACGGTCGGAAATTTGGAGTACAAATTCCTCAGGGCTATCATGTTCCTCACTGTGTAGGCAATTCACACTGGCGAATTCCTAACTCCTCAGTCAGAGCAAAGTCCTCAGTGACCAGAAGAACTGCGTCTCTGTCACTGAAGAAATTGACTGAACTGTATGAGATTTCCAATGGCTTCACTCAAAGGGATTGGTAGGTGTAGGATTTGAGTTGAGCATCACATGGAACTTTTCTCCTTAGTATTTCCTCGACCCCCTTTAACAGTACGGTGTTTCCTATGACTCAAGAAGGATAAAAAATGAAACTACAAAAACACAGTCTTCATGCTTCACGTTCCTCGAACGAATACCATGTCTTCAAGGTCACACCAATTTCTTCACTTTCAAAGTCTTCAGAAAGTCTTCAGAATATCAAAGTCTTCAGTCGAAGAACTTCATTTTTAGGGGTCGACTTTTACTGTAAATATCAAATTCCTCATTGACCTATAGACCTGTGTACACTCATAAACACATCATATGCTTAACCTATAAGTCTTCAATACACCAAAATCACTAAGGGGCACTAGATGCACTTACAATCTCCCCCTTTTTGGTGATTGATGACAACATAGGTTAAGTTTTCAATGGGGATAAATATATGAAGTGTAGAACCTGATATTTAGGAATTTGATTGCAAGATATAGAAGAACTCCCCCTGAAGTTGTGCACAGTGAGGAATTTGCTTTTGAAGCAATGCACACTTGAAGAGTTAAATCATGGAGATCTCCCCCTATATCTTGTAATTCATACACGCATTTGATATATGATATGAAGAATTTGAAATGCATGATGAAATATGGTGCCTGATGCAATTCAGCATGCGTGCGATAACATTAATGAGGAATAAGCATGCAGAATAGCGCATCAAAAGTATCAGAGCTCAAGCATGTATCAAAGTATCAGAGCACCGAGCACCATAGGGTTTAAGATTACAACTCGATCCAATAAAAGTTTCGGAAGAACGAGAGTTGCAACTTAAAAAAATATGCCCTTATTATAGACCCGCTTGAAGACTAACTCAGATTTCTCCCCCTTTGTCATCAAATGACCAAAAGGATCGAAACTGAGGACTAACGCCCCCGAAGATATTCAATATGATGGAGGAGCGCCAGTGTTGTTGGGGTCGGTTGTTGAAGTAGGGCCTGCTGCAGTGTCGTCCAAGTCTTCATTTTCATCAGTGTCGCGTGATGAAGAATATGAACTGGCCACCAGAGAAGGAACCTTGACCTTCTTGAATTTCTTCGGCGGAGGTGCCGACCAGGCAAATTCTTCTTTGAGGCCCATGTTCTCTAAATCTTCAGCACTATATACTTGAGACAGAACAGCCCAGGTGCGGTTGAAGGTTTCATGAAGGTAGTAATGGTTTTTCTTCACTGCATTATATGTGGCAGTCATGTTGTGAAGAATTGAACCAAACTGACGCTTGACCCATTTGTGGTTGCGATCAACCTTTTGATGAAGACTGAGGAGTAACTCATGATCAGTCATCACCCTGGGTGCTGTGGCTTGAGGATTTGTCTTGGCAGTATTAGGAGCAGAGTCATGTGTGGCAGAGTCATCATTGGTGGAATAAGAAGCAGCCTTGCGAAATTGACCATCCAATGGACGAATGCCTTCATCTATCATAGCAGTGGCCTTGCCCTTTTCATCAGCTGAGGAAAATGTCCTTTTGAGGACTTCAATAGGAGGCAAGTAGCTGCAGTGGTTGAGAGTTTCAGCCTTGTAGTTGAGTGAAGACCTTGTCCTGATGAATCTCATAATCCAAGGTGCATAAGGCTTCAGCTCAAATGGTGACATAACAATGTTGGCCAGAGTCCTCATGAAGAAGTCATGGAAGTTTATGGGAACGCCATGTATGATATTGAAAAGCATATTCTTCATGATGCCAACAATTTCTTCATCAGAAGAATCGTGTCCTTTGATGGGACATATTGTCTTCGTCAGAATGCGATAGATAGTCCTAGGCACATACAGCAATTCCTTGACGAGGAATTTGGTACGAGGTGATTGCCCTGGCTTCAGAGGCTTCATGAGCACTTGCATATAGTGGTTTGACAGTTCAGGTTCATCATACATGCAACGCGCATCTTCAGTGGGTGGACTAAGAGAAAGGCAGCGAAGCAATTCAGTTGCTGGGGCCTTGTAATGTGTATTTTCAGTCATCCAGTCCAGAACCCATGAATTGACATCTTCAGAGTTGCTAGTGATGTGCAGTGTAGCATAGAACTGAAGAATAAGTTCTTCATTCCAATCGCATATATCTGTGCAGAAGTTGAGTAGCCCAGCGTCGTGAAGAACACTGAGGACTGGCGTAAAGCACGGCATTGATCCCATATCCACGTGAGGAATATGTGCATGGTCGAAGACTTTGTCTTTGTTGTAAAGCACTGAGGAATAGAAGTTTGCTTGCCTGGCAGTCCAGAAACGCCTCTTCCTTATGCGAGCAGAGTCATAAGGATTGTATTCAGTGAAGAATACGTGTTCGCCATAGAAGTCTTCAGCCTTGAATTTCTGTTTGCATGAGAATGGATCCTTTAGCCTTAGCAGAGGAGTGTCAGTGAGTTGCATCACGACCTCAGGAATCACAAGCTCAGGTTCTTCAAGCTGAGGAATTTCAGTATTTTCCTCAGGTGCAGTCACCTTGTCTGTTTCAGCAGCAGTTTCTTCAGCACTAGTGGCTGGAATCTCTTCATTCACAGAAGCAGTGGGATGAGTTGCATCAGAGCCCAATTTTATGGTTGGTGAAGAAGAGTGAGGAATTTGCTGCAGGGGAGTGAAGAGTGGGGAATTGGGATGCTGACTTTCCCAAAAGTCATCATTCATTACTGGAGTTGTGCTTCCAATATCCACATCTTCATCATCAATTTCTTCAACACCAGCCTCTTCAGCATCAAACTGAGGCATTGGTGATGAGACTATTGGGGTTGAAGGGATTGTATCCACTTCAATTTCTTCATCAATATGCTCTGAGGAAGCAGCAGACTGAGTTTCTTCATCTGATCCACTTGGGATCTCATAATCTTCACCAAAAGGAACAAGGTCCTTTGATGGCATGGAGGAGATAGGAACAGCATCAATTGGATTGGCAAATGAGCTGGTCATGGGTTTCATCTTCTTTGGTACTGAAGATTCTGAAGCACTTGACGCTTTCCTTTTCTTCACTGCAGCTCGCTCTGCAGCCTTGGTTTTCTTCACATCTAAAGCAGAGGGAAGAATTGGAGTTGGAGTTGGTGCAGGTGGAGCTGAGGAATCTGGTTCATTTTCTTCAGGCACAACTGATGCAGTTGCCCTGGTCTCTTCATTTTCTTCAGGCGCACCACTAGTGGATGCCCTGGCAATTTCATCAACGGCTGGAGCAGAGTCATCAGCCTTGGAACTAGCATTTTCTTCAGCAGCCTGAACTTCATCAGCAGTGCTGGCATGTTCTTCAGTTTGCTGAACAGATGCTTCAGCTTGAGGAATTTGTTGCTTTGAGGCAGTACCCTTGGTGAAGGTATCAGTCATCCTCACAAATCTGACCTTGGCTCCATGCCAATCAGCATAGTACGAGTCAAAGTTGTCGCTGAGGGCTTTGATCTCAGCCTGCATCTTGACAAGTTCCTTAGGCTTCATTTTGAGAACATTTTTCTTCAGCAGCTTCTCTTTGCGGTACTGGGATTTCTTGATCTCTCTGTCCCTATCATATTTCCACTTCTCCTCTTGGATGAAGTGAGTCAGCATGTGACTTTGGCCAGGTGTCAGCTTGAAATCAGGCATAGGAGTGTTGGGATCCTTGTGCCAGAGATCAATATAGTCTAGGATCGCCCTTGGATCCAAAAGCATGGGCACAGGTGTGCCTTTGGCTTTAGCAGCCCTTTCTTGGCGGTCTCTGATGATTTCAGCGAGTTCTTCTTCATCAGCTTCATCATCATCAGAGGGCATAGTGAAGACCACTTGCTTCTTTGGACTTGGGCGAGTGCCGCGTCCAGCGGTAGCCTTTTTCTTCAGTAACGAGGGTCCAGCTGAAGATTTTGGTGCAGCTGAGGAACTAGCTGAGACACCAGAGGCAATAGAGATGCCAGTTGTCCTTTGGCATGAGGCCAGATGCACAGGAGTAGAGGACTTTGTGGGAGCAGGAGCAGCATGAGGAATTTGCTTTGAAGATTTTGAAGATTCTGGCCGTGAGGGCGCAGCTGAGGAACTTGGCCGTGAGGGCATTGAAGGTGAAGCACTTGGCTTACGAGCAGGCTTCTTCATCATTGATTTCCTCGGCTTGGCTGAAGCCTCAGTGGCAGCAGCAGCAGCAGATTCTTCATTGAATTTCCTCACTGCTTCTTTTGCTTGCTTTTGCAGTTTATGCTGGCGCTTATCCCATTCTTGAGGAAATTCCTCACCTCTTCTGATGCTAGAGGGATCAGCCACTTGGCCAGGTGCCAGTGGAGGGCGTTGACATGGAGGGTTCACGGCGAATTTCTTCATGTACTTAGGAGTAACATATCTGTACTCCCTCCATTCTCTTGCCCATCTCCTTTCAATCCTCTGTATGCGCACCTTGCGCTGATTTCTATCTTCTTCAGGAGGTGTGCAGTACCCAGCATAAATGTCCTCAGGGATTTCAAATGCAGTCATGACCTCTGGTCTCTTTCCTCCTTTCTGCGGCCTTTTACCTTCAGCCATTTTCTTCAGGTGAGGAATTTGAACAATGGAATTCTCTGAAGAAGTATGCAACTTTTCTTCGAGGAACGCTGCAAATGAGTTAAGTTGATGAGAACCTAAGGATTCAGCAGCGGACATGTGTACCTGTGAACAGAGTATAGTTGCGAGGAATTTGAAGAGGTCATATGCGTTCTCAGAGTTTTTTTTATATAAAGAACAAGTTTTGAGGATTTTGACCAGATTCGTCTTGAGAAATTTCACTAAGCTCCATATATATCTTAGGTTCCAGAGTTGTATAGATTGAGAATCCACACAATTGAGGAATCTTGAAGAAATTTAGACTTAGGAAATGAATCAAGAACAGAGAATAAGTGAGGTGTTTTGTGTGTGAGGATTTGAAGAATAAAAACACCTTTGAAGATTTTGTAGAAAAACTTCGAATCAAAGAGGGCAGTAAAAATGGTTTTTAATTACCCTGAATGAAGAACACGACGAACTGTGAGTTGGAACAGAGAAGTTCGTCAATGCAGATCTTCCACGCCCTAACTTGGCGGAGGAAGACGTCTACGGCGGCGGCGGAGGTGAAGATTTCCGCTGTCGGCGCGGGTACGTTGGCGATGAGGTCAAGGCAGTGAAGCTTTTCCTCACCGACGACGATGGAGTAGCGACGGCGCTAGGGTTTGGAGATCTCGAGCGAGGTAAAGGAAGTGAGGATGGCAACGGAGGGGTATTTATAGCCGCAGTAAAAACTGCTCGTCCAAAGATTTAGGACTAACATGCCCCTGGCCGTTCTCCTTCACTTGACATGGGTCACCCACGTACCGTGTAGTGGAGATCGTGTAAGATCGTGGGTGAGTAAAATAATCCATCATGGGAAGTGGAACGGATTGCGCGGCAAAACCGAAGGTTTGGATAAGATTAGTTTTAACGTTCCATTCGTAATTTCTTCAGCTGACAGGACACAATGAAGAATTTGAACGAGTTTCAAATAGAACGCACATGAAGAATTTGTGAATAGACTGGATTGAGTATAGCATAGAGGGGAAGGGTCCGATCACATTCACTTAGCAAAAAAAAATCCAACTTGAAGAAATAGCTATAAGTGAATGCTGTAGAGGACATATATATATATATATATATATATATATATATATATATATATATATATATATATATATATATATATATATATATATATATATATATATATATATATATATATATATATATATATATATATAGCGAATGAAGAAAAACGACGGCACAAGTGAAGACTTTGTAAAGTTTGAAGAATTTGAAAAACTGAAGAATTTCAAAAGTTGAGGAAAAACTTAAATTGAAGATTTTCAACTTTTGTGGTGGCGTGACCCACCGTGTAAGAATGATGATTTCAGACACCGCGTACAATTGTCGTAGGGTTCTGAGAATCAAATTCTTCATTGATTTCTTCACACTTAGAGTGTTATTCTTCATTGATTGAAGAAAAACGTTTCTTCATGTGTTGCACATCTAAGTCATCAATTTTGCATAAGTGTTAGGATGAGTGCATTTTCAATGTACATTCGAAGATTCTAAGATATTTAGCTCACACCGCAACTTGCTAAATCTCTTCTCATCCAAGGGCTTAGTGAAGATATCGGCTAGTTGTTCTTCAGTCTTCACATGCTCAATAGAAATGTCGCCCTTCAACACATGATCACGAAGAAAATGATGACGAATCTGAATGTGCTTTGTCTTCGAGTGCTGAACTGGGTTGTGAGCAATCTTGATGGCACTCTCATTGTCACAGAGCAGAGGCACATTCTTCACATTGACTCCATAGTCCTTGAGTGTTTGCTTCATCCATAGTAGTTGAGCATAGCAGGAACCAGCAGCAATGTACTCAGCTTCAGCAGTAGACAGTGATACGCAGTTCTGTTTCTTCGAGGACCAACAGACCAAGGATCGTCCGAGGAAATGACAAGTACCAGATGTTGACTTGCGATCCACACGGTCAACAGCATAGTCAGAATCAGAATATCCAATGAGGTCAAAGTCTGAGCCCTTGGGGTACCATAATCCTAGTGTTGGTGTGTGAGCTAGATATCGAAGAATATGCTTCACAGCCATATGGTGTGATTCCTTCGGTGCAGCTTGAAATCGTGCACACATGCAAACACTAAGCATTATATCTGGCCTAGATGCACATAAGTACAATAAAGAGCCAATCATGGAGCGGTATACCTTGTGATCAAAGTCAGTACCATTTTCATCAGTGCATAGATGACCATTTGTGGGCATAGGAATTTTGAGACCTTTGCAATCTTGCATGCCGAATTTCTTCAGGACATCCTTGAGGTATTTCTCCTGAGATATGAATATCCCATTGTGCTGTTGACGAATTTGTAGACCTAAGAAGAATTTAAATTCTCCCATCATAGACATTTGATATTCTTCACTCATCATATAGGCAAATTCATCACTATAACGTTGGTCAGTACAGCCAAAGATGATATCATCAACATATATTTGGCACACAAACAGTTCACCATCATATGATTTTGTAAAAAGAGTGGGATCAAGTGAACCGGGTGTGAAGCCTTTCTTCATGAAGAATTCCTTCAATGTGTCATACCACGCCCGTGGGGCCTGCTTGAGGACATAGAGGGCCTTGTTAAGTCTGAAGACTTTGGCATGATGTTTTGGATCTTCAAAACCTGGTGGTTGAGCAACATATACTTCTTCCTCAATCTTACCATTGAGGAATGCACTTTTCACATCCATTTGGTATAAGATGATATCATGATGGTTAGCATAAGCAAGTAATATGCGAATAGCTTCAAGTCTAGCAACAGGTGCAAAAGTTTCATCGAAATCAATTCCTTCAACCTGTGTGTAGCCTTGAGCTACTAGTCGTGCCTTATTCCTCACCACAACACCATTTTTATCTTGCTTGTTGCGGTAGATCCACTTTGTACCAATGATGTTATGCTTGCGAGGATCGGGACGATTGACCAGTTCCCATACGTTGTTGAGCTTGAACTGATGTAATTCTTCTTGCATGGCCTGAATCCACTCAGGCTCCAGAAATGCTTCATCTACCTTAGTGGGCTCTGTGATAGAGACAAAAGCAAAGTGCCCACAAAAGTTAGATAGATGTGAAGCTTTTGAGCGTGTGAGAGGACCTGGTGCTCTATTGTCATCCATGATCTTCTCCACTTGCACTTCTTTTGCAATGCGAGGGTGAGTTGGTTGCCGTTGAGGAATTTGATCAGTATTTTCTTCAGCATCAATTTCCTCAGCATTTTCTTCAGGTGCATTAGTTCGACGTTCTTCACGTTCTGGAACGAATTCTTCAGCAGATTCTTCAGTAGGAATGATATCTTCAGTAGCCTTGTGCTTGATCGATTCCTCAGGTGCTGGTTCATCTAACACAGAAGGTAGGTGCTCTCTTTGCGAGCCATTAGTTTCATCGAACCGCACATCTACAGTTTAAACAATCTTCTGAAGAACATTGTTGAAGACTCTGTAGGTGTGCGAGTCCTTTCCGTAACCAAGCATGAAACCTTCATGTGCTTTTGGTGCAAATTTAGAGTTGTGATGAGGATCCCTAATCCAGCATTTAGCACCGAAGACTTTGAAATAACTCACATTGGGTTTCTTGTCAGTGAGGAGTTCATAGGCAGTCTTCTTGAAGAATTTGTGAAGATACACTCTGTCGATGATATGGCACGCAGTATCAATCGCATCAACCCAGAAACGACGAGGGGTTTTGTACTCATCGAGCATAGTGCGAGCCATCTCAGCAAGAGTCCTGTTCTTGCGCTCCACGACGCCATTCTGTTGAGGAGTATAAGGAGCAGATAATTCATGAGTAATACCAAGTTCATCAAGATAGTCATTGAGACCCGAATTCTTGAACTCAGTGCCATTGTCACTTCTGATGTGCTTGATCTTCACACCAAAGTTAGTTGAAGCCCTCGAGGAAAATCGTTTGAAGACTTCCTGCACTTCAGTTTTGTAAGAGACAAGGTGCACCCATGTGTAACGAGAGTAATCATCAACAGTAACAAAACCATATTGAGATGCTTCATTAGAGACAGAGGAATAATGGTTAGGACCGAAGAGATCCATGTGAAGCAATTCAAATGGACAAGTAGTGGTCATGATAGTCTTCGCTGGATGCTTGGCCTTGGTCATCTTTCCAGCTTCACAGGCACCGCATAAGTGATCCTTGAGGAATTTGACATTCTCAATGCCAATGACATGCTTCTTCTTCGCAAGCGTGTGCAGATTCCTCATGCCTGCATGACCAAGTCGTCGATGCCATAGCCATCCTTCTGAAGTTTTTTGCAAGTAGGCACACGGCAGGTTGTGAATCTGCAGAGAAATCAACAATATACAAGTCTCCTCTCCTAAAGCCTTCGAAGACTTTGGATTTGTCAGATTCCATAATCACAACACAACGATACTTGCCGAAGACAACAACCATATCTAGATCACAAAGCATTGAGACAGACATAAGATTGTATCCTAAGGACTCAACAAGCATGACTTTGTCCATGTGTCGATCCTTTGTGATAGCAACCTTACCTAGACCCAATACCTGACTTTTGCTTTTATCAGCGAAGATGATATGCTTCATGTGTGATGCTGATAAGGGAGCATCCATCAACAGATTCTTGTCACCGGTGATGTGATTTGTACATCCACTATCAAGTACCCATTCAGTGGCTTTGGGTTGATCATCCTGCAGATGAATTAGTTCTTTTTCTTCACCACCCACATCTGAAGGGGTGGCAAAGAGTTCATCACTCTGCGAGCTCCATATGAGAATGGTGGCAAAGCAGCCAAACCATTTCGTTTCACATAAGAGGGGTTAGGATAAGCAGATGAATAAGCAGAGAAATTCTTCGAGGACTTATGAACATAATAATTTGAAGAATAATGCTCATATTCATAGCCCTTGGCTCTTCCCTGCGAAACAGAGTTGTTAGCACGATGATGTTCATATGAGGACTTTGATCCATGTGAGGAATTTGGTCCATATGAAGAATTAGATCTGGGGTTCCTTTTCTTCACAGGTGGTGTCATGAGGACATTCACCTGAAGACTTTCAAGGCAACTCTTGGGAACCCAAATTTTCTTCATAGGGGAACCGTTCCTGCAGTTAGTGCCAACATATCTAGCAAATACTTCACCATTCTGATTTTTGAACAGTTTATAGTTGGAGTCAAATGACTCATCAGAAGAATGAGAAGATTCACATGTATAGCCAGATAAATCAGATGGATCAACTGGAGGTCCCTTTGCAGCAACCCATGAGGTTTTGGGGTACTGCTGAGGCTTCCAATAAGTACCATCCGCATTGAGTTTCCTCTCAAAGGCAATACCCTCTTTTCTAGGGTTCCTGTTGAGGATCTGCTTTTTAAGCACATCACAAAGAGCCTGATGCCCTTTGAGGCTTTTGTACATGCCTGTCATGTACAATTCCTTCAGCCCTGCATCGTCAGTGATACTAGCAATGTCCTCAGATGAGGAATTAGTGATAGTAGAGACAGGTGAAGAATTTGTAACATTTGAAGCATTTGAACATTCAGGTGAAGAATTAGCAGATTCTCGTTCAATGCATTTTAAACATGGAGGAATAAATTCTTCCTGAGCAACGCTGATTTGTTGAGCAAGTAATGAATCGCGCTCCTTCTGAAGATCTTCATAACTCACTCTTAGCTTCACAAGATCTTGCTTCTTTTGAAGATATTCATAAGAAAGCTTCTCATGATCAGATAAGAGAGTGTTATGATGATTTTGAAGGTTTTCAAGCTTAGTCTGAAGTCTCTGAAGATTTTCAGTCAAGGCCTTAGTGCGATCCATTTCTTCACCCAACATATCATCACTTCTGTCTAGCATGTTTTGAACCTTTTCAAAAGCCTTGTGTTGTTGCACAGCAATCTTAGCAAGTTTAGAGTAGCTAGGCTTAAGATTTTCATCATCACTAGATTCAGAGGAGGCGTATTTGAGTACCTTGGCACCCTTTGCCATGAAGCAATAGGTGGGAGCGTAGTCATCACTGCCTTCGTCAGCCTTGTTGGTGAGATCACTTTCTTCAGCGTTGAAGATGGATTTGCTGACGAATGCAGTAGCGAGGGCTAGGCTCGCCACACTAGACTCAGAGTCTTCAGATTGTTCCTCTTCCTCATTTTCTTCAGATTCAGCCTCAGAGTCCATTTCCTTGCCAATGAATGCCCGAGCCTTCTTGGAGCTGCTCTTCTTGTGAGACGAAGACTTCGAGGATTTTGATGATGAAGATTTTGAGGATTTCTTCTTTTTCTTTGCATCATCAGAACTGTAATCCTTGTATTTCTTCTTCTTTGATTCCTTTTCCCACTGAGGACAATCTTGAATGTAATGTCCTGGTTTCTTGCACTTGTGACAAAGCCTCTTCTTATAGTCACTAGTTGAGGAATCGTTGCTTCTTGAGGATTTTCCAAAACGACCACGTCTTGAGAACTTCTGGAATTTCTTCACAAGCAGTGCCAGATCATGACTTAGTTCTTCAGGATCACCAAGGCTGCTATCAGAGTCTTCATCTTCGGACTCAGATACTACCTTGGCCTTCAGTGCACGTGATCTACCATAGCTCGAACCGTAGAGATCTCTCTTCTCAGCAAGCTGGAACTCATGAGTGTTTAGCCTCTCGAGGATATCAGCGGAGTCAAGTGACTTGTAATCACCACGCTCTTGAATCATCAGTGCCAGAGTGTCAAATGAGGAATCAAGCGATCTCAGCAATTTCTTCACCACCTCATGGTCGGTGATGTCAGTGGCACCAAGTGCTTGAAGCTCATTTGAGATGTCAGTGAGGCGATCGAAGGTTTGCTGAATATTTTCATTGTCGAGTCTTTTGAAGCGGTTGAAGAGATTGCGAAGAACATCAACTCGAGAATCACGCTGAGTTGAAACTCCTTCATTGACTTTGGACAGCCTATCCCAGATAAGCTTAGCAGTTTCCAGAGCACTCACTCTACCATACTGTCCTTTGCTCAGATGGCCACATATGATATTCTTCGCTTGGGAATCGAGTTGCTTGAATCTCTTCACATCGGTAGCGTTCAGTGAGGGTGAGACAGAGGGAACACCATTTTCCACAACATACCAGAGATCGTTATCAATTGCCTCAAGATGCATGCGCATCTTGTTCTTCCAGTAGGGGTAGTCCGTCCCATCAAAGGTAGGACACCCAGCAGAGACCTTGATCATACCTGCGGTCGACATAACTAAAACTCCAGGCTGTTAAACCAAAATCACACAGAACAAGGGAGTACCTTGCTCTGATACCAATTGAAAGTGCGTTATATCGACTAGAGGGGGTGAATAGGCGGTTTTTATGAAATTCTTCACTGAGGAATTTGCTCGTGAGGAAATTCCTTAGCGAAGAAATACTAGCAGCGGAATAAGTACTCAGAAGTAAACATAACAGATTACATGCATGGTCATCATGATGAAATGAAGACAAACACAGAGTACAGAAAGCGTAGGCACAGGATAACTCTAGATGAAGACAAACAGACTGAAGAAATTGAACTGAGGAATTTGTGAAAGTCTTTAGTCAGAGTCTTCAAACACAGATATGAACAAACAGACTACACAGTAATGAGGAAATGAAGGTGTTGAGGAAATGGAACCAGTAAGCTTGGTGAAGACAATGATTTGGTAGACCAGTTCCAACTGATGTCTCAGTTGTACGTCTGGTTGGAGCGGCTGAGTATTTAAACTCGAGGACACACAGTCCCGGACACCCAGTCCTCAGCACGCAGCTCGGGACACCAAGTCCTCACCGTATTCTCCTTGAACTAAGGACACACAGTCCTCGTCCAATCACTCGCGGTAAGTCTTCAGGTGACTTCCAAACCTTCAGAGACTTGGTCACTCGGCGATCCACAATTCCTCTTGGATGCTCTAGACCTTGACGCCTAACCGTCTGGAAGAAGCACAGTCTTCAAAGGTAACAAGCGTCGGATCCACGCAGGATCAATTTCTTCAGTGATGCTCAATCACTTTGGGTTTGTAGGTGTTCTGCGTTTGGGTTTGGTTTTTCCTCACTTGATGATTTTCGCTCAAAGTCCTCGGAGGATGGGTTGCTCTCAAATGACAAGTGTCAAGTTCACATGGAGCAGCCAACCAGCTAGTGGTTGAAGGGGGCGGCTATTTATAGCCTAGGGAGCAGCCCGACATGATAAGACATAAATGCCCTTCAATGATATGACCGTTAGGTGGACAAGATATTTTAGGACAGCTGGCGCGTGGCACAGCAACCGTCGGAAATTTGGAGTACAAATTCCTCAGGGCTATCATGTTCCTCACTGTGTAGGCAATTCGCACTGGCGAATTCCTAACTCCTCAGTCAGAGCAAAGTCCTCAGTGACCAGAAGAACTGCGTCTCTATCACTAAAGAAATTGACTGAACTGTATGAGATTTCCAATGGCTTCACTCAAAGGGATTGGTAGGTGTAGGATTTGAGTTGAGCATCACATGGAAATTTTCTCTTTAGTATTTCCTCGACCCCCTTTAACAGTACGGTGTTTCCTATGACTCAAGAAGGAGAAAAAATGAAACTACGAAAACACAGTCTTCATGCTTCACGTTCCTCGAACGAATACCATGTCTTCAAGGTCACACCAATTTCTTCACTTTCAAAGTCTTCAGAAAGTCTTCAGAATATCAAAGTCTTCAGTCAAAGAACTTCATTTTTAGGGGTCGACTTTTACTGTAAATATCAAATTCCTCATTGACCTATAGACCTGTGTACACTCATAAACACATCAGATGCTTAACCTATAAGTCTTCAATACACCAAAATCACTAAGGGGCACTAGATGCACTTACATTGAGGGATAGTTATATGATCCAGTTATGTTATTATTGTTGAGAGAACTTGCACTAGTGAAAGTATGAACCCTAGGCCTTGTTTCAACACATTGCAATACCGTTTTCGCTAACTTTTATCATTAGTTACCTTGCTGTTTTTATATTTTCAGATTACAAAAACCAATATCTACCATCCATATTGCACTTGTATCACCATCTCTTCGCCGAACTAGTGCACCTATACAATTTACCATTGCATTGGGTGTGTTGGGGACACAAGACACTCTTTGTTATTTGGTTGCAGGGTTGCTTGAGAGAGACCATCTTCATCCTACGCCTCCTACGGATTGATAATCCTTAGGTCATCCACTTGAGGGAAACTTGCTAATGTCCTATAAACCTCTGCACTTGGAGGCCCAACAACGTCTACAAGAAGAAGGTTGTGTAGTAGACATCAGGTTCCGCCTCGTGGCGGCGGAGTTTCTTCCCGAAAGCTTGCTTATGATTGTGACGCCCCCGATTCAATCGTACACTAATCATGCACGCAAATGTGTACGATCAAGATCAGGGACTCACGGGAAGATATCACAACACAACTCTACAAATAAAATAAGTCATACAAGCATCATAATACAAGCCAGGGGCCTCGAGGGCTCGAATACAAGTGCTCGATCATAGACGAGTCAGCGGAAGCAACAATATCTGAGTGCAGACATAAGTTAAACAAGTTTTGCCATAAGAAGGCTAGCACAAACTGGGATACAGATCGAACGAGGCGCAGGCCTCCTGCCTGGGATCCTCCTAGCTACTCCTGGTCGTCGTCAGCCGGTTGCACGTAGTAGTAGGCACCTCCAGCGTAGAAGGAATCGTCGTCGATGGTGGCGTCTGGATCCTGAGCTCCAACATCTGGTTGCGACAACCAGGTAGAAGGGGTAGGGGGAAAAGAAGGAGAAAGCAACCGTGAGTACTCATCCAAAGTACTCGCAAGCAAGGAGCTACACTACATATGCATGGATATATGTGTAAAGGGCCATATCAGTGGACTGAACTGCAGAATGCCAGAATAAGAGGGGGATAGCTAGTCTTATCGAAGACTACGCTTCTGGTCGCCTCCGTCTTGCAGCATATAGGAGAGAGTAGACTGAAGTCCTCCAAGTAGCATCGCATAGCATAATCCTACCCGGCGATCCCCTCCTCGATGCCCTGTTAGAGAGCGATCACCGGGTTGTATCTGGCACTTGGAAGGGTGTGTTTTATTAAGTATCCGGTTCTAGTTGTCATAAGGTCAAGGTACAACTCCGGGTCGTCCTTTTACCGAGGGACACGGCTATTCGAATAGATAAACTTCCCTGCAGGGGTGCACCACATAGCCCAACACGCTTGATCCCATTTGGCCGGACACACTTTTCTGGGTCATGCCCGGCCTCGGAAGATCAACACGTCGCAGCCCCACCTAGGCACAACAGAGCGGTCAGCACGCCGGTCTAAACCTATGCGCGCAGGGGTCTGGGCCCATCGCCCTGAGCACACCTGCACGTTGCGTACGCGGCCGGAGAGCAGACCTAGCAACCTCCATTTCAAAGGAAGTCACGTTACGCGGTCCAACCCGGCGCGCGCCGCTCAGTCGCTGACGTCACGAAGTGCTTCGGCTGATACCACGACGTCGGGATACCCATAACTACTCCCGCGTAGGTGGTTAGTGCGTATAGACCAAATGGCCAGACTCAGATCAAAATACCCAGATCTCGTTAAGCGTGTTAAGTATCGCGAACGCCGACTAGGGCCAGGCCCACCTCTCTCCTAGGTGGTCTGAACCTGCCCTGTCGCTCCGCCACAAAGTAACAGTCGGGGGCCGTCGGGAACCCAGGCCCACCTCTACCGGGATGGAGCCACCTGCCCCTTCAGCCCCCATCTCCGAACAGTATCACAGATAACGGTGTATAGTATATAGTATATGCCCGCGATCACTTCCCAAAGTGATCACGGCCCAGTAGTATAGCATGGCAGACGGACAAGAGTGTAGGGCCACTGATGGAACACTAGCATCCTATACTAAGCAGTAGGATAACAGGTAAAGGTAACAACAGTAGTAGCAAGGTCAGGCTATGCAGCAGTATAGGATTAACTGAAAGCAGTAACATGCTACACTACTCTAATGCAAGCAGTATAGAGAAGAATAGGCGATATCTGGTGATCAAAGGGGGGGCTTGCCTGGTTGCTCTGGCAAGAGAGAGGGATCGTCAACTCCGTAGTCGAACGGGGCAGCAGCAACGTCGGTCTCGGGGTCTATCGAGAGAAGAGGGGGGAGAAACAATAAATATTTAAGCAAGCAGATGCACAGTGATGCATGACATGACAAATAACGACGTTAGTGGTGCCCTAACGCGGTATACGGTGATACCGGTGAAGGGGGGAAACATCCGGGAAAATATCCCCGGTGTTTCGCGTTTTCGGGCAGAGGAGCCGGAGGGGGAAAGTTGCGAGTTCGATAGGTTAGGGGGGTGTGGCGGACGAACGGGTTACGTATCCGGAAGCGTCTCGTCGTTCTGAGCAACTTTCATGTTGAAAACATTTTAATCCGAGTTACAGATTAAAAGATATGATTTTCTAAAGATTTTATTAATTTCTAGAATTTAATTAATTATTTAAATATAACATTATCCAAAACAGTGCACGCTGACGTCAGCATGACGTCAGCATGACGTCAGCAGTCAACAGGGGCGTTGACTGGTCAATTCTGACGTGTGGGTCCCACCTGTCATTCTGTGATTAAGCTAATCAGAGATTAACTAACTAATCATTGTTTAATTAAACTAACAAGTTAATTAGGTTAATCTAATTATAATTAATTAACATAATTAATTCCTTAATTAATTAATTAATTTAATTATTATTAATTAATTAATTAATTTAATTATTATTATTTTTATATATTTATATTTTTTTAATTCCTTTTTTTTAAACCCTTTTATTTTCGTTATTAGGGGTTGGGCCCCACGTGTAAGTGGCAATGGGGTGGGGTTAGCTTAATGCTACCCACCCCGGTTAGTGGCCGGAGCACACCGGCGCGGGCCGGCCTCACCAGGGAGGCCGCCAGGTGCACGGCACATCGAGGGCGCGGCAGGATGCCGGAGTTGGCCGCCGGCGCGGCGGTGGCCCGCGGGGCCAGAGGCGGAGGCGGGGCACGGGACGAGCAGAGGCGGCGCGGTAGCAACGCAGGCGCGGTCCGACGCGGTTGGCGAGGAAGACCGCAGCCGGGGCGAGGCGGGCGCGCGCGCGCGCGTGGTCGAGCGGCGGGAGTGGCATGGCCTGTAGCGGAGCGGCGCAGGGATGCGGGGTTCACGGCCAGGCCCTGCCCGGAGAGCCAGGTGCGGGGCGGCACGCGCGCGGCGGCCGTGGGGCTGCAGCGACGACCGTGGCGGCGGTGTGCGTGCGTGGAGGAGGTCGGAGGCGCGAGGCGGGCGACAGCGAGCAAGCAGCGCGGAGCCAGCGGACGAGCGCGGGGAAAGAGGAGGGGAGGCCTCACAGGGAGGGTGCAGGGACCGTGGCAGGGGGTTGAGGTGGATGACGGGGACGACGAGGTCGACGCGGAAGCAGGCCGGCGGGGGGGGAAGCTCCGGGCGTCGACACGGTCCTGGCAGCGACGGTGACGACGCGACGCAGGGGAGGAAGCCCGGCGAGGAGGCGTGGACGAGGCAGAGGACGAGGACGAGCGGCGGGGTAGCGGGAGGCACCGGGCGGCGTCGTCACGGCGAAGGGGGCGGCGGTCGTCACGGGCGAGGGGGGGATGGGGGCTGATCCCTCTAGATCGGATCGGGAGGGGGGAAATGGGGCGACAGGGGGGTTAGGGTTTCCGGGTGAGGGGGGTTATGGTGTGTGGTGGGGCGCGGCTGGGCCGGCCAGGTGGGTGGCCCAATGGCCTGCTGGGCCGGAGCCCAGTGGGGGGGTGTTCCCCCTTTTTTTTCTGTTTTGTATTTTCTCTTATTTATTTTCTTTTCCATTTTATTTTAGTTACACATTAATTTTAGTTTAGTAAAAATATGACAATAGCCCCTAAATTAATGTTCCAGAATAACCCACTGCCATGAAAAGGTTTTACCCCGAATTAAAATAGTTTAGCAATTTATAATATACCAAAGGCATTTATATAATTGATTTTGCTACTGTTTAAATCATTTTAGAGTATTTGAATATTTTATAAAAGTGTAGTTCCTCCGCCATAATTACCTATCCATTATTTGGCTCACTCTGAACATTTTAGTTTTAATATTGAAAACTTTTATTCCTTGACTTGATTTTGAATTCGAAATTGAATCAGTTTCGAACCAACGTGAGTTTAGCAACAAAAATCGAAGTGACGTGGCATCATTACCAGAGGGTTACTGTAGCTTGATTACCCGGGCGTCACAATTCTCCTCCACTACAAGAAATCTCGTCCCGAGATTTAGGAGGGTAGTAAGGGGGAAAGGTGTTGGTAGCGAAAAACCTAACGAGTCTTCTCGGTCTTGGCTGCCCTTTCGAAGAGGTTGATCCCTTTCGTCGATGTCTTCATTTGTCTGCTTCAAGTCGCCATGATCAATTCGTCATCCTTTCTTTGGGATCTTCACCGTACTTACGAATAGGTAACGAGGCAGGTCGGCAACGACAGAATGTTATTAGGGTAATGATCTGGGATTAATCTATGAAGGAGCATATGAGTACCTCTCGAGTTGAACAATTAAAACACATCGAGAGTAAAGTTGGAAGGTACAATAAGAAGTTTCAGGCAGCCAGGCAATCGTTTAATGCCTAGACAGAAGGTGAAAGTGGTTTCAAAGCCACGGAACAGTTATTGTGTCCGATGCTAGAATTGATGATCTCATCGGAAGATGGCTCATGAATTACATACGAGTCCACGCGGGAGGAATAACTTTGGAAACAGGGGGTATACATGGGAGTCAGGTTTCGATCCTGTGGAGCTGTGGGTTATGAGCCCACCATGTGGTTGAAAGTAGGAAGGAGGCCGACATCTTGCACGGTCACGATAGTAAGGCGTGTCAGAGGTTAGCCTGTCAGTTATGTCGGCAACAACATCGATACCAAGGGCGAGGGATGAAGAGAACCATTTTCCTGCTCGTTGAAACGAGGCGGACCAATAGGCAAAGTTCTCGTCCATCGGTGGCTACCGGAATGTCATCAACAATAGTAACAGGGTCTTGCTAACAGAATTGTACACCTAGGTGTTTACATAAGCAGAAGAATATTACTGCTTAAATCATATAGATCACAAGAAAGGTTACACCAAACAATGGAAATGAAAACGTGAACATCAGATCAAACAGAACAATGGAAAGGAAAATGTGTTTGACACATACACCAGGGGTATACCTTTCCCACGGACAAGCAGAGCATGATATCCATGACAGGATATAATGTAGAAATCCTTTTAGGTAGGGGAGAGAAATTTCATGACATTATCCATACAACGATGTTTGGATAATTTGATTAAGAAAATTTAGCATTGTGCTTCAAATGTTCTTGCTGATAACGGAGTACCACAGACATGCTTCAGGTAGCAATGATATGGTGTTTCAATCAAGGGCCAGATTTTGGATACACAAATGATCCATCAGGAGTAACTTATAAAATAAGTCCTGCAAATTTCCTCCAGGAGGAATGGTTATTCTTGCAAAAGAAATTATAATGATAGGTCATCCATCCAGGGGGGTGCTAGGCATGACATCATATTACCGGGTCATCAAAGGACCAACATCATAACTCCTGGAAAGTTGTCCCAACCATCATATCTGACCGAGATTCAGATCTGATTGGGGTCATGATACCTCAGACTCAGGATGTCTGAGAAGAAAAGGTGCAACAAAATGACGAGAAGACATTATAAGATTATCGGGAAATGAACTATGGAATCGAGTTCCGAAACAAGAGCTCATCAGTAAACCAAGGAGAGGATGAGAAGGTGGCTGATGGACTCAGCGACAACTCATCGAGATTTCCAAAAAGATGGATTTCCACAATTATGTGAACAAGGAGATAACATTAGTCAGATCAAATGATATAATGATGTATGCTCGAGAAAAACATACACAGCTAAACATTGGTTGAAAGGTGCACCCGAAATATGGGCTGGGTTGCTCGATCAATGTTAGAATGATGATTCAATAAGCAATAGACTTAGAATGAAACTGTAGACTAAATAACTTCAAGGCAATAGGGTCGCTAGAAGTTTAGAATTTACACGTCACAGACCATTTGTCGGTATTCCGGTTAGAAACAACACGGAGACCAAGAAATGAACGGATATGACAAAAGGTATCACCTGCGTCAAGAATTCTTAAGAGGTGGTGAAATTACCACGATATTCTTGACACAAAAGGTGGTAATATTCTAAGGTAAAGAAGAACAAATGCTGGATAGCAAGGAACTCTATGTATAACACAAAACACGAACAAGTTTGTGTTGGAGGGGAGGCAATAAAGTGGTCGATGACAACACAAATCATCGAGGGGCAAGGATGGTAATTCTCATCATGAATTTGATTGATATTCTGGAATAGCTCAGAATGTTGATAATGATCACGACACATTTGTCGAGAGATTACCTGAAGATGTAATCGATCCGCGATCACATCAAGTCAAAAGAATGATGAAGCAAGAGGTTATTGGAACCATGGGTACGACACAAACTCGAAACCAAGCTTGTTGTCTGAGGTGGAATGATAAGATAAGGAGATCATCGTAAGCTTGGCTCAGCGTCGAAAATTGTGTTCCGGGAAGAAGGACTAGGTAGCACAGTTAAGATTTAGCACGTTAATGATATAGCCGATCAGGCTAGGAATGACATGATCGAGTACAAACTCGGCCTTAAAGAAGATTATCAAGAGTTGTTGAACCGTAGGGCAGACTCAGTTCAGTTATCGGTGTCTTTGAGTGTTTAATAACTCAGAGCCCATGAAAACTGTAATCAGTGAGAATGTAGTACTTGATGAAGAACTCATAAGAAACTATGCAGTTCCAAGATAATCTCGAGATACCAGGGGGTAATACTCGACGGTAGATCAAAGTAAAGGTTGGACTGGGGTACTGATCCACAGAATACAAGTACTTAAACTTGCCCAGGAAATGGTATTTAAAGGAGAACTTGGTCGGAACCATGATTGCAAGGGATCAATTCACCGATACCAAAGGGTATTATTTCACGGAAATAGTTACAAGAAACTTCCAGGATAGGATCTACATCATTTTCATGGGCATGAACACAAAGTTCAAGGTCGACTCCCACTTCTTCAATGCCTAACCTTTCATTCACTTCTCGCGTTCGATGAAGCTGCAGTGTTGAAAATTTTATCTGGCGAAGCACCAGAAGAGTATGACTCGTGAAAACTTTCGGGTTCACACGGTTTAGAGAAGGCATATGTTCAAGCCATCGGGGCTTCTTAGAACATGTACCACGAACTTCAGGAGTAATTAACACAAGCTCAAAAGTAGAGTATGGTTGATAAAGCAGAGGATACAATTTACCAAATGCATTATGTACCCGTGGAAAGGCTCACAAGGTTATTGAATATGAAGGACGATGTCAGATGAAATCCAACAATGGATCGGGCAATCCACAACGGAGCTGATGTGAGTATCGGCACACAACCAGAGGAAGTAACAATGCAAGGGCATTGGGTTATAGAATCAACTGACTAATCCAGAGCTCAAATGCAAAGGAATTATTATTTTCAAATCAAGGGATCAGAAGCAATGTTCTGATTAGGGTTGGATAAGTAGAATAGCCTTAGGGGTACAATCGATGGTAATTGGATTTGTTGAGAACCAGCTCATGTTTAAAATGACGTCTGAGCTGGAAAGCTAATTTAAAAGGATCAACTAATGATTGCGTGCATTTGCACTCATGTTGAATCAAAAGGATCAAAATGACGGTGCCTAAGGATACTAACGAATATTGCCAGACATATGGAAAGCATCCATCATGCAAGCAGGCAAGTATTGCAGAGCAATAAGCTACTAAGGGTTTTTGGAGGAACGAATAGTATTTCAATGACCAATGTGAAACACATGAACAACTGGGGATGAGCGGATACTCGATAAGTGCGAGAATTATCCGTAGGGGTATTCACGTGACCAAGAACGGCAAGGCAGTAAGCTCAAAGGATTATCGAAACAACGACGAGTATGTTGGGGTATCTTGTAATAACAAGACCAGTTGGGGATGAATGTAAGAATAACAACTGCAAGTAGTTATCCATAAGGGTTGACGGTGGAAGGGGAATTGCAAACACGATGAACACAAGTTCTGGGGTTAACAGCGGAGGGTATCTTCAGGGTCTTCACGTGCAGTAGACGATCATCGGTAATAAGGGGCTCTCCGGGTGAACGTGATAACGAGATCCTAATGTTAGATTTAGCAAAATTCATTTAACCCGAATAGAAGAGAGTTCAGAGTCCCAGAGTAAAGGTCAAGGAGTAAAAGATCCTAGTACCACCCAATGGCGACGTGTGCCCATGGGCCACACAGCCATGTTAGTAAAAGTTTTGTAAAGTCTAGACTCAACTTCGGCCAAGAAGTTTGGAAAGGGGATTCCTACAGGCAGTCGGCTCTGATACCAACTTGTGACGCCCCCGATTCAATCGTACACTAATCATGCACGCAAATGTGTACGATCAAGATCAGGGACTCACGGGAAGATATCACAACACAACTCTACAAATAAAATAAGTCATACAAGCATCATAATACAAGCCAGGGGCCTCGAGGGCTCGAATACAAGTGCTCGATCATAGACGAGTCAGCGGAAGCAACAATATCTGAGTGCAGACATAAGTTAAACAAGTTTTGCCGTAAGAAGGCTAGCACAAACTGGGATACAGATCGAACGAGGCGCAGGCCTCCTGCCTGGGATCCTCCTAGCTACTCCTGGTCGTCGTCAGCCGGTTGCACGTAGTAGTAGGCACCTCCAGCGTAGAAGGAATCGTCGTCGATGGTGGCGTCTGGATCCTGAGCTCCAACATCTGGTTGCGACAACCAGGTAGAAGGGGTAGGGGGAAAAGAAGGAGAAAGCAACCGTGAGTACTCATCCAAAGTACTCGCAAGCAAGGAGCTACACTACATATGCATGGATATATGTGTAAAGGGCCATATCAGTGGACTGAACTGCAGAATGCCAGAATAAGAGGGGGATAGCTAGTCTTATCGAAGACTACGCTTCTGGTCGCCTCCGTCTTGCAGCATATAGGAGAGAGTAGACTGAAGTCCTCCAAGTAGCATCGCATAGCATAATCCTACCCGGCGATCCCCTCCTCGATGCCCTGTTAGAGAGCGATCACCGGGTTGTATCTGGCACTTGGAAGGGTGTGTTTTATTAAGTATCCGGTTCTAGTTGTCATAAGGTCAAGGTACAACTCCGGGTCGTCCTTTTACCGAGGGACACGGCTATTCGAATAGATAAACTTCCCTGCAGGGGTGCACCACATAGCCCAACACGCTTGATCCCATTTGGCCGGACACACTTTTCTGGGTCATGCCCGGCCTCGGAAGATCAACACGTCGCAGCCCCACCTAGGCACAACAGAGCGGTCAGCACGCCGGTCTAAACCTATGCGCGCAGGGGTCTGGGCCCATCGCCCTGAGCACACCTGCACGTTGCGTACGCGGCCGGAGAGCAGACCTAGCAACCTCCATTTCAAAGGAAGTCACGTTACGCGGTCCAACCCGGCGCGCGCCGCTCAGTCGCTGACGTCACGAAGTGCTTCGGCTGATACCACGACGTCGGGATACCCATAACTACTCCCGCGTAGGTGGTTAGTGCGTATAGACCAAATGGCCAGACTCAGATCAAAATACCCAGATCTCGTTAAGCGTGTTAAGTATCGCGAACGCCGACTAGGGCCAGGCCCACCTCTCTCCTAGGTGGTCTGAACCTGCCCTGTCGCTCCGCCACAAAGTAACAGTCGGGGGCCGTCGGGAACCCAGGCCCACCTCTACCGGGATGGAGCCACCTGCCCCTTCAGCCCCCATCTCCGAACAGTATCACAGATAACGGTGTATAGTATATAGTATATGCCCGCGATCACTTCCCAAAGTGATCACGGCCCAGTAGTATAGCATGGCAGACGGACAAGAGTGTAGGGCCACTGATGGAACACTAGCATCCTATACTAAGCAGTAGGATAACAGGTAAAGGTAACAACAGTAGTAGCAAGGTCAGGCTATGCAGCAGTATAGGATTAACTGAAAGCAGTAACATGCTACACTACTCTAATGCAAGCAGTATAGAGAAGAATAGGCGATATCTGGTGATCAAAGGGGGGGCTTGCCTGGTTGCTCTGGCAAGAGAGAGGGATCGTCAACTCCGTAGTCGAACGGGGCAGCAGCAACGTCGGTCTCGGGGTCTATCGAGAGAAGAGGGGGGAGAAACAATAAATATTTAAGCAAGCAGATGCACAGTGATGCATGACATGACAAATAACGACGTTAGTGGTGCCCTAACGCGGTATACGGTGATACCGGTGAAGGGGGGAAACATCCGGGAAAATATCCCCGGTGTTTCGCGTTTTCGGGCAGAGGAGCCGGAGGGGGAAAGTTGCGAGTTCGATAGGTTAGGGGGGTGTGGCGGACGAACGGGTTACGTATCCGGAAGCGTCTCGTCGTTCTGAGCAACTTTCATGTTGAAAACATTTTAATCCGAGTTACGGATTAAAAGATATGATTTTCTAAAGATTTTATTAATTTCTGGAATTTAATTAATTATTTAAATATAACATTATCCAAAACAGTGCACGCTGACGTCAGCATGACGTCAGCATGATGTCAGCAGTCAACAGGGGCGTTGACTGGTCAATTCTGACGTGTGGGTCCCACCTGTCATTCTGTGATTAAGCTAATCAGAGATTAACTAACTAATCATTGTTTAATTAAACTAACAAGTTAATTAGGTTAATCTAATTATAATTAATTAACTTAATTAATTCCTTAATTAATTAATTAATTTAATTATTATTATTTAATTAATTAATTTAATTATTATTATTTTTATATATTTATATTTTTTAATTCCTTTTTTTTAAAACCCTTTTATTTTCGTTATTAGGGGTTGGGCCCCACGTGTAAGTGGCAATGGGGTGGGGTTAGCTTAATGCTACCCACCCCGGTTAGTGGCCGGAGCACACCGGCGCGGGCCGGCCTCACCAGGGAGGCCGCCAGGTGCACGGCACATCGAGGGCGCGGCAGGATGCCGGAGTTGGCCGCCGGCGCGGCGGTGGCCCGCGGGGCCAGAGGCGGAGGCGGGGCACGGGACGAGCAGAGGCGGCGCGGTAGCAACGCAGGCGCGGTCCGACGCGGTTGGCGAGGAAGACCGCAGCCGGGGCAAGGCGGGCGCGCGCGCGCGCGTGGTCGAGCGGCGGGAGTGGCATGGCCTGTAGCGGAGCGGCGCAGGGATGCGGGGTTCACGGCCAGGCCCTGCCCGGAGAGCCAGGTGCGGGGCGGCACGCGCGCGGCGGCCGTGGGGCTGCAGCGACGACCGTGGCGGCGGTGTGCGTGCGTGGAGGAGGTCGGAGGCGCGAGGCGGGCGACAGCGAGCAAGCAGCGCGGAGCCAGCGGACGAGCGCAGGGAAAGAGGAGGGGAGGCCTCACAGGGAGGGTGCAGGGACCGTGGCAGGGGGTTGAGGTGGATGACGGGGACGACGAGGTCGACGCGGAAGCAGGCCGGCGGGGGGGAAAGCTCCGGGCGTCGACACGGTCCTGGCAGCGACGGTGACGACGCGACGCAGGGGAGGAAGCCCGGCGAGGAGGCGTGGACGAGGCAGAGGACGAGGACGAGCGGCGGGGTAGCGGGAGGCACCGGGCGGCGTCGTCACGGCGAAGGGGGCGGCGGTCGTCACGGGCGAGGGGGGGATGGGGGCTGATCCCTCTAGATCGGATCGGGAGGGGGGAAATGGGGCGACAGGGGGGTTAGGGTTTCCGGGTGAGGGGGGTTATGGTGTGTGGTGGGGCGCGGCTGGGCCGGCCAGGTGGGTGGCCCAATGGCCTGCTGGGCCGGAGCCCAGTGGGGGGGTGTTCCCCCTTTTTTTTCTGTTTTGTATTTTCTCTTATTTATTTTCTTTTCCATTTTATTTTAGTTACACATTAATTTTAGTTTAGTAAAAATATGACAATAGCCCCTAAATTAATGTTCCAGAATAACCCACTGCCATGAAAAGGTTTTACCCCGAATTAAAATAGTTTAGCAATTTATAATATACCAAAGGCATTTATATAATGGATTTTGCTACTGTTTAAATCATTTTAGAGTATTTGAATATTTTATAAACGTGTAGTTCCTCCGCCATAATTACCTATCCATTATTTGGCTCACTCTGAACATTTTAGTTTTAATATTGAAAACTTTTATTCCTTGACTTGATTTTGAATTCGAAATTGAATCAGTTTCGAACCAACGTGAGTTTAGCAACAAAAATCGAAGTGACGTGGCATCATTACCAGAGGGTTACTGTAGCTTGATTACCCGGGCGTCACAATGATTTTTTCCAGGGTAAAAGACTACATATAGCAGAAGATGGGCACCGGAGGCCTTCCAGGGGGCCCACGAGGCAGGGGGCGCGCCCAGGGGGGTAGGGCGCGCCCCCCACCATCGTGGATGGTGGGTGGTCCCCCTCTGGTACTTTCTTCGCTCAGTATTTTTTATTAATTCCAAAACATGCCTCCGTGAAGTTTCAGGACTTTTGGAGTTGTGCAGAATAGGTCTCTAATATTTGCTCCTTTTCTAGCCCAGAATTCCATTTGCCGGCATTCTCCCTCTTCATGTAAACCTTGTAAAATAAGAGAGAAGAGGCATAAGTATTGTGACATAACGTGTAATAACAGCCCATAATGCAATAAATATCGATATAAACGCATGATGCAAAATGGACGTATCAACTCCCCCAAGCTTAGACCTCTCTTGTCCTCAAGAGGAAGCCGATAACGAAAAATATGTCCACATGTTTAGAGATAGAGGTGTCGATAAAATAAAATATGGACATGAGGGCATCATGATCATTCTTATAACAGCAACATATATGGATATTGTCATATGATTTCTTATGCTCAAGTAACAATCTATTCACAATGTGAAGTATGAATCAGAAACTTCATTGAGAACTAACAAACTATGATCTCGGTCATTGAAGCAATTGCAATTTATCATAACATCGGAAAGAGTCAATATAAGAGCTTTTCAGCAAGTCCATACTCAACTATCATTTAGTCTTTCACAATTGCTAACATCACGCAATACTTTATGGGTATAGAGTTTTAATCGTACACAGAGAAAGATAGGGGCTTATAGTGTTGCCTCCCAACCTTTTACCTCAAGCGTAATGTCAACAATAATAATTCATGCCAATTTACATCCAATTGGATATATATATCAGGATCTTTCCAACACAAGGTGCTTGCCAAAGGATAAAATGTAAGAAGGAAAGGTGAAGATCACCATGACTCTTGTGTAAAGTATAAGAAAAGAATAAAAGATAGGCCCTTCGCAGAGGGAAGTAGAAGTTTTCATGTGCTTTTAGGGTTGGATGCACAAAATCCTAATGCAAAAGAACATCACTTTATATTGCCACTTGTGATATGGACCTTTATTATGCAGTCCGTCGCTTTTATTGCTTAAATATCACAAGATCGTATAAAGCTGATTTTCTCCACACTAATAAATCACACATATTTAGAGAGCATTTTTTATTGCATGCAACAATGACAACTTACTTGAAGGATCTTACTCAATCCATAGGTAGATATGGTGGACTCTCACGGCAAAACTGAGTTTAAGGGTATTCGGAAGCACAAGTGGAATCTCTACTTGATGCAAAGAATTTGGCTAGCATGAGGGGGAAAGGCAAGCTCAACATGTTGGATGATCCATGACAATATACTTTATTTCGGATATAAGAAAACATAACCCATTACGTTGTCTTCCTTGTCCAACATCACCTCTTTAGAATGTCATATTTTTATGAGTGCTCAAAATCATAAAATATGTCCAAGATAGTATATTTATATGTGAAAACCTCTCTTTCTTTATTACTTCCTATTAATTGCAACGTTGACCAAAACTATGTTTGTCAACTCTCAACAACTTTTATTCATCATACTCGTTATATGTGAAGTCATTACTCTCCATAAGATCAATATGATCTCTTTACTTCTTTTTATTCTTTCTCTTTTCTTTTTAATTCCCTCACGATCATAGCAAGATAATCAAGCCCTTGACTCAACACTAATCTTTATTATATAGCTCACGGACTCAATTACATAGAAGGATCATAAAGACAAACTCAAAACTAAATCATACTAAAACTTTATTCTACTAGATCAAGATATTACCAAAAGGATCGAACTAAGAAAATGGTAAAGACATGAGTGTGATGGTGATACGATACCGGGGCACCTCCCCCAAGCTTGGCAGTTTCCAAGGGGAGTGCCCATACCCGATACTCAGTTCTCCTTTGCTGATGAAGAAGATGGTGGTGATGATGGATAGTCGCACATCGAGCGCAGGAGTCTTGAAGACCCACAAGTATAGGCGATGTATGGTAGTCCTTTCGATAATTAAGAGTGTCGAACCCAACGAGGAGCAGAAGGAAATAATAAGAGGTTTTCAGTAAGGTATTCTCTGCAAGCACTGAAATTATCGGTAACAGATAATTTTGTGATAAGGTAATTTGTAACGGGTAACAAGTAATGAAAGTAAATAAGGTGAAGCAAGACGGCCCAATCCTTTTTGTAGCAAAGGACAAGCCTTGACAAACTCTTATATGAAGGAAAACGCTCCCGAGGACACATGGGAATTGTCGTCAAGCTAGTTTTCATCACGCTCATATGATTCGCCTTCGTTACTTTGATAATTTGGTATGTGGGTGGACCGGTGCTTGGGTACTGCCCTTTCTTGGACAAGCATCCTACTTATGATTAACCCCTATTGCAAGCATTCGCAACTACAAAAGAAGTATTAAGGTAAACCTAACCATAGCATGAAACATATGAATCCAAATCAGCCCCTTACGAAGCAACACATAAACTAGGGTTTAAGCTTCTGTCACTCTAGCAACCCATAATCTACTTATTACTTACCAATGTCTTCCTCTAGGCCCAAATAATGGTGAAGTGTCATGTAGTCGACGTTCACATAACACCACTAGAGGAGAGACAACATACATCTCATCAAAATATCAAACGAATACCGACTAGTTCCGGGTTCGAGTCCCGGGAAACCCATATAGAAAAGACCCATCAAACTTTTTAACTTTGACTCACTTCATTTACAAATACAAAATTATTGGTTTGGTTAATTTACATGACTACTTATAGCAAGACATCTCCAATGTCCTCAGGAACAAATGTAACTACTTACAAATCATATTCTTTTACATAATCAGAGGGGTATTAATATGCATAAAGGATCTGAACATATGATCTTCCACAAAATAAACCAACTAGCATCAACTACAAGGAGTAATCAACACTACTAGCAACCCACAGGTACCAATCTGAGGTTTTGGGACAAAGATTGGATACAAGAGATGAACTAGGGTTTTAGAGGAGATGGTGTTGGTGAAGATGTTGATGGAGATTGACCCCCTCCCGATGAGAGGATCGTTGGTGATGACGATGGCGATGATTTCCCCTTCTCGGAGGAAGTTTCCCCGGCAGAACAGCTCCGCCGGAGCCCTAGATTAGTTCCACCAAGGTTCCGCCTCGTGGCGGCGGAGTTTCTTCCCGAAAGCTTGCTTATGATTTTTTTTTCCAGGGTAAAAGACTTCATATAGCAGAAGATGGGCACCGGAGGCCTTCCAGGGGGCCCACGAGGCAGGGGGCGCACCCAGGGGGGTAGGGCATGCCCCCCACCCTCGTGGATGGTGGGTGGCCCCCCTCTGGTAGTTATTTTGCTTAGTATTTTTATTAGTTCCAAAACGTGCCTCCGTGAAGTTTCAGGACTTTTGGAGTTGTGCAGAATAGGTCTCTAATATTTGCTCCTTTTCCAGCCCAGAATTCCAGATGCCGGCATTCTCCCTCTTCAGGTAAACCTAGTAAAATAAGAGAGAATAGGCATAAGTATTGTGACATAACGTGTAATAACAGCCCATAATGCAATAAATATTGATATAAAGCATGATGCAAAATGGACGTATCAACTCCCCTAAGCTTAGACCTTGCTTGTCCTCAAGCGGAAGCCGACAATGAAAAATATGTCCACATGTTTAGAGATAGAGGTGTTGATAAAATAAAATATGGACATGAGGGCATCATGATCATTCTTATAATAGCAACATATATGGATATTGTCATATGATTTCTTATGCTAAAGTAACAATCTATTCACAATGTGAAGTATGAATCAGAAACTTCATTGAGAATTAAGAAACTATGATCTCGGTCATTGAAGCAATTGCAATTTATCATAACATCGGAAAGAGGCAAGATAAGAGCTTTTCAGCAAGTCCACATACTCAACTATCATTTAGGCTTTCACAATTGCTAACACTCACGCAATACTTTATGGGTATAGAGTTTTAATCGGACACAGAGAAAGATAGGGGCTTATAGTGTTGCCTCCCAACCTTTTACCTCAAGGGTAATGTCAGCAATAATAATTAATGCTAACTTACATCCAATTGGACATATATATCAGGATCTTTCCAACACAAGGTGCTTGCCAAAGGATAAAATGTAAGAAGGAAAGGTGAAGATCACCATGACTCTTGGGTAAAGTATAAGACAAGAATAAAAGATAGGCCCTTCGTAGAGGGAAGCAGAGGTTGTCATGTTCTTTTAGGGTTGGATGCACGAAATCTTAATGCAAAAGAACGTCACTTTATATTGTCACTTGTGATATGGACCTTTATTATGCAGTCTGTTGCTTTTATTGCTTCCATATCACAAGATCGTATAAAGCTTATTTTCTCCACACTAATAAATCACACATATTTAGAGAGCAATTTTTATTACATGCAACAATGACAACTTACTTGAAGGATCTTACTCAATCCATAGGTAGATATGGTGGACTCTCATGGCAAAACTGAGTTTAAGGGTATTCGGAAGCACAAGTAGTATCTCTACTTGATGCAAAGAATTTGGCTAGCTTGAGGGGGAAAGGCAAGGTTAACATGTTGGATGATCCATGACAATATACTTTATTTCGGATATAGGAAAACATAACCCATTACATTGTCTTCCTTGTCCAACATCAACTCCTTAGCATGTCATATTTTAATGAGTGCTCACAATCATAAAAGATGTCCAAGATAGTATATTTATATGTGAAAACCTCTCTTTCTTTATTACTTCTTATTAATTGCAAGGATGACCAAAACTATGTTTGTCAACTCTCAACAACTTTTATTCATCATACTCGTTATATGTGAAGTCATTACCCTCCATAAGATCAATATGATCTCTTTACTTCTTTTTATTCTTTCTCTTTTCTTTTTAATTCCCTCATGATCATAGCAAGATAATCAAGCCCTTGATTCAACACTAATCTTTATTATATTTAGCTCATGGACTCAATTACATAGAAGGATCATAAAGCAAAACTCAAAACTAAATCATACTAAAACTTTATTATACTAGATCAAGATATTACCAAAAGGATCGAACTAAGAAAAACGGTAAACATAGGAGTGTGATGGTGATACGATACCGGGGCACCTCCCCCAAGCTTGGCAGTTTCCAAGGGGAGTGCCCATACCCGATACTCAGTTCTCATCTGCTGATGAAGAAGATGGTGGTGACGATGGATAGTCGCACATCGAGCGCAGGAGATCCTCCAATTTGCGGATAATGTCCTTGGGTGTGGTTATATGCTCCTTCAACAAAATATTTTTCACGTGTGAGATACTTATTTTGTATTCGAGCTAAGTCAATCATCTTGAAAGCTTAAATCTCTATTGGGGTAAGAAGATTGTGATGAGGTGGGAGGATGTCTTCGTCTTCTGCTGCCGGAGCTTGGTCCTCCATGGACTTCTTGATCCCATCATCCTTGTTGATCTCCCTGGTTTCTTCTCTCTTCAGCTCTATCTTCATTAGCCAAGCAACGTTGCCCTCGTTGTTGGAGGAGGGGGACGACATGACGCCTGACCTTGACAACTCTGGCAGAAAATAGCTCAAAAAAAACAGAGGATATTTGCATGGTACGATGGTCAAAACCTTCGGGAGATTATATAATGAATTTTTACCGACCAAAAGAAGTATCGTGCAAGAAAATGGAGTCCGGAGGGCACACGAGGTGCCCACGAGGCAGGGGCGCGCCCTCCACCCTCATGGACTCCTCGTGTCCTCTTCGGACTACTCCTTATTTTCCTATTTTCTTAAATATTCCAAAACGGAGAAAAATTGCCATTAGAACTGTTTTGGAGTCGGTTTACTTACCGTACCACATACCTATTCCTTTTTGAAGTCTGAAATGTTCTAGAAAGTGTCCCTTATGTATTCCTCCGGGGTTACGGTTTCAATAACATTAGTTTCAACATTTATAGGATTACCTGAGATATAATGTTTGATTCTTTGACCCTTCACCACCTTCGGATTTGTGCCTTCGAAGTTGTTGATATTTGTGGCACCGGAACGATAGACCTCCTTGATAACATAAGGACCTTCCCATTTAGAGAGAAGTTTTCCTGCAAAAAATCTTAAACGAGAGCTGACTAGCAACACATGATCACCTACATTAAACTCACACTTTTGTATCCTTTTGTCATGCCATCTTTTAACCTTTTCTTTAAATAGTTTGGCATTCTCATAGGCCTGGGTTCTCCATTCATCAAGTGAGCTAATGTCAAATAGCCTCTTCTCACCGTCAAGTTTGAAATCATAATTGAGCTCTTTAATGGCCCAATATGCTTTATGTTCAAGTTCGAGAGGTAAGTGACATGCTTTTCCATAAACCATTTTATACGGAGACATACCCATAGGATTTTTGTATGCAGTTCTATAGGCCCATAATGCATTGTCAAGTTTCTTGGACCAATTATTTCTAGATCTATTAACAGTCTTTTGCAAAATTAATTTGAGCTCTCTATTACTTAATTCTACTTGACCACTAGACTGCGGGTGATACGGAGATGCAATTCTATGATTAACGTCATACTTAGCAAGCATTTTATGGAAAGCACCATGAATAAAATGTGAACCACCATCAGTCATTAAATATCTAGGGACTCCAAACCGCGGAAAAATAACTTCTTTAAGCATCTTAATAGAGGTGTTATGATCAGCACTACTAGTTGGAATAGCTTCTACCCACTTAGTAACGTAATCAACAGCAACAAAAATATGTGTATACCCATTAGAGGAAGGAAACGGTCCCATATAATCGAAGCCCAAAACATCAAATGGTTCAATAACAAGTGAATAATTCATAGGCATTTCTTGATGTCTACTAATATTACCGATTCTTTGACATTCATCACAAGACAAGACAAACTTACGGACATCTTTGAAGAGAGTAGGTCAATAAAAACCGGATTGCAATACCTTATGCGCAGTTCTATCTCCAGCGTGGTGTCTTCCATAAGCCACGGAGTGACACTTGCGTAGGATCTATTCTTGTTCATGCTCAGGTATTCAACGTCTAATAACACCATCTACTCCTTCTTTATAAAGGTGTGGGTCATCCCAGAAGTAATGTCTTAAATCATAGAAAAACTTTTTCTTTTGCTGTGAAACTAGGTGGTATAAATTTAGCAACAATGTAATTAGCATAATCAGCATACCATGGAGCAGTACGAGAAGCATTTTTGACAGCTAATTGTTCATCAGGAAAGCTATCATCAATAGGTAGTGGGTCATCAAAAACATTCTCTAACCTAGACAAGTTGTCTGCAACGGGGTTCTCAGCTCCTTTTCTATCAATAATATGCAAATCAATTTCTTGTAGCAAGAGAACCCATCTAATAAGTCTAGGTTTAGCATCTTTCTTTCCATAAGGTATTTAATAGCAGCATGATCAGTGTGAACAGTTACTTTAGAATCAACAATATAAGGTCTGAACTTATCACAAGCAAATACAACTGCTAAAAATTCCTTTTCAGTAGTAGCATGATTTCTGTGGGCATTGTCTAGAGTTTTACTATAATATTGGATAACATTTAATTTCTTATCAACTCTTTGTCCTAGAACAGCACCTACAGCATAATCACTAGCATCACACATAATTCCAAAGGGTAAATTCCAATCAGGTGGCTGAACAATAGGTGCAGAAATCAAAGCTTTCTTAAGTATTTCAAATGCTTCTACACAATCATCATCAAATACAAAAGGAATATCTTTTTTTAAGAGATTAGTCATAGGCCAGGGGATTTTAGAGAAGTCCGTAATGAACCTCCTATAAAAACCGGCATGACCAAGGAAACTTCTTATACCTTTAATGTCCTTGGGACATGGCATCTTTTCAATAGCGTCAACTTTAGCTTTATCAACTTCAATACCTCTTTCAGAAATTTTATGCCCCAAGACAATACCTTCATTAACCATAAAGTGGCACTTCTCCCTATTTAAGACAAGGTTAGTTTCTTCACATCTCTGCAAAACCCGATCAAGGTTGCTCAAGCAATCATCAAAAGAAGTTCCATATACGGAGAAATCATCCATGAAAACCTCAACAATCTTTTCACAAAATTCAGAGAATATAGCCATCATGCATCTTTGAAAGGTAGCAGGTGTGTTACATAAACCAAAAGGCATACGTCTATAAGCAAAGGTACCGAAAGGGCAAGTAAAAGTGGTCTTTTCTTGATCCTCTTTTGACACAGGTATTTGAGAGAAACCGGAATAACCATCTAGAAAGAAAAAATGTGTCTGTTTGGATAATCTTTATAGCATTTGATCAATACAAGGTAAATGGTAATGATCCATTTTAGTAGCTTTATTTAATTCGCGGAAATCAATTACCATTCTATAACCTGTAATAATTCTTTGTGGGATCAATTCATCTTTATCATTAGGAACAACAGTAATACCTCCCTTCTTAGGGACACAATGGACAGGACTTACTCACTGACTATCAGCAACGGGATAAATTATACCTGCCTCCAGAAGCTTTAGTATTTCTTTTCTTACCACTTCTTCCATCTTAGGATTTAACCTTCGTTGGTGATCAACAACTGGTTTAGCGTGTTTCTCCAATTTATTTTGTGCTGGCATAAGGTCGGACTAATGCCCTTTAGATCATCAAGAGTTTATCCAATAGCAACACGGTGCTTCTTCAGAGTTTTCAATAATCTCTTTTCTTCATGCTCTGAAAGGTTAGCACTAATAATAATAGGATATACGTTTTTCTCATCAAGATAAGCATATTTAAGAGTATCAGGTAATGGTTTAAGCTCAAACACGGGATCACCCTTGGGTGAAGGAGGATCCCCTAGGATTTCAACAGGCAAGTTGTGTTTCAAAATAGGTCCCTGTTTAAAGAATATTTAATCTATTTCCCTTCTTTCATTCATAAACATATCATTTTCATGGTCGAGCAAATATTGTTCTAAAGGATCATTAGGAGGCATGGCAATAGAAGCAAGACCAATAATTTAATCTTTACTAGGCAATTCCTAGTCACGGGGTTGTCTACGAAATTTAGCAAAATTAAACTCATGAGACATATCCCCCAAACCAATAGTAACAACATCCTTTTCGCAGTCTATCCTAGCATTAACAGTATTCAAGAAGGGTCTACCAAATATGATGGGACAAAAACTATCTTGTGGGGAACCAAGAACAAGAAAATCAGCAGGATATTTAACTTTCCCACACAAGACTTCAACATCTCTAACAATCCCAACTGGTGAAATAGTGTCTCTATTGGCAAGCTTAATTGTGACATCAATTTCCTCTATCTCAACAGGTGCAATATCATGCATAATTTCTTTGTATAAGGAATGAGGTATTGCACTTGCACTAGCATCCATATCACATAATCCATGATAACAATGATCTCCTATTTTAACAGAAATAACAGGCATGCTTACAACAGGTCTGTGTTTATTTTTAGTTTCAGGTCTAGCAATTCTAGCAGCTTCATTACAGAAGTAAATAACATGCCCATCAATATTATCAGCCAAGAGATCTTTAACCATAGCAATACTAGGTTCAACTTTAATTTGCTCAAGGGTTTGGGTGTCCTAATATTACTTTTGTTGACCACAATTGAAGCTTTAGCATGATCCTTTATTCTAACAGGGAAAGGTGGTTTCTCAATATAAGTAGTAGGAACGACGGGATCATTATAAGTGATAGTATTTTCTTCAACTTTAATAGGTGCAAATACTTTTACTTCAATGGGAGGATTATATTTAAACCACTTCTCCTTAGGGAGATCAACATGAGTAGCAAAGAATTCACAGAAAGAAGCTACTATCTCAGAGTCAAGTCCATATTTAGCGCTAAATTCACAAAAAACATCGGTATCCATAAAAGATTTAACACAATCAAACTTAGGTGTTATACCTGACTCCTTACCTTTGTCGAGGTCCCAATCTTCAGAGTTGCATTTAATTCTTTCCAATAAATTCCATTTGAATTCAATAGTCTTTTCATAAAAGAACCAGTACAAGAAGTATCGAGCATGGAGCGATTACTGAGAGAAAGCCGAGCATAAAAAATTTGAATAATAATTTCTCTTGAGAGCTCATGATTGGGGCATGAATATAACATTGACTTAAGCCTCCCCCAAACTTGAGCGATGCTTTCTCCTTCGCGAGGCCAAAAATTTTATATATAATTATGATCACGATGAACAAGATGCATAGGATAAAACTTCTGATGAAATTCCAATTTCAATCGGTTGTAGTTCTATGATCCCATATCATCACATAGCCTAAACCATGTCAATGCCTTTCCCTTCAAAGATAAAGGGAGTACCTTCTTTTTGATTACATCCTCGGGCATACCTGCAAGCTTAAATAATCCACAAACTTCATCCACATAGATTAGGTGCAAATCGGGATGTAATGTTCCATCTCCTATAAAAGGATTAGCTAGCAGTTTCTCTATCATACGCGAAGGAATTTCAAAGTAAACATTTTCAGTAGGTTTAGTAGGTTGAGGAGCAACTCTTTGCTCTACTGGTCAGGGTGAAGATACCTCGAACAAGCCCCTCAAAGCATTATGTTCCATAGTAACAAGTGACAGTAAATTTTAGCACACTATATAAATTTTTCCTTACGAAATTCCACCTACCAAAGGCGCTTCACTCCCCGGCAACGGCGCCAGAAAAGAGTCTTGATGACCCACAAGTATAGGGGATCTATAGTAGTCCTTTCGATAAGTAAGAGTGTCTAACCCAACGAGCAGCAGAAGGAAATGATAAGCGGTTTTCAGTAAGGTATTCTCTGCAAGCACTCAAATTATCGGTAACAGATAATTTTGTGATAAGGTAATTTGTAACAGGTAACAAGTAATGAAAGTAAATAAGGTGTAGAAAGATGGCCCAATCCTTTTTGTAGCAAAGGACAAGCCTGGACAAACTCTTATATGAAGGAAAAACGCTCCCGAGGACACACGGGAATTATCGTCAAGCTAGTTTTCATCACGCTCATAAGATTCGCGTTCGTTACTTTGATAATTTGGTATGTGGGTGGACCGGTGCTTGGGTACTGCCCTTTCTTGGACAAGCATCCCACTTATGATTAACCCCTATTGCAAGCATCCGCAACTACAAAAGAAGTATTAAGGTAAACCTAACCATAGCATGAAACATATGGATCCAAATCAGCCCCTTATGAAGCAACGCATAAACTACGGTTTAAGCTTCTGTCACTCTAGAAACCCATCATCTACTTATTACTTCCCAATGCCTTCCTCTAGGCCCAAATAATGGTGAAGTGTCATGTAGTCAACGTTCACATAACACCACTAGAGGAGAGACAACATACATCTCATCAAAATATCGAACGAATACCAGGTTCACATGACTACTTATAGCATGACTTTTCCCATGTCCTCAGGAACAAATGTAACTACTCACAAATCATATTCATGTTCATAATCAGAGGGGTATTAATATGCATAAAGGATCTGAACATATGATCTTCCACAAAATAAACCAACTAGCATCAACTACAAGGAGTAATCAACACTACTAGCAAACCACAGGTACCAATCTGAGGTTTTGGGACAAAGATTGGATACAAGAGATGAACTAGGGTTTTAGAGGAGATGGTGCTGGTGAAGATGTCGATGGAGATTGACCCCCTCCCGATGAGAGGATCGTTGGTGATGACGATGGCGATAATTTTCCCCTCCTGGAGGGAAGTTTCCCCGGCAGAACAGCTCCGTCGGAGCCTTAGATTGGTTCCGCCAAGGTTCCGCCTCGTGGCGGTGGAGTTTCTTCCCGAAAGCTTGCTTATGATTTTTTTTCCAGGGTAAAAGACTACATATAGCAGAAGATGGGCACCGAAGGCCTTCTAGGGGGCCCACGAGGCAGGGGGGCCCGCCCCCCACCCTCGTGGATCATGGGTGGCCGCCTTCTGGTACTTTCTTCGCTCAGTATTTTTTATTAATTCCAAAACGTGCCTCCGTGAAGTTTCAGGACTTTTGGAGTTGTGCAGAATAGGTCTCTAATATTTGCTCCTTTTCCAGCCCAGAATTCTAGCTGCCGGAATTCTCGCTCTTCATGTAAACCTTGTAAAATAAGAGAGAATAGGAATAAGTATTGTGACATAACGTGTAATAACAGCCCATAATGCAATAAATATCGATATAAAAGCATGATGCAAAGTGGACGTATTAGTAGCCACCTGACCCCGTACGATGGTGAAACTTCTTCTTTGCAGCATTGTTCTTGTTTGTCTCTCACATCTTCTTACTCCTGTCTGATGTCTTGTAGGCCACAAATGCGGGCCAGTGATCTCTTATCTTCTCAAACCGGTCGGTGAAATCTGGAGTCTTCCCTTTGTCGACATACGTTGATTTCAACTCATTCTTCCACCATCTTCTTAAGAGCACACGCCTTGACCAATGGCTCTATAACTGGATTATCCGGATCCTCCTCTGGTGGTAGGGTGAAATTTTCGTTCAGCGAGGTCCAAAGATCATCTTTCTCTCTATCTGTGACATAAGAAACTTGAGGGTCTTTGTTCTTAGGCTGATTCCATAGCTGGATGCTGATCGAGATGTTGTCCCTAACAATAGCCCCGCAATGAGCAGAAAATGCATCCTTGGTCCGCCTGGGTTCAATCGGTTGGCCATCGTCCGTGATTGATGTGATCATGAACCTTTCATCCTGGCACAACCTTTTCTTCGGGCCTCGTCTCGTTACCAAAGTTTGGCTCGATCTGGAGGGCTATAAAAGAAGGAAGAAGAGTTAATATATGTACATACCAAAACAATTAATGCATCAATTAGCTAGTCAGCATAGGCTTAATTAATATATATACCTCGCCGTACTTTGCAACAGCTCCCTCCTCCGTTCAGTCATCGGAGTCGTCATCACGGTCTCCTTTTTCCATCGTCATTTGGTCACTGGAGACATCATGATCATGTCCTTCCTCCTCCATTTTTTGATCACCGGAGCCTTCACTCTCTCCTTCCATACCATCGGTGTCATTGAGATACGACAAGATATCACCTCCGCCAAGGATTATGTCCCCCAACAACTGTTCTGTTTCCTAGTCTCTTTGCTCCATAGTTTCTGCAAATATTACAACAAGGCAATCAATATACAAACATGAGAGATGGATATATCAGGGGCAAACATAGACCTAGCTAGCTAATCACAACAAGGAATATTAGTCAGTGGCCTCGACGCTTCTACGGTTTGGGGTGGCCTCGACAACGCTTCTAGGGTTTGGGGTGGCCTCGACGACAAAGCTCTTTTAACTTGGTAAATTTGGGTGGCCTCGGGAACGCTTCTAGGGTTTGGGGTGGCCTCGACGCTTCTAGGGTTTGGGGTGGCGTCGGCAACGCTTCTAGGGTTTGGGCCGGACCGACTCTCTCATGAATGTCCGACGTCCGGACCGACAAGGGATTTAACAAAATGGCGCCATTCTGGATGTGCAGAAAATGGTCCCTATTTTTCCTGATCTCATCTACCCTTCTGTATGTCACGTTGTCTAGTGTCAAAGGATTCAAGAAAACATGGCTTCATCATTAGCCGGAAGTAACAGGCGCATGATGGTATGAAGCTCTCCAAAGTTATTTTGGAACAGAGTCCTGGTAGGATAATTCGATTTTTGGTACGAAGTTCATCAATAGCCTTTCAAATATCGCTACTTGGAAGGCCTTTGCTGAACTTCGTACCAAAAAGCGAAGTATCCTATCAGGACTCCTTTCCAGAATAACTTTGGAGAGCTTCATACCATCATGCGCCTGTTACTTCCGGCTAATTATGAAACCATGGATTTCTTCAATACTTTGACACAAGAGAACATGCACATATAGAAGCGTAGGTGAGATCAGGAAAAATATGGATCAACTTAATTATGCACATCCATAATGGGGGAATTCTTGATAAATCTCTTATAAATCTCGAGAGGGTTTGTCGGGTAGGGGCGGGAGGGGGTAGGAGATCGACAATGTTTTTTTTCCTAGGGTTTGGGTGTCTTCGAGAGTTGGTCGAGCGAGAGGGGGTTGATCGACGTCCCCCTCTCGACCCCTCGGTGATCCTTGACCCTCGACCCCTTGACGACCCTTGACCCTCGACCCCTCGGCGACCCTCGACCCTCTACCCTAGTGCCCGACCCTCAACCGCTCGCCGTCTCCTCTTTTTTTCCTCTTCTTATATCTTTTCTCCTCTTCTTCCTCTCCTTCTTATTCTCCTTCTTCCTCTTCTTATTCTTATTTTCCTTTTTCCTCTCCTTCTTTTTCTTCTTCTTCCTTCTTCCTTCTTCCTCTTTTCTTCTTTTTCCTTATTTTCCTTTTTCCTCTCCACTAACCTAAAATGCACTACGAGTACAACTAACCCAAAATGCACAAGATCAACTATCATCTATCATATGAACAAAAAAAGCATACATATATGAAAAAAATCATCATATGAACAAAAAAACCATACATCATCTATCATCAACATCATCATATCTATCATCAACATCATCTAACAAAATCATATGAAAAAAATGTATATGAACAAAGTATTGAAGCAAGCTAGCTAGCTAGGGGAGGAGGATCGTACAAGGAGGAAGGGGGTCGGCCGGACCGTAGCGCGGGGTGGGGTGGACCGGGGCGGTGACGGCGCAGGGGCGGTGACGGCGTGGGGCAGGGGCGGCGCGACGACGAGGGCTCGGGGCAGGGGCGGCGCGGCAACAACGTCAGGGGCAGGGGCGCGCGCGGCGACGAGGGCTCGGGGCAGGGGCGCGGCGACGGCGTCGGAGGCAGGGGTGATGATGGCGATGGCGGGGTAGAGGGGCAGCCTGGCGGCGTCTCCGGAGGGATCGAAGACGAAATGAATGAAAATTTTCACAAGTGCTGCTTATATAGACGAAGCATTGGTCCCGGTTCATGGAAACCGGGACCAATGCCCCCCCTTTAGTCCCGGTTGGTGCCACCAACCGGGACCAAAGGTTAGTTTTCAGCAACCCAAAGGGCGGGAAACAGGGACCTTTGGTCCCAGTTGGTGGCACCAACCGGGACTAAAGGGGGCATTGGTCCAGGTTGGTGCCACGAACCGGTACCAATGCACCCCTTTCGTCCCGGTTGGTGCTACCAACCGGGACCAAAGGCCTTGTGCTGGCGCGGTGCGGTGGGAAGTTTAGTCCCACCTCGCTAGTTGAGAGAGCTCGAGAGTGGTTTATAAGTGCTGATGCGCCCACCCTCTCGAGCTCCTCTCAACTGCAGGCTTTCGAGCCTATTCTTTCACTCCTTGCATGTGGGCCTACTAGACCTGCTACGGGCCTGAATCCTGGCCCATGGTTGGGTTTCTAGTCGTATTCAGACCGTGGTGGCCCAGTAGGTGGCATTTTTTTCTAGTTTTTTTGTTTTCTTTTTTTCTTTATTTATTTTATTTTGTTTCTACTTACAGCAAAATACTTACTATTTTTCAATGACTCTTTTTGCTTTTAGGTAATAAAAATTATAAACTTTCTGTTAGTGCCATTAGTTTTCCAATTTGAATAGTTTAAATTTGAATTTTTTGAAATTTGTGTGAATCACTAGTTTGTGAATAACTTCACTATAAAAATAGATTTTTGAGCAATTCTTTTTTCCTGCTATTTAATATTACTGTGTTTTATCATTATATTGAATTTGGTAATTTTTAGGTTATTTGAAATGTCTGTTTTAATCAAAAACAGATTTTGTTATTTTAGTTTGCTATTAAAGTTTCAAACAAAAAGATTCTTTATGAAAATACTTTTTGCTATTAATGTTTTGAACAAAAAATACTTTGATAATTTTAGTTGCATAAATTTTATATAATTTTAGTTTCAAAAATACTAAAGGTTTATAAAAGCTTTTTAGTTGATTCGTTTTGCTATTAGAGTTTCATTAAAGTTTTCTAGTTCATTCTTTTTGCTATTAGAGTTTCATTATAGTTTTATAGTTCATACTTTTAGTTCATTATTTTTGCTAATAGAGTTTCATAAAAGTTTTCTAGTTCATTCTTTTTCTATTAGTTCATTCTTTGAGCTAAATGACCCTGAAATTGAAAAGCACTTCAAATGAAATCTGAAGAGGTTGAAAGTTGTCATGGTATCATCATTTCACCCACATAGCATGTGCTAAAAAGTTGAGAGGGTTACGAAAAAAACTGGATGCGCTTCGTGTACAAAATGGACAGTCTCTTTCGAAGTATGAGGGTTTCGGACGAAAACTCATCTGTTACAAAGGGATTTCATTTTTTTGAACTTATTTGAACTCCAGACTTTTGAGTGTTCAAAATGCACCATTCAAAGCCACATCATCAATTTTCAAAATTTCCTGACTTCATTTGTTATTTTTCATGCATTTATTGATATTTTGAGCTCACTAGTAGAAAACGGAGCTTTAGCGCCGGTTCGTAAGGGCCTTTAGTGCCGGTTCCATAATCGGCACTAAAGCCCTCCCCCCTTTAGTACCGGTTCGGCACGAACCGGCGCTAAAGTGCCACCACGTGGCGTGAGCTCGCGCCCTGGTATGGGGGACCTTTAGTACCGGTTGGTGTTACCAACTGGTACTGAAGGTTTTTTTTTTTGAATTTTTTTTTAATTTTGGAAAAAAAATTGATTTTTTTATTTTTAATTTTTCTGAATTATTTGATGATTTAGTCTCTAATCACCTCTCTTAACTGCTCAAGTGTGGATCACTCATTCCAAATCATCTAACTTCCCGACTGGTCACCCATCCCTCTCACTACTCTAGTCCGAGCACGCTTAACGTTCGGGTTCTATCCTCCGAGTCGGCACTTGTTGTTTTCCTGACAATAGTAAGATGTCAATCCTATTAACCCTCAGGAGTTTAGCTTGAGCATGAAGTCACACATTTCACCGTTTGAGTTTGAAACTATTATTCTAAAAAATAGTAATTATTTAGTAACGCTAATATTTCTTGAATAAGTTTGACCATAGTTTGACCACAGTTTGACCATAGTTTGACCAGATTTGACCAAAATTCAAAAAATTGAAATAATTATTTAGTAACACTAATATTCTTGAATAATTATGTAGTAACATTAATACTTCTTGAATAAGTAGTTTGACCAGATTTAACCAAATTTTTTTAAAAAAACTGAAATTTGACCATATCTTTTTTTCCTTTTGGAATTTGAGGATTCTAAAATATTTCAAACAGGCCGTAGGCCGTCTCCATCGGATGCGGATTTTTGTGCTGAATTTTTTGATATATTATACGTTTTTTCCGACATCGTATGCAAAAGTTATAGCCGTTTTACATTTTCCCTACACTTTTTGCAAAACATGTCCAAATTGTAGTTTTCAAATTTTCCTAACTAGTAGATGTAGTTATATAACTACCTCTCGAAGGATTTTATTTTTTGAAGTTTTTATCATTTTCTTTTAATTTTTTCAGAACTAAAATGGCGACACACGGGGGGGTAGAGTTTGAAAATTGCCCTATAGTGCCGGTTTGTGTCACAAACCGGTACTATAGGTCAGACCCGTTTAGTACCGGTTCATGGCACGAACCAGTACTAAAGGTGATCGTGGGGCCCCGGCCTGACGCCAGCCTGCCACCATCCCTTTAGTACCGGTTCGTGGCACGAACCGGTACTAAAGGTTCAACACGAACCGGCATTAATGCAAATCCGTTCGAACCGGCACTAATGGTACCATTAGTACCGGGCCAAAATCAAACCGGCACTAATGTGCTTCACGTTTGATCCTTTTTCTACTGGTGGCTATATGACCCTGAAATTGAAAAGCACTACAAATGAACTCTGAAAAGGTTGAAAGTTATCATGGAATCATCATTCACCCACATAGCATGTGCTAAAAAGTTGAGAGGGTTACGTCAAAAACCGGATGCACTTTGTGTACAAAATGGACAATCTCTTTCGAACTATCAGGGTTTTGAACGAAAACTCAGCTGTTACAAAGGGATTTCATTATTTTGAACTTATTTGAACTCCAGACTTTTTGTGTGTTTAAATTGAACCATTCATAGCCACATCATCAATTTTCAACCCTTTCTAACTTCATTTGGTATTTTTCATGCATGTACTGATTTTTGTAAGCTAAATGACCCTGAAATTGAAAAGCACTACAAATGAACTCTGAAAAGGTTGAAACCTGGCATGGTATCATCATTTCACCCACATAGCATGTGCTAAAAAGTTGAGAGGGTTACGGAAAAAAATGGATGCACTTCGTGTACAAAACAGAAAATCTCTTTTGAATTATCAGGGTTTCATACGAAAACTCATCTGTTACAGAAGGCATTTCATTTCTTCACATGTAACTGCAGTGATATCTAGATCAAAGGCATCATCATAATAGTTGTGGAGAGAAAGTCTTCACTTTTTCTATGCTTGTGTCCTTTGCTTATTGCGTCGTAACGATGGATAATCTCCATCGTTTAACAGGGTGCTTGGGTCAGCTTTGACTTTGAAGGGAGGAATTTCATGAAACTTTTCATAATCTTTGGACATGTCTATCTTGCCCTCCAATCCCACGATGTCTCTTTTTCCTAAAAGAACTATGTGGTGCTTTGGCTCATCGTATGATGTATTTTCTTCCTTATATTTTCTTTTTCTCGGTTTGGTAGACATGTCCTTCAGATAGAAAACCTGTGCCACATCATTGGCTAGGACAAATGGTTTGTCTGTGTTCCCAAGATTGTTCAGATCCACTGTTGTCATTCCGTACTATCGGTCTACCTGTACCCCGCCTCCTGATAGATTGATCCATTTGCACTGAAACAAAGGGACCTTAAAATCATGTATGTAGTCAAGTTCCCATATGTCCACTATGTAACCATAATATGTGTCCTTTCCCCTCTTTGTTGCTACATCAAAGCGGACATCGCTGTTTTGGTTGGTGCTCTTTTGATCTTGGGCAATCATGTAAAATGTATTCCCATTTATCCCGTACCCTTTGTAAGCCAATACAGTCGAAGATGGTCCCCTGTCCAACGAGTACAACTCATCAAAAACAGTGTTGTCACCCCTGAGACGTGTTTGCGACCAACCTCCGAAAGTCCTGATGTGTTCACATGTAATCCCGTCGTCACACTGCTCCGGGTGTTTGGAGCGCAGAATGTTCTTGTGTTCATCGACATACGCATTCACCAAGGTAGAGTTCTGTAGAACTGTGTAGTGTGCTTGAGACCAAGAATGCCAATCCCTATATATTATTGAGTCCCCTCCAAGCGTGCCATTTCCAGTCCCCCCTCATACCTCCATTGAGGGAGACCAATCTTCTTAAGGTTAGGAATGAAGTCAACACAAAACCCAATGACATCCTCTGTTTGACGGACCATGGAGAAGCTTCCTTCTATCCTAGCGCGGTTACGGGCATATTTCTTTAGGACTCCCATGAACCTCTCAAAGGGGAACATATTGTGTAGAAATACAGGGCCAAGAACGACAATCTCGTCGACTAGATGAACTAGGACATGCGTCATGATATTAAAGAAGGATGGTGGGAACACCAGCTCGAAACTGACAAGAAATTGCGCCACATCACACCTTAACCTTCGTAGGATTTCTGGATCGATCACCTTCTAAGAGATTGCATTAAGGAATGCACATAGCTTCACAATGGCTAATTGAACGTTTTTCGGTAGAAGCCCCCTCAATGCAACCGGAAGCAGTTGCGTCATAATCACGTGGTAGTCATGAGACTTTAGGTTCTGAAACTTTTTCTCTGGCATATTTATTATTCCCTTTATATTCGACGAGAAGCCAGATGGGGCCTTCATACTGAGCAAGCACTCAAAGAAGATTTCCTTCTCTTCTTTGGTAAGAGCGTAGCTGGCAGGACCTTCATACTGCTTTGGAGGCATGCCGTCTTTTTCGTGCACACGTTGTTGGTCCTCCCGTTCCTCCGGTGTATCTTTTGTCTTCCCATACACGCCCAAGAAGCCTAGCAGGTTCACGCAAAGGTCCTTCGTCACAAGCATCACATCGATTGAAGAGCGGACCTCTAGGTCTTTCCAGTAGGGTAGGTCCCAAAATATAGATATTTTCTTCCACATGGGTGCGCGTCCCTCAGCGTCATTCGGAACAGATAGTCCGTCGGGACCCTTTCCAAAGATTACTTGTAAATTATTGACCATAGCAAGTACGTGATCACCGGTACGGATGGTGGGATTCTTCCGGTGATCTGCCTCGCCTTTGAAATGCTTGACTTTCTTTCGACATTGATGGTTGGTCGAAAGTAATTGACAATGCCCCAGGTACACATTCTTCCTGCATTTGTCCAGGTATATACTTTCGGTGTCATCTAAACAGTGCGTGCATGTGTGGTATCCCTTGTCTGTCTGTCCTGAAAGGTTACTGAGAGCAGGCTAATCATTGATGGTTACAAACAGCAACACATGCAGGTTAAATTCCTGCTATTTGTGCTCATCCCACACACCTACACTGTTTCCATTCCACAGTTGTAAAAGTTCTTCAACTAATGGCCTTAGGTACAAATCAATGTTGTTGTCGGGTTTCTTAGGGACTTGGATGAGAACTGGCATCATAATAAACTTCCGCTTCATGCACAACCAAGGAGGAAGGTTATAGATACATAGAGTCACGGCCCAGGTGTTGTGATTGCTGCTTTGCTCCCCAAAAGGATTAATGCCATCCACGCTTAAACCAAAACATATGTTCCTTGCGTCACTTGCAAAGTCCTCCCAATACTTTCTCTCGATTTTTCTCCACTGAGACCCATCAGCGGGTGCTCTCAACTTCCCGTCTTTCTTATGGTCCTCTCTGTGCCATCGCATCAACTTGGCATGCTCTTTGTTTCTGAACAGACGTTTCAACCGTGGTATTATAGGAGCATACCACATCACCTTGGCAGGAACCCTCTTCCTGGGGCGCTCGCCGTCAACATCATCAGGGTCATCTCGTCTGATCTTATACCGCAATGCGCCACTATGCGTTCAAATCCTCGTACACACCGCGGTAGAGGATGCAGTAATTAGGGCATGCATGTATCTTCCGCACCTTCAATCCTAGAGGGCATACAACCTTCTTTGTTGCGTACGTACTATCGGGCAATTCGTTATCCTTTGGAAGCTTTTTCTTCAATATTATTAGTAGCTTCTCAAATCCTTTGTCAGGTACACCATTTTCTGCCTTCCACTACAGCAATTCTAGTATGGTACCGAGCTTTGTGTTGCCATCTTCGCAATTGGGGTACAACCCTTTTTTGTGATCATCTAACATGCGATTGAACTTCATGTTCTCCTTTTCACTTTCGCATTGTCTCTTTGCATCAACAATGACCCGACGGAGAATATCATCGGGCACATCGTCTGGTTCCTCTTGATCTTCAGCTTCCCCCGTTGCAGCATCACCATATTCAGGGGGCACATAGTTGTCATCATCCTCTTCTTCTTCGTTGTCTTCCATCATAACCCATCTTTCTTCGTGCTTGGTCTAAACATTATAGTGTGGCATGAAACCCTTATAAAGCAGGTGGGTGTGAAGGGTTTTCGAGTCGGAGTAAGACCTCGTATTCCCACAGCTAGGGCATGGACAACACATAAAACCATTCCGCTTGTTTGCCTCAGCCACTACGAGAAAATTATGCACGCCCTCAATGTACTCGGAGGTGCGTCTGTTACCGTACATCCATTACCGGTTCATCTGCGTGCATTATATATAATTAAGTGTTTCAAAAACCATTACAGAACATCATGAATAGATAAGTGACCAAATTAATAGAAGTTCATCATCACATTAAAACCAAAGTACATACATAGTTCTCATTGAACAACATATAGCTCTCCAGACCATCTAATTAAACCATACACTGAAACTATCTAAAACATTTCAATGCAACAACAAATGCGATCATAATCGCAACCAAGGTAACAATTGATCCAACGGCATAATGATACCAAGCCTCAGTATGAATGGCATATTTTATAATCTTTCTAATCTTCAAGCGCATTGCATCCATCTTGATCTTGTGATCATCGACGACATCCATAACATGCAACTCCAATATCATCTTCTCCTCATTTTTTTTATTTTTCCTTCAAGTAATTGTTTTCTTCTTCAACTAAATTTAACCTCTCGACAATAGGGTTGGTTGGAATTTCCAGTTCATATACCTCCTAGATAAAAAAATCTATGTCACGTTGGTCGGCATAATTGTCATAAACAATAAATGAACCAAATATTTATAAAAGAAAATATATACCACATCCGAATCATAGACAGGACGAGGGCCGACGGAGGCGGATACCAAAACCATCACACTATATAATAACAAACAATAATAAAAGTAAGAAAATTACACAAGTATCTATCTAAATCATACAAGTAAGAAATTTTTTCTTTTAGAAAGAAGATCAAGAGGCTCACCACGGTGGTGTCGGCGACGAGATCGGCGCGGGCGATCAACGGTGGTTAGGACGGGAACGGGACAGGACGGACCGCCAAACCTAGACAAATCTCGAGGAAAATGGAGATTGGACAAGGAGCTTCAAGAGGAGAAAGCTTAAGTATGGCTCAGATATTTCATCGAACACCTCATGTGTATAGGAGGTGAGCTAGAGCACCACAAAGCTCTCCAACGGTCGGCCGCTAGAGCACCACAAAGCTCTCCAACGGTCGGCCAGAAAAACAAAGCAGTGGAGTGCTCTGCTCGCGGGGCTATATATAGGCATCTCATTGGTCCCGGTTCGTGGCTGGAACCGGAACAAGGACCCGGTTCCAGCCACGAACCGGGACCAATGGTTGTGGGCCAGGAGCAAGGCCCATTGGTCTCGGTTCGTGTCTGGAACTGGAACCAAAGGGTTCGGACGAACCGGGACCAATACCCCACGAGGCCCGGCCAGCCCCTGGCCTCACGAACCGGGACCGTTGCCCCCATGGGTCCCGGTTCGTGACTGAACCGGGACTAATGGGCTGGCCCGGCCTGGACCAAAGCCCTGTTTTCTACTAGTTTATGGGTCTTGTACTTTCTTTGTATGAGACTCTATAATCTGCAAGGTGGAAACTAACCAAATATATGGGTTCATTGATTTGTCGTGAAAAATCTCAACACCTTTCCTTTCTCGCTTTTCAAATCAATCATCGGTGCACCCATCTGAAGTGTCAAGAAAATGTCTTACATTATGGAATGGAGGGAGTAGGTTTTTTTTTCATATATTTATATCAGTTGTTCAGTTGTTGGTCCCTGAATGATTTTGGCACCACACAAAACTCCTGCACCCCGATCATTTGGCAACCTAGCTGCTGCTAGCAGTTGACCGTATGAGGTTTTACTTGCTGACACCCAAATGTACGTATTTGCACGATCAAGTAAATCACAGGGCAAATCAAAGCAAGACAGGACGATGTAGTAGGTACTCCCTTCGTTCCAAAATAGATGATTCAACTTTGTACTAACTTTAGTACAAAGTTATTACAAAGTTGGGTCATCTATTTTGGAACGGAGGGAGTAGTAACGAGCTTGAGACACTCGCTGAGAGCCCGAGACAAACTATTAACATTCCTTTAGATTTCCAAATGAATTTTTGTCCCCCTCCTATGATTGGCATGCATGTGGAAATAAGATAAACATGTTTAATTAGGTCAAGTATAGTGCTTGTTCCTCTGCTATTTAGGTTGCAAAGGAATTTCAAAGTACTCCTTGTTAGGCTTCCAATCGACTACTGCTCGGTCACCAAAGTAAATCCTACAAGTTTGGCTCGAACCATATGGCATTCATTGGCTCCTTGGCACAAAAAGGAAGTGTAGTATTCTTGCTCTTTTAAGCAGTAGTAGGCCTGCCCACCATCATCAGTCTTAGTACAGCTCGGAAAGTACACCTTGTTGCATAAATCCCTTGGGCAAGCTGGCCTCGCAATTAGAGCATTGCTTCTATCCCAAAACATGGCAGCATCCTCCATCTCTTCCAAATCCGTCCAATCCATTCTAGACTGATCAAGCTTAAATATTATGATGAACCCAAAATTGCCATTTTGTCCGATAATGGCGACCAGGTCAGCTTTCCACTCCGCTAGATAGCTATATTCCAACTCCCGATTTGTATACACATAGTCACTTCCAAGTATCGGTTGATCTGGCTTTTGTCAAGGAACTTCCACTCCATCTTTTCCACATTCAAGTCCACGACTCCGAGCCTACCATTCATGTCTAGGAAATAAACGATGCCATCAAGGAAGACGGGGCTGTGAGATGCCATGAAGAACGGCACATCAACATTTCGTAAGATTTCTTCCTTCCACTCTTTGTCTCCTATTCGCCATGTTTGAATAAAGAAAACTTGCAGTATGGCATGGCTCCCATGGCGAGGAACACAAAGTCCGGAGAACCCGGCATGGAAGAGAATGATAATCCTTTGAGGCCGAGGATATCTAGAAGAGGAAGAGAAATCACATGACCGCCATCTGGGTAATTCTTGAACAGATTCACTAGGGAGTACATGTGGTCAACGCCTCTTGACATGATGGACCAGTCATTCTTTGTGAAATGCAATAACTGCAAACCCTGTGATTTGAGACTTGAAGCAGGGATGTTTACCCTGATGTTGTACTTCTTCTCGCTCATCGGATCGAAGACGTCAAGAAGATCTTCTTTTGTCCTTCCTGCTAGGCAGGTTGTCATGAGCAATGGCGACCCTTTTGCATGTTGTATTGGGCTTTCAATGGAGTTCCACCGCTTGCAGACAGCTTTCAGATGTGTAGGAAACCAATGAATGAAATTTGTTATGGCAAACTGTTTTTAGGACAGTATGTAAATATTCCAGTAAAAAAAGGCAAAAAATATATATGTTTCTCTGCCATGGCACCTATACATGCACCATATCAAATTCATTGCAAAATTTGCCATGACAAACTAACAAAACTGTTATAGGAACATTTTCTAAACATCTTATCGATAAAAATTTATCTAAATTGTCATGAACTAGAGAACAATTCCCTAATGTTTTGCCATTAATTAGAAATCAACTTGAGGTTGAACAGAAATAAGAAAGAAACAAGTGTCAGAAAATAATAGAGGTACTCTGCAGACTACAGACTGTACGTGTGAAAAAATAGAAGGTGATGTGTGATCGAGAATATCACATCTAGCTGATCTCGCATATTGGGAAGGCGTGGGAGCAAACGAACACACCCGCACTTGCCTGAAGGGGAAGCTGTCTTCTAGAAGGAGATGACCAACAAAATTTTGGGTCTCAGATTCGATCGATCTCACTGGATCCTGATCCACGGAGGGTGGCAGCGAAGGGCAGTGAGGGCAGCATCAAGCACGTGAGTGATGATGAGGAATGGGTCGATTGCTCACCGATGCGGATGAGCAGCACCTTCTCTCTGGTAGCATCGCGCGTCCTCCGCCACCCACGGCGTCTCCTCATTGAGCTGTGCCGCCTGCTGCATTTCCTCGACCTTGTGCACAACGACTTTGGAGGTGCACGCCGGCGACGTCCGATGGGGCAATCCCCCATAGCCATCGGTTGGCGGGAGAGAGAGCGGCTGTGTCGGTCGATACCCCCATGGCCGTCTGGTGGGTTGAGGAAGTAGCCGCATCGCTTCCCCTCCTACTCTCTCATGGTAGCCAGACGTAAGAGATGGCCGCCGAGCGTGGCTGTGACCGAGATGCGTGGCGGCAGTGGATTCGAGCGATGTGGGACGAGGAACAATCGAAATGGTGGAATGTAAGTATGGGACGATGATGGGTAGCAGAATGGAGACGACATGAAGAATAGTATTCTGCAAGCATGCGTTCGCGTTGAAAACAAAAAAGAATAGCGAATGGTTGCCCCACAGATTGCCACGCTGCCAGGGAGCCAAAATTCATGTGTCGCGCAAAAAATGGGTTGAGTGAATATCAAATGTATAAGGTATTTTCATAACTTTATTATTATTACTCCCTTCGATCCATGTATTTCAGCTCTAGAGACATCACCTTGAGCGACAATTAATATGAATCAGTGGTATGTTAGATTTCTGTTTCTTTGCTGGAAAACTTTATTACTGAATTTCAAATTATCACAATTACAATTAGAAACATGTCCTATGATCAACATATCGGATAATTTTAGAACCTATTACTATATCAGATAATTTAGCTTGGCAATAATATAGCACTAGATATTTATCCCCCGTACAACTGCATGTTCCTTAGCTACCTATGTTGCCATGAATTTCCAAGAACTCCTGGGTAGGCTCTCAGTCAACAAGGAAATGGCATGAACTAGTGGCGAGTCGCCGTAAATACGTCCAAGTCTGGCTGGAACCATATGGCGTTCATGGGCTCCTTGGCATAGAAGGAAGGGTGGTAGCATTGCTCCTGGAATGAGTAGAACGCCTGCGTCCTGCCACCACCGTTGATCTCACTATAGTTCGGGAGGAACATCTTGTTACATGAATCTTCTCATGTAGGTGGCACAGCAATCAGAGCATTGCTCCTATCCCAAAACACGGCCGCGTCCTCCATGCCTTCCAACTCGAACCAAACCATGCGAGACCGATCGAGCTTGAACGTTCTGACAGACCCATCATCACCGTTCTCTCTGATAATGGTGATCAACTCCCCCTTCCACTCCACTAGATAGTTATAATCATATTCCCTAGAATGCACCTCATCGCTTCCGCGTATCGGTTGATCCGGCTTTTCGAGGATGTTCCATTCCATTTCGTCCTCGTTCGGGTCCACCACCCCAAGCCTGCCATTGATGTCTAGAAAATAGAAGACTCCGTTTAGGAAGACGGGGCTGTGAGATGCCATGAAGAATGGTGTGTCATCGCTGCTTAAGCATTCTTCCTTCCACTCTTCATCTCCCATTCGCCATGTTTGTATCATGACAACTTTGCCGCCAGGGGAAGATCCTACGGCAAGGACCACGAAGTCTGAAGAACCTGGCACCGAAGAAAACGACAATCCTTTGAGGCCAAGGACATCCAAAGGTGGAAGAGCAATCACATGGCCGCCATCCGAGTAATTCTTGAACGGATTCACTAGGAAGAACATGTGGTCGCCGCCTCTCGACATGATGACCCAACCGTTCTTTGAGAAATGCAATAAATATGATCCCTGCAATTTGAGACCTGAAGCGGGGATGTAAACCCTGATGTTGTATTTCTTCTCGCTCACTGGATCAAAGATCTCAAGAAGATCCTCCCTGGTCCTTCCTGCTGACTGAATTGTCATGAGCAATGGCGACACTTTTGCATCCTGGATCGGGTTGTTATTCGATACTAGTAGCTGCAGCAAGTCGGTGTGTTCACACCACTGCCTCTCTCCAATGCCCTCTTTCTCTTGCTCTTTACGGCAATGTGCAGTTCTTCTTTGAATCACCTATATCAAGTGCATGTTAATTTGCTTGTTTTAGTTCTAATTTGCACTAAGCTAGTCAAATGAGTTATCAATAATATAATAACGTACAGACTTACCTCATTTGAGACATCATAGGGAGTGTCCATGGATCGTATTGCTTTCAGACCGAAGCTGGTACATAGTACATAGAAACATTAAACCATCTCACAAATACTATTGCCGCTCCTACTAATCAAGCGAGTGAATTGAAGGTCCATTAAACTTACCTAGTGGGAAGAGCCCAGAATACTAGTTGGTCCTCCGCATCATCATCATCGTTGTCGTCGTCGTCATCGTCCTCGTCACATCCCTCGACTACACTTAGGCGTATGGTCATATTGTCTAGAGACATGGTATAGACACCAGATACATCGCAATCTCTATGAAGCATATGGATGCAGTTGGGCTGGGTTCCTGCTTCAGCCGCCGATGGGACCGCAAAAGAAAACCTGCCCACGAAAAACGTTCTGTCCCCAATGGTGTCAACCGTCTCCCACGCGCCGTCATCTCTATTCCATTGAAAAACCTTTAGATCCACAACCTCCGACGGGTAGCCAAAGTTGCAGCAGCGCACCAAGAAGAGATCTCCGCCAGGGCATGCCACCGGGTAGCACTTGTACCCTTCGTGCACGGGGCAGGGCGGCGGATGCCTCATGTCCGTCCTCTCGACGGCCAACGTCGGGCTGGATGCATCGACTGCTACCAGGGATACCATGGTCGTTGCGTACACCTTCCCCTGCTGGTCGGCGGTTATGGGGCCGTCGAACCCGTCTCCCTCCTCGGGGAGGTCCACTTGGAGGCGAGACCACCCGGCGTCGCCTGGACGACAGTGGATGAGGGACGTCGTACCCGTGAAAAAGCTGAGCACAACGGTGCAGTCGGGTGGGGTTTGCGATGAGAGCGCGCAGCTGAACAGCAGGTGCGGCTTTGGCGCGTACTCGGGCAAGGGCGGAAGAGCGATCACAGTGGGGGCCGACGGCGACGTATCAGCGATGCTCACGAGGGAGCACCCGTTGGTAACCTCGTCGAGCATGAGCGACCAACCTCCATCCAGGCCGATGCATCGTTTCCCTTCCAGCGCCGGCATGTCCTGCGCGCCGTCCCAGCGGCGCCATCCCTCAAACGGTGCGACGAGGACGGGCTTGCTCGTGCCGTTGAATTGTACCAACCACGGCTGCTGCTGCGTGTTGGCCATGAAGTAGGGTTCTTCAATGTCTATTGCGGAGCGCGTCTGGAACTCTGGGTATCGACCTCTTTTGAGGGGCGAAAGAAGAAACGTCTGGTATATGGCGACCTGGTCCGTCCGTGTCCGTCAGTAACTTAGACGTCTTTGGTTCGCGATTTCCGATTACATCGCCCGTACCAGCTCCGGCTGGCTTCCAAAGACGGAACCAATCCGCTTGAACCAAACAGATCGTGTAATCACAAAAACTGTGAGTTAAGCTAACACAGTTGTGGTAAGGCGCACCGAATGGAAAACGTTTCGAGTTTAGGGCTTGGCGACTCTGGGGCGACGCGGTCGCCGCCGGCGCCGCCGCCACTTTCCCTCGCTCCGGGCGGGGATGTTGTCACGCGTGGCCTTCGGGGCCGCGGTGGCCTTGTTGCGGTGAAGTCCGCCTGTGTTACGTCGGAGCATGACGTCCCCGGATCAGAGTCTCTCCGTCCTGGGAACCTTACCTTGAAGAGCAAGACACAGATCGGTAACTGCGTGTACGATCAGGACTCCTCCTTGGAGGCAGGCGTGATCGGATTGGGAGGTAATATAATGTAGACCGGGGACCCTGGGGAACACCATCAAACCCTAGGCGAACCACCAGATCGAAGGGGAAGGCCTTTCCTTAAGGCGCAACCTAATCTGCTGAAACCCATGGCAACACCTGATGATCGTCGATCGATGCCGGCTGTGATTACTGAGGCGGGACTGAACGCCGGTGGGGGTGAACAAGGGGTGACCGGTGAGGTCGCCACCCACCCGAAGCCGGCGGGCGGACCTGCTCGTGTTTCAGCGATGCTAAAGACGACGGTCCAGGATTTGGTGACGGCAGTGCATAGCAAACCGGCGGCAGCGGTTGCGGGAAACACTTTTGATCGCGATGTGGCAGGACCAGAGGGCTTTGTTGAGGGCACTGATGAGGAGGTCGTGGAAGATCTGGAAACTATTGACCTGACTGAACCAGGAGTAGTGGCACCGCAGGAACACCCATGGACTGTAATCGCTAGGCTGTACTCGCTGCATCGCCCAACTCCGCTTACTTTGTTTGATACACTGCAGCCAGCATGGAACCTCAGGGAGGATATGAAGTATCGTTACCTGGGGGACAACAAGTACTTTATTCACTTTGGGTGTGAGAGAGACATGATGCGTGTGATGCGAGGAGGTCCATGGCAGTACCGTAATGACGGGATGATCATGGAGGCATATGACGGTATGAAGCAGCAGTCAGAGTACAAGTTGGATGCCATTGTTGTCTGGGTTCGTGTATTTGATGTCCCACGGACTGGATGACAGAACCTGTTGCTAGGGCGCTGATGAAGAATATTGGCAAGATCAGAGAGGTGGACATAAAGAAATCTAGTATAGATAACATGGGTGCATATATGCGTATCCGTGTTGAGCTGCCGGTGTACAGAGCCATACCAGTCAAAGCAGCAATGAACACTAGGATCCAGGAGAAGGTGCAGCGGGTGGAGTTTGCTGTCAAGTATGAGAGATTACCTCACTTATGCTTCTTTTGTGGATTCCTTGGACACACAGAGGATGATTGTGGTAGGAAGAGCCGAGGGGAGCAGTCCCCTGGCATATATAGCAGCAAGCTTCGATGTTCACCACCACGCAATGTCTTCCAACAGACAGGTGTTCTGAGGGCGAAGGAAAAAACCCTGGTCTTTCGGGAATTATTCCCGGCGACAAGTGATAACTCAAGCACTTCGCGCACTTCGAAGGGAAGTCGGGGATCGAAGAATTCCCAGAATCAACGACGAAATGCAGTGCATGAACCTGAGATACGGACTACAACGAATCGGGCAAATGACGTGTACCTAGCGGAGAAACTTGCTGATCTCAAAGGTGTCACTTCTGCGCGGGCAGTGACTGAACCACAGTCAAGCCAGACTGGGATAAACCAGCAGAATATGGGTGCTAGCCCCAGTTTCACCAAGGACCCCGAGGGCCGATGCCTGACTGACCCGAAGAGTTCTGATATGCTTCCGATGTTCAAGACGCTGGAGAAAGATGCTAAGGACGCCAACATGGAGGAGTCAGAGGAGGGAAATTCTATGCTGGGGAAGAGAGCTGCAGGTGCACAGCAGACCTTTGGTAGTACAAGGATTGACGAAAGCTTGGCTCTTGTTCCCTTTGTCAGGCAGACTGAGCAGGAGGTGCAGCAAATTACAGGGACGCCAAAGAAACAGAAGCTAGACAGTATAGAGAGGCCGACGCAAGATGCAAACATGGGAGAGGAAACAGGGGAGGACATGCAAATGGAGGCAGCCAGCCCAGGGGCCGCTGGTAAACTGACGGGGACACATGATGTGCCCCGTCAGGAGCAATGAATTGTTTAGCTTGGAACTGTCGGGGGGTGGCCAATGACCCGACAGTTCGTGATTTGGTTGGCCTGGTCAAATCAGCCAATGCAAAGTTGGTGTTCTTGTGTGAAACGCGTCAGAAAGCAAATAAAGTTCGTCGTCTTCGTGGTAGACTAGGTTTAGGAGGTTTTGCTGGTTGTGACAGTAATGGTCTTAGTGGTGGTTTGGCATTGTTTTGGTGTGATCAGATTCATGTTGAGATTAAAGAAATAAAGGAGAGATATATTGATGCTTATATTCGTTTGTCTGATGATGCTCCTTTATGGCGTTTAACTTGTGTTTATGGAGAGCCCCGGGTAGAGAACCGTCATCTCATGTGGACTGCGTTGCAAGATCTTAAAGCTCAGTCTGACCTACCATGGTGTGTTCTAGGGGATTTTAATGAGGCTATGTGGTCTTTTGAGCACTTCTCTGCTACAAGGAGAAGTGAAGCTCAGATGTTGGCATTCAGAGAGGTGCTAGAGGTGTGTGAGCTCATTGACTTGGGTTTCTCTGGCTTGGCTTATACATATGATAATAAGAGACATGGAAACCGGAATGTAAAGGTACGGCTGGACCGAGTTGTGGCAGATAACAGCTGGAGGGATATATTTTCAGAGGCTCGAGTTATGCACCAAGTGAGTCCTTGCTCGGATCATTGCCCCATTGTTCTGCTATGTGAGAAAGAAGAGCAGACACGGCAACCCCGACAGAAACAGTATGAGGTGATGTGGGAACGTGACTCCAGTTTACCAGAGAGAGTCCAACAAGCATGGACAAAGGCCGGTGTTAAGCATGACCTTGGTGCTGTCCGTTGCGGGCTCTCTGCCCTTATGGACGAGCTATAGGTATGGAGTAAGAAAGCTTTTGGCAGCGTCACTAGAGAGCTGGAAAAATCTCGAACGCGCCTCGAGGAACTTATGGCGATGAATGCTGATAGAAGGGAAATACGGAAGGTTGAGGATCATATGAATGAGCTACTATACAGGGAAGAGCTCATGTGGCTGCAGCGCTCTCGCATCGATTGGCTTCGGGATGGTGATCGGAACACCAATTTCTTCCATCGGAAGGCCGTGTGGAGAGCCCGAAAAAACAAGGTGCGCCGACTGGTAGATGATGCGGGTAACAGCCATTCTGACCATACAACCATGGGGAACATGGTAACAACGTACTTCCAAAACCTTTTCACTAAAGATGAACAACTTGATCCTTCACCAGTCTTAAATCTTTTTGAGCCAAGAGTAACCATAGCAATGAATGAAAAGTTGTGTGCGCCTTTTACGGAAAAGGAGATTTCGGACAGTCTCTTTCAGATTGGGCCATTAAAGGCACCTGGCAAAGATGGTTTTCCAGCCCGTTTTTTCCAGCGCAACTGGGCAGTGTTGAAGGAGGAAATTGTGAAGGCGGTACAGGAATTTTTTCTATCTGGACATATGCCTCCCGGTGTCAATGATACGGTAATTGTTTTAATTCCTAAAGTTAAAGATCCAGTCCGACTTACTGATTTTCGGCCAATTAGTCTATGCAATGTCATATATAAGATTGTAGCCAAGTGTTTGGTTAACAGATTGAGGCCTATTTTGGATGATATTATTTCACCAGAGCAGAGTGCGTTTGTGCCAGGAAGATTAATCACGGATAATGCATTATTGGCCTTTGAGTGTCTCCATTACATGCAGCATGAGAAGAATCAGGAGAGGAATTTTTGTGCTTATAAATTAGACCTATCTAAGGCCTATGATAGAGTGGATTGGGGTTTCCTGCGACAAGCGATGCAAAAGTTGGGCTTCGCTCACCAGTGGGTACAGTGGATCATGACTTGTGTTACCACGGTGAGATATTCGGTTAAACTTAATGGAGCTATCTTGGATTCGTTTGTACCGTCGCGTGGGCTTCGGCAAGGTGACCCTTTGTCCCCGTTCGTGTTTCTGCTTGTGGCTGATGGTCTCTCTGCACTTCTCAGACAGGGTATGGAGTTGCATGTGATTGATCCGGTAAAAGTGTGCGCCAACGCGCCGGGTATATCTCATCTTTTATTTGCAGATGACACACTTTTATTTTTCAAAGCTAACCATGACCAAGCTGTTCATATCAAGGAAATCATAGGCACATATGCAAGCGCTACTGGCCAACTCATTAATCCACAAAAGTGTTCAATTCAGTTTGGTGAGTGTTGTGCAGATGTGGACAAACAGGAGGTACGTACTGTTTTGGAAATCCAAGCTGAAAGTTTTGAAGAGAAATACTTGGGCCTCCCTACACCAGATGGCCGTATGCATAAGGGAAGATTTCAGAACTTGCAAGAGCGACTGCGAAAGAGAATCATGCTTTGGGGTGACACCCTATCAATGGCGGGCAAGGAGACAATGATAAAATCAGTTGGTCAGGCCCTTCCAACTTTCATAATGGGTGTTTTTAAGCTGCCATATTCAGTTTGTGATGATCTTACAAACTTGGTCAGAAACTTTTGGTGGGGGAAAAGGAAAGGCAAAAGGAAAGCCCAGTGGGTTGCATGGGACAAGATAACAGAACCAAAGAGCAGAGGAGGGCTGGGATTTCGAGATTTCCGTCTGTTCAACCAAGCATTGCTTGCAAGACAAGCTTGGCGCCTACTTACAAAGCCGGACTCGCTTTGTGCGAGAGTGCTCAAAGCTAAATATTAACCTAATGGCTCTCTAGTGGATACCGTTTTTGCAGGTAATGCGTCATCTACATGGCATGCAATCCATCATGGCCTAGACCTTCTCAAGAAGGGTCTGATTTGGCGCATTGGCAACGGGGAAAGCGTCAGAATATGGCGAGACCCGTGGGTGCCTCGGCCACCTTCCTACCGGGTGATCACAAACCGCGCCAATTGTCGCCTCAGGAGAGTGGCACAACTGATCGACGCCCAGGGTCGCTGGGACCAGGGGCTGCTTCGCGCTCACTTTATGCCTCTTGATGTCGATGAGATCAGCAAGATAAAGCTGAGCCCGCAGCTGATGGAGGACATCATCGCTTGGGCGCCAGACGCCCGTGGGATCTTCAGCGTAAGAAGCGCGTACAAGATGGCCCTCGACGAAAAAAATCGCACGTCTATATGTGCAACGAGCAGGGCACCGGACGGCACCAGAGCCGTCTGGGACACGTTATGGGGGTGCCCTGCTCCCCCAAAGGTACGCGTACTGGCTTGGCGAGTGGTGAAAAATGCACTAGCTACTATGGCAAATTTGGCTAGAAGAAATATATCGGATACTGATATTTGCCCTTTGTGTGGTGTGGAACGAGAGGACACGTACCACGTCTTCTGCAGATGCCCGAGAGCCACAGATCTTTGGTACGCCATGGAGGAGTCCTGGAGCATGCCAAAGCTGGACACCGTTGCTAATACGGGACCGGAGTGGTTGCTACACCTACTAGAACGGTGCAGCGAGCAGTAGCGCCTTCCACTGCTCATGACGGTATGGCGAATATGGCATGTACATAATGAGATTACCCACAATAAGCCGGCTCCACCTACTGAAGCATCTCGGCGATTCCTCTCGAGCTACATGGACTCGCTGTTGTGCATTAAACAGCATCCAAACGCGGACATTGCTAAAGGGAAGATGGTGGTCAGCTATGGTCAGGCAGAGAGGAAACAAAAAGACCACATCTCCCCTGCTGACAACCCAAGGCCCCCGGAGAGATGGAGCGCGCCGCCGGAGGGATGGTGCAAACTGAACGTCGATGGTGCCTTCGTGGAAGCGGACAAGACAGGAGCTGCTGGTATGATTCTTCGTAATTCTGAGGGAGAGGTGATTTTTGCATCTTGCCGCTATTTATCATCATGTGCGAGCGCGCTGGAGGCAGAACTCGCTGCTTGTCGGGAAGGGATTTCACTCACACTTGAGTGGAGCACGCTACCTTTCATCCTGGAGACGGACTGCACCATTGCATTGAGCATGCTTAAGGGTATAGAAGTTGATAGATCACCAAATGCGGCAATAGTGGAGGAAGCAAAACACTTGCTGAGCTTGGGACGACCACATGAAATAACACATGTTAGGAGAGGTTTGAACTATGTTAGTCATGCACTTGCGCAACTAGGGAGGCAGCCTCGCACAGCAGTATGGCTGCGCCATGCCCCTGAACACATCTTAGCTTTATGTAAGCTAGACTGTAATACTCCTGGTTGATGAATGAAGCTTTACATTCGCAAAAAAAAAAAAGCTAACACAGTTGTATCCTTACTTCAGCATCTAATACATTACCTATTCCAACCAAACGCGTCATGGCACCTCTACAGCTGGCCGGCAAGGCGGTTGCTTTCGCGTCCCCGGATGAGGAAGATGCCCCGGTCATCATCGACTTCGTGGCAGCCTGGCGCTCCGTCGCCGTACACTGCTGACCCCGAAGCCATCGTCCGTGAGACCACAGCGTATCCATGGCGAAGCCATCGTCCGTGAGACCACAGCGTATCCATGGCGAGGTGACGGTTCAGCGAGTGGCAAGCATAGACGGCAGGTTCATCCTCCACTTTGTGATGAGGGTGATAGGCCGCATGTGCATAGTAACAACTGTACAGCAGAGGAGCCAAACCCCGTCGAAGAATGCATAAAGAAAAATAGACACCACATAATTAGGGGGCAACTGGGTGGAAAAGAATGCATAACCGAACTGGCATACAGTGACCGAATGAACAAGCAATGGGAGGCAGACTAGACATTAGACATGGTTTTAGCAGAGTATGGAGCCGACAAAGCTTGCAAGTTCATGATATTGTACTGAATTACAACCCAAAATACTCGGTATAGGATGCATAACCAAACTACTCCCTCCGTTCGGAATTACTTGTCTCGAAAATGGATGTATCTAGAACTAAAATACGTCTAGATGCATCCATTTCTGCGACAAGTAATTCCGAACGGAGGGAGTAGTATACAGGGTCTAGATGAACAAGCAATGGGAAGCAGAGTAGACCTCATACATAGTTTTAGCAGAGTCTGGAAGCGACATATAGCTTGCATGTTCGTGATACTGTACTGACTTACAAACCAAAATACTCTTATGGGAAAGCTATAGATAACTATGACGATGTGATGCATGAAAGTTCATACGATGATTGGTCAAGGAGGCTTCATAGTCGTCGAAGGCGGAGTCTGATGGTGTCGAGACTTTCCACGGAGCCTTGTGAGCGTTTTGGGAGAAGTTACCCTGCAGCTTCAAGCACTCATGCAGGGCATCCTTCTTTGTTTTGGATGCGTTGTGCTGTGAACAAATTTGTATCAACGTGTCAATTCCCGGTTGGAAATGCATTGTCCAAAGAACAAAACTCTGTAGATGGAAAAATGGAGTCATAAAGGACAATGGTGCTCAGAAATAGCCTGCATAAGAGGCAGCTTAAGCTTGTCTCCGTCAAAATGCTGAGCAATGTGGCTGGCACAGACGTCTGTCTCATCACTGCAAAACGCAGAAGCATGCAACGTGTTATGAGGGTGAATGTTTCTCAGCAAGAAGGATGTGCTACTGATCTGGTTTCACTTACGCCGTAAAGATGTCATCAGTTGCGGGATCATGCTTGATCCGCCAGTTTTCCTTGACTGCCGGCCATCCAGCATAGAATTCATGAAGGGATGTGAATAATGCACTATGCAGCTTCCATGCCAAGGCTTCGTCGCGTTCCTTCTAGTGATTAGTTGAAACTTTTGGCATAAAGAGGATCGATGACATTTAATATTTTCTGTAGCATATCCCAGACTACGATCATCCAGCCTTCCGGGCGCCGCACGGGTGTGATAAACTGTTGGAGAAGAGGAAATTTTAATAAGCTGTGTGTACATGTAGGTGGATATCATATGAAAAAGCACGGTAAAGCAGGCGTGCGGTCCTTGTGTACCATTTGAGACGATGCTATGTCATACTTGAGCGAGTCGGCGGATAGCTGCTTCTCTATTGAGACCGTGTGCAACAAATCAAAATCGGACAACACCAGAGTCTGGTTGACATAAAAGTGATAAGTTAGAGCATGGAAAACTGTGTCAAATGCAATTAACGGGAGTCATAAAGTTAAATTGTGGAGCTTCAAAAAATGGAGTCACGGGCTTACTCAGAAATCAGGTTCGATAGGGTACCTCCAGCTTAAATAAGGGCTTTCCGTTTCTGCTTGACAATCAAGTTGATCAAAATGGCGGAAAACCAAGGACATCAAGTCATGGCCAATTAGTCTGTTGCCGACAAGCTGGTCCCCAGTCGCATAGCCGGTAATCCGAACGAATCTTGGCTCCTCATGAACAACGAAGTTGCTGCATCACCGATCACATATTGTTAGTGCAGCGAAAATAAACAAGGTGGCGGGAGGCACGATGGGCTTAGGCTAGTGTAGTGATGCACATAAAATACCCGGATAGCTCGTTATTTGGTGCAGAGATGAAAAACTGCTCAAGGAGTTGAGCAACACCAGCTTGTGGAGGGTAGGGCACAACTCCTCTGCCCCAAGGATTGGTCTGGAAACCAAGGACGGGATATGTATTTCCGGCCAGGAAGTTCCAGACGCCTCTGGCCAAAACCAGTAGTGCTGCCATCTTTGGGAGGTCGATGTAGAGTTCACTTATGGCTTGTAAATTTTCCTTCGCAAACAGGGTCACCGTATGCAAAATGCGTTGGAGCACAGTATCCATCTGTGGAACATTGGTCTGATGAGCTGTGTGAATGGTTCGATCAGCTTGCTCGAAGAAGTATTGCCTGCAATTAAGGGGAAACATAGTGTAAGTGAAGCTGGTTATGGTATGGAATGTGAGAAGTTGTGGGCATAACTGTATAATTCACAAGGCGATTACACAGGTAACCGTATGGTTGTGCCGGTGAGTTCATCAACCATATGGCGTGGAGATGCAGAGCTTGGAACATCGTTTTGCGTTGTTTTTGGATGTGCTACCACCACATGAAGGTGATTGCTAAACCGGTGCTTTTCCTGTGTTTCTCGACTCTCACTGCTAGGCGGCAGAGTGCTTGAAACAGGCGTAGCAAACAGTTGACAGGTGGCGTAACTACATGATGTTAGAGATACCATAAGAACAAGCATTAATAAATTAATATTGATGGGGATTGGTTGGAATCATGTGAAAAGGCGGAGCTTACCAGTGTGGAAGAATAAGAAATAGCCGCCTTGCCAACATCAGTAGCCATGTTTGTCATCCCGTGGAGTGAGTCCTGGTCAAAAACACCGACCCTCGGCAGCACGGTATGTGGCTTGTTGAACATCCCCTGGTCGAGGTTGTCGAGCAGGAAAATCTGTGACAAAAACAAATCGTTAGGTAAAAACTTGGAGGTAATGTTGTTCTCAATTTGGGAATGTAGACATACGAATACCTGGAGAAACAAGTGACATCCAACGAGGTTCGTGGCAGGGTTGTTTGAAAGCATGTCATTCTTAAGCCTCCTTACACCCGCAAACAGACATTTGAGCACATACTCACACCTTGGTCTATCGTCAGTGTTGGCCAGAGCTCCCCAGAAATCAATGGTGGCATAATCATGCTTTGTGGTGGGTGCAAGTACATGACCCATGACAAAAATGACAAAGGTGATTTGGAAGCAGTCCTTCTCAAGCTTGCTTGATGATTAAGATATATCCCTCATAAGAAAAACTTGGCTGCACTCAGACTGTGAACACCCTTTTTGTCCATCCCCAACGTGGACTTTATGAACTTAATTGCCTCGGGCTTGATGTCGCCATCCCGACCCTTTATGTTGTGATGTCCACATGGGAGTCCAAAGATTTTGAGAACATCCTCTGCCCAAAACTTAAATATCTTGTTCTCAGCCAGTGCAATGGCGCAACGGGTGGTGCTGACCTTGCTCGTCGTCCAAGCACTGAATTTCAGGTTCAGTTTCTGCAACATCTGGGGTTGGAGCATGCCGCCAAAGCCAATGCTCGTGACAAGATATCGTTTGAACTCATCGAATGTCTGTATGACTTCGATAGCATACTTGACAGACATACGATATGTTGGTGCTGGTGGCACAGCAGGGTCACCACTCTGCTGAATTGTGGCTAGCTTCGTGTAGGATGTCGTGAGCTGTCTCCCCATCGCAGCTGCCTTTATCCGACATCTGGAGGCTGTAACATCGGTGGAAACATTAAGCCCGGGATTGTGGACAGAAAAGTGCAATGAAATTCATTTCAAGCAAGCACAGGCAATGGGAGATTAACTAGCTGCAGTGACTTCAAGCAACAAAAAGAAACGATAGGCACTGAATAATTAGTGGGGTGAAGTGACTTCCAGCAAGATTGTACGATAAATATAACCGCATTGGGATAGTATTTACGATCTTGTACGCGGTAGCATCAAGTCTGAGCTACTTGCTAAGTAAGCAATACAGTGTGTCAAACCCTGTCAATCTAAGCAGATAAACTAAATGGAACCTGGTGTAAAGAACGTGCACTAGAAATTTGCTCGATCTGAAAGGAGTGACTGTAGAAATGTATGAATCTTCAAATACAGTTGATTTGAAAGACTAGTTCTCTGAATCTAGCAATGTATGATTTGGAAGACTGAATCTACGATTATGCAAAACTAAGTGCAGGAGGAGGAGGGGGAATGGAAGTAAGGAAGGCGCACCTGGAAAGCCGGCGACTGCTGGTGCAGCAAGATCGATCGCCACCGCAGGCTGTAAGGTGCTCTCCACCGTCCAGTTCTTCCCTTCTTCGTGGATCTATAGTGTGAGGGAGGGGAAGAGGAGACTGTGAAGCCCGGGACAGATAGCTGCTAGGACTTAACTGTTTGGGGCAGTGGCCGGCTGTGCATGCAGCGGGCAGCAATAATTTTGGTAGATGGGCTGCGATTGATACACATGCTGAATAAGAAAAAGAGGGGTTATAATTAATTCAATGTAGTGTGCGCCATGAAAATCATTAAAAGAAAAGACTGCCATCTAGATGCGGAGAACTTGATAATACTCCCTCCGGTCCTTTTTATTCTGCATCTAAGTTTTGTCTAAAGTCAAAGTGTCTATTTTGACCAAACTTATAGAAAAAAACTATCAACATTTACGATGCCAAATCAATATTGTTTGGTTCATTATGAAATGTAGTTTCATAATAAATATATTTGGTATTGTAGATGTTGATGTTTTTTAATATATATTTGGTCAAACTTTGCAAAGTTTAACTGAACACAAATCTAGTACGCAGAGTAAGAAGGACCGTAGGGAGTATTATACAGAGATTGCATACGTCGACATGACAAGACCAGAGCGGTGGAGATAGCAGAAGACAGGACATTAGCATGCCAGCTTACACAAGTGCGTACTACATAATGGAACTACGAAATTAGACTCTACCAATTACAGGACTCTAGTACACGAAACTAACTGCTCCTGAAGATTAAGAACAGCATAGCCACAACAAGGAGTAGGTTGGTGCCAGCCAAACAGCAGCGCCGTGCGCTGGCTGTCCGTCGAGCAGCAGTGCGGTGTAGCGCAAGGGGGACGCGGCTGCTGAAGCTGTGGCTGGGCACGTACATTAGCTAGTTGGATCTCTGCCTGGCTTCCGTCCATGAAACTGTGCTCGCGCCTGAATCTATGGTGAAGGGAAGCAGATGGCTGCACAGCTAGAGGCTGGTGCAGTAAGTAGGACTGGGACAAGCCGTGGCGAGTCAACTCCGGCAGGTAGGTGTCTAGATCTCAAAAGCTGGCATTACCCAGCCTGCATGAATCAGTGATGTTTAGAAAAGGGGGATCTGGCTGCGAAGAATGGTTTCTGCTGGCATCTTTTCTAACGCACTTGTAGAAGCGTGCTCCGGCTCGAGAGATGAAAGTGACCATCTTGTCGCCACAGGTAGAGCAAGGGATCAGCAGGAGTACCGAGTACCTCGCCGGCCTGGGAAGAAGAAGATGAGGTAGAAGAAAATAATGAGAGGGGGGCAGAGGGTCACGAATCTTCGGGAGGAAGGCTGGATGGATTGGCTGGCGTGCACAATTAATGCGGTGGGTTCGCTGTTAGGCATCAAACGTCTGAGCCATAGCACAGGAGGGATCGCCCCGTTTGAGCCACCAAGCAAGGGATGACGGCCGTCGCATTAAAAGCGGTCGTTGAGTGGGCCGTCATCTGGGAAATATGCGCACATACAACTGCAAATATAGAGAGATGTACCTAACATAGTGCGAATCTTAGCGCTAACTTATGACCTAGATAACGAGCTCATATGAGCTCGAGCTCAGAATAGCACTTTCGGATTCTTCTTTTTCGCACTATCATATCCTGATTTGCAAAGAAACCATATGAGGAATATTACCATCGATAGTGAGTGTAGCTAAAAATACTAAAAGAGCACTATATGAGGAATATTACCATTCTTTAGTGTAACTATATGGGGAATATTACCATTCTTTAGTGTAACTATATGAAGAATATTGCCATCGCTTGTAACTGCATAGATTTAAACTAAATGACAAAGAGCACTAAAAATACTACCATACGACCTTTTGAGAGAAAAAGAGATGGCTAAAATTATGTTGATATGTGCACGTATACGTGTTTGAAAGTCAGCGTAGAGACACTGGGCTGATCATTAATTTATCCCTTGCATTTTCTCTTCTCCTTCATGTCAAGCGAAACCATAGTCCTTGTGTAGCAGCAAGCAGATAAACAATTTGCCGATTCTTTACAAAGATACATGCTAAAACATGACCATCAACACATTAGTCAAACACGGATGGAAATCATCTAATAGAGAATTATGGACAACTAAGAATCTTCACATATACATGATAGTATGAAGAAAGTATCTAGATCAAATAGAGAAAGCATAATCATTCAGATATAGACCTTCAGAAATAGGCATATACACAACCAAAAGGAAAAATGGCAATCGACTATAAATAGAGAATTTGTTTATTTTTATAGAAATGGTCGGCAGGGTAGACCTAAAAGCCCCTTCCTTCGAACTTAGCTAGAGCAGTAAACAAATAAGAAACCACAGCAGCAAGCACCCATGTGGGAACAAACAGAAAATCCCACCTCTAGTGTCGTGGTGATCTCACGGCAGATGCCATGGGATGGCTAAAGATGGGGGGCTACGAGAGGACGTCGGTGGGTTCCAGAGGCGAGGTTGGCACGCGCAAATGTGTGACACGAGACGTACCCAGGTTCGGGGCCCTCCGTGGGAGGTACCACCCCTAGTCCTGCCAAATAGATGATATGGGATAGATTACAGAGTTGCTCCTGGAGCTGTTTGGGTGGAGGAGGAAGAAGGGCTAGGCCTCTGTCTTGCCTCTCCGATGGGTCTGAGTGTGTCTACTAGTGATAACATGAGTGTTCGCCCGTATGAAGGGAGGGCACCTGGGGGGTCTTATAGGCTGACCCCACAGGGTTACAATGGTAAAGATACAAAGGCGCGAGGCCCTGGTGTCATCCTCTTGGTGTCATCCTCTAGGAGCCGGCGGTGGGGGCCGCCGGGTCCGTCGGGTGTGGGTCTTGCCGGGTCCACCAGGTGCAGGCCTTGCCGGGCGCACTGTGGCACGCCGTGTCTTGCGTCATGAGGCGGCAGGCGCCGCCCATCTACAGGGTTGCGCACCCGCCCCGGGCGGGGCGCACTGTGGCCATGCCCACTTGGGCCGGCGCAAAGGAAGGGCTGTAGCCACGCTCGCCTTGTCGCCAGGAATTGTCTTGTGACCAGCCGGCTAGGGTGGCCGTACCTGGCCGGCTCGTGCTAGGGAGCCGGCAGGTAGGCCAGCCGGATTGAGGGGCCTGGCCTGCCCTGATGTTTTAAAAAGGGATCTGGGTTCCGTTGCCTGCCAGGGAGGCATCCCCCCGACAGTAGTCCCCAAAGCCATGGAGGCTCGCTGGCTCCGAGCAGGGGGGCCTTCGCAGCTTACCCCCCCCCCCGGGAGGCGGTTTAGATGGTGAAGAACGCCAACTCGGCCGAGTGGCGCCGGCTTCGAGGCCGCGGGTTTCGGCAACAACCACTGGATGCCGGATTCCTTAAGCCGGATCGCGGCCCCCCGGCTTAGGCGGGAAACCGGAGCGTCCAACGCGCGGCGGACGAGGCCCTGCCAAGCCACGCGCGCGATGGGACGTGATAGCGGGGTCAGGCCCCGCCACACCGCGCCCTCGGCCCACGTGCGTGGGATTTACTGCGGCGGCATCCGACGGTTGCGTTCCCCGACGCAGTGAAAGTGCGCGGGGAACGTGTCCGCACAACGCGGGGGAGTGGAGGTCGTGGGCGCAGTTGATCCCACTTCCCCACGCTCTACCGCGGTTATATAGGGGGAAGGGGCGCGGCGGACACGTTCACGCACACACCCCCGCTTCCCCTTCGGCTTCCTCTCCTCCGTGAACAGACGAAGCCCTGCCGCAGCGCCGTGCTGCCGCCTGAGTCACCACCCACAACACCGCTCGCCGCGACGCCCGCACGCGCGCGGCTCTTATCCATCTTCTCCTTCCCCTCGCCCGCACTCTCGGAAAACCCTGGCGATGGCGTGGCCCAAGGGCTCCTGGGAGGGCTCGGAGACGGGCGACTGGGACATCAAGTACCTCCGCGATACCAAGTGGTTGCCGCCGGCGGAGGCGGTGGCGGCGCGCGCGCCGGGCGGGGAGAGGATCCTGGAGCCGCAGGAGGGCGAGGTCGTGGTGTTCTACACCCACTTCGCCTACGGGTTTGGCCTCCCCGCGAGTCTCTTCTTCTACGCGTTTCTGGAGTACTTCGGGCTGCAGCCGCACCATCTGGGGGCCAACGACATACTGCAGCTCGCCGGCTTCGCCACGCTCTGCGGCAGTGCGATGCCGGACGTCGAGCTCTAGGCGAAGATGTTCTTCCTCAAGCAACAGGGCGCGACGGCCAACGCCTGCCTGACTGCTGGGCGGCCGTGATCTTCGGCCGGCAAAACGGGCATTCCCCAAACTGCCCCTCGAGGACTCGGCCAAGAAGTGGCAGAAGTGTTTCTTCTACGTGCACAACGTCGTCCCGAGGGCCGACTTCATTAACTTGTCGCCGTTCGTCAATGAGACGCCGCAGGCCAAGACGAACTGGGGTTACCTGTCGCGGAACCCGCCGCAGGAGATGCTGAACATCTGTCGGCGGGTCAAGGAGATGACAGAGGGCGAGGACCTCAGGGGAAAGGACCTCATCGCGGCCTTCATCGCACGCCGGGTGCTGCCACTCCAGCGCCGGGTGCACAAGATCAGCGAGATGAGCGGCCGGCATGACCCCACCCGGATGTCGACCCGAGAGCTAAACCCGGTCCAGATTGCCGAGCAGGTCAATAATGTCTCGAAGGCCGGCTTGGACGGGGCGACGTGGCACTTTGGGAAGGCGCCATACAACCGGCAGAACACGCCACCGCCGATGAGTCCTTGGTCTCTCTTCTTCGCTGCTTCTTCGTTGTTCTTGCGCCCTGACGCGACGAGGGAGCCGCAGTTATTTATGGGCCAGGACTGCCATGACAGGCCGACTCCCCAGCTCCTGTTGGACGACATGCCTGAGTCGGACGGGGAAGGGGCCGACGTCGAGGACGAAGGAGCGGCCGAAGCATGCCTAGCCAGCTCCGAGGAGGGCGGCTTGCGCCAAGCGGGTAAGTCTCCGGCTCGCGACCTGCTGCGAGGGTGGTAGGATGACGACGATGACGATTTTACCGCTGGCCATGGTGCAGTGCCTCCACATGGGGGGGGCGACGCCAGCGTCGACCCGCCAAGGCGGCCGGAACCAGGCCATCCCGCCAGCCGGCAGCCGACCGCCAGCCTCACGGGAAGGAGCCAGTCGAGCCCTGGGTGGCTATGAAGCGTCCGGCGTCAACGCAGACGGGGCGCGGGAAGACGACCGTAAAGAAGACGCGTGTGCTCCCTCCGTCGACGGGGCCGAGACAGGAGATCCCCATGGTCATTAGGTAGGTGTTCCTTAGTTGCTTTGCTTCTTTCTGGATTGTTGTTGCTGCTGTGCTAATCTTTGAGGTGCCCAGGTCCGCTCTCGACCTGGCGGTGGCAACGACGGGCGAGGTTGCCTGGAGGCGGACTCGAAGCAGCGCCATCGACCGCGATTCAGGCCAAGTCGCGAAAGAGGAACTTGTGTCCCGCCAGACCGGGCAGGACAGCGACGCGGCTGAGCGCGCCGCCTGGCGGGATTGGGCGGAGGCATCGAAGGAGGCGAAGCCGGCCTCGGCCCAGGCGTGGGAGAGGGCCTCCGCGTCGCGGGCGAGGTCCACTCCAGACCCGGCCTGGCCGGAGATGGCGAGAGGCACAATGCCCCCCGCCACAGTCATCAGGCCGCAGCCGGAGGAGACAGGCGACCGGCGGCCCGAGCAGAGCGAGCCGTTGGCGAGTCGGACGTTGATGAAGACATCATCGTGGACATGCCGCCTCGGGCTGATCCGGCAGGAGGGGGCGGATCCGGCGGGGAGAGCCGCGGGCCAGGTGCCCCGCCAGCCGGCGAGACACAGCAGACGCCAGTCCGGAAGGCCGCGTCGGCGGGCGGCGGCGCCCTGATGATCGTGCCGCCCCAGACCGCCGCGCACCCCGAGCGGCCGGGTGGGAGCGGATCAGGCGCGGGGGCGCGATGCCGCAGTCCTGGGCGGACGCCAGCGAGGCCGTGGTCGGACCGTGCACACCGGAGGGCGCGGCGGCGGACGCCCTGGGCCTGCAACTCCGCGGGCGGAATGAGCGCCCGCAGGCCTTCGTCCGGGGGGAGCAGGAGCAGGCCCGGCAGCTGGAGCAGGCAGTCGCGGTAAGTTTTCATTCATTGCTTATTTCGGCCGCAGAACAATGGGAGTGCAACAGCGCACCCATTGGGTGTAGCCCCCGAGGCCCGGGTCGGCTGCGGAGCAGCCCGGTCGGGTCTTCATATGCGTCTTTGCTTTCTTCTGACTCTTGTCTCTTCGCAGCATCTGTACGACCGGCGGGCCGGCGCGTACAACCGGCTCCTGGAGCGGTACCGCATGGCCAAGACCCAGCTCGCCGCCAAGGAGGAGCTGGCCCAGGCCCAAGGTACGACTTGCTTTCAAGAGACTTCAAACCCAGCTAGCCAAAACCGGCCAACAGTGCGACCGGCTCCAGGCCGAGGTGGACCGGCTGGTGGCGGAGGCGGCCAAGGCGTCGGATGCCCACCAGGCGGAGCTCAGCAGACTGGCCAAGGAGCATGGGAAGACGGTCGCCGTGAAGGACGCGGAGCTGAAGGCGGCCGCCGAAAAGAGCGCTCAGCTCAAGCGGGAGCTCCAGAGCCACGGGGGTGCGTGGTCCCTGCGGGCGAACGGGATGCTGGGCGAGGCGCGACATTTCGACGAGGCCTTCACCCGTAAGGGACTTGCTTTCCTTCCTCGCCGGGTCGGCGTCGCGACTCGGCTGGATTATCTCTTTGCTAACTTTCACTTTCCTTCGGTAAGGGTCTTCCCCAAGACGCAGGAGTCGTCCGATGTGGTCGTGCGTGCACACCGGGACGACCAGCGAGCGGCCAGGACAGACGTCATCGACGATGACGCCTGTTCCTTCTCGAAGATCATCCTCACTGCCGAGACCCGTCTACAGGCCGTGGAGGGCCACATGAATCGGCTCTTTGAGGTCGGCTTGGGCATGACGAGCGCCCTCTGGCCGGACGCGGTGGTGCCGAACAGCGTCACCCGGCTGGCACGATGGCTGGAAACCGACGTGGCGCGACTCAGCGCTTGGCGGGCATCCGCGGCTCCGGCCGGGGCGTACATGGCGCTCTGGTTCGTGTTGTCGTGGTACCCCGGCGTGGACTTGGGCTAGCTGGCCGCTCAGCGCGCCGGCGCAGAGGAACTGGCCCCACGGGTGACCGCGATCGGGCGCGGCCTAGCTACCTTGTGTCCTTCGCTCCGCACGACGAGTTCACGTGGAGCGCACGGAAGACGGCGAGGAGATCCAAGCCGACGACTTCGGTCTTCACCTCGACGACCCGGCAGGCAGCTCGGCGGAGTCACGAGCTTACGCGGACAACGGCGCCGCGCCGCTGGACAACACCGACATGACCGAGGAGCCGTCACGCCCTGGGGCCAGCATGGAGGCCGCGACCAACCCGTTGGAGGTGGCGGGCAGCGGTGCCGACCCGGACGCCGCACTGGGGGTGTAACTTCATGTAATGACATTTTGGGCGTGGACCTTTGCTGTATATATATGTCTTTCGCTGGCATGTTTGCTTTTACTATTCGGCCTTGGGCCTTTTCTTGTTCGCCTCCTCTTTGGACTTCCTTCCCGCTAGTCGAACAGTCGGGTGCCGGTCTGTGACATGGAATTCGGCCTTTGGGTGGAGGGGGGACGTAAGGTACTTAGGCTTTTTCAGACGTTGAGCGCGAGCGAAACACCCACTGGGCCGGCTGGCAGCAGATGGCGAGGCCGGCTGGCAGCAGACGACGAAGCCGGCTGGCGCACAGCTGGTCGTGCTGCGATTTTAACTGGGAAGGGCGGGGGTTGCCGGGTGGGCCGAGTCGGCCGCTTCTTAGCAGATCTTCGTGTGCCGGTGCTTCCGGCCTTTGGTTCATGCCAGCCGGACAGCCGGGAGCCGGTGTGTGGCTTGGGGCGAAGAGAGGGCCTTGGCGACTCGAATGCATTGAAATGGACTAAGGGAGATGGCGGGGTGCGGTCTAACCGGCAAGCCCCCGAGCCCCCGAGCCGAACGCGCCGACCCGGGGGTGAAAAGCATAAAGGTGCATGGAACACAATGCTTGATAGAACGTGAAAAGGTAGCCCCCGAGTGTCGTTCGGGGGACCTGCTGCTTTCATTAAACCCAAAAGGCAGTGGTACATACGTGAATCCGGCTAACTATAAAACGGGCGGAGGAGCTCCACGTTCCAAGGCCGGCTTGTCTCTTCGCCGGTTGTGTCTCTTTTGCGTGTTCTGCTTCCGCGCATCGATGAGGTAGTACGCATTTCTGTCGCAGAGGACTTTGCTGATGATGAAGGGGCCCTCCCAAGGGGAGGCCAGCTTGTGTTGGCCGGCTGTCCGTTGGACGAGCCGGAGCACGAGGTTGCCCTCACGGAACGCGAGGGGCTTGATCTTCTTGCTATGGTAGTGGCGCAGGCATTGCTGGTAAATGGTCGACCGGCTGAGGGCCAGTAGGCACGCCTCCTCGAGCAAGTCAACGCCGTCTTCGCGGGCTTCCTTGGCCTCGGGTTCTGTGTACATGGTCACCCGAGGCGAGTCGAACTCGATGTCGGTGGGGATGATTGCTTCAGCTCCGTAGACGAGGAAGAACGGGGTGAACCCGGTAGACCGGTTTGGCGTCGTCCGGAGACTCCATAGAACAGTCGGCAGCTCATGGAGCCAGCTGCCGGGTGAGCGCACAAGGAGCTCGACGAGTCGCGGCTTGATGCCGGCTAGGATCAGGCCGTTTGCCCGCTCGACCATGCCGTTCGACTGGGGATGCGCGACAGAGGCCAAGTCGAGTTGGATGCCGGATATGGAGCAGTATTGAGCCAGTGCGCCCTTGGCGAAATTGGTGCCCTTGTCCGTGATTATGCTGTGCAGGACGCCGTAGCGAACCGTGATATCTTTGATGAACCGGACGGCCGTCGACCCGTCGAGTTTCTTGATTGGCCTTGCCTCGATCCACTTGGTGAACTTGTCGACGGCCACCAGCAAGTGTGTCATGCCGCCTCGGGCGGTTTTGAAGGGCCCCACCATGTCGAGCCCCCAGACGGCAAAACGGCCATGTGATCGGGATGGTTTGGAGGGTCGTGGCTGGCTGGTGGCTGCGCTCGCTGAAGCGTTGGCAGCCCTCGCACTTGAGGACCAGCTGCTCGGCGTCTTTCAAGGCTGTGGGCCAGTAAAAACCATGGTGGAAAGCCTTGGCCACCAGAGACCTCGAGGTGGCATGATGCCCGCACTCGCCCTGGTGGATGTCAAGGAGGATCTCGATCCCTTTGTCCTGCTCGACGCAGCGATGGAACACGCCTGTCGCGCTGTGCTTGACGAGCTCGTGGTCGACGATGTTGTAGGCGGACGCCCGGCGTTGCACTTGTTGGGCCTCAATTTCGACCATGGGGAGCGCTCCGCTCTCCAGGAAGGCAAGGATTGGTTGGGCCCAAGACGAAGCTGTCACCACCGTGAAGACGGCCACTTGGACGGGGACCAGGGTGGCAGCACCCGAGCCGGAGCCGGCAACCCCCGAGCCGAAGCCGGCAGCCCTCGAGACTGGGCCGGAAGCCCCCGAGCTGGAGCCGGCAGACCCCGGGACGAGGCCAGCAGCCCCCGAGGCCGGGTCGGGGCCAACGGCCGCTGGGGTCGGGACGGCAGCCCACGCGCTAGGGCCGGGATCTCCAGGGGTGGGTGGGGGCGTCGCAGGGTCGTCCATGACGAAGATGGATTCCGAGTCGGGAGACGGCTTGATGGACGGCTTCCGCAGGTGCTCGAGGGAGATGCCGGGTGGGATTGCTTGCCGGGTGGAGCCTATCTTAGCCAGCGTGTCGACAGCCTCGTTGTCCACGCAAGGGATGTGGAGGAACTCACAGCCGTCGAAACCGTCGATGAGCTACTGGACTAGGAAGCGGTAGCTGGCCATGTTGGCGTCTCAGGCGTCCCACTCGCCGGAGACTTGCTGCACCACCAAGTCCGAGTCGCCATAGCAGAGGATGCGTCCGATGCCGATCTCTTTGGCCGGCCGGAGGCCGTGCACGAGGGCTTCGTACTCGGCAACATTGCTGGAGGTGGCGAAGTGGATCTGCAGCGCGTACCACAGCCGGTAGCCCTTGGGAGACGACGGCATGATGTCGGCTCCCAGGCCGGAGCGCATCTTGGAGCCGTCGAAGTGCATGCGCCAGTGCGTCGAGTCGGGTGCCGTCGGCAGGTACTGGTTCTCTGTCCAGTCGACGAGGAAATCAGCCAACGCCTGGGACTTGATGGTGGTGCGAGGCTCGTAAAGGATGGTGTGGCTGGCTAGCTCGACGGCCCATTTGGCCACCCGGTCATAGGCATCCTGGCAACCCATGATCTCGCCGATGGGGGCCGTGCTCACCACGGTGACGGTATGCTCTTGAAAGTACTGCTTCTGCTTCTTGGCGATGAAGTACACGCCATAGCACATCTTCTGGTAGCGGGGGTAGTTCTGCTTGGAGGCGGAGAGCACCTTGCTCAGGTAGTATACCGGATGCTGGATCGGCTGAACCTTGCCATCTTTCGGTCGCTCAACCACCAGCACCGTGCTGACCGCTAGCAAGGTGGCGGCGATGTACAGCAAAAGCGGCTCCTTATCAGCCGGCACGGCCAGGACGGGTGCGGTGGAGAGCATGCGCTTGAGGTCGCGGAAGGCTTCGTTCGCTTGGTCGTTCCACTCAAACGTTGTCGTCTTCTTCATCAGCTGATACAAGGGCAGGGCCCTCTCCCCCAGCGGGCTGAGGAACCGGCTGAGAGAGGCCAAGCAGCCGGTGAACTTCTGGAGATCGCGCAGCCGAGCCGGCTTGCGCATGCACTCGATGGCTTTGATCTTCTCTGGATTGGCATCAATGTCGCGCTCCGAGACGAGGAAACCAAGGAGCTGGCCAGCCGGCACGCCGAAGACGCATTTCTCCAAGTTGAGCTTAATCTTGTGCCGGCACAAGTTGGCGAAGGTTTAGAGGTCGGCTAGGAGCGTGAAGTGCTGCTTGGTCTTCACCACAATGTCGTCAACATAGATGTGCACATTTCTGCCGAGCTAGGTCAGTAGGCATTTCTGCATGCAGCGCCGGAAGGTGGCGCCGGCATTCTTCAAGCCAAACAACATGGTGATGTAGCATTACGCCCCAAAAGGCATAATGAAGGATGTCTTGAGGGCGTCAGCCGGGTCCAGCTTGATCTGGTGGTAGCCGGAGTAGGCATCCAAAAAGGACAGTAGCTCGCAGTCGGCCGTGGAATTGATCACTTAATTTATCCGCAGCAGGGCAAAATGATCCTTGGGGCAGGCCTTATTCAGGCTGGTTGTGACACTCCAAAAATTTTCTTGTGGTTTTCAGCAAAAACTTTGTTGGTTTTGAAAAGGGCCATTTAAAATTCTTCCAGAAAACCTCTCTCTCAAAAAACTTTCACCCTTGGCAAGGATTTTATTTTTCTTCAACTCTGGTGTTTGAATTATGAAAACTTTTCTTCTGATTGTTTCCCTCTCAAATATATTTTTGAATTTAAATACTTTCATTTAAAGAGGAAAACATAGGAGTTTTGGGACTTCTCTCATTTTGAAACCACCCAAGGTTTACCATGTCCCATGTGGTAAAACCCCTCCAAAATCCCTCCCCCACCTTGGAACAATCTAAATTCTCTGTCCCATCAAGTCCAAACCATTTTTGGATTTTATTTCAATTATTTTATCTCACAAATCTTTTCTGTCACTTATTTTGAGCCTAAGTGATTTTCAAAGCAAGTACCAAGATGCATTTGAGTTTTGACCTCAAACCAACTCCCCTGGATAGTCCTTGGTACCCACAACCTAGAACCATCATGATTCACTCCTCTTCTTTTCAAATATTTCAGAAACATTCTGTCGAACACCTGATCTGCACTGTTCCTTTGCACATTCAGAAAATTCAAATAACTTAAGGGTTCAGTGTCGCTTCTCTTCGTCAGACTTCGGTCACGCGGCCACAGTGCACCTGGCGCGTTGCACGCAGCCCCTTCTCCCTGGCCAGCACCCCGCACGCACGCTTGGCCGATTCCTGGCGTCGGTGGCGACGAGCCTGCCGGCGTTGGAGGTTTCTGCGGTGGCTGCGCCACCCGTGGCGGCCAGCGAGGGCCTGAGCCCGTTCGCCACGCCACCCGGCGCCGCCCATCGCTCCCTGGCTCTCCGCGTGGCCCTGGTATGCCAGCACACTCCCGTTGCACTGTCGCCGTGGCCCGGCAAGCACAGGGCGTGCTCCCTGCCGCGGACGGGCCCGCGCCGCCCCGTTCCGTCGAGCCCACCCAAAGCTTCAAGTCCCGGCTCGTTTAGCACCTAAACGGAACTAGTAGACCCCCCAAGACGGCGCTCAACTCCTAAACCACCCCGACCAATGCCCTGCACCCCCGTAAACGTCGCCGGAGAACCCCGTTCTCGGCCACCGCCTCGGACCGCCTATAAAAAGGGCTCCCGAGCTCGCCCTCGAGCACACACCCCCTCTGCACCTCACCAGCACCCCGACAGGCCAACAGGGGGACCTCGAGGAGGTCTCCTCCCCCACCTCCGGCCGCCCCGTTCCGCCTCGGCCTCCACCTCGATTCACTCCGGTGAGGCCATCCCCGGCGCCCAAATCCTGTCAGCTACCCCCTCTAGCTACCAGAGGTCTAACCCCCTCCTCAATTTGCCCTCCGCAGCACTCTCCGACGAGGCCCACGACCACCCGAACCGCCGTCCGCCGGAGCAGGAGCCGCCGTCGACGTGGTGCTCGCCGGCGACCACCACCACCACCAACCGACGGGAAATGACGCCCTGAACACGGAGGTACCTTCCGATCTTTCTACCTCGCCGTGGATCGCCGCCGGCGACCACCGCGGCTCTCGGGCGCCGACGAGCCCCGACTCCCTCGTTTGAAAATTCAAACCTGATGGGTGGGACCCGCCCGTCAGCCTCTCTGTTCTTTTTAAACGAACCGTTTTCTGAAGGCGCCTTCTGCCAAAATACGTCTCCCCTCTGGGCCGGCGTAGCCTCAATCGAATCGTTTTCTGTTTTTATAAGTTAGCCCCTGGAAACTTTCTGTTTCATTACAGATGAGTCCCTAGACTAAAACCTTTATAACTTTTAAACAAAAAAGTATTTTTGATTGATTCTTTTTCTGTTCTCTCTAAAATTTTGTCTAGTTTTTTATCAGATTTATTTGAAAAATATTTGGAATATTTTGTGCACCCCACGGTATTTACGTTAGCGCGTATTTTTCTTTATACCGTAGATATCGAAGGAGGTGACGGAGCCGCGAACTTCACCGAGCTAGGCTCCGACTACTCTGAACCAGGCAAGCATGTTTGAACTTTTGATATGATGAGTGTTTTGGCATGTTTGCATTAAGTAGTTTCATGGCATGTTTATGAACATACCACAAATGTCATGTTACATGCAACGTTGAGGCAAGTGAGTTTCGAAAATCCATAAGTGGACGGATGAGAGTGTGCATGGCCATGTGTTGGCATGAGAATGGGTAAGATGGCAGTGTTGTAGCATGCCAGTCTTATGCCAGACTGCTTGACTTCAGTGTCAACCCGTATCGATTCAGTTCCATCCGTTTTCCTTCCCTGTACTACCACATGTCTTCCGCAAGGAATATGGCGTAGTAAGTTGCAAACCGCTTTCCTGGTACACACCAAAAGGAGAGGCCGTGATGATGGTTCCATGGCCCTGGATTAAAGCCAGTCAGGGGGCATGGGTGTTTCCGGTTGGGACCGAGAGGTGGGCACCCCTTAGAGCGCGCGTATATAAATTTGATCCCATGCTAATCGAGATTGTGATCTCCCCGTCTCAAAAGTTTTTCTTGGACGAAGTCTAGGGTGATTCCTGGCATCGTGAGGTAGGATGGGTGTGTACTGGTTAGCTGTGTTTTCTTCCGAAATACCGTAAACGGAACTAGTCCTTCGTGACTACGGAAATCCGTTGGCTGTGGGAATTTTTTGTACAAACTCTGCAGAGTCATATATTCCTTTGAATCATCTATTCTATGTCCAAGTCCGGTATTATCTTATCCTGACAAGTGTCAGTTTTGGTGACAGATACTCCGGTGAATCACATGAGTGCTAAGTCCGGTTAAATGTTTATTCCTGTGGATGGACTAACCCGTTTATTATCATGAGTTGAACATTTATTATGAGTATTATTTCCTTGTGAAGAAAGCCCTTTCTGTGATGTCGCTCAGACGTCCGACTGTGGCATTGTTATTATTTACTTTCACTAAAAGCCCTTTTTGTGATGTCGCTCAGACGTCCGACTGTGGCATTTTTATTATTTACTTTCAATAAAAGCCCTTTCTGTGATGTCGCTCAGACGTCCGACTGTGGCGCTGTTATTTACTTTCAATGAAAGCCCTTTCCGTGATGTCGCTCAGACGTCCGACTGCGGCAATACTGTTATTTACTTTCAATATAAGCCCTTTCTGTGATGTCGCCCCGACGTCCTACTGTGGCACACATGTCTTTTATTTTCTGTTTAAGCCCTTTTCGTGGTGTCGCTCAGACGCCCGACTGTGGCATGATCTTTATTTATTTGTTCATCCTTCGAGGCGTCGCTTCAGACACCCGATCGGTTTTCAATTATTTTGTTGGGTTTTCAGGCGGACTACCGCCGACTCCCTTTTTATTTACCTTGTTTACTAAATTGAATGTGCATTGATAAATTAATCATGTTGCATTCATGCATTCATTTGTTATATCTTACGTCCGAACTGTCTTGCGAGTACTTTCAAAGTACTCACCTGGCTTGTTGATTTGGCCAGATGCTGACGAAGGCGATCTCATGGATGAAGAGTTCGATAGCGAGTCCGACGCCTAGAGGAGTCCCAGTCAGTCTCATGCGACCCTAGTTTTGGTCACTGTATTATATCCGCTTCCGCTACCCGAATAAATTCATCGAGCCTCACATCAACGCTCGACGAGATGCTAGTTTAAGAGTCATGTTATCCACTCCCCACCGTGTTATTTCACCACCACTTTATTCTCGAGTCAGTAGTATACCACCACCTCATTGTGATATATTCACCATTATGTATAATTATTGGCGCACTTGTAATAATTGGTTGAGCAACCTCAGCTTGACCCTGTAATATATTTTATGCTACTGGCTTATTGTATCAAGAGATTTGTCTACCAGTAAGGAGGATTTTTCCTCATACTGGACTCAATAGATCAGTTTCTCAATAAATATTTTTATTGGAAAACCGGTCGTGACAAGCTTGGTACCAGAGCCAGGCTGACTGTAGGAAGCCACTAGGTGCGATCGCTAATCGGTTATTAGCATGATAGAGCTAATTTATATTTTTACAAATTGTAGTCATTTTTCTGACAGTCAGCATATATTTATGATCTGACCATTCAGAATTTTTGCCTACTTTTGTAGATGGCCGACAACAGTTGCGAGTCTCAGACCTTCGCCAACGTGCCCGATGGGTTCGTCAAGCTTCTCTCCTTCATCGTTCAGGTCGCGATGGGGCCATCTGTGCGCCCAGTCTTCACACTCTGTCAGCACAGAGTCAACTACAGTCTGACCATGCACCAGGCGGCGGTGCAGTTCAAGGGAGGGCGTGGTGAGTTACGCCGCTTCCGGTTCTTGGGAAGAGCCATGCCTACGGAGAGGCATGCTATCCAGATGGCAGCCCGCGAGGCGATAGCTCGTCTCAGGGATGTCCTCCCCGTGATGAAGGCTCGTCGTTACCGCTATCTTCCATGCCATGTGCCCTACACCTGTCACTACGCATTCTCCTGCCCCACAGGAGAACGAGACGAGGCTTTTGAGATGCTTATTGAGTATCTCCGGGCTTTGGAGGCAGCCTTCGACAACCTGGTGGACGACTTCATGGCTACCCGCATGGACTCAGTCCATGGCTGTGCCGCCAACAGGAGGGAGCTCCTGCACACCGCACCGCCACTGACTTTCGTCTCGTCCTCAGCATCTTATGCACCTACTCGTCGCCTGCCTACCAAGGAAGAGTTCAACCAAGTCATTGCACCCACTCCAGCTCGCACTGCACCACCCTTCGCGCCCACTCCTGTTCGTGTTGTTCCGCCCCTGGCACCCACTCCATCTACTCGGCGCAGTACTACTGGTATGGAGCCTATTAGCGAGGAGGAAGTCGAGTCCCCAGCCTCGCTGCGCCTCACCCTTGGCAGGGCCAACGAAATCATCAGCATCTCCGACTGAGTACGCTTAGCCGTCATGCGATGTACCGCTTTGTAAGATATGTACATAGGTTGTGAGAAGTAGCTTGTTTGCGCATCATGTAGGAACTGGAAAAGTGCACTAGCCTAAATAACATGTCAGGATTATGTACGCATATCCTGAGTGATGTATTGTATAATTATCACCCGCGTGTAAGATATGTAATGAGCAGTCCTTCTCCGTGCGCAATCGATTTGTTTTTTCCAAGCGATCTTGGTCTTTTAAATTATTTGCCATCCTTGTGCATTTATGGATTTATTTTTGCGATCCCTTTTTCATTCTCCTTATGGGTTTTACAAAATATATCCCCAGAGTGAAAAATGTCTCGTCCTTGGACTCGCTCCATGCCAGCTCCGCCAGAGGAAAATTATGGCACTCAACCGGGCAACAATTTCACACAAGGGCAGTCGAGTCAACAGGACAGTGAAACGGCACTTTCCCAAATGTGCCGCCTTTATGAACAGAGTCAGCAACAACATCGGGAAATGATGAACCAAGTCATCAACATGGGAAATCACCATGGGCAGTATCAGCAGCATTCCAAGTTATCTGAGCTACAGAAGACACGTCCCCAAACATTTTCTCATACTGACAAGCCTCTTGAGGCCGAGGACTGGCTTCGAGATATGGAGAGGAAATTAATTATTGCAAAATGTTCGGACCCCGAAAAGGTACTATATGCCCCGCACTATCTCACAGGAGCAGCTGCATCATGGTGGGAGAATTTTCTGCACATGCACCCCAACAAAAATGATATAACCTGGGATGATTTCAAGGAAGGTTTCCGCGGTGCACACATTCCTAAGAGTATTGTGAAAATCAAGAAGAGAGAGTTCGATGACCTCAAACAAAGGAACATGACAGTGTCAGATTACAACGGTCAATTTACTCTATTGTCTCGCTACGCCAATGAAGAGTGTATGACTGAAAGCAAGAAGATGGAGAAATTCCTCGACGGTCTGGCGCCCGCGCTTACATGCCAACTGGTCGTGCACACTTTTCCAGATTTTAAAACACTAGTGGACAAAGCCATTACTCTGGAAAATGAGAGACGCAGCTTGGAAGATTTCCGCAAGCGAAAAAGGGACCAGACTAACCATGCTCGCAATCACCGAAGCAAGACAGATTTTCAAAAGGGTGGGACACACAAATCCACGTCCAACGTCTCACGCCCAATCAAGAATTTTCATGCGAGGGACAAGGAGTTCACATATCGCCCCGGCGTTACTTGTTACGCCTGTGGAGAGGAAGGGCACTATGCCAAGCAGTGTCCCAAGCCTAGAAACTCAACCCCAAAGCCGAACAACGGCGCTAATAATTCAGCGCCCAAGCGAAACAACTTCAATCCCAACAACAACCACAGGAAGGGTCATCTGAACCACGTAACCAAAGAGGAGGCACAAAATGCTCCGGATATCGTACTCGGTACGTTTCCTGTCAACACAATACCTGCAATGGTTTTGTTTGATTCTGGAGCTTCTCACTCTTTCATTTCGAAAAGTTTTGCTTTGCAAAATAATTTTTCGATGCTTCCTTTGGAGAAATCCATGATCATCAAGTCCCCTGGGATTCAGCAAGTCACTCAGAGTTACTGTCAGGATGTGGTTATTGAGTTTGAAGGATTGAAGTTTCACGCCAATCTTATTGTATAGGAAAATAAAGGACTGGATGTCATCCTAGGGATGGACTGGCTAACCACCAACAAGGGTTTTATTGACTGCTTCAACCGGACCGTAATTCTTACACACCACCACGGGAAGACAATAAGAGTGTCAGCCAAAGAAAGAAAAATACCCCGGCAACCGAGATTGAATAAGGTGGACGTTTCTGAGCTAAACAAGGTTCCAGTAGTGTGTGAATTTCCAGACGTATTCCCCGAAGAACTACCAGGCATGCCACCAGACCGAGAGATAGAATTCAGCATTGAGCTAGCACCAGGAACCACCCCCATATACAAGAAACCATACCGAATGGCACCATCCGAGTTGGTTGAGTTGAAGAAACAAATAAAGGAATTGCTGGACAAAGGATACATTCGAGCCAGCTCCTCACCTTGGGGATCACCAATTTTATTTGCCAAAAAGAAGGATGGTACACTGAGATTGTGCATAGACTACCGAGCACTTAACTTGGTCACAGTCAAGAACAAATACCCAATGCCACGGATAAACAATTTGTTTGATCAGCTCGCTCAGACCAAGGTATTCTCAAAAATTGACTTAAGGTCAGGATACCATCAATTAAAAGTGCGAAAAGAAGATATCCCCAAAACAGCCTTCACTCCAGATATGGACTATATGAGTTCACAGTAATGCCATTTGGATTAACAAACGCCCCCGCATATTTTGTGCACCTCATGAACAAAGTATTTATGAAGTTTATGGACAAGTTCGTTGTGGTATTCATCGACGATATTCTGGTATACTCCAAGACACCAGAAGAGCACGCGGAACATCTCAGAATTGTGCTAGGAGAACTCAGGAAACATCAATTGTATGCCAAGTTCAGCAAGTGCGAATTTTGGCTAAGACAAGTAGGCTTTCTAGGCCACGTACTGACCCAAGATGGTATCGCAGTGGACCCGGAGAAAGTCAGGGCCGTACTCGGCTGGAAGTCACCAGCCAGTGTAACAGACATACGAAGTTTCTTGGGAATGGCAGGATATTACCGCAGATTTATTGAAGGATTCTCCACCATAGCCAAGCCAATGACGCAGTTACTCAAGGACAAGAAGTTTGAATGGACAGAAGCCTGCCATATGCCGAGTTCGCATACAACAACAGCTACCAGGCCAGCCTACAAATGGCACCATTTGAAGCTCTGTACGGACGGAGGTGTCGTACCCTGTTAAATTGGTCAGAGACCGGAGACAGCCGCATCTTCGGCCCAGACATGCTCAAAGAAACCGAGGAAAAGGTCAAGCTAATCAGAGACCGACTCAAGACCGCTCAAAGCCGACAGAAGAGTTATTACGATCGGAAACATCGGGGGGTCAGATTCGAACCCGGTGATTATGTGTACCTACGGGTATCCCCTATGAGGGGCCTACAACGGTTCAAGATTAAGGGAAAGCTAGCACCGAGATTCATCGGACCATTCTGTATAGTGGCACGAAGGGGCACTGTAGCCTACCAGCTAGACTTACCCGAGGAATTATCCGATGTCCACAACGTGTTCCACGTCTCGCAATTGAGGAAGTGCGTAAGCAACCCAGAGAAGCAAATATCCCATGAGAATATTGACGTGCAACCAGACCTCACCTATCGGGAACATCCGGTGAAAATATTAGAGGAATCTGAAAGAAGGACCAGACAGAAAACCATCAAGTTTTTCAGAGTTCAGTGGAGCAATCACACCGAGAGTGAAGCAACTTGGGAAAGAGAGGATTTTCTTCGGGCAGAACATCCACACTTATTTAAGGATCAGCTGAAATCTCGGGGACGAGATTTTTCCTAAGGGGGTAGGTGTTGTGACACTCCAAAAATTTTCTTGTGGTTTTCAGCAAAAACTTTGTTGGTTTTGAAAAGGGCCATTTAAAATTCTTCCAGAAAACCTCTCTCTCAAAAAACTTTCACCCTTGGCAAGGATTTTATTTTTCTTCAACTCTGGTGTTTGAATTATGAAAACTTTTCTTCTGATTGTTTCCCTCTCAAATATATTTTTGAATTTAATTACTTTCATTTAAAGAGGAAAACATAGGAGTTTTGGGACTTCTCTCATTTTGAAACCACCCAAGGTTTACCATGTCCCATGCGGTAAAACCCCTCCAAAATCCCTCCCCCACCTTGGAACAATCTAAATTCTCTGTCCCAAGTCCAAACCATTTTTGGATTTTATTTCAATTATTTTATCTCACAAATCTTTTGTCACTTATTTTGAGCCTAAGTGATTTTCAAAGCAAGTACCAAGATGCATTTGAGTTTTGACCTCAAACCAACTCCCCTGGATAGTCCTTGGTACCCACAACCTAGAACCATCATGATTCACTCCTCTTCTTTTCAAATATTTCAAATTTCAGTCTCTGCAAGTTTGGACCAGATTTGCCAAATTTGGTGAAATTCATATCTTCTCTGCTCCAAAAATTCCACAAAAATTCAGGCAACCCCCTGTTGCATTGAGAAGCCACTCCACCAAAAATCAGCTCAAGCAGAGCCTCCCTCATACCAAAAACATTCTGTCGAACACCTGATCTGCACTGTTCCTTTGCACATTCAGAAAATTCAGAGAACTTCAGGGTTCAGTGTCGCTTCTCTTCGTCAGACTTCGGTCACGCGGCCACAGTGCACCCTGGCGCGTTGCACGCAACCCCTTCTCCCTGGCCAGCACCCCGCACGCACGCTTGGCCGATTCCTGGCGTCGGTGGCGACGAGCCTCGCCGGCGTTGGAGGTTTCTGCGGTGGCTGCGCCACCCGTGGCGGCCAGCGAGGGCCTGAGCCCGTTCGCCACGCCACCCGGCGCCGCCCATCGCTCCCTGGCTCTCCGCGTGGCCCTGGTATGCCAGCACACTCCCGTTGCACCGTCGCCGTGGCCCGGCAAGCACAGGGCGTGCTCCCTACCGCCGACGGGCCCGCGCCGCCCCGTTCCGTCGAGCCCACCCAAAGCTTCAAGTCCCGGCTCGTTTAGCACCTAAACGGAACCAGTAAACCCCCAAGACGGCGCTCAACTCCTAAACCACCCCGACCAATGCCCTGCACCCCCGTAAACGTCGCCGGAGAACCCCGTTCTCGGCCACCGCCTCGGACCGCCTATAAAAAGGGCTCCCGAGCTCGCCCTCGAGCACACACCCCCTCTGCACCTCACCAGCACCCCGCCAGGCCAACAGGGGGACCTCGAGGAGGTCTCCTCCCCCAGCTCCGGCCACCCGTTCCGCCTCGGCCTCCACCTCGATTCACTCCGGTGAGGCCGTCCCCGGCGCCCAAATCCCGTCAGCTACCCCCTCTAGCTACCAGAGGTCTAACCCCCTCCTCAATTTGCCCTCCGCAGCACTCTCCGACGAGGCCCACGACCACCCGAACCGCCGTCCGCCGGAGCAGGAGCCGCCGTCGACGTGGTGCTCGCCGGCGACCACCACCACCACCAACCGACGGGAAATGACGCCCTGAACACGGAGGTACCTTCCGATCTTTCTACCTCGCCGTGGATCGCCGCCGGCGACCACCGCGGCTCTCGGGCGCCGACGAGCCCCGACTCCCTCGTTTGAAAATTCAAACCTGATGGGTGGGACCCGCCCGTCAGCCTCTCTGTTCTTTTTAAACGAACCGTTTTCTGAAGGCGCCTTCTGCCAAAATACGTCTCCCCTCTGGGCCGGCGTAGCCTCAATCGAATCGTTTTCTGTTTTTATAAGTTAGCCCCTGGAAACTTTCTGTTTCATTACAGATGAGTCCCTAGACTAAAACCTTTATAACTTTTAAACAAAAAAGTATTTTTGATTGATTCTTTTTCTGTTCTCTCTAAAATTTTGTCTAGTTTTTTATCAGATTTATTTGAAAAATATTTGGAATATTTTGTGCACCCCACGGTATTTACGTTAGCGCGTATTTTTCTTTATACCGTAGATATCGAAGGAGGTGACGGAGCCGCGAACTTCATCGAGCTAGGCTCCGACTACTCTGAACCAGGCAAGCATGTTTGAACTTTTGATATGATGAGTGTTTTGGCATGTTTGCATTAAGTAGTTTCATGGCATGTTTATGAACATACCACAAATGTCATGTTACATGCAACGTTGAGGCAAGTGAGTTTCAAAAATCCATAAGTGGACGGATGAGAGTGTGCATGGCCATGTGTTGGCATGAGAATGGGTAAGATGGCAGTGTTGTAGCATGCCAGTCTTATGCCAGACTGCTTGACTTCAGTGTCAACCCGTATCGATCCAGTTCCATCCGTTTTCCTTCCCTGTACTACCACATGTCTTCCGCAAGGAATATGGCGTAGTAGGTTGCAAACCGCTTTCCTGGTACACACCAAAAGGAGAGGCCGTGATGATGGTTCCATGGCCCTGGATTAAAGCCAGTCAGGGGGCATGGGTGTTTCCGGTTGGGACCGAGAGGGGGGCACCCCTTAGAGCGCGCGTATATAAATTTGATCCCATGCTAATCGAGATTGTGATCTCCCCGTCTCAAAAGTTTTTTTGGACGATGTCTAGGGTGATTCCTGGCATCGTGAGGTAGGATGGGTGTGTACTGGTTAGTTGTGTTTTCTTCCGAAATACCGTAAACGGAACTAGTCCTTCGTGACTACGGAAATCCGTTGGCTGTGGGGAATTTTTGTACAAACTCTGCAGAGTCATATATTCCTTTGAATCATCTATTCTATGTCCAAGTCCGGTATTATCTTATCCTGACAAGTGTCAGTTTTGGTGACAGATACTCCGGTGAATCACATGAGTGCTAAGTCCGGTTAAATGTTTATTCCTGTGGATGGACTAACCCGTTTATTATCATGAGTTGAACATTTATTATGAGTATTATTTCCTTGTGAAGAAAGCCCTTTCTGTGATGTCGCTCAGACGTCCGACTGTGGCATTGTTATTATTTACTTTCACTAAAAGCCCTTTTTGTGATGTCGCTCAGACGTCCGACTGTGGCATTTTTATTATTTACTTTCAATAAAAGCCCTTTCTGTGATGTCGCTCAGACGTCCGACTGTGGCGCTGTTATTTACTTTCAATGAAAGCCCTTTCTGTGATGTCGCTCAGACGTCCGACTGCGGCAATACTGTTATTTACTTTCAATATAAGCCCTTTCTGTGATGTCGCCCCGACGTCTGACTGTGGCACACGTCTTTTATTTTCTGTTTAAGCCCTTTTCGTGGTGTCGCTCAGACGCCCGACTGTGGCATGATCTTTATTTATTTGTTCACCCTTCGAGGCGTCGCTTCAGACACCCGATCGGTTTTCAATTATTTTGTTGGGTTTTCAGGCGGACTACCGCCGACTCCCTTTTTATTTACCTTGTTTACTAAATTGAATGTGCATTGATAAATTAATCATGTTGCATTCATGCATTCATTTGTTATATCTTACGTCCGAACTGTCTTGCGAGTACTTTCAAAGTACTCACCTGGCTTGTTGATTTGGCCAGATGCTGACGAAGGCGATCTCATGGATGAAGAGTTCGATAGCGAGTCCGACGCCTAGAGGAGTCCCAGTCAGTCTCGTGTGACCCTGGTTTTGGTCACTGTATTATATCCGCTTCCGCTACCCGAATAAATTCATCGAGCCTCACCTCGACGCTCGATGAGATGCTAGTTTAAGAGTCATGTTATCCACTCCCCACCGTGTTATTTCACCACCACTTTATTCTCGAGTCAGTAGTATACCACCACCTCATTGTGATATATCCGCCAATATGTATAATTATTGGCGCGCTTGTAATAATTGGTTGAGCAACCTCAGCTCGACCCTGTAATATATTTTATGCTACTGGCTTATTGATTTGTCTACCAGTAAGGAGGATTTTTCCTCATACTGGACTCAATAGATCAGTTTCTCAATAAATATTTTTATTGGAAAACCGGTCGTGACACTGGTGTAGCCGATGCACATGCGCCAAGTGTTGTTCTTCAGGAGGAGGACTGGGTTGGCGAGCCACTCGGGGTGGAAAACTTTCATGATAAATCCGGCAGCGAGCAGTCGGGCGATCTCTTCACCGATGGTTCTTCGCTTCTCCTCAAAAAAGCAGCTTAGCGGTTGACAGACAGGCTTGGCGCCCTTGCGGACATGAAGTTTGTGCTCGGCGTACTCCCTCGGAACACCCGGCATGTCCTTTGCGAACCATGCAAAGATATCCCGATTATCAAGGAGGAAGTCGACGAGCTTGCCTTCCTATTTGTTGTCGAAGCGCGTGCCCACGACAACGTACTGGCTGCAGTTGGGGTCGGCCGGGTTAAGCGGCACCTTCTTCGTGTCTTTGGATGGCTGCAACGAGGCCTCGCCGGCCGACTGCTTGAGCAGAGCCGGCACGGCCAGCTGCTCGCCAGCCAAAGCTACGATCCGGTCAAGATGGCACCTCTCCTCGGCAATGACCAGCTACTCGGCCAGCTTGGAGCCGGCTTGGGCGCATTCCAGAGATTTCTTGTAGTCGCCAACGACGGTGATGAGGCCCTTGGGACCCGGCATCTTCATCTTCAGGTAGGCGTAGTGAGGGACCGCCATGAATTTCGCCAGCGCAGGCTGGCCCAACAGTGTATGGTAGGGGTTGGACAGGTCTACCACCTCGAACCAGATGGGCTCGCATCGAAAGTGGTCGCTGGTGCCGAATAGGATGTCAAGCCAGATCCGGCCGATCGGGGAGCAGGATAGACCTGGCACGATGCCGTGGAACAGCGTCCGGGTCGGCTCCAGCTGCCTCGCCTCGATACCGAGCTTGGTCATGGTGTCGCGGTACAGGATGTTGATGTTGCTGTCGCCGTCGATGAGGACTCGTGAGAAACGACAGGTGCGCTTTTCAGCGACTAGTGGGGTCGAGAACGAGAGCATAGCCACCCGGCGTAGGCATGACGGCCGGGTGGTCCTCCCGGGTCCAGTCGACCGAGTGATCCGACCAGTGCATGTACTGGGGGACGGCCGGGATCACAGTGTTCACTTCCTGCCGGAGCCGGCGCTCGATGTGCTTGTCACCGCCCTCACTTGTGAAGACGATGTAGCAGGCATTCGAGTTGGGGAAGGCGTCATCGCGCATGGTGCCAGCCGCCGGGGGCGACGGCGGAGGAGGCAGAGGGAGGTCGCCCCTCATCAGTCGCTAAGTGATGCCGCACTACCGAAGCTTGTGCGTGGACGGCTTCGCGCCATTGTGGTGCTTGCAAGGAGCGTCGAGCATCTGCTGAAAGCTGATGGCGGGCTACCAGGCGGTTTTACCGGTCCGCTGCCGCCCTGCGCGGCAGGGGGCGCTTGCTCGGCTGGAGCGATAAGGCGGTTGTCGTAACAGGGAGCCGGCTACTCGCCCTTACGCTTGTTGTCGGGGTGGTTATTTTGATGGCGGCTGCCCTCGCCGGCCGGCTTGGGAGGCGGCGCCGGCATCGCCTTGTCGGCATCGTCCAGCTCGACCTGGACCTTTATGCCGGCGTCGGTTGTGGCGTACTTGTCGGTCGTGGCCATGGTGGTCGGCTCGCAGCGCAGGAGCTTGTGCTTGAGCAAGGTTTGTCTCGGCACCCGTCCATGAAGTACTGGATGACTTGGACCTCATTAACCCCCTCACAGCTGTCCCGAAGCTCGGCCCAGCGCGTGAGGTATTGGCAGCCAGTCCCCTCCAGCCCCTGAACGCACATGGCAAGCTGGCGAGGCCGGCCGAGCCGCTTGTAGGTGCCGGTGAAGTTGCGCACGAACGCCTGCTCGAAGTTCAGCCAGGAGTTGATGCTGCCAGCCGGCAGGCTGTTCAGCCACCTCCGGGCCAAGCCCTGCAGCATGAGGGGGCGTAGCGCACGACCAGACACCGGTTGCCGCCCGCGATGCCAATGGCGGTGGTGTAGTCAGTGAGCCAGTCCTCGGGCTTGGCGGTCCCGTTGTACTTGGGGGTGTCGCGGGGGAGCGTGAACCCTTTGGAGAAGGGCTCGTCGCGGATGCGCCGGCCGAAACAGCATGGGCCGACTCCGCTGTCTTCCTCCAACTCGAGCGAGAAAAGCCAGCTGCGGTGGCGAGCGTCGTCGTTGTTGATGTCGCGTGGGCCCAGCCGGCTGGCGACCGGACCGCGGACGGCCGGAAGTCAGCCGGGCGCGGCGGCCAGATGGCGGGGGAAGTTCTTGTCGGCGCCGAGCGTCTGGAGCCAGCCCGTCATCCTGGCTGTTGCCGATCGTTATGGCACGATCGCGCCAGGTCCGGCCGCTCCGAGTCTTCGCAGACTGGCCTTCACTGGGGCGCAGGGAAGATGCCTGCTGGGTATCCCGCCGGTCGGGGTCTTTAGAGCGGCGCAAGGCGGATGCCATGGGGGCTTCTGGGTGGGGGTCAAGGCACTTCTGTTGCGCGTTGGCAGCGGCGAGAAGCTCGTGGATGCGCCGCTGCCGCTGCAGGAGCTCTTCATCCTGTAGGAGCTCCAGGCCCTCGGCGGCCGCCTCCGCGGCGCGCATGTTCTTGACGGGGGTGTCGTAGACGGGTGGGACCACACCCAGTGCGGCCTAGGGCACCGCCCCGGGCCCGCACCTCGGCGACCCTGCCGGGCTCAGCCACGGCCGGCGTGAAGCCGTACGTGGCATACCGCTCCCGCTGGGCGGACTCCAGCCAGCGCTACGTAGCAGCAAGCGCCGTGGCCTCGTCCAGCAGGCGCACGCACTCCTCGTCGAGCCAGTCCCTGACAAGAGTGGCGTTGACATCAGTGGCGATAGAGATGCTAAGGTTCTGCATCGTCGCGCGCAGCGGGTCGGCCAGGTCAGCGCGAGCCACTGCGGCCTTGGCCGCAGCAGCCTTGCCGGTAGCGGAAGAGATGGTGGAGCCGGTGGCCAGCACCTCCATGCGGGTGCAGAGATCCGCCACATCGCTGGAGATGACGCAGCCGACGAGGACAGGGGAGTCGATGACGCTGAGCACCCCGCTGGGGTACTCGTCGGGGGCGAGCGCGACGAAGACGCGCAGCGCGCCGAAAGAAACAATGGAAGAGCTAGCGAGGCCGGCCAAGGCCGCGCTGAGCGCAGGGACCAGGTCGTGCACAATGCGCTCGCCGCAGTCGGTGAAGGGCCTCATCTGGAACTTGACTCCGGCAGACGCCGCGAGCAGCCCCACGGTGGGCGCCAACTGTCGTGATCTCACAGCAGATGCCATGGGATGGCTAAAGATGGGGGGCTACGAGAGGACGTCGGTGGGTTCCAGAGGCGAGGTTGGCACGCGCAAGTGTGTGACACGAGGCGTACTCAGGTTCGGGGCCCTCCGTGGGTGGTAACACCCCTAGTCCTGCCGAATGGATGATATGGGATAGATTACAGAGTTGCTCCTGGAGCTGTTTGGGTGGATGAGGAAGAAGGGCTAGGCCTCTGTCTTGCCTCTCCGATGGGTGTGTGTGAGTGTGTCTACGGGTGATCACATGAGTGTTCGCCCGTATGAAGGGAGGGCTCCTGGGGGGGTCTTATAGGCTGGCCCCCTAGGGTTACAATGGTAAAGATGCAAAGGCGCGGTGCCCTGGTGTCATCCTCTGGGAGCCGGCGGTGGGGGCCGCCGGGTCCATCGGGTGCGGGTCTCGCCGGGTACGGGCCTTGCCGGGGCCGCCGGGCGCGGGTACGGGCGGCTGCCTGGTACTATGGCACGTTGTGTCTTGCGTCATGAGGCGGCAGGCGCCGCCCATCTACAGGGTTGCGCAGCTCGGCCGCCGCTCGCCCCGGGCAGTGGTGTAGGGCGCATTGTGGCCATGCCCGCTTGGGCTGGCGCAAAGGGAGGAGCACTGTAGCCACGCTCGCCTTGTTGCCAGGGGTTGTCTTCTTGTGACCAGCCTGCGTGCGCTAGCCAGCTAGACCGGGTGGCCGTACCGGGCCGGCTCGCGCTGGGGAGCCGGCAGGTAGGCCAGCATGATTGAGGGGCCTAGCCTACCCCGATGTTTTAAAAAGGGATCTGGGTTCCATTGCCTGCCCAGGGGGCATCCCCTCGACATCTAGCAGGATCTAGACAAGGAAGAAAGTGGACTCGATTAAACTAAACCTCACATAGTAGTTTATTATCCACACCTTCCTAGTAGCACACCCATAATCTCAGGCTAATTCAATTAGCAGGCCATGCTAATTCAGAAAAAAGAACAAGTTCACCAACCATCCATGTGCAAACGAATAAAAAGTCCCACCCCTGGCAGGATCTAGACAAGGAAGAAAAGGCACACACCTATGGTCCACAAAAAGACAAAGGATGGAAATAAGGCTACAAAAACCCAATCAGGGGATACACAGGCCATAAAAATCCAACCAGGGGATACACCCTTGGTCTCCACCAGCAATAAGACAAGGAAGAGATACACTCCTTGGCTAAGCTGCAAACCAACCGAATCTAACAGCGGCTAACCGACACATGAACCGAATCCAACAAACATCCCTATACAGAAAAGACAACAAACATAGATCGACGCATGAACGCAAAGCCTAGTTCTGCAAATAAAAAAGGGATAGAGAAAGGAAAGAGAGGAGGGGTCGACCTGTAGTTCCTTGGACAAAGACGTGAAGGCCGGCAGAACGAGAATCCGAGGAGGGGATCTACCAATAGAAGCAGCACCTGCAAACCATGGACCAAGCCACAGCAAAAGCAATGTCAAAATCACAGCTAGAACCACATCAAACAAGAAAGAACCGGTGAAAATAAAGGCCTACCCACAGATTGATTGACCACCGCAGCAACAGATCCTAAAGTGTTGTACTGCATCATCAGTTCATCAATCAGCCAACATTATTGCGCTCGTTACAAATCCTAAAGTCAAATAGGAGAAAGATACTACAAAACAGATGAAACAATTGTTTTATTCATAAACTCTTGAGAGATTCAACCAGGGATAAGCATGGACAAATAAGCCACAGATTTACACAAGTAACAAGTACATGACTATGTGAAACGGTCGACACGCGAGATTGAACTGCATCCTTGCAAGCGGTATATATATCATACAGAAAAAAGGATTATGGATAATGCGATCAATGTGCAATCAGAGTTTAGATCAGTACATAAGTGCTACCTTTATTCATTTATTTGAGCACCACATAAGGTAGCTGAAAGCACAACATCTTGGAGCTACCCCTTGAGTGAATATTACCTTATGACAATAAATTTTTATATCAAAAATAAAATCAAGTGTGGAGAACGGAGGAAGGAGAGGAGCTCACCATGGCACTTTCGTAGCCGATGCCGTGCACAGCCCCATCGGAGAGGATCCGCCCGTGAGACCGGTGCCGCGCCTGCGACGAAGGAGACGCCGTGCCTGAAACCCTAGCCGTAGGGAGGGGTTGGGCACGAGCACTGGAGGCCGTGTGCGGCGGGTCTGGCCGGAGGCGAGGATGCAGCGGAGGGAGGCGAGGTCCACGGTGAGCTGCGCGCCAGCCATAGCCGTCGGGGCTCGCCAGAATCGGCCGGCGTTGGTGGCTGCGGAGAGGGGTTGCAGGAGAGGCGGAGAGGGCTCGCGAGGAGAGGGCTGGGTGGGGTGCTTGCTGCGGAAGGATGGCCCTGCTGAGGTGCGGGTGGGAGGGGGAGAAGGCCGCCGGCGACGAGCTGGGAGAGGAAGGCGATGTGGGTGGCCGGCGGCTGCGGGAGAGACAAAGAGGGGCTCGTCCGGGAGAGACGGCGAGTTCTTCTTCTTTTTTTTCCTTTTGCTTGGGCTTTGATTTGGAAACAAGGAGAGAGAGCTACAAGAGGGATAGTGGCCGTTTTCTTCAGCCGAAATAGCAAATAGGCCAAGCCCATTTCCCAAATAGCAAATAACCCAAGAAGGACGTGGTAATTCGTCCAGTATAGAGACCGAGGGGACCTCCTATAGGCCGCTTATTGCGGCAAATAGTCGATGATTCGTAAAGGGGATAGCTAAGGCAGCGCGCCGTGAAAAATCAACAAAAAACGGAGCCCTAGGTGGGAATCGAACCCGCGACCAGCACCAAACACGACGGCACAGCTAGCCAGGAAAGTAATTTTAAAATAAACTCTCGGCGAAACTATTTCACAAAATCTAACCTTTTTGGGTTGCGCCTAATAATTAGGAGCTACCTGAAAGAGTTATTTCTGTGAAATGGTAATGGTTTTGCTGAGAGTTTATTTTAAAATTACTTTCGCGTTTGGATTTTTTTTACCATTTTGACGCTAGCCTGTGCGACAAGCTGACTCTAGTCTAGTGGTAAAGAAGCGGTAACAGTAAAATATAAAGAACAGCTCGTAAAAAAATTCCCAAAAACATCCATGCATGGATCAAACACACGACCTCAAGTGAGCGCACCAACTTGGCTAGCCACAGTGTTCATAGTCTAGCTTGTCTAAAATGCCAGCTCAGTTTATATGAACTATAGGCGGCAAAATAACATAACTTTTTTTTTGAAATTTCAAACGTGGTTTTCTTTCTCATAAAAGCAAATGTATTTACAAAAACAAAGATTTCAAAATTTGCTCACAAATTTTGAAAGACTCAAACATTTTTTTAAAGGGAACAAAATTGAAAATGAGAAAAAAATTTGAAACTACAAACAACTTTTCAAAATGTGAACATTTAAGAAAAACAGTAAAAAAAATTGAAAACTCTAACATTTTCTGAAATTATGAATATTTTTTCAAACGTGAATATTTTATGAAATTCTCCTGAACATTCATTCAATTTGCGGACAAATTCTGAAAATATGATTTTCTTTTCTTGAATTTGTGAACAAATTTTAAAAAAAAGGAACATATTTCTAAAAAATGAACAATTTTTGAAAAGAGCGAATATTTTGTGTGAATTGCCGTACATTTTTTTAATTTGCAAACCAATTTTGGAAACATGAACATCTTTTAAATTTGTGAACAATTTTTGAAAACAGGAACATTTTCTGAAATCCGCAAACATTTCTTGAATTTGTGAACAAAATTTTAAAAATGCAAATTTTTTCAGAAATTTTAATATGTTTTGAATTTTCGAACATTTTTTGAAAAGAAGTGAACAAATTTTGAAATACTAGAACATTTTTGAAATTTCTTGAAAAGATTTGAAAACAGGAACAAAATCTGGAAAAATGAAAAAATAATAAGAAATATGAACATTTTTTAATTTCAGAACGTTTTTTGAAAAAAGAAATATACTTGAAAAGGAAAAATGAAAGAAAATTAAAAAGAAAAAAGTACATGTAAAGGAAAAAAAGGAAAAACAAAAAATTGAAAGGAAATATAAAAACGGTTCAGGAACCTTCTAGAAGGTTCCCAAAAATAGTAAAAAGTGGCTGGGAATCATCTAGAAGGTTCCCAAAACGAAACCTGAATGTTGTACGGACACTACAGATGGGCCGGCCCAAATCGCTAGCTATGTCGCCTCGGTTTTCCGAGACCGAGCAACGTTCATGGTGCCAACTTTGGAAAATTCAAGTTCCCTCCAAGGTTAGATTGTTTTCGCTTCACCACCAGAACATGGTCACGTCTAGCAGCTGTGTTTTGTGTGGTAGCAAAGATTCATGGCGTCATTCATTAATGGAGTGCACTATGTTGAGATGTGTTTGTGCACTTGAGGATGAGGAGCTTGTTACGGCTATAAGTGGGACAACGGAGCCAGGTGTACACCGATGGATCTTCACAGTTATGGAGAAGCTCTCGGTCACGGCCTTCGTTAGGGTACTTGTCACACTATGGGCTATATGGCACACTAGACAGAAGGTGAATCATGAGCATGACTTCCAGAGCTCGTCTAATATGCATTGCTTCATTGATCGCTTCATCACATAGATATCAGCCAGCATGCCGACTAGGCAAGGGAGGGCACAAGTTAAGACAGTTGAGCCGCGATGGACCCCTCCACCACTTGGCTATTAAAAGATCAAGGTGGGTGTCATCTGCGGAGAAGGCGATGAGTCATATTTGGGGGCCTTAGCAATAAATTTTGATCGAGTATTGAGTCGGCGGCCCGTGAAGGTTTGGCTTCTCAGGAGAAGGCAGTGGCGCTAGCTGCAGATCTTATGCAGACACATGTGGTCGTTGCTTCGGATTGCAAGGAAGTTATTGGAAACATGCTCATAGCATTAGGGAGATCAAGTTAATGTCCTTAGATTTACAATCCTGTTCATTTATTTTTGAACGTAGACTTTCAAATATCAAGGGACATAGCCTCCTTAGATACGGGCTTAGCCTTTTGGTTGGTCGTTGTGTTTGGCCTAAAAAAATCAGCAAACACAATAGTAATGGCATGACAAAAAGTGACACATCACAAGTAACTTGTGTCGGACAAGACTGTTGGATCTCAAATACTAGTGACGTGAATTTTAGATCGCACCACCAGTAACCTATTACTTGTGACGTACCACCAATAGAAATCGTGTATAACCATTTCTCTACTAGTGGTGATTGGAAGAGTGGAATTCTTGCAGTGTGTTAGAGAAACTAATGAGGTAGCTCATAGCCTTGCAAAATACGCTCACGAGAATGATATCCCGAGTAGTTGGGTTGAGGAACCCCCGATTTTTTGGTGAATGCCATTGTAAACGATGTAACTATTTTATCAATGCAAAAAAATAGCCATGATGGCATTCTCTCAAAGAAAAAGTCATATGTATTTTTATTTTTAGTTCACGTGTTAATCTAAATATCTATATTCCACATAATCAAATCTTATTGACATATATTACAATTGATTTCCGCAGCAATGCGCGGCGTACCATCTAGTTTTATCAACATGCACAATATATGCGACATAAAAACCCACAAATCAAAATGTGTAGGCATCAACGTGCATGCACACACATATACCAAGATTGACAAAGTCAACACCCGCCGGAGAGATAGATAGCTTATCACAAAAAGACGCTCCGCCTTGAAGAGATACACATGAAGTCAAGCTTAATGTTTGATATCCTGGGCTTACAATCACGAACGAAGTTAGCTTTAGACGCCCAAGGGTATGGTTGGTGCCTAATCTTTTTTCCTTACTCTATCAGCCTTGGTCTAGTAGGTTGCAATAAATCGACAAGCCCACATGTGTGTCCTCTAAAGCGCACATGTGGGTCCGGTAAAGTTGGATCCACATGTGTGTTCTATGGCGCTCCTTTGAGTATCGAGGATCAGTCTACGTGTGGGCCCTGTGAAGACCACATGTGAGTTTAGTAAAGTTGTACCCACATGTACAATTTATGGGGCTCCTTTGAGTACCTAGGAGTCACTGCTAATAACTCAACCTAGCAACTAAAAGAGAGATTTAGAAAACTCTGACAATTTGTGTCCAAAGTTTTGAATAAAAGAAGTCATGTCTTTACCCAACATCACTACCTTCTCCTTTTATAGTCCGATCAATTATAACTGTTATGCTGCGGAAAAAACACTAAGAGGTACAACCGCTACCGCACAACACGGCCAAAACCATCGGAGCGGTACAACCGCTGGGGTGGCTGATAGTACCGACTAAATAAATTAAGCTGGGACTAGCTACTCGTGCACTACTTCCCTAGTGCTGCTCCAAACCCGAGAGGATTTGGCCCCTACACAGGTCTGGTACTTGGAGTAGTAGTGTCGCTCCGGGGGAGGGGGTGATACTACCACCCAAGTAGGCGGTACTACCGGCTAGAGCTCCCAGCTAATACTTGATAAGCCACAAGTATAGGGGATTATTTGTATATTTTTTGATAAGTAAGAGTGTCGAACCCAACGAGGAGCTAAAGGTAGAATCTATATTCTCTTCAAGTTTTATCGACCACTGATACTACTCTACGCACACTAACGTTTGCTTTACCTAGAACAAGGATAAAAACTACTTTGTAGGTGTGATGGAAGAGGTTTGCAAGATAATAAAAAATGAAAATAAAAGTTATGTGTTGTTTTAATAAAAAGAACAATAAAGTTAATATAGCGAGTGTGCAAAATTGGTGGTAAGATTTGCAGAATTATCCCTAAGCAATTGGCTAAGTTACTAGACCGATGGCAAGTTTATATGTGGGAGAGGTCACTACTAGTATGACATCCCTTACTTGGAATTCTATGCACTTATGATTAAAACTATTAACAAGTATCTGCAACTACTAAAGTTTATTAAGGTAAAACCTGAAGGAAATATGACCTAGAGGCAATAATAAAGTTGTTATTTATATTTCCTTATATCATGATAAATATTTATTATTCATGCTAGAATTGTATTAACCGGAAACTTAGTACATGTGTGAATACATAGACAAACAAAGTGTCACTAGTATGCCTCTACTTGACTAGCTCGTTGAATCAAAGATGGTTAAGTTTCCTAGCCATTGACATGAGTTGTCATTTGATTAACGAGATCACATCATTAGAGAATGATGTGATTGACTTGACCCATTCCGTTAGCTTAGCATTTGATCGTTTAGTATATTGCTATTGCTTTCTTTATGACTTATACATGTTCCTATGACTATAAGATTATGCAACTCCCGAATACCGGAGGAACACTTTGTGTGCTACCAAACGTCACAACGTAACTGGGTGATTATAAAGGTGCTCTACAGGTGTCTCCGATGGTACTTGTTGAGTTGGCATAGATCGAGATTAGGATTTGTCACTCCGATTGTCGGAGAGGTATCTCTGGGCCCTCTCGGTAATGCACATCACTTGCAAGCAATGTGACTAATGAGTTAGTTGCGAGATGATGCATTACGGAACGAGTAAAGAGACTTGCTGGTAACGAGATTGAACTAGGTATTGAGATACCGACGATCGAATCTCGGGCAAGTAACATACCGATGACAAAAGGAACAACGTCTGTTGTTATGCGGTTTGACCGATAAAGATCTTCGTAGAATATGTGGGAGCCAATATGAGCATCCAGGTTCTGTTATTGGTTATTGACCGGAGACGTGTCTCGGTCATGTCTACATAGTTCTCGAACCCGTAGGGTCCGCACGCTTAACGTTCGGTGACGATCGGTAATATGAGTTTATGTGTTTTGATGTGCCGAAGGTAGTTCGAAGTCCCGAATATGATCACGGACATGACGAGGAGTCTCGAAATGGTTGAGACATAAAGATCGATATATTGGATGACTATGTTTGGACTTCAGAAGTGTTCCAAGAGAGTTTGGACGAATACCGGAGTACCGGGGGGTTACCGAAACCCCCCGGGAAGTGTAATGGGCCTCATGGGCCTTGGTGGAGAGAGGAAGGGGCGGCCAGGGCAGGCCGCACGCTCCTTCCCCCTCTAGTCCGAATTGGACTAGGAAGGGGGGCGGCGCCCCCCTTTTTCCTTCCCCCTCTCTCCTCCTTCCTTCCCTCCTTCTCCTACTCATAGAAGGGGTGGAATCCTACTCCCGGTGGGATAGGACTCCCCTTGGGGAGCGCCTAGGAGGTCGGCCTCCTCCCCTTCCTCCACTCATTTATATACGGGGGAGGGGGGCACCCCATAGACACACAAGTTGATAATTTGATCTCTTAGCCGTGTGCGGTGCCCCCCTCCACCATAATCCACCTCGGTCATATCGTAGCGGTGCTTAGGCGAAGCCCTGCGTCGGTAGCTTCATCATCACCGTCATCACGCCGTCGTGCTGACGGGACTCTCCCTCGAAGCTCTACTGGATCGTGAGTTCGTGGGACGTCACCGAGCTGAACGTGTGCAGATCGCGGAGGTGTCGTACGTTCGGTACTAAGATCGGTCGGTCATGAAGACGTACGACTACATCAACCACGTTGTCAGAATGCTTCCACTTACCGTCTACGAGGGTACGTGGAAGACACTCTCCCCTCTCGTTGCTATGCATCACCATGATCTTGCGTGTGCGTAGGAATTTTTTTGGAATTACTACGTTCCCCAACAAAACCCACCCATAGCATTAATATATATTGGTCCCCCCTTCAATCCCGTATGAACTCTATGGTAGGAAGAAGTTCTCGTCACTCTTGCCATCCAATGCATAGTCCTATCAACATACAACTAATCCTATGGTGTGATCCATTCGCACGCTCATATGAAGGGTACCAAAGGACACCAACATAACCACAAGAAATTTAAACTAATCCTAGCAATTCACTAATTACCCATAGGACAAAAAAATCTACTCAAACATCATAGGATGGCAACACATCATTGGATAATAATGTGAAGCATAAAGCACCATGTTCAAGTAGGGAGTACAACGGGTTGTAGGAGAGTGGACCGCTGAATATAGATGAGGGAAAGTGATGGAGGTATTGATGAAGATGACAGAGCTGTTGGAGCAGATCACCGTCGCATGATGGTTCCCCTGACGGTGTTCCGGCGATACCGGGAGAGAGGGGGGAGATCCCCTCCTCCTCCTTCTTCTTGCTTGGCCTCCCCCTAGATGGGAGGAGGGTTTCCCCTCTGCCCCTTGTCCGCCATGGCTCCCGGAGGGCAGTAGCGCCTCCAAGATTAGATCTCTCTGTGTCTTCTCTTCTGTTTCGTGTTCCTGTTTTCTGGCCCTTTATTGTTTCTTATATTCTCGAAGATCCGTAACTCCTATTGGGATGAAATTTTGAGGGGATTTTTTATCCGGAAATTACCTTTCTTGCTGTGAAAGAAGGGCTACAACCGACTTACGGGGAGTCACAAGCTCAGCCGGTGCACCCTAGGGTAGGGGCGTCCCGTGTGAGCTCATGACTCCCTTGAGCATTGTCTCGCGTTGATTCTTTTTTCCAAACATCACATACATTCCAAAAATATCACCGTAAATTTTTATCGCCTTTGGACTTCATTTGATATGGATTTTCTGCGAAACAAAAAACATGCAAGAAACACGAACTAGCATTGGACACTGAATCAATGTGTTAGTCCAAGAAAATCATATACATTATTGTGAAAATATGTGAAATTTGTAAAATAATGGCATGAAATAATAAAGAATTATAAATACGATGGAGAGGTATCAGTACTGTTCCCCGTAAGGGACCGGTACAACCACTAAGAGGAGCAATACAACTCGGTGCACCTTTTACAACATGTTGGTAGAAATTGGTTCTCACCTCAAAGGCGGATGGGAAGGTATCATGGGAGCAATATAAGTTTCGTGTACGTGATTTGATTTCACCCGTACCTTCCAATGTTGACCCTCTCTTAATAGTATGGATTTTCTACAACCAAAGAAATAAAAGCGTCAGAAATATCGTCTTCGATCTTTTCCTTCCAGAGGGGTATCTAACCGTCTCGTGCCATTTGAATATGCCTGTGTAGCTCAAGCACACGGTTAGTCCGTAAATTTAGTTGTCGTCAACACCAAAACACTTGGGGGGGGATATCCTTTCAACTCTTATATAGTGTTCTTGACTTGTTCAATAGAAGAAGATGAATTATAAAGTTTGCTCTCCCTTTTCACCATAGAGATTGCGGGATTGTTGGTCTTTGTACATACAAGCTTGGTGTCTCTCCTAATTTATTCTACGTCACACCATCGCATACCCTACATGGCAAGTTTGCCAACCATGATGTAAGTACTATTGGGATTGCCCCTAGAGAGGAAACACCGAATAGTAGATCGATCAAACAACTGACATAAAAGGCAAACTCACCAAGACGAACATGGTAAACTTGAGTTACCTACTTTTCGAATCACCAATGCCCATGTTCCATGAGCTTGCCGCAACACCACCATCGGTTGATTGAACGCCTCATCACAGGCTATCGGTGTTCTGACTTTGAAGTAAGGAGGTCACTACTTTGGTAGTTTACCTACCCCTTGCTAGCTTGAGGCCCAACAAATATTGACAAAAATTACTAACTAGATAATACCTCACATGTTGCTGTGGGATTATTTTGCAATACATTTCAATGAAAACTGGAAAATAAATATGATTGGTTGAGTTCGACTATTTTATAGTTGTAAAATCTTTAACAAATATAAATGGCAAGATTGCATGTTGAGGTTAGCCATTCCCATGCACGTTGCACGATGAGGTGTCATGCTTACATGTTGAGAGAAATAAGTTAGTGAAGGCTAGCTATTTATACAAAGAAGATATGTTTTAATACATTTTATCTAATTTATTGGATCATTGAGTGCTGATCTCAAATAATATATTTCAATTGTGTCATGGAGCTACACTTTGGTTATGCCTTTATTACTCTCGAATCATATAGGTGCTTAGTTTTTGGTAAATCTTGACTTCGTCACTATCCTTTCAATGGGCTCTCTCTCTCTCCCTCCCTCCCTCCAGTGGCGGAGCTTCCTTATAGGGCCAACCCAGGCCATGCCCCCCCACAGCTTGTGTAGTTTTGTTATATCATTAGCACATAATTAGACATGAATGGCGGAGTTCTGCCCAATCTTTGAGTGAATGGCCCCTCCTACATGGGTTAGCCCCTCCTATACTTCTTATCAAGCTCCGCCACTGCCTCTCTCTCTCTCTCTCACTCACTCTCTCTCTCACTCACTCACTAATCAAATTAGATTACCGCGTCTATTTGAAATTGTAAAACATGTCAATTTTGTATGAAGTCAAGCTTTGTAAAATAACACCAAATTTGTAGATAAAATATGAGCACCAAAAGTAACAAACAAAATATAATATTGGTTTAGTACTGTCAATGTTCATATTTTTTCTAGAAACTTAGCCAATAAATATATCTTAAATTTTAGAGGGACGGGGGGGGGGAGGATATCATGAAGTAGCACATACATACTTCCAAGACGAGGAGATGAATGGTTACCTACTCACTCGGTTCCAAATTATTTGAAGTTCTGCTCAGTCATGAGTCAATCTTCTTTAGACTTGACCAAATTTATAGCAATACATGTCATCATCTACGACAACAAATTGGTTTCATTTGTCATAAAGTGCATTTTAACAATATATATTTGATGTTGTAGAGGTTACTCCCATAATCGAGTTTAAAGGGCTAGAGGGTCACGAATGCTAACTGAGATTTCTAAGTCTGGTTTCATTTATGGAGCTAGTGAGAGTTGCACCCTGCTCTGTTTTTCTCGCCCTCCCCTTTCAAGCGACGCGGGAGATCTACAACACATGCTCCAGTAATCATTATTGTGAAAGATTAAGGTAGGTCATGTATTAGTGTCATTGAAACTGCTCCATGTACGACACCCGTGGTTCGATTTCTGTATGACAAATCAATCCAGCGGCCCTTGCATCTACAGTCTAAACCTTATACGGCTCGATTTAAGCATTTATAGTCCTGTGTGATGTATGTGTCATGTCATTGCTCCGTTGCACAATAGCGTGGTGGTGGGAGTTTAGTCCCACATCACTAGTTGAGAGGGGGCGCGCAGTGGTTTATAAGCCCCACTGCCGCACCCCTCTCAACCTCCTCTCCATTGCAGGCTTACAGGCCTACTTGTTACTGCTATGCCCGATGGGCCTGCTGGCCCTACTGCGGACCTGAATCCTGGCCATGGATGGGTTTCTAGTCGTATTCAGGACGTGGTGGACTAGTAGGTGGCAATTTTTTTTATTTTTTCCTAGTTTTTTGTTTTCTTTTTTGCTTTATTTATTTTGTTTCGTTTTGTTTCTACTTACAACAAAATACTTATTTATTTTATTTTATTTTATTTTGTTTGTAACTACTTATTTATTTTATTTTATGATAATTCTTTTTGCTACTAAAGTTTCTAACAAAAAAAGTTATTTATGAAAAATATTTTTGCTTTTAATGATTTTGAACAGAAAATACTTTGATAATTTTAGTTGCATCAATTTTATATAATTTTAGTTTCAATAATACTAGAGGTTGCTTATAACGTTTTGAACAGAAAATACGTTGATAATTTTAGTTTCATAAATTTTATTTATGTCATTAAAGTTTATTTTATTTTATTTTATTTTGTTTCTACTTATATATTTTATTAAAGTTTATTTTATTCTGTTTCTAATTACTTATTTATTTTATTTTATGATAATTGTTATTTTCCATGCATTTACTGATTATTTTGAGCTATAAGACCCTGAAATTAAAAAGCACTACAAATGAACTCTGAAAAGGTTGAAAGTTGGCATGGTATCATCATTTCACACACAAAACATGTGCAAGAAAGTAGAGAGGGTTACGGTAAAAACTGGATGCACTTTGTGTACAAAATGGACAATCTCTTTCGAAGTATCAGGGTTTCATACGGAAACTCGTCCGTTACAAAGGGATTTCATTTTTTAGAACTTATTTGAACTCCATATATAGTTTTTCTGTGTTCAAAATGCATCATTCAAAGCCACATCATCAATTTTCAACCCTTTCTAACTTCATTTGTTATTTTCCATGTATTTACTGATTATTTTGAGCTATAAGACTCTGAAATTGAAAAGCACCACAAATAAACTCTGAAAAGGTTGAAAGTTGTCATGGTATCATCATTTCACCCACATAGCATGCACAAGAAAGTTGAGAGGGTTACGGAAAAAACTGGATGCACTTCGTGTACAAAACGGACAATCTGTTTCGAAGTATCAGGATTTCATACAGAAACTCGTCCGTTATAAAGGGATTTCATTTTTTAGAACTTATTTGAACTCCATATATAGTTTTTCTGTGTTCAAAATGCATCATTCAAAGCCACATCATCAATTTTCAACCCTTTCTAACTTCATTTGTTATTTTCCATGTATTTACTGATTATTTTGAGCTATAAGACTCTGAAATTGAAAAGCACCACAAATAAACTCTGAAAAGGTTAAAAGTTGTCATGGTATCATCATTTCACCCACATAGCATGCACAAGAAAGTTGAGAGGGTTACAGAAAAAACTGGATGCACTTCGTGTACAAAACGGACAATCTGTTTCGAAGTATCAGGATTTCATACAGAAACTCGTCTATTACAACAAGCATTTCAAATGAACTACGAAAAGGTTGAAAGTTGGCATGGTATCATCATAATAGTTGTGGAGAGAAAGTCTTCACTCTTTTTGCTTGTGTGCTTTTCTTATTGCGCCGTAACCATGGATAATCATCATCGTTTATCAGGATGCTTGGGTCAGCCTTGACTTTGAAGGGAGTAATTTCATGAAACTCTTCATAATCTTCAGACATGTCTGTCTTGCCCTCCACTCCCATGATGTCCCTTTTTCCTGAAAGAACTATGTGGCGCTTTGGCTCATCGTATGATGTATTCGCTTCCTTATCTTTTCTTTTTCTCGGTTTGGTAGACATGTCCTTCACATAGATAACATGTGCCACATCACTGGCTAGGACGAACGGTTCGCCAGTGTACCCAAGATTGTTCAGATCCACTGTTGTCATTCCGTACTGTGGGTCTACCTGTACCCTGCCTCCTGACAGATTGACCCATTTGCACTTAAACAAAGGGACCTTAAAATCATGTCTGTAGTCAAGTTCCCATATGTCCACTATGTAACCATAATATGTGTCCTTTCCTCTCTCGGTTGCTGCATCAAAGCGGACACCGCTGTTTTGGTTGGTGCTCTTTTGATCTTGGGCGATCGTGTAAAATGTATTCCCATTTATCTCGTATCCTTTGTAAGTCAATACAGTCGAAGATGGTCCCCTGGACAACGAGTACAACTCATCACAAATAGTGTTGTCACCTCTGAGACGTGTTTCCAACCAACTACTGAAAGTCCTGATGTGTTCACATGTAATCCAGTCGTCACACTGCTCTGGGTGTTTGGAGCGCAGAATGTTCTTGTGTTCATCGACATACGGGGTCACCAATGTAGAGTTATGTAGAACTGTGTAGTGTGCTTGAGACCAAGAATGCCCGTCCCTGCATATTATTGAGTCCGCTCCTAGCGTGCCTTTTCCAGTCAGTCTCCCGTCATACCGTGATTTAGGGAGACCTATCTTCTTAAGGCCAGGAATGAAGTCAACACAAAACCCACTGACATCCTTTGTTTGATGGCCCATGGAGATGCTTCCTTCTGGCCTAGCACGGTTACTGACATATTTCTTTAGGACTCACATGAACCTCTCAAAGGGGAACATATTGTGTAGAAATACGGGGCCCAGAATGACAATCTCGTCGACTAGATGAACTAGGACGTACGTCATGATATTGAAGAAGGATGGTGGGAACACCAGCTCGAAACTGACAAGACATTGCGCCACATTACTCCTTAGCCTTGGTATGATTTCTGGATCGATCACCTTCTGAGAGATTGCGTTGAGGAATGCACATAGCTTCACAATGGCTAATCGGACATTTTTCGGTAGAAGCCCCCTCAATGCAACCGGAAGCAGTTGCGTCATAATCACGTGACAGTCATGAGACTTTAGGTTCTGGAACTTTTTCTCTGAAATATTTATTATTCCCTTTATATTCAACGAGAAGCCAGTCGGGACCTTCATACTGAGCAGGCATTCAAAAAAGATTTCCTTCTCTTCTTTGGTAAGAGCGTAGCTGGTAGGACCTTCATACTGCTTTGGAGGCATGCCGTCTTTTTCGTGCAAACGTTGCAGGTCCTCCCGTGCCTCAGGTGTATCTTTTGTCTTCCCATACACGCCCAAGAAACCTAACAGGTTCACGCAAAGGTTCTTCGTCACGTGCATCACGTCGATTGAAGAGCGTACCTCTAGGTCTTTCCAGTAGGGTAGGTCCCAAAATATAGATTTCTTCTTCCACATGGGTGCGCGTCCCTCAGCGTCATTCGGAACAGCTAGTCCGTCGGGACCCTTTCCAAAGATTACATGTAAATCAGAGACCATATCAAGTACGTGATCACCGATACGCATGGCGGACTTCTTACGGTGATCTACCTCGCCTTTGAAATGCTTGCCTTTCTTTCAACATTGATGGTTGGTCGGGAGAAATAGACGATGGCCCAGATACACATTCTTCCTGCATCTGTCCAGGTATATACTTTCGGTGTCAGCTAAACAGTGCGTGCATACGTGGTATCCCTTGTTTGTCTGTCCTCAAAGGTTACTGAGAGCGGGCCAATCGTTGATGGTTACAAACAACAACGCATGCAGGTTAAATTCCTTCTGTTTGTGCTCATCCCACGCACGTACACCGTTTTCATTCCACAGCTGTAAAAGTTCTTCAACTATAATGGCCTTAGGTACACATCAATGTCGTTGCCGGGTTGCTTAGGGCCTTGGATGAGAATTGGCATCATAATGAACTTCTGCTTCATGCACATCCAAGGAGGAAGGTTATACATACATAGAGTCACGGGCCAGGTGCTGTGATTGCTGCTCTGCTCCCCGAAAGGATTAATGCCATCCGCGCTTAAAGCAAACCATACGTTCCTTGGGTCACCTGCAAACTCAGCCCAGTACTTTCTCTCGATTTTTCTCCACTGCGACCCGTCAGCGGGTGCTCTCAACTTCCCGTCTTTCTTACAGTCCTCACTGTGCCATCGCATCAACTTGGCATGCTCTTTGTTTCTGAACAGTCGTCTCAACCGTGGTATTATAGGAGCATACCACATCACCTTCGCAGGAACCCTCTTCCTGCGGGGCTCGTCGTCAACATCACCAGGGTCATCTCGTCTGATCTTATACCGCAATGCACCACATACCGGGCATGCATTCAAATCCTTGTACGCACCGCGGTAGAGGATGCAGTCATTAGAGCATGCATGTATCTTCTCCACCTCCAATCCTAGAGGGCATACGACCTTCTTTGCTGCGTACATACTGTCGGGCAATTCGTTATCCTTTGGAAGCTTCTTCTTCAATATTTTCAGTAGCTTCTCAAATCCTTTGTCAGGCACAACATTCTCTGCCTTCCACTGCAGCAATTCCAGTACGGTACCAAGCTTTGTGTTGCCATCTTCGCAATTGGGGTACAACCCTTTTTTGTGATCCTCTAACATGCGATCGAACTTTAGCTTCTCCTTTTCACTTTCGCATTGCGTCCTTGCATCGACGATGACCCGGCGGAGATCATCATCATCGGGCACATCGTCTGGTTCCTCTTGATCTTCAGCAGCTTCCCCCGTTGCAGCATCACCATATTCAGGGGGCACATAGTTGTCATCGTCCTCTTCTTCTTTGCTGTCTTCCATCATAACGCCTATTTCTCCGTGCTTGGTCCAAACATTATAGTGTGGCATGAAACCCTTATAAAGTAGGTGGGTGTGAAGGGTTTTCGTGTCAGAGTAAGACCTCGTATTCCCACAGCTAGGGCATGGACATCACATAAAACCATTCTGCTTGTTTTCCTCAGCCACTTCGAGAAAATTATGCACGCCCTTAATGTACTCGAGGTGTGTCTGTCACCGTACATCCATTGCCGGTTCATCTGCGTGCATTATATATAATTATGTGTATCAAAAGTAAGGAAATTAGACAAGTATCTATGTAAAGTAAGATTTTTTTAGAAAGAAGATAAGAACAAGAGGCTCACCACGGTGGTCCCGACGACGAGATCGGCACGGGCGATCGACAGCGGTGAAGACGGGGATGGGGTGTGACGGACCGCTAATATAAACCTAGACAAATCTCGGGAAAAATGGAGCTCGGAGGTCGAGCTTCGAGACGAGAAAGCTTAACTAGTGTGGCTCAGGCATTTCATCGAATACCTCATGTGCGTAGGAGGTGAGCTAGAGCACCCAATGCCCTCCCCCTCGTCGGCCAGGCAAAAAAAGAGCACTGTGGAGTGCTTTGCTCGCCGGCGATGGGGTATATATATATAGGCAACTCATTTCTCCCTGTTCGTGGATGGAACCGGGACTAAAGGCCTTCCTTCTGTCCCTGTTCCTGCCACGAACCAGGACCAATGGTTGTGGGCTAGGAGCGAGGCCCATTGGTCCCGGTTCGTGCCAAGAACCGGGACAAATGGGCCCAGACGAACCGGGACCAATGCCCACGAGGCCCCGGCCGGTCCCCTGGGCTCTCGAACCGGGACAAATGCCTCCATTGGTCCTGGTTCGTGGCAGAACCGGGACTAATGGGCTGGCCAAGCCCGAACGAAAGCCCCTTTTTCTACTAGTGATACTATATATTATATAGTTTGAAATTATTTATTGAATATATGTATCATAATATAATGAAAAATGGTTTCGTATGAATGTTGCGGGCCTTTGATGAGGCGACTTTTGTGCATATTGAGATAAATATAAGTGGTGAGATAAACTATTAAGGAAGACTTTTTCCATGCATGTCGAGGTGGGACTTTGATGAGATGGTATATGTGTTGAGATGGCATGTTGGATGCTAATATAAATAAGGCTGGCCATAGTGGGGGTAACATAAGTAGTATCATGCACTTGAGCCTCGCAAACATGCTTATGTGGCAGGCAATTAAAGAAGAGAGAGATTGTTATAGTAACATAGGTAAATATCGTAACATAATAAATGTGATGCTACTATGTGTCATGCATGACAATAAATGCGACCATCTATGATACTAATCTATGATACTATGCACTGTAGAGGTAGTAACATAGACTAGTAACATATGCATGTTACTAGTCTAAGTTACTCCCCACTATGACCAGCCTAAAAGCAGTGGGATCATTTGCTTAGACATAATAGGACTATGATTGCCACCTAGGACATATGGTAATGTGTCACACAATAAGTGAGGAGATAACAATATTGTGTTAAATCAAGCAACAATATTTGCACAAGCTCCAATGTGACAACAAAGTGCTCACTTGATATATGTTGCCACCTCGGATTTCACAAATTAACCACAATCTAGTGGAGTAGTTGTATGATGATTTTTTTGCAGATTGCATGGACAATTTTTGTTGGGGATCGTAGCAGAAATTAAAATTTTCCTACGCATCACCAAGATCTATCCATGGAGTATTCTAGCAACGAGGGGATAGGAGAGCATCTACATACCACTTGTAGATCGCAACGGAAGCGTTCAAGGAGAACGAGGATGATGGAGTCGTACTCGCCGTGATCCGAATCACCGATGACCTAGTGCCGAACGGACAGCACCTCCGCGTTCAACACACGTACGGGACGATCGACGTCTCCTCCTTCTTGATCCAGCAAGGGGAAGGAGAGGTTGAGGAAGAAGACTTCAACAGCAGCACGACGGCGTGGTGGTGGTGGAGAAGTAGTACTCCGGCAGGGCTTCGCCAAGCGCGTGACGGAGGAGGAGAGGTGTTGGGGAGGGGAGGGGCTGCGCCTTGTTGTGTGTTGCTGCCCTCCCCTCACCCCCACTATTTATAGGGGAAGGGGCAAGGGGGCCAGCCCCCTCTAGATGAGATCTAGAGGGGGGGGGGGCGGCCAGGGAGGGGGGCTTGCCCCCCAAGCAAGGGGGGCGCCCCCACTAGGGTTTCCCCCCAACCCTAGGCGCATGGGCCCAAGGGAAGGGGGCGCGCCCAGCCCTCCAGGGGCTGGTTCCCTGCCCCTTGTGGCCCATGAGGCCCTCCGAGAGGGCTGGCCCCTCAAGGTGGACCCCCGGAACCTCTCTGGTGGCCCCGGTACAATACCGATATGCCCCCGAAACTTCCCGGTGTCCGTATGACAACTTCCCATATATAAATCTTCACCTCTAGACCATTCCGGAACTCCTCGTGACGTCCGGGATCTCATCCGGGACTCCGAACAACATTCGGTAATCACATACAAGTCTTCCTAATAACCCTAGCGTCACCGAACCTTAAGTGTGTAGACCCTACGGGCTCGGGAGACATGCAGACATGACCGAGACGACTCTTCGGTCAATAACCATCAGTGGGATCTGGATACCCATGTTGGCTCCCACATGCTCCTCGATGATGTCATCGGATGAACCACGATGTCGAGGACTTAATCAATCCCGTACTCAATTCCCTTTGTCTAGCGGTACGATACTTGCCCGAGATTCGATCGTCGGTATACCGATACCTTGTTCAATCTCGTTACCGGCAAGTCTCTTTACTCGTTCCCGTAACACATCATCCCGTGAACAACACCTTGATCACATTGAGCTCATTATGATGATGTCTTACCGAGTGGGCCCAGAGATACCTCTCCGTCATACGGAGTGACAAATCCCAGTCTCGATTCATGCCAACCCAACAGATACTTTCGGAGATACCTGTAGTGCACCTTTATAGTCACCCAGTTACGTTGTGACGTTTGATACACCCAAAGCACTCCTACGGTATCCGGGAGTTGCATAATCTCATGGTCTAAGGAATGATACTTGACATTCAGAAAAGCTCTAGCAAATGAACTATACGATCTTTTGTGCTATGCTTAGGTTTGGGTCTTGTCCATCACATCATTCTCCTAATGATGTGATCCCGTTATCAATGACATCCCCATGTCCATAGTCAGGAAACCATGACTATCTATTGATCAACGAGCTAGTCAACTAGAGGCTTACTGGGGACACATTGTGGTCTATGTATTCACACATGTATTACGATTTCCGAACAATACAATTATAGCATGAACAATAGACAATTATCATGAACAAGGAAATATAATAATCCTTTTATTATTGCCTCTAGGGCATATTTCCAACAGTCTCCCACTTGCAATAGAGACAATAGTCTAGTTACATTGTGATGAATCGCACACCCATGGAATTTTGTGTTGGGGAACGTTGCAGAAAATTAAAATTTTTCCTACGGTTTCACCAAGATCCATCTATGAGTTCATCTAGCAACGAGTATTAAGATTAGATAGCATCTACATACCACTTTGTAGATCGCAACGGAAGCGTTCGAGTGAACGTGGATGAGGTAGTCGTACTCGCCGTGATCCAATTCACCGATGATCTAGTGCCGAACGGACGGCACCTCCGCGTTCAACACACGTACGGGACGGGAGACGTCTCCTCCTTCTTGATCCAGCAAGGGGGAAGGAGAGGTTGAGGAAGATCCAGCACGATGGTGTGGTGGTGGATGCAGCAGAACTCCGGCAGGGCTTCGCCAAGCAACTACGGGAGGAGGAGGAGGTGTTGCAGGGAGGAGGGAGGAGCCAGGGCATTAGGGTTGGTTTGCTCCTCCTTTTTCCCCACTATATATAGGGCCAAGGGAGAGGGGGAGGCGCAGCCCTTGCCCCTTCCTCCAAGGAAGGGTGCGGCCAAGGGTGGGGAGGAGTCCATCCTCCCCAAGGCACCTCGGAGGTGCCTTCCCCTTGTAGGACTCTCCCCTTTTTTTTCTCTCTTGGAGCATGGGCCTCTTGGGGCTGGTTCCCCTTGGCCCAAGCAGGCCAAGGCGCACCCCCTAAGGCCCATGTGGCCCACCAAGGCAGGTGGCCCCACCTGGTGGACCCCGGGACCCCTCCGGTGGTCCCGGTACAATACCGATAACACCGAAACTTGTCCCGATGGCCAAAATAGCACTTCCTATATATAATTCTTTACCTCCGGACCATTCCGGAACTCCTCGTGACGTCCGGGATCTCATCCGGGACTCCGAACAACATTCGGGTTACTGCACATACATATCTTCACAACCCTAGCGTCACCGAACCTTAAGTGTGTAGACCCTACGGGTTCGGGAGACATGCAGACATGACCGAGACGGCTCGCGGGCAATAACCAACAGCGGGATCTGGATACCCATGTTGGCTCCCACATGCTCCACGATGATCTCATCGGATGAACCACGATGTCAAGGATTCAATTAATCCCGTATACGATTCCCTTTGTCAATCGGTATTTTACTTGCCCGAGATTCGATCGTCGGTATACCAATACCTCGTTCAATCTCGTTACCGGCAAGTCACTTTTCTCGTTCCGTAATGCATGATCCCGTGATCAAACACTTTGATCATATTGAGCTCATTGTGATGATGCATTACCGAGAGGGCCCGGTGATACCTCTCCGTCAAGCAGAGTGACAAATCCCAGTCTCGATCTATGTCAACCCAACAGACACTTTCAGAGATACCCGTAGTATACCTTTATAGTCACCCAGTTACGTTGTGACGTTTGGCACACCCAAAGCACTCCTACGGTATCCGGGAGTTACACGATCTCATGGTCTAAGGAAAGGATACTTGACATTGGATAACTCTAGCAAACGAACTATGCGATCTTATGCTATGTTTAGGATTGGGTCTTGTCCATCACATCATTCTCCTAATGATGTGATCCCGTTATCGATGACATCCAATGTCCATAGTCAGGAAACCATGACTATCTGTCGATCAACGAGCTAGTCAACTAGAGGCTCACTAGGGACATGTTTGTTGTCTGTTATTCACACATGTATTACGATTTCCGGTTAACACAATTATAGCACGAATAAAGACAATTATCATGAATAAGGAAATATAATAATAATGCTTTTATTATTGCCTCTAGGGCATATTTCCAACAGTCTCCCACTTGCACTAGAGTCAATAATCTAGTTACATTGTGATGAATCGAACACCCATAGAGTTCTGGTGCTGATCATGTTTTGCCTTAGGGAGAGGTTTAGTAAACGGATCTGCGACATTCAGATCCGTGTGCACTTTACAAATTTCTATGTCTCCATCTTGAACATTTTCACGAATGGAGTTGAAGCGACGCTTGATGTGCCTCGTCTTCTTGTGAAACCTGGGCTCCTTTGCAAGTGCAATAGCTCCAGTGTTGTCACAGAAGAGCTTGATTGGCCCCGACGCATTGGGTATGACTCCGAGGTCGGTGATGAACTCCTTCACCCAAATTGCTTCATGTGCTGCCTCCGAGGCTGCCATGTACTCCGCTTCACTTGTAGATCCCGCCACGACGCTTTGCTTGCAACTGCACCAGCTTACCGCCCCACCATTCAAAATATACACGTATCCGGTTTGTGACTTAGAGTCATCCAGATCTGTGTCGAAGCTAGCGTCGACGTAACCTTTTACGACGAGCTCTTCGTCACCTCCATAAACGAGAAACATTTCCTTAGTCCTTTTCAGGTACTTCAGGATATTCTTGACCGCTGTCCAGTGTTCCTTGCCGGGATTACTTTGGTACCTACCTACCAAACTTACGGCAAGGTTTACATCAGGTCTGGTACACAGCATGGCATACATAATAGAACCTATGGCTGAGGCATAGGGGATGACGCTCATCTCTTCTATATCTTCTGCCGTGGTCGGACATTGAGCTGAGCTCAATTTCACACCTTGTAATACAGGTAAGAACCCTTTCTTAGATTGATCCATATTGAACTTCTTCAATATTTTATCAAGGTATGTGCTTTGTGAAAGACCTATGAGGTGTCTCGATCTATCTCTATAGATTTTGATGCCTAATATATAAGCAGCTTCTCCAAGGTCCTTCATTGAAAAACTTTTATTCAAATAGGCCTTAATGCTGTCCAAGAGTTCTATATCATTTTCCATCAAAAGTATGTCGTCTACATATAATATGAGAAATGCTACAGAGCTCCCACTCACTTTCTTGTAAACACAGGCTTCTCCATAAGTCTGTGTAAACCCAAACGCTTTGATCATCTCATCAAAGCGAATGTTCCAACTCCGAGATGCTTGCACCAGCCCATAAATCGAGCGTTGGAGCTTGCACACCTTGTCAGCATTCTTAGGATCGACAAAACCTTCCGGCTGCATCATATACAATTCTTCCTTAAGGAAACCATTAAGGAATGCCGTTTTGACGTCCATTTGCCATATCTCATAATCATAGTATGCGGCAATTGCTAACATGATTCGGACGGACTTCAGCTTCGCTACCGGTGAGAAAGTCTCATCGTAGTCAATTCCCTGAACTTGTCGATAACCCTTAGCGACAAGCCGAGCTTTATAGATGGTCACATTACCATCCGCGTCTGTCTTCTTCTTAAAGATCCATTTATTTTCTATGGCTCGCCGTTCAACGGGCAAGTCAGTCAAAGTCCATACTTCGTTTTCATACATGGATCCTATCTCGGATTTCATGGCTTCCAGCCATTTGTCGGAATCCGGGCCCGCCATTGCTTCCTCATAGTTCGAAGGTTCACCGTTGTCTAACAACATGATTTCCAAGACAGGGTTGCCGTACAACTCTGGTGCGGAACGTGTCCTTGTGGACCTTCGAATTTCAGTAGGAGCTTGATCAGAAGCATCTTGATCATCATCATTAATTTCCTCTCTAGTCGGTGCAGGCACCTCAGGAACGATTTCTTGAGTTTCGCCATTTTCCGGTTCAAGAGGTAACACTTCATCAAGTTCTACTTTCCTCCCACTTACTTCTTTCGAGAGAAACTCTTTCTCCAGAAAGGATCCATTTTTGGCAACAAAGATCTTGCCTTCGGATCTGAGGTAGAAGGTATACCCAACAGTTTCTTTAGGGTATCCTATGAAGACGCATTTTTCCGACTTGGGTTCGAGCTTCTCAGGTTGAAGTTTCTTGAGATAAGCATCGCATCCCCAAACTTTTAGAAACGACAGCTTAGGTTTCTTCCCAAACCATAATTCATACGGTGTCGTCTCAACGGATTTCGACGGAGCCCTATTTAAAGTGAATGCGGCAGTCTCTAAAGCATAGCCCCAAAAAGATAGCGGTAAGTCGGTAAGAGACATCATAGATCGCACCATATCTAATAGAGTGCGATTACGACGTTCGGACACACCATTTCGCTGAGGTGTTCCAGGCGGCGTGAGTTGTGAAACTATTCCACATTTTCTTAAGTGTGTGCCAAATTCATGACTCAAGTATTCTCCTCCACGATCTGATCGTAGAAACTTGATCTTTCTATCACGTTGATTTTCAACCTCACTCTGAAATTCCTTGAACTTTTCAAAGGTCTCAGACTTGTGTTTCATTAAGTAGATATACCCATATCTACTCAAGTCATCAGTGAGGGTGAGAACATAACGATAGCCTCCGCGAGCCTCAACACTCATTGGACCGCACACATCGGTATGTATGATTTCCAATAAGTTGGTTGCTCGCTCCATTGTTCCTGAGAACGGAGTCTTGGTCATTTTACCCATGAGGCATGGTTCGCACGTGTCAAATGATTCATAATCAAGAGACTCTAAAAGTCCATCTGTATGGAGCTTCTTCATGCGTTTGACACCTATGTGACCAAGGCGGCAGTGCCACAAATATGTGGGACTATTATTATCAACTTTAACTCTTTTGGTATTCACACTATGAATATGTGTATCATCACGTACGAGATTCATTAAGAATAAACCATTAACCATCGGAGCATGACCATAAAACATATCTCTCATATAAATAGAACAACCATTATTCTCGGATTTAAATGAGTAGCCATCTCGAATTAAGCGAGATCCAGATACAATGTTCATGCTCAAACTTGGCACTAAATAACAATTATTGAGGTTTAAAACTAATCCCGTAGGTAAATGTAGAGGTAGCGTGCCGACGGCGATCACATCGACCTTGGAACCATTCCCGACGCGCATCGTCACCTCGTCCTTCGCCAGTCTCCGTTTATTCTGCAGCTCCTGCTTTGAGTTACAAATGTGAGCAACTGCACCGGTATCAAATACCCAAGAGCTACTACGAGTACTGGTAAGGTACACATCAATTACATGTATATCACATATACCTTTGGTTTTGCCGGCCTTCTTGTCCGCTAAGTATTTGGGGCAGTTCCGCTTCCAGTGACCACTTCCTTTGCAATAAAAGCACTCAGTTTCGGGCTTGGGTCCATTCTTTGGCTTCTTCCCGGCAACTTGCTTACCGGGCGCGGCAACTTCCTTGCCGTCCTTCTTGAAGTTCTTTTTACCCTTGCCCTTCTTGAACTTAGTGGTTTTATTCACCATCAACACTTGATGCTCCTTCTTGATTTCTACCTCTGCTGATCTCAGCATAGCATATACCTCAGGAATGGTCTTTACCATCCCCTGCATATTGTAGTTCATCACAAAGCTCTTGTAGCTAGGTGGAAGCGACTGGAGGATTCTGTCAGTGACCGCTTCATCCGGGATATTAACTTTCAGTTGAGTCAAGCGGTTGTGCAACCCAGACATTTTGAGTATGTGCTCACTGACAGAGCCATTTTCCTCCATCTTACAGCTAAAGAACTTATCGGAGACTTCATATCTCTCGACCCGGGCATGAGCTTGGAAAACCATTTTCAGCTCTTCGAACATCTCATATGCTCCATGTCTCTCAAAACGTTTTTGGAGCCCCGGCTCTAAGCTGTAAAGCATGCCGCACTGAACGAGGGAGTAATCATCGCAGCGTGACTGCCAAGCGTTCATAACGTCTTGTTCTGCAGGGAGAATAGGTGCGTCACCCAGCGGTGCTCTTAGGACATAATCTTTCTTGGCAGCTATGAGGATGATCCTCAGGTTCCGGACCCAGTCCGTATAGTTGCTACCATCGTCTTTCAGCTTGGTTTTCTCTAGGAACGCGTTGAAGTTGAGGACTACGTTGGCCATTTGATCTACAAGACATATTGTAAAATTTTTTAGACTAAGTTCATGATAATAAAGTTCATTTAATCAAATTATTTAATGAACTCCCACTTAGATAGACATCCCTCTATTAGTCATCTAAGTATTACATGATCCGAGTCAACTAGGCCGTGTCCGATCATCACGTGAGACGGACTAGCCAACATCGGTGAACATCTTCATGTTGATCGTATCTTCTATACGACTCATGCTCGACCTTTCGGTCTTCTGTGTTCCGAGGCCATGTCTGTACATGCTAGGCTCGTCAAGTCAACCTAAGTGTTTTGCGTGTGTAAATCTGTCTTACACCCGTTGTATGCGAACGTAAGGACCTATCACACCCGATCATCACGTGGTGCTTCGGAACGACGAACCTTAGCAACGGTGCACAGTTAGGGTGAACACTTTCTTGAAATTATTATGAGGGATCATCTTATTTACTACCGTCGTTCTAAGTAAACAAGATGCAAAACATGATAAACATCACATGCAATCAAATAATAAACGTGACATGATATGGCCAATATCACATTGCTCCTTTGATCTCCATCTTGGGGCTCCATGATCATCTTGTCACCGGCTTGACACCATGATCTTCATCATCATGATCTTCATCATCGTGTCTCCATGAAGTTGCTCGCCAACTATTACTTCTACTACTATGGCTAACGCGTTTAGCAATAAAGTAAAGTAACTTACATGGCGATTCTCAATGACACGCAGGTCATACAAAAAATAAAGACAACTCCTATGGCTCCTGCCGGTTGTCATACTCATCGACATGCAAGTCGTGATTCCTATTACAATAGCATGAACATCTCATACATCACATATAGATCATTCATCATACATCACAACTTTGGCCATATCATATCACAAAGCACTTGCTGCAAAAACAAGTTAGACGTCCTCTAATTGTTGTTGCAAGTTTTACGTGGCTGAATTAGGGTTCTAGCAAGAAAGTTTTCTTACCTACGTTCAAACCACAACGTGATTTGTCAATCTCTATTTACCCTTCATAAGGACCCTGTTCATCGAATCCGATCCAACTAAAGTAGGAGAGACAGACACCCGCCAGCCACCTTATGCAACTAGTGCATGTTAGTCGGTGGAACCGGTCTCACGTAAGCGTACGTGTAAGGTTGGTCCGGGCCGCTTCATCCCACAATACCGCTGAATCAAGATTGACTAGTAACGGCAAGAAGAATTGACAACATCTACGCCCACAACAAATTGTGTTCTACTCGCACAAGAAGAACTATGCATAAACCTGGCTCTGATACCACTGTTGGGGAACGTTGCAGAAAATTAAATTTTTTCCTACGGTTTCACCAAGATCCATCTATGAGTTCATCTAGCAACGAGTATTCAGATTAGATAGCATCTACATACCACTTTGTAGATCGCAACAGAAGCGTTCGAGTGAACGTGGATGAGGTAGTCGTACTCGCCGTGATCCAATTCACCGATGATCTAGTGCCGAACGGACGGCACCTCCGCGTTCAACACACGTACGGGACGGGAGACGTCTCCTCCTTCTTGATCCAGCAAGGGGGAAGGAGAGGTTGAGGAAGATCCAGCACGATGGTGTGGTGGTGGATGCAGCAGAACTCCGGCAGGGCTTCGCCAAGCAACTACGGGAGGAGGAGGAGGTGTTGCAGGGAGGAGGGAGGAGCCAGGGCATTAGGGTTGGTTTGCTCCTCCTTTTTCCCCACTATATATAGGGCCAAGGGAGAGGGGGAGGCGCAGCCCTTGCCCCTTCCTCCAAGGAAGGGTGCGGCCAAGGGTGGGGAGGAGTCCATCCTCCCCAAGGCACCTCGGAGGTGCCTTCCCCTTGTAGGACTCTCCCCTTTTTTTTCTCTCTTGGCACATGGGCCTCTTGGGGCTGGTTCCCCTTGGCCCAAGCAGGCCAAGGCGCACCCCCTAAGGCCCATGTGGCCCACCAAGGCAGGTGGCCCCACCTGGTGGACCCCGGGACCCCTCCGGTGGTCCCGGTACAATACCGATAACACCGAAACTTGTCCCGATGGCCAAAATAGCACTTCCTATATATAATTCTTTACCTCCGGACCATTCCGGAACTCCTCGTGACGTCCGGGATCTCATCCGGGACTCCGAACAACATTCGGGTTACTGCACATACATATCTTCACAACCCTAGCGTCACCGAACCTTAAGTGTGTAGACCCTACGGGTTCGGGAGACATGCAGACATGACCGAGACGGCTCTCGGGCAATAACCAACAACGGGATCTGGATACCCATGTTGGCTCCCACATGCTCCACGATGATCTCATCGGATGAACCACGATGTCAAGGATTCAATTAATCCCGTATACGATTCCCTTTGTCAATCGGTATTTTACTTGCCCGAGATTCGATCGTCGGTATACCAATACCTCGTTCAATCTCGTTACCGGAAAGTCACTTTTCTCGTTCCGTAATGCATGATCCCGTGATCAAACACTTTGATCATATTGAGCTCATTGTGATGATGCATTACCGAGAGGGCCCGGTGATACCTCTCCGTCAAGCAGAGTGACAAATCCCAGTCTCGATCTATGTCAACCCAACAGACACTTTCAGAGATACCCGTAGTATACCTTTATAGTCACCCAGTTACGTTGTGACGTTTGGCACACCCAAAGCACTCCTACGGTATCCGGGAGTTACACGATCTCATGGTCTAAGGAAAGGATACTTGACATTGGATAACTCTAGCAAACGAACTATGCGATCTTATGCTATGTTTAGGATTGGGTCTTGTCCATCACATCATTCTCCTAATGATGTGATCCCGTTATCGATGACATCCAATGTCCATAGTCAGGAAACCATGACTATCTGTCGATCAACGAGCTAGTCAACTAGAGGCTCACTAGAGACATGTTTGTTGTCTGTTATTCACACATGTATTACGATTTCCGGTTAACACAATTATAGCACGAATAAAGACAATTATCATGAATAAGGAAATATAATAATAATGCTTTTATTATTGCCTCTAGGGCATATTTCCAACATTTTGGTGTTGATCATGTTTTGCTCTAGGGAGAGGTTTAGTCAACGGATCTGCCACATTCAGGTCCGTATGTACTTTACAAATCTCTATGTCTCCATTTTGAACACTTTCACGAATGGAGTTGAAGCGACGCTTGATATGCCTTGTCTTCCTGTGAAACCTGGGCTCCTACGCAAGGGCAATTGCTCCAGTGTTGTCACAGAAGAGAGTCATCGGGTCCGACGCATTGGGTATGACTCCTAGGTCGGTAATGAACTCCTTCACCCAGACTGCTTCTTGTGCTGCCTCCGAGGCTGCCATATACTCTGCTTCACATGTAGATCCCGCCACGATGCTTTGCTTGCAACTGCACCAGCTTACTGCCCCTCCATTCAAAATATACACGTATCCGGTTTGTGACTCGGAGTCATCCAGATCTGTGTCGAAGCTGGCGTCGACGTAACCCTTTACGACGAGCTCTTCGGCACCTCCATAAACGAGAAACATATCCTTAGTCCTTTTCAGGTACTTCAGGATGTTTTTGACCGCTGTCCAGTGTTCCTTGCCGGGATTATTTTGGTACCTACCTACCAAACTTACGGCAAGGTTTACATCGGGTCTGGTACACAGCATGGAATACATAATAGACCCTATGGCTGAGGCATAGGGGATGACACTCATCTCTTCTATATCTTTTGCCGTGGTCGGGCATTGAGCCGTGCTCAATCGCACACCTTGCAATACAGGCAAGAACCCCTTCTTGGACTGATCCATTTTGAACTTCTTCAAAATCTTGTCAAGGTACGTACTTTATGAAAGACCAATGAGGCGTCTCGATCTATCTCTATAGATCTTGATGCCTAATATATAAGCAGCTTATCCAAGGTCCTTCATTGAAAAACATTTGTTCAAATAGGCCTTTATGCTTTCCAAGAATTCTATATCATTTCCCATCAATAGTATGCCATCCACATATAATATGAGAAATGCTACGGAGCTCCCACTCACTTTCTTGTAAACGCAGGCTTCTCCATAAGTCTGCATAAACCCAAACGCTTTGATCATCTCATCAAAGCGAATGTTCCAACTCCGAGATGCTTGCACCAGCCCATAGATAGAGCACTGGAGCTTGCATACTTTGTTAGTATTCTTAGGATCGACAAAACCTTCCGGCTGCATCATATACAATTCTTCCTTAAGGAAGCCGTTAAGGAATGCCGTTTTGACGTCCATTTGCCATATCTCATAATCATAGTATGCGGCAATTGCTAACATGATTCGGACGGACTTCAGCTTCGCTACGGGAGAGAAAGTCTCATCGTTGTCAACCCCTTGAACTTGTCGATAACCCTTAGCGACAAGTCGAGCTTTATAGATGGTAACATTACCATCAGCGTCTGTCTTCTTCTTAAAGATCCATTTATTTTCTATGGCTCGCCGATCATCGGGCAAGTCATTCAAAGTCCATACTTTGTTTTCATACATGGATTCTATCTCGGATTTCATGGCTTCTAGCCATTTGTCGGAATCTGGGCCCGCCATCGCTTCTTCATAGTTCGAAGGTTCACCGTTGTCCAACAACATGATTTCCAGGACAGGGTTGCCGTACCACTCTGGTGCGGAACGTGTCCTCGTGGACCTATGAAGTTCAGTAGGAGTTTGATCAGAAGTATCTTGATCATCATCATTAACCTCCTCTCTAATCGGTGCAGGCACCACAGGAACATTTTCCTGAGCTGTGCTACTCTGATTTTCAAGAGGTAGTACTTCATCAAGCTCTACTTTCCTCCCACTTACTTCTTTCGAGAGAAACTCTTTCTCTAGAAAGGACCCGTTCTTGGCAACAAAGATCTTGCCTTCGGATCTGAGGTAGAAGGTATACCCAACTGTTTCCTTGGGATATCCTATGAAGACGCATTTTTTCGATTTGGGTTCGAGTTTTACAGGTTGAAGTTTCTTGACATAAACATCGCAACCCCAAACTTTCAGAAACGACAGCTTAGGTTTCTTCCCAAACCATAATTCATACGGTGTCGTCTCAACGGATTTAGACGGTGCCCTATTTAAAGTGAATGTGGCTGTCTCTAGAGCGTATCCCCAAAATGATAGCGGTAGATCTGTAAGAGACATCATAGACCGTACCATATCCAATAGAGTGCGGTTACGACGTTCGGACACACCGTTACGCTGAGGTGTTTCAGGCGGCGTGAGTTGTGAAACGATTCCACATTTTCTTAAGTGTGAGCCAAATTTGTGACTTAAATATTCTCCCCCACGATCTGATCGTAAGAACTTTATTTTTCTGTCACGTTGATTCTCAACCTCACTCTGAAACTCCTTGAACTTTTCAAAGGTCTCAGACTTATGTTTCATCAAGTAGACATACCCATATCTACTCAAATCATCAGTGAGAGTGAGAACATAACGATAGCCTCCGCGAGCCTCAACGCTCATTGGACCACATACATCTGTATGTATGATTTCCAACAAGTTGGTTGCTCGATCCATTGTTCCTGAGAATGGAGTCTTGGTCATTTTGCCCATGAGGCATGGTTCGCATGTGTCAAATGATTCATAATCAAGAGACTCTAAAAGTCCATCAACATGGAGCTTCTTCATGCGCTTGACACCAATGTGACCAAGGCGGTAGTGCCACAAGTATGTGGGACTATCGTTATCAACTTTACACCTTTTGGTATTCACACTATGAATATGTGTATTATCACGTACGAGATTCATTAAGAATAAACCATTGACCATCAGAGCATGACCATAAAACATATCACTCATATAAATAGAACAACCATTATTCTCGGATTTAAATGAGTAGCCATCTCGCATTAAACGAGATCCAGATACAATGTTCATGCTCAAACTTGGTACTAAATAACAATTATTGAGGTTCAAAACTAATCTCGTAGGTAAATGTAGTGGCAGCGTGCTGACGGCGATCACATCGACCCTGGAACCATTCCCGACGCGCATCGTCACCTCGTCCTTCGCCAGTCATCGTTTATTCCGCAGCTCCTGTTTTGAGTTACAAATATGAGCAACGGCACCGGTATCAAATACCCAGGAGCTACTACGAGCACTGGTAAGGTACACATCAATTACATGTATATCACATATACCTTTAGTGTTGCCGATCTTCTTATCTGCTAAGTACTTGGGGCAATTCCGCTTCCAGTGACCATTTCCCTTGCAATAAAAGCACTCAGTTTCAGGTTTGGGTCCATTCTTTGACTTCTTCCTGGCAACTGATTTACCAGGCGCGTCAACCTCCTTGCCTTGAAGTTCTTCTTACCCTTGCCTTTCTTGAACTTAGTGGTTTTATTCACCATCAACACTTGATGTTCCTTTTTGATCTCCACCTCTGCAGATTTCAGCATTGAATACAACTCGGGAATGGTCTTTCCCATCCCCTGCATATTGTAGTTCATCACGAAGCTCTTGTAGCTAGGTGGGAGCGACTGAAGGATTCTGTCAATGACCGCCTCATCCGGAAGATTAACTTCCAGTTGAGTCAAGCGGTTGTGCAACCCAAACATCTTGAGTATGTGTTCACTGACAGAGCTATTTTCCTCCATCTTGCAGCCAAAGAACTTGTCGGAGACTTCATATCTCTCGACCCGGGCATGAGCTTGGAAAATCAATTTCAGCTCCTTGAACATCTCATATGCTCCGTGTTTCTCAAAACGCTTTTGGAGCCGCGGTTCTAAGCTGTAAAGCATGCCGCACTGAACGAGGGAGTAATCATCAGTGCGTGACTGATGGGCGTTCATAACGTCCTGGTTTTCTGGGAATGGTGCATCACCTAGCGGTGCTTCTAGGACATAATCTTTCTTGGCTGCTATGAGGATGATCCTCAGGTTCCGGACCCAGTCCGAATAGTTGCTGCCATCATCTTTCAGCTTGGTTTTCTCTAGGAACGCGTTGAAGTTGAGGGTGACATTACCGTGGGCCATTTGATCTACAAGACATATTGTAAAGATTTAGACTAAGTTCATGATAATTAAGTTCATCTAATCAAATTAATGAATGAACTCCCACTCAGATTTGACATCCCTCTAGTCATCTAAGTGATACATGATCCGAGTCAACTAGGCCGTGTCCGATCATCACGTGAGACGGACCAGTCATCATCGGTGAACATCTCCATGTTGATCGTATCTTCTATACGACTCATGTTCGACCTTTCGGTCCTCTGTGTTCCGAGGCCATGTCTGTACATGCTAGGCTCTTCAATCCAACCTAAGTGTATTGCGTGTGTAAATCTGGCTTACACCCGTTGTATGCGAACGTAAGGACCTATCACACCCGATCATCACGTGGTGCTTCGGAACGACGAACCTTAGCAACGGTGCACAGTTAGGGAGAACACATTTTTGATATTTTAATGAGGGATCATCTTATTTATGCTACCGTCGTTCTAAGAAAATAAGATGTAAAAACATGATAAACATCACATGCAATCAAATAGTGACATGATATGGCCAACATCATTTCGCTCCTTTGATCTCCATCTTCGGGGCGCCATGTTCATCGTCGTCACCGGCATGACACCATGATCTCCATCATCATGATCTCCATCATCGTGTCTTCGTGAAGTTGTCACGTCAACTATTACTTCTACTACTATGGCTAACGCTTTAGCAATAAAGTAAAGTAATTACATGACGATTTAAGTTGACACGCAGGTCATAAATAAATAAAGACAACTCCTATGGCTCCTGCCGGTTGTCATACTCATCGACATGCAAGTCGTGATTCCTATTACAATAACAAGATCATCTCATACATCACATACATGATTCATCACAACTTCTGGCCATATCACATCACAAAGCACTTGCTGCAAAAACAAGTTAGACGTCCTCTAATTGTTGTTGCAAGTTTTTACGTGGCTGTTATAGGTTGCTAGTAAGAACGTTTCTTACCTACGTTAAAACCACAACGTGAATTGTCAATCTCTATTTACCCTTCATAAGGACCCTGTTCATCGAATTCGATCCAACTAAAGTGGGAGAGACAGACACCCGCCAGCCACCTTATGCAACTAGTGCATGTTAGTCGGTGGAACCGGTCTCACGTAAGCGTACGTGTAAGGTTGGTCCGGGCCGCTTCATCCCACAATACCGCTGAACCAAGATAGGACTAGTAACGGCAAGAAGAATTGACAATTCGACGCCCACAACTACTTTGTGTTCTACTCGTGCATAGAAAATACGCATAGACCTAGCTCATGATGCCACTGTTGGGGATCGTAGCAGAAATTAAAATTTTCCTACGCATCACCAAGATCTATCCATGGAGTATTCTAGCAACGAGGGGATAGGAGAGCATCTACATACCACTTGTAGATCGCAACGGAAGCGTTCAAGGAGAACGAGGATGATGGAGTCGTACTCGCCGTGATCCGAATCACTGATGACCTAGTGCCGAACGGACAGCACCTCCGCGTTCAACACACGTACGGGACGATCGACGTCTCCTCCTTCTTGATCCAGCAAGGGGAAGGAGAGGTTGAGGAAGAAGACTTCAACAGCAGCACGACGGCGTGGTGGTGGTGGAGAAGTAGTACTCCGGCAGGGCTTCGCCAAGCGCGTGACGGAGGAGGAGAGGTGTTGGGGAGGGGAGGGGCTGCGCCTTGTTGTGTGTTGCTGCCCTCCCCTCACCCCCACTATTTATAGGGGAAGGGGCAAGGGGGCCGGCCCCCTCTAGATGAGATCTAGAGGGGGGGGGGCGGCGGCCAGGGAGGGGGGCTTGCCCCCCAAGCAAGGGGGGCGCCCCCACTAGGGTTTCCCCCCAACCCTAGGCACATGGGCCCAAGGGAAGGGTGCGCGCCCAGCCCTCCAGGGGCTGGTTCCCTGCCCCTTGTGGCCCATGAGGCCCTCCGAGAGGGCTGGCCCCTCAAGGTGGACCCCCGGAACCTCTCTCGTGGCCCCGGTACAATACCGATATGCCCCCGAAACTTCCCGGTGTCCGTATGACAACTTCCGATATATAAATCTTCACCTTCGGACCATTCCGGAACTCCTCGTGACATCCGGGATCTCATCCGGGACTCCGAACAACATTCGGTAATCCATACAAGTCTTCCTAATAACCCTAGCGTCACCGAACCTTAAGTGTGTAGACCCTACGGGCTCGGGAGACATGCAGACATGACCGAGACGGCTCTTCGGTCAATAACCAACAGCGGGATCTGGATACCCATGTTGGCTCCCACATGCTCCTCGATGATGTCATCGGATGAACCACGATGTCGAGGACTTAATCAATCCCGTACTCAATTCCCTTTGTCTAGCGGTACGATACTTGCCCGAGATTCGATCGTCGGTATACCGATACCTTGTTCAATCTCGTTACCGGCAAGTCTCTTTACTCGTTCCCGTAACACATCATCCCCTGAACAACACCTTGATCACATTGAGCTCATTATGATGATGTCTTACCGAGTGGGCCCAGAGATACCTCTCCGTCAAACGGAGTGACTAATCCCAGTCTCGATTCGTGCCAACCCAACAGATACTTTCGGAGATACCTGTAGTGCACCTTTATAGTCACCCAGTTACGTTGTGACGTCTGATACACCCAAAGCACTCCTACGGTATCCGGGAGTTGCATAATCTCATGGTCTAAGGAATGATACTTGACATTCAGAAAAGCTCTAGCAAACGAACTATACGATCTTTTGTGCTATGCTTAGGTTTGGGTCTTGTCCATCACATCATTCTCCTAATGATGTGATCCCGTTATCAATGACATCCCCATGTCCATAGTCAGGAAACCATGACTACCTATTGATCAACGAGCTAGTCAACTAGAGGCTTACTAGGGACACATTGTGGTCTATGTATTCACACATGTATTATGATTTCCGAACAATACAATTATAGCATGAACAATAGACAATTATCATGAACAAGAAAAATATAATAATCCTTTTATTATTGCCTCTAGGGCATATTTCCAACAATTTTACCATCATGGCAATATAAAAGTTGTTAGGGCTTCTCCAATGTTGGCCCTCAAAACAGACATTAGATTTGTTTATGAACTGGTCCGGACTAGTCTGTGGACACTGATGCGGGAGCTGTCCATCCAACCATGTCCCTTAAAGTCTACCTCTGTTTTTTCTAAGTCCAAAACATTCAAAATAAATACCATTCGAAATCTTCAATAATATTCAAATGCGACACTAGTTCTAATTTGGTATTATGATCCAACTTAGTTTTGAGATAAAATAGTCGAAACTTGAATTCAACGGGCACATATGTTGTAGTTGTCCTCTTTAACCGCCCACACATATGCTCAATCAGATCCTCCTTTAACTGCTTATGAGTTGCTCAATGCCAAATTTGTTGGTGTATTTGGAAAAACTCATCAAATGTGGCCAGATTCTGACGCGGGAGTTGGATAGGATCACCCATATTCTCAAACTCCAGACCTCCGACAACATCATCACCCTCATCTATCATGTTGTGCATGATCACATAATATGTGATCACCACTCATAAGGTCGCCAGATCCAATTATTTAGCAGATCCACGAACAACAACAAAATGGGTTTGGAGCACTCCTCAAATGTCCTCTCCACGTCCGTCCTAGCTCCTTCTTGTATATGGAAAAAATGAACTCTTTTCTAACCAACTGGCTCAAAGATGGTCTTGACCAAGGTTGTCCACGGAGGATAGATACCAACAACTAGATAGTAGCCCATATTGTACTCATGCTCATTGACATTCCCTTGTAGAGCCTTTTGGGCAGTTCTTTTATCTCCAGTGCATACAATCAAGAGATCTAAGCATACCTGACCACCCTCTGGCTTCTGAGAGTGTCATGAGCCTTTCAGTGTCTGCAACAGTTGGTTCTCACAAGTACTGAGGTCCAAACACCTCGACCACCGCAATAGCAAATCTGATTATGGCGTCTCCGCATGTGCTCACTGACAGCTGGAGCTACTTGTTCCATGAGTCCGTGGTCGTGCCATATGCAAGCATTTGCAATCTGCAATGCAGACGTGCACTTCTGGTAACCAACGAATCCCATTCTTCATATGACATCCTTTTTCAAGATGAAATACTCATCGCAGCTCCGAACGCCATTGTAGAGGCGATCGAACACATATTTGTGCATTCGAAAGCACCGTCGAAAGTTGTCTGCGAATAGGGCATCGGGGGAAAAGCATCAAATGCCCTTGTGCCATGTTCGAAAGCGTCAAATGCCCCCATGCCCTATTCCGATTCAGCAGTTGATGATCCTTGATTGATCCCTTGAAATTGAGAACATGTTATTTCGCATGCTCCACGTTTGCAATGACCGACTACATCATCACTGTTTCATCCGCATAATCCTCCACTTTGGAGGAGTCGGACGACTTAATGTAGTGCTCATAGATGCACTCCATGTCCGAATCCACTGCTTCAAAGGAGGAAGAAAAATTCTCAAAATTTTAGCACGGGCATTTCACCGAACACATGTCGGGCGTGGTCTCCCTCTCACGGATGGCATCTGCAGGGACGGACGGACGAGAGGTGTCAAACATCGGCGTATGCAAGTGGTGTGGCGACCTGTTGGAGCGGTGGCATTGTGTAGGTCCGGTCGAGTGGTACAACAGCGACATGATGTCGGAGCGGAAGGAAGTTGACACAGAGAAGGGGGAAAGGATGGGAGACGCGGGATCATGGTGTGGTTTTTGGATGGTTCGGGGGTGCCGGAGGCCTACGTGGCGAGGTCCACACTCCCGCAAAGCCCCCTGGCTTGCTTCTGTTTTGCCGGATTTCGGGCAGCTGGACTGGTCCGAGAACCGATGCAGGACATCGTTGGATCCTAAAGTGCGTTCAGACCGATCGGTTCTAAGGGTTGCGGGTTATTTGAGGGTCCGCTTTGAAGATGCCCTTAGGTACAATTCTGCTCTCGGGTGCATATGCGCTTGGATGAACAGTAAAATGGAAAATACTTTTTTTTGAAAAAAAATCTGATTTTATTTTGTGACAAACATCGTTGAATGTTTCACCCGCATGAAAAGTTTTGTGAAGAAAAAACATTCAAAATGCTCTGGAGGAAGATTTTTGCAAGCCTTACAGAGCGCCGAATTTGTTTTATTTTTGCTCACACACGCATGAACCTCATTCCATCACAGAAGAACAGTATTCAAGTAGGCGGAAACTAAGCAACATGCGTTGAGAAAAAAAAAATTCAGGATACATTTTATTTTCGCATTTGTGCCACTAGTAAGCGTGCACGTGCAACGCACGTCTAAAACTTTGATCAAGTGAGTTCGCATATTCTAAATTTTGAATAATTCTTGCAAAAGAATATAAACGAAATGGATACAAAATAGATGTCATTGTAAATGTATTTTTAAAAGTGAAACACCATTGTGATCCAGCAACCTAGTGAAGAACCAAGCATCTGGCCATGGTCACTAAGCTTTTTGAACAAACTGATTTTCGAGATGAATTTACACATGATCAACATGCAAGGAAAAAACTTAAAGTTATGCAACACTTGCTCAATTCTATCAATGACTATTCAATACTTCCATCAATTTCTCCCCTGTATAAGTATTGTATTTTCTAAAATGGACATGGTATCCTGACTTGGAAGTATAGATTTAGCAATAGGAAATAAAATTGACTGATACGCATGTAGTCTTCACTTCTAGTGTAGCCACCGAAAAAAAATGCAAACTACTTTACAATGCAATTGCTCTGATAAGGATGCCAACTTCTTGAATCTTATTTTCTTGTACAAAAGCCAATTTTACATCTGCACAACAATATATAAAATTTGTCAGCACGTGCAAAAGAGAGGCTAAACGGATTTTTATGCCATGAACTAACATTTTGTACTAACTCGGATCAACATAGGAAAACCTGTTGACACCTATATATTGGTACTATGGCAAAAATTAATAAAAAAACTGGCGCTAGGAAAATAAAAAATAATACAATGGGGAGCAGTGGCACCATAGTGAGAGCGGGACAAACACCGCACACGAGGGCGGCCTCATGGGAGTACGGCTGGGCGGCCGGAACAGACGGGCGGCCAAGAGGGAGACATCGTGCCACCAGGCGCGGGGCAGCGGGGACTCTGCGTCGAGGCCGGTGGCAGAGGCACCGTCTCCTGCATATATGATATTCGTGCATTACAGATAGCTAAAACAGGGTTTATCATGGTAAACTGAATATATACAATCTGAAAACTTGGTTGTCTTCTTTTGGTCCTTTTAGCAAGTCATAGTCCTCTCTCTCTCTCCATATGCAAGTAAGGATCAGTAATCTGTTGTGACTAACCCTGGACAGCCCTCTCTCTCTCCCACTCGCTCAGACGAAGGCTTGACTCGGACTCGACCGACATGCACACGAACACATGGCACGTACTCAATCTGGCCGCGCTCACGCCGATCACCACCGTGCCCATGCCCGTCACGGACTCGACCTGGGCGCGCTCACGCTGGTCACCCCCGGCCCGTAGAGCATGGCTTATTTGCGCCAACATAATCCTCTCTTCGTATAGTCCCCTACAAGTAATCGTATGATCCCTATGCTGTCCAAAATTGTGTGAGCACATCATGCATTCAGCAAAAGGTATGCCAATAGACAAACTTGTGGTTTCACTACGTACCTGTATGCTAAGGGCTACAAATTCTGGCCACTATAGTTTCTTTCATGACTCGATTTACCATTCACCTGAAACACAATAAATTTTGCATTATAGTGAAAATAAAGCATAGTACAAATTGCAAACTTGTAAAGCGAAGAGAAATGACAAGTTCTTCGGTTTATGTATAACTTTTCTCACATTTCCTCTACACCTTGCTATCTCATTTTTTAGCTGAAGTGCAATTCACACACATGAAACATCATGTAGTTATTAAGAAATTTTACTTAAGAAAATAAAATAAAATAGGATGGGGCCTCAGCTTATGCGAAAAGTAAAATATCTAGAACTAAATAATCCAAAATGACCGAGCAGGGTAAAAATTGAAGTTGGCTTAAATATTGGTAAGAACGATCCCGGCTGAACTATTTGATTGGACCAACAAAGATATCGCACCGCTAATAATCTATCTTTAGAATAGATCATGAACAAACCGATCGAAGTGGTCAACTAACATTTCTCAGGTATAATGTTGGGAACAAATGTACCTCATATTGACATTAAATAATTAAGAATGATTGAGGAAGCCAAAAATCAGAAGAGGGGTTAAAATTTCTGAAAATTGTCCAAATCAATAATACAACTGAATTGTCAGATGGAACGAAAAACTAAATTGCATTGAACCACACTTGAATTTCCTGTATAAATATAAGAAGGGGTAGGGAAAAGAGATTATTTACAAAGATTCATCCAGTATGACTGAGAGGTGAAAAGTTCCCGGTTATTATTCCATGGCTCACCATGAGCATCAATACATCACCGGCCAGGATATGAAATTGCAGCCACAAGCATCGGCCAAGCATCAGCCAGAATTCATCCAGTATATGTATGTATGTACCTGCCCGTGTCCTCGCTGACACGGTTTCGATCAAGCAGATCTTTCCGTGATTCCGTCCTTGGCGGGGAGGCGGGGAGGCTGAAGCTGTCTTCGCCGGTCTTGCAGAGAATGGCCTGGGTAGGACAGCCGGCTTCCACAGACACGCTCGGTCATGAAAACGGTTGTGTTCACGTGCGTGTTCCGTTGAGTCGTGCCACCGATCAAGCAAGCCGGCGGCTTGCAGTTTTCATATGTGCGTGTGCTTCTCAAGGAAAAATCCATCCAGCTGCATGGGTGTCTGCTTATTGTGTACGTGCGCGGCGGCTCCTGCTCACTCGACGGTGCGGCGCGCGGCATGCTGCTGGCTGCACGGCATGTGCGTGTGCTTCTCAAGGAAAAATCCATCCAGCTGCATGGGTGTCTGCTTATTGTGTACGTGCGCGGCGGCTCCTGCTCACTCGACGGTGCGGCGCGCGGCATGCTGCTGGCTGCACGGCACGAGGCCGGGGTCGCGGCGGCTCCTGCTCAGTCGACTGCGCGGCGGCGCGTTGCGCGGCATGCTGCGGGCTGCACAGCATGAGGCCGGGGTCGGGGCCACTCCTGCTCACTCGACGGCGCGGCGGCGCGTTGCGCGGTGTGCTGCGGGCTGCACGGCACGAGGCCGGGGGTCGCGGCGGCTCCTGCTCCATGGGCGGCCCGGCAGCGCAGGCAGGGAGCGTAGGGATGGTGGGTTAGTGTCAAGCTTGAGGGTGCGTGATTACAGGGATGCGTTGCGTGATTATCTGAGGGTAATTTAGATCAGATCCTTTTTTCGGGCCTTGCGTGATTACAGGCGACGCGGTTGCACAAGCGGGGCTGAAATTTCCTTTTGGTGGAGTATATTCAGCCAACCTAAATTACTAAGTACACACGAGAGAAGGGATTAGATTTAGGTTGGCTGTTAGATTAAATTAGTGGGCCTAATCATACGGTTATAACGGGTTTGTGTACATTTTATGAGGTGTGCTTAAAGAAAATCATGTTTGATTGTTTATTAGTAGTAGAGATTCGTCCAATGCCGTCCTGGAACAGTGACCAACTTGCGCCTCAAGTTGGTAGGCGCAAGCGTCGCACGGCCGGGCTCCCCCTGGCGTGACTTCGATGACTGATCGCGTGGGCCACAGTCGTCAGGGGGTTATGGAGTAAATGCGGCCACAGTCTTTGTTAAAGAGGACTGGGATAGACTAATTTATTCATCCCCCGAGCTCGCTAAATAGGCCACCCCGTGGTATCCGGCCTCTCGTCTCTCCCCTTGTCCTCCACACTAAACTCCTTCCCCGGCCGCCCTTCACCACCCCTCAAGGCGCACCACCCCCGCTGCGACCTCTGCGAAGGTCAGATCCGTTTCCCTGTGTTCATGCGTAGATGATCATGCTAGTGTGTGCGTGGTTTCCTGGTTCTGGATCGTGATGCGCATGTCGCGTTGGCTTAAATCAGCGCTGTGCTGCTTTCCTTGGAGTTTTGATTCGCGTGTGCTACAGCCTAACCCTGTCGTCGTTGTTTTTGTTCGAGCTGGTGCAGCTGCATTTCGATTTTCCACGCCCACGCAGGCGGTTCGTTGGTGATTGTTTTTCCCTTTTTTTGGGGTTTTGTTCCCGATTCGACGTTGTCACGATGCGTAGCCTAGCGTATGGGGTTTCTCCTTTTTTTTTCTGCTGGAACGTGAAAGTTAGGGGGTCTCGGGTAGGTTCAGATGTGAAATTAGTGCTCGTCTAGCGTCTGTGGCGCCCCGTTCATGTTTCGTTCTGCATTTAGACGTGCACAAGATCAGATCTGGTGCACGCATGTGTGAATTATGTTCTATTTTTTTTGCTTGCTTTGTTTCAATTTCTGGCCGAATCCGCATCTACAATTGCAACGTTGTATTGTTTCATGGTGGATTAAATTTTAATTAACGATCGGATTCGTATTAGCAGATGGGCAACGCGAGCAGGGCCAAGAAGGCCAAGGCCAAGGCCCAGGAAGAACGCCTGTGCCCCCGATGCGGGCTAAACCTCGTGGAGGTCAAGACCACTCTTGGACACGACGACAGCGTCTGCGCGGCCCACAAGGTTAAGATGGAGAGAGAGGCCGCCCGGAAAAAGAAGAAGGCCGCGTCAGCCGGCGAGCAAGAACTAATCGGCGTCGACAACCTCCCCCTCCCCCTCCTCCCCCCTCCCCTGGTCGCCTTCCGAGATGTGACTGATTCGGTTGCTGGACGTTTTGTACTACCCTTAAACTCCCGTTAAGGAGACGTATTTTGTAGTCACTGCTATATATATATATATATATAGGGATTGACTATTCGTCACCCTGGGTGAGGAATAGTTATTCTTCACCCCCCTCTATTTTACCATTAATGCACCATAATTTTACGTTTCGTAAGTTTTGTCTTATTTCCGACGTAAAAAGAGACCGTAAGAAAATATATAATCGTCATAAAAAATATTTTATGTTATGTAAAATTACAGACGTAAAATATAGTGTAAAATACACATAAACTGCAAATTTTCTTGTCTCATGATCTATATTTCTGTTTTCTTATGTCAAATTTTACATAGTGAATCAATAGAAATGTAACTATTTGAATTCCAAACGTAATTTAATTATGAAATGATCTTAAGATTACCTCGGGTGAAGAATAACTTATTCTGCACCCTGGATGATGAATAGTAACACTATATATATATATATATATATATATATATATATATATATATATATATATATATATATATATATATATATATATATATATATATGTGCGATGGCGTGATATTGGTCTATGTTGTGGTTGACTCTGGTAATTTGTGTTCGTGTTCTTGTGCTCTTGCCCGAATCGTACTCGTGCTCCTTTGTTATTTTGTTGGTTTCCTTTATTCTGTCTAATCTCCGTGCTCAACCTCCGAATTTTCCCCCAATTGAGTGCCTCGACATGGAGGAGCAGAGGAGGTTCGGTTGTTTTCCCCCTTACAGATTTAGGGTTACAGATTCAATTTTGCCTGCGCGGCGTGCCGCAGATTTCTCCATGGCGTTGTCACGGCGTGTTCTGAGGCTGATATTGCAGATGGTTCACAGATTTCTGAGCCTGCACTACTCAACCGACCCCAAGGGCATGCAGTTCTTCGTCGGAAGTTCAGCAGGCGGTGGCATGGGTGATCCCGTTTGTCTCAGCTGCGCGAGACGCGCAGGTAAAGATCATTATCTCTGGCTAAATCTGTCTTGTGGTCGTAGAACTGTGCTGTTAGACCGGAGGCATTGCAACAAGTTATTACTTTGAAACAATCTTTTGATTTCCACCATGCCTTGGAAATTTAGGGCCTTTGTTAATTGCTGTGTGTGGAGGCGATTCCATAGGCTGTCACGCAGCCTCTGTAAATACTTTTGTGGTGTAAATACTCCTGCGTTGCTTCGTGTCTTGCACTTTGGCTCTGAATAATGTCGCTGTCTTCATATAGCCTGCTCACCTTATTTATCGTTCCTGTATAAGATTCTTGGTGTTTCAGATGGCCTACCATGCTCTGTCGGAACTGAAACCCGGAGTGAAGAACTGGAATGTCTGCGTTCATGTCTCCCACCTCTGGGATGTCGTAACAAACAAGCACATTCGTTTAGTTACCGGTACTATATTTGGTTGAATGAGCTCTTCTTTTCCCCTAAATCTAGTTCTTCATTTATAGCCCTTAGCATCATCAATCTGAAGTTGTTTAATTGCATTGTTTCCAGGTGCATCAGTTACTTAAGTTCATTGCAAAATTGTCAGAACATCCAAATGGCAAGGTGGGAGGTTCTTTATTATTCATGACCTGTCTATATTGTTTCTCTCTTCCTCTCTCATTTTCTCTTTATTCAGGTATTGCTATGGAAAATGGGAATTGCACGGGTTCTTAATAAGTTGCTAAAGAACTGCAGCAACACATCTTACTAGGAAGATAAGACGATCTCTGAAAGAGGAGCCTACAGAAGTGACCAACTTATGCTCAAATGGAGGATTCCCTTATTCAGATGTCTCGCATCTATCTTCAGTGCCCAGCCATCTGGCAAAGAGCGTTGAGGAGTGCTCTTCTATCATGCATCACCTCTTGGTCTTATGCCAGGTAAAATAACTTTCGTGTTATCTATGATAAGATGGTTGTCGGATCGGCAGCGTTTACTTCTCTATTTCATTCTCAAGCTTAGCTCACTACTTCTGTAGTGAAGCCAGGATGTGGTCTGTGTTTTGTTGTGGTTTCTTTAGTTTTACTACTCAGAAAGATTGATATCAAGCTTTTGTAATGAAATACTATCAAGTGTTCCCTACTCCAGAAGCCATTTATGAGTTGAAACTGCCCTGTGCAGTTAGTTTCTTTCTTTTTTGGTTTCAACAGTAGTCCTAGTTAAAAGGGTCAACAACATGTTGGTGTCATGTGTCAAGTGTCTGAGATCATACATTGGAAGTTCATACTGTCGGAGGTGGAAAACCTAAATGAATAGCTGAAGTTTGAAAATGGTTTATTAAATATATGAGAAGGCTATGCTGAGAATGAGGACATGGAATGATAATAATGTTTCTTCAGCTGTTACTTTCTTTTTCTTCTTCCTTTGACAGGGTTGTGTTCCTAATTAGATTTAAGAAACTGAATTCCAAAATTTTGTGTGCAACCATTTTAAAATACCCCAGATCCCCAAGTACACATGAATTATGTCATATTCATGTTGTGGTGATATCTGAATAGCATATTCTCTGATGGAGAAGTGCTGCAGTTGATCAGTTTTTATTTAAATTTGATTCTCTTGTGGTGCATGCCGTCTTTAATGCTGAAGTTATATTTTATTCATGTTTCTTTTCACGTTTTCATATGGTTCATTTCAATACTCATCATGCTATAAAATGGTATGTCAGGTTTTACCAGTTGGACGGGAAATGTTTGCTTATTCCATGGCATTCAAGGAAGTGGCTTCTTCCTGTATCTGTAGAAATGCAGTGCCTTTGGTATTTTCACAACTCCAAACTCTTAACCAAGATGATGAGGAGAAAACTGAGAGTGACACTTATCATGACCCACCAAATATGGATAACTGGCGCTGCTTTACCCCTTTATTGAAGTGCTTCAAGCGACTCCTGAAATGTGTTGACGCTAATAATCCAACAGATTATTGTGTAGAAACAGTTTATTCTTTTATACTTGGTGCTATTGCCCTTAGCCAGTGCGGTGACAGGTAAATATCACTTCATGTTCTTGTGAATATTTTGATAATACATGTGCAAGTATATCTTTGCAATTTCCAATTTCCTCGGTGGCATGCAAATTTGTCAAATATTTATATAACCCATTTGCATGAAGCACTAGATTGCCTGCATTTAAATACTATTAAATTCTACTGGCTCTGATATGAGCTCGTGGTCAGTGTGCAAGAAAAGGAAGAAGTAATTAAAAAAACATGTGCATGTATATCTTTGCAGTTTCCAGTTTCCTCAGCTGCATCCAAATTTGTCAAATGTTCATATAACCTGTTTGCATGAAGCACTGGGTTGCCTGCATTTAAATACTATATTAAATTCTACTTGCTGTGATATTAGCTTGTGGTCTATAGTGTGCAAGAAAAGGAAAAAGTAATTGAAAAACTATTATATTGATGCTAATCTTTAAATGTTTTATTCTGATTTACTTGGTTGGCTAGTGATTTTGCTTTTCTCTGTAGATTTAGTTTTTTGTATCTAACTGGCAATTGGTTCTTCATGTGATAGTAACTTAATATTAGTTAAGGTTGCAAATATTTTTCTTCCTTAAAAAGACCAGTATCTGCAACCGTGGATGCATTTATGATGTATAGCATTTACATCTTCAGTGCAGTTTTTGTATTGGTTGGGATAACATAATGAGGTACTTATATTGTTTCTGTTTGTTACAGTCTTGAGGGTCCTATCTTTGACCCTGACTTTTGTTTTTTTTTGACACCTGAAACAGTAGGAGAGGCTCCTACTGTATATATTGAATAAAAGTATCAAAAAGTTCTGTACAAAGTCATAACCTTACATCCATAGCCATGATAAAAGAATAAGGGTATATGCAGGTAGCCTAATCAAGTAGTAGACTAAGGGACAACAAAGGTCTGGATAAAAGATGAGAGAAACGGCTTGTTTTTCTCTTTGGCTCTATGTATGAGAAATGAGAGGTCTTCTTTGAATCTCCTTGCCCAAGAGGCCATCGTGGGGTCAACTCTCCTAAAGTGCTTATTATTCCGTTCTTTCCACAAACTCCAGGAGGCATATAGAAAAATCTCCATAAACATTTGGTTGCCCCACCTTGATTTGGCTTCCTTGATCCAGTTTAGGCGATCTCCATTAGTTGACCATTGGAGACCCTGACTTTTGTTGTTACCTAAACAGTGGTATTGTTTTGTTTCAATGAAGCCTGAGGGTTTCAAATGCACAACTGTCATAAAGAACTTGATGCCTGGGCAAACATGGTGGTTTGCCTCCTGCAATAGGTGTGGCAAGAAGTCTTTACCCCATGGAGATGGATACCGTTGCCCCTCGTGTGGCTGTACTGGGAAGAATTTTAGGTCCATCTCTCAGCCCATTGTACATTTTATGCATCGCTGGCCCATTGCTTATGTTATCACACTCATTATGTATTTCTTTGTTCTGTTCTTGTCAGGTTCAAGATATGTATTAGCTGCACTGATGGTACACCTGAAGGTGAACTCATGTTGTTCGGAGATGTTGGTGAGCAGGTTGTCGGTAGCCAAGTAGGCGCTCTCCTATGCGCTGAAAGACAAGGGCTTGATTTCCCTCTGGAAGTGGCAGCGAACACACGTGGAACGGACCATCACGTAAGAGCTTGTTCAAAAAAGAGAAATGTTACGAAGTTAATAGCATTGATGTGTGCTTTCGCCGGCAAGCTGTTAGTCCTATGATCAGCCTTGGCCTGCTTGCTGCACCCGCACCCCTTGCTATCTTCTCTTCTCTTCTCGTTATCCTCTACTCTACATCCATGGAAGCAAGCAAAGGTTCCGTGGGTCATATCATATTATTGATTGACAAAGACTCAAGTTGGACAGTTTCTTCCAACTTGTTACACTCTGTTCGATCTGCTACATATCAAAATCTTCAAAATTTAATCTGCTTACGCTCCGTACTTGCTTATCAGCTTTCATGTTCAAAGAGATTCTGTTTCTAAGTCATCACCAAATTTGTTTACGAAGAAGCACATTGATACATACATGGACATTTTCATATCCTCCTTGTATTCAGACACGCAACACAATTCCCCTTCATGTGTGGAATGTGGATGGTGCACAAGCGAGATCTATATAACTGTATATTGTTAAACTTTGTCATTGTGGATACAAAGACTCGGGGTCGTGCAGTAAAATTAACTTAGCATCGCACCATGCATTGTAAATTAGGCCTAATAAAACTCATCGTTTCAGTTTACTGTAGCTCCTATTGATTTGTGTATTGAGATGGAATGCTATTTTCTGTCTTTGATTTGCTGGATATGTAGGCTTCTTACTTGGGAAATAAGCCTAAGGTGGAAACAACACCCAACCATCTCAAACTTTTGGACTACTGAACCCAATTTTCAAACTAAACCAACCCATGGACTGAACCATTCTGCTCTGTACGTATTCAGTTTGATCAACTAGCAAATTAGACCGGTGAAGTGAAGTTCCTGTCTACTAGAGGGGAAACCATGAGGAACACCTTGTAGGTTTGCTCCGGTGGGACCACATGCAGGCAACATCGGTAGCGGCTTGAATCTGCTGGAGAGGCATCCCCCTGTTTTATTTGCATGCGTATGCGTTGCAACTTAACCACCTAGCGCTAGCGCTAGCAGTAGCAGTAGCACCCCAGTTTCACACAGCTGCCCGACTAGAAGAGCTACTCGCTCTGTAGTGTTGACATTGATTTATTTGTTTATTGCCTTTCTGCTCTTGGTAGTTTTACCTTACCAAGGGAAGGATGACCCCCGCCACCTGAGTTCCTTACCATCTCTGTTATGTTAGATTAGTTATACAAGTCAACTAAAAAAGATCAATTATGCAAGTCAACTAAAAAAAGATTAATTATGCAAGTGGACAGACTGACGGACATGAATAATTGTTGGGATCTTGTTTGTACCCTCACCTCCTATTCTTCTCATACTAATATTTTCCTATCATCTTTTATATCATTGATTGATTGACAAAGACTCAAGTAGGACAGTTTCTTCTAAGTAACTTGTTACATTATGTCTGATCTGTTACATATCAAAAATCTTCGGCCTGATTGTATCCAGTTTTTCGGAGATAGGGCGACACATATAGTATCATCCTTATATACACATGTGCTCACCACTTTTTTCAATGTATACAGTATCATTCTTACACATGTCTCAGCTTGCATTGTAAATTAGACCCAAGTCATCATTTCAATTTACTGTCTGTGCATTGAAATGGAATTCTATTTTTCCATCTTCGATTTGCTGGATATGCGGGTTCCTTGGGAGATAAGCATAAGGTGGAACCAAACTGAACCATCTAAAAGTTTTGGACTAGAACCCAATTCTCAAACTGAACCAACGCATGGACTGAAGCATTCAGCTCTGTACATATTCAGTTTGATCAAATAGCAAACTAGAGGGGAAAGCATGAGGAGCACCTTGGTAGTTTTGCTCCGGTGGGACGACATGGAGGCAACAGCGGCAGTGACTCAGATCTGCCGGAGAGGCATCTGCCTGTTTTATTTGCATGCTTATGCGTTGCAACTCAACCACCTAGCGGTAGTAGTAGCACCCCTGTTTCATACATTGATTTATTTATTGCCTTGCTGCTCTTAGTAGTTTTTTCTTACAAAGGGAAGGATGATGTCCGCCACCTGAGTTCCTTACCATCCCTGTTATGTTAGATTAATTATGCAAGTCAACTAAAAAAGATTAATTATGCAAGTGGACGGACAGACGTCCATGGATGATTGTTGGGATCTTGTTTGTACCCTCACCTCCTATTCTTCTCAACTATTATTTTTCTATCATTTTTTATTCTAAGCAATTATATTATAGACTGTAAGTAAATCCCTCAAAACCAACTAATCATCATGTGAGACTCATCAGTTATGCTTGCATTATTGACTTGTTATTTTTGGGAATTACACTAAACTGGGTATTTGGGTGATGTGGTGTGCAGGTGTTGGATAAAATTAGGTTTGAGAGCCTGACGGATAAGAGCAAGCTGGATGGTAAGGATGCCCTAGATCCACAATGTTCCTGACAAGGCCATGACCACACTCACCCTTATCGACAGTGGTATTTGTATGTCCAAGTCAGACCTCGTGAACAACCTTGGTCCCGTTGCAAGGTCTGGCACAAAGTATTTCATGGATGCTCTGGTTGCTGGTGCCGCCGTCTCCATGATTGGTCAGTTTGGTGTCGGTTTCTACTCTGCTTACCTTGTTGCTGAGAGAGTTGTTGTGACCAACAAGCACAATGACGATGAGCAGTATGTTTGGTAATCCCAGACTGGTTTCGCTGTGACACGTGATTCTACCGGAGAGCCCCTTGGGAGGGTTACTAAGATACCCTCTACCTCAAGGATGATGAGGTACAGCAAAACATAAGTCTCGTCCCTAGCTTGCTCAGCTTAATATGTTCTGGATACACTTGGTAGTTCTTGTGGGCTGTTTAGAATTTCCATGATCCTATAAATGCACTGTCAGATTGAAATGCTGTTCATATCTTATTTACCGGGGTTGTAGATGGAATCACGTGCATGGTTTTGTTGATTACTGTGCATGGTTTTGTTGAGTACTAAGCTATGTATGTTCTCAACCGCAGGTGTTCCCAACTGCTAATGGCAACCAGATGCAAGTGGCTATCCGTGTGTTGCAAAGTGAGCTTGAGATGTCATATGGGTAGCAAGCTCTTGGGCGAGTTCGTTCTCATCGGCATCCTGCCAGCACCAAGGGCCATGCCACAGTTTGAGGTGGCTGCCGCTGCCTAAGACCAAGCCCACCTCCAAAACCGTGCGCCGGGAGAGGAGGAATGGCCACTGCTTCCTCCACCAGGTTCGCGTCGCCCCAACCTGAGTCGGGCAGCTTGCTTCATGTACAGGTGAGAACATTTCCCCTCTCTGTTGATCCAAACAATGTTTGTTGTTGGATTTGGGCGTTTCAGAAAATCATGGTGTCAATCATTGTGTTTTTATTATCATGTACAGTAGCACGCACAAATATGGCTGGGATGCACCTTTCTTAACATGTTGAAGGACTGGAGATGTATCAGAGTGTCCAGTTTTCCTCTTGGGTTCTTATCATTGTCCCACATGGACATGATACATACCTTGCATGTCCTAGTCACTAGTGAACCTGTGATAATGAAGTGATACATCCACCACTATAGCTCGGTTCTGTCCATGTTTGTTGTTTGATACTTTGATCTCAGTCTGGATTATGGTGTGCCTTTGTGAAGTTATCCAGTAGATGCGTTTGTGAAGTTATCCAGTAGATGCTTAAAAACGAACAAGTCATCAGAGTAGTTGTGGAGGAAGCTCGACAGAAATTATACCTTGCTAATTTTACTGCCAGATTGCCGCTCTATATCTGCTGCAAGCGGTTTTCCGGGTCAGGCCGGTTAAGCGATGCTCTGCTATGATCACCGGTATACTTCCATCTTGGCATCCTTGTGTGTCACCCTAGCTATGCGATGGTTCATACATTGCAAGCTTCAAAATGGAACTCTCCATTTACTGTCATTTCATTATTTGGATGACATTAGAATTGAATAGTTATGGTTGTGATAGATAAATGTGGTGCACCCTTTAATGTTCTTCGCGACGAGTGGGTCTGGTCTACTGTAGGTATCTTATCTTTCATATAGGTGGGATGTATAACCTGATGGTCAAAGTTGATCCAAGGAACTAATAATAGCAGCCCTACTTTCTGTCGGCAGCAAAGTTGTAAATATGTGCTTTTTCTGTTTCATGCTTGACTAATGTATGTTCTATCTAATCTTGAACTAGTATAATAACGGTTCTGAAGTACTATGACGTTGGTTGCTCCACCAGTTTTATATGGTGTTGCATGTTCTTTTCATTTTGTTGGTGGCATATCACTGACCTTCCTCCTGTTTGCTATCATGTCTTACTTGAGATGTTTATGTGATGCCTTTGTGTCGAGTCATTAGTAGATGGTGATGACTCCTCTGCTATTATCATGATTGTTTGTTATTCTGCAATTGAACTTTGGATTATTTGTTCAACTGATCTGTATTAGCTTGCTTGCTATGTCCATATTGTTTTGACACCATACTAAGCTATGTATGTTCTCAACTGCAGGTGTTCCCAACTGCTTCTGACAACCAGATGCAAGTGTGTATCCATGTGTTCCAAGGTGAGCTTGAGATGGCAATGGGTAGGAAGCTCCTGGACGAATTCGATTTCATCGGCATCCCACCAGCACCAAGGGACATGCCACATATTGAGGTGGCTGTTGCTGCCTAAGACCAAGCCCACCTCCAAAACTGTGAGCCGAGAAAGGAGGAATGGCAGCTGCTTCCTCCACCGTCTTCGCATCGACCCCACCTGAGTCGTGCAGCTTGCTTGCTGTACAGGTGAGAACATCTCCCCTCTGTTGATCCAAACAATGTTTGTTGTAGGATTCAGGCGTTTGAGAAAATCATGGTGTCAATCTGATGCATCTACCCAGATTAAATGGATCATCGAATACGGCATATCTGACGTGAAACCTAAATATTACCATGCAATGAGTATGACGTGACGCTCGTCCCAATGTCAGTTTCCATAGTTATCATCCTTCTGATGCTTGTCTGATCGAAGATGCTTATCTGAGTAAGGACATCCTGCTGCTTGTTGAACATCCCTAACTCAATGTTGTCGAGAAAGAATATCTGAAAACATAAATAAATCTCTCGTCAACAGAAGCCACAACCCCTGGCGAGATAGTACATAACATGTTAAAGAGACTGACCTGCAAGAACAAATGACAACCAACTAAATTAGTGTTTGGGTTGTTGCCAACATGTCCTTCTTAAGCCGTCGAACTGCTTGGAGGAGGCACTCAAGCACATACTCGCACCAATTGAATTGTGAGATCATCTCTATGTTGGCAAGTGCACCCCAGTAGTCTATGGTAGCATAGTCATATTTCGTTGTTGGCACCAAAACATGGCTCGTTACGAAAATGACGAATGCAATCTGGAAACAGTCCATTTCTTGAAACTTTAGAATTCTGCATACCACTACCATTTTTTCCTCTGAATATAGTATATACATTTGGTGATTCCCTGTAGATTCTTTGGACAGTATAATAAGAATGTAAAAGTAGCTTAGGCAGACTGTACTTGATGACCACAAATAATCCAAAAAGAGCAACAAGAATGTAAAAGTTATGCACTTACATCGACCGAAATTTGGTAGTCGCTAAATTTTGCCTTGAATGCATTTGGAAGGGGAATTTTTGTTTTCTACCATGGACGGGACCAAAGTAAGGCAGTACAAAAGTAAATAAGTGCTCTGAAAATTGGTTTTGCTCTTATGTAACTTCAGTTTGGTAAACTAGATCATCCAGTGTGGTATCTTTTTAGTCCCAGTCCCAGGTCTCGGGTCATAACTAGAAATACAGCTTGGGTTATTTACTTACTGCCAAGTTGATTTGTAGGGAGTCAGCCCATTGATTTCCAAAACCTTGAATCTTTGATGTGTAGATGGTTGGATGGTTATTTTGCTTTTCTATGAAATATGGTACTAGCTGGAATTCAATGCTTATTATTTTCATTATAGAAGAGGGGAGACTAATCCATATACTTGCAGTGGTCAGTTAAGTCAGCAGCCTTCAGTTAATGCGCACTCTTGCGTTGAAACCAGTCGTTTATCTTCTCATTTTCTTCATCAAAATGAATTCTACTCTGAAACATATCAGGCTATAACTGACGCCATGGGTGAAGGAAGTAGGACAGGAAAGAACTTGGGGCTTCACTATATGTTACATTCCAGTTTAACATATATGGTAATCGCTTTCACGTCATGATTTTCTTCTCTACCTATTTGTAGTACTTCTTTGGCAAACAGCAGCGCAATTTGACTTCTGAAATTTTTGTTTTGTTGCAGCATGGATGGAAAGTAATCTCCACAGGTTTCGAGCGATTGAGTTCTTTCAGTTGTTGGTCTTTTGCTTGGTCTGATTCAGTGGGTAGAAGCTTTGGTTTTTTGTTTGGTTTGATTAAGTGGATAGCTAAAGCTTCAGTTATCAGTATTTTTGCTGGCCTAATTCAGTAGATAGCTGCCCTGTACTATTGTGAGAACCAAAATTTCACACTTTTTGTGGTCTGACCACACTTCTGTGTAGTGAACAGAAATTTCAGACTTCTTGCGGCGTGGCCACTTTTGTACTGAGCAAACTTATCGTGCGTGGATGTCGCATCTATCTATGTCTCAATATACCGAACCGTGAGTTTATTAAATGGTAGAACTGCATTTCGTTCCTCTACGTTTTGAACAGATAATATACTGCCAAATGTGTCTTTGAGTTCGTCGATATATATTTTGTGTGTATTTCTTTTCCGCCTGCTAGTGGGATTTATTGCAGTCCCTAGCAGATTTGATATGCTGTGTGTACGACGTCCACTGAATAATATTTTTTTTCGTAGCTGTAGCAACTAAAATGAATTCATACTGAAAGCATAATTTATTGCTGAACAGATGACTGATTACAAGGATTCAACCTAAGATCATTCGCATATCTGACGTCCAAGATAAGCCAGGCACAACAGCAGACAAGCCCTAAGCATAGTGAAAGAGCCACTAACTATTCTGCGTCTGTCGGTCTTGTGTGCTAAGCAGATGAACTATTTTCATGAGAGCCACTAACATAAAAGTAAACTGCGGGCTGGAGAGGTCCTCGCACAGCCTGACGGTCCACGCCCAAATGGTTAATCAACTGAGCACAGTACTCCACACTCTATTCGCAAAAAAGAAAAGGTACTCCACATTCGATCTCATGTATTCACATAGCCCCATCTACAGTATGAAATGGGAATAACACAAATTAAAGAACCGAACAATGCGGTACAAGAATGAGATTGGAGTTTAAATCTCGTTCTTGATGAGAAATCTTACATCTTTATTTGTAGAATCGATGACCAGCATTTACTCCACCGCGAGCAATCCAAGTGCAGATCCGGGCGCCGTAGTGAGGGCATGGAATGAGGGGCGAAATCTCCTCCTGGCCGACGGAGGACGATGGTGGAGAAGGGATGGGGCTGCTGGCACTGGCTCCGGTGGGTTAGAGCATCTCCAGTCGCGCCCCCAACAGGCCCCACAGGGCGAGTTTTTTTCACGCCGGCGCTGAAAAAACCCTCCAGTCGCGCCTCTAGGACGTCGAAATCCGCCAACTCGTCCTATTTTTTGGCCCGGCGATCCCAGGACAAACCCAACCCACTGGGGGCTTCGGCGAAGAAAAAACCGCGCCTGGGCCAGCACTGTTAGGCGGAAAGGCATCTTGCACTTCCAGATTCGCCCCTCCCGCGTGCACGCCCTACCACCGTCGTGTCGATCCCGGCGTCGACTACCCATCCACCGTCGCTAGAAAGGCCATTCCCCGCTGAAAAAGAGTGTTCCACCGTGGCAGCCTCCACCCCGCTCCTGGGGCGAGATTTTCGGCGCTCCGGCCACGCAGGGCGGGAATACCGGCGGCAGGAACTCACAGTGTCATCAACGTACTGCAGTGCTCCTTCTTTGGTATGCCAGGAACTCACAATGACATCAATGTACTACAGTGCTCCCCTATGTTTGCCAAGCTTGTTGAAGGTCATTCTCCTCCGGTGAACTTCGAGGTCAATGGGCGGCACTACAACAAGGGATACTACCTACCAGATGGCATCTATCCGAGATGGTTCACATTTGTGAAGACTATCTCAAACCTCGTGCCGGGAGGCAAGAACTCCCACTTTGCCAAGTGTCAGGAGGCTTGCAGGAAGGATGTCGAGCGGGCATTTGGTGTGCTCCAATCTCGATTTGTTGATGTCTGGTACCCCGCTCAGACTTGGTCGAAAGATCAAATGTGGGAGGTCATGACTTGTTGTGTCATCTTGCACAACATGATCATTGAGAGCGAGCAGGAAGAGCCAGTATTTGACAGTGAACCATATTACAGGCAGGGTCCTCTTGCCCAAGTTGATCACCACCTACCGACAACCTGGACTGCCTTCCTTAATATGCGCCAGGAGATCCGAGACCCATAGGTGCATCAACAACTGTAGCAGGATCTGGTGGAGCACCTATGGAGGCTCAAGGGCAACGCCTAGCTCGGCGGCGATCAATAGCATCGGTTCGTGGAGAACCTTTAGTACCGGTTCGTGCCACGAACCGGCACTAAAGAGGCTGTGTCAGCCCGCGGTCAGGCTATGGCCCCACCATCACCATTTAGTGCCGGTTCGTACCATGAACCGGTACTAATGAGGTTATGGCAGACTGTTTTTAGTCTCACCTCGCTCCCCTAACAAGCCTTTTACCATCTTAAATATGTTATTTCTTAAACTATCATAAGCACTTGGTCTTCATTGAACTCTATGTGTAGAATTTGTGACCTCAATATGAGTCTTCATCGGTTTAAAAATCGTTGATGACTCATATTGACAATTCAGATTGTACACACAAAGATCTTTGATGATCAAAATATTTTTTTGATGTTACAAGATCATATTGACAATTTAGACTGTAGAGAAATATAAGATCATGATCTAAATGCTCTTATATCTTTTGCGTTTAGTATGCATCATCTGTTACAAAGGCATTTCATTTTTTTCAACTTATTACAACTCCAGACTTTTTGTGCATTCAGTATGGTAGATTAAGCGCACCACCTTTAGTACCGGTTGGTGGCTCCAACCGGTACTAAAGGGTGACCAGTACTACAGTTGCTTAGGAAGCTGTTTTTTAGTCTCACCTCGCCAAGAGAGAGGGACTAGGAGCGGTTTATAAGCCCTGAGTGCAGAGACGATGAAGAAGAGGTTCAATGCTCACGTTGCTTAGCTTCAAGCCTTCAGAAATATGGTAGATTACACGGGGCTATGCGCAGTGTAGTTTACACTATTCCAAAAGGCTTGAAGCAAATTAACGAGCATTGCACCTCTTTTTTATTTTTAATAACTTATTACAACTCCGGACTTCTTCTGTTATGGCAAAAACTAATTGCACGTCGGCATTTTTTTTAACTTTGGTTATAACTCCAGACTTTGACCATCAAGTTTTGCAGAAAAGAAAAAATAGCAGAAAAGAAAAAAACTATATCTGAAAAGAAAAAAACTACTCAAAAATAAATAGAACAAAATAAATATAGCAGAAAAGAAAAAACTGCTTAGAAATAAATAGAAGAAAAAATAAAACAGAAAAGTAAAAAAAAATATTTGCTATTTTTCAGTCGTTTACAAAATGACCGTGAAATTGAAAATCACTACAAAATGAACTCTTAAAATGTTGAATTTTGGCAAACTAGATGAAAAACTACTCATAAATAAATAGAAAAAAATAAATATAACAGAAAAGAAAAAACTATACAAAAAACTAAGCAGAAATAAATAGAAAAAAATAAAGCAGAAAAGAAAAAAATATAAAAAAAATTGGGGCGCTGTCCTGTGGGCCTGCTACACCACAGGCGTGCAATTACATGCCCTAAAGGCTCAGCAGATTCACAGGGCAGCGCGCAGAAATTAGGCCCACAAGCCTGCTATATAGAGGAGTTCAAAGAGGCAGACGCGGCTGGGTTTATAAACCAGTGCGGCTGCCCTTTGCCCAGCGAGGTGGGACTAAACTTTGGGGTTGCAGCGCGAGGCCTAAAGGGTGTCTTTAGTACCGGTTGGAGCCACCAACCGGTACTAAAGGCCTGCTCTTTCCGCCTCTTTGCCTGGCCAAAGTTGGCCTTTAGTATCGGTTGGTGTCTCCAACCGGTACTAAAGGCATCTCCTATATATACAACACTTGAGAAATTTCAGTTAGATCTCCACTTCTTTCGTCTCTCAACCTCTCGCGTGCGCTCGTCGTCGCCGCCGCCGCCCGTCGTCCGTCGTCGTCGTCGTCGTCCCCCCCGCCGCCCGTCGTCGTCGCCGTCTCGCACCGCCGCCCCTAACGCCGCGCGCCATCGTCCGTCGTTGTTCGCGGTACGTCTCTCTCGCGCTCTCCCCGCCGCCGTCGACCGTACGTCGTCGTCGTCGTATACGCCGCCGCCCCGTACGCCCCCGCCTGTACGTACGCCGCCCCCGCCCCGTACGTCGGCGCCCCCGCTCGTACGTACGGTGCGGCGGCGTACGGGGGCACACACACACACACACACACATATATACGTACACGTACATGCACACACACACACACACACACACACACACACACTTTTTTACTTATTTTCTGTTTTTTAGAAAAGTTAATTAGATGATCGAATGTTAGATGAATTAGCTATAGATAGAAAATTTTCGAACTAGAGATTTGAACTAGTTGAATAATTAATATAACTAGTTTATTTTTAGTAAGAAAATTGTCGAACTAGTTTATTTAAATTTAGGTATATGAGATTTGAACTAGTTCAATAATTAATATAACTAGTTTATTTTTAGTAAGAAAATTTAGGTATCTGAGATTTGATGATCTAAGTAAAATATTATTTGTTAATGCGTTTTTCTGTTTATTTAATTTTTTATATATAATTTGAGATGAATATAGTTAGATATAGGAAATGTTAGATATGAATATAGTTAGATATATTAATGTCAAATGTTAGATGAATATATATTTGGCTAGATATATATAGGTGTTTAATGTTTCACCTATATGAACATAGGAAATGTCATCTGACGACGAAAAAAATTTCATTACGTGCGAACACTGTGAAGACCAGCGCGGCCTGTGCGACAAAAATTTCCTTGATGATGGTAGGCGCTTCAGCATCAAGCTGGATAAGACATTCGAAGTTGATACAGTAAGTCATTTTGTCAATTATTATTTGAATGCAAAACTTATTCTTCATTTGCTTCAACTTATAATTTTAAATTTTCACTATTCTAGTAGCGCATCCCCTGCCATGCAAGAATTTTTGTCTTGGATAAGATAGGTTTAGTGCTATAGATGATATGGACGTAAAGAGAGTTTACTTGAAGACGGAGCATGGGTATACTTTCAACGTCAAATTATATAATGGAGACATATACACCCATTTTGAATGCAAAACTTGGCAAGCACTATGCAAGGCTTATGCATTTGAGTCTGATATGGTTATCACCTTTGATATTCGTCCGGAAGATGATATTGAAGGTAATATAGACATCTGGGTCGATGTGCAAATGCCTCCAGTTCTACCATTTGGTGAATTTTTCTCAACCATGCATGCATATGTTTATGTCTTTGATACAGTTTATTCAAAAATAGTTGACAACTAATTTGTATTGTCAGCTTATTTCGGTTCAAACAAACATGTCCGGCGCTTGGTAGACAGGACCTACTACTGCCCCGGGGCTCAACTAAACTGCGAGGAGATAAGTCATTATGTTTCATGGCTTGAGGATCTTAATACTGTCAAGACAATTTTTTTCCTGAACTTAGAAATGTTAGTACTTAAAACGTGCGACCAATGGTGATCGTATTGAACTACGGTCACATCTATAATCGAAAGATGGTAAGATTTTAAATATTTGTCCTTAATTAGTGCATCTTTTGCATACATTATTTTTGAAGCTAAACTTTCATTGCTTAGTATATTAATTACTATATAATGTTCTTCAACAGGGACTTCCGATGACAGTTGTGCCTCAGTGGATCGAGACAAAAGGTCGCATGTCAATGGTTAGCTTACGACCAAGATTTCCTACATTGCACATGAGTGCATTCAGGATTTCTGAAAGCAAAGAATGCTTAATAGTGAAAGATTGGAGCAAAATTGTTAACGATCGCAGAGAAGTACTAGGGGGCAACAAGGAAAAGCGCAACCCAAGATTAGGAGACAGATTCATCTGCATGCTCCAGTATGATGAATCAGGAGAGCTATACATGTTCTATGTTCTATGCTATTCTATCTGAGAGGGAGCAGCAGGAGTAGCTACTAGTTCATGCTCTTAATTAGTACTTGTCTCATGTCCGTGTCCTGAACTTCGATGTTGGTGATGATTATGTTGAACTTGATGATATCTTTGCTTTTGTTACAAAGTGAATGTTTCCTCTTTAATTAAGCTAGCCAGCGTTGGTGATGGTTAGATAGCTAGCGGTAATGACTATGATGATTAAATAGTGGTAATTAGACGACTACGATGATTTTTAGGTAGCTAGATTTTATTTATTTATTAATATGCGATAATGATGATGATGACGACGACTACAACTTATTATAACGTAAAACAATCCTAAATTAAATTGATAACACAAATTTAATTGAAAAATACAAAATAAAACAAAAATCCACTAACATTTAGTACCGGTTGGTGTTACCAACCGGTACTAAAGGTCTCCCGGCCCCCGGAGCTGGCTTGTGCCACGTGGTTGCCCTTTAGCACCGGTTCGTGCTGAACCGATACTAAAGGGGGGGGGGGCTTTAGTGTCCACACTTTAGTGCCGGTTTCTAAACCGGCACTAAAGGGCCTTACGAATCGGTGCTATTGCCCGGTTCTGCACTAGTGATAATGCATCTGATGATGTGAACATCTGCTGGCACAAAGAATCTGTTAAGCAACTCAACATTCCAAACTCCGTTGTTTAGGAAGTCCGAGACTTTATTAAGCCTACTCTCCCTTTTGGTGAAATTGGTCTGAGAGAAGGACTTCTTCGGATCCATGGATCCCTCAAGGTTCTGATCTTGTTCCCATTCCCAACACACCATATCATTCCACGTTTCACTAGCTCCAGACCATTCTCAATACCATGCGGTGGACGACACGAGCGGTCTTTCGGTCAAAATTACTTTTATACTGAAGATGGGCACTGGAGGTGGGCTAGGCTGACCACAACCCACCAGGGCGCGCCCTGGTGTCTTGTGGTCATCTGGCGCGCCCTAGTGTCTCCGGTAGTTATTTGCTCCAGTATTTTTCATATATACCAAAATAATTTTCCATGAAGTTTTAGCTTATTTCAAGTTGTGTAAAATAGGCATCTCTGACGTAGCTTTTTCAGGTCCAGAATTCCAGCTGTCAGTATTTTTCCTCTTTGTGCAAACCTTACATGTTATGAGAGAAAAGGCATTAGAATTACTCCATAAAGCATTATTATGCATAAAAGCATTATAAATAACAGTAGGAAATCATGATGCAAAATGGATGTATCAGTCGCTGACGGAGCCCGACAAGGACGAGCGGCTCCTCGGGTCTACCGCCGGTCGCTTACGAAGGCAGAGACAGACGCTAGACCGCTCCACCGGAAGAACAACAAGACGCTCCGGCTAGCCATTGAGCAGCCGGAGCGTGAGGCGACGGAGGCAGCGACGGATACGGCTTGGGTGGCGAAGCTCAAGCGGCAGCAGGACAGGGTCGTCCAGTGGCTCAAAGGGCTCATCGTCCTTTCTGACTTCTCCTCTGATGGCGACGAACACGTCGCCTCCTCCGATGACTCAGACGATCCTTCACCAGCCACCGACGCCTACAGCTACACCGTCGGACAGACGGGGAAATGACCGGTGTGGAAGTGGTGAAGAACTGTCATCTCCACTTTAATTTCATGTTTTCGGTTGTAGTTTAAACTTGTTCGTCGTTTATGTGCATTATGTGAACTTTGATGATCTTTTGAATATTCATTGGTGATCTTTTCGTGAATGGATTGTGCATTTTTATGTCCGATTCTACGTCCATTTGATGATCTAAGTAGTTTTATCCATGTTGCATGGTTTAGCACGGATATAGAAGATTGGATATGAGATATACGAATGTAAACGATGTGATTTGAGGACTGGTCAATGCCCGCGGATGCACACGCACGCGTCCGCGGGCATTTGAGGACCTGAATTTGCTAAGTCTGATTGTAGACGCTCTAGGAAGATCCTTGCGAGAAGTTTGCACCAGCAAGCCCTGTTTGTGGAGGATGGAACGCGAGGAGGAGGATGGCCGTGGTCGTGGAGTCATTGCGGTCGACTCATGGTGGGCCGTACACGGATCTTTGTTTGCCGTAGTGGTTGGATGCCGCTGGGCGAAGAGGCTACCCTCCGCGCTGCACGGAGACGAGGGCTCTCGCCCTGACGCACACAGCCGATAGATCACCCCTAGCTGCCGGTCGCCGCGACACTACTGTCGGCCACCGAAACCACCCATGATGGCTCAGCACTCGACCGAAGCCACCCGCACCTGCTCCTGCCGGTCGGTCACTTCGGATCTCCTGCCTTCTCGCTGCTTCCGTCCCCAATTAGAGTCAGTCCCGGCGTCTTCCAGAAATCGTGGGGAGTGCGTGTACCAGCTCCCCACGATTGGAAAGATAAATGGAACGTTTGTGGCTGGGCGGCCGGCCGAAGATTGGACCGGTCGCACGCGGCCGAAGTTTGAGCCTTATTTTTTCATCTCCATGGCCACACGCAGCGCACCGGCATGACGAGCCCTTGCTATTAGGGCGAGCCACGGTAGGGGCAGAGAAGTCACGGCGGGGGGAGCTACAAGAGGCCGCGCGCGACGCCGGTCGCCGTCGATGGCATGGGACAGTGGAGGCGGTGCTAGAACCATTCATTTGAAAGCTTTCATCGTTTGATTCAAAAGCTTCAATAGACATGGCATATAAAGCTGCAACCGGACACTGTGCAGATGAAAAAGCTACAACCGCTCACACGAAAGCTTCAACCATAGTTTGAAAAGGCTTCAACCAGACCGCCATGGAACCCCGAAAGCTGCAACCGGCAATAAGAAAAGCTTCAACCACTCATGTCTCAGCTGCGTCCCACAACAACAGAGACGATATTTTGCTGCAATCGTCCTGGGTTTTTGCTACGATAATCGATGGATTTTGCTACAAGCATTTTTCATGGCCGCTATGGTGCTACAAGCGCGGCGAGAACAGAACCAGCTGTTGGGGATGGGATGTTGCACACTACAACGCCGAGATCAATTATGTAGAGGCGGGCGGCGCAGTGTTGGGTGGACGACGACGAGAATTGCGGCGAACAGAGTTGCGGCATTGCAACCTTGGGGGCCGGCGCCGTCATGGCGAGCTGCAACCTGGGGGGAGGGGAGGGCGGCCGGGCGTTGTTGCTCGCTGGAGTTGCGCATGGTGCGCGGATCGGAGAGACGGTGAGGGCTGGGGTATTTCCCGAGGGCTGGGTTAGGGAGGGACCAAGGGAGGCGCCATGGCGGAGGATGTGCAGCTTGTACGTGACGTAAGGGGAGGATTGACCTGCGCGTGAGAGAGAAGGATCAAATCTGAACGATCGTGATTGGGCCAATCGGACGCTGGCGTGGCGACCGGCCGACAGGCGCCTAGTACTGCCCAAAACATAACCGTCGGAATCAAAGAGATGCAGTGGCATAAGGCCTTGTACAATGTAAGATGCTTAAGGGAGATGCTTAGAAAAATAGTGTCTCTACCGTGAAAATAAACATTGGTGCTTGAGAAAAAATCGGTTTATTTTTGTAAGCACCTTCTTAAGCATCTAACATTGTACAAGGCTTAACCGGGTTTAACCACACCGGGCATAACCAGGGACTTAATTATCACAATTTTTTTTGTACTTTTACGCTGAGACGAAATCAAACATTCGTTCGGATTCATTCGCGCCGAAACTCTGGAATAAAACTTGCACCAACATTATTTTGGTAAATCATTAAAACTTACACCAATATCATATTGCTAAATCATTGCAAGGTACGACCAAGGGCAAAATCAGCTTTTCAACTGCCGCTTTGATGATCTGTATACGACTGTACCTGGTGCGTATATAAAGGAGACGGAAATTTGAGTGTCACGTTGGTATACTGGCAAAATCTCAAAGGCATATATACAATTAATTCAAAATTTAAAAACATTCGAAGATACCAGCTTTCATAACTGTAGTTTTTAGTTGTTCCAGGAAAAAAATGTTTAGGCCCTGTACAACGCTTCTTCCTTAATTAGCCAAGAACTCCTGGCTATAGGATCTCAACCAAACAGAAAATACTATTCCGTTTCTCTTTACTCCGTGTATGTGATTTGTCTTGAATCAAACTTCGTAAAATTTAAACAAATTTATATTAAGAAAACATCTACAATACTAAAAATATGTGAATGTTGATATATCATTTCATAAAGTTGATCAAACTGCCTTAAGTTTGACTTAAGACAAAAACTTACATGTGAAGTAAAAAAACTAAAAGTAACATGCACTACTGGTCAGTCACTGTAAGTATACGTCCAAGTCTGGCTGGAACCATATGGCGTTCATGGGCTCCTTGGCATAGAAGGAAGGGCGGTAGCACTGCCCCTCGAATGAGTAGAATGCCTGCGTCCTGCCACCACCGTTGATCTCACTATAGTTCGGGAGGAACATCTTGTTACATGAATCTTCTCCTGTAGGTGGCACAACAATCAGAGCATTGCTCCTATCCCAAAACACGGCCGCGTCCTCCATGCCTTCCAACTCGGACCAAACCATCCGAGACCGATCGAGCTTGAACGTTCTGACAGACCCATCATCGCCATTCTCTCTGATAATGGCGATCAACTCCCCCTTCCACTCCACCAGATAGTTATAATCATATTCCCTAGAATGCACCTCTTTGCTTCCGCGTATCGGTTGATCCGGCTTCTCAAGGATGTTCCATTCCATTTCGTCCTCGTTCGGGTCCACCACCCCAAGCCTGCCATTGATGTCCAGAAAATAGAAGAGTCCATCCAGGAAGACGGGACTATGAGATGCCATGAAGAAGGTCACATCGTCGTGGCCTGCGGATTCATCCTTCCAATCTTCATCTCCCATTCGCCATGTCTTTATCGTGACAACTTCGCCGTTTGGGGTAGATCCTGCGGCAAGGACCATGAAGTCCGGAGAACCCGGCACCGAAGAAAATGACAATCCTCTGAGACCAAGGATATCCAAAGGTGGAAGAGCGATCACATGGCCACCATTAGGGTAGTTCTTGAACGGATTCACTATGAAGAACATGTGGTCGCCACCTCTCGATACGATGACCCAACCGTTCTGTGTGAAATGCAGTAACTGCGATCCTTGAAATTTGAGACCTGAAGTAGGGATATTTAACCTGATACTATACTTCTTCTCGCCCACTGGATCGAAGATCTCGACAAGATCCTCCTTGGTCCTTCCTGCTGGCCGAGTTGTCATGAGCAATGGCGACACTTTTGCATTCTGGATCGGGCTCTTAATGGAGTTCCACTGCTTGCAGACAGCTTTCAGGTGTAGGAAATCGATGAATGAAATCTTGGGTACTAGTAACTGCAATAAGTCGGTATGGAGATCGCGCCACTGCCTCTCCTCTTTTTCGTCCGCAGCGCTCATCCCCGTGTCCTCTTTTTCTTGCTCTCCACAATAATGTTCAATTCTTGTTTGCATCACCTGTCAAGTACAGGTTAAACTCGCGAACTCAACGTAGTTAATCTACCAGTAATAATATAATCATGTACAATCTTACTTCATTGGAGACATCATCAGAAGTGTTGATGGTCCGTGCTGCTTCCAGACTGAAGCTGCAAATACATACATAGAAACATTAAATTATCACATTGATCGAACCCACAAATAATATTACTATAACTAATAAATACTTGTTTAGATCGAGTCAGTCGAATTAAACTTGCCTAGTAGAAAGAGCCCAGAAAACTTCCTGACCCTCATCGTCACACCCCTCGACTATGCTGAGCCGAATGGTCATATCATCCAGAGACACGGTATAGATACCAAATCCACCGCAAACCTCGCGTAGCACATGGATACAGTTGGGCTGAGTTCCTGCTTCAGCCGCCGACTGGACCGCAAAAATAAAGTTGCCTACAAAAAAAGTTCTGTCGCCGATGGTGTCCACCGTTTCCCACGCATTGCCCTCATCGTTCCATCGGAAAACCTTCGCATCCACCACCTCCACCGGGCACCCATAGAGGCAGCAGCGCACCAAGAAGAGCTCGCCACCGAAACATGGCACCGGGTAGCACTTGTATCCATTGTGCACTGGGCACGGCGGCGGACGCGTTATGTCCGCCCTCTCAACCACCGGCGCCGGGCCGGACGCATCGACAACCACCAAGGACGCCATGGTCGTCGCGTACACCTTCCCCAGTTGACCAGGGGTTATGGGGCCGTCGAACTGGTCGTTCTTCTGAACGAGCTCCACCGGGAGTCTGGACCACCCTGCGTCACCGGGGCGGCAGTGGAGGAGGAACCTCTCCCTGATGAAGCTGAGCACAACGGTGCAGTCGGGTGGGGTTTGCGGCGAGAGCGCGCAGCCGAACATTAGGTGCGGCTTCCGCGCGTCCTCGGGCAACGGCGGAAGATCGATCACAGTGGGGGCCGAGCGCGACATATCAGCGAAGCTCACGAGGGAGCACCCGCTGGTAACCTTGTCGAGCATGAGCGACCAGTCTCCGTCCAGGCCGAGGCATAGTTTCCCTTGCAGCACCGGCATGTCCGGCGTCTCGTCCCAGCGGCGGCATCCGTCGAACGGCGCGACGAGGACGGGTTTGCTCGTCCCGTTGAATTGTACCACCCACGGTGGCTGCTGCGCCTTGGCCATGCGGGGCGCGTCTGGAACTCTGGATATCGATCTCTTTTTTGGGGGGAGAAAGAAGAAACATCTGGATCTGATTATATGGAGACCTCGTCCGTCGTGTCCATCAGGAACTTTTTTTAGTACGTGTTTGGTTCGCGACTTTTCCACTGGCTTCAGAATACAATACGAACGTTTGGTTTGGCTGGGCCGGTTTTAATCGGATACAGCGCTATACACGCACAGTTAAAAAGATAAGAAAAGAAGCGGAATCTGATTCCCTTCAAGTCATTAATTTCTGCTCTGGATAAACAAGACGATGGGATGAAGCTGCAGTCTTATTTGCAGAATGCATAGATATTTGTTCAGTTTTGCTAAAGCACATCTAGATGTGTCATAAGTATTGCACATCTAAGTTCCATGTCATTGATCTTACTTTAAGATTCATGAGCTTGTTCATCTATTGGAAATGTCACCTTTAAGCATTGCTTACGATCATGTAATAATGTAGCGCATGTGCTAACTAATCATAGTTATCGTAATAAGTCCTCTTTTAGTTGGTTGGACGAGCCTCCCGATTTCTTGATGAGGGAACACGTGGACGATGTAAGCGTGTTTTAATTCAATATAAAGCTAGCCATGATGGCCTTTTCTTAAAAAAAAATACAGCGCTACGCAAACCTGAAATTTGTGGGAGCTTAGATATGACATCCTTAAAAAACATCTAGATAAAAGGCTGGCTATTGAAGCAACGCACGATCAGGCAGCGTCCTGAGATAAGACAGTGAAGGCTCCCTACCATGAAGCGTCCAGGTCTCGCTCCCTTTCCCCCGCTCCCCTTCCGCCTAGGGTTTCCGCGCCGTCGCCGGCGGCTCCCCCGCGCGGAGCCGCCGCCGCGGCCGGAGCCCGTCGTCGCCGCTCGCCTCTCCCGCTCCCCCGCTTCGCCCTCCACCTCCTCCCGTCCCCGTACCCCTCGCGTCGCCTCCCCGGGCGAGGCGACCGGGGGCCCCCGATGCCGCTCCCCTCCAGCGTGCCCCCAAGCTTCTCCCTCCTCCCGCCGCCGCCAGTGCGCGCCGTCGGGCCTTGCCCGCGTGGTGCCGGCGGCGGCAGGCCTTCCTGTCCCCACACGCGGCCTCCTCTGCTCGGGCGATGGTGGCTGGCGGCGGTGTTCTTCGGCTGGCGATGGTGCGTCCTGGCGGCGGGGTCCGCGGGGCACGGGCGATCTTGATGCGGCGGCGCGGCCGTTGGCCATGGGGCGTGCGGTGGTGCGGCTAGCCACAGGCCTCCGCTCCGCCCAGATCTGGGCCCTTCTGGGCCCCAGCTGGGTTGGGGCGGGCCGACGTTCCGGCGTGCGGCGGCGTGGCTCCCTGGTGGTGGTGGCGCGGCGTCGAGGGATGCGGGTGGTGGCGGCTTCGTCGGCTGATGTGCTGCAGCGTGGCGGCAGGGGTTGTCCGGATCCTTTGGGGTCTGGCCGGGCCTGTGCGGGCCTGATAAGCTCCTGTCCTCACGTCCGGTCGGCTCCGCGTCGGCGGTGGTGGTAGTCCCCTCCCATCGGCTGAGTTGCGAATGCCCCCGAGCCCGTTGGCTCCTCGTCCCTCCTCCAGGTCTCGCGTCGGTGGCTCAGCGAGACGGCGATGATGGTTCAGTGACTGTGGTGACACATGTTGGTGGGCGGCAGTTCTGGTGGAGCACTTCTGATCGTCCGGCGTTGTGGTGATTGTTTGGGTTGGGAGAAATCCCTGATGGCTCGTCCATCACCGACGCGGTGATGCCTGCGGGCGCCGCCGGACATTCCTCAAGGGCATCGGATATGCCCCTTCCCCACTGCCCTCTGCGTACCGGGGGAAACCCTTGGACTTGTCCGGAAAGCAACGGCGTCGTCGTCGCATTCCTTCCTGAAGGTGTTGCTCAGTACGCGACGCCTCGGAGTGCTAGAAGCGCGGTGGTACTTCTCCGGTGGGTGCAGCGGTCACTGGTCATCTTTGTTCGTCGACATGCCGTTGTCGGCATTTGTTTCTCTTTCTTTTACTCTCTTTTCTTTTGGGCTTGTTTGTGCTGCGGCCCCAGTAAGCTCGTTGTATCGATCGGTTGGTTGCTTTATAATCTAAAACGGGGCGAAACCCTTTTTCGTAAAAAACATCTATATGTGAATTAGACAAACTGAACTTGAAAACGGCCCGTATACTGGCTAAACCAAAGATGGAACCAATCCGCTTCAACCAAACTGATCGTGAAATCACAAAAACTGTCAGCTAACACAGTTGTATCCTTATTTCAGCATCCAATATGTTAAGTTTTTTTCTTGAGGCAATCCAATATGTTACCTTTTTTTTTCTTTCTGAGATCATCCAATATGTTACCTGTTCCAGACCAAACGCGTCTCGGTCATCATCGACTTCGCGGCAGCCCGACGCTCCATCGCAGGCAGGCTGCTCGTTGGGCGACTCCTTTCGCCGTACCCCGAAGCCATCGTCCGTGAGACCATGGCGTATCCGCGGCGAGCTGACGGTCCAGCGGGTGGCAAGTGTAGACGGCAGGTTCATCCTCCACTTTGTGTTGGAGGGTGATAGGTTGCATGTGCTGAGGGCTGGGCCGTGGCACTACCACAAGTCCATAACGACGGAGTCATCTTCGCGCCATTCGACGGGCAATGCAAGTGACGTTCGACTCGACTTCATCCGTGTGTGGGCGCAAATTCAAGGCTCCCATACGAGCTCAAGACCGAGGAGATGGGCTGGGAGTTGGGAAAAAAGCTGGGTGCCGTCGTCGCCATCGCCCACAAGAACAAGCTGATCGTTGACAAGCCCCTCCGCGTGTGTGTTGACATGCTCGTACATCGTTCCATTAAGTGATGCATCAGTGCTACCCCAACTGAAAGTACCAATGTTCTGAAGTACTCCATCTGTAAACAAATATAAGGTCGTTTAGATCAATACACTCCAATGTAAAATATGAAAAACTTCCAAATTTTTGTTTTTGTTATGGTCTGCTGGGACACACCATAGAGAAGTTTTGCAGCATTCCTAAGGAGCAGCGTGCACTAGTCAATATTTGGCATTTGCCAAATGTTGACATGCCAATTTTTGGCATCAAACCAATCATGCTAGAACTTAGATCCTGTTGCACAGTATGTCGCAGGGGCGATGAGCTGAAAAGAGATCGGCCCCCGCGTCGCCTAGGGTAGGCGACACGGGCGACAGCCCCCAACCGCGCCGCCGCCAGGCCACCCTTCTCCAGCTAATCCCCTCGCCGCCGCCGGAGGCCACCACCGGGCAAAGCCCGCATCATGGCGGCGGCGGGGGGGCCTTCCCCCCGTGGCGCGGCTCTCCTCTCCCGTGGGGCCCCGCGGCTGGCGGCCCGCCTGCGGCTCGGATCCATGGCGGCGGCCATGGCTGGTGGCACGCGGCGCAGCTTGGCGGCGGGCGGCGCCGGCGTGGACAGGTGGACCACTTCCCTGGCCATGTGGATGGCGGGGAGGTGGTGGGCTTCGGCTGCGGCGGCGGTTCCTCGCTGGATGTTGGTGGCCATGGTGATGTTCGTCCTCGACCCCGATCTACTCCGATCTGCAGCGGATCCGGCCCTTGGTGGCTTCGGTCACCGTTCTTGGGTGCTGGCCTTACAGATTCGGTGGCTGGAAGGGTTCCGGGGGAATCTCTTGGCCGGCGTGGCGGCCACTCCGATGGCAGTGCCTTTGGGTGTTGCTTCCCTCGTTGGAGGCTTCGGAGAGGACCTCCTTCCTTCCACCCCTCCCAGGAGCTCAGGTGAAAACCTCAGACCCCCCTGTTCCAAGCGACGATGACACCATGGTGGCGTGCTCCTTCCTGAAGGCGTTGCTCGGGGGCTGCTCAAGCGGCGGTGGAAGTGGCGGCGGTTCGGTGTCGACATATGCATTGTGGTCAGCTTCATCTTGGAGGCGGCGGCGACGTAGGCGACGCTCGTCTGGTGGAGCTACTGCCGATAGTCGAGGCATCGTCGATAGTCTGCGCCATCAGGTTCGGGATGCTCAGGGGGAAACCCCAGATCTGGGTCTTCCGGATCAGATGATGATGGCGTTCTACTGCTTTCCCTTCTGGGGGCATCGTCTTGGAGCAAGTGCTGGCTGGAGGGATGGTGGAGCGGTGTTTCATCTCACACATTGATGGCGGCGGAGATCGATGGCATGGCGTTGTGGAGACTCGACGTCTGATGCGCGGAGATGGGCTCGCGCAGGAGGAGGTTGCTGTCTGGCGTCATGGTGACGTCGATGGCAGAGTGGCCAGACAAGGTAGAAGCCTCAATATGATCTGAATACCCGTGAAAGATGGCGGCGACGACACACGAGTGCGTCTGACCGGATTGTGCCCCAGATCCGGTATGTGGCTCGGCTGGGGCTTCCGAATAAGTTTCGGCTTCCGGCTTTTGATGTTAGGCTTAGGTGAGTGGTTTAGGTAGTGGCCCAGCTAGCACCCTTCATCATTTTGAATAGGAGTAGCAGCATATGTTGCCAAGATGGTGGATTCAGGTACATTGTTGTAATACTTTGTAAGGTCCTCGAGAATAATCAATAAAGTAGCTGTATGCATCTCTCAGATGCAGATGCCGGGGGTCATCCTCCTTTTCTTAAAAAAAAATGTCGCACGGGCGATCTACTGCGCTTCCCGCGACGTTGGCAGAGGCTGCAGACAACTCGTCTGGCAGAAGGGCATTGGGCGTAAGTCGGGGGTGACTCGTGATGTTGCTCGTGTGTTCGTTGAGATGGCTGGTGCTGTCATTCCCACGACTGGAGAGGCCACTCACGTGTTGAGGGCGGCTGGAATTGCCACTCCCGTGGCTGTAGCTACAGCGGGAGTAATAATAAATAGCATAAAACTAATATTTTTTTGGGTTAGGGTTCAAAAACTATTATAAATTTGTTTTTCACCAATAACTACCAAAAGTGTGGCCGCTGTTTTTAAAAACCCAAATGAGTGGGTGCTTAAATCTTAAACCATTTTATGACAACTGGCCTAGTTGTCAGGTCCGCTTGGTGCAAAAGTCAACACTGTTAGAGTGGACTGTTAATTTGCACTCTATGACAAATGTGGCCCACATGTCATTCTCATAAAAATTCCCAACAAAAAATCCCCAATTTCTCCCATATCTTCTTCCTTCGACTGGAAGTCAGGGGAGGCCGACGCGCCGGCTGCCATCGGTTCAGAGCATTGCTCCTCTGCGTCCAGTAGTGCCTCAATGCCCTCACCATTGCGCTGCTGCCAGCGGCCAGCCTCCCCACCGGAGTCCCCACCGGGTAGTGGAGGTCGCGCCGTGCTCCCTACCTGTTGGGGATATGACCCGCCCAGGAGGGGTCGGGTTATCCCAATGGCGGTTTATCTAAACAAAGCCCATGAGTATGTTGAAGATGACGGTTCATGAAGTAGGCTTGTTAAAGGACCCAAACCCGAAGGCGGCTTAAGGCCCGTGAGTGTAAACCGTCATGTATATTTAGATACATTATAACTGAGCATCTTTCCTACCCTCTCATGAGTTAGGCATTTCTGGCCGTTTGATTTTGTTTGTTAAACGTTAATGGCCGTCAGATCTAAAGTAAACGCTATGTTTGCCGCGAACTGGGCCTGAAGTCGCAAGGGCAGCTACTCCCGTAGCTATTTTGCAGCCCTGTCGTTAATTGGGCCACTTCTCCTGCTCGGCCCAAGGCAGCTAAGCCCGGTTCAGCCTTACACGAGGGCATCTCCCTCGCTGCTCAGGCTGCCCCCTCCTCTCCCCGCCGCCGCCCACGACGGCATCTCCTCCCTCCTCGCTTCCCTACACTCCGATGTCGTCGCCTATGCCTCCGCGTCCCTCGCCCGCCTCGTGGCCACCCGCGCCTATCCTCTCGCCCGTGACGACGGATCCTCCCCTCCCCAACATATCTCGCGACCTAGGCGAATCCTCCCGACACCGTCGCCGACAAGAGCAATCGGAGCAGCGACGCCCGACAACTTGCCCGGTGAAACTGGAGAGACACAATGATGATGCGGGCATGACGTGATGTAGATTTTCGCTGCCAGTCGTCCGGTGAACAAGCCCGTGACCACTTTGCCGCAGGTATGTTCGCACCTCCCTCCCTTACGGTCGCGCCGGTTAGGCGGACACGATGCTACTCGGTGCACAACACGCGGTGGGCGCTGAAGGTGTTCCAAAGAGCAATGGAGGGGGCGGATCCGGCGCACATTAGGGTGTTCTTCAGTCAGCCTCGCTGACCAGTTGTAGTCACACCGTGACATGCCGCTGGAGGAGTACTAGGATAATCAATTTGTGGGTAATACACAAGGTCCACGCCTCCCTTTACAATTCATATTCTCGATGTATGCATGTGCTAAGATTTGACTTGCCTTGATCTGATTTTGATGGCTTGCAGTCAAGTGTCTATTCTGGAGATTGGATTGACTCTCATTCCAACATTTTCCTTGTGGTTGTTCTTGGGCTACTATTAAATGAGTGGTATGTGCTTGCTGTTCGTTCTTTTATGTATATCGATTGAAATTTTATCCAAGCCAACATCATGGATTGACACCATATTTACACTATTTTTATTCATGATGTTCTCTCTACTCAAAAAAATGAATGCAGGTTCTCCAGCTTGATGGATTCAAGCTCGGTTGTGATGGATTGGCCTGGTTCTGCTGGGTTGGAAGGCAAGGCACTGATTTCTACTTTAATGTTTTTTGCCTGAGAGTATTACGTTTGAATGCCCACATCATCCTTGTTGAAAGTGTAAATGACTACAATGTGACATTCTTTTTTTAATAGCAAAAAGTTCAAAGCTTTATAATTTTTTTTGAGACATAATTGCTTTGGCATGTTCAAAAGTATACTGCAATATTAGTAATTTCAGTGCCCATTCCGAACTGCCACTATCTGAATGCTAAATTTGAACTAACAAGCTCCAACAGCCAAAATTGGCATGACATGATCTTTAGCAGCCTGTAGAGGCACTAGAACATGACAAGAACTTTTTCTATTTAACATTCTATTGCTCATTATCCTACTTTTATATCCGAAGCTAACCAAAATTTGGGTGGTTGATATTTTTACCTACTCTATATTTTTCAGCTTGACGGATTTGGAAGGTGAGGTACTGGTTTCTATATTATTTCATTGGTGGGGTTTGTTTTGTACGGACTCATAAGAAATTTTGTCTCACCACCTGATGTTATATACTTTGTTGTATTGAGAAGCCAAAGTACGGAACCAAAGCTTTGAACTGTAGTTTTCCTACTTAATATTCATTGCTAAATTTCTCATTTTATCAGTAGTTGAATCTCTATTTTGTTCTTGTGTAAAAAAGATGCTTAAGTACTACCCTTTGTATATAGGTAATGGTCTGTTTGTTCATCACGAGAAACAATAGTTTACAATTTAGAAATGCTTATGGAGATTACAATATTAGTCATGTGATCCACATCGGATTCTTTATATCATTGTTGATGCACCAAGTTGTTTTTGTGAGCAGATCAAGAATGTCTACCACGTGTTGGGTCAAGGTGACAGGACACAATTCATCCCATTATCACTATGGGTATATGATGCTATAGTTGTAAGTTAGGATTTATAATACATAAAAAAATTGATTGACTGCATAAGTAAGAAATGTAATTTACAGGATATATATACTTTTACAATCATACCATTATGCCACTTGAAAAAGGTAAAGGCAGGTGTTAATTTGATGTCGCTGTTTTGAAAATCCTTGCAGTGAGTGATGTTCATACTTGGCATTCTTCATCAGAATAGAGGTTTGAGGCAAGGCTTCATAATAAGGGGACAGAAAAGTTGCAGAGTTACACGTGTGCTCAACATCATTTGCCATTATTCATGTTAGAGATAATGCGGTGACCTTAATTATGATAACCTTGGATAATGTGTGCTCCTTGTGTTGATTGCTATTCTCCTGCTGGTATGAAGGTGAGTGAGACAGTTTCTGTACTGTAGTTTGTTGGAGTTACAATTCTTCAAAAAATTCTCAATGGATGTAATCAACAGTTCTTAGATGATATGTATTCTAAATCAAGACTTAGACAATACAAGTTACCATTTTTTACAAATTTTTGAATGGATATAATACACAATTATTAGACAATATAAATTTAGAGAGGGTAAACTACTGAAGCAAGTTCTAAAATTCTATTATGGATATCCGCAATGGTTTGCGGTGTGTTAACCACTTGATTCTACCAATATCTGTTCCATAATTAATTGGACCGTTTGTTTCTAGAAGCTTGTTACTTTCCTATTTGATTGACTCCATGAATATTTGCAATGTATCGGACAAAAACAGTGTTCCAGAGCATTGTACTTAGATTGCCATCCAAATGAAGAGGCTGTCAATTTTAATGTTGGTAATTTATATTTTGCATGGAAGATAGCTTATACAGTGTGACTTTACAATGCATATATTTTTGATGGGATGAGAGTCAACCTCCTGTTCCATAGTTCACAGGTTAGGCATTCTTCTACTACTGCAGGTTATAGTATTTTTACAAACAACTTTGCATGTACTTGATGTCTTGAATGAGAGCAAATACAAGCTTTTATTGTTGACATACTTGCACAACCTTATCTAATATTTTAGACTATAGTACACGATGCAATGACTGTTGACTAGAAACAGTGTCTGCATAAAGTCAGATAAACGTGTAGCTAGCAAACATTCGTTGAGATATGTGGTATTATTTCTTATAAGCAATGGACATATTATATCAGTTCAGTCTGCACATCTATTCCGCTTTTTGTTCATCAGATTGATGATGTGGCTCTTATTTGGTGGGGTTGATTGTACATGACCTAGCCTTGATACAAGAACAAGACTATTTGATGTAAAACTCAGGCAGAGCGTTAGTTGTTTTCTTTCTATTGATTAATTAGTCATGACAGGATCTCATCTTTCCCATGGTCTCATCCATTGACGCTGCCCCTCGTCTCTCCTGGATTGAAAACATGAGCAGTTCAGCTTGGTTTGGGTTATAGCACTTATAGTTTGGACTGGTTTAGCTTGATTGGTACACGTGTACATGTATGGATTGGTCTGGATTTGGTTTGGATTAGAAACTTTTCCCAGGTCTACTCCTGGTGGCATCTGCAAGGGAGAGGGAACACTGTGCTGTCGGTTGGGTCTGATGAGATCCTGTTGCGGTTGCCAACATTTCTTTATACTGTTTCCTGGAGGCCTCTAAATTCAGGAATCTCATGCCCACAAGGAATGGCTCCTACATCTCGGCAGGGATCTTTTTAGTACCGTTGTCAATCAATTGTTGTTAGAATATAACACGTACGACTGATATCAATTTTCTAATGTATTAAATTTGTAATTTCTAAGAATGAGGTGGCTATTTCTTTGTTTGTGATATATTGAGAAACTTCTTCCCTATTGGTAATTTTCTGTCCTTAAAGTTTCAGCACATATGTCTTTAGTGTCTGTAAGATATTTTGTGTTTGTAGGTTCTATGGTCACCTAGAACCGCATTATTTCCCCGCGAACTCATTAAATTCTGCTCTTTGGTAACCAACCAATATATGTGTTACTTTATGCAAATTTAACTCCCGTGTTTTATGTGTACTTGCTACATTTCCTACCATTCTATTACAAAAATGGATGGGCGCGGCAACGCGCGCCTTCAATATCTAGTGTAACTTGTATTGTAAGGCATGTAAGATAAGTCATCGGGCCGGACACGTTTGTATGAGCCGGTCGGGACTCTGTAAACCACGGGGCGTCAACCCATGTATATAAGGGGACGACCCTACAGCGGTTTAGGGCAAGAGAGAACAGATCGAAAGCTAGGTCAAGCGTATTCGCTCCCTGGTAATTGAGACATAAGCAATACCACCTCAAGCTGGAGTAGGCCTTTACCTTCACCGTAAGGGGCCGAACCAGTATAAACTCCTGTGTCATTTGTCCCGTTTAACTCCTCTAAGCTAACCTGGTGCGATGGCTCCACGACTAAGTCCTCACACTAGGACATCTGCCGTGCTAAACCCATGACAGTTGGCGCCCACCGTGGGGCCAACGCACGGTGGTTTCGAGTTCTTACAGGGCAGCTTCGAAGGGATCAAGGGATACGCTGTGGGCCGGATAACCAAGAGTCGTCGCGGCAAGCTTTACATCGACGACGCAGGATGGGGCCCTGAGGCCGGCTCAATCGAGTACGGGTACCGGGTCCCCTTCGGCAGAATTCACGTCTTCATCGGCAAGATCGGTGAACCGGGCCTCGAGCCGGACACCTGCACCGACCTCTTCGAGACGGCTCAGCATGCACAACCCGCCCGGATTCAACCTGCCGTGAAGCGTGCCTTCATTGGATTCATCCATGGGGGAGAATTTGAGGAAGGATCCATGTCTGGCGGTGAGACGGCCATCTATTCTGATGGTGAATCGCCCACGGGCGAGACTACTTCATTGTACCAACTGCAGGACGGCAGACTTGGGGGCTGTTCCGATGGCGACAGTATTCCGGACCCCTATGAGCCGCCGAACTGGGTCGCGATTTTCATGGCCGGTACACAGTCAGTGCAGAATTCATCGACGACAACAGCAATGGTCTCCGGGTCAATAGAGGTGATGGCAGCCGGGGTAGGAGGCCCTGCGCGCCCGCCGGCTCAGGTCTTGTCCGACTTATTAGACGCTTTGACAACACTTCTCACAACGGCAGTTAACCCAGCAAACCAAGATCAGCACAACGCGGAGGTTGCAAAATTGCGAGATCAGATAGCTCAGGCCAAGGAGGACCTGGCAGCCGAGGATGCGAGGATGACGGCGGAACGAGCGGTTCTGGAGGCTCAAGCACAACGGATCCAGGCTGATTCCTTCCGGCTCTCATTGGATCAGAACGCTTCGAACGACGTCATGAGGAGAAGACACCGGACTCGTCTGCCTCCGGTTTACGAGGCAAGGAACCTCTTCAACACTCCTGGTGCGGGGACCAGTGACCTGCCAGGGGTAAACCGGGCAGTAGCCGCGCCTAGGACTGGAGCGGCGATTCAGCCACACACGACAGACCCGGTTCGTTAGAATAATATCCCACCGCAACACATGCCAACACCACCGGGTCATTACTCTAACCCTTTGGACAACACGATCGCTGCAGTGTCACAATTGGCAGCTCTCCCAGTTGAAGGCGAGTCTCCAACTGCGGTTGAAACACGGAGGGCTAGAGAGCTCCTTCAAACAGCATTGGTGCAGCAGAAGGCTTATTCCTACAGTCGTGAGAGGATCCATTCAACCCCTCGCCCAAGCCGGAGTTATAGCAGACACATGGACTCCTTGGCGATGTCAAGCAGCGAGCAGCATCGTAACCCACCCCGTGGACATGACCCTCCCCATACTACTCAGGCCCTGATGGATCAGGATAGAGCATGTCACGGGGCTGAGCCAGCAACTCAAAACACGGCTCGTCAACCGTCTCCGGTTTATCCGACAACTTCGGTAGAGTTAGGCGTGACTTCCATATCCTTGGGAGTACCATGTTTAGTACCGGCTCTATGTAATGTACGTCTGCCCAAGGATTTCAAGGATCCTCGTAAAGTAACCAACTACACCGCTGACTTACCCCCTGAAACGTGGGTTGAAAGTTATGAGATGGCAATGGAGTTATTTGACGTCGATGATGCTGCATGTTGGAAGGAACAACTTGTACCTGGTTAAAGGGGCTACCAGCCAACTCTATTGGGTCATGGGCCGAGTTAAGGGCCCAGTTTATCGAACAGTTCAAAGACACGTGCAAGCAACCTATGTCGATTGTAGACTTGGCTGCCTGTGTGCAAGAAGAGGGTGAGTCGACAACCCATTGGGTGCGCCGGGTCTCAGCAATTCTGCACTCGTTGGATCGTATCAAGGCTGATTCGGTAGTCCTAATGTTGGAAAACAATTGTCGTTTCATACCCCTGAAGCAAAAGTTAGGGCGACTCAAATGCCACTGCAATGACATGGGAACACTCATGGCGGCTCTGGTTAAATATGCCGACTGTGACAGTACCAAGGACCCCGAGTCTGATGAGGAAAAGACAGGTAAGGGAAAGAAGAGTAGCAACGCAAGGGGCAGCCCAATAACTCGGTGAGTCAAGGGAGCAGTGGTAAGCACAAGGCTGATAATAATTCTGATTTTGTGGCTAATACCAACACGCAGAATAATGGCCAACGTCGTAAGGGAAAACCACCTCCTCGGACGGGAGGATCAGGGGTCAATCTTGAGTGGCTGCTGAATCAGCCCTGCCCAAAGCATGGCACGCAGGAAAGACCGTCCAGTCACCTTTGGAAGAACTGCCATATTATGAAAGAGTTAAAAAATTCCAACTTGTTCCAAGACAATCATGGACCAGGCGGTGGATCAGGTTCTGGCTCTTATGGACCGGGTCACCGTGGCTGTGGTTCTAATTCTGGCTTTCAGGGTCACCAAGGCAATCAGGGAGGTTATCATCAACAGTCTGGTCAGGGGAATCAGCAACAGCAGTCCGGATATCAAAGTAACTTGAAGCAATTGAATAGTGGGCGGTACCACATCTTCACCACAAGTTTATGCAAGTGGGATCAGAAGCTCCATAAAAGGGCTGTGAACGCCGTTGAGCCGGCGGTTCCCCGTTACTTGCGATGGTCTGAGCAGCCCATTGTGTGGAGTCGTGAGGATCACCCGCCCCGGGTTGACAATCTAGGTCACTTGGCTTTGGTAATAGCGCCTCAGGTTGGAGGATATAAATTCACTAAGGTACTCATGGACGGAGGTAGCAGCATCAATATCCTTTACTATGAAACCTTCTGTCGAATGGGTTTGACTGATAAACATCTTAAGCCGTCAAACACTGCTTTTCACGGTGTGGTGCCTGGTAAGTCGGCATACCCGGTTGGTAAAATAGCGCTGGAGGTTGCATTTGGGGACGATCATGATTCCAGGTCTGAGACATTGACCTTCGAAGTGGTGAAGATCAAGAGCCCTTATCATGCTCTGTTTGGGCGGCCGGCCTATGCTAAGTTCATGGCAAGGCCTTGTTATGTTTATCTACAGCTCAAGATGCCGGGTTACAAGGAGACGATTACGGTGCATGGAAGCCGGAAGATAGATTTGGAATGTGAGGAAGGTGATGCAGCCTATGCTGAGTCTGTCTGCGCAACAGAGGAGTTGAAGTTTTATAAAGACAATGTTGACCCGACATATATGACCTCTTTGAAAAAGCCAACGAAGGAGCATGACCCGGTTTGAAGTTTAAGTCGGCAAACGACACCAAGCTGATTGATTTCGTTCCTGGTGATTCATCCAAGCAGTTCAGCACCACTGCTAATCTGGATCCAAAATAGGAAAGCATGCTCATCGAGTTCATCCGTGAGAACCGAGACATCTTTGCATGCAAACCTTCTGACATGCCGTGTGTACCGAGAGAACTCGCTGATCACACTCTCAATATTGATCCGAAGTTTAAATCGGTCAAACAGTTTCTTCATCGTTTTAATGAAGAGAGGCGCAAGGCCATCGGTGAAGAAGTGGCCCGGCTCTTGGCGGCTGCGTTCATTGTTGAAGTTTTTGAGGATTTGAAGAAACAGTTAACTGAGCAGCCCGTTCTGGCTGCTCCCATTGATAAAGAGTCGTTGCTATTGTATGTGGCTGCTAACAGCCAGGCTGTCAGTGTAGCTATTGTGGTAGAGAGGATGGAGACAGGCAAGGAATATCCGGTTCAGCGGCCGGTTTACTATATCAGTGAGGTTCTTATTGAGTCCAAACAACGATATCCACATTAGCAGAAGCTTGTATATGGGGTTTTCATGGCTAGCTGAAAGCTTAAACAATATTTTTGGGGTCATTCTATCACTATGGTTAGTTCTGCCCCCTTGGGGGATATCATTCAAAACAGAGAAGCCACAGGTCGGATAGCCAAGTGGGCCATTGAGCTTGGGCCTCATGGTTTAAAATATGTGCCCCGTACAACCATCAAGTCTCAAGCACTTGTTGATTTTATCAATGATTGGACAGAGTTGCAGATGCCTGAGTAGAAGCTGGATAACACATATTGGACTATTCACTTTGATGGATCCAGGCAGTTGGAAGGCTCGGGGGCTGGAGTTGTATTAACTTCCCCACGAGGTGATACATTTTCTTATGTTCTCCGGCTTATGTTCCATTGTACTAACAATGCAGCTGAGTATGAGGCCTTGCTCCATGGTCTTCAGATGGCTAAGGAGATGAGTTTAAGCCGAGTGAGGTGTTTTGACAACTCAGATCTGGTGGCTCAACAAGTTTCTGACACTTGGGATTCTAAGGATCCACTCATGGCGGCTTCCCGACGAGAGGTTGATGCTATTGCGGTCACTTTAAGGGTTATCAAGTTGAACATGTTGATCGCAGGAAAAATGAAGCGGCCGATGCTTTAAGCCGGTTAGGGTCTCAGCATAAGCCGATACCGCCTAACACTTTCCTGGATATTTAGCATAACCCTTCTGTCAAAGTACCTACAGAGGAAGATCTGGCTATTCCTGACCCAGAAGCGCAACTCGTGGCGGTTCTTCATGTGATTCCTGATTGGACAGTCCCATATCTGGCTTATATGACCCGGGGCGAGCTACCTGAGGATGAAACTTTGGCCAGGCAGATAACCCGACGACTAAGTCAATGACTATCGTTCATGGAGAGTTGCATCATCGCAGTGTCACAGGGGCGTTTCAATGTTGTGTTTCTCCAGAGGAGGGCCATGAGATTCTGCATGAAATTCATGAAGGTGATTGTGGCCATCATGCCGGCTCTAAGTCCCTTGTGGCTAAGGCTTTTCGTCATGGGTTTTATTGGCTGAAGGCTCACGCTGATGCTGAGGATCTAGTAAGTAAATGTGACGGTTGTCAAAAGTTCTCCCGACGAGCTCACATGTCGGCTCAAGAATTGAGGATGATTCTAATTACTTGGCCGTTCGTAGTCTGGGAGCTTGATATGGTTGGGTCTTTCAAAAGGTCCAAATATAAGAAGACACACCTCTTGGTGGCGGTTGACAAATTTACAAAATGGGTTGAGGCAGAGCAGGTCAGTAAATGTGACGCGGTGACGGCGATTCAATTCATCAAAAAGGTGATTTTCCGTTTTGGATTTCCCCATAGTATCATAACTGATAATGGCACTAATCTATCCAAGGGTGCTATGAAAGAATTTTGTCAACGTGAGCATATCCGGCTTGATATATCATCAGTGGCTCACCCCTAGTCTAGTGGTCAAGCCGAGAGAGCTAATCAGGAGATCCTAAGAGGCATCAAGCCCCGGCTTATGGTTCCCTTGCAAAGGACGCCGGGTTGTTGGGTGGAGGAGTTACCTTCTGTGTTATGGAGCATCAATACTACCCCCAACAAATCTACGGGTTATACGCCTTTCTTCATGGTTTACGGAGCAGAGGCAGTTCTCCCCAGCAACATCCGTCATGATTCGCCTCAAGTGGCGGCTTATGTTGAAGCTGATAATGAAAAGGCACGTCAGGATGCACTTGACTTGTTGGATGAGGAGCGTGACCTCATGGCGGCTCATTCGGCGATTTACCAGCAAGATCTGCACCTTATCACAGCCGTCGGGTTAAAACCAGAACCTTTCAAGAAGGTGACCTGGTGCTCCGTCTTATCCAGGATCAGACGGATATGCACAAGTTATCTCCACCTTGGGAAGGACCCTTTGTGGTCAGCAAGAATATGAACAATGGCTCATACTACCTTATCGATGTTCGAGAACACAAGGATTCGCGTAAGTCGGAGGAGGAGACCCACTGGCCATGGAATATTGCTCATCTTCGGCCTTATTATACTTGAGCCACCGGCTCTTACAATGTACATATCTTGACAGTGTATATATTATGATGAATATAATAAAGCCGGCATCCCTGATAAATCAGGGCCTCTGTCGTTTCATTTCAAGAATAATGATTTTTTTATTACAGAAAGATCACTAGGGAGCTTCCTGTTCAAACATAGGTGTATTCACCAAAGAGAACATAGCGTTACTACCCTCTTGATCTGGCACAACACCGTTCTCACAAATTACTTGGGAGCTTCCTGTTCAAACATATGTCTATTCACCAAAGAGAACATAGCGTTACTACCCTCTTGATTGGCGCAATGCCACAATTATGGTCACTTGGGTGCTTGTTGATCATATTCGAATCATAGCTGTGAATATCCCTCTTGATCGGTGCAATTCCACAATTATGGTCACTTGGGGGCTTCCTGATCGTATTCGAATCATAGCTGTGAATATCCCTCTTGATCAGTGCAATGCCACAATTATGGTCACTTGGGGGCTTCCTAATCGTATTCGAATCATAGTTGTGAATATACCTCTTGATCGGCGCAATGCCACAATTTTGGTCACTTGGGGGCTTCCTGGTCGTATTTGAATCATAGCTGTGAATATCCCTCTTGATCGGCGCAATTCCACAATTACGGTTATTTGGGGGCTTCCTGCTCATATTCGAAGCATAGTTGTACAACATCCCTTTTAACCGGCTCAATACTAACACTTATGGCTTTTGAATATTTTTCTTGGTCCGGCTTATATTTGGCTTGGTGGCCGTTGAAGGCCTCGTTTTCTTGCTTGATTTTTTGGAACATTTTTTGGATTTATCTTGACGTATGGTTTAACAATGATTCAGGCCATGTAGCCTCACTTATTACAGCTTATATTTGAGCACATCTGAGGTTCATGATAACCCGGCCTGGCTTTCGACGATATGTCGCCAGCAGATGATGATATTAAGTAATTGGGAGTTCTGTCTCCTAAGTTTTGGGTTATCACCCTAACTTCTTTGATGTGGTAAGTCAGCAGTGTTTAAATTCATATCACAGTTGTTTATGTAGGGTATTATGACCCGCCCTGCGGTAAACCGCCGGGGCACTTGTGATTTACTTGTGTGCAGGATAATGATAAATCTCCTTTGCGTAAATCCATGTTATCATAAGTATCACAAGATAGTTCTTCATAAGGTAGGTCAAGCATTGTTGCACAAAAGGAAAAATGTGCACAATGGCACGACATATCAAAGTTTTACTAGCCTATTACATGACTCAATGAGTCTAGAGGATCAAGTTCATAAAGTTCAAATATTTGCGCCGCCCAGCGGATGAATCTTCCTGGTCTTGACGATTTGAAGCTTATGGATCATCCTTTTCCGGTTCTTCGTCCTCCACCATCTGGAAGTTGGGTGATGACCAATCAATGCCATGTAACGCTTGGAATTCAGCCTCATCATCTATAAGTTCAGACGGTTCAACTTCAGGGGCAAAAGTATGCTTACGAATTGGGGGGATTAGATCCATCACTTTATAAGCTGGCGTCGGCATCTTCTGATTCTCCATGATGTAAGCCGGATGGTATTTTGACAGGTCCGATTCATTGGCAATCAGGCTGGCCAGAGGACGTATCTCTTTCACACAGGTAGTGAAGTCCCTTTGATCAAATGAAGTGTCGTCTTCTTTCAAGCTTGGATATCCAGTAGCTACCTCAGACGGGTCTAGCTCTGGTAACCATGCCTTGGCCCGGCTCAAAGCCGTCACAACACCGGCTCTTGCAGACGACCGCTTCATCTCATCTATCCTAGCACGCAACATAGAATTTTTTTCAAAACATCTATCAAGAGTGTAGGTGCTTCATTAGTCGGAGAAATTGTAGCCAGTGCACGCTGAGCTCTAGTGTATAGCTATTCGACAAGGGTGTAAACAACCTTGAGCTTCACAAGCATATCTTGCTTAAGGTTGCTGCTCCTGGGACCTGAGTAAAATCACAGATTGGTTAGAGGTGTTTTATACTCTCAAGAAAATATTCACCTTTGATGACTAGCAAGGCGGCTCACCAAAGATAGCAGAAACCATCTGGGATACACGGTGCTTTAAACTGCTGAGCTCAGTGGTCACCTCTTGAAGAGCCCCCTCCGCCTTTTCAGCTCTCTGTGTCAACGAAGTCTTTTCTTCAGCCCAAGTGTTTTTCTCCGCCTCAAAACTGATCTTCAGCTTTTCCTTTCAGCTATGCTAAACTGGAATTTTGACTCAACTTTTCGGGTCTCAGATTCCTGATTCTCGAGCCGGATCTTTGCATCAGCCAATTGTGATTCAAGTTCAGCAGTGGCGACCTATATGAAGCATAGAATTGTCAACACATTCATATCAGGGATACAGGAGTATAAGTCCCAAGTCTTTTGCAAACAACAACACTTGGCACTTGGGGGCTAATGCCTGCTGAAACATTCTTCATGCAAACGACTCATATCAGTAAAGTCCCAAGCACCTTGCAAGCAAGAGTACTTGGCACTTGGGGGCTAATGCATATCGCTTTTGTCTCTTTTTACTATGATGACCCGGTTGTGTTGTCAACAATCACAGCCAACTCATGGGGGCTACACAGATAAGCTCTCTTTTATAAACAATGGTAAACAGGACCGTCTCATTCATGCTGAGTAAACCGGCCCTTGGGGACTACGCATGCAATACTAATTATTTAAATCCGGTTTAACTATAAGAGTGACAGCCGGCCTTGGAAGGATTATACTACATATGCTTATGAATTATTCTAAGTCTACATCATATTCAATCTTATCATACTCAGTTGACTTGGGGGTTGGTAGGATGTAGATAACTTATTTAAGCAGGAGTTCATACCTCATATTTTTGATGCATTTGCTTCACCATATCAATCTCAAGATCATGGCTGGTGTGTATTTGGTTGAGATAGCCGGAGAGTAGTTTGCTACCACTCAGTTGACAATACTGGGCGACATCAAATCTCACTTTCCACTTTTCAATGAATTCTTGTTTAGCGGAATGTTTGGCCAAGGCAGTTGGATTTGCCGATTCTGTAAAGCCGGTGCCAGTGATCATAACATCGACGTGAGTTTCTGACGGCTTGAGTGGGCTTGATGATTCAATATTCAAAGGATTGAGTTTTGTTTGATCGTCAGAGAGGTCAGGGATTTCTGGCGGGCTGTCATGAACAGCTTCTTCCGGTTGTTTCTCAGAAACATCTGATGCTGGGTTTGCTGCTCCGGTTCATGGACCATAGGATCTTCAACTGGCTTGGTCACCTTCACCTTCTTACTAGGTTTTGCTTGGCCACTGCATGGGTTATGGCAAGTCAGTACACATTTAAGAACATAAGGACACTACAAAAAAATACACTTCCGTGATGATATGTGGTTGTCACAGTAGGTCACGTTTTCTGTCATGCATGTACATCACAAATTTATGGCAGAATCAAGATAGTCATACTTGTGCTGTCGTAGAAGTGTTCCATGACATTACCAAAATTATCATCACAGAAGTGTCCACTTCCATGACGATAAATCGCGTGTCACAGAAGTGCTTTCGTCAAGGGTGACCGACATGTGGCATCCACCGTAACGGAACGCCGTTAAGCTATCCGGTCCGGTTTTGGATCCGATAACCTGTTAACAACCCCGACCAATGGGGATTTTCCACATGTAAAATCATCATTGGCTGGAGGAAACACATGTCGGCTCACCGTTGGGACAAATGTCATCCACTCATTGGACCCAAAGCGCCTATGATACGTCGACATGTGGCACGACCCAACAGAGGCCCATTCCTGTAAAAGGCCGGCCCGTTTGACTTGGTCAAAAGGTGGCGGGCCGGCCCAACACAAGCCTGTGAAGGGCATGTTCACATATAGCCCATTTACAGCCCGCTAACCCAGGGCCCGTTTACGGCCTATCCGAATTAGGCCCAGTAGCGTCATCTGGGTCGTCTAGTATAATTCTAGCCCTTTTTAACTTCCGGCCCATGTATGGCCCATGACGTCTTTCGGCCCATATGAGGCCCTTATTACTCTCGGCCCATTAACGGCCCATGGTAAAACTGGCCCGTAATGAACAATGTATCACTTTATAACCATTAACGACACATGGTGGAATTGGGCCGTACTGAACAGTGTATCATTTTATACCCATTAACGGCCCATTATTCCGTTGGGCCGTTTCCAGCCCATGTTATCTTTCGGCCTTCTCGGGGCCCATTTATTCTTGGGCTCATTTCCACATTCGTTTACTTACGGCCCGTTACTGTCATTTTCTGCTTGTGGGCCAAATTCAGCCTGTGGTTATAGTCGGCCCGTTTGTGGCCCGATAATATGTTGGGCCGTTTTCATGTAAAAAAAACCCGTTGGGCTGTTTTCATAGAGATATCAAATATGGCCTATTAACGGCCCGTTATTGTCCATGAATAGTATGACCCATGATTGGCGAAATGATGATACGCCCCGTAGAAGGCCCATGGATCCTACAGCTCGTAAAAGGCCCATGAATCGTACGGCCCGTAGAAGGCCCATGGATCCTACGGCCCGTATAGAAGGCCAATGGATCCTACAGCCCGTAGAAGGCCCATGGATCATATGACCCGCAGGAGGCCCATGGTTACAACAGTCCGTGTGTTGCCAGGATTATTTTGGCCTAGTTTCCAAAGCTAGGTTATTGTGGCCACTAGAAAAACGCAGAAAAAGAACTGCAGTGACTACAAGCAAACAACTAAACAAGACAATACGGAAATAAATAAGCAAGCAATTAACACTAGCCTATTACCGCTATTACACATATTACATCCACTGGGCATCAAAGTTCGCCACCAGTGCAAATATATGGAACAAAGCAGCATATTACATACACTGGTTGTCAAAATTGGCTAGTAGTGCAAATAAACGCGGCAGCAAAACAAGAGCATAACCGAAAGAACTTCAGAAGAGCTCAAGAAACTTGGTATCCACCATGCTGGCAATAAGCTTAACAAGCTTATTAGCTTTGTCCTGTTTGGCGCTAAAATCCTCCAACACTTGCTATTGCACCAGAAAGTATGCATCTGAATCCTCCAGGGACTTCCGCAGTCCTTCCGCTTCTTTTCGCAGCACAGCTGATCGATGTCTTTCAACTTGTAGTTGAGACTCAAGAAACCGAACTGATTCAGACAATGAGTTTGAATATCTTGTGCAAGCGGTAGTGGTCAGTAACTCCAACACTAAACCAACAAATGACTTGGGGTTGTCTCACTATCTTCGAGATAGTCTTCGGTAGCTGTTTTATCAGCTTTGTTGGAGACCAACAAGGATGTGTCACTATCCTGAACCTTATCTGCATTACTTCCTTTACCATTGCATAATAAGGCACTCTTCCCCAATATTCTGTCAGCATTCTAAAAGAAGAAACAAGCAGACACATAACAGTTTAGCATGTACTAGTATATGAAACTCATTTTGGTGAACCAGTCCATTAGTAAGGTGGACAGGATTAAACTACCAAGTCTTCTATTGCCAAGTACTAGTACATAATAAAAGCATCAAACAAACATATATCTATGTCCTATGGTCACTGCATTGTCTTGCCAAATCAAAATAGAGACACGGTTCAAATCATATCAGTTCAAGACAAAGCAGCAGTGAAAGAATACAAAGCGTGGGAAACTACACGGCACAACAAGATTTCAGATGGGTACCACGGGTCTACATGTACAACAACACTATTTGCTTTGTTGTTGATGCTAGTAATGTGCATGATATGAGAAGTCAACTGTATACACAATTGAAATTGAAACCAACAGAGCTATTGATAAGAGCAAGCCTGTTAAAGAAACATGCGTGAACATACCTGCTGTGCCATTGGAGTTTCGATTGGATCCTTCAATTTAAAAATAAGATTGTACGAGTAAATACAGTGATACAAGAGCAAAGCAGTATGCACGATAGCAACCATAGTTAAAAAAAGGCGCGCCTAAGCGAGAGCTTAAGCGCGCCTAGGCTCTAGGAGTTGGCGAAACGCATTATGCATAACTACGCTTAATCTAAGCATAACTGCGCATAAGCATGCGCTTTGGTCAGTAAAGCGCAAGGCGGTGGCAAAACGCACAATTAACGCCTAACGCTTTTTGGAACTATGATAACAATGGAATATTAAATTAGAACAGTTGTTCTTCAGGTTTAGGCACTTGTTCTACATGAACATAGTACAGGAAGACGCAAGAATATAGTACTTAAAAATAGAAAATGAGCTCATAGACCTTACCACATTCTTGGTTCGGGACCAGTACAGAACAAGGCGTTCCCAGTCATCGTCCAGTAAATGTGTCTCAGGAGAACGTAAGGGAATTTGATGAGTTTCTTTGCCGGTGAAGTACGTTTTCTTTAGGTAACTTCGATACTGCCACCAAGCATTCTTGAAGATAGCATATATATTAGCACAGGTTACCTCATCCTGAGTTTCCAAATTGGTCCTTATCTATAGAGAAAAATGGGCAAATTTGCTGTATTATAACCATCATGGAGGTAGGATGTATGGGACAAAGCAAAGTAATTGCCATGAATAACATTACTTACACATAACTCCTGGACAAACACCTGCAACCGGCATTTTCCTTCATCTTCAGTATAATATTTCCAAGATGGGAAGATACACACAGACGATTTAACAACATCAAATGCGATAGATGCAAAAGTACGACTAGCTGGTTGTGCTTCCTCCACAGGAATAGGTGATGTCTACTACGCAACTTTCTTCTTGTAGACGTTGTTCGGCCTCCAAGTGTAGAGGTTTGTAGGACAGTAGAAAATTTCCCTCAAGTGGATGACCTAAGGTTTATCAATCCCTTGGAAGGCGTAGGATGAAGATGGTCTCTCTCAAGCAACCCTGCAACGAAATAACTAAGAGTCTCTTGTGTCCCCAACACACCCAATACAATGGTAAATTGTATAGGTGCACTAGTTCGGCGAAGAGATGGTGATACAAGTGCAATATGGATGGTAGATATAGGTTTTTGTGAACTGAAAATATAAAAACAGCAATGTAGCGAGCGGTAAAAGTGAGCGTAAATGGTATTGCAATGATAGGAAACAAGGCATAGGGTTCATACTTTCACTAGTGCAAGTCCTCTCAACAATAATAACATAATTGGATCATATAACTATCCCTCAACATGCAACAAAGAGTCACTCCAAAGACACTAATAGCGGAGAACAAACGAAGAGATTATGGTAGGGTATGAAACCACCTCAAAGTTATTCTTTCCAATCAATCCATTGGGCTATTCCTATAAGTGTCACAAACAGCCCTAGAGTTCGTACTAGAATAACACCTTAAGACACAAATCAACCAAAACCCTAATGTCACCTAGATACTCCATTGTCACCTCAAGTATCCGTGGGCATGATTATACGATATGCATCACACAATCTCAATTCATCTATTCAATCCAACACAAAGAACTTCAAAGAGTGCCCAAAGTTTCTACCGGAGAATCACGACGAAAACGTGTGCCAACCCCTATGCATAGGTTCATGGGCGGAACCCGCAAGTTGATCACCAAAACATACATCAAGTGGCACGTGATATCCCATTGTCACCACAGATAAGCACGACAAGACATACATCAAGCGATCTCAAATCTTTAAAGACTCAATCCGATAAGATTACTTCAAAGGGAAAACTCAATCCATTACAAGAGAGTAGAGGGGGAGAAGCAACATAAGATCCAACTATAACAGCAAAGCTCGCGATACATCAAGATCGTGCCAAATCAAGAACACGAGAGAGAGAGAGATCAAACACATAGCTACTGGTACATACCCTCAGCCCCGAGGGTGAACTACTCCCTCCTCGTCATGGAGAGCGCCGGGATGATGAAGATGGCCACCGGTGAGGGTTCCCCCCCTCCGTCAGGGTGCCGGAACAGGGTCCCGATTGACTTTTGGTGGCTACAGAGGCTTGCGGCGGCGGAAACCCCGATCTATTCTCCGTTCTGGATGTTTTATGATACGTAGGTATATATATCGGTGCAGGGGGTACGTCGGTGGAGCTACGGGGGCCCCACGAGGCAGGGGGCGCGCCCTAGGAGGGGGGGGGGCGCCCCCACCCTCGTGAGAACCTCCCATATCTCCTGACGTGGTGTCCAAGTCTATCTGGTGGCTTTCCTTCCAAAAATAACTTCTCCAGTTGATTTTGTTCCGTTTTGACTCCGTTTGATATTCCTCTTCTTCGAAACACTGAAATAGGCAAAAAAACAGCAAATCTGGGCTGGGCCTCCGGTTAATAGGTTAGTCCAAAAAATAATACAATAGTGGATAATAAAGCCCAATATTGCCCAAAATACTAGAGAGTATAGCATGGAGCAATCAAAAATTACAGATACGTTGGAGACGTATCAAGCATCCCCAAGCTTAATTCCTGCTCGTCCTCGAGTAGGTAAATGATAAAAAAGATAATTTTTGATGTGGAATGCTAGTTTGCATAATTTCATTGTAATTCTTCTTACTTGTGATATGAATATTTAGATTCAAAAGATTCAAGACAAAGGTTCATATTGACATAAAAACAATAATAGTTCAAGCATACTAACAAAGCAATTATGTCTTCTCAAAATAACATGGCCAAAGAAAGTTATCCCTACAAAATCATATAGTCTGCCTATGCTCTATCTTCACCACACAAAATATTTAAATCATGCACAACCCCGATGACAAGCCAAGCAATTGTTTCATACTTTTGACATTCTCAAACTTTTTGAATCTTCACGCAATACATGAGCGTGAGCCATGGATATAGCACTATATATGGAATAGAATGGTGGTTGTGGAGAAGACAAAAAGAGGGGAAGATAGTCTCACATCAACTAGGCGTATCAACGGGCTATGGAGATGCCCATCAATAGATATCAATGTGAGTGAGTAGGGATTGCCATGCAACGGATGCACTAGAGCTATAAGTATATGAAAGCTCAACAAAATAAACTAAGTGCGTGTGCATCCAACTCGCTTGCTCACGAAGACCTAGGGCATTTTGAGGAAGCCCATCATTGGAATATACAAGCCAAGTTCTATAATGAAAAATTCCCACTAGTATATGAAAGTGACAACATAGGAGACTCTCTATCATAAATATCATGGTGCTACTTTGAAGCACAAGTGTGGTAAAAGGATAGTAGCATTGTCCCTTCTCTCTTTTTCTCTCATTTTTTATTATTTTTATTTTTTTATTTGGGCCTTCTCTTTTTTTTGGCCTGTTTTTTTATTTTTTTATTTTTCGTCCGGAGTCTCATCCCGACTTGTGGGGAACTCATAGTCTCCATCATCCTTTTCCTCACTTGGGACAATGCTCTAAAAATGATGATCATCACACTTTTATTTTCTTACAACCTAACAATTACAACTCGATACTTAGAACAAGATAGGACTCTATATGAATGCCTCCAGCCGTGTACCGGGATATGCTATGATTCAAGCGTGACATGTATGAAAGAATTATGAACGATGGCTTTGCCACAAATACGATGTCAACTACATGATCATGCTAAGCAATATGACAATGATGGAGTGTGTCATAATAAACGGAACGGTGGAAAGTTGCATGGCAATATATCTCGGAATGGCTATGGAAATGCCATGATAGGTAGGTATGGTGGCTGTTTTGAGGAAGGTATATGGTGGGTGTATGATACCGGCAAAAAGTGCGCGGTATTAGAGAGGCTAGCAATGGTGGAAGGAAGGAAAGTGCATATAATCCATGGACTCAACATTAGTCATAAAGAACTCATATACTTATTGCAAAAATCTAGAAGTTATCAAAGCAAAGTATGACGCGCATGCTCCTAGGGGGATAGATTGGTAGGAAAATACCATCGCTCGTCCCCGACCGCCACTCATAAGGAAGACAATCAATAAATAAATCATGCTCCGACTTCATCACATAATGGTTCACCATACGTGCATGCTACGGGAATCACAAACTTTTAACACAATTATTTCTCAAATTCACAACTACTCAACTAGCATGACTTTAATATCACCATCTTCATATCTCAAAACAATTATCAAGCATCAAACTTTTCTTAGTATTCAACACACTCATAAGAATTTTTCTTTTATTAATTTGTATGCCTAGCATATTAGGATTTTAAGCAAATTACCATGCTATTTAAGACTCTCAAAATAATATAAGTGAATCATGAGAGTTCATCTATTTATTCAAAATACAACTACCACCATGCTCTAAAAGGTATAAGTGAAGCACTAGAGCAAACAACAAACTACTCCGAAAGATATAAGTGAAGATCGATGAGTAGTCGAATAATTATGCAACCATGTGAAGACTCTCTAAAATTTAAGAATTTAAGATCTTGGTATTTTATTCAAACATCAAGGAAAGCTAAAGAAAATAAAATGATGCTCCAAGCAAAACGCATATCATGTGGTGAATAAAAATATAGCTCCAAGTAAAGTTACCGATGAACGAAGACGAAAGAGGGGATGTCTTCCGGGGCATCCCCAAGCTTAGACGCTTGGTTATCCTTGAATATTACATTGGGGTGCCTTGGGAATCCCCAAGTTTAGTCTCTTGCCACTCCTTATTCCATAGTCTATCGAATCTCCACCCAAAACTTGAAAACTTCACAACACAAAACTTAACGGAAAACTCGTGAGCTCCGTTAGCGAAAGAAAACAAAGCACCACTTCAAGGTAATGTAATTAACTCATTATTTATTTATATTGGTGTTAAACCTACTGTATTCAAACTTCTCTATGGTTTATAAACTATTTTACTAGCCATAGAGTCATCAAAATAAGCAAACAACACACGAAAAACAGAATCTGTCAAAAACAGAACAGTCTGTAGTAATCTGTATCAAACGTATACTTATGGAACTCCAAAAATTCTAAAATAAATTGGTGGACCTGAGTAATTTGTCTAGTAATCATATTCAAAAGGAATCAACTAAATAGCACTCTCCAGTAAAAAGTTCTAGCTAATCTCTTGAGCGCTAAAGTTTCTGTTTTTACAGCATGATCATAAAGACTTCACCCAAGTCTTCCCAAAGGTTCTACTTGGCACAAACACTAATTAAAACACGAAACCACATCTAAACAGAATCTATATGGATTATTTATTCCTAAACATAACCAAAAAGCAAGAAACTAAAATAAAATTGGGTTGCCTCCCAACAAGCGCTATCGTTTAACGCCCCTAGCTAGGCATGATGATTTCAATGATGCTCACATAATAGATAGGAATTGAAACATAAAGAGAGCATCATGAATAATATGACTACCACATTTAAGTCTAACCCACTTCCTATGCATAGGTATTTTGTGAGCAAACAACTTATGGGAACAATAATCAACTTGCATAGGAAGGTAAAACAAGCATAACTTCAAGATTTTAAGCACATAGAGAGGAAACTTGATATTATTGCAATTCCTACAAGCATATATTCCTCTCTCATAATAATTTTCAGTAGCATCATGAATGAATTCAACAATATAACCAGCACCTAAATCATTCTTTTCATGATCTACTAGCATAGAAATTTTATTACTCTCCACATAAGCAAAATTCTTTTCATTCAGAATGGTGGGAGTATCATAAGAGACTTGAATACTATAAATTATTTCCACATTAAAAGAGTGATGTTCAGAGAAAGGGTGCTCATAATCATGACAAGTTTTATAAATATAATCATCACTACTCTTTATAGCATAAGTTTTATCACAATAATCATCATAAGTAGCAACTTTGTTCTCATCATAATCGATTGAAACCTCTTCCAAGATAGTGGATACATCACTAAATAAAGTCATGACCTCTCCAAATCCACTTTCATAAATATTATAAGATTCAACATACTCCAAAATAGTGGGATCATTACTTCCTAAAGTTGACACTCTTCCAAACCCACTTTCATCAATATAATCATCATAGGTGGAAGGCATGCTATCATCATAACAACTTTGCATATCAAAACTTGGGAGGCTAAAAATATTATCATTATTAAGCATAGCATCCCCAAGCTTGGGACAAACATTAATTGCAGCAAATATATTCTCAAGTATGTCATCCTCATCAAACATAGCTTCCCCAAGCTTGGGCCTTTTCGTATCATAGGCATAATCACTCTCATCATTAATAGTATAGATAGCACCAATAGTATAGCAATTATTATATTCTTCCAAGCAAGTGCCAAAAATATTTTCAAGATCATAAGGGGCATCATTATCTTCCCAATCATAATCATCACAACAAGCAATAGGCATAACGAGATCATCATCAAGTGTATCATCTTCATTTTCATGAGGCACAGCAATAATAGGAGCAATTTTATTTGGGAGAGATACCTTTTTACCTCTCTTCCCTTTTCTTTTCTTCATATTCACCACATCATGTGTGGGTTCAATCCTTTTTTTGGAGCTCCTTATTAATGAGAGTGGTTGAGTAGCAGGCTCCTCCTTGTTACCTGATTCATCATAAGAAATAATAGGAGGATATTGGGAAGTCTCTTCCCTTTCATTTGTATTCTCTTCATCCTCTATTTGTTTTCTTTTCTTCATGTAATTGGCAATATAAGGATTTTCAATACAATTCACCGCACAATACATATAAATTTTCTCTAGATCAAAATCGAGGAATTTCTCAAGGTTATATTCTGGAATATGCTTAGTTTTACGTTTCATTTCTTCATAACCCAAAAGCAAACTAAGTTCATTATGATGTGCTAGGGAAATCAAATCGTCACAATTTTCAGACACGATTCGATCATGAAACAATTTGCATTTGATATTTAAATGACCATGTTCATTGCAAAGTTCATAAGTACAGTAAAGATATTTTAAATTTTCAGCACTCACATCTAGCCTTTCTTGCAACGATTTAGTTTCTAAGTACTTATGCCTCTTGCAATATCTATCTTCCCTACTTGGTGTGTACTTGCAAACCCAATGCACTCCACAAAAATTGACATGTTTATAGGAGGCATTTTCATCATAGTAATTTTGCTCATCAAAGCTTGGGGGACAAAAATATCATCTTCATCAAACATAGCTTCCCCAAGCTTGTGGCTTTGCATATCATTAGCATCTTGGATATTCAAGGAATTCATACTAACAACATTGCAATCATGCTCATCATTCAAAGATATAGTGCCAAACATTTTAATGCATTCTTCTTCTAACACTTTGGCACAATTTTCTTTTCCATCATACTCACGAAAGATATTAAAAAGATGAAGCGTATGAGGTAAACTCAATTCCATTTTTTTGTAGTTTTATTTTATAAACTAAACTAGTGCTAAAATAAGAAACAAAAGATTCGATTGCAAGATCTAAAGATATACCTTCACTTACTTAGCCTCCCTGGCAACGGCGCCAGCAAAGAGCTTGATGTCTACTACGCAACCTTATTCTTGTAGACGTTGTTGGGCCTCCAAGTGCAGAGGTTTGTAGGACAGTAGCAAATTTCCCTCAAGTGGATGACCTAAGGTTTATCAATCCGTGGGAGGCGTAGGATGAAGATGGTCTCTCTCAAGCAACCCTGCAACCAAATAACAAAGAGTCTCTTGTGTCCCCAACACACCCAATACAATGGTAAATTGTATAGGTGCACTAGTTCGGCGAAGAGATGGTGATACAAGGGCAATATGGATGGTAGATATAGGTTTTTGTGAAATGAAAATATAAAAACAGCAAGGTAGAGAGTGGTAAAAGTGAGTGTAAATGGTATTGCAATGATAGGAAACAAGGCCTAGGGTTCATACTTTCACTAGTGCAAGTCCTCTCAACAATAATAACATAATCGGATCATATAACTATCCCTCAACATGCAACAAAGATTCACTCCAAAGACACTAATAGCGGAGAACAAACGAAGAAATTATGGTAGGGTACGAAACCACCTCAAAGTTATTCTTTCCAGTCAATCCATTGGGCTATTCCTATAAGTGTCACAAACAGCCCTAGAGTTCGTACTAGAATAACACCTTAAGACACAAATCAACCAAAACCCTAATGTCACCTAGATACTCCATTGTCACCTCAAGTATCTGTGGGCATGATTATATGATATGCATCACACAATCTCAATTCATCTATTCAATCCAACACAAAGAACTTCAAAGAGTGCCCAAAGTTTCTATCGGATAATCACGACGAAAACGTGTGCCAACCCCTATGCATAGGTTCATGGGCGGAACCCGCAAGTTGATCACCAAAACATACATCAAGTGGCACGTGATATCCCATTGTCACCACAGATAAGCACGACAAGACATACATCAAGTGTTCTCAAATCTTTAAAGACTCAATCCGATAAGATTACTTCAAAGGGAAAAATCAATTCGTTACAAGAGAGTAGAGGGGGGGAAGCAACATAAGATCCAACTATAATAGCAAAGCTCACGATACATCAAGATCGTGCCACATCTAGAACACGAGAGAGAGAGAGAGATCAAACACATAGCTACTGGTACATACCCTCAGCCCCGAGGGTGAACTACTCCCTCCTCGTCATGGAGAGCGCCGGGATGATGAAGATGGCCACCGGTGAGGGTTCCCCCCCTCCGGCAGGGTGCCGGAACAGGGTCCTGATTGACTTTTGGTGGCTAAAGAGGCTTGCGGCGGCGGAACTCCCGATCTATTCTCCGTTTTGGAAGTTTTATGATACGTAGGTATATATGGGTGCAGGGGGTACGTCGATGGAGCTACATGGGCCCCACGAGGTAGGGGGCACGCCCTAGGAGGGGGGCGCGCCCCCACCCTCGTGAGCACCTCCCGTATCTCCTGACGTAGAGTCCAAGTCTATCTGGTGGCTTTCCTTCCAATAATAACTTCTCCAGTTGATTCCGTTCCGTTTCGACTCTGTTTGATATTCCTTTTCTTCGAAACACTGAAATAGGCAAAAAAACAACAAATCTGGGCTGGGCCTCCGGTTAATAGGTTAGTCCCAAAAACAATATAATAGTGGATAATAAAGTCCAATATTGCCCAAAACAGTAGATAATATAGCATGGAGCAATAAAAAATTACAGATACATTGGAGACATATCAATAGGCCTACTAACTGGTGGAGTTGGGGTCGCCATGGTAGTACTGGTCCTTTGGGCACTAGAGCTGCCTTACTAACTGCTCTTGTTTGGGAGCTCTCTGGTGGAGATGGTGTTGTGTCAACAGGAACTGGGTTACTATCTGCTGGGGTTGGGGTTAGATTGGGTGAAGCTGGTTCTCTGTCCATCGCAGTAGGGGTACAATCTGCTAGAGTTTGGGTTATGTGTGGTAGGGCTGGTTCTCGTGCATGTACAACTGGGGTGCTATCTCCACCAAGAGGTAGAACTGTTTTATTTGAAGACCGTGTTTTTAGTTTGCTAGATGCTGGCATCACCCGCTCCAATTCAAATGGCTGATAAACAGGAAATATAGTTGAATGTACATGCATTCTGTGAGAGACAGATGCAATAGATAGTGTGGCAAAAAGAGGACATGAAATACTTGATATGTATATTGTCTAACTAAAACGGATAGCATGACATAATTTCACATATATGATGTTTATCTAAACTGGATAGCATAGCATAACATAATTCAAAGATATGATGAATAACTAAAACGTCGTGCCAAGTTAGAGCATACACCTCGGTGGGGGAATAGGACTGGTCATCTGTCTCTGAAGCCATCTCTGAGGAGCTATCGGGACCCAATAAGATATCTGCTTCGATAGGTAGCACTGTCTCTTCTGAAGGCCTTGTTTTCACTCCAGATTTTTCAATATCCCACCCAAACGGTTGATTCACAGGAAGAGTAGTTTAATGTACAAACATTGTCGACAAATGGAAATGTAATGAAGAAAAGGATGGGCAAGATATCATTCAAATATATGATTCCTGGTTAAACAGAATGGCATTGCACATTTCACATATATTATGGCTGGCTAAAAGACATGAGACTGCATAATTCCCATATATGATATAGAAACTAAACAGGTGGCGACAGAACATGTCTCAACTAAGCCGATGACATATATGATGTCAAAAGTAGGCACTGCAAGGAAACATATGCATGATATGACTAACATCATCATGCCAAGGTAGAGCAAACACCTTGGGGGGTAAATAGGAGTGGTCAGCGGCGTCTAAATCTGCCTCAGAACAGATATCTTCCTCTGGTTTACTATCTGGAGAGGGGCGGAGAGGGTTTTCCATTGAACCCACCATGGAGCGATGTCTGCATGACATTGTATTGCCACGCAAAACTCTTCTCTTTTCAGCATGACTGTGTACAATATATGACATGCATACGGAAAAAATGGTGAGATTATGTAAGGAGAGCATGCAGAAATTTAGAGTGATGGTAACAACCAGTGGATGGATCCAAAAATAATGATAGCAGGCTGATCATTGCTTTAATTTAATAAAAACATAGATGATGATTGATTTACTATTTGTTTCCCACCCAAGATGAACAACATAGGCATACCCTAGGTGAACCAGATATTAGACAGAGATACTATTCATTGCTTCCTCGATATGTGCCCCACAACTAATTTAGAACTCAAGTTTGAACATTAATTTGGACCTAACTTGGAGTCCAAGAGGTGAACAGGACGATAAAGTAGCAGGTAATTTTAAGCAATGCATAACATAAGCAGAATCAAAAGAGTGCGACCTCTCTTGTGGACCCGTGTACTCCTCAGGTTCATCTGCTGAGTCGATGATGCTGATGCCGTTGCGGTGGGTGCCGGCGGTAGCGAAGGAGATCTGAGGCGGCGAAAGAGGGTCAGGAGTCGTGATGTCCGGCTTGGTGGATGTTTCTGTCGATGGAGCACCTCAGGTGAGGTGGACGACGTTGCGGCAGGAGCAGGACAAACCACACAAAGTTCCCTTCGACACCTACCTGTAACTGAAGTAATTCTGTAAGGGCTCATTTGGCTTGCATGATTCTAAAAGCGCAGGGATAGGAAAAACACCGGAATAGTATAGGAATGCACATGGTAATCAGAGCATTTGTAAACACAGGATTTCTGTCAACTTGGGTGTTTGGTTTACATGAATTGGAAGAGCAGAGGAATGCAAAGAAACATGGCCAAAATAAAGTGAAACCATATGAAAGTGTGTACAGTTAGAATGTTATTCTGCCACTAATGCACTTGGTCTTGTTTTCATGCATAGGATTTTGAAAAGTAGGTCTAGGTGGATGTTTTGCTTCATTCCTTTCAACGAAACGCATGAATAATTGAATAGTAGAGTGCCATTGGAAAATTCCCTATTTCTATGTTTCCGTCGAACCAAAATAGCCCTAATGAATCGACATGAATGTATAGTAATAAGTGATGCAACAAGTGTACAACCTCTTTGCCGTAGCCGTGTCGACCTCAGCATAATTGGGTTGGTCGCTGAAGCAGTTGACGCAGAGGTGGCTGTCGGAGGTGTGGAGGAAGATCTGAGGAATCTGTAGACGGCGTCCAGGGCACCACTCTGTTGTGATGGATCGTTCTGTCGTTGGAGCAGCCCCGATGAGCCGTAAGACGTCAAGGCTGAAGCAGCACAAGACAGACATCGTCAATCTCAAGTGGGATTCTAATAGCATCTCCAATAGATGATGTAAAATAGATGTAAAATTTAGATCACCAAAAACCATCTGACTACAACAGATGAGGTAAAAACTGTTAACTCTGAACTTAACTGTCGAAACTGAAATTTACTGTGGAATCTGAATGTTACTGTCGAAACTGAACGCAATTGTAGCAGAGAGGCACTTGACATGTAGTTTAGGGAGGGCCTGCAGTTCATCTTCAACCTGCACCCCCCTGAGCCGCCAGCCACCACTGGCCGAACCGCCAGCCCCAACGCCGCCTCGCCGCCCAGAAACAACTCCCCACCGCCGGTCCGCCGCCGCCCGACCAGCCCTATAGGCCCTCCGCCCCCACCCTGAACCCTAAGATAGATAGTGGGGTACCTCTCTGGCGAGCCTCCGTCCCCGCTGCGGGTGGTTCTTCCTTAACTCCGGCGAGCCCCCCCACCCCCTGAAAATCGACTGACCCAAAAGTCGATTCAGTCGACTGAAGTGTAGCTAAATCAGAGTAGAGCAGCAACACGAGCGAGGGGGGAGCAGCAGCAGCAGCACGAGCGAGCGAGCGAGAGCCGGAGCAGCAGCAGCAGCGCGAGAGCCGGAGCAGCAGCAGATCCGGGTGGTATGGCCACCGCCGCCGAAGGGGCCTCGCACTGGGGGAGAACCGCCATTGAGATGTCGCCCGCGGAGCCGGCTTCAAGGTAGCCGCTCCATGGGGTTGCGGGATGGAGCACCGTCGGCACCGGGAGGTCGAGCTAAGGAGAATGTGCCATGCGATGAGTGTACAACCTCTTTGGTTGAGCCGAGTAGGCCTCGGCTTCGTCCGAGGAGTCGGTGAGGATGCTGCGGTTCCGGTGGAGAAGGTTAAGGCGGCGCTGTTGGGATGGAGCAGTCGCGATAGACGAGGCGATCGTCGGAGCAGATCCTTGAAGGTGGAGGACGGGGCGGCTGAACCGGCGGGACGACGAGATGGACGACGGATCCTCATCCGGGGAGGTGGACGAGGGACGTCGAGCTGTTGCGGTGGACGACGTCGCCGGGGAAGAGGCTCCGGCTGGGTAGCGGTGAGGTGGCGGACGGAGGAGGGTGGGGTTTCGCGGCTGGAGCGGAGAGGTTATGGCGGCCTGGGATTTCGAATGGCAAAAAGGAGGCGATGTGAGGGGGTGAACCATGACTTAGGGACGCGCTTGTACAAAATGTAGGGTGTGTTACAAAAGTACCCCCCACTGATTTGAACTAGCGGCCCTTTTTAGCTCAGTGTTAGAAGGAGTATTTCACATGTCGGGATTTGGCAGCTGGAGGGAGTTTTCACGCGCGTTGTAATTTCGGGATAGCAAGGTGCGGGTTGTGAAGGCGCCAGTTCTGGGAGCACGATATCTGAACTTTCGGGATATAACAAGGCGCGGGTTGAATTTTAGGGACAAGCCTAACGTGTAATATTGTACTTGTACGTACCAAATCAATTCGCACTTCCCTCAACCAAAAAGAAAACGAAAAAAATAAAACTATTCACACCACACAAAGAGAGAGTCTTGCCCCGTTTTACTATAAAAATGCTATTCAAAGCTACTCCCTCCTTCCATCTATATAGGGCCTAATATGTTTTTCGATGCTAACTTTGACCAAATATTAGAGCAATAATATATGACATCCAACTTACACAAAGCACACCGTTAAATTCGTCTATGAAAGGTTCTTTCAATGATATAATTTTCAGATTGTGCATGTCATGTACTATTAATCTTGTCAATAGTCAAAGGCGGTCTTAAAAAACGCATTACGCCCTATATAGATGGAAGGAGGGAGTATGAATCCATGTTATGTCCAATTGAATTTTTTCGCTTGATGTATAATGCATGTAACCTACTCATACCAACATTTTAGTGCATTCCAAATGTCTATACTACCGCTGCAACTCGAACTGAATTTGAATTCGTTTCTCTATTTCAATAAGAATCTATAATCATGATTGTTGCCAACTTCAACCATCATTCATGTATTACCTTAATAACACACCACATGATTACTATAGAGATAGATATGAACATGTGTACTACATGAACTCGAATTCTATTTTTTGAATACACTTGATGCTAATTCCAAATAATAGTACATTTGATGTACTAACTATATATTCATAATCTAAACCATGTTCCATACGTGTACACCATGTTTATCACACATAATATAGTGCCCCGCCCCCTACATTATGACAAGTATTTAGACCTAAGCTGCAAAAGCCACACATTAGCCCAAATTATGATCAATGTTCTATATGTTATACGTAGTACTAGAAAGATGCCCATGCGTTCCACAGAACATCAACATGATCAAGGGGAGGCCTAATTTGCAAATATGGAGAGGGGTGTGGGTATGTTTTTTCAAAATTGCCATAGTTCCCTTCCTATCCGTCAAATATAAATCGGACGACCTATATTGCAGGATGGCACCATCATCAACAACTCCGTTTTTATAAGAGTAGAGATAAAATATATTATATGTAGTATAACATGTTCATAACCACACCATGTGTATCACCATTATATATATTCACACATGCGTCGGTTTAAAACACTATGATAAATTCTTGAAATATCCGGAAGAAGCAGTCATCATTTCACTCTTCAATGACACGTACGCAATATAAAATGGTTGATATGGAGAGAAAAAGAAAACCACTATATATACACTAGCCGGAGCCTAAGCTACAAGCCTGCTTGCTTGGATTTCTCTCTTCACAAGCACAGAACGACTGTGGCCACACCGCTGGTCACATATCCGGCCTGATCCCGCGGCTGGGGAAGGGAACAATGTTTTGTGTAGACGCGGTCGACATCGGCGTGGGAGAAAATCCATAGTCGGTGCGTCCCAATCGGGGGTCACCGTGGTATGGGCCGATGCCGCGTCCCAACTGCCCTTCTAGCTACAGCCCGACGTCCCAGGTAGTCCATCTTCCTTTTGGAGCCGGCTTGCTCCACTGCCGCAGCTGCCCACGTAGCTCCATCTCCATGTCGATCTTTTTCTACTTCTACCGGCTTATACTTGTGATGAGTTTATGTCTCATGAACTAGTGCCAGTACTATTATTCTAATCACACTTCTTCAATATCTTTGCCATCAGGGATGCTCAGCTCGATTTTAGTGGAACTGCACAAAAGCATCGTGTGATCCGAGGGTGCCAGCCATCTTTCCTTCGACAGGTTCTACCTGGCCAGGAAATTAAATCCTATTTAGGGTTTAGGGTTTAAGTCGTGACCCCATTAGTAGTTTTTCTTTCGTACACGCTCTCAAAACTTTTGTCTTTAGTTGTGAAGTAAATATTGGCTATGATCTATGAATCATTGAGATGCATCAACATGTGTGTTAGTTTTCCTTTGTATTTGATGGAATGTTGTAACAGGGCAACCTTGGAGTAGGAATGAAAATAGAGTGGAAAGTTTCCGTTTTTTCGGAGAAAAAATGGAAACGGAGAGAAACCAACGTTTTGTTTCGTTGGATCGCGCCATCGAGAAAAACCGACGTTTAAATCACGTTTGTCGCATTCGTGTCTCACCCTCCTCCATGGCTCGACCCCACACGGTCGCTCGGCATGCCACTCACTGCAAACCGAGTATACGATAACTTTCCCGCCTGCTTGTTGATGGATCGCGCCATGGAGTACTAGTACTACTGGAATAGATTGACGAGTTGGGGGAGGACAGCTAGCTGTAGCACGGACTCCCAAGAACTTTTTACATGCATGTTGTGGCCGGCTATTGCGACCATTGAACGCGAAGCAGTCGTGTGCACCACGAAGCGGCGCGGGCGACGCTCTCTTGGCCGGCGCGCCGCTTCAATGCTGGCACCAGTGAGAGGTCGCGTCCGCTCTGGCCGGGCATGAATGCGGCACTGACCGTTTCGGGCAGGAAGCACGCGCGGGTGATGAAGAGGGTTCGGGTTGGTCAGGAGCGGCCGTGGCAGCGGTCCGTCCGCCCGCAAACAAGAGATGTTGTACGTTAATATTGTCGCGTATATAATTAACAACGTAAATAATGTGCTAGTTGGACAAATATGATTGGAGATTGAGATGGAAATGGAATTTTACGTAAACACGGATATGCATGTGTATGTCTATGTGTGTGTGCGCGATGACTCTCGCGACCTGGAAGCGGGGCGTGTTTTTGATCAAGTTTTCTTTGTTGGTACATTAAAAAATTGTCCACCAGTTTTCATTTCTTTTTTCCGGGAACGCGCATATTCTATTTAAAACCACTGCTTTGGAGAGATTGTTTTACTCCATTATAGCCTCTTGTTTGATAGAGTTTCTCGCGTCTTGCTCTCTCACCCTCTCCATATCAAAACAAGATGACAGTGTCCACACTATCTCTCTCCTCACCGGTGGTCACAGATCTGGCCGAATCCCATCCGCTATGGGAGGTGAGGAGGTGCAGCGTTGACGTTGTCGCCGTCGGCGATGGAGGAAGCCGATGCGCACCGTCCTCTCGGAGCCGGCGCTGGCGCGGACGAAGGTCCTCCGCGCCCTTGTTCACTGCCGTCGTGTGGGAAGATCCCGCCCGCCCGCCTAAGCCACATCTCACCCACCTGAGGTATAACTTCTTGTTTGGTCCAGCTCCCCAGGTCGCTGCATGCGGGTTTTCTTCTATGAGACTACTCCCTAGCTCCCCATGTATAGTAGCTAGGGTTTGTCGGCTGGTCCAACATCACCTACTATTATAGAGGAAATGCCACTCGAAAAGTTGTCCTGATTTATGCCTCGGTGGAGGCTTATGCTCCTATTGTTGCTGCTAATCTAATACTATCACTGGTTAAATGAAGAAATGCTTTTTTTCTCGGGTTTCCTGGTTTAGTTCCCATCAAGATAATCATGATGCTTTTGTTTGTTGGTGTACTTTTCATAATTCTTATTGACAATTGAGATGTCGTTGTTAATCTTGTAAAACAAAGTAATAGCACTATATCCCTTTTTATATTTTTGGAAACAGCGATGCGTATCTCCATACCCGGGCATGTCTTCCTCAATTTTATTGGAACTGCACAAAATTGGATGGCCATTGTTGTTCCGCCTCACTGTCCTCTGCCACGTGGTTCTTCCTTCCTCGAGCTTGACTATTGAGAAGAAACAGACCACAGTGAGGATTTGTCAAACTTCATAGGTGCCTCAGCCAAACTTGATGCCAAATGGATGATGCATCACCACGATGACCTATCGATGCTCATGGTTGCGCCTCATGGTTGCATCGGCTGGTGAAGTTGATCGATTTTCAATGAAAAACAAGCTGTCTTCCATCAGTGCTCTTTGCTTGTTACCTACAAAGATGATATCCTTCGTCAGTTCACCTTGGTTGCATTGGAGACGCAGTCGTCTTTCACGTTGGTGCAATTTTATCACACAGTTGGCTATGAACCAAATGTTTCCTCGAAGAAGGACCGACGTTGGTACTAAGAGCATAAGTTTTGTATTGATTTCTAAGCCTTCTCACAACTTTGTCTCCAGCTCCCCTGTAATTTTATTTGTCCAGCTATTAACCTTGATTAAAAAATGGTGTGGACTAAAAACCTGGATGGATGTAGTAGCCCTTCATTTTTATTTACTCCGCATATTAGATTTGTCTAAAGTCAAACTTTGTAAAGTTTGACCAAGTTTAGGCCGAACACAGCAAACCATAATTATTAGAGAGGGCAAACTGTTCATACTCTCAAACCTTTCAGATAATTGAAATTAAAATTCTTTATTTGTACACACTCTCACACGTTTCCGATAATTTGTCGCATGTGTGGTTGTTCACTTAAGGGAGGGTAGTGTACTGCACGTGAAGGAGAGGAAGTGCGACCAGGACGCGTGGATCGTTAGTTCATCGGAAGTACTCCCTCCGTTCCTAAATATTTGTCTTTCAAGTGGTTTGAAATGGACTACCACATACGGATGTATATACACATTTTTTACAGTGTAGATTCACTCATTTTGCTCCATATGTAGTCATTTGTTGAAATATCTAGAAAGACAAATATTTAGGAACAGAGGGAGTAGTAGTTTTCTTCACTAGTACGTTAAATAAAGAGTTTTGTTTCGTACTTACACAATTTAAAACAATTGTTATGGAGAGAATAAGAAAACCACTCCACTATATATTAGTTGTATACACGAGTACTATATGGACGCAACTTCATTGACAAAGGTTTATGACAGGTGGGCCCTGCTACCTCTTGAGCACCGCGTAGGATTTCCCGGAAGAGGAGATGATGATGCAGCAAAGTAGCGTAAGTATTTCCCTTAGTTTTTGAGAACCAAGGTATCAATCCAGTAGGAGGCCACGCTCGAGTCCCTCGTACCTACACAAGAACAATAGCTCCACGCAACCAACGCGATTAGGGGTTGTCAATCCCTTCACGGTTACTTACGGGGGTGAGATCTGATAGAGATGATAGATAATATTTTTAGTATTTTTGGTATAGAGATGCAAAGTGAAAAGTAAAAAGGCAAAGCAAAAGCAAGAAAGATTAAAGTGATGGAGATTGATATGAGGAAAATAGACCCGGGACCATAGGTTTCACTAGTGGCTTCTCTTAAGAGCATAAGTATTCTATGGTGGGTGAACAAATTACCGTTGAGCAATTGACAGAATTGAGCATAGTTATGAGAATATCTAGGTATGATCATGTATATAGGCATCACGTCCGAAACAAGTAGACCGACTCCTGCCTGCATCTACTACTATTACTCCACTCATCGACCGCTATCCAGCATGCATCTAGAGTATTAAGTTAAAAACAGAGTAACGTGCCTTAAGCAAGATGACATGATGTAGAGGGATAGTTTTATGCAATATGATAAAAACCCCATCTTGTTATCCTCGATGGCAACAATACTATACGTGCCTTGCTGCCCCTTCTGTCACTGGGAAAGGACACCGCAAGATTGAACCCAAAGGTAAGCAATTCTCCCATGGTAAGAAAAACCAATCTAGTAGGCCAAACCAAACTGATAGTTCGAAGAGACTTGCAAAGATAACCAATCATACATAAAAGAATTCAGAGAAGAATCAAATATTATTCATAGATAGACTTGATCATAAACCCATAATTCATCGATCTCAACTAACACACCGCAAAAAGAGGATTACATCGAATAGATCTCCACAAGAGAGGGGGAGAACATTGTATTGAGATCCAGAGAGAGAGAAGAAGCCATCTAGCTAATAACTATGGACCCGTAGGTCTGAGTTGAAATACTCACACTTCATCGGAGGGGCTAGGATGATGTAGAAGCCCTCCGTGATGACGGCCCTCTCCGGCGGAGCTCCGGAACAGGCCCCAAGATGGGATCTCATGGATATAGAAGGTTGAGGCGGTGGAATTAGGTTTTTGGCTCCGTATCTGATCGTTTGGGGGTACGTGGATATATATAGGAGGAAGAAGTACGTCGGTGGAGCAACAGGGGGCCCACGAGGCAGGGGGCGCGCCCTAGGGGGGTGGGCGCGCCCACCGTCGTGACCGCCTCTTTTGTTCCTTGGACGAGGGTCCAAGTCTGCTGGATCACGTTCGGTGAGAAAATCATGTTCCTGAAGGTTTCATTCCATTTGGACTCCATTTGATATTCTGTTTCTCCGGAACTCTGAAATAGGCAAAAAACAGCAATTCTGGGCTGGGCCTCCGGTTAATAGGTTAGTCCCAAAAATAATATAAAAGTGGAAAATAAAGCCCATTATAGTCCAAAACAGTAGATAATATAGCATGGAGCAATCAAAAATTATAGATACGTTGGAGACGTATCAGGCCCAAAATGTGGCCGGCCCACCTGTCATACAACCAAAAGCAGGTGCAGTTAAGGCACTGGAGCTCAGTCCGTACTACAGTAAATATATAAGCTGGAGGCTCGGCGCTTGTTTGCTTTTGCACTCTCCACACTCTCGCCGCACTACATATATATATATACACACTTGAGGCTCGGCGTTCCTTTGCTAGGGTTTGCTATATTCACTGTCTCTCACCCTCTTCACCAGATCTAAACAAGGCTGCGTTGTGGCCTCTGTCTCTCTCACCCCCGCCCTCACAGCTGGCGAAGGAGGCGTCGGATCCCGTCGCACCGGGAAGGGGAGGAGGTGCAGCGTTCACTCTATTGCCTTCGGCGAGGGAGGCAATCCACTGCCGGCTGCGCTTTTCTCTTTCACCCAGCGCCTGTGCGGGAGGGCCACCAACCCCTTCTTCCTCACTATTGTACATAGTGTGGGCAGATCCGACCTCCCACCGCACGCCTTGCCACATCCCGACGACCCTAAGGTATAAGTTTCTTTGAAACCGTCATTGGTCTAGCTGCATGCTGATCTTTTTCGATTCTGTAGTCGAATCTAGGTCTTGGTTCAAAGAGGAAAGAAGGGTGCGGTGGAGCATGAATCTAGGACATGGTTCAATGAGGAAAGGAGGGAGGGAAAGTAGTATAGACTAGCTATCCAGCCGCTTTGTTGGTCGAAAAGGGAAAAAGGGGGTAACCCAGTACACACATCTGTAAGGAACCGAACTCTTTGTTGAAAAGGGAAAGAAACTGGGGGGTCGGGTAGTTTGTGCAGGACTAGATTTGCTGCCCTCACATCGGATTTTTTTCAAAGAGAACAAATATGGGACCAACGCAGATATGTTGCTTGGCTACATACTCTGCATCACCCATTTATACGTGTGGACGCATATGGTGCTGGCATGTCCCATGTCCCATCCACATGATCGTGTAGTGTGTTTTGAGATGTTGTGCTACTTGTATTGGTTTTAAATAAATGTTGAATTGAAGCTATTGTATTTTAAGCAATGCCACTCTCAAAATTAACTACTGAACTATTTTAAGAGAATTTCTCTGTTAATATGAATCAATGCAACCGTTTTAGAAATGCTACTGTCCTATACTTTATTTTCCATCATGATAAGGTAGATCCTTCTTTTTGTGGCGGCATGTTTCATCCTCCTTTATTGGCAGTAATTGTTTCCTTTTTTTGCCTCTGTTAAATCAGGGATATCTATTCAACTTGTTGCTATAGCAAACTTAAATGTCACACCGGCGACTTTACTTTATTTTAGAGTAACTGCACAAAACGAGATTGGATTTGCTATTCGTGTTGGCAGATTCATACGTGATCTTGTGTGCGTCATGACAGGTTGGTACTTGCCTTCATCCACATGATTGCGCAGTGTGTTTTGAGATGCTGTGCTACTTGTATTGGTATAGTTTTGAATAAATGTTGAATTGAAGCTACTGTATTGCTGTCTTTTCCCATTAAATAGTGAACAAAAATGGGACCAACCCAGACATTATCCTTGTTGCTTTGTTACAACAAACTCTACATCACCCCCTTTATAAGTAGATGGAATTACATGTTGTTGTTGCGCCCACTCTCCCCTGGAACTGTTTATGCTTTTTGTTAATCTAATGTCGCTGGTAAAATTAAGCAATGCCACTCTCAGAATTAACTACTGAATCTTATTTCAAAACTGCAACACTTGTTACGGATTGGCGGGATTACCATTTTTGTGGCCGCATGTTTCATCCTTCTTTATTGGCCAGTAATTGATTCTTTTTTGCCTATGTTAAAACAGGGATATCTATTCAACTTGTTGCTATTGCGACATTTTGCTTCGCTTAATTTTGGTGGAACTGCACGAAATGAGACCGGATTTCCATATATGTGTTGAGAACTCTTTGAGGTCTTCCTCACGAGTTATTTCAAATCTTGGTCTTGAAAGGTCAGTACCGAATTTCCTTAGAATTAACTACTGAATCTTAGTTCAAAACTGCAACACTTGTTAGGGATCGGCGGGAGTACCATTTATGTTAGGGATCGGCCTGAGTACAAGTTTAAGAAATGTATTATTCAGATAATGTCTCTGTTATTATATATCAGTTACAGTGTTTTACAAATGGTACTATCCTGCTTTGTAGTTCTTTCTACATGTTTAACCAAGGTATTGTTAAGATAATGTATCTGTTAAAATGAATCAGTCACATTGTTTTAGGAATGATACTTTTCTGCTTTGTCGTTCTTTATACATGTTGAAATAAGGCATTGTTAAGATAATGTCTTAGTTAATATGAATGAATCACACTGATTGAGAAATGCTACTCTCCTACTTTATTTCCCATTAAGATAAGGTAGATCAGTAGGTGTTTTTCTTCTGGGAGTATAAGTCATCAACCGTTATTTCTCAGTAATTGTTTCCCTTATACCTTTTGTTGCTCACAGGGATATCAAAATTAAAGCTCGGTTTTATTCCGACTTTGATTTTAGTTGAATTGCACAAAAGGAGCCAATGTGTCAAAGGAAAACTACTGCATTAGTGGGTCCAGTTGGTCTTACCACTTTGCAGAAAGAAGCAGCCACTGTTTGCGCTACATTACACAAGGAATGATCGAGAAGCTTTACAGAGTATTAGTAGGCGCTGGTGACATGACTAGTCTGAAGAGAGCATAGGAAACTCTACAACACGTGGAGTGCACTGGGCAAAAAGTGCCCAAACAAGTACATGAAGCCATGACAGGACTCCAAATCTGTCAATGTCATTCTAAGCAACAATGATGGGGCATCTGGGTATGGTAATCTGTTTACCGTACTTTCAGTTTTTTAGTCCACCGATTGGTGGGTTGACACTGGGGCCAATATTCACGTGTGTGCTGTTGTGTCTTTGTTTTCTTGCAGCATATAAATACGATATCCACAGGGATGCTCAACTTGATTTTAGTGGAACTGCACAAAATGTCCAGATGGTTTGTGTCCTCCATAATACTTCATGATGCACAATACATCGAATGGTTCTCTAATCGTTCGTCGTCACCTTGAGCCACCGGACTATATGTTTGAATGGTGCTGCCAGCGTCGGCGATTAAGAAGGGTAAGAAGAAAGAAAAAAAAGAGAGATGGCTGCTTTACTTGTGGTTCGGAGTAACACTGGGCAAACAAGTGCCCAAACATGTACCAAGAAGCCAGGACATGACTCCAAGTCTGTCAATGTCACTCTAAGCAACAATGATGGGGCATCTGGGTATGGTAATCTGTTTACCGTACTTTCAGTTTGTTAGTCCACCGATTGGTGGGTTGACACTGGGCCAATATTCATGTGTGTGATGACGTGTCTTTGTTTTTTGGCAGCATATAAATACGAAATCGACAGGGACGCTCAGCTTGATTTTAGTGGAACTGCACAAAATGTTCAGATGGTTCGTGTCCTCCATAATAATACTTCATCATGCACAATACGTCGAATGGTTCTCTAATCATTCGTCGTCACCTTGAGCCACCGGACTATCAGATGACAAACTGATGACAAACCCTACTCGTTCCACAATCATAGGCATTACATACCTTGAATGGGAAAAGCTTGTCAAAGTTGACATTAGTTTAATATATTGGAATTGGAAAACCTTGTCAATTTTTACTCATTGATGTTAGCCAGAAGACATGCATTTGATATTTTTGAGTGGGACGCCCTTTGCTGTGAGCAACATCGATCGTTTTTTCCTATTCTTGTCTTCAGTTCAGAAGTAAATATTGACTCTGCTGAGATGCATAGTCACATGAATGTTGACTTATGTAAGATATTTTAAGAGTTTGTTCTGAATATTGTCTATGTAATGCCAGGCCTTGTGTTTGATTGCAAAGTTGAGCTTGGAATGTTGTGGCATGCGGCATCACGAGCTGTTCACCGTGCCTCTTGAGAATAATGCTTCGTATTGTTTTGCATGTCAATATAATGCCAATGATTTGCTTGTTAGGAAGATCATCCTCTTCTGTTGTTTCCGTGCTTAAGAAGTCCATCGTCTTATGTTTCATTCATAGCCTATACGACAAGTCGGGTAGGTTAGACGTGAAACCATATGATCTTCCGACCAACTCATCATCTTAGGCCGTGATTGGATCGTCGTTTTCCAACCAAAACCGCTTGTAAAACTGACGCTTGTAAATAAAAGCAGATGGTCTCGGGCGAAGTGCTTGGTTGGTCGATTTCGACTAGTAAAATATACACCGGTCTCTCAAATTACACGCATAACCCACCGATTTTACTTACAGAACTCGGGCCCTCTGTTTCATTACGCCTGTATTTTACGCATTGTTTCCGATGGCGAGTAAATTACACTTGTATCTTAATACAGGTGTGAAATAAACCAGAGCTCCCAAGCGTGACCTTACCGTTTCATGCCGTCTTAGTGTCTTGAAGGTGCTCATAGGTGTCCGATGATCCTAGCTTCCTGAATGAGCAGCGGGCGCTGTATCAAACCATCCGTAGGGCCCGCGAGGCCCTCTCCGTCGTCCTTCGAGTTGTAGCGCTCGCCGTGGCGCTGAGCATTGTTAACATGGTCAATGAACATGAGGATTCAGGAGATGACTTTATTTTGACTGGTTGACACTAGGGACCCACTAGGGCCATAGCCGTACGTACGCAAGTGCCTCCTTATTATGTACAACTATATTTTTCTTTTGCTTCCTCCTGGTTTCCTGACATCATGGTCCCACACCATTGTCAACCTATGTAGTCAATATAAACGAGAGAATTGCACAAGGTGCGGCCGACAGCTGGGACCAAGCAGCTTGAGCAGTATTTGTGTTTTTGAGGCATGAGCACTGCAGAGTTTTTCTTGGCAATGTTTTCGTTGTTGTTTATAGGAGAGCAGGGTATTAACTGGGAGGGCTGTGGCCCGTCTAGCCAAGGACAGATATCCAGCCCAGTTATTAATTTTTTTCAAGATGAAAATGGCTAGCCCAGCTATACGTTTTTTTGAGGAATACCCAGGCAAGGTCAACTTGTTATTTTCCGCCCCGTTGGGCTGCAAATCTTTCGTAGGAGGGATGCAAGAGGTTTAATAGGAAAATGGGTTTTAAAAAATAATAAATGGGATGTAATTATAAAAACTGGGCAGTAACTACAAAAAAAATGCACCAAGCACGAAATTAGTTTATAAAATATTATTTATGGATTTTGAAAATCTTAATTTTTAATTGTCACAATGTTTTGTTAGATTTTTACGTAATACAAATTTATATTTAATCTTACTAGAAATTTCGGGATAAAAATATTTCGGATCCCATCAAAATGTGAGAAATTTTATTGAACTCTGTCTTGAACGGTTGGTTGAAATTATTAATCATTGTCCTAGCTATAAAATGGGATGTACTTTTAACAAACTGTGAATGGGCTGTAGTAAATCCCATTGGAATTCAAAAATGGGCAGTACATTCTTACAAATCGCAAATGGGCTATAAGTTCTCTGCCACACGCTTGTGGGCCTACTAAGTTGACATGTCCCCTAAAAAAAGGAAGTTGACGCGTATGCAAGGCTTTGTTAACTTATTATAGTCAACACACGGTTCTAGCATAGTGGCCATTGGATGTTGCTACGTCTTGAGCTAGCGTTGGTTTTCCCCGAAGAGGAGGGGGTGATGCATCACAGTAGTGTAAGTATTTCCCTCAGTTTTTGAGAACCAGGGTATCAATCCAGTAGGAGGTCACGCGCAAGTCCCTCGTACCTGCACAAAACGGTAGCAACTCGCAACCAACGCTTAGGGGTTGTCAATCCCTTCACGGTCACTTACGAGAGTGAGATCTGATAGAGATAATATTTTTGGTATTTTTGGTATAAAGATGCAAAGTGAAAAGTAAAAGCAAAACAAGTAAAATAAAGTAATGGAGATTGATATGATGAGAATAGATCCGGGGGCCATAGGTTTCACTAGTGGCTTCTCTCAAGAGCATAGATATTCTACGGTGGGTGAACAAATTACTGTTGAGCAATTGATAGAATTGAGCATAGTTATGAGATTATCTAGGTATGATCATGTATATAGGCATCATGTCCGTGACAAGTAGACCGACTCCTGCCTGCATCTACTACTATTACTCCACTCATCGACCGCTATCCAGCATGCATCTAGAGTATTAAGTTAAAAACAGAGTAACGCCTTAAGCAAGATGACATGATGTAGAGGAATAAATTCATGCAATATGATAAATACCCCATCTTTTTATCCTCGATGGCAACAATACAATACGTGCCTTGCTGCCCCTTCTGTCACTGGGAAAGGACACCGCAAGATTGAACCCAAAGCTAAGCAATTCTCCCATGGTAAGAAAAACCAATCTAGTAGGCCAAACCAAACTGATAGTTCGAAGAGACTTGCAAAGATAACCAATCATACATAAAAGAATTCAGAGAAGAATCAAATATTATTCATAGATAGACTTGATCATAAACCCACAATTCATCGATCTCAACTAACACACCGCAAAAAGAAGATTACATCGAATAGATCTCCACAAGAGAGGGGGAGAACATTGTATTAAGATCCAAAAAGAGAGAAGAAGCCATCTAGCTACTAGCTATGGACCCGAAGGTCTGAAGTAAACTACTCACACTTCATCGGAAGGGCTATGGTGTTGATGTAGAAGCCCTCCGTGATGGATGCCCTCTCCGGCGGAGCTCCGGAACAGGCCCCAAGATGGGATCTCGTGGATACAGGAAGTTGCGGCGGTGGAATTAGGTTTTTGGCTCCGTCCCTGGTCTAATGGGGGTACGTAGGTATATATAGGAGGAAGGAACACGTCGGTGGAGCTCTGAGGGGCCCACGAGGCAGGGGGGCGCGCCCAGGGGGGCGATCTCCACCCTCGTGACCTCCCTGAAACTTCTTGGAGTAGGGTCCAAGTCTCCTGGATCACGTTTGGTGAGAAGATCACGTTCCCGAAGGTTTCATTCCGTTTGGACTCCGTTTGATATTCTGTTTCCTCGAAATACTGAAATAGGCAAAAAACAGCAATTTTGGGCTGGGCCTCCGGTTAATAGGTTAGTCCCAAAAATAATATAAAAGTGGAAAATAAAGCCCAATATAGTCCAAAACAGTAGATAAAGTAGCATGGAGCAAGCAAAAATTATAGATACATTGGAGACGTATCAGGCATCCCCAAGCTTAATTCCTGCTCGTCCTCGAGTAGGTAAATGATAAAAAGAGAATTTTCGATGCGGAGTGATACTTTGGCATAATTTCAATGTAAATCTTCTTAATCATGGTATGAATATTCAGATCCGAAAGGTTCAAGACAAAAGTTCATATTGACATAAAAATGATAATACTTCAAGCATACTAATCAAACAATTATGTCATCTCAAAATAACATGGCCAAAGGAAGTTCATCCCTACAAAATCATATAGTTAGGCTATGCTTCATTTTGGTCACACAAAGATGTTCCCAATTTCTATACCCCCGATGACAAGCCAAGCAATTGTTTCATACTCAAATAATCTCAAACTTTTGCAACCTTCACGCAATACATGAGCGCGAGCCATGGACATAGCACTATGGGTGGTGTAGAATATAATGACGGGGATTGTGTGGAGAAGACAAAAAAGGAGAAAGTCTCACATCAACGAGGCTAATCAATGAGCTATGGAGATGCCCATCAATTGATGTTAATGCAAGGAGTAGGGATTGCCATGCAACGGATGCACTAGAGCTAAGAATGCTCAACAAAAGAAAACTAGTGGGTGTGCATCCAACTTGCTTGCTCATGAAGACCTAGGGCATTTTGAGGAAGCCCATCGTTGGAATATACAAGCCAAGTTCTATAATGAAAAATTCCCACTAGTATGAACAAGACAACTTATGATACTCACTATATGAAAATCATGGTGCTACTATGAAGCACAATATATGAGACTCACTACATGAAGAACAAGGTGCTACTTTGAAGCACAAGTGTGGAAAAAAGAGATAGTAGCATTGCCCTTTTTATTTTCTCTTTTTTGGGCCTTTCTTTTTTTTTCTTTTTGGCCTTTCTCTCTCGTTTTTTTTGATTGGGCAATGCTCTAATAATGATGATCATCACACTTCTATTGATTACAACATAATGATTACAACTCGATACTAGAACAAGAGATGACTCTATTATGAATGCCTCCGGCGGTGTACCGGGATGGTGCAATGAATCAAGAGTGACATGTATGAAAAATAATGCATGGTGGCTTTGCCACAAATACGATGTCAACTACAAGATCATGCAATGGCAATATGACAAAAGTAAAGCATGTCATGATGATGATGATGATGGTGGAAGTTGCATGGCAATATATCTCGGAATGGCTATGGATATGCCATGATAGGTAGGTATGGTGGCTGTTTTGAGGAAGATATATGGAGGTTTATGTGTGAAAGAGCGTATCATATCACGGGGTTTGGATGCACCGGCGAAGTTTGCACCAACTCTCAATGTGAGAAAGGGTAATGCACGGTACCGAAGAGGCTAGCAAATGGCGGAAAGGTAAAAGTGCGTATAATCCATGGACTCAACATTAGTCAAAAGAACTCATATACTTATTGCAAAAATTTAGAAGTCATCAAAAATCAGGTACTACGCGCATGCTCATAGGGGGATAGATTGGTAGGAAAAGACCATCGCTCGTCCCCGAGCGCCACTCATAAGGGTGCACAAGCCAGGTACACTTCATGCTTCAAATTTGTTACACAACTTTAACCATACATGCATGCTACGGGACTTGCTAACTTCAACACAAGTATTTCTCAAATTCACAACTACTCAACTAGCACAACTATGATATTATCACCTCCATATCTCAAAACAATTATCAAGCATCAAACTTATCTTAGTATTCAACCCACTAAAAAGAAAGTTTCACATATCTTGAATACCAAGTATATTAACATTAAGCAAATTACCATGCTATTAATGACTCCCAAAATAATCTAAGTGAAGCATGAGAGATCGAGTTTCTTTAAAACAATCCACCACCATGCTCTAAAAGATCTAAGTGAAGCACTAGAGCAAAAATTATCACGCTCAAAAAGATATAAGTGAAGCACATAGAGTAAACTATCAAGCTCAGAAGATATAAGTGAAGCACATAGAGTATTCTAACAAATTTCAATTCATGCATGGATATCTCAAAAGGTGTGTACAGCAAGGATGATTGTGGTAGACTAACAAGCAAATACAAAAATAATACAAGACGCTCCAAGCAAAACACATATCATGTGGTGAATAAAAATATAGCTCCAAGTAAATTACCGATGGAAGTGGACGAAAGAGGGGATGCCTTCCGGGGCATCCCCAAGCTTTGACTGTTTGGTGTCCTTGGATTATCTTGGGGGTGCCATGGGCATCCCAAAGATTAGGCTCTTGCCACTCCTTGTTGCATAATCCATCAAAAGAATTCACCCAAAACTTGAAAACTTCACAACACAAAACTCAATAGAAATCTCGTGAGCTCCGTTAGAGAAAGAAAACAAAAGACTACTTTAAGGTACTGTAGTGAACTTGTTCTTTATTTGTATTGGTGTTAAACCTACTTTATTCCAACTTCTCTATGGTTTATAAACTATTTTACTAGCCATAGATTCATCAAAATAAGCAAACAACACACGCAAAACAGAATCTGTCAAAAACAGAAAAGTCTGTAGTAATCTGTTACTAACGCAAACTTATGGATCCCGAAAAATTCTACTAAAATTAGAAGACCTGGGAAATTTGTTCATCGATCAGCAGAAATTGGAATCACTATTTTATCACGTTCTGGTGATTTTTAACAATTCAAGCACTAAGCGCAAATATTCTGGAAATTACAGCAAGATCAAATAACTATCTTCCAAGAAGATCTAATAGGTTTAACTTGGCACAAACACTAATTAAGAGATAAAACCACATCTAAACAGAATCTAGATGGATTATTTATTCCTAAACAGAACCAAAAACAAAGAACACAAAATAAAATTGGGTTGCCTCCCAACAAGCGCTATCATTTAACGCCCCTAGCTAGGCATAAAAGCAAGGATAGATCTAGGTATTGCCATCTTTGGTAGGCAATCCATAAGTGGCTCTCATGATAGATTCATATTGTAATTTTATTTTCTTTCTAGGAAAGTGTTCCATGCCCTTCTTTAAGGGAAATTGGAATTTAATATTCCCTTATTTCATATCAATAATTGCACCAATCGTTCTAAGGAAAGGTCTACCAAGAATAATAGGACATGAAGGATTGCAATCTATATCAAGAACGATAAAATCTACGGGCACATAATTCCTATTTGCAACAATAAGAACATCATTAATTCTTCCCATAGGATTTTTAATAGTGGAATCCGCAAGATGCAAGTTTAGAGAGCAATCATCAAAGTCACGGAAATCTAGCAAATCACACAAAGCTTTGGGGATAGTAGAGACACTAGCACCCAAATCACACAAAGCATGAAACTCATAATTTTTAATTTTAATCTTAATTTTAGGTTCCCACTTATCATGGAGTTTTCTAGGGATAGAAACTTCCAACTCAAGCTTTTCTTCATAAGATTGCATTAAGGCGTCAACAATGTGTTCGGTAAAGGCCTTATTTCGACTATAAGCATGAGGAGAATTTAACACGGATTGCAACAAGGAAATACAATCAACTAAAGAGCAATTTTCATAGTTAAATTCCTTGAGATCCAAAATAGTGGATTTAGCAATATCTAGATTTTTATTTCTTTCAATCCCTTTTTTATCAATTTCATCATCAGGATCTAAAAACTCAGAATTCATAGAACGCCTTCTAGGTAAGGGAAGATCATAATCAGGTTCATCAAGATTCATATTGCAAAACAAATATTTAATAAGGGTGAGGGAGTCCTGGATTAGGGGGTGTTCGGGTAGCCGGGCTATACCTTCACCCGGACTCCTGGACTATGAAGATACAAGATCGAAGACTTCGTCCCATGTCCGGATGGGACTTTACTTGGCGTGGAAGGCAAGCTAGGCGATGCGGATACTCAAGATCTCCTACCATTGTAACCGACTCTGTTCAACCCTAACCCTATCCGGTGTCTATATAAACCGGAGGGTTGTAGTCCGTAGGAGGAATCATCTTCATACACAATCATACCATAGGCTAGCTTCTAGGGTTTAGCCTCCTTGATCTCGTGGTAGATCTACTCTTGTACTACCCATATCATCAATATTAATCAAGCAGGAGTAGGGTATTACCTCCATCGAGAGGGCCCGAACCTGGGTAAAAACATCGTGTCCCTTGTCTCCTGTTACCATCCGGCCTTGACGCACAGTTCGGGACCCCCTACCCGAGATCCACTGGTTTTGACACCGACATTGGTGCTTTCATTGAGAGTTCCTCTGTGTCGTCGCCTTTAGGCCCGATGGCTCCTCTGATCATCAACAACGATGAGGTCCAGGGTGAGACCTTTCTCCCCAGACAAATCTTCGTCTTCGGCGGCTTCGCTTTGTGGGCCAATTCACTTGGTCATCTGGAGCAGATCGAAAGCTATGCCCCTGGCCATCAAGTCAGGTTTGGAAGCTTAAACTACACGACTGATATCTGCGGAGACTTGATCTTTGATGGGTTCGAGCCACAGCCAAGCGCGCCGCACTACCTCGAGGGGAATGATCTAGCTCTGCCTCCGAACAGTGTCCTGGAGGCCGCGTACGCACCGGCTCCGACCCTTAACTCGGAGCCTATTGAGCCAAGCGAGGATGGACGGTTGGACGTCACCTCGGGGGCTGCGATCTCAAAGGCGATCGAGCCGAACGCCAGCCCCGCACTCTGCGTGACCCGTGACCCTGAGGGTCCGGACTCCTCCCCGGACTCCGAACCCCCCGCGCACCTGCCGGTCGAATCCGATTGGGCGCCGATAATGGAGTTCACCGCCGCGGACATCTTTCAGCTCTCGCCTTTTGGCGACATCCTGAATTCTTTCAAGTCTCTCTCTCTTTATCAGGAGAGCCCTGGCCGAATTATGGTCAGCGAGGATGGGATACGAACGATGAAGAAATTCAAAACCCACCCACCACCCACTTGGTATCCACTGTCGAAGATTTAACTGACATGCTTGACTTTGGCTCCGATGACTTCGACGGTATAGACGACGAGGTTGGAGACGAACAAGAACCAACACCTATAGGGCGTTGGACAACCACCTCGTCATATGACATATATATGGTGGATACTCCAAAAGATGGAGATGGCGAGGGAACAGCGGGGGATGACACCTCCAAGAAACAGCCAAAGCGCCAGCGTCAGCGGCGCCACTCTAAATCCCGCCAAAGCAAAAACGGTGATTCCGGCACCAGAGATAGTAGTACCCCGGATAGCGCCGAAGAACACCCTCCCCAGCAAGATTCGGCGCAGGAAGATGGAGAAGCCAACCCTCATGAGAGAGCGGCAGACCGAGAGGTTGAGGATGATAACTATATGCCTCCCTCCGAAGACGAGGCCAGCCTCGATGACAACGAATTCGTCGTACCATCAGACCCCGCCGAACAAGAGCGTCTCAAACGCAGGATTTTAGCCACGGCGAACAGCCTCAAGAAAAAGCAGCAACAACTTAGAGCTGATCAAGATCTGCTAGCTGATAGATGGACTGAAGTCCTTGCGGCTGAAGAGTATGAACTCGAACGCCCCTCCAAGAGCTACCCAAAGCGCAGGCCGCTACCCCGATGAGAGGAGGAAGCGCTTACATCACCAGCGCATGACATGGCAGACCGGCCACCTCGCGGCCACGCAGAGAGGCCTCTCGGCCCTCCACACAAGCCATGCCCCAACGTCGCTCAACTAAGGCATGGGAAAACGCGCCAGACCTGCGAGATGTACTAGAGGATAAGGCAAGGCAAACAAGATTGATCTACGGATCGCGCAGGCGCCGTACGACACATGACGATGATCTTCACTCCGGACACAATAAATCCGGCCGGGCCGAACACAACAGACATAGCTCTTCCGAGCTGCGTCGTGACATAGCCCAGTACAGGGGCGCCGCACATCCACTATGCTTCACAGATGAAGTAATGGATCATAAAATCCAAGAGGGTTTCAAACCCGTAAACATCGAATCATACGATGGCACGACAGATCCGGCGGTATGGATCAAGGATTATCTCCTTCACATCCACATGGCACATGGCGATGATCTACACGCCATCAAATACCTCCCGCTCAAACTCAAAGGACCGGCCCAGCACTAGCTTAACAGCCTGCCAGCGGACTCAATTGGTTCTTGGGAGGACCTGGAAGCCACATTCCTCGACAACTTCCAGGGCACTTATGTGTGACCACCGGATGCCGACGACCTAAGACACATAATTCAGCAGCCAGAGGAATCGGCCAGGCAATTCTGGACACGGTTCCTAACAAAGAAAAACCAAATAGTCGACTGTCCGGACGCAGAGGCCCTAGCAGCCTTCAAGCATAACATCCGCGACGAGTGGCTTGCCCGGCACCTGGGACAGGAAAAGCCGAAATCTATGGCAGCCCTCATGACACTCATGACCCGCTTTTGCACGGGCGAAGATAGCCGGCTAGCTCGCAGCAACAACTTGTCAAAGAACCCTGGTAATTTGGATACCAAGGACAAAAGTGGTAGGACACGCCGAAATAAGCAAAAGCGCCGCGTTAGCAGCGACAACAATGAAGATACGGCAGTCAACGCCGGATTCAGAGGCTATAAATCCGGTCAGCGGAAAAAGCCATTTAAAAAGAATACTCAGGGCCCGTCCAGTTTGGACCGAATACTCGACCGCTTGTGCCAGATCCATGGCACCCCTGAAAGGCCAGCCAATCACACTAACAGGGATTGTTGGGTGTTCAAGCAGGCAGGCAAGTTAAGAGCCGAAAACAAAGACAAGGGGCTACATAGCAACGACAAGGAGGAGCCCAGGCCGCCGAACAACAATGGACAGAAGGGGTTTCCCCCACAAGTGCGGACGGTGAACATGATATACGCAACCCACATTCCCAAGAGGGAACGGAAGCGTGCGCTACAGGACGTATACGCGATGGAGCCAGTCGCCCCAAAGTTCAACCCATGGTCCTCCTGCCCGATCACTTTTGATCGAAGGGACCACCCCACTAGCATCCGTCATGGCGGCTTTGCCGCATTGGTTCTCGACCCAATCATCGACGGCTTTCACCTCACAAGAGTCCTCATGGACGGCGGCAGTAGCCTGAACCTGCTTTACCAGGATACAATGTGGAAAATGGGCATAGATCCCTCAAGGATTAAGCCCACAAAAACGACCTTTAAAGGCGTTATACCAGGTGTAGAAGCCAACTGTATAGGCTCCATAACACTTGATGTGGTCTTTGGATCTCCAGATAACTTCCGAAGCAAAGAGTTAATCTTTGACATAGTCCCGTTTCGCAGTGGCTATCACGCCCTGCTCGGACGAACCGCATTCGCAAAGTTCAATGCGGTGCCGCACTACGCATATCTCAAGCTCAAGATGCCAGGCCCTCGAGGAGTAGTCACGGTCAACGGAAACACCGAACGCTCCCTCCGTACGGAGGAGCACACGGCGGCTCTCGCAGCGGAAGTACAAAGCATCCTTTTTAGGCAACTCCCCAGTCCGTCCGTTAAAAAGCCAGACACTGCCAAGCGCGCCCGGAGTAATCTACAACAAGACCGCCTGGCACGTTCTGAGCAGGCGTAGCAATGCGGCCCCAACCCCAGCCACCGCGACATAGCGAAGCTAGTACCTCACATACATAATTACGCCCTTGAAATACCAGGGGCACAGGGGAAGGGGCACAGTAACGGCATACCCGAAATACGGCTTCAAACGTACTAGGGGCTGCCGGATTCTTTTTTTTACTTTCAGGACTCCACACTCTGGACGACCTGTTCGGCAATTCGACTGCCACACAAACGATGCAAGATCCAGGGAAGCAGACAAAGCTACGCCGCATTATGGAACTCCCAGGTGGTCTCTATTATGAGCGGTATATCTGTTTTGAATACAATTCCGCGGCCTGCCTCTAGTCAGGACATGTTAAATAATCTAATATATTTTTGCTTATCGCACTACTTGTATCGTTCGGCTTTGATAAATAGCCTCTTTATAAACAATGCATAGCTTTTTGTCTATTTTTTGCATTATCCTCTTTTAATATATATGTTTACTAAATAACATGATCGCACCCGTACACCATGGTACCGCAAACACGCCAGGGCTTCAGTACCCTTCGATCTGGTGTGAGAAGTCTGTACACTTTCACAAGTGCGGCACCCCGAACTTATAGCACTATATGCATCGGCTCCGAATCATGATTTGGGTCAATAGTTGGGTTTGCCCGGCTCCTATGTTTTGGTGCCTTACGTTCCGCTATATCGGCTAAGGTAGCACTAGGAGAACCACTGCGATTGTGCCCCGGTTCAGCTGGGTTAAGCACCTCAGTGGAGAAAGCTAAAACTGACTGTCATGATAAGGCGAGAGACCGGTCACTGTTCGAGAGGTTTTCCGAGTCCCTAAAGACTTATGCCGCTTCGAGCGAGGAGCTGGCTTTGTCCGGCCAAAGGCGTGGATAGCGCCCCGAATTCGGTCTTCCGAACTAGGGGCTTCGCCGAAATTTAAAATTATAAAGTTCTATGGCTAAGTGAGAGTGTTCAAGCATTATAGTCTGATTGCCTGGTTCGTTGTGCTGAGCGCCTCCCTCGAAGGACCCAACCATGGGAAAAAGAGCGCTCAGGGTTATCCTGAACACCCCAGCACTAGCGGCATGGGGGCAGAAGCCGACGATTGGCCATCTCTCAAATTTTGATAAACGGCCGCACAGAAAATAATATTTTAAATTCAATAAGCATTGCTTAGCGTATATGAACAAGTTTTCAGCGCACATGATAAACACGAGCGAGTTCATTCAAAAATTACATCTTTGGTACATTCATCCGCAATAAGGTGGGCACCTGCAAGAACATCCTTGTAGTAGTTCTCGGGCTTGCGATGCTCCTTCCCCTGCAGCAGCCCGTCCTTCACCAGCTTCTCACCGTCAAGCTTACCCCAGTGCACCTTTGCACGAGCAAGGGCCCTCCGGGCACCTTCGATGCATACGGAACGCTTGATGACCTCAAGCCTTGGACAGGCCCCCACCAGTCGCCGCACCAGCCCGAAGTAGCTCCCGGGCAGGGCCTCTCCGGGCCACAGCCGAACTATGAAGCCCTTCATGGCTTGTTCGGCCGCCTTGTGGAGCTCGACCAGCTGTTTCAGCTGGTCGCTCAAGGGCATAGGGTGTCCGGCTTCAGAATACTGAGACCAGAACACACTCTCCGTCGAGCTGCCCTCTTCAGCTCGGTAGAATGCGGCGGCATCGGATACGCTGGGGGGAAGAACTGCGAACGCCCCTGGAGAACTCAGGATTCGGGTAAGTGACAAGTAGTTTACTTTTATATTTCTACTTTGCATTAAGAATGCCTTACCCGCTGCTATCTTTTTCATCTCCTCCAACTCTTGGAGGGACTTTTGGGCTTCGGCCTTGGCACCCTTGGCGGTCTCAAGGGCCGACGCGAGCTCGGATGCTTGCGCCTTTGACTCAAGCTCCAAGCTCTCATGTTTTTTCATGAGAGCCTGCATCTCTTGCTGCACCTCGCCAACCTGAGCCCCAAGTCTTTCTTGCTCGGTGCGCTCCTCGGCCGTTTTATTTTCGGCCTCCGATAGCGCCTGCTTGAGGGTCGCCACCTCAGTTGTGGCCCCTACAATAAGCAGTACGATCCTGTTATTCTTTGCAATCACGCCTCTCTATAGGCACCTCTTTCTGTAGGGTATTTCTTACCTTCTTTTTCCTCGAGCTGCCGTTTGGCAAGGCCGAGCTCTTGCTCGGTCCGCCCGAGGTCCTTTTTTAGGACATCCACCTGTGCAGTCAGTGCGGCGGTGGATAGCAGCGAAGCCTGCATACGCATATTGACTCTTTATTGTTAGACTCCTGTGAAAATTAATAGATCCTCTATTCGGCTTTTCTTTCCGAACGCCAAACAGAGCATCAGGGGATACTGTCTATGCGGTAATATTTTGACATATTATTACTTACCTCGAAGCCTGTCAGAAGGCTGGCGCAAGCTTCAGTCAGTCCGCTCTTGGCAGACTGAACCTTTTGGATCACCGTACTCATAATAGTACGGTGCCCCTTGTCGATGGAGGCGCCGTCAAGCACCTCCAGCAGATGGTCCAGCGACTCCGGTTGGACGGAGGCCGCTGGCTTAGAAGGCTTGCTCCTTTTGGAAGGAGTTCGCCTACCGCGGCACAGAACTGTTGAAGATTCTGGCGCGGTGTCCGGCACAAAGCCGGACTTGGAGCCCTGGGGGGTCTTGTCCCCTTCACTCCTGGAGTCCGGGAGGTTGCCTTGCGGCTCCTCCAGGACCACCTCTTCCTGCCCCGGAGCTTGTCGCGACGCCACTTCGGCGTCATCCGTGGTGCGGGGGGAGACAGCGGGCGGAACAGAGTTCACGTCCGATGAGTCCAGGGAGCCGCCCGATGATTCGTTGTATTCGGACTGGGGCGGGCTGCATATTCACATTCGACATTAAGGAAAGCCGCGCAACAAAGTAACATCATGAGTTACTCTGATGTCCGAACTTACGATTTCGCCGGACGCTTGGCCCTGTTCGGCCACTCCTCTCCGCTCTCTTCGGCGTCATGGGAGTAGTCCAGCGGAGGGGTCTTCCTTTTCCTAGACCCCTCGGCCTCCCCTGAGGGGGCGGCCTTCTTCTTCTCTTCTCCCTCCGCTGGGGGGGGGGGAGAGCTTTCTTCCTCCTCCTCCTCGTTTCCACGAGAGGAGGGTGTCTCGGACTCGTCAGATGACGAGTCCGACACCACCAAGTTACGGGCACTCTTTCGAGTCCCGGTGGTCTTCTTCTTCTTGACCTTCTTCTCCGGCACCACATAAGGTGCCGGAGCCAGCAGCTTCACGAGGAGAGATGGGGCTGGGTCTTCGGGCAAGGGAGCCGGACAGTTAATTGGTCCGGATATTGCCTGCCAAGCCTGTCAAAGGTAAGGGAGTTTAGATCCCGCATAGAGTTAATCTATGAAAAAGAGCTTAATAATCCTGTCAAAGGCATAGATAGCTTACCTCGCTAGCATGACACTGCGTGCTATATCCGCGGTCCTCGGAAGCGGATGCGGGGGCCTCGACGCCTTTGATTAGCACCTTCCAGACGTCTTCATACGACGTGTCGAAGAGCCTGTTGAGAGTTCGGTGCTGCGCCGGGACGAACTCCCACAAATTGAAATCCCGTTGTTGGCACGGGAGGATCAGACGAACGAGCATGACCTGGACTATATTGACAAGCCGGATTGGCTTGTTTACCAGGGACTGGATGCAGGTCTTCAGTCCGGTCACCTCTTCCTCGTTGCCCCACGACATGCCCGTATCTTTCCAGGACATAAGCCGCGTGGGGGGTCCGGATCTGAATTCGGGGGCTGCGACCCATTCCGGATTGCGTGGCTCGGTGATGTAAAACCACCCGGCTTGCCACCCCTTTAGGGTCTCCACAAAGGAGCCCTCGAACTATAGGATGTTGGCTATCTTGCCAGCCATAGCGCCTCCGCACTCCGCTTGGCTGCCGCGCACCACCTTGGGCTTGACGTTGAAGCTCTTAAGCCAAAGGCCGAAATGGGGGCGGACGCGGAGGAATGCCTCACACACGACGATAAACGCCGAGATGTTGAGGATGAAGTTCGGGGCCAGATCATGGAAATCTAGGCCGTAGTAGAACATGAGTCCCCGGACGAATGGGTGAAGTGGAAAACCCAGTCCGCGGAGGAAGTGGGGAAGGAAAACTACCCTCTCATGGGGCCTTGGGGTGGGGATAAGCTGCCCCTTCTCAGGAAGCCTGTGCGGGATGTCCTTGGACAGGTATCCGACCTTCCTTAGCTTTTTTACTTGAACCTCCGTGACGGAGGAGACCATCCACTTGCCTCCCGCTCTGGACATTGCTGGAGAAGGTTGAGGTGGGAAGAACGGGCTTGGGCGCTGGAGCTTGAGTGCGCGAGAGATGGATTGGCAAAGGAGGAAGAAGGCGTAGGTAAAAATGGTGGATCCTTATCCCCTTATATGGGCGGATGCGGTTATGCGTCCCCACCTACCTAATAAAACTCGCTTGCCTCCCAAGCGCCGTGGTAAATGGTGCGGTTGGGTTACCCACGTCCGTATTGATGAGAATCCCGTTAAAAGGGGCACACGATCTCTGCTTTGACAAGACGTGCCAAGGAAACCGCCTCACTAAGCGTGCTGAGGTGGAAAAGTGAAAACAATTTGTATAAAGAGCTTGGCCGCAGTGTGATGACGCACTGCGGAATACGTCAACAGATTTGATTTGTGTTAATATTATTCTCTCTATGGCAATATGTGGAAATTTATTTTGCAGAGCTGGACACTATTCTGAGTGTCTACAATCTTCTATGAAGGACTTGGAGGAGGAACCCGCCTTGCAATGCCGAAGACAATCTGCGCGCCGGACTCGTCGTCATTGGAGCCTGGTTCAGGGGCTAGTGAGGGAGTCCTGGATTAGGGGGTGTTCGGGTAGCCGGACTATACCTTCAACCGGACTCCTGGACTATGAAGATACAAGATTGAAGACTTCGTCCCATGTCCGGATGGGACTTTCCTTGGCGTGGAAGGCAAACTAGGCGATGCGGATACTCAAGATCTCCTACCATTGTAACCGACTCTGTGTAACCCTAACCCTATCCGGTGTCTATATAAACCGGAGGGTTGTAGTCCATAGGAGGAATCATCTTCATACACAATCATACCATAGGCTAGCTTCTAGGGTTTAGCCTCCTTGATCTCGTGGTAGATCTACTCTTGTACTACCCATATCATCAATATTAATCAAGCAGGAGTAGGGTATTACCTCCATCGAGAGGGCCCGAACCTGGGTAAAAACATCGTGTCCCTTGTCTCCTGTTACCATCCGGCCTTGACGCACAGTTTGGGACCCCCTACCCGAGATCCGCCGGTTTTGACACCGACAAGGGGACACATCAATGGAAATTCTCATGGCTTTGAGAGACTCATTGATATCATGCTTAGGAGGAATAGATCTAAGCTTTAAAGAATCAACCTCAAGAGAAATTCTATCAACGTTCCTAGCCAAATCATCAAGTTTAAGCAATTTCTCTTCAAGCAAAGCATTGAAATACTTTTGCGAATTCATAAACTCTTTAACACTACTCTCAAATTCAGAGGGCATCTTATTAAAATTTCCATAAGAGTTGTTGTAGGAATTTCCATAATTATTAGAAGGATTACGAGGATAAGGCCTAGAATTAAAATTCCCTCTATACGCGTTGTTACCAAAACTATTCCTACCAACAAAATTCACATCCATAGATTCATTATTATTCTCAAGCAAAGTAGATAAAGGCATATTATTGGGATCAGAAGAAACACTCTTAACAAATAAATTCCTAAGTTCATCCATCTTTTCACTCAAAACATTGATTTCTTCTATAGCATGCACTTTTTTATTAGTAGATCTTTCAGTATGCCATTGAGAATAATTGACCATAATATTATCTAGGAGTTTAGTAGCATCTCCTAAAGTGATTTCCATAAAAGTGGCTCCCGCGGCCGAATCTAAAAGATTTCTAGAAGCAAAATTCAATCCAGCATAAATTTTTTGTATAATCATCCATAAGTTCAAACCATGAGTAGGACAATTATGTAGCATTAATTTCATTCTCTCCCAAGCTTGTGCAACATGTTCATGATCAAGTTGCTTAAAATTCATAATACCGTTCCTAAGAGAGATAATCTTAGCGGGAGGAAAATACTTAGAGATAAAAGCATCTTTGCACTTGTTCCAAGAATCAATACCATTTTTAGGCAAAGATGAAAACGACGCTTTAGCACGATCTCTAAGCGAAAAAGGAAATAGCTTCAATTTAACGACATCATTATCGACATCCTTTTTCTTTTGCATATCACATAAATCAACAAAGCCATTTAGATGAGAAGCGGCATCTTCACTAGGAAGGCCGGCGAATTGATCTTTCATAACAAGATTCAACAAAGCAGTATTGATTTCACAAGATTCAGTATTGGCAAGAGGAGCAATCGGAGTGCTAAGGAAATCATTGTTATTGGTATTGGTGAAGTCACACAATTTGGTAGCATCTTGGGCCATCACGACAAGCAAGCAAACTAACACACGAGCAAACAAAAGGCAAAGGGAAAAAGAGGAGGATATTGGGAAAGAGGGGGCGAATAAAACGGCAAGGGTGAAGTGGGGGAGAGGAAAACGAGAGGCAGATGGCAAAAAATGTAATGCGAGAGATAGAGATTGTGATGGGTACTTGGTATGTTGACTTTTGCGTAGGCCTCCCCGGCAACGGCGCCAGAAATCCTTCTTGCTATGTCTCGAGCTAGCGTTAGTTTTCCCCGAAGAGGAGGGGGTGATGCAGCACAGTAGCGTAAGTATTTCCCTCAGTTTTTGAGAACCAAGGTATCACTCCAGTAGGAGGTCACGTGCAAGTCCCTCGTACCAGCACAAAACGGTAGCAACTCGCAACCAACGCTTAGGGGTTATCAATCCCTTCACGGTCACTTACGAGAGTGAGATCTGATAGAGATAATATTTTTGGTATTTTTGGTATAAAGATGCAAAGTGAAAAGTAAAAGAAAAACAAGTAAAATAAAGTAATGGAGATTGATATGATGAGAATAGACCCGGGGGCCATAGGTTTCACTAGTGGCTTCTCTCAAGAGCATATATATTCTACGGTGGGTGAACAAATTACTGTTGAGCAATTGATAGAATTGAGTATAGTTATGAGATTATCTAGGTATGATCATGTATATAGGCATCATGTCCGTGACAAGTAGACCGACTCCTGCCTGCATCTACTACTATTACTCCACTCATCGACCGCTATCCAGCATGCATCTAGAGTATTAAGTTAAAAACAGAGTAACGCCTTAAGCAAGATGACATGATGTAGAGGAATAAATTCATGCAATATGATAAATACCCCATCTTGTTATCCTCGATGGCAATAATACAATACGTGCCTTGCAACTCTTTCTGTCACTGAGTAAGGACACCGCAAGATTGACCCAAAGCTAAGCACTTCTCCCATTGCAAGAACTACCAATCTAGTTTGCCAAACCAAACGGATAATTCGAAGAGACTTGCAAAGATAACTCAATCATACATAAAAGAATTCAGAGAAGATTCAAATATTATTCATAGATAAGTTGGATCATAAACCCACAATTCATCGGTCTCAACAAACACACCGCAAAAAGAAGATCACATCGAATAGATCTCCACGAGAGAGGGGGAGAACATTGTATTGAGATCCAAAAAGAGAGAAGAAGCCATCTAGCTACTAGCTATGGACCCGAAGGTCTGAAGTAAGCTACTCACACTTCATCGAAAGGGCTATGGTGTTGATGTAAAAGCCCTCCGTGATGGATGCCCTCTCCGGCGGTGCTCCGGAACATGCCCCAAGATGGGATCTCGTGGATACAGGAAGTTGCGGCGGTGGAATTAGGTTTTTGGCTCCGTCCCTGGTTTAATGGGGGTACGTAGGTATATATATAGGAGGAAGGAGCACGTCGGTGGAGCTCCGAGGGGCCCATGAGGTAGGGGGCGTGCCCAGGGGGGGCTCCCTCCACCCTCGTGAGCTCCCTAGAAACTTCTTGGAGTAGGGTCCACATCTCCTGGATCACGTTTGGTGAGAAGATCACGTTCCCGAAGGTTTCATTCCGTTTGGACTCCGTTTGATATTATGTTTCCTCGAAATACTGAAATAGGCAAAAAAATAGCAATTCTGGGCTGGGCCTCCGGTTAATAGGTTAGTCCCAAAAATAATATAAAACTGGAAAATAAAGCCCAATATAGTCCAAAACAGTAGATAAAGTAGCATGGAGCAATCAAAAATTATAGATACGTTGGAGACGTATCAGATGTCCATCCAACAGATGCTGTGCTTCTTCTTCAATCTCGGATATTCTAGCTTCACCCGCCCAAAAAATGATTCCTCCCCCTGACATCTGGGGCACACCGTTTCGGAAGCTGGCCTGTGGGCCTACTAAGTTGACGCGTACCAAGGGCTTTGTCAACTTAGTCAATATGAACGATTCTAGCTGCAGTAACTGTACGATGTCCATCCAATGGTCATAGTGATTCTTCAACCTCTGGTCTTCTTGCTCCAGCCACCCAAAGCATCGTCGGTCGTGTCGCCTGCTCCTGCCTCCCGTGGCCGGCTGTGCTGCCGCGGAGGGCTCAACGCCCCCTACTACTCCCACCGCTGGCCAAGCCATCCCTCCACTCACCCACACCCCCTATTATTCTACGGCGACGACAGCCTCACACCGCAGCCAAACCAGTGAACCCTCGTACTCCTCTCCGCACAAGCTTCCACTATCGCTTCTTCCCCGGCTCCGCATCGTCCCCTTCCTAGGCCTCGCCGCTCGCGGTCATCCACCGCCCTGGTGCTCTCGGCACGGCGTGGTCAACGTGGTCAAGGAATGACTTCCATCGGAAGAGTACTGTACGTGGAGAGGGTGACAGCTGAGTCAACGACAGCTGCAAGGAAGTGCCTCCTTATTATGCGGAAAATAATTATTCCTCCACCTAACAGCAGGGACCCATTGGACGGGCCACCGTATTTGGCAAAAAAACGTTTCCCCTCTGACTGCTGGGACCCACCGGACGGGGCCACCGTATTTCGTGAGAAAAACGCCCCCCCCGCTGTCAGCTTGGACCCATCAGAAGTTCCTCCTTATTACGGACAAAAAATGAATACTCCCCCTGCTAGTTGGGACCCACCTTGGTGGGAGGCTGACTTGTGGGCCTACTAAGTTGACGGGGACGGAGTGCTTTGTCAACTTAGTCAATATGAACGATTCTAGCTCCAGTGACCGTACAATGTCCATCCAACGGCCGTAGTGCTTCTTCAACCTCTGGTCTTATTGCTCGAGCCGCCCAAAGCAGTGTCGGTTGTGCCGCATGCTCATGCCTCCCGTGGCCGGCTGTGCTGCCGCGCAGGCCTCGCCGCCCCCTACTATTCCCACCACTGGCCAGGCCATCCCTCTACTCACCCACACGCCCTGTTATTTTGCGGTGATGGCAGCCTCACACCGCAGTGAACCAGTAAACCCTCATACTCCTCTACGTGTGGGCATCCACTGCCGCATCTTCCCCGGCTCCGCGTCGTCCCCTTCCTAGGCCTCGCCCTAATCCACCGCCCTGGTGCTCTCGATGCGGCGTGGTCAACGTGGTCAAGGAACGGCTTGCATCGGACGTGGACTGTACGTGGAGAGGCTGACAGCTGGGTCCACGGCCGTAGCAAGTAAGTGCCTCCTTATTACACGCAAAATAATTATTCCTCCACCTGACAGGGGGGGCCCACCGGACGGGCCATCGTATTTCACGAAATAAACGATTCCCCCTGACTGCTGGGACCCACCAGCTACATCTTCACACGCAAGGAAGTGCATGACAGTCGGGACCCACCTGGTCGAAGCGTATGTAGCATTGTCATTCTGGTAGCGAACGTGTATGTACATACTGGTCGACGTAGAGGCGCGCACGTGTCGTAGTAGAGGCGCACACGTAGCATGTACACGTGCGTACAGCGGCCAGTGTGCAAGAAAGAAAATACGGCCACGTACGTACATACAGGCAGGGTCTTGAACGCCTACTCGCACATACGTACAGCCAAGGCTCGTGTACATGGCTGGGTCGGAACGGAGAAACACTATCGTCGTCGTGTTCATGGGGAGCCAACCGGCTGGGTCGGAATGGAATGCGTCGTGGTGTTCATCGGGAGGGCTTGGACGGAACAACCGACGGAAACGAGGCCTGGCGTACCGCAGAACGGAGGAAATGACCTTGTGTTCGACCGGCCATGGTCGAAACGGGATCATGTTCATCGGGAGGGATCCGGCGTACCGCAAAATGGAGGAAGCGGACCTCCTACGGTCGAAACAGGGGTCCTGTTGATCGGGAGAAGTGTGGCGTACCGCAAAACGGAGGAAACAGACTTGTGTTGGAGCGCTACGGTCGAAACACGGGTCCTGTTCATCGGGAGGGGTGTGGCGTACCGCAAAACGGGACTCCACGGGATACTATTCATCTCCACCGTCGACCCCCTCCAGCCTCCACGGGCTACTGTTCACCCACCGTTGACCTCCTCCAGCCTCCACCTGCGACTGTTCATCCACGGGCTCCTGTTCATCCAGCCTCCACCACATGCTACTCCACCGGCTACTATTCAACCAGCCCTCTCCACGGGCTCCTGTTCAACCACCCCTCCACGGGCTACTGTTCATCCAACCCTCCATCGTCTACTGTTCATCCTGCCCTCCACGGGGTGGTCCTATTCATCCAGCCCTCCACGGGGTCCTGTTCATCCAGCCCCAACCGGCTCGATCGATCGGGGTCCTGTTCATCCAGAGGCAACACCACGTGGTCCTGTTCATCCACCCCCACCGAGAATTGTTCATCCAAACCCCCCAGCAACGCTCACTGTTCATCTAGAGGCAACACCAGGGGGTCCTATTCATCCACCCCCACCAGGAACTGTTCATCCAAACGCCCCAGCAACTCTCACTGTTCATCCAGAGGCAACATCGACCGGCTTCAGTTAGCAGCAATAGAGAAGGAATCGCTCGATCGAGTTCAGTTAACAGCCATCGATCGATTGCTCGGTTTCAGTAACGCGTAGCCTGCAGTGCAATCGCTCGGGTTCAGTTAGAGCCCAACGCCTCGCTCGGGTTCAGTTAGATCCCAACGCCTCGCACCCACGTGCGTGCGTGTATGAGAGAAACGCGCATCGCTCGGCCCCGACCACCCACCCTAACCGGGAACACCCCGATATTTTCCTCGCCCTTGCTTCTACCACGGTTTTTTCCGTCATGGACGGCCCACAGAATGTCATGCAACTGTGTCTCTGGCCCGCCCAGGACGAAAAGCTCATTTTCTGTCATGAATTTTTGTCATAGAAGTAGGACCCCACCACATCTATGATGATATCGGGTTTTGTCACAATTATCGTCATAGAAGTGTCATAAGTATGACAGAAAAAAATTCGTTCGGCCCAAAATGTCACAGATGTGTCTTTTTTTGTAGTGGGAGGTAGAAGATAAATACATTGTTATTACCCCGGGGCAGTCTGGAAAGCCGGCAATTGGGTCTGTGATGAATCGCCGGAGGAAGAACGAGAAATCTCCTGGTAATTTGAATCGGAAGAATTAAGCGGCTGGCGAATGAGACCCGCCAGTGGATAAAAAGAGTTTAAGTTTGGAAGGACCTCGTTTTGACGTTTCCGACGAGCTGGAGTATTTGGTAAGCCAGAGGATAACTCTTCACCTTCGCTGTTCCGAGTCTATCGCCGGTTTTCGTGCTGCTGTTGCTTCAAAAGAAAGTGAGGATCCAAATGAGCTAAGGGGTGTGAAAACCTTACTTTCTGGGTTACTCATCGAAATTTCTGTCTTGGCAAAGGCTCTGAGTCGGAGGAAATAATCATTACCTCTTCTTCAACTGCTTGGCTGGCCCCCATGTCATCCTGACAATAATCAGTGTCAATAAGATAATTGAAAAAGGAGCCAAGCGAGTCAAGGGCTACCTCCGACTTAGAATTGTCATTTAGTTCAAACATATCAGAAGTGCTTGATTTCTTCTTAGTTCTCTTGGTTGTTTTCTTGGCGGCTTTCTTAGCAGCCCTGGTGAGGGAGTCCTGGATTAGGGGGTGTCCGGATAGCCGGACTATAACCATTGGTGGGACTCCTGGACTATGAAGATACAAGATTGAAGACTTCGTCCCGTGTCCGGATGGGACTTTCCTTGGCGTGGAAGGCAAGCTTGGCGATACGGACATGTAGATATCCTTCCGTTGTAACCGACTCTATGTAACCCTAACCCTCTCCGGTGTCTATATAAACCGGAGGGTTTTAGTCCGTAGGACGAACAACAATCATACCATAGGCTAGCTTCTAGGGTTTAGCCTCTCTGATCTCGTGGTAGATCTACTCTTGTACTACCATATCATCAATATTAATCAAGAAGGAGTAGGGTTTTACCTCCATCGAGAGGGCCCGAACCTGGGTAAAAACATCGTGTCCCTTGTCTCCTGTTGCCATCCGCCTAGACGCACAGTTCGGGACCCCCTACCCGAGATCTGCCGGTTTTGACACCGACATTGGTGCTTTCATTGAGAGTTCCTCTGTGCCGTCGCCATCAGGAAGGATGCCGCATCCCGTTTTTAAAAACGGCACTGTTGCTAAAGGAGCTTTGGCTATCAGCCAAACTCTCTGGCTGGGTGGTTTCCTTGTGACCGCCTGTTCGGCCGCCGCACCGACGATGACTTCTTGGGTCATCAAAAGCAATCTCCATGTCATTTCGAAACTCGCTGAGCAGTTAGATCCGATGGAGCTCTCTTCCATAAACGAGCTCTTGGATCGCATCGCCGCCCTGGGAGTCGCTACAGACTACGATCAGATTGGGCTTAAACCTGATCTGAGAGAGATTAACTCTCCCCAGGTCACCCATCACGTTGCAGTGGTGGAGGAACAATGCGGCGACCCTTCCTCTATCTTAAGGACTAGTTATGTCCGGATTCCCGATCCCTCCAAGCCGGATACCCGCGAAGGGGAGGACGTTACTCAGGCCCTGAACCTAAAGTCAGGCAGCGGGCTAGATTCATTGGGCAACATCCAAGAACCCAAGCTTCCGAGTTCGGAAACTCCTTGGCCCCTGAGTCTTAGATTGTGTGGGGTTCCGGATTTAATTCCACCCACCCACCCAAACATAAGCGATCTATCCCAAATTCGGCAAGAGCCTGAAGAAACAGTACACCATTACTGGGCCAGATTCCTCCTGGTCATGAATAGGATAAAGGACTGCCGCGAGGAGGATGCAATTTCATCCTTCTGCAACAATTGCACGGACAAGGGAATCCTCAACGCCATAAGTCACCGTGAAATTACACAGTTCGCTGACTTGGCATCCATAGTACAAAAGTACTATGCGATGGAAAGTGCCTGGAAAACCAAAATAAAATTTTGGGACAATCCGGCCCTGAATACAAACCCATTCCGAAATAAAAGGGTGCATTATCGCCAGACACCCGGGTTAACCACCAAAAAGCAAAAACCCTCTACAGGGCATGGAACCGTGCTAGAGGGGTGGCTCAATGGACCCTGTAAAATTCACAGTACAGAGGGCGCCACACCAACTCATAGCCTTAGAGCATGTTGGATACTCCAGCAGGTGGCCAAAAGTGGCGAACATCTTCTAATCCCAGAAACCACAGAGCACCAGCCAAAAGATACCAGCACGGTATTAACTGTCTTCGAGACTTTCGCATCAAACAATATGCGAAAACAAACACTCCGCAGCCTTGCTTAAGTCTACCATGTGGCCACAATAAACCCATGGAGTGACACGGCTATTACTTTCAATGCCAGTGATGAACCTAAATTCCGAACAGCCCGAGCACCAGCCGTATTGGTCCTCAGTCCAATTGTGGACGGCTTTTGACTCACCAAGGTACTCATGGACGGCAGCAGCGGACTGAACCTCATTTATGAGGAAACCCTTCAAAAATGGACATAGACTGGAACCGCATTGAGTGAAGTAGCACAACCTTTAGAGGAATAATCCCCAGTCAGGAAGCGCGCTGTACGGAAAAATCACACTGGATGTGGTGTTCGGCACGCCGGACAATTATAGGTCCGAAGAGGTCACATTCCAAGTGGCCCCATTCAGCAGCGGATACCACGCCCTATTAGGGTGGGAGGCGTTTACAATCTTCCAAGCCATACCCCATTATGGGTACATGAAGCTCAAAATGCCCGAGCCCAACGGAATCATCACTCTCGCTAGTGATCCGGACACAGCACTCCGCGCCGAAAATAAGACAGCCGCACTAGCCCTCGAGGCACTATCCAAAGCCCAAGCGGCCGAGGAACTGACTGCGCTATGCTCCACGGCGAACAGGGACGACGTGATACTTGACAAAAGATCCAAGTCCACCTCCTTTAAACCAGCGGACGAAATAGTCAAATTCCAAGTCCATCCAACGGACCCTACAAAAACAGCTTCCATCAGGGCACAATTAAACCCTGATGTAGACGCCGCACTGCGAGAGTTCTTACGCGTGAACTGGGACATTTTTTCCTGGCACCCTTTAGACATGCCAGGAATCCCACGCAGGCTGGCCGAGCATAGCCTAAATATCCTAAAAGGATTCAAGCCAGTCAAACAGGCTCTTCGGCGTTTCTCCGAACCTAAGAGACAAGCCATGGGAGAGGAACTAGCCAAGCTATTGGAGGCCGGATTCATCAGAGACATAAAACACCCGGACTAGCTAGCAAACCTGGTGATGGTACCAAAGAAGGATAAATCCTGGCGCTTGTGTGTTGATTTTAAGGACCTCAACAAAGCTTGCCCAAAGGATCCTTTACCTATCCCCCGCATCGATCAAATTATCGACGCTACTGCAGGACATGATTCGTTGTGTTTCCTCGACGCATATTCCGGCTACCATCAAATTAAGATGGCAGATTCAGATCAAGCCGCCACGGCATTCATCACACCATACGGCCCATTCTGCTTCAACACAATGCCCTTCGGGCTCAAAAATGCTGGCGCAACATATCAGCGCATGATTCAGACATCTCTGGCAAACCAGATCGGCAAAACAGTGGAGGCATACGTAGATGACGTGGTCGTCAAAACCAAGCATGTCGAATCTCTAGTAGACTACTTGAGGCTCACATTCGATAACCTCCGAACATACGACATCAAGCTCAACCCGGAAAAATGTGTTTTCGACGTACCGGCCGGAAAGCTCTTGGGCTTCATTGTATCCGGTAGAGGAATTGAAGCAAATCCAGCCAAGATCCAAGCTCTATCACAATTGGATATCCCAAAGGACCTCAAACAAATACAAAAATTGACCGGATGTGTGGCGGCTCTAAGCCGCTTTATCTCCCGCTTAGGAGAAAAGGCATTACCCCTTTATCGCCTCCTCCGGCGCACTGAACACTTCGAGTGGACGGATGCCGCCACGGTCGGACTCAACGAAATAAAGGCCATATTGGCAACAAACCCAGTCCTGGCTGCGCCAAACATTGGCGAACCAATGCTATTGTACATTGCGGCAACTCACGAAGTCGTGAGCGCAGTACTCGCCGTCGAACGAGAAACGGACGGACACAAATTCCCCCTTCAAAAGCCGGTTTACTATGTGTCCATGGTCCTCACTCCATGCAAGTCACGGTACCCGCATTATCAAAAGATAGCGTACGCGGTACTCATGGCGTCCCGGAAGCTGCGACACTACTTTCAAGAGTGTTCGATAACAGTAGCCTTGGAAGTGCCACTTAAAGATATTATAAACAACTGCGACGCGACGGGCCAGATTGCCAAATGGGCCATTGAGCTCCTCCTGTTCGACATAACATACAAGCCACGGTGAGCTATTAAGTCGCAAGTTTTGGCCGACTTCGTCGCCGAATGGACTGAAGCCGAACTCCCTAAAGAGTACGGCACATATTCCAACTGGATCGTGCACTTCGACGGATCCAAAATGTTGGCTGGTCTGGGGGCTAGCGTCGTTCTGACGTCCCCAACAGGAGATACAGTTCAATACGTACTCCAGATAATGTATACGGACTCCAACAACGCAGCCGAATATGAGGCCCTTTTACATGGTCTCTTGATGGCAGTATCCATGGGCATTCAACGCCTAGAGGTGCGCGGTGATTCGAACCTCGCGATATCCCAAATAAATGGAGACTTTGATGCCAAGGATCCGAAAATGGCAGCTTATCGCGACGCCGTCCTAAAAATGTCAGCTCGGTTCGAGAGGCTTGAATTTCACCATATAGCCCGGGAAAACAACCAGGCAGCAGACGTCCTGGCACGCATTGGCGCAAAGCGCGATGCCGTCCCTCCCAACATCTTCTTGGAAAGGCTGTTCAAGCCATCCGTAGTATGGGAAGGGGAACCCGGAAATAACAACCCGGACCCAACTGCACTGCCCGACATCGAACACTCTGACACAATTGGAGGCTCTTCAAACGAAGTAACATCCTCGGCCCACGTACCAATGGCAGTCATTGCCCCATGGACAGAACCATTCCTAGCCTACCTAACCAGGAAGGAACTTCCCGAGGACCAAAACGAGGCATGCTGCATTGTGCGGTGATCTAAAGCCTATAAAGTCCATGAGGGAGAGCTTTATAAGAAAAGCACCACCGGAGTCCTTCAAAGGTGTATCTCCGAAGAGGAAGGGCGGATTCTTCTGGCCGAAATTCATGCCGGACTCGGCGGGCACCACGCTGCAGCCCGGGCCCTCGTAAGCAAGGCCTTCCGTACAGGATTTTATTGGCCGACGGCCCGGGCAGATGCCCAGGACTTAGTCCAACAATGCGTTGGTTGCCAGCTCTTTGCTAACCAAAGCCATATGCCACCCACCGCCCTCCAAACTATACCCATCACCTGGCCCTTTGCGGTCTGGGGGATTGACATGGTTGGACCCCTTAAAGGAGGAACCCACAAGCAAAAATAGCTACTGGTCATGGTGGACAAGTTCACCAAATGGATAGAGGCCAAACCTGTTAAAACGGCCGAATCCGGACCGGTGATAGACTTCATATCCGGGGTCGTACACCGTTACGGCGTCCCCCACAGCATCATCTCTGATAACGGCATGAACTTCACGGCCGACGAGGTCCAACTCTGGTGCAAAAACATGGGCATCAAGCTCGACTACGCTTCAGTCTATCACCCGCAAACTAATGGTCAAGTCGAACGGGCAAATGGTCTAATCATGAGCGGCATCAAACCCATATTAGTGCGGTCCCTCAAGGAATCTAACACGCACTGGGTAGAGGAGCTCGACTCCATACTCTGGGGGCTGCGGACCACACCGAATCGCACCACCGGATACACACCATTCTTTATGGTATACGGCGCAGAGGCGATTCTGCCCTGCGACATAATTCATGACTCACCTCGCGTGCGCATGTTTGAAGAAAGAGAAGCCGAACTTGATCGGCAGGACAGTTTGGACGCCTTAGAGGAGGAGCGCGACGCGGCAAAAGCCCGTTCCGCATTCTATCAATAGCAGGCTCGAAGATACCAAAGCAGAGAAGTACGAGCCAAAACATACAATGTTGGCGAGTTAGTTCTATGCCTGTTGGACAAGAAAAAGGACAAGCTCAAGCCCAGATGGGAAGGTCCCTTTATTGTTGACCAGGTCCTGACTGGTGGAGCGTACCGTCTGCGAGACGCATCGGATAACCGACTCAAGCCGAACCCATGGAACGTAGCCCGTCTTCGAAGGTTCTACGCCTAGCGCCGGACTCTGTGTTCGTTTCCTTCCTCTGTCCATTTTTTATACACTAGCTGTCTTATATTTCTCTACTTCTCCCCTCTCTTTTTCTTATGGCCTTTAAGGGCTCGTTCGTGCCTTGTTCGCACACAATTGACACACTTTCCGCGCTCATTATACCTGGGGGCTTCCTTAATAGAAGCTTATTCATACGGGCTTCATGCCCAACACATGTGTCACACTTCCGCATGTACCTTTTATTCACCATTATATGCATCGATATGACTTAAGTTTTGGCCAAGCTGGGTTGCCTGGCTCCTGTGCTTACCCCTACGTTCCTGATTGTTCGGCTAGGAGGTAAAGGGAGCACCTCTGCGATTGCTACTGCCGGGTCAACTAGATGTGTACCTCAGACTGGGTGAAGCCGAAAGCTAGCGTTCTTAAGGGAATATTCGGTCGGTGAACTAAAAGACGATTTTCCACTTGTTTATTTATCTGCCCCTAGATGCTTTTCTGCTTTTTTTTCGCAGTCCAGACATGCACTTTAGGGCATGCCTCCCAGGGAAAGGAACCCCTAACGGAACTATTCTCCCTGGAAGATGTTTCTTGCTAACCATGTAATATAACATAACTAGTTGGTCACTTGTCTATTCAAGCACTAATGACCCCTACGCCTGGTCTCCATGCATGCCCCGGTTCTTACATAACCGAGAGGGTATTCGGACACACTCCGGACTATCGGGTCCCGAGGTTGAAGCGAAAAGGTCCGCCATGACAAACGATCTACAATCCGGCTAGAAGGCATCTTACATGTCATCTTAAATTACATAGTCAATTTGACTGGGTAAATTCCTCTTCAATACCATCCAACAGGCTGTCTAGTTTACAGTCCTATTGGAATATTTGGCGGCCAACTCTACCTGGCCGTACACTAAGCTAACAGGGATCTCCTTCCCATCGGGTCCCACAGGTCCGACTTCGGCCATGTGGTTCGGGTCAGCCTTCGTGTACCGCGTCTTCACCATAGCCCAGGCCTCCCTGGTGCCTTGACAGTAGGACGATATCTTCCATAATCGGAAGCGCCACCGCGCTCCCTTGAGCTTCTCTGCAAGCTCTCCAAGGCCTTCGGGCATGGAGACGGAGGGCCACAAGGCCTGGGCAACGCCGTGCATCACCTGCCGAACTTTTTCATGCAATTGCGAGAGCTCGGGAAGAAGGTCACCCGTAGAACCGGGCGTTTCCTCCGCAGGACGGCCTATTAGCATACCTACAGACATAACTCTGTTAGTCGACTTCCTCGCCGAACTCTTTTTCAAAGTTCGTTCAAGCACTTACTAAATATGCCGCGTCGAAGCCGCCGATTCTCCTTCACGGAGTCCGACAGCTGGGCACGAACATCCTTTAGTTCCACGCCCAGCTGGGTGTTGGCATCTTGGAGATCATTCTTCTCCTGCCTCACCTTCGTAAGCACGCTCTCACCATCCTTTAGCTGGCGTAGGAATTGCTGCTTATCCGGATCTAGTCCGGCGCCATCTGCAATTTTGTTGTCAGACTTGTATACACGCCGCACTCTACATGATACTTCTCAATTGAGGCATATCATACCAGAGGGGGTCTTCTTGGGCTCCCCGGCTGCTGCTAGTGCGGCCTGAAGTTGGGCCTTGCACTCTTCCAGCTCCTGGGACAGTAGGGTATTCTTCTCTGTAAGAACCTGCATAAACAAATGATCCTTAAATCAGTTATTCTAACTGTTTCATGTCTCGGGGGCTACTGGTATATATATAACCACCAAAATTTTCTTACCCGTATGTCCTTTACATACTGCTTCACGGCTCTGGTTAGACCATCTTGAGCGGCACGGAGATACACGCCTCCCGAGTTAAAGGCCTCCAATGCCTCATGGGATAGACAAGCGTCGCGAAGAGCTGTTCGGCGACGCCTGTGGTTCATGGCACTCTCCACCTCGGAATTGGTGGTAGACAGCCTGTTCGCATACTTTGTCGGAGGAACATCTGATGCGCGCCTCGCGTTCGCCTCTTCTTCTGGGCCTGGCTTTGGAGCCTGGCTAGTGGAGGCGCGATTGGCAACCTCTCCGGATATAGTCCGGCGAGTCCTCTTTTTCCTAAAAATAACACGGGCGTTAACATGCATCATAAGGACAATATATTGGTATAAAAACGGCGCGCCCTACTGCTGCGCTGTGACACTCCAAAATAATTTATTTGGTTTTCAGCAAAATCCTTGTTGGATTTTGAAAAGAGGCCATTTAAAAAAAATTCTTCAGAAAAACCTTCCTCTCAAAAACTTCCTTTTCTTTGGCAAGGATTTTTAATTTTTTATATCTTCATCAAACAAGGGTGTTTGATCTTTTAAAAAAACTCTTCTCTGATTACTCCCTTCTTAAAATATATTTTTGCAAATATATTATTTTTCCTTTAAAAAGAAACTCTATGAAAATTGGGATTTTTCATATCTCGAAGACCACCCATGATTTTTGTTTTTGCCCATGTGGTAAAACCTCTCCAAAACCTCCCCTCCTCCTTGAAAACAATCTAAGTTCTCTGTCCCAACAAGTCCAAACAAGTTTTGGATTTTTTTTCAATTTATTTATCTCTCAAATCTTTTCTGACTATTATTTTTGAGCCTGAGTGATTTTCAAAGCAAGTACCAAGATGCAATTGATCTTTGACCTCAAACCAACTCTCCTGGATAGTCCTTGGTACCCTCAACCTAGAACCATCTTGAACCACTCCTTATTTTCAAAATTTTCAAAATTCAGCCTCTGCAAGTTTGAACCAGATTTGCCAAATTTGGTGAAATTCATATCTTCTCTGCTCCAAAAATTCCACAAAAATTCAGGCAGCCTCCTGGTGCAATGAGAGGCCACCGCACCAAAGATCAGCTCAAGCAGAGCCTCCCTCATGCCAAAAGCATTCTGTCGAACACCTGAACTGCACTGTTCCCTTGCACTTTCAGAAATTCAGAGAAGTTCAGAGTTTCAGTTTCGTCAGACTTCGGTCACGCGGCCACAGTGCGCCCTGGCGCGATGTACACGGCCCCATACCCTTGGCCAGCACCCCGCACGCGCGCTTGGCCAGTTCCTGGCGTCGGTGGTGACGAGCCTCGCCGGCGTTGGACGTTTCTGCGGTGGCTGCGCCACCCGTGGCGGCCAGCGAGGGCCCGAGCCCGCTCGCCACGCCACCCGGCGCCGCCCAACGCCCCTGGCTCTCCACGTGTCCCTGCCATGCCAGCGCACTCCCGTGGCACCGTCGCCGTGGCCGGCAAGCACGGAGCATGCTCTCTGCCGCCGATGGGCCCGCGCCGCTCCGTTCCGTCAAGCTCACCCAAAGCTTCAAATCCCAGCTTGTTCAGCACCTAAACGGACCCAGTGGACCTCCACGACGGCGCTCAACTCCTAAACCACCCCGACTAATGCTCTGCACCACCGTAAACCTCGCCGGAGAATTCCGTTCTCGGCCACCGCCTCGGACCGCCTATAAAAGGGGACCCCGAGCTCGCCCTCGAGCACGCATCACCACTACACCTCACCAACGCACCGGCAGGCCACTAGGGGGACCTCGAGGAGGTCTTCTCCCCCAACTCCGTCCGCCCCGTTCCACCTCGGCCTCCAGCTTGATTCACTGCGGTGAGGCCACCTCCGGCGCCCAAACCCCGTCTGCAGCCTTCTACTACACCTAGTACTCTAACCCCCACCTCAATTCAATGCTTGCAGCCCTCTCCGGCGAGCTCCATCCACGCCCGAACCGCCGTCCGCCGGAGCAGGAGCCACCGTCGACGTGGTGCTCACCGGCGACCACCGCCGCCACCACCCAACGCGGAATGGCGTCCTGAGCATGGAGGTACCCTCCGATCCCTCTGCCTCACCGTGGATCGCCGCCGGCGATCGCCGCGGCCCTCTGGCGCCAAAAACTCTGTCTCCGTTTTCAAACCTGACGGGTGGGTCCACCCCGTCAGCGTTTCAATCTTTCTGAACCGTTTTCTGAAAATGCCTTCGGGCAAAAATACGCTTTCTTCTCTGAACTGGCATATTCGGGACTGAAGCGTTTTCTATTTTTATAAAAAGAACCCTGGAAAGTTTCTGTTTCATTACAGAAAGGTCCCTGGACAAAAACCTTTATAACTTTTAAACAGAAGCATATTTTTGAGTGATTCTTTTTCTGTCCTCTTTGAAATTTTGTCTAGTTTTTCATCAGATTTATTTGAGAAATATTTGGAATAATTTCTGTGCACCTCTCGGTATTCATGGTAGCGCGTATATTTTCTTTATACCGTAGATATCGAAGGAGGTGACGGGACCGCGAACTTCACCGAGCTAGGCTCCGACTACTCCGAACCAGGCAAGCATGTTTGAACTTTTGATATGATGAGTGTCTTGGCATGTTTGCATTTAGCAAGTTTCATGGCATGTTGATGAGAATACCGATGAACGTTATTGTCTTGCATGGTTGAGGCAAGTGAGTTCGATGATCCAAACGTTGTTGGATGTGTATGTGCATGGCCGTGTGTTGACATGAGGATGGGTAAGACGGTAGTGTTGTAGCATGCCAGTCTTATGCCACACTACTTGACTTCAGTGTCAGCCATATCGGTTCGGTTCCCGTCCATATTCCCTTCCTGTACTACCACATGTTTTCCGCAAGGAATATGGTTTAGTAAGTTGCAAACTGCTTCCTGGTACACACCAAAAAGGAGAGGCCATGATGATGGTTCCATGGCCCTGGATTAAAGCCAGTCATCCGGTCAGGGGGCATGGGTGTTTCCGGTTGGGACGGAGAGGGGGGCACCCCTTAGAGCGCGCGTATATAAATTTGATCCCATGCTATTCGAGATTGTGATCTCCCCGTCTCAAAAGTTTTTCTTAGACAATGTCTAGGGTGATTCCTGACATCGAGAGGTAGGATGGGTGTGTACTGGTTAGCTGTGTTTTCTTCCGAAATACCGTAAACGAAACTAGTCCTTCGTGGCTACGGAAATCCGTTGGCTGTGGGAATTTTTTTACAAACTCTATAGAGTCATAAATCTTCAAATCATCTTATCTATATCCAAGTTCTGCGCTAACTTATTCTGAAAACTGCCAGTTTTGGTGACAGATACTCCAGTGAATCACAAGAGTGCTAAGTCCGGTTAAATGTTTATTCCTGTGATGGAGTAACCCGTATATTACCTTGAGCCTATTAATCTAACATGTGTATTATTTTTCCTTATGAAGAAAGCCCTTTCTGTGATGTCGCTCAGACGTCCGACTGCGGCAGTACTGTTATTTACTTTCCTCAAAAGACCTTTCTGTGATGTCGCTCAGACATCTGACTGCGGCAGTACTGTTATTTACTTTCCTCATAAGCCCTTTATGTGTTGTCGCTAAGACGCCCGACTGTGGCATTTCTTTTAAAGCCCTTTATGTGGTGTCGCTAAGACGCCCGACTGTGGCATTTCTTTGAAAGCCCTTTATGTGGTGTCGGTAAGACGCCCGACTGTGGCATTTCTTTTAAAGCCCTTTATGTGGTGTCGCTAAGATGCCCGACTGTGGCATTTCTTTTAAAGCCCTTTATGTGGTGTCGCTAAGACGCCCGACTGTGGCATTTCTTTTAAAGCCCTTTATGTGGTGTCGCTAAGACGCCCGACTGTGGCATGAATTTTCTTTTATATAGTTGTTCACCTTTCGAGGCGTCGCTTCAGACACCCGATCGGTTCCCATTTATATTTCTGTTGGGATTTCTGGCGGACTACCGCCGATTCCCATTTTTACTCACCTTGCCTGCTAATGTTTGAATGTGCTTTGGTAAATTAATCATGACGCATTCATGCATGCATTTGTTATATCTTATGTCCGAACTATCTTGCGAGTACTTTCAAAGTACTCACTGGCTTGTTGATTTGGCCAGATGCTGATGAAGGTGATCTCATGGATGAAGAGTTCGATAGCGAGTCCGACGCCTAGAGGAATCCCAGTCAGTCTCGTGCGACCCTGGATTTGGTCACTGTATTATATCCGCTTCCGCAACCCGAATAAAGTATATCGAGCCTCACCTCGATGCTCGCTGAGATGCTAGTTTGAGAGCCATGTTATCTCACTCCCCACTGTATTATTCCACCATCGCTTTATCCCCGAGCCAGTAGTATGCCACCTCACCACCGTGATATATCCGCCATTATGTATAATTATTGGCGCGCTTGTAATAAATTGTTGAGCACCCTTAGCTCAACCCTGTAATATATTCTATACTACTGGCTTATTGTATCAAGAGTTTGTCTACCAGTGAGGAGGATTTTCTCTCATACTAGACTCAAAAGATTGGTTTCTCAACAAATATTTTTATTGGAAAACCGGTCGTGACAAGCTTGGTACCAGAGCCAGGCTGACTGTAGGAAACCACTAGGTGCGATCACTAGTTGGTTATTAGCTTATTAGAGTTATTTTGTACTTTTGCAATTGTAGTAATTTTTCTGACAGTCAGCATATATTTATGATCTGACCATTCAGAATTTTTGCCTACTTTTGTAGATGGCCAACAACAGCTGCGAGTCAGACCTTCGCCAACGTACCCGATGGGTTTGTCAAGCTTCTCTCCTTCATCGTTCAGGTCACGATGGGGCCATCTGTGCGCCCAGTCGTCTCACTCTGCCAGCAAAGGGTCAACGATAGTCTGACCATGCACCAGGCCTCGGTGCAATTCAGGGGAGGGCGTGGTGAGTTACGCCGCTTCCGGTTCGTGGGAAGAGCCATGCCCACGGAGAAGCATGCTATTCAGATGGCAGCCTGCGAGTTGATAGCTCGTCTCAGGGATATCCTTCCCGTGATGAAGGCTCGTCGTTACCGCTATCTCCCATGCCACGTGCCCTACACCTGCCACTACACATACTCCTGCCCAGAGGAGAATGAGACGAGGCCTTTGAGATGCTTATTGAGTATCTCCGGGCCCTGGAGGCAGCCTTCGACAACTTGGTGGACGACTTCGTGGCCGCCCGCACGGACTCAGTCCATGGTTGTGCTGCCAACAGGAGGGAGCTCCTGCCCACCGCACCGCCACTGACTTTTGTCTCGTCATCAGCATCCTATGCACCTGCTCGTCGCCTGCCTTCTACCGAAGAGTTCAACCAAGTCATGGCGCCCACTCCAGCACGCACTGCACCGCCCTTCACGCCAACTCCTGTTCGTGTTATTCTGCCCCTGGCACCCGCTCCATCTGCTCGGCGCAGCACTACTCGTATGGAGCCTATTACCAAGGAGGAACTCGAGTCCCCAGCCTCGCTACGCCTCACCCTTGGCAGGGCCAAGGACATCATCAACATCTCTGACTAAGTACGCTTAGCCGTCATGCGATGTGCCGCCATGTAAGATATGGGAAGTAGCTTGTTTGCGCATCATGTAGGAAGTGGAGAAGTGCACTAGCCTATATAACATGTCAGGATTATGTACGCATATCCTGAGTGATGTATTGTATAATTATCGCCCGCGTGTAAGATATGTAATGAGCAGTCCTTCTCCATGCGCAAATCGAATATTTTTCATTAAGTGATCTTGGCTATTTAATTTATTTGCCAACCTTGTGCATTTATGGATTTGTTTTTGTGACCCTTTTCGTTTTTCTTATGGGTTTTACAAAATATATCCCCAGAGTGAAAAATGTCTCGTCCTTGGACTCGCTCCATGCCAGCTCCGCCAGAGGAAAATTATGGCACTCAACCATGCAATAATTTCACTCAAGGTCAGTCAAGTCAACAGGGCAGTGAAACGACACTTTCTCAAATGTGCCGCCTTTATGAACAGAGTCAGCAACAACATCGGGAAATGATGAACCAAGTCATCAAAATGGGAAGTCACCATGGGCAGTATCAGCAGCATTCCAAGTTATCTGAGCTACAGAAGACGCGTCCCCCAACATTTTCTCATACTGACAAGCCTCTTGAGGCCGAAGACTGGCTTCGAGATATGGAGAGAAAATAAATTATTGCAAAATGTTCAGACCCCGAAAAGGTACTTTATGCTCCGCACTATCTCACAGGAGCAGCCGCATCTTGGTGGGAGAATTTCCTGCACATGCATCCCAACGAAAATGATATAACCTAGGATGATTTCAAGGAAGGCTTCCGTGGCGCACACATTCCTAAGAGTATAATGAAAATCAAAAAGAGAGAGTTCGATGACCTCAAACAGAGGAACATGAGAGTGTCAGATTACAACGGTCAATTTACTCTATTGTCTCGCTACGCCAATGAAGAACGTATGACTGAAAGCAAGAAGATGGAGAAATTCCTTGACGGTCTAGCGCCCGCGCTTAAATGCCAACTAGTCATGCACACTTTTCCAGATTTTAAGACACTAGTGGACAAAGCCATTACTCTGGAAAATGAGAGGCGCAGTTTGCAAGATTTCCGCAAGAGAAAAAGGGACCAGACCAACCATGCTTGCAATCATCGAAGCAAGACAGATTTTCAAAAGGGTGGGACACACAAGTCCGCGTCCAACGTCTCACGCCCAATCAAGAATTTCCATGCAAGGGACAAGGAGTTCACATATCGCCCCGGCATTACTTGCTACGCCTGTGGAGAGGAAGGACACTATGCCAAGCAGTGTCCCAAGCCTAGAAACTCAGCCCCAAAGCCGAGCAACGACGGCAATAATTCAGCGCCCAAGCGGAACAATTTCAATCCCAACACCAACCACAGGAAGGGTCATCTGAACCACGTAACCAAAGAGGAGGCAAAAAATGCTCCGGATATCGTACTCGGTACGTTTCCTGTCAACACAATACCTGCAATGGTTTTGTTTGATTCTGGAGCTTCTCACTCTTTTATTTCAAAAAGTTTTGCTTTGCAAAATAATTCTTCGATGCTTCCTTTGGAGAAATCCATGATCATCCAGTCCCCTGGGATTCAGCAAGTCACTCAGAGTTACTGTCAGGATGTGGATATTGAGTTCAAAGGACTAAAATTTCACGCCAACCTTATTGTGTTGGAAAATAAAGGACTGGATGTCATCCTCGGGATGGACTGGCTAACCACCAACAAGGGTTTCATTGACTGTTTCAACCGGACCGTAATTCTCACACACCACCACGGGAAGACAATAAGGGTATCCACCAAGGAAAGAAACATACCCCGGCAACCAAGATTAAATAAGGTGGACGTTTCTGAGTTAAACAAGGTTCCAGTAGTATGTGAATTTCCAGACGTATTCCCCGAAGTGCTACCAGGCATGCCACCAGACCGAGAGATACAGTTCAGCATTGAGCTCACACCAGGAACCACCCCCATATACAAGAAACCATACAGAATGGCACCATCCGAGTTGGTTGAGTTGAAGAAACAAATAAAGGAATTGCTGGACAAAGGATACATCCGAGCCAGTTCCTCACCTTGGGGATCACCAATTTTATTTGCCAAAAAGAAAGACGGAACACTGAGATTGTGTATTGACTATCGAGCACTTAACATGGTCACCATCAAGAACAAATACCCAATGCCAAGGATAAACGATTTGTTTGATCAACTCGCTTAGGCCAAGGTATTCTCAAAGATTGACTTAAGTTCAGGATACCATCAATTGAAGGTGTGAACAAAAGATATCCCCAAGACAGCCTTCACCTCCAGATATGGACTGTATGAGTTCACGGTAATGCCATTTGGATTGACGAATGCCCCCGCATATTTTGTTCACCTCATGAACAAAGTATTTATGAAGTTTATGGACAAGTTCCTTGTGGTATTCATCGACGATATTCTGGTATACTCCAAGACACCAGAAGAGCACGCGGAACATCTCAGAATTGTGCTAGGAGAACTCAGGAAACATCAATTGTATGCCAAATTCAGCAAGTGCGAATTTTTGCTAAGACAAGTAGGCTTTCTAGGCCACGTACTGACCCAAGATGGTATCGCAGTGGACCCGGAGAAAGTCAAGGCCGTACTTGGCTGGAAGTCACCAGCCAGCGTAACGGACATACGGAGTTTTCTGGGAATGGCAGGATATTACCGCAGATTTATTGAAGGATTCTCCACCATAGCCAAGCCTATGACACAGTTACTCAAGAAAGACAAGAAGTTTGAATGGACAGAAGCCTGCGAGAAAAGTTTCCAAGAGCTAAAGAGGAAGTTAACGACAGCACCGGTATTAATTGTGCCAGACATACACAAGAATTTTGAAGTATATTGTGACGCGTCCAGAAGGGGTCTCGGATGCGTATTGATGCAAGAAGGCAAGGTCGTCGCCTATGCTTCAAGGCAGCTTCGCAAGCATGAGGAAAATTATCCCACTCATGACTTAGAAATGGCAGCTGTCATTCATGCACTTAAGGAATGGAGGCATTTCTTACTTGGAAATCGATGTGAAATATACACGGACCATAAAAGTCTCAAATATATTTTCACACAGCCAGAACTAAACTTACGGCAACGACGCTGGTTGGAATTGGTAAAGGATTACGATGTTGGTATCCACTACCATCCAGGTAAAGCAAATGTAGTGGCCGATGCTCTTAGTCGGAACCCCAGCCCCGACGAGAACAATCTGCAAAGCTTGAGACCCGAATTCCAACAAGAATTTGCCAAGCTCAACTTGTTAATAGTAGCAGAAGGTACCATAACAAACCTGGAGATACAACCCGACCTTGTGGAGAAAATTAAAGGAGCTCAGCCTGGTCACCCCAGCATAGAAGGCATAAAAAGAAAGGTGAGTATGGGCAAGGCCTCGGAATTCGTCGTAGACGATGGAGGGATATTATGGTACGGAGAAAGACTCTGCGTGCCAAACATAGAAGACCTTAAACAGCAAATTTTAGCTGAAGCCCACACCGCCCCATATTCAATCCACCCTGGAGGAACCAAAATGTATAAAGATATTCAGGAAAGATTTTGGTGGCACGGCATGAAAAGGGACATAGCTACCTTCATTGCATGTTGCGACTCATGTCAACGCATAAAAGCTGAGCATCACAGACCAGCCGGACTACTGCAACCGAACAAAATACCTGAGTGGAAATGGGATGAAATAGGGATGGATTTCATTGTCGGACTACCTCGGTCACGACACGGGAATGATGCCATATGGGTCATCACCGACAGGTTAACCAAGGTGGCACATTTTATTCCTGTAAGGACGACCCACACCACTCAGAAACTTGCCAGGATTTACCTCTCCCGCATAGTCTGTCTACACGGTGTCCCAAAGACTATAATATCCGACAGAGGCACTCAATTCGTTTCGAGATTTTGGGATCATTTACAACAGGCTTTGGGAACTCAACTAGCCTTCAGTATAGCTTACCACCCCCAGACAGATGGACAAACAGAATGCGTAAACCAAGTTTTAGAAGACATGCTGAGAGCATGTGTCCTCACATATGGAACCAGTTGGGAAGAAAGCCTGCCATACGCCGAGTTCGCGTACAACAACAGTTACCAGGCCAGCCTGCAAATGGCCCCATTTGAAGCTTTATACGGACGGAGATGTCGTACCCCGTTAAATTGGTCAGAGACCAGAGACAGCCGCATCTTCGGACCAGACATGCTCAGAGAAGCCGAGAAAAAGGTCAAGCTAATCAGAGATCGACTCAAGACCGCCCAAAGCCGACAGAAGAGTTATTACGATCAGAAACATCATGGGGTCAACTTCGAACCCGGTGAGTTGGTGTACCTACGAGTATCCCCTATGAGAGGACTGCAACGATTCAATATTAAAGGAAAGCTAGCACCAAGATTCATCGGACCATTCTGTATAGTGGCACGAAGAGGCACGGTAGCCTACCAGCTAGACTTACCTGAGGAACTATCAGATGTCCACAATGTGTTCCACGTGTCACAATTAAGGAAGTGCGTGAGCAACCCAGAGAAACAAGTATCCCATGAGAACATTGACGTGCAGCCAGACCTCACCTATCGGGAACGACCAGTAAAAATATTAGAGGAGTCTGAAAGGAGGACCTGACAGAAAACCATCATGTTTTTCAAAGTTCAATGGAGCAATCACACCGAGAGTGAGGCAACTTTGGAAAGAGAGGATTTTCTTCGGACAGAGCATCCACATTTATTTAAGGATCAGCTGAAATCTCGGGGACGAGATTTTTCCTAAGGGGGTAGGTGTTGTGACACTCCAAAAAAATTTATTTGGTTTTCAGCAAAATCCTTGTTGGATTTTTAAAAGAGGCCATTTTAAAAAAATTCTTCAGAAAAACCTTCCTCTCAAAAACTTCCTTTTCTTTGGCAAGGATTTTTAATTTTTGATATCTTCATCAAACTAGGGTGTTTGATCTTTTAAAAAAACTCTTCTCTGATTACTCCCTTCTTAAAATATATTTTTGCAAATATATTATTTTTCCTTTAAAAAGAAACTCTATGAAAATTGGGATTTTTCAGATCTTGAAGACCACCCATGATTTTTGTTTTTGCCCATGTGGTAAAACCTCTCCAAAACCTCCCCTCCTCCTTGAAAACAATCTAAGTTCCCTGTACCAACAAGTCCAAACAAGTTTTGGATTTTTTTTTCAATTTATTTATCTCTCAAATCTTTTTTGACTATTATTTTTGAGCCTGAGTGATTTTCAAAGCAAGTACCAAGATGCAATTGATCTTTGACCTCAAACCAACTCTCCTGGATAGTCCTTGGTACCCTCAACCTAGAACCATCTTGACCCACTCCTCTTATTTTCAAAATTTTCAAAATTCAGCCTCTGCAAGTTTGGAACAGATTTGCCAAATTTGGTGAAATTCATATCTTCTCTGCTCCAAAAATTCCACAAAAATTCAGGCAGCCTCCTGGTGCAATGAGAGGCCACCCCACCAAAGATCAGCTCAAGCAGAGCCTCCCTCATGCCAAAAGTGTCGGTGTACTAAAGTAGGGGTACCTTAGTACCCCGAACTTGTGCACGGGCAGTCGTAGCACCCCGCGGCAAGGCCTGCCAGGTGACCGCCAAAACCCTCCATGGTCCCCTTTTGGGCCATTCAAGAACAAAGTATTTGAGCCAAGACACAAGGCCCCGGCAAGAGGAGCTTGCCGGGACGACCGCCCGAAGAGAGAAAGGCCCGGGCAAGAGGAGCTTGCCGGGACGACCGCTCGAAGCACAAGGCCCCGACAAGAGGAGCTTGCCGGGAAGGCCGACCGAGGCACGACAAGAGACTTGCTGCGACGCGCCCCGCGTCCCGGCAAGAACCGGTGAGCGACAAGCTCCCGGGCGCGACAAGGCATCAACCGCGGCAAGGCGCTTGCCGCGGCAAGTCACCACCCCGCGCCTGCGTTCCAGCTCATCCACCCACGCGTCACTATGGGGCCATTCCAGGCGTACGTGGCGAGAGGCTGCGCGGCCAGGGGCATGCGGTGGCGAAGCAACGCTGACAGAGTAGCCATCGTGGCAAACGGTGGCGCTCCTGACGGTCCCTTTCCTGCACCGTCTGGGCGATGCGGACGGGCATTTAATGCCCTTGTCCCCTGCCGTCAGAGTTAGGTATGATAGCACTGTGCAAACAGCTGTACCCAACACAGCGTTTTCCAGTTTTGCCCCCGCCTACGTTGCCACCTGTGGGTAACCCCTTGCACATATAAAAGGAGGCCCCATGCGCAACGGGAGGAAAAAGGAGGAGGCCACCCACGCTCGGCCTCGCCAGCGGCTCGTGTGTACTATAGCACCACACGCTCCCGAGCAAGAACACAATAGAAAACCACAAAGCAGCAGTAGGGTTTTACGCATCCTTGCGGCCCGAAGCTGGGTAAACCCCTTGTGTGCATCGCCTCGATCCGCTCTTCGCGCGACCTCCGCCCCCCGCCGAACCAGTAAGGGGCTCGGTCCCCATAGGTGTTCGTGGAGGCAGATTTCCCCCGACATCTTTGGCGCGCCAGGTAGGGGGCGTCGAGGTTGTGTGAACCTAATCCGGCGTCTGCACAGGCTAGATCTCCATCATCTTCATCGACATGCCACCGAAGAAGAAGGCTCCGGAGGTGGCTGGTCCGTCCGCGTCGAACCCACCGCCCCTGGAGCAAACGGGTGGTGGGGACAGCACCGGCGGTGAAACGGGCGTCGGCGAGCCAGCTCATGGTGCCGCGGCGTTCGAACATGCACCGAGCTCATGGTGCCACGGCGTCTAAACATACGCCGACACCTCTCGGCGCAGGTAAGCCCTGGTATGACCAGGCAACCTTTCGCTCTATTCCATGGAGCGGAAGCAGTTCTCGTCACGGACTCGTATACGACCCACCTCGAGTGCTCGCTCACGCTGAGCTTGAGCAAGAGCAGCCGCTCCTTGAGGGGGATCGTCTTCAGGCCGCTGTGCGAGCGACTCGCCTCCAGCAAGCTTTGCGCCGCTTCTATAGCCGCGAAGTTAGTGCCAGAAGTTTCGAGAAAGGCGACCTTGTTCTTCGGCGCGCTCAGCCCGCCAAGATTCCAACAAGTTGACGCCGACCATGGGGAGGCCCTTGCCAGCGCGGTTGTCGGAACCCGTTCCGTCAACCACCCTCTTTGTCCAAGTCTTGCCGCTGTTGCATGTAATCCTTGGTACAAAGCCGGGCGCAGATCCCGTGCATAGCTCATGTGCCTCGCACATCTTGTCGATTTCATGCTTTCTACTTTTTGCATGTGCTATCTGACACGTTGTGCAGCACTTACCCCCGGTGAGCAATAGCGAGCCGCGAAGCCCCGTACCTTTATTTCCCCTTCTCTCTCTTTTCTCTCAAGAAAAGGGAGGGCCCCTCGCCCACAAGTTTACCGGGGAGGGGGGAGGAGAAGATAACGGTGTGGGCCAGGCGTCGTCCAAGAAAACCTTGCCTTGCCGGTCAGCAAACGACAGAAAAGCTAAGTTGCCAAAGTTTGAGCAATTAAGTTTTTAAATTTTTGAGTTATCTCCCTTGAACGACCGCACTTTGTATGAAAAACCTGTGCCCGGAAGGACCGGCCCGCGGCTAGTTGCGCCCTTACTTCGTTTCGAGTCCGCTCAACGACTTAAGTGTGGTACAACCAGAGTGGCATCCTTACTTTGTTTCGAGCTCGCTCGGCAGCTTAAGTGTGCTGCGACTGCAGTCGCAACACTTACTTTGTTTTGAGCCTGCTCAACAATTTAAGTGAGCTGCAGCTAGCCGCGACAAGGTTTCTTGCCGGTAATAGCACCGCTGGCGGGCTGCTGATGTCCCGCACTCAGCGCCCGCGGCAAGGCGGAGGCCTACGCCGACAAGTCCCCCAAGAGCGTAGGGCAAAAGCATACAAAGCGTGGAATCAAGTAGAGGGGATAACAGTGCAATCACTACCTAAGATAAAGTTATATTACAAGATAGTTTGTAGCGGCCCTAATGAATCGCTTTCATAACTTGGCCAGCAGCGACAAGAAAAGAAAAGGGCAGGCGGCCTAATCCACACGGTCGCCCTCGATCCTCTTGATCCCGGCCACCTTCTCCACAATGGGCGTGACGAGGGCCCTGATCTCCTCCAGATCAGCGTCTGGTGGCAGGGATTTGAGGGCGTTGGTGAGCCTGATGCTGGGGTTGCGGAAGACGATCTTCACCAACACCTTCTCGAGGGCTCCGGCGATGGCATCGCGCGTCTCACCGGCCAGCTTCTCTGGGATCGCATTTCGGAGATGCTGAAGGGCCGCTGCCATGCCTTTGAAGAATGAAGTGAGCTTGGCGCTGGGTGGGACGCTTTCGCCAGAGGGATACTCGTGACCCTCCATCCCCAGCAGCGTCAGCTCCTTGTCGATGGCGGCGGCGATGTCCACAAGACCCTCAGTCCACTGCTCCACCGTCGCCCTGAAGTTGTTCTGGGTAACTGCGGCGCTTTTCAGCAGCGCCTCGTTGTCCGCGACCTCCTTCCACGAGGTTGTCTCCCGCTCCTTGGCGCTCTCCAGCGCCTTGGTCGAGGTGTCCAGCTTCAGCTCGAGATCAGCGTTGGAGTCCTTGGCGGCATCAAGCTCCTTGATCTTCTCGGCGAAGCGGCCCTGCAGCTCGCCGAGGGTGTGGGCACCCTTCTCGCGCTCCTGTTTGAGTGCGGCGAGCTCCTCACCGCTCGCCTTGAGATTAGTGTCGAGCTGCGCCACCTTCGCCTCCAGCGCCTTCTTGGCAGTCTCGGCAGCCGTGGCAGCATCCTATGCTTTCTTGAGGGCCCCGCTGAGCGCTTGCTCGCGCGTGGCAACCTTCTCCTCGTGGCTGGCGAGGCTGGCTTTCTGCTGCACCAGCTCACCTTCCCGCGCAGATAGCCCCGCGGCAGCAAGCCTTTGCTGCTCTTCGGCTTCTGCCTTCTCGAGGATGAAGGCCGTCCACGCCTCGTCGAGCTGCCTTCGCTCCTCCGCCAAGGATCGGAGGGCCTCCTGGTTGAGCTCTCGAAGCTCCCCGGCGCGCTTCTCCATGTCTACTCCCGCCTTCGCGACGAGCGCTTCCTGGCGCTCCACCTTAGCTTGCCGGGCGCGGTAGAGTGACACTAGCCTTCGGAGCAGCCGCTCCTCCTCGGGCTCGCTGCTGCTGCTGCTTGGCGTATCGACTAGCGTCAGCCCCGCGGAGGCGAGCACCTCCCCGTCCAAGGTCTCTCCCTCGACCGGCGCCCTGGAGCTCGACTCCCAGGGAAGCTTGATGAAGACGTCGTTGCCGGCCTTCAAATAGACGCCTGGCTGGGGCTCCTCGGGGGCCGACATTGTGGCAGCGGTAGGATCGGCGGTCGGTGAAGCGCTTGGCGCTCCTGCGGCCCCGGGGCCGTCAGTGCGGTCGCCGGTCCCCTCGCCAGCTGCTGCAGCGGCGGCCTTGGCGGCCTCGGCATCTCCATCACCGGCAGAATCATCAGCGCCGTCCGCTTCTTCGATGACAATGACGTCGTCGGCATCGCCACGCGCGCCCTCCTCGACGACGACCTCGGTCTCCATCGGTTCCGTGGCGGACGGGTCTGATGGCCGGAGAAGGGAGAGAAGTCAACCGACTACCCGACAAGAAGATCAAAAGAAAGAAGAGCCAAGGGAAGTTTCCGCGCGGGAAAGGTTACCGGTAGCAGGATCTGCGGCCGCGGCCTCCATTGCCGGGGGGTCGTTGGTGCCGTCGCTCGCCGGAGAATCCTCCCCTGCCGGAGAGCTCCCCCTTGCCGGAGAGATCTCCCCTGCCGGGGGCTCCTCCCTTGCCAGGGAACTCTCCCTTGGCGGTGTAGTCGACGCAGACGGCGCGGCGGGAGTGCTCTCCGGGCGCTCCTGCTGGGGCTGCTCTGCTCCTACACGAAGCAATAGCCAGATATCAACAACAAAAGAGAAGAAGAACTCCCACGCGCGCCAAACAGCGGAAGTGAACCATATACTTACGCTGGGGGCTGCGCTGGGGGCTGCTCTGAGGATCGGCTGCCAGGTCCGGCAAGGTCGTCTCAGGCGCACCCCCTGTCGCCGGGGCGGGCTCGTCCTCGAGGACGACCAGCGGGGCCTTGGCCCTCTTTGCCTTTATATGGGCCAGAGTCCTGGGAAGGAACAGATTCAGAGAAAAGCAAATGAGCTGCAAGACAAGACAACAGAAATTGAAAGGATACAAGCTCGACAAGGGACCTACTCATCTTCCTCTTCGTCGTCGGAGCTGAGTGCGGAGAAGTCGAAGACCAGCTTGCTCCTGGCGCGAGGAGGCGGGGAAGTAGGCTCCCGTGGACGCTTGGCGGGAGCAGTGGACGGCTCCGCTCCAGCTGCCGCCACGGCGCGAGAAGCGGCAGGAGCAGAAGCCGCGGCCCGCGAAGACCCCGCTCCTGCTGCCACAACGGAGCGTGTCAGGCGGCGCTGCGGTTGCTGGCTCGCTTGCCGTACCACCTCCCCAGCCTTGCGGAGACGCCTCTGTGGTTGAGCCGGGGGCTCCGCCTGCGACGAGCTGCCCGAAGGTCGGGAGGAAGAGGCGTCAACCTCCGGCAAGCCGCTCGTGTCCCCGGTGGGCTTGTCCGCCCCGACGCTGTGCCCGGCAGGCTCTTCCTCGCCGACAAACTCCGCTCGATCGGCAAGGCTTTCCGTCTCCGCCGCATCCGCCTCCGCCAATGTGAATCCAAATTCGCCCGCGGCCGCGGCTGCCGCCGCCTCTTCCATCCTGGAGGCGATGCGCGCCAACTCCTCGTCGGTGGTGTCCCGGGTGAGGCCCTTCTGCTCGGCGGGGTCGACTGGCGCCTCCACCAAGTCGTCGAAGAACGCCCGCACGACATCGCCGGCGGGCTCCTGCCAAGTGGGGTCGATCCCGTGCGAGTCGCACAGCGGCATCATTGCAAGGATGCGGCTGAGCGACGAATTGTTGCACAATGGGACGACGCCTCGCGGCAGCTTGAACCATTCAGGGTGGTTGGGGTCGTGCTTGAACAGCTCCCTGAGCGTCCCGTCAAGCTCCAAGACAGTGAAATTGAAGTTGAGGCCAGGGCACAGCCTCACGATGTCCGCCGCATTCTGGAACTCCCAGGCGGGTCTCCCTTTCTCCTGCAGGGGAGCGATGCGGCGGCGGAGGAAATCCGCGCCAACGGCGCCAACTATGAGCCCGGCACGCCTAAGCCGCAGGATCCGGGTAATGGCAATCTGCAGCTTGTTGTCGTCCGGGGCCACGTCGCTCCAATCCCTGCCGCGCACCACAGGAGTTTGGCGCACGGCAGTGAATGGCTGCGAGTTCTCCTCGACAATCAGGCACCAGTCTGCTCTCCATTCCTCCCATTTGCTGCGGAGCTCTCCCTCCAGATAAGCATCCTTCTTGCCGGGCTTCGAGATCCAGGCGATTCCGCCGGAGAGGGGCTCTCCTCTCTCTACTCGAGGCATGAAGAAGTGGCCGAAGAGGGCTACGTTTGGAAAGACTCCGACAAAGTTTTCGCAAAGATGTGCGAAAATTGCCATGGTCAGGACAACATTGGGGGTGAAATCAAGGAGGTGGAACCCGTAGGTGTTCATGATGTCGCAGAAAAATTCACAGAAGGGCGGGCAGAGCCCGCAATAGAAGAACAGAGGAAAGAAGGGATACCCGGTCGGATACTCCTTCTGGGCGGCGGCGGCGGCAAGAACCCTCGTGCGCGGATGCACTCGCGTCTCCGTCGACCAGAAGAGGTAGAATTCCTCCCTCAGGTCCAACGCCTCGAGCTCAGGAGGGAAGGTTGCCTCCTCCTTTCGCTGCGCCTCAAGTCGATGCGCCTCGGCCGACTTCACAGCCTTCCCTTTTCCCTTGTCGCCCTTCGGGGCCATGGCGGAAGCGGGGAGGGAGGTCGGCGGCGTCGGTGGCACTGGTGGCGACGGAAGGGGCGGAACGCTGCTTCTCTTGGGAAGTGGCGTAGATTTTCGAGGAATCGCAACTGGCGGGTGGGCGGACTGCCCATGTTTCCCCTGCTTATAGGGGGGGAGGGGGGGTTTCGCCTTTCCAAATAAACAAACCGCCCGCGACGTGACGCGTGCCTGCGGGGCTCAGCCCCATGCATGCCACCCACATCACGCACGCCTCTCCCCACGATGCCGCGTTCGACGCGTGCCGTTCAGGGAGGGCGTGGTGGACGCAGAAGCAGATGCAGCATGACCCAGGCCGCGCGTGCCCGTGCACTATTTTGGGCCTGGCCCAACAGCGCTCGGCACCGTGTATGGCCCAGGCCCGGGGGCTCTTGTCGGTGTACTAAAGTAGGGGTACCTTAGTACCCCGAACTTGTGCACGGGCAGTCATAGCACCCCGCGGCAAGGCCTGCCAGGTGACCGCCGAAACCCTCCATGGTCCCCTTTTGGGCCATTCAAGAACAAAGTATTTGAGCCAAGACACAAGGCCCCGGCAAGAGGAGCTTGCCGGGACGACCGCCCGAAGAGAGCAAGGCCCCGGCAAGAGGAGCTTGCCGGGACGACCGCTCGAAGCACAAGGCCCCGGCAAGAGGAGCTTGCCGGGAAGGCCGACCGAGGCACGACAAGAGACTTGCTGCGACGCGCCCCGCGTCCCGGCAAGAACTGGTGAGCGACAAGCTCCCGGGCGCGACAAGGCATCAACCGCGGCAAGGCGCTTGCCGCGGCAAGTCACCACCCCACGCCTGCGTTCCAGCTCATCCACCCACGTGTCACTCTGGGGCCATTCCAGGCGTACGTGGCGAGAGGCTGCGTGGCCAGGGGCATGCGGTGGCGACGCAACGCTGACAGAGTAGCAATCGTGGCAAACGGTGGCGCTCCTGACGGTCCCTTTCCTGCACCGTCTGGGCGATGCGGACGGGCATTTAATGCCCTTGTCCCCTGCCGTCAGAGTTAGGTATGATAGCACTGTGCAAACAGCTGTACCCAACACAGCGTTTTCCAGTTTTGCCCCCGCCTACGTTGCCACCTGTGGGTAACCCCTTGCACATATAAAAGGAGGCCCCATGCGCAACGGGAGGAAAAAGGAGGAGGCCACCCACGCTCGGTCTCGCCAGCGGCTCGTGTGTACTATAGCACCACACGCTCCCGAGCAAGAACACAATACAAAACCACAAAGCAGCAGTAGGGTTTTACGCATCCTTGCGGCCCGAAGCTGGGTAAACCTCTTGTGTGCATCGCCTCGATCCGCTCTTCACGCGACCTCCGCTCCCCGCCGAACCAGTAAGGGGCTCGGTCCCCATAGGTGTTCGTGGAGGCAGATTTCCCCCGACAAAAGCATTCTGTCGAACACCTGAACTGCACTGTTCCCTTGCACTTTCAGAAATTCAGAGAAGTTCAGAGTTTCAGTTTCGTCAGACTTCGGTCACGTGGCCACAATGCGCCCTGGCGCGATGCACACGGCCCCATCCCCTTGGCCACCACCCGGCACGCGCGCTTGGCCCGTTCCTGGCGTCGGTGGCGACGAGCCTCGCCGGCGTTGGACGTTTCTACGGTGGCTGCGCCACCCGTGGCGGCCAGCGAGGGCCCGAGCCCGCTCGCCACGCCACCCGGCGCCGCCCAACGCCCCCTGGCTCTCCACGTGTCCCTGCCATGCCAGCGCACCATCGTGGCACCGTCGCCGTGGCCGGCAAGCACGGAGCATGCTCTCTGCTGCCGATGGGCCCGCGCCGCTCCGCTCCGTCGAGCTCACCCAAAGCTTTGAATCCCAGCTTGTTCAGCACCTAAACGGACCAAGTGGACCTCCACGACGGCGCTCAACTCCTAAACCACCCCGACGAATGCTCCGCACCACCGTAAACCTCGCCGGAGAATTCCGTTCTCGGCCACCGCCTCGGACCGCCTATAAAAGGGGAACCCGAGCTCGCCCTCGAGGATGCATCACCACTACACCTCACCAACGCCCCGGCAGGCCACTAGGGGGACCTCGAGGAGGTCTTCTCCCCCAACTTCGGCCGCCCCGTTCCACCTCGGCCTCCAGCTTGATTCACTGCAGTGAGGCCACCTCTGGCGCCCAAACCCCGTCTGCAGCCTTCTATTACACCTCGTACTCTAACCCCCACCTCAATTCAATGCTTGCAGCCCTCTCCGGCGAGCTCCATCCACGCCCGAACCGCCGTCCGCCGGAGCATGAGCCACCGTCGACGTGGTGCTCACCGGCGACCACCACCACCACCACCCAACGCGGAATGGCGTCCTGAGCACGGAGGTACCCTCCGATCCCTCTACCTCGCCGTGGATCGCCGCCGGCGATCGCCGCGACCCTCTGGCCCCAAAAACTCTGTCTCCGTTTTCAAACCTGACTGGTGGGTCCACCCCGTCAGCGTTTCAATCTTTTTGAACCGTTTTCTGAAAACGCCTTTGGGCAAAAATACGCTTTCTTCTCTGAACTGGCATATTCGGGACTGAAGTGTTTTCTATTTTTATAAAAAGAACCCTGGAAAGTTTCTGTTTCATTACAGAAAGGTCCCTAGACAAAAACCTTTATAACTTTTAAACAGAAGCATATTTTTGAGTGATTCTTTTTCTGTCCTCTTTGAAATTTTGTCTAGTTTTTTATCAGATTTATTTGAAAAACATTTGGAATAATTTTTGTGCACCTCTCGGTATTCACGATAGCGTGTATATTTTCTTTATACCGTAGATACCGAAGGAGGTGACGGGACCGCGAACTTCACTGAGCTAGGCTCCGACTACTCCAAACCAGGCAAGCATGTTTGAAATTTTGATATGATGAGTGTCTTGGCATGTTTGCATTTAGCAAGTTTCATGGCATGTTGATGAGCATACCGATGAACATTATTTTCATGCATGGTTGAGGCAAGTGAGTTCGATGATCCAAACGTTGTTGGATGTGTATGTGCATGGCCATGTGTTGGCATGAGGATGGGTAAGACGGCAGTGTTGTAGCATGCCAGTCTTATGCCACACTACTTGACTTCAGTGTCAGGCCATATCGGTTCGGTTCCCGTCCATATTCCCTTCCTGTACTACCACATGTTTTCCGCAAGGAATATGGTTTAGTAAGTTGCAAACCGCTTCCTGGTACACACCAAAAAGGAGAGGCCGTGATGATGGTTCCATGGCCCTGGATTAAACCCAGTCATCCGGTCAGGGGGCATGGGTGTTTCCGGTTGGGACCGAGAGGGGGGCACCCCTTAGAGCGCGCGTATATAAATTTGATCCCATGCTATTCGAGATTGTGATCTCCCCGTCTCAAAAGTTTTTCTTAGACGATGTCTAGGGTGATTCCTGACATCGAGAGGTAGGATGGGTGTGTACTGGTTAGCTGTGTTTTCTTCCGAAATACCGTAAACGGAACTAGTCCTTCGTGAATACGGAAATCCGTTGGCTGTGGGAAATTTTTGTACAAACTCTGCAGAGTCATAAATCTTCAAATCATCTTATCTATATCCAAGTTCTGCGCTAACTTATTCTGATAAGTGCCAGTTTTGGTGACAGATACTCCGGTGAATCACAAGAGTGCTAAGTCCGGTTAAATGTTTATTCCTGTGATGGACTAACCCGTATATTACCTTGAGCCGATTAATCTAACATGTGTATTATTTTTCCTTATGAAGAAAGCCCTTTCTATGATGTCGCTCAGATGTTCGACTGCGGCAGTACTGTTATTTACTTTCCTCAAAAGACCTTTCTGTGATGTCGCTCAGACGTCCGACTGCGACAGTACTGTTATTTACTTTCCTCATAAGCCCTTTATGTGGTGTCGCTAAGACGCTCGACTGTGGCATTTCTTTTAAAGCCCTTTATGTGGTGTCGCTAAGATGCCCGATTGTGGCATTTCTTTTAAAGCCCTTTATGTGGTGTCGCTAAGACGCCCGACTGTGGCATTTCTTTTAAAGCCCTTTATGTGGTGTCGCTAAGACGCCCGACTGTGGCATTTCTTTTAAAGCCCTTTATGTGGTGTCGCTAAGATGCCCGACTGTGGCATTTCTTTTAAAGCCCTTTATGTGGTGTCGCTAAGACGCCCGACTGTGGCATGAATTTTATTTTATATAGTTGTTCACCTTTCGAGGCGTCGCTTCAGACACCCGATCGGTTCCCATTTATATTTCTGTTGGGATTTCTGGCGGACTACCGCTGATTCCCATTTTTACTCACCTTGCCTGCTAATGTTTGAATATGCTTTGGTAAATTAATCATGACGCATTCATGCATGCATTTGTTATATCTTACGTCCGAACTATCTTGCGAGTACTTTCAAAGTACTCACTGGCTTGTTGATTTGGCCAGATGCTGATGAAGGTGATCTCATGGATGAAGAGTTCGATAGCGAGTCCGACGCCTAGAGGAATCCCAGTCAGTCTCGTGCGACCCTGGATTTGGTCACTGTATTATATCCGCTTCCGCAACCCGAATAAAGTACATCAAGCCTCACCTCGATGCTCGATGAGATGCTAGTTTGAGAGCCATGTTATCTCACTCCCCACTGTATTATTCCACCATGGCTTTATCCCCGAGCTAGTAGTATGCCACCTCACCACCGTGATATATCCTCCATTATGTATAATTATTGGCGCGCTTGTAATAAATTGTTGAGCACCCTTAGATCAACCCTGTAATATATTCTATACTACTGGCTTATTGTATCAAGAGTTTTTCTACCAGTGAGGAGGATTTGCTCTCATACTGGACTCAAAAGATTGGTTTCTCAATAAATATTTTTATTGGAAAACCGGTCGTGACATGCGCCGGTGTCTCGATCTGGACTGCGGGTCTTTTCGGCCTGCCCGCCCTCTCGGCCCCTTGTTGGCTAGTCGCCGCGGGCTCGGCGTTCTGCCTCGGGATCCTCCCCTATGAAACACCATTGGTATATGATAGTAAAAAATAAGCACAAACGGATCATTTTTGAGATATTGGGACTTCGGTCTCAATTACCTGTGAGGCGGGGATCAGTCCAGGATAATCGGCCGTAATGGACACCAAGGCATTGTCGATGCTCAGTTGGTAAAATACCCCGTCGATCAGCTCCACAGATATGTCCGGATCCTCTTGGGAGGCCGGGTCGAGGTACCGTTCTGTATGCTCGGGTTGTGGAGGAGGGCTGTTTATCTCCTTTACGGCCTGGCGCAGTTCCTGCATCAAAATCACAAAATGAGACGCTTAACTATGGGAGTATGGAACGGATGGGCAAAAAGAAGTGTTCGCTTACCCAGTTTGGAGGATTGTACATGGAAAATCCGCCCTGTGGATTGACGCGGAGAAATTCCTCCTCTTCTCCCTTGTATAATGCGGACAAGAACTTCATCAGAGCAACAGCCGATTCCGGCCCCTTACGGCCGCAGCGGGTGGCATCGTTCTCCTCGTTGAAATCCCACATGGGGTGGCCCCTATACTGAAGCAGCTGCACCCCCTGCATAATGCATGTGGCCATGACCTTGATCATGGTCAGTCTGGAATGAGCCAATAACCTTATCCGGCCCATCAGATAAAGGACGTCCTTGTCATTCTCCTTCTGAGGGCTCCGTGGACGCCAACTTAGGCGCTTCTTTAAGGGAGCATTATCGAACTCCGGGAGGCCGATCCGAATAGGATCCGGCAGGGGGACATCTTCTATATAAAACCATTCTGAAGGCCAGTCTTCGGACGCCTTCTTTGGGGTTCCGGATAGATATCCAGTCCCAGCGATGCGCCATACTTCGGCTCCGCCCACTTGATATATCGACCCCTCCTGAGAACGGGGCACGAGGCAGAACAGCTTCTTCCACAAAGCAAAATGAGCTTCACAGCCCAAAAACAGCTCGCAAAGGGCTACGAAGCCCGCGATATGCAATATGGAGGCTGGCGTAAGATTGTGCAGCTAGAGACCGTAGAACTCCAGCAGCCCCGGAGAAACAGATGAATTGGAAATCCGAGCCCTCTTATTAAGTAAGAGACAAGGCATACCCGCTCTCCTTTGGAGGGATTGGGGACGCTCTCCGCTTGCTTTCCGCCATTATAGGTGGCAAGCCCGGCTCGAACCGGGACCATATAGGCTGGGGGAAGAAATCCTTTGGTTTGAAGCGTCACCAGCTCATTGTGCAGGATGGAACATCTCTCCCAATCTCCAGGTTGAGGGCTAGGAAGGCGAGAGGAGGAGCTGCTACGACCAGCCATGATGGAATGGATCTCTGTCGAATACGCTCCGATGAATGCTCGCAAAGGGAAGGTGGTGTGGTTAGGATCTAAATCCTCGCCTCTTTAATAGGCGGCACATTTACGCAGCTAGGGGGCTAAATGTAAAAATACCCTAGCTTTTCGCATTCATTTGACACATGGAAGAAGGCCATTATTGGGCGTGGAAGCCTAGAAGCGCAATATTCACAAGAAGCCGAACACTATTCAACAAGTACACGAAATTTGGAGGAGGAACCCGCCTTGCATTGCCGAAGACAATTTGCACGCCGGACTCGTCGTTATTGAAGCCTGGTTCGGGGGCTACTGAGGGAGTCCTGATTTGGGGGTGTCCGGATAGCCGGACTATAACCATTGGCTGGACTCCTGGACTATGAAGATACAAGATTGAAGACTTCTTCCCGTGTCCGGATGGGACTTTCCTTGGCGTGGAAGGCAAGCTTGGTGATACGGATATGTAGATATCCTTCTGTTGTAACCGACTCTGTGTAACCCTAACCCTCTCCGGTGTCTATATAAGCCGGAGGGTTTTTGTCCGTAGGACGAACAAGAATCATACCATAGGCTAGCTTCTAGGGTTTAGCCTCTCTGATCTCGTGGTAGATCTACTCTTGTACTACCCATATCATCAATATTAATCAAGTAGGAGTAGGGTTTTACCTCCATCGAGAGGGCCCGAACCTGGGTAAAAACATCGTGTCCCTTGTCTCCTGTTACCATCCGCCTAGACGCATTGTTCGGGACCCCCTACCCGAGATCTGCCGGTTTTGACACCGACACCTGGCCTTTTTGGCAGCTTCATGGTCCTATTCTGCCTTCCAAAAATCAGATTCGGTATGTGGAAGTCAGCAAAGTTGAGTCAATAGAATATTTGACTAATGAGATAAAAGTAAAGAAAGTTAGAGACTCACATCCGGTGGCGGGTTAAGCTTGTAGAAAGGATTCAGAACCACTTTGTTGCAGTCTTCTAGATCTTCATTTAGAAGAGTCTTTGTCATTTCGGTGATCGCTTCATCAGTCAAACGCATGGAGCTGTCGCGCAGAGGATCCTTTAGGCCACCCGTGTAAGTACACATTAAGCCGGGTCGGCGGCTTAAAGGGATAATCCGCCAGGCAACCTAGCACCGAACCAAGTCAATGCTAGTCAAACCGTTTCCCAGCAGAGCCTTGACCTTCGCAATAGTGGGAACAAGCTTTTTACGTTCAGCAGCGGTAAGCTTTTCAGGAAGATGATGTTTTGTGTCAAGGCGTTGGGCACGATAACCCGGCAATGGATTCTCATCAGCCGGAGAGGTATCTTTGCAATAAAACCATGTCTAATACCAGTCTTTTGGGTGACTCGGCAAGTAAGCATAGGGGAAGATGGCATGTCTTATTCGTTAAATTGAGATTCCGCCAAGTTCCAAGCTCGTTCTGTTGGTAAACTCGTTTTGGCGGTTTAAATAAAAATACTCCCTAAAGAGTTCAATGCTGGGTTCTTCTTGAAGGTATACTTCGCAGAAGACTTCAAAGTTGCAGATGTTTGACACGGAATTGATTCCGATGTCTTGAGGATGGGATTGAAAAAAGTGCAGAACGTCTCGGAAAAATTTAGAACCGGGTGGTGAGAAGCCCCGATTCATGTGATCAGTAAAAACAATGACTTCATCATCCTTTGGCCGAGGTCTTTCTTCACCTGGATCAGCGGTGCGATAATGCATGACACTCTTTGCTGGCAAGTACCCGATTTTGACAAAGTATTTCAAAGTGTTCTTAGTGACAATGGAGGGAACCCAGTTACATGAAGTGACTGTTTTTGATGGCATTGCAAATGGAGAAGCCTAAAGGAAAGAAAAAATTTGCTGGTTCAAATTGATTCATTAAGCCGGAAATAAAAAGCTGTAGTATATATTCAAAATGGTGGCTTAATGTCGGTGTACTAAAGTAGGGGTACCTTAGTACCCCGAACTTGTGCACGGGCAGTCGTAGCACCCCGTGGCAAGGCTTGCCAGGTGATCGCCAAAACTCTCCATGGTCCCTTTTTGGGCCATCCAAGAACAAAGTATTTGAGCCAAGGCCCCGGCAGGAGGAGCTTGCCGGGAAGGCCACCCGAAGAGAGCAAGGCCCTGGCAATAGGAGCTTGCCGGGACGGCCACTCGAAGCACAAGGCCCCGGCAAGATCCTCTTGCCGGGAAGGCCGACCAGGGCACGACAAGAGACATGCTGCGACGCGCCACGCGTCCCGGCAAGGACCGGTGAGCAACAAGCTCCCGGGCATGACAAGGCATCAACCGCGGCAAGGCGCTTGCCGCGGCAAGTCACCACCCCGCGCCTGCGTTCCAGCTCATCCACCCACGTGTCGCTCTGGGGCCATTCCAGGCGTACGTGGCGAGAGGCTGCGCAGCCAGGGGCATGCGGTGGCGAAGCAACGCTGACAGGATAGCCGTCGTGGCAAACGGTGGCGCCCCTGACGGTCCCTTTTCTGCACTGTTTGGGCGGCCTAGACGGGCATTTAATGCCCTTGTCCCCTACCGTCAGAGTTAGGTATGATAGCACTGTGCAAACAGCTGTACCCAACACAACGTTTTCCAGTTTTACCCCCGCCTACGTTGCCACCTGTGGGTAACCCCTTGCACATATAAAAGGAGGCCCCATGCGCAACGTAGAGGAGGGAGGAGGCCACTCACGCTCGGTCTGATTAGTTGCCTGAGTGTACTGTAGCACTCAGCGCTCCCAAGCAAGAACACAATACAAACCACAAAGCAGCAGTAGGGTTTTACGCATCCGTGCAGCCCGAAGCTGGGTAAACCCCTCGTGTGCATCATCTCGATCCGCTCTTCGCGCGACCTCCGCCCCCCGCCGAACCAGAAAGGGGCTCGGTCCCCATAGGTGTTCGTAGAGGCAGATTTCCCCCGACATCTTTGGCGCGCCAGGTAGGGGGCGTTGAGGTTGTGTGAACCTGATCCGGCGTCTGCACAGGCTAGATCTCCATCATCTTCATGGACATGCCACCGAATAAGAAGAAGGCTCCAGAGGTGGCTGGTCCGTCCGCGTCGAACCCACCGCCCCTGGAGCAAACGGGTGGTGGGGACGGCACCGGTGGCAGAACGGATGTCGCCGGGCCAGCTCATGGTACCACGGCGTCCGAACATGCACCGCGCCCCTCTCAGGAGGCACGGGACCAGCAGCGTCTTGGCACTCACGGTACCATACGCTCGCTGGACCCAGATCGAGCTGGCGGATCCCAGGGTGCTCAAGGCCAGCATACACACCAACGTGCTGGCGCGAGCGTGGCGCGACTGCCTGGACCGGGTGATGCTCCTTCTAACGTAGTTCGAAGTTCGAGCACATCCCGCTCCACACGCCGTTCGCCACCGCTGCCCGCCACTCCAGCAGAAGCTCTAGCACGAGCTCAACTGCTCCTAGACTACCCACCAACGACGGACAAGCTCGACGACTGGAGGGCCACGATACAGAGTCTTATCGGCTTCGCTAACGGTGACACCCCGCGGCAGCACACTGCGTCGCAGCCGCGGCAGGTCGGCCAGGCGAGAACTGAAGGCGCCAAGACCGGTGGGGGTGCGACCACCGTGCATTCCCCGCCCCAAAGGCCAAGATCGCCGACTCGCCGGAACCATCACGACAACGACTCCATCGCGCCGTCAAATCCGCGAACTCATCGCGATCAACGCCAAGTTCTTCACGAACGAAAGCAAGAGGACGTCGTACTCGCATCGAGCGTCGAAGAGAAGCGCGGCGTCAATCAGACCAGGGCGCTGAGCCCTCTGTCGACATGCATGCGCCGGGGGGGCCAGGCGACCTGCCGTACGCGGTAGGCTGCCCTGCGTTCACCCGTGAGCTGCGGCAAGTCCAGTGGCCCAACACGAAGAATTTCAAGCCAGACGTACCAGAGAAGTACGACGGCAAGTCACATCCGTCGGAGTTCCTCAGCATCTACACCATTGCGGTGCAGGCTGCTGGAGGGCGAGACGACAAGATCCTTGCCAACTACTTCCCGCTGGTACTCAAATCCAACGTCAGATCCTGGCTCATGCACTTGCCGGACAACTCCATAACCTCCTGGACAGACTTGTGCCATCAGTTTGTTGGCGCCTTTACAGGCGGCCACAAACCCCATGGCCAAGCGAGCGACCTTCATCTGCTCGTCCAGAAGGAAGGGGAACCCTTGCGCAAGTTCATCCAGAGATTCAGCCGCGTACACTACAACATCCTAGACGTCCACCCTGCCGCGGTCATCAGTGCGTTCCATCAGAACGTGCGTAACCGCAGGATGCGGGAGGAGATGGCGATGTGCAAGATCAAAGACGTCAGCGAGCTATATGCCCTGGCCAACAAGTGTGCACGTGCTGAGGAAGGAAGGAAACTCCCCGGAGAGAACACCGGAGCAGGAGAATCTGATAGTGAGGATACCGCCCCGGCAAGGAAAAACCGGCGACAGAGCAACAGGAAGAAGAAGAGCCAAGAAGTACTGGTTGTTGAGCAGTCCGGCGATGAAGGCGCCGCCAAGAAGGCCTAGGCTGGTAGCTCCGGTAAGGAGGTTGCCGGATGCACCAACTGCCAGGCTGTGGCGATCGCCGACAAGCGGGACGACACCAACAAACAGTACTGCAAGATCCACCGCACCAAGGGCCATGACCTCCAGAGCTGCAAGCAGGTCGAGCGGCTCGTCGAGCTGCAAAAGGCCGAGTATGAGCGATGCGACAAGGAGAAAGCCCAGGGAGGTGGCGGAGGATTCGGCACGAAGCGCCCCGGCCAGGGAGGACGCCGCGACAAGGACAAGCAGCGGCAAGCAGACAGACCTCCCCGCGGCCGCGACAAGGACGAAGACGACGACGTAGACGAAGACATGGATGATGTCGAGACCAGTGAGCAGGAGTTTCAGAAAGCCACAGAGGTCTTGTGGATAGATGGCGGTGCTTCTCTGCATACTTCTCGCCGCCAGCTCAAGCAGTGGGCGCGGGAAGTCAATGCAGCGGAACCACCCGTCGAGTCACGCAAGCCTCTGAAATGGTCCGGCACGCCTATCATCTTCGATATTGAGGACCATCCTGACCGCACAACTGCGATCGGGTGCTTGCCGTCTCACCAACAGTCCGCAACCTCAAGGTCACTAAGATGCTAGTCGACGGCGGGGCCGGCTTGAACCTGATCTCCTCCGCTGTGCTCCGGAAACTCCAAGTCCCCGACAGCGAGCTCAAAGAGACCGGCACGTTCCAAGGAATCAACCCGGGAAGGAGCAAGCCGAAGGGGAAGATACTCGTCGAGCTGCAAAAGGCCGAGTATGAGCGATGCGACAAGGAGAAAGCCCAGGGAGGTGGCGGAGGATTCGGCACGAAGCGCCCCGGCCAGGGAGGACGCCGCGACAAGGACAAGCAGCGGCAAGCAGACAGACCTCCCCGCGGCCGCGACAAGGACGAAGACGACGACGTAGACGAAGACATGGATGATGTCGAGACCAGTGAGCAGGAGTTTCAGAAAGCCACAGAGGTCTTGTGGATAGATGGCGGTGCTTCTCTGCATACTTCTCGCCGCCAGCTCAAGCAGTGGGCGCGGGAAGTCAATGCAGCGGAACCACCCGTCGAGTCACGCAAGCCTCTGAAATGGTCCGGCACGCCTATCATCTTCGATATTGAGGACCATCCTGACCGCACAACTGCGATCGGGTGCTTGCCGTCTCACCAACAGTCCGCAACCTCAAGGTCACTAAGATGCTAGTCGACGGCGGGGCCGGCTTGAACCTGATCTCCTCCGCTGTGCTCCGGAAACTCCAAGTCCCCGACAGCGAGCTCAAAGAGACCGGCACGTTCCAAGGAATCAACCCGGGAAGGAGCAAGCCGAAGGGGAAGATAACATTGCCAGTGACATTTGGCAGCGAGCTGAACTTCAGGACAGAGAGGATCACTTTTGACGTTGCCGATTTTCCATTGCCCTACAATGGAATTCCCGATTTTCCATTGCCCTGCGAGGAATCAAAGCAACACCCCATGGGGGTATGTAAGGCGCCTGCCATGTCTTTTGTGAACGTTATATCCTTAATATGAATCGATGCGGGGTGCCTGTCCTCTCACGACTCGCTCCCCCTTTTTATCCTCACGAGGACTTGGCGCTCCACGCTGACAGGTCCTAGTCCCCAGGCAGGCTTCAGCAGTCGCTGGTATGCCAGGTCGTGATGCCGTGGTCAAGGCCAGGAGGTGAGCGGCCTGAGGTCCGGTAAGAGCCCCCAAGTCGCGATGCTCGAGAGGTCCCCTTTAGCGATCAAGCAGCCCTCGCTGGGCGAGAAAGGAAGGAAACGTCGTCGTGACAGAGCCGCACTAGGTGAGGGTTTGGTGCTGCGTTAGTCCAGCTCCTGTAAGGGCGTGACTTATCTTTTGAGTTCGGTGTAGTTCTTCGACGGGGCACCCGGACCGAAAGGTGGCAGCTGAGGCGCTGCTGGGCTGGGTCCTCGCGAGCTTCTTCCCACTCCCTGTACTTTCCTTAATGCTCTACGTCCTCAAGTCCCGGCCCTCGAGCGAGCTCAGCCGCCGCTGGTATGACAGGTCGTGATGCCGTGGGTCAAGGCCAGGGGGTGAGAGCTGGAGAGCCAGTAGGAGCCCGTGAGTCGCGATGCTCAGGTACCCCCCTTTTGATGTGCAAGCGGTCCGTGCCGGAGAGAGGGAGAGATAGCCCGCGACGTCCCCAACATTGTTCCTGGAGCGGGTCATACACACCAATCATGAAGAGAAACAAGGCCTGTTGTTACGGTTGCCAACCAACCTTAGGTCGCTCCATGGAAGCGATTGGGTCATTGAGGGCCTGGTGAGGTGGCGCCCTGCAGGGCTGCCGCGGCCAGAGCTCGACCATTCAGATGTTGCAGGGACGGACCCGTACGCAGATGTCGTGCTCGAGCGAGCGGCTCCATAGGTAGGCGTCAATCGAGCAGGCGATTAGGTCAGGTATGTTAAGCACGCAGGTGGAAATTCATTTCAAATAGATGTAGGAAAAGCAAACGCCGCTGTGCCAGGCCCGAGCAGCTTGGGGATGATGCAGCCCGAGGGGCGCCCCCAACAAGGTAGGTAAAGAGCATAAGCAAAACAGATACATGCCGCAGGGACAGACCCACGCAGCCTGGGAACGATGCGCCCTCTGGGCGCTCCCAGCTAAAAAAATGGAACTTGGAAAGATGTCACCTGATGCCGTCGAAGATGAAGTGATGCTGAAGAAGCGGGCGAGCCGCGCTGAAGACGTCGACCCTCACGAGCCCCCAGGCCCAGGAGCCTCGGGAGGCTTCGGGGGCACGGGTAGGTCTTTGAGGGCCATCTCCTCTTCCACCAGGACCGCACAACGGCTGACCTCCTGAGCCTTCAGAACACTCCTCGGCAGGCGCTGATGAGCGGCGACCATGTTCGGCAGGCCGAAAGGCATGCGAACGTAGCTGTGAGGTGGTCCCTCGCAGCGCCCCACACGCGTAGGCCAGAGGCGCTCCTGAGACGCGGCTCGGTTGAGCCCTGGTACGTCGATGCAGGCGCGCAGCCCACCATCCTCGCCTGGATGCGGGGCTATGGCGGACAATTGGCGGCTGCCACGCATGACTCTCGACTCCTGTAACTCTTGGGTGTTCCGTGCGATGAACTCCTGAGTGCTTGGTCTTCCTTGCCTTGTATCTTCCTGAGGGAAACGTGCCTGGAAGCACCCCTCCAAGTGGTGCCCGAGTGCCTCCTCGCGACCTTGGCAAAGTCGGTGGCTCTCCAAGAAAGAGCCCCCGAGCCCTGCCTGAGGAGGGTGTCGGGCGCACCTTCCTATGCGAGAGAGGGTGGCGCTCCCTGAACGAGCGCAAATCCTGACGCGACACCTCTGGAGGCGCCTGCCTCCTTATGGCTTGGGCCAGGCGAAGTCTTCTTCTTCTTAAGGGCCGCCTCGGTAAGTCTTCCGCTCCTGTGATCTGGTCTTCAATTGCTATGGCTTGGAACGCACGCTCAAGCGAACACACTGCGTCTCTTTCTTCACAGGGTACGGTGATGACTCCACCGCTTCCCGGCATCTTGAGGACATTGTAACCATGGTGGGTTACTGCCATGAACTTGGCTAGGGCTGGGTACCCGAGGATGGCGTTGTACGGCAGGAGAATGTGGGCGACATCGAAGTCAATGAGCTCAGTGCGGTAGTTGTTGCGCTGCCCGAAGGTGACTGGGAGGCGAACCTGCCCTATTGGAACAGAGGAACCATCGGTGACTCCCGAGAAAGGCTTGGTTGGCTGAAGATGATCGTACAGCACTTGGAGGTTGTCGAACATCTTGACGGACAGGACGCTGAGTCCCGCTCCGCCGTCAATGAGGGTCCTGGTGACCTGCACATTGCTGATGACTGGGGAGCAAAGCATCGGGAGGACTCCGGCCGTTGCCGCGCACTTGAGCTGATCCGCTGAGCTGAACGTGATGGCGCACACAGACCACCTGAGAGGGCGCGTGGCCTCAAGCTTGGTGAGAACTGCATTCACCTCACGAGCAAACTGCTTGAAGATGCGTTGTGATGCTGGGGCTTGGGCGCCACCCAAGATGCAGGCGATTACGCGTGGCTCCTGGAAGCCCCCAGCCCCCTCGTATTGATGTTGGTCTTCGTTCTTACTTGGCGGTGGCGGCAGAGGGGGAAGGCCTGCGTTGCCGTGTGGGCGATCATCATGAGGCTAATCCCTCCAACCTCCCTCGCGAGGCTCATCCTGCCAGCGATCCTCACGTGGTCGGGCACGCCACCCTTGGCGAGGGCCACGGTCTTCCCATCGTCCGCCACCTCTTCCTCCTCCTCGGCCATAGCCCCTGTCGTTGCGCTCGGGGCGTCGGCCGATTCGCCCATCTCGCACGGCCCTGAGCTCTTGACATTCGTTGGTGTTGTAGGTGTGGAGGTCGTGGTACACGTAGTATCGGCTGCCCTTGGAGGACTCAGGCCCCTGCCTCGCTTGGTGTCTGGTTCCGCTGCAAGCAGAGCAGCCCCCTTGCACTTCACGTCCTTGGCCTTGAGTTTCTTCTCTTCTGGGTCGGCTGCTGGAAGCTCGAGGAGGGAGAGGCGCCCTTCCTCAGCCCTGGCGCACTTGGTCGCTAAGCTGAACAGCTCCAGGGAGGTGCACAGGTCTTCATGGATTGTTAGCTCCTCCTTCATCTTGATGTCGCGCACGCCATCGGAGAAGGCCGAGATGATGGCTTCTTCAGCTACCCTGGGGATCTTGAGGCGAGCGCTGTTGAAGCGCTGGATATATTTCCGCAGGGTTTCCCCTGGCTGCTGCTTGATGCGGAGCAGGTCGCTCACGGCGGGGGGCCAGTCGCGAGTGCCTTGGAAGTTGGCGATGAAGCAGGTGCGCATCTCGTCCCAGGAGGAGATCATGCTGGGAGCCAGGTTCAGGAGCTAGGTGCGGGCGCCATCCTTGAGCGCCATGGGAAACCAGTTCGCGATGACCTTTTCGTCTCCGTTGGTGGCTTCGATGCCTAGCTCATAGAGCTGTAGCAACTCCGCGGGGTCCGCCGTGCCATCATAGCGAGGGGGTAGGTCGGTCTTGAACTTGCCTGGCCATGTGACGCCGCGTAGCTCGGGGGTGAAGGCGCGGCAGCCGGCTGTGGCCACCGGCGCCCTTTGCTGGTGCTGGGCCTGCTCCTGGGGATTACCACGCGCCGCCGCTTGGAGCAGCGTGGGGCCTTGGCACGGAAGCACTGGGACGCGATCTTGGCGTGCCAGCGCTGGGAGCGCGCGAGCACCTTCTTGGGGACGAAGGATGTCCTGGCAGCTCCCTTCTTGTTGTGCCGGCGCCGAACGCGGATGGTCTGGCCCTGGGGCTGCGCGCCTTCGAGCCAGGGCGTCTTCTTGGGGAGGAGGTAGTGGAGGTGCCTCCTGGTCCTCACCCCCTGCATGGAATGGAGGGCGAGGCAGCGAGAAGGACGGCAAGGGGGAGCCCCCTGCGGCGCTGACGAGCTCGGTGATGCAGGCGAGCCAGTCCTCATAGAGGTCGTCGACGGGGCGGTAGTGCAGGAGCTCTCTCGCCAGGAGGAGCACGGCGTGCGCATCCGTGGGGGCGCGACGGGCGTGAGACGACAAACCAGCTGGAGCCAGCGACGGGGTGGCGGTGCGGCCATCCCGCTGCACCGAGGGATGCTGGGACGAGGCCTGCTGCTCGTTCCCCGTCGGGCTGATGGCGGCGTTGGCGGTAGGTGACGGGGAACAACGGGGGCGTCCGCTGACTAGCGCCATCTGGGCGACGCGGGTGGCAAGAGCGGCCCGGCGCTCGGCGCGAGCCCGGCGAGCGTCGGCCATGGACATGACGGAAGATCACACGCGAACAGCGGAAAAAAGATTCCGGCGCACCCCTACCTGGCGCGCCAAATGTCGGTGAGGGAGTCCTGGATTAGGGGGTGTTCGGATAGCCGACTATACCTTCAGCCGGGCTCCAGAACTATGAAGATACAAGATTGAAGACTTCGTCTCGTGTCCGGAAGGATCTTTCCTTGGCGTGGAAGGCAAGCTAGGCGTGCGGATATTCAAGATCTCCTACCATTGTAACCGACTCGGTATAACCCTAACCCTATCCGGTGTCTATATAAACCGGAGGGTTGTAGTCCGTAGGACAACCATCATCATACACAATCATACCATAGGCTAGCTTCTAGGGTTTAGCCTCCTTGATCTCGTGGTAGATCTACTCTTGTACTACCCATATCATCAATATTAATCTAGCAGGAGTAGGGTTTTACCTCCATCGAGAGGGCCCGAACCTGGGTAAAATAAAGTGTCCCTTGTCTCCTGTTACCATCCGACCTTGACGCACAGTTCGGGACCCCCTACCCGAGATCCGCCGGTTTTGACACCGACATTGGTGCTTTCATAGAGAGTTCCTCTGTGTCGTCGCTTTTAGGCCCGATGGCTCCTTTGATCATCAACAACGATGAGGTCCAGGGCGAGACTTTCCTCCCGGGACAAATCTTCGTCTTCGGCGGCTTCGCTCTGCGGGCCAATGCGCTTGGTCGTCTGGAGCAGATCGAAAGCTACGCCCCTGGCCATCAAGTCAGGTTTGGAAGCTTAAACTACACGGCAGATATCCGCGAAGACTTGATCTTCGACGGGTTCGAGCCACAGCCAAGCGCGCCGCACTACCTCGAGGGGCATGATATAGCTCTGCCTCCGAATAGTGCGCTGGAGGCCGCACACACCCCGACCCCGATCCTCGACTCGGAGCCCGCTGCGTTCTTTGAGGATGAACGGTTGGACGTCACCTCGGGGGCTGCGATCTTGAAGGCGATCGAGCCGAACGCCAGCCCCGCACTCCGCACGACCCATGACTCCAAGGAGTCGGATTCTTCTCCGAACTCCGGGCCTCCCGTGCCCCTGCCGATCGAATCCGATTGGGCGCCTATAATGGAGTTCACCGCCGCGGACATCTTTCAGCACTCACCTTTCGGTGATATCCTGAATTCTCTCAAGTCTCTCTCTCTATCAGGAGAGCCCAGGCCGGACTATGGTCTGCGAGGTTGGGATTCGGACGACGAAGAAATTCAAAGCCCACCCACCACCCACTTAATAGCCACTGTCGATGATTTAACCGACATACTTGACTTCGGCTCCGAAGACTTCGACGGTATGGACGACGAAGGAGGAGACGAACAAGAACTAGCACCTGTAGGGCGCTGGACCGCCACCTCGTCATATGACATATATATGGTGGACGCTCCAAAGGATGGAGATGGCAATGGAACAACGGAGGATGACACCTCGAAAAAACAGCCAAAACGCCGGCGTCAATGGCGTCGCTCTAAATCCCGCCATAGCAGAAACGGTGATTCTGGCACGGGAGATAATACTACCCCGGATAGCGCCGAAGAACACCAAATCCATCAAGATTCGGCGCAAGAAGATGGAGAAGCCAGCCCTCATGAGAGAGCGGCAGAGCGAGAGGTTGAGGATGATAACTACACGCATCCCTCCGAAGACGAGGCAAGCCTCGACGATGACAAATTCGTCGTACCATCAGACCCCGCCGAACAAGAGCGTTTCAGATGCAGGCTTCTAGCCACGGCGAATAGCCTAAAGAAAATGCAGCAACAGCTTAGAGCTGATCAAGATTTGCTAGCTGACAGATGGACTGAAGTCCTTGCGGCCGAAGAGTATGAACTCGAGCGCCCCTCCAAAAATTATCCAAGCGCAGGCCGCTACCCCAATCAGAGGGGGAAGCACCTACATTCCCAATGCATGACATGGCAGACCGGCCACCTCGCGGCCGCGACAGAGAGGCCTGTTGAACCTCTAAACAAGCGATGCCCCGGTGTCGCTCAACTAAGGCACGGGAAAATGAGCCAGACCTGCGAGACGTACTGGAGGATAAAGCAAGGCAAACAAGATCGATCTATGGATCGCGCAGACGCCCGACGACACGTGATGATGATCTTCACTCCGGACACAATAAATCCGGCTGGGCCGAACACAACAGGCATAGCTCTTCTGAGCTGCGTCGTGACATAGCCCAGTACAGGGGCGCCGCACACCCACTATGCTTCACAGATGAAGTAATGGATCATAAAATCCCAGAGGGTTTCAAACCCGTAAACATCGAGTCGTATGATGGTACGACAGATCCGACAGTATGGATTGAAGATTATCTCCTTCACATCCACATGGCACATGGCGACGATCTACACGCCATCAAATATCTCCCCCTCAAGCTGAAAGGACCAGCCCGGCATTGGCTTAACAGCCTACCAGTGGACTCAATCGGTTATTGGGAAGACCTGGAAGCCGCATTCCTCGACAACTTCCAGGGGACCTATGTGCGGCGTCCGGACGCCGACGACCTAAGCCACATAATTCAACAGCCAGAAGAATCGGCCAGGCAATTCTGGACACGGTTCCTAACAAAGAAAAATCAGATAGTCGATTGTCCGGACGCAGAGGCCCTAGCAGCCTTCAAACATAACATCCGCGATGAGTGTCTTGCCCGGCACCTGGGACAGGAAAAGCCGAAATCTATGGCAGCCCTCACGACACTCATGACCCGCTTTTGCGCGGGCGAATATAGCTGGCTAGCTCGCAGCAGCAACTTACCAAAGAACCCTGGTAATTCGGATACCAAGGACAAAAGTGGCAGGACACGTCGAAATAAGCAAAAGCACCGCGTTAGCAGCGACAGCAATGAGGATACGGCAGTAAATGCCGGATTTAGAGGCTATAAATCCGGTCAGCGGAAAAAGCCATTTAAAAAGAATACCCAGGGCCCGTCCAGTTTGGACCGGATACTCGACCGCTCGTGCCAGATTCATGGCACCCCCGAAAGGCCAGCCAATCACACCAACAGGGATTGTTGGGTGTTCAAGCAGGCAGGCAAGTTAAGGGCCGAACACAAAGACAAGGGGCCGCATAGCGACGACGAGGAGGAGCCCAGGCCGCCGAACAACAATGGACAGAAAGGGTTCCCCCACAAGTGCGGACGGTGAACATGATATACGCGACCCACATTCCCAAGAGGGAGCGGAAGCGTGCGCTACGGGACGTATACGCGATGGAGCCAGTCGCCCCAAAGTTCAACCCATGGTCCTCCTGCCCGATCACTTTTGATCGAGGGGACCACCCCACTAGCATCCGTCACGGCGGTTTTGCCGCATTGGTTCTTGACCCAATCATTGACCGATTTCATCTCACAAGAGTCCTCATGGATGGCGGCAGTAGCCTGAACCTGCTTTATCAGGATACAGTGCGGAAAATGGGCATAAATCCATCAAGGATCAAGCCCACAAGGACGACCTTTAAAGGCGTCATACCAGGTGTAGAGGCCAATTGCACAGGCTCTGTAACACTTGATGTGGTCTTCGGATCTCTGGATAACTTCCGAAGCGAAGAGTTAATCTTCGATATAGTCCCATTCCGCAGTGGCTATCACGCCTTGCTCGGACGAACCGCATTCGCTAAATTCAATGCGGTGCCGCACTACGCATATCTCAAGCTCAAGATGCCAGGCCCTCGAGGAGTAATTACGGTCAACGGAAACACCGAACGGTCCCTCCGTACGGAGGAGCACACGGTGGCCCTCGCAGCGGAAGTACAAAGCAGCCTTTCAAGGCAACTCTCCAGTCTGGCCGTTAAAAAGCCGGACAATGCAAAGCGCGCCCGGAGTAACCTGCAACAAGACCGCCTAGCACGTTCGGAGCAAGCGTAGCAATACGGCCCCAACCCCAGCCATCGCAACATAGCAGAGCTAGTACCTCGAGTACACAATTACGCCCGTGAAATTCCATGGGCACAGGGGGAGGGGCACATTAACAGCATGCTTACAATACGGCGTCAAACGTACTAGGGGCTGCCGGATTTTTTTTACTTTCAGGACTCCACACTCTGGATAACCTGTTCGGCTTTGCTGCCGCACAGACGATGCAACACCCGGGAAAGCAGACAAAGCTACGCCGCATTACGGAACTCTCAGGTGGTCTCTATTTCGAGCGATATATCTGTTTCTAAATTCCGCGGCCTGCCCCTGGTCATGACATGTTAAATAGTCTAATATCTTTTTGCTTATCGCACTACTTGTATCGTTCGGCTTTGATAAATAGCCTCTCTATAAACAATGCATAGCTTTTCGCCTATTTTTTGCGTCTCTTTTAATATATATGTTCATTAAATAAACATGATCGCAACCGTACACCATGGTACTACAAAACACGCCAGGGGCTTCATTACCCTTCTATTTGGTGTGAGAAGTCGGTACACTTTCACAAGTGCGGCACCCCGAACTTATAGCACTATATGCATCGGCTCCGAATCATGATTTTGGTCACATGTTGGGTTTGCCCGGCTCATATGTTTTGGTGCCTTACGTTCCGCTATATCGGCTAAGGTAGCACTAGGAGAACCACTGCGATTGTGCCCCGGTTCAGCTGGGTTAAGCACCTCAGTGGAGAAAGCTAAAACAGACTGTCATGATAAGGCGTGAGACCGGTCGCTGTTCGAGAGGTTTTTCAAGTCCTTAAAGACTTATGCCGCTTCGAGCGAGGAGCTGGCTATGTCCGGCCAAAGGCGTGGATAGCGTCCCGAATTCGGCCTTCCGAACTAGGGGCTTCGCCGAAATTTAAAAGTATAACGTTCTATGGCTAAGTAAGAGTGTTCAAGCATTATAGTCCGATTGCCTAGTTCGTTGTGCTGAGCGCCTCCCTGGAAGGACCCAACTATGGGAAAAAGAACCCTCAGGTTTATCCCGAACACCCCAACACTAGTGGCATGGGGGCAGAAGCCGACGACTGGCCATCTCTCAATTTTTGATAAACGGCCGCACAGAAAATAATATTTTAAATTCAATAAGCATTGCTTAGCGCATATGAACAAGTTTTCAGCGCACAGGATACAAACGAGCGAGTTCATTCAAATACTACATCTTTAGTACATTCATCCGCGACAAGGCGGGCTCCGGCGAGAACTTCCTTGTAGTAGTTCTCGGGCTTGCGATGCTCCTTCCCCGGCGGCGGCCCGTCCTTCACCAGCTTCTCTCCGTCCAGCTTACCCCAGTATACCCTTACACGGGCAAGGGCCCTCCGGGCACCTTCAATGCAGGCGGAGCGCTTGATGACCTCAAGCCGTGGACAGGCCTCCACCAGCCGCCGCACTAGCCCGAAACAGCTCCCAGGCAGGGCCTCTCCAGGCCACAGCCGAACTAGTAAGCCCTTCATGGCCTGTTCGGCCGCCTTGTGGAGCTCGACCAGCTGTTTCAGTTAATCGCTCAAAGGCACAGGGTGTCCGGCCTCAGAATACTGAGACCAGAACACACTCTCCGTCGAGCTGCCCTCTTCAGCTCGGTAGAACGCGGCGGTGTCGGATACGCTGCGGGGAGATCGGCGAATGCCCCTGGAGAACTCCGGATTCGGGTAAGTAACAGGTGGTTTAATTTTATATTCCTACTTTGCATTAAGAATGCCTTACCCGTTGCTATCTTTTTCACCTCCTCCAACTCTTGAAGGGCCTTTTGGGCTTCGGCCTTGGCACTCTTGGCGGTCTCAAGGGCCGACGCAAGCTCGGATGCTTGCGCTTTTGACTCAAGCTCCAAACTCTCATGTTTTTTCATGAGAGCTTGCAGCTCTTGCTGCACCTCGCTGACCTGAACCCCAAGCCCTTCTCGCTCGGCGCGCTCCTCGGCCGTTTTCTTTCCGGCCTCAGCCAACTCCTGCTTCAGGGTTGCCACCTCGGTTGTGGCCCCTACAATAAGCAGTACAATCCTGTTATTTCTTTCTGCAATCAAGCCTCTCTATAGGCACCTTTTTTCTTTTTTTAGGGTATTTCTTACCTTCTTTCTCCTCGAGCTGCCGTTTGGCAAGGCCGAGCTCTTGCTCGGTCCGCCCGAGGTCCTTTTTAAGGACATCCACCTGCGCAGTCAATGCGGCGGTGGACAGCAGCGAAGCTTGCATACGCATATTTGACTTTTTTTGTTAGACTCCTGCGAAAATTACTAGATCCACTATTCGGCTTTTCTTTCCGAACACCGAACAGAGCATCAGGGGCTACTATCTATGCGGTAATAATTTGACATATTTTTACTTACCTCGAAGCCTGTTAGAAGGCTAGCGCAAGCTTCAGTCAGTCCTCTCTTGGCGGACTGAACCCTTTGGATCACCGTATTCATAACAGTACGGTGCTCCTCGTCGATGGCGGCACCCTCAAGCACCTCCAGTAGATTGTCCGGTGCCTCTGGTTGGATGGAGGTTGCCGGCTCAGACAGCTTACTCCTCTCGGAACGAGTTCGCCCACCGCGGACCGGGACTGTCGAGTCCGGCGCGGTGTCCGGCATAAAGCCGAACTTGGAGCCCTGGGGGGGTTTCATCCCCTTTACTCCTGGGGTCTGGAGGATTGCCTTGCGGCTCCTCCAGGACTATCTCCTCCTGCCCTGGAGCTTGGCGGGACGCCACTTCGGTGTCGTCCACCCTACAGGGGGAGACAGCGGGCGGAACAGAGTTCACGTCCGACGAATCCAGGGAGCCGCTCGATGAATCGTCGATTTCGGCCCGGGGCGGGCTGCATAAATTACGAGTGATATTAGGGAAAGCCGCGCATTAAAAGAATATCATGAGTCACTCTAGTATATAAGTACTTACGATTTCGCCGGACGCTTGGTTCTGTGCGGCCACTCCTCTCCGCCCTCTTCGGCGTCGTGGGAGTAGTCCGGCGGAGGGGTCTTCCTTTTCCTCGACCCCTCGGCCTCCCCCGTTGGGGTGGCCTTCTTCTTCTTCCCCCCCCCCCCCCCCGCTAGGGGGGGGGAGAGCTTTCTTGTTCCTCCTCCTCGTTTTCACGAGAGGAGAGTGTCACGAACTCGTCAGATGACGAGTCCAACACCACCATATTGCGGGAACTCTTTCGAGTCCCGGTGGTTTTCTTCTTCTTGGCCTTCTTCTCCGGCACCACGTAAGGTGCCGGAGTCAACATCTTCACTAGGAGAGCTGGGGTCGGGTCTTCGGGCAGGGGAGCCGGACAGTTAATTGGTCTGGATATAGCCCGCCAATCCTGTCAAAGGTAAAGGGAGTTTAGATCCCGCATAGAGTTAATCTATGAAGAAGAGCTTAACAATCCTGTCAAAGGTATAGATAGCTTACCTCGCTGGCATGACGCTGCAAGCTGTATCCGCGGTCCTCGGAAGCGGATGTGGGGGACTCGGCGCCTTTGGTCAGCACCTTCCAGACGTCTTCATAGTCGTGTCGAAGAGCCTACTGAGGGTTTGGTGCTGCGCCGGGTCGAATTCCCACAAAGTAAAATCCCGTTGTTGGCACGGGAGGATCCGGCGGACGAGCATAACCTAGATCACATTGATCAGCCGGACTGGCTCGTTCACCAGGGACTGGATGCACGTTTGCAATCCAGTCACCTCTTTCTCGTTACCCCACGACAGGCCCATCTCTTTCTAGGACATGAGCCGCGTGGGGGGGGGGGTCCGGATCTAAACTCGGGGGCTGCGACCCATTTCGGATCGCGTGGCTCGGTGATGTAAAACCACCCGGCCTGCCACCCCTTTAAGGACTCCACAAAGGAGCCCTCGAACCAGAGGACGTTGGCCATCTTGCCGACCATAGCGCCTCCGCACTCCGCCTGGGTGCCGGACACCACCTTGGGCTTGACATTGGAAGTCTTGAGCCAGAGGTCGAAGTGGGGGCGGACGCAGAGAAAGGCCTCACACACGACGATAAACGCCGAGATGTTGAGGACGAAGTTCGGGGCCAGATCGTGGAAATCCAGGCCATAGTAGAACATGAGCCCCCGGACAAATGGGTGAAGTAGAAAGCCCAGTCCGCGGAGGAAGTGGGGAAGAAAAACTACCCTCTCATGGGGCCCTGGGGTAGGAAGAAGCCGCCCCTTCTCAGGAAGCCGATGCGGGATGTCCTTTGACAAATATCCAACTTTCCTTAGCTTTTTTACTTGGGCCTCCATAACGCAGGAGGCCATCCACTTGCCTCCCGTTCCGGACATTGTTGGAGAAGGTTGAGGAAGGAAGAGCGGACTTGGGCGCTGGAGCTTGAGTGCGCGAGAGATGGATTGGCAAAGGAGGAAGAAGGCGTAGGTAAAAAGGTGAATCCTTATCCCTTTATACAAGCGGGTGCGGTTAGGCATCCCCACCTACCTAATAAAATTCACTTGCCTCCCAAGCGTCGTGGTAAATGGCGCGGTTGGGTTACCCACGTCCGTATTGATGAGAATCCCGTTAAAAGGGGCACACGATCTCTGCTTTGACAAGACGTGCCAAGGAAACCGCCTCGCTAGACACGCTGAGGTGGAACAATGAAAACAATTTATATAAAGAGCTTGGCCGCAGTGTTATGACGCACTGCGGAATACGTCAGCAGATTTGATTTCTGTTAATATTATTCTCTGTATGGCAATATGTGGAAACTTATTTTGCAGAGCCGGACACTATTTTTGGTGTTTACAATCTTCTTGAAGAACTTGGAGGAGGAACCCGCCTTGCAATGCCGAAGACAATCTGCGCGCCGGACTCGTCGTCATTGAAGCCTGGTTCAGGGGCTACTGAGGGAGTCCTGGATTAGGGGGTGTTCGGATAGCCGGACTATACCTTCAGCCGGACTCCAGGACTATGAAGATACAAGATTGATGACTTCGTCTCGTGTCCGGAAGGATCTTTCCTTGGCATGGAAGGCAAGCTAGGCATGCGGATATTCAAGATCTCCTACCATTGTAACCGACTCTGTATAACCCTAACCCTATCCGATGTCTATATAAACCGGAGGGTTGTAGTCCGTAGGACAACCATCATCATACACAATCATACCATAGGCTAGCTTCTAGGGTTTAGCCTCCTTGATCTCGTGGTAGATCTACTCTTGTACTACCCATATCATCAGTATTAATCTAGCAGGAGTAGGGTTTTACCTCCATCGAGAGGGCCCGAACCTGGGTAAAATAAAGTGTCCCTTGTCTCCTGTTACTATCCGACCTTGACGCACAGTTCGGGACCCCCTACCCGAGATCCGCTGGTTTTGACACCAACAGTCGGATTTAGGGTTCCGACAGACCCTTAAGGTTCGAACTCTGGGGTCCGCGCGAAGATCTCTCCCCTACCGATCTACGTCTGATCCCCTCGCGTGATCTAAGCTGGAAACGACGAACAACACAAGGGACACAAGATTTATACTGGTTCGGGCTACCGTTGTGGTGTAATACCCTACTCCAGTGTGTGGTGTGGTGGATTGCCTCAAGGGCTGATGATGAACAGTACAAGGGAAGAACAACCTCGCGAGAGGTGTTCTTGAACTGATGCGATGAAGTGCTTGGGTGAGTTCAATCGCCTCTCTCTCTGCTAGGGCTCTATCCGATCTGATCCCCCCTCATCTACTCTGTGGTGGCTAGCTCTATTTATAGAGGCCCTGGGCCTCTCCCCAAATGATGAGCGTGAACGGCGCCAACAATTGGCCATTTTGAAGGGGAACATCTAGTACAAGTTATCCTGACCAAAGGTGGTCTTCGGTTGCCAAAAGCACTGGTGATGACGCCGTCTTGGGCTCCACGGTGACCTCCGTCTTGCCGCTCTGCTGGTCTTGGTCTCATTGCACCGGAATGGTAACCTTTGACCGATGCCTTGGTCTATGCTTGCTCCCTTTGCAGCAAAGGGGAAATAAGGACACTGCGCGGGCCGACGCCTGCCTGGCGCCCGCCTGGCCTCGATCGTCATGGCTTGCGTCATGGGCTCCTCACGAGGTACCCCTGCCTTGATCTCTCCGCCTCCTCGCGAGCCTGCCTAATGAGGCTGCCCCTAAGGAAGCTTCCTATCGTCCGCCCCGTGAGGCTTGGCCCCTTGCGAGGGTCTTGAGCTTGAGCTGATGGAGATGGGCCGCACTGGGCCCCCATTTGAGCCACGCCGCAGGCCGCAGGCAGGCAAGTCTGGGGACCCCCGTTCCCAGAACGCCGACAGAGGAGGCCCGCGGCCTAGGGGGCGTGCCAAGGGGGAGTCCTACTTGGACTCCTAGTTCAACTACGATTCGCTCCCCTCCTTCCTTCCAACGAAGGGGGAAAGGGGAAAGAGGTGGAGAGGGAGAAGGAAAGGGTGGAGAGGGAGAAGGAAAGGGGGGCCGGGTCCCCTACCCCTTGTCCAATTCGGATTGGTCTTTGGGGGCACCTCCTGTGGCTGCCTCCTCCTCTCCACTATGGCCCATGAGGCCCATTAACTTTCCCGAGGGGTTCCAGTAACCTCCTGGTACTCCGAAAAATCCCCGATCTTCTTCGGAACCATTCCGGTATCCGCATATAACCTTCCAATATATGAATCTTTATCTCTCGACCATTTCGAGAATCCTTGTCATGTCCGTGATCTCATCCGAGAGTCCGAACAAACTTCGGTCACCAAAACAAATAACTCATAATACAAATCATCATCGAACGTTAAGCGTGCGGACCCTACGGGTTCGAGAACTATGTAGACATGACCGAGACACATATCCAGTAAATAACCAATAGCGGAACCTAGATGCTCATATTGGCTCATACATATTCTACGAAGATCTTTATTGGTCAAACCTCATAACAACATACGTCGTTCCCTTTGTCATCAGTATGTTACTTGCCCGAGATTCGATCATCGGTACCATCATACCTAGTTCAATCTCGTTACCGGCAAGTCTCTTTACTCGTTCCATAGTGTATCATCCCGTAACTAACTCATTAGTCACATTGCTTGCAAGGCTTATGTCGGATTAAGGGTTCCGCAGACCCTTGAGAGGTTCGAACTCTGGGGTGCGCACAAAGGACTCTTTCTCCCCAGCTTGCCTACCCAATGATTCCATGGCCTAGCTCGTTGAACCCAAAGAACACGAGACACAGAGGTTTATACTGGTTCAGGCCACCATGTGGTGTAATACCCTACTCCAGTGTGGTGGTGGATTGCCGCGTGGGGCTGAGGATGAACTAGTAAACAGGAAGAACGGCCTCAGGAGGAGAGGTGTTCTTAAGCTCGATGAGCTGGTGGATGTGAGGATGGAATGGATCCGATCCAAGGTTCGTCCGCCCTCTATGGTGGTGGTTAAGTCCTATTTATAGAGGCCCTGGTCCTCTTCCCAAATGTAGGCAGGAAGGGATCCCACAACGGCCAATTTTGAAGGGAGACAACTAGTACAAGCTATCCTGACAAAAGTAGTCTTCGCCTGCCAAAGGCTCTGGTGGTGACGCTGTTGTGGGCTCCGCAATGAATTTCTTCCTGCTGGTCTTGGTCTTGTTGCACCGATATGGAAACCTTTGCCTGATGCCTCGGGACTCCTCGCCTACGCTTTCCTCTTTGGCACCAAAGAGGAAACTGGTTCACTGCGCCCGCTGGCGCCCGCCTGGCCTTGGTCGTCACAGCTCACGTCACGTGAACCTCGCGAGGTGCCCCCTGCATAGATATCACCGCTCCTTGGGAGCCAGCCTAGTGAGGCTGCCCCCAGGGAGGTCTTGGTGTCATCCGCCTCACGAGGCTTGGCCCCTCGCGAGGGTCTTGAGCAGTTGTTGTCGAAGCCGGGCCATACCGGGCCATTGGTGGAGCCATACCGTGGGCCGCAGGCAAGCAAGTCTAGGCACCTCCGTTCCCAGGACGCTGACAGCTTATAGTGATGTGCATTACCGAGAGGGCCCAGAGATACCTCTCCGATACACGGAGTGACAAATCCTAATCTCGATCTATGCCAACTCAACAAACACCTTCGGAGACACCTGTAGAGCATCTTTACAATCACCTAGTTACGTCGCGACGTTTGATAGCACACAAACTGTTCTTCCGGTACTCGGGAGTTGCATAATCTCATAGTCAGAGGAATATGTATAAGTCATGAACAAAGCAATAGCAATAAAACTAAATGATCATTTTGCTAAGCTAACGGATGGGTCTTGTCCATCACATCATTCTCTAATGATGTGATCCCGTTGATCAAATAACAACACATGTCTATGGTTAGGAAACTTAACCATCTTTGATTAACGAGCTAGTCAAGTAGAGGCATACTAGGGACACTCTGTTTGTCTATGTATTCACACATGTACTAAGTTTCCTGTTAATACAATTCTAGCATGAATAATAAACATTTATCATGATATAAGGAAATATAAATAACAACTTTATTATTGCCTCTAGGACATATTTTCTTCAGTCTCCCACTTACACTAGAGTCAATTTTCTAGATTACATAGTAATGATTCTAACACCCATGGAGTCTTGGTGCTGATCATGTTTTGCTCTTGGAAGAGGCTTACATCACCTGGGCCCCAAAATGCTACGCGAGCTAGATCCATTGGCGCGGGGGAGCCCGTCGAATACCTACTTCACCGACAGTGGAGAGCAGATGAGAGGAGAGAGGATGAGACCGACACGCGGATCCTGCATAGCGGGTGCATATATATACGCTGAGCGAGTCACTTAACTATCGTGGACCAAGTCAAAGCCCATGTTCTCGCTTCTGCCCTTGTTTACTGCATTAAGACAACACGTTTCAAACTGCTGTGTGTTGCGGTAGTTGAACCCACTTCCTTTGCATGACCTGTCATTGCCACAGTAACTAGATGAAACCCACTAGCATGTGTAGGAGTTGATTGAGCCAATATATATGTGTGTGTTCCTACCATGCTATGCTTGCTATGCTTAGAGTTGTGTCAGGTCTGGCTCATCGGGTGATGAACTGGAGTGAAAGGTTGTGTCGGTGACAAGAGTGAAGTGTTGAACACGATTTGGTAAGGGAATCGATGAGAGGCCATGTAGGAGTACATGGTGGGTTGTTTCATTGAGGCCGTCCTTAAGAACTGAGATCTGTGTGTGTGATTTAAGATTCAGTTACTACCACACATTGGGATCCTTAATTGACCCTCTCGGCTTCTTGATCACGCTTGTCTTCTGTAGAGGAGTTGCAAAGTAGTTTCTGGTGTTTGTAGTATGCTGGGGGTCGCACGCAGCGCTGACCATAGGGGTGGGTTGTGTTGCGGTAGGCACGTGGCACGGTGTACCGACTCGCCCGTTTGGTGTCTCGGGAACCCTGTTCACATCGTTCGGGGCCGTTAGTGGAAACCTTGGCCGGACTCCCTGCGGATGGAACCCGAATAGGCGATAAACCTGGACTAGAGACTTGAGTGTTTAGGTAGGCCGTGGCCGACACCCTCGCTGGGCTTCCGCTTGAAGGTTGCCGAGTACATGTCGTGTAAACGGCGGTAAGTGGTGAGAGCGTGTGTGAAGAAGTACACCCCTGCAGGGTATAAAACTATTCGAATAGCCGCGTCCGCGGTAAAGGACTACTTGGTCACCTATATAGTTCACAGACAAGTAAATGGATTCTACTAAAAATCTCAAGATAAGTGTGAGTACCGCGGATGGCCCTCTCGTGGGATGGCGAGAGAGGATCCACGGTGGAGTATTGTGATGGTGATAGCGGACTCGTGTGCGACAAATGTTTTACAAGCGGTGTTTATCGTAGGATAGCTTAGCCAAGAGTCAAAGCTGGCTTGCTGCAATAACCCCACTACCTTCTTGAGAATGTGCATGTATAGTAGGTTCCTGTTGTAAGACTTGCTGAATACTTCCGTACTCATGTTGCTTTAATCATGTTTTTCAGACGACTACACCAACCCCTCTGATGGGTTCTACGTAGACCTCGACGTTGACGAGTGACTTATCACCCAGGTGGTGATCCAAGACTTGTGAAGGGTCGATGTAGATAGACAGGCTTCGTCAAGCCTTCTCTCTTTCTAGTGTCTGTACTCAGACTACTTCGCTTCCGCATGTGCTTGTATGAGTGTATGACTTGAGTGTCGGGTCGTGTGACCCCTATTTGTATGAATGTTATGTAAGGCTCTTCGGAGCCTCTTAAATAAAGTACTTGAGTTGTAGAGTCATGTTGTGATGCAATGTTGTATCTACTCATATCGGGCATATTGTGTGTATGATTGAAATGCTTGGTATGAGTGGGATCCGACTATCTAGTTGTCTATCCTTGGCAGCCTTCCATATGGGGAAATGTAAGTCTAGTGTTTCTGAGCGATGGTAGTCCGCTACAACCCGGTTCACTGGAGTCCTGCTAGCCCAGCACTACTGCTTGGAACATTTGACTGGCCGGCATGTGATTCAAATCGTTCCTGTGTCTGTCCCTTCGGGGAAATGTCGCGCGGTGTTATTCGAAGTCCTGCCTAGCCTGCTACAGCCCGGGTTACCGGAGTCCTGTTAGCCCAGTGCTACAGCCCGAATAAATACGTTGATGACCGACATGCTCGATGTGATTCATGTATACCTGTCCTCATAGGCTAGCGCCGCTTTGGGTTCACGACTAGCCATGTCGGCCCGGGTTCTCTGACATATGGAGGCTAGCGACACTATCATATACGTGAGCCGAAAGGCGCAAACGGTCCCGGGCCAGGTAAGGTGGCACCCGTGGAAGTACCGTGCGTGAGGCCGCAAAGTGATATGATGTGTTACATGCTGGATCGATGTGGCTTAGGATCGGGGTCCTGACAGCGTTGGCATCAGAGCCGGACTGCCTGTAGGTTCGCTAAGCCAAACTGGTCGATGTCGAGTCTAGAAATGCTTTAGTTATATTAGGGGAATTGATTGTGGGAGGGAACGTAAGGCTCTTTTACTCCTTTACCTTATGCCCTCTATTCTGAGTCATTCTCTTCTCATTCTACGTGGGTTAAGGACTAGGCTCTCTTCTCTCTATCAGGTTCACGTGTTACTAAATCCGTAGTAACTTATAGGATTGTTGGTTACAACCCAGTTCAGTTCTACTAAAGTTTAGTTTGTTGCCAAGTGAACCAGAACCTTGATATGATGTTGTTGAGTGGTTTTGCAAACTGTTGTGGATGCCTCAAGTCTTTTCTGAGCATTACAACCGTTATGCTATCCAAATTCTCCTAGAAAATTCTAATGCCTTTGCATTAATTTGTGCTTTCAGATGGCCACCCGTTCGCAGAACCAAGTGGTTCGTCTGACCCGTTGCATCGATATATGTGGTCACCCAGCTATGTTGGTTCGAGTGATGGTCGAGGCAGGTTACCGTTGGTATCCTGAATACACCGTCGAGGAGCAGTTTAGGGACTTTAATCAAAGCCAATATCTGTGCACGGTCAGGATATTTCCATCTTACCCCGGAGCCACGGAACCACTCCACTGTTCCTATGGACTCGGGATCACTATTGGGATGTCCGTGCAAGATGCAGCCTACTCGATGATGACCATTATTCGAGCCAGAACTACCTTGTTGAGCAACACTGAATTTCGCTACATGCCAGGATCCCTCCCTGGGGCGCATAGTTACCTTCAGGGCATGTACAGTGATGCATTCCATGAGGACTCACTCCTCTGCACCACTACTGAGATGTTGGAAGACAAGGACCGTGAAAACCGGGCCTTGCATATGGAGCTTTTTAATGCTCGTGCTGATCATTGGGCCACTTTGACTCGGTTTGCCCCTGCGGTGCAAGCCGGATACATGGACATGAGAGACTTGTACCCTGTGCGGGCTAGTCTGCCAGATTTCATGGAATGGCGTGAGGTGGGAGGCATCACCCCTCCTCGTGGACCTCGTCTGCCGCCATTTGTTGGACCAAGGCCACACCCAAGTCCCTATGGTCCGCAAGCTCCTCAGGACCGCCTGTTTCCAGATGATCATGTTCCGCTTCCAGGCTTGGGTGGTGACTTCTATGAGGACTACTACGGAGTTGTCTGAGTTGGTAGTAGTTACACTAGTATTGTAATAGTTGTATGTCCACCGTCCTGCGTGACTTGTGGAATATGACTTGATGTGTACCCATTCCGTAGGTGTAGAAAAATAATGTATAGGAGCTTGGAATGCCTCCGATGAGATGTAACGTCTTTCATCATAGTTGTACCTTAGCTTGGGCTTGTACTAAACTATGTATGGTGTGTATGACTGTTGGTTAATATATGGCAGTTTCTGTATTACCATGTCATACGGATGAACATCTCTGCATTCCATGTTGTCCATTACATTCCGCACTTCCTTGGCCAGATTTTGCCATCTTGGTTCTAAATCGTTGTCTTGTTTTCCTAGGATGGTCAACACCCGCAGCAACCCTGCTGCCCCGGAGCAGGGTGAAGCTAGTGCAGCTAGAGAGGAGACTCTGCCTCAACCCCCTTCTCTGGCCGAAGTGATGCTGGAGGCAGAGCGCAACAGGCGCGACACCAACCGCCTGCTAGAGCGGATTGAGCAGAACACTGCACGCCAGCAGAGGATCAATCCAGTGTCCATCAATGACTTTGTCAAGCTGTATCCGCCAAAGTTCAACCATTCCATCGAACCTCTCGATGCGGATGACTGGCTCCGCAGCATCGCCCACAAGCTACGTTCTGCCAACGTAGCTGAAGAGGATAAAGTTACCTTTGCTGCCTATCATCTCGAAGGCCCTGCCAGCCTTTGGTGGGAGAATTATGAAGCTATGCGCCCGGTCGGCCAACTCACTACTTGGGCTGATTTCAGTGCCGCTTTTCGTGAGCATCATATCCCGGAAGGCCTCATGGATCGCAAGAGGGAGGAGTTCTGTAACTTCACCTAGGGGAAGCTGACTGTGGATGCATACAGTCGCGAGTTTGGAAAGCTTGCACGCTATGCTCCCGAAGAGGTATCCACCGACGCCAAGAAACAGGCAAGGTTCCGCAAGGGACTTAGCCCTGAGCTCCGTCGTGACCTTCGTCTGCACGATTGCACTTCCTTTCCGAAGCTAGTCAACAAGGCCATTAGTGCCGAGATAGGGCAGAATGACTTTGAAGCTTCACGCAAGCACTCCCGTGACTACAGATTCTCATCCGGCTCTCGATCCCAGAAGCACCGGGTCTGGATCCCAAATTCTGCTATGCCACCCAGGTATACCCCGAGGCCATCCTTTGAGGCGCCTCGTCCCAACCAGCCGTATATGCCGCCCAAGACTTTTGGTGGCCCCACTGCCAATGCTGCTTCACGCCCCAATATGATAACCTGTTTCAAGTGTGGTGAGCCGGGTCACTACATCCGTGAGTGTCCCCAGAACAACCCCGGTCAGTTTGGAAAGTCTGTTGGCCGTGGTAAGTCAACAGCAAAGGTGCTAGTCGCCAAGCCAGCCACCACTGCTCGTGGCCATGTCAACTACGTCTCAGCTGAAGAGACTCAGGAGGATCCCAACGTAGTTCTCGGTACGCTCCTTGTTAATTGCCATCCGGCAACTGTTCTCTTTGATACTGGAGCATCTCATTCATTTATTTCTGAGAGCTATGCTCGTTTGCACAACACCACCTTTTGTGACATGCCCACCTCCATGGTAATTCAAACCCCTGGCTCTAAGTGGCAAACCTCTAGAATCAGCCATGGAAATGAAATTCTTGTCGACAGATTGGTCTTTCTCGCGTCACTAATAGCTCTCAAGTCTTCGGACATAAACATCATCTTGGGTATGGACTGGATGTCAGCTCATTACACCAAGATTGATTGCTCAACTAGAACTGTTCACCTTACCCATCCATCGGGCAAGACAGTCAATGTTTTGACCCGAGTGTCTGAGCGGCAGCTCTACTCTCTAAATGCCAATCCCCTTCCAGACCTCGAAGATATTCCGGTAGTCCATGACTTTCCGGATGTCTTTCCAGAGGAACTGCCAGGTGTTCCACCTGACAGAGATGTTGAGTTCGTGATAGATCTTGTTCCCGGAACCGTCCCAATCTCTAGAAGACCTTATAAGATGGCACCCCTAGAACTAGCCGAGCTTAAGAAACAACTTGATGAGTCCTTGCAAAAGGGTTTCATCCGTCCTAGTTCATCTCCATGGGCTTGCCCCGTCCTCTTCGTCAAGAAGAAGGATGGAACGGATCGGATGGTTGTAGATTACCGACCTGTCAATTTGGTCACTATCAAGAACAAGTATCCGCTCCCCAGGATCAATGACCTGTATGACCAGCTCGCTGGATCCTCAGTCTTTTCCAAGATGGATTTGAGGTTGGGCTACCATCAAATCAAAATCAAGAACGGGGACATTCCCAAAACGGCCTTTGTCACTCGTTACGGCCAATACGAGTACATCGTCATGTCCTTCGGTTTAACCAATGCTCCAGCCACCTTCTCTCGGTTAATGAACTCGATCTTCATGGAGTATTTGGATAAATTCGTCGTGGTTTACCTCGATGATATACTCATCTACTCCAAGAATGAGGAAGAACACGTCGAACATCTAAGGCTAGTATTGATGAAACTTCGAGAGCATCGCCTTTATGCCAAATTCTCCAAGTGTGAATTCTGGTTGCCAGAAGTGACCTATCTGGGCCATGTAATCTCTGGCAAGGGCATTGCTGTCAATCCCGAGCGAGTTCAAGCTGTCCTTGACTGGACTCCACCTGAAACGGTCAAGCAAGTTCGGAGTTTTCTTGGTTTAGCGAGCTATTGCCGCCGCTTCGTCGAGAATTTCTCCAAGGTTGCTAAGCCTCTAACTGAACTCCTCAAGAAAGATAAAAAGTTCGAGTGGACCCCACAGTGCGAATTCAGCTTTCAGGAACTGAAGAGACGCCTGACGTCTGCCCCCGTGCTGGTACCACCAGATTTCTCTAAGGACTTTGTTATCTATTGCGATGCCTCGCGACAAGGACTAGGTTGCATACTCATGCAAGATCGTCATGTGATTGCCTACGCGTCTCGACAGTTGCGTCCACATGAGGATAATTATCCCACACATGATCTAGAGCTTGCAGCAGTAGTGCATGCACTCAAAACCTGGCGACATTACCTTCTGGGTAATCGTTGCGAAATCTACACTGATCACCAAAGTTTGAAATATATCTTCACCCAACCGGATTTGAATCTCAGGCAAATACATTGGGTCGAGTTGATCACGGATTACGACTTAGGAATAACTTACACCCCAGGCAAAGCCAATGTTATGGCTGATGCACTAAGTCGTAAATCTTATTGTAACAACCTGATGTTACAACAAAGTCAGCCACTTCTCCACGAGGAATTTCGTAAGCTTAACCTTCACATTGTTCCCCGAGGATTCCTTTCCACCCTGGTGGCGAAACCTAACCTTACGGATCAAATCATAACCGCTCAGCGGTATGATAGAGGTATATCTCGGATTAAGGAGAACATCGCTAGCGGAGTTGCTAAGTGTTTCTCCATGGATGAGCGAGGTGTTGTCTTCTTTGAGAACCGCTTGGTGGTTCCCAAGAAACAACATTTACGTCAATTGATCCTTAAGGAAGCTCATGAATCCCCTCTCACCATTCATCCCGGTAGTACTAAAATGTATCAAGACCTACGCCCGAGGTTTTGGTGGACTAGGATGAAGAGAGAAATCGCTCAATACATTGCTAATTGCGACGTCTGTCGTCGTGTTAAAGCAGAGCATCAACGGCCTGCTGGCACCCTTCAACCATTGGAGATCCCTGAATGGAAATGGGATAAAATCGGTATGGATTTCATCACCGGGTTTCCCAGAACCAAAAGAGGGAATAATGCTATCTTCATTGTTGTCGATCGTCTCTCCAAAGTAGCCCACTTCTTACCTGTCCGCGAGAGTATAACCGCTAGCCAGCTAGCTGAGTTGTACATCTCTCGAATAGTGTCTCTCCATGGTGTTCCATTGGAAATTAATTCAGACCGTGGAAGTCTTTTCACCTCTCGATTTTGGGAAAGTTTCCAAAATGCTATGGGAACTCGACTTTCCTTTAGCACCGCCTTCCATCCTCAATCGAGTGGTCAGGTAGAACGAGTCAATCAAATTCTGGAGGATATGCTCCGAGCTTCTGTCATCTCTTTCAGTGTGAATTGGGAGAAGTGCCTTCCATTCGCCGAGTTCGCTTATAACAACAGTTATCAAGCTAGCTTGGGTAAAGCTTCTTTCGAAGTTCTTTATGGGCGAAAATGTCGAATGCCTCTTAACTGGTCAGAAACCGGCGAGAGACAACTCTTTGGCCCGGACATGATCCAGGATGCAGAAGAGCAGGTTCGCATTATTCGTGAGAAGTTGAAAACCGCCCAATCTCGACAAAAGAGTCAGTATGACCGCAAGCATAAGCCTATGGCTTATGAAGTCGGCAAGATGGCTTACCTTCGGGTTACACCTTTAAAGGGAACCCATCGATTCGGTATCAAAGGCAAATTGGCTCCTCGTTACATTGGACCTTTTCGCATTCTTGCCAAACGAGGAGAAGTTGCCTACCAATTGGAACTACCTCCGCATCTCTCCAGAGTTCATGACGTCTTCCACGTTTCTCAACTCAGGCGTTGCTTCGCGGATCCTATCCGTGGAGTGGACCACGAAACGCTTGATCTCCAAGATAACCTCACTTATCGAGAATACCCCATTCGTATCCTTGATCAAGCCGAGCGTACCACTCGACGCCACAATATCAAGTTTCTCAAAGTTCAATGGTCACACCATTCCGAGCAAGAAGCTACATGGGAAAGGGAGGATCGTCTTCGACTCGAGTACCCCACCTTCTTTCCGGAGGAACCTAAATCTCGGGACGAGATTCTTTTGAGTGGGGGTGAGTTGTCACACCCTAGCTAGCTCATGCATTAGAGTGTGCATCATGTTTACTTTTGACAGAAATTTGAAATGGGGAAGGCAGAACCCCCAGCACCCCTCCTGAAATCAACTAGGGTTTGCTAAAAATATTTTCAATGAACCTGAAATGCCCTTCTAAAATGTTCACCCTCTTTGTCTTGGATTAAAACCTCTGGCAAAAATGGTGCATATTTTTCTAGGTCAACAAAACGTCATTGAATTAATGCATTAGTATTTGCATTTGGGCATTTAAAATTTATAAAATATTTCAAATGCTCAAATATTTCCAAACCAAAATGTTCCTTGCTGGAAATATTCCAACTAAGGACCAGATGAAGTTTGGTGATTTTTAGAAGTGTTTTGGTATTTTTAATAAGTCCACAAAGTTACAGAAAAATAGAAAAAGGAAAAGCAGAGGAAAACTTACCTGGCGCCTAACCGGCCCACCTGCCGGCCCAGCCCAGCTGCCGCGCCAGCGAGCTGCTTGGCTTGGCCAGGCAGGCGCGCAGGTGCTCGACGCTGGCACCAGCGCGCGCCACGCAGCTCCCCGCCGCCCTGCTTCACCTCCTCGCCGCCCCGCTGCCCTGGACGTGATCCACGTCGCCGCCCCGAGCCCCTGGACACGCCCACTCGCCCTGCCTCGCCTCCCTCGCTCCCCTTTGCCATGGCCGACGCCACCGTCGCCGCCCCGCCGTCGTCCCCGCGCCACCCGACCGTGTCCACGAGCTCCGCCACCCTCCTCTTCTTCGAGCAAGACGAGCCCCGAGCGCTCGCCCGCTCTGGAGTCGCCCCCGACCCCGTCTTCCCCAACTCCGGCCGCCGAGATCGCCATCATCGCCCCGCTCAGCTCCGACCTTCCCCGAGCCCGCCTCGACGCCCGCTGCAACCACCATGAGCATGGCCACCTCTCCATCCTCCCCGTTCTCTCTCTCGAGCTCCGTAGTGACTACATGTAGCTCACCCGCACGCACCGCCGCAGAGCTCGTCGCCGACGTGTCTCCGTGCCAACTCCGGCTACCTCACCATGCCTAACCTACTCACCGCACCCCCAAGAGCCCAACGCACTTCTCCACGTGCCTCGTCGTGCCTCCTAGCAATGAGCCCGAGCTCAACCGAGCTCCGGCAGCCGCCAAGGTCGTCGCCGGCGACGTTTCCGGCGACCCCGAGGCCAACCACCACCACCACTCGCTGCGGCTCGCTCCCAGGAGCCCGTAGATGCCCTCCGCCGCCCGTTTGGTGGCCGAAACGTGCTAATGCACTTTCCTCCGCCGCGTCTGGCCTCACTGGCGGCTAGACGCCGGCGAGTTTGACCCTGACCGTTGACTGGGTGGGCCCCAGTTGACTCCCCTGGGTCAATGACAGGTGGGGCCCCCTGCTAATTAATCTGATTAGTTCTAATTAAAATTAATCAGTTAAACTAATTACTAACACCCTGGGCCCACTGGTCAGTTGACCTGGACCGGCTGTTGACTTGTTGAGGTCAGCATGACCTCATGCTGATGCAGTAATCCAAATTACTGGAATTATTTTTATACAGAAAATCCAGAAATTAATCCAAACTTCAAAAATTCATAGAAATTAATCTATAACTCCAAATGCAAAGTTTTATATATGAAAAGTTATCAGAAAAATCCAATCTATCCATCTGTAATGGTTTCATGCATGACAAAACAAGTTTACCTTGCTGTTTAAGCAATTCAAGGTGATGCACTTATATAACTAGGTTAAATGGACCAACACTTGAACCTTTGGTTCATATAAGCACTTCCCCTTCTATTCTAGCTTGCATTAGGCCAACACACCTCATATTGCCATGTCATAGCATGCATCATATTGTTGCATATTGTCATGTGTTGATGTTGTCCCAATATGTTATTCGTGGTAGGTTCTGCCTCCGAGGATATCCACGAGTATCCAACTGAAGGGCAGTATCCCACTACCACTCCATCAGGCAAGCAACCATTGATCATTCCGATACAAACCCATGTTCTCGCTTCTGCCCTTGTTTACTGCATTAAGACAACGTGTTTCAAACTGCTGTGTGTTGCGGTAGTTGAACCCACTTCCTTTGCATGACCTGTCATTGCCACAGTAACTAGATGAAACCCACTAGCATGTGTAGGATTTGATTGAGCCAATATATGTGTGTGTGTTCCTACCATGCTATGCTTGCTATGCTTAGAGTTGTGTCAGGTCTGGCTCATCGGGTGATGAACTGGAGTGAAAGGTTGTGTCGGTGACAAGAGTGAAGTGTTGAACACGATTTGGTAAGGGAATCGATGAGAGGCCATGTAGGAGTACATGGTGGGTTGTTTCATTGAGGCCGTCCTTAAGAACTGAGATCTGTGTGTATGATTTAAGATTCAGTTACTACCACACATTGGGATCCTTAATTGACCCTCTCGGCTTCTTGATCACGCTTGTCTTCTGTCCAGGAGTTGCAAAGTAGTTTCTGGTGTTTGTAGTATGCTGGGGGCCGCACGCAGCGCTGACCATAGGGGTGGGTTGTGTTGCGGTAGGCACGTGGCACGGTGTACCGACTCGCCCGTTTGGTGTCTCGGGAACCCTGTTCACATCGTTCGGGGCCGTTAGTGGAAACCTTGGCTGGACTCCCTGCGGATGGAACCCGAATAGGCGATAAACCTGGACTAGAGACTTGAGTGTTTAGGTAGGCCGTGGCCGACACCCTCGCTGGGCTTCCGCTTGAAGGTTGCCGAGTACATGTCGTGTAAACGACGGTAAGTGGTGAGAGCGTGTGTGAAGAAGTACACCCCTGCAGGGTATAAAACTATTCGAATAGCCGCGTCCGCGGTAAAGGACTACTTGGTCACCTATACAGTTCATAGACAAGTAAATGGATTCTACTAAAAATCTCAAGATAAGTGTGAGTACCGCGGATGGCCCTCTCGTAGGATGGCGAGAGAGGATCCACGGTGGAGTATTGTGATGGTGATAGCGGACTCGTGTGCGACAAATGTTTTACAAGCGGTGTTTATCGTAGGATAGCTTAGCCAAGAGTCAAAGCTGGCTTGCTGCAATAACCCCACTACCTTCTTGAGAATGTGCATGTATAGTAGGTTCCTGTTGTAAGACTTGCTGAATACTTCCGTACTCATGTTGCTTTAATCATGTTTTTCAGACGACTACACCAACCCCTCTGATGGGTTCTACGTATACCTCGACGTTGACGAGTGACTTATCACCCAGGTGGTGATCCAAGACTTGTGAAGGGTCGATGTAGATAGACAGGCTTCGTCAAGCCTTCTTTCTTTCTAGTGTCTGTACTCAGACTACTTTGCTTCCGCATGTGCTTGTATGAGTGTATGACTTGAGTGTCGGGTCGTGTGACCCCTATCTGTATGAATGTTATGTAAGGCTCTTCGGAGCCTCTTAAATAAAGTACTTGAGTTGTAGAGTCATGTTGTGATGCAATGTTGTATCTACTCATATCGGGCATATTGTGTGTATGATTGAAATGCTTGGTATGAGTGGGATCCGACTATCTAGTTGTCTATCCTTGGCAGCCTTCCATATGGGGAAATGTAAGTCTAGTGTTTCTGAGCGATGGTAGTCCGCTACAACCCGGTTCACCGGAGTCCTGCTAGCCCAGCACTACTACTTGGAACACTTGACTGGCCGGCATGTCATTCACGTCGTTCCTGTGTCTGTCCCTTCGGGGAAATGTCGCGCGGTGTTATTCGGAGTCCTGCCTAGCCTGCTACAGCCCGGGTTACCGGAGTCCTGTTAGCCCAGTGCTACAGCCCGAATAAATACGTTGATGACCGACATGCTCGATGTGATTCATGTATGCCTGTCCTCATAGGCTAGCGCCGCTTTGGGTTCACGACTAGCCATGTTGGCCCGGGTTCTCTGTCATATGGAGGCTAGCGACACTATCATATACGTGAGCCGAAAGGCGCAAACGGTCCCGGGCCAGGTAAGGTGGCGCCCGTGGAAGTACCGTGCGTGAGGCCGCAAAGTGATATGATGTGTTACATGCTGGATCGATGTGGCTTAGGATCGGGGTCCTGACAGTTTGGCAAACTAGATTGGTAGTTCTTGCAATGGGAGAAGTGCATGGCTTTGGGTTCAATCTTGCGGTGTCCTTACTCAGTGACAGAAAGAGTTGCAAGGCACGTATTGTATTGTTGCCATCGAGGATAAGAAGATGGGGTATTTATCATATTGCATGAATGTATTCCTCTACATCATGTCATCTTGCTTAAGGCGTTACTCTGTTTTTAACTTAATACTCTAGATGCATGCTGGATAGCGGTCGATGAGTGGAGTAATAGTAGTAGATGCAGGCAGGAGTCGGTCTACTTGTCACGGACGTGATGCCTATATACATGATCATACCTAGATAACCTCATAACTATGCTCAATTCTATCAATTTCTCAACAGTAATTTGTTCACCCACCGTAGAATATCTAAGCTCTTGAGAGAAGCCACTAGTGAAACCTATGCCCCCCGGGTCTATTCTCATCATATCAATCTCCATTACTTTATTTTACTTGTTTTGCTTTTACTTTTCACTTTGCATCTTTATACCAAAAATACCAAAAATATTATCTCTATCAGACCTCACTCTCGTAAGTGACCGTGAAGGGATTGACAACCCCTAAGCGTTGGTTGCGAGTTGCTACCGTTTTGTGCAGGTACGAGGGACTTGCGCGTGACCTCCTACTGGATTGATACCTTAGTTCTCAAAAACTGAGGGAAATACTTACGCTACTGTGCTGCATCACCCCCTTCTCTTCGGGGAAAACCAACGCTAGCTCGAGACGTAGCAGTCGCCAGCCTTTTATTACTACTGGATCCACGTACGGCCTTGCCTATTCCTTCCCTGACACACGGACCGAGTTCAACTTTGTCACGATTCGCCCGGCCTTTGCCAAACCAAATCTCCCACGGACTTATGCATGCACACGTCTCTTATTTTGTTTTTTCTAATCATAGCCAGCAGACTTGTCCCAGGACCAAAACATGCACGCACGTACACCTTCTTGTAAAAAAGGATCCGCTGCATGTTAATCCTCCGGACTCCTGCATCAACATGACTTTATTTTTCCTTATGCGCTGCACCCTCCCGCTGCTTCGAAACCGGTTGCAACACGCCTCCGTGAGGCTCCAGCGGCCGTCTCGCGTACGAACGCTGACAACTGAATCCTAACTTTCCTTCCCTCGTTCCGTGCATCTCGAAAAAAAACCTCGCCGTCGTATCCGACGAACAGCTTACGCCATCACCTCTAATCTTGGTTCTCGCCAGCGATCTGTACTGCCCCGTCGCGCGTACTCATCGACGCCAACCCTGTCGTAACAGTCGCCACCTCGCGCATCATCCATGCACGAGCCATGCCGTACCCTGGCCATCCACATCACCGACACAATCCGCTCGCAGTGTCGCGCCGTCGCCCTTGTACAACACCGAGTGCATCATCTCGATGCTCTCACACTCCAATCTATCCGGTCGTCCCCCACGTCTGGTCGTTGGTCTGATCGCGAGCCGAATCTGTCACCTCCGCAACGTCTTCAACAGCCACTACGCCGGTCCGATCGCCACGTCTAGCCGATCCTTACCGACCGCAGCCCATCGAACGGTCCAGGCCTCCTGCCCGAAGAGACCGGAAACGAAGTGTTGTTCATTATACGGCGATTAACCGGAACACCATAACAGGGAAGAATCCCATGCAAACATTTCCAGGTAAAAAATCACTTTTGTTGGTACAATGCACTTCCAAAGTTCTCTCCAAACTATGTTCAAACATGAAGATCCCGTTCCATCAGATCTTTGCAAGGAGACACCAATGGTAGATTCCCACTCCATGTGGTTGTTGGGGAACACAGTATTTCCAAAATTTTCCTACGATCACACAAGATCTATCTAGGAGATGCATAGCAATGAGACGGGAGAGTGTGTCCATGTACCCTCGTAGACTGAAAGCGGAAGCGTTTAGTAACGCGGTTGATGTAGTCGAACGTCTTCCAATCCAAACGATCCAAGTACCGAACGTACGGCACCTCCGTGTTCATCACATGTTCAACACGATGACGTCCCTCGAGCTCTTGATCCAGTTGAGGACGCGGGAGAGTTCCATCAGCACGACGGCGTGGTGACGGTGATTATGAAGTTACCGGCGCAGGGCTACGCCTAAGCACTACGACGATATGACCGAGGTGGTAAACTGTGGAGAGGAGCATCGCACACGGCTAAGATAATTGATCTTGAGTCCTTTGGGGTGCCCCTGCCCCCGTATATAAAGGAGGGAGGAGGAGGAGGCCGGCCCCCTAGGGGCACGCCAAGTGTGGGGAGTCCTACTAGGACTCCCTAGTCCTAGTAGGATTCCCCTCTCTTTTTTCCTTTTCTAGAGTAGGAAAGGGGGAAAGAGAGAAGGAGTAGGAGAGGGAAAGGGGGTGCGTCGCCCCCACCACTTTTCCAATTCGGATTGGCAATGGGGGTGCGCACCACCTCCTATGGCCGGACCTCTCTTCTCCACTAAGGCCCATGTTGGCCCATTACCTTCCCGGGGGGTTCCGGTAACCCCCGGTAATCCGAAACTTCCCGAAACCATTCTGGTGTCCGAATGTAACCTTGCAATATATGAATCTTTACCTCTCGACCATTTCGAGACTCCTCGTCATGTCCGTGATCTCATCCGGGACTTCAAACAAACTTCGGTCATCAAATCACATAACTCATAATACAAATCGTCATCGAACGGTAAGTGTGCGGACCCTACGGGTTCGAGAACTATGTAGACATGACCGAGAAACCTCTTTGGTCAATAACCAATAGCGGAACCTGGATGCTCATATTGGCTCCTACATATTCTACAAAGATCTTTATCGGTCAAACCGCATAATAACATATGTCACTCCCTTTGTCATCGGTATGTTACTTGCCCGAGATTCAATTGCCGGTATCATCATACCTAGTTCAATCTCGTCACTCGTAAGTCTCTTTACTCGTTTCGTAATACATCATCCCGTAACTAACTCAGTAGTCACATTATTGCAAGGCTTATATTAATGTGCACTACTGAGAGGGCCCAGAGATACCACTCCGATACTCAGAGTGACAAATCCTAATATTGATCTATGCCAACTCAACAAACACCATTGCATACACTTGTAGAGCATCTTTATAATCACCCAGTTACGTTGTGCCGTTTGATAGCACACAAAGTGTTCCTCCGGTATTCGGGAGTTGCATAATCTCATAGTTACAGGAATATGTATAAGTCATGAAGAAAGCAATAGCAATAAAACTAAACGATCATTTATGCTAAGCTAACGGATGGGTCTTGTCCATCACATCATTCTCTAATGATGTGATCCCGTTGATCAAATGACAACACATGTCTATGGTCAAGAAACTTAACCATCTTTGATTAACGAGCTAGTCAAGTAGAGGCATACTGGGGACACTCTATTTGTCTATGTATTCACACATGTACTAAGTTTCCGGTTAATACAATTCTAGCATGGTAATAAACATTTATCATGAAATAAGGAAATATAAATAACAACTTTATTATTGCCTCTAGGGCATATTTTCTTCAGTCTCCCACTTACACTAGAGTCAATTATCTAGATTACATTGTAATGATTCTAACGCCCATGGAGTCTTGGTGTTGATCATGTTTTTCTCATGGAAGAGGCTTAGTCAACGGGTCTGCAATATTCAGATCCGTATGTATTTTGCAAATCTCTATGTCTCCCTCCTTGACTTGATCGCGGATGGAATCGAAGCATCTCTTAATGTGTTTGGTTCTCTTGTGAAATATGGATTCCTTCACCAAGGCTATTGCTCCAGTATTGTCACAAAAGATTTTCATTGGACCCGATGCACTAGGTATTACACCTATATCGGATATGAACCCCTTCATCCAGACTCCTTCATTTCCTGCTTCCGAATCAGCTATGTACTCCGCTTCACACGTAGATCCCACCACGACACTCTGCTTGGAACTGCACCAACTGACAGCTCCACCATTCAATATAAATACGTATCCAGTAAGCGACTTTGAGTCATCCGGATCAGTGTCAAATCTTTCATCGACGTAACCATTTACAACAAGCTCTTTCTCACCTCGATAAACGAGAAACATATCCTTAGTCCTTTTCAGCTATTTCAGGACGTTCTTGACCGTTGTCCAGTGATCTACTCCTGGATTACTTTGGTACCTCCCTGCTAAACTTATAGCAAGGCACACATCATGTCTTCCCCAACATTGCATACATGATAGAACCTCTGGTTGAGGCATAGGGAATGACTTTCATTTTCTCTCTATCTTCTGCAGTGGTCGGGCATTGAGTTTGATTCAACTTCACACCTTGTAACACAGGCAAGAACCCTTTCTTTGACTGATCCATTTTGAACTTCATCAAAACTTTATCAAGGTATGTGCTTTGTGAAAGTCCAATTAAGCGACTTGATCTATCTCTATAGATTTTGATGCCCAATATATAAGCAGCTTCACTGAGGTCTTTCATTGAAAAATTCTTATTCAAGTATCCTTTTATGCTCTACGGAAATTCTCTATTATTTCCAATCAACAATATGTCATCCACATATAATATTAGAAATACTACAGATCGCCCCAGGCCCCGCTAAAATTAAACTACTACAAACCATACAATTATACACTAAATCTGAAAGATTATTAAATACATAAAGTAGAGCCTCAATTTGAAGGAACACAAATACACACCAATACTAGTAGCTTATAACATGCGGTGTCAAACCAGTCTGACTGGCGAAGTTGAGTTTGAATATGTTAGTCTCCCTTTATGATGGATGTTCTTGTATCATAATGAAGTTTATGATAACAAGATTCCAATGTTTAAAACAATGCACAATTCTCATTTGAGAAACGAGCCAGGAATCTCATTTGCACCAAATTAGATAACCAAATCATGCGCCAAAGTACAATCAACAACTCTTTTGGTTTTTTGATTATTCTATTACTGAACTCAACTTGCAAGTCACATTTGCTATATCCTAGAAGTTTCTATGAACATGGTTGTCTAATATATATACTATAAGAATCTATTAAAAAAAATTAGTATGTATGATTTAGAAATATGTTCCATGTTATTCAATAAAACTAAAAGATATATGAACAAACACATATAAATATGCAAATCTATGTGTATACACTATATAGTTTAAGCAATATTAGAAAATTAATTTAAAGCATTTTTTAACAAGTAAGCGATTTTTTGTGTAATAATGAATAACATAACTATTATATGGAAACATTCTTATGTGACTGAGTAATAGAAAATTCTATTAATTAAAGTTATAATATGGTATACTTAGTTTAAAATATGTAAAAAAGTTTAGCACGAAAAATAATTATTACATCACCTGGTCCCCAAAATGCTACGCGAGCTGGAGCCATTGGTTCGGTAGAGCCTGTCGAATACCTACTTCGCCGACGGAGGAGAGCAGATGAGAAGACAGAGGATGCGACCGGCACGCGGACCCTACGCCGCGGGTGCGTATATATACGCTGAGCGAGTCACTTAACTATTGCGGACCAAGTCAAAGCCCAGTCTTATTTAACTCAGGGGCTACACTTATTAAATTTCCATTTACCATTTTACCCTTATAACTTGAACAAGAAGTTGGTGGTGTGGTCTGCTCTCTCCCGGTTTGCTTCTTTTTTGTTAATGTAATGACATCTTGGCTTCACACTTAAATCGTCAATCAACAGGGGCATGATATAACTAGGTGCTCATCAGCCCACACACAACTATCTAGATCACATTCATGGGCAAGTGTATGCGCTACCCGATTTACTTCCCTTGGATAGTGCATAAATAAGATTCTGACAAAAGAGCCCGCCTGGATACGAATGTCTTCGAATATCGGAGCAGCAACTGTCGCAGAGAAACCACCTTCCCGAAGAGTATCAATAAATCCTGCATAATCAGACTGAATAACTAATTTCTGACAGCCTATTTGATCTGCAAGATTAACTCCATCTAGAACCGCTTGACCTTCCGTAGTTGTCGCGTTAAGCGCAAAAGGAATGAGCTTGGAACATGTGCCTACAAATCTTCCTTTATCACCTCAGGTTACCAAACATGTCGCTCCTGACCTCATATTAGTACCGTACTTAGCATCAACATTTACTGAGATAAATCCCTCAGACGCTCGATGCCAAGTAATTGATCTTTGCTAAATCTCTTTGCCTTGTGCTTTTGTGAAGCTAGCTACCATGACTTGAATTGACATCGCTGCTTCTGATAAATATTTCATAGTTTGTGCATGGATTATCTGTCTTCCTCTCCACTAAATATATGAAGTTATGATTGTTTCTCTCAAAAACTTTACTGATGCATCAATTTGGACCCTGAACTTTCCAACCATCAGGTAATCAAGCATTGCACTACCTAACCGGTCTATCTCATATGTTTCAGTAACCATCTCCATCAGGCCAATTTTCCTCCAAATAAATTTTGCTTCCTCACCGAAAAAAACATGTTTTATGTCTTCACAATATCTCTTACAGACCGGAAACGAAGTGTTGTTCATTATATGGCGATTAACCGGAACATCATGATGTCTACTACACAACCTTCTTCTTGTAGACGTTGTTGGGCCTCCAAGTGCAGAGGTTTGTAGGACAGTAGCAAATTTCCCTCAAGTGGATGACCTAAGGTTTATCAATCCGTGGGAGGCGTAGGATGAAGATGGTCTCTCTCAAAGAACCCTGCAACCAAATAACAAAGAATCTCTTGTGTCCCCAACACACGCAATACAATGGTAAATTGTATAGGTGCACTAGTTCGGCGAAGAGATGGTGATACAAGTGCAATATGGATGGTAGATATAGGTTTTTTTAATCTGAAAATATAAAAACAGCAAGGTAACAAGTGGTAAAAGTGAGCGTAAACGATATTGCAATGATATGAAATAAGGCCTAGGGTTCATACTTTCACTAGTGCAAGTTCTCTCAATAATAATAACATAATTGGATCATACAACTATCCCTCAACATGCAACAAAGAGTCACTCCAAAGACACTAATAGCGGAGAACAAACGAAGAGATTATGGTAGGTTACGAAACCACCTCAAAGTTATTCTTTCCAGTCAATCCATTGGGCCATTCCTATAAGTGTCACAAACAGCCCAAGAGTTCGTACTAGAATAACACCTTAAGACACAAATCAACCAAAACCCTAATGTCACCTAGATACTCCAATGTCACCTCAAGTATCCGTGGGTATGATTATACGATATGCATCACACAATCTCAGATTCATCTATTCAAACTAACACAGAGTACTTCAAAGAGTGCCCCAAAGTTTCTACCGGAGAATCAAGATGAGAACGTGTGCCAACCCCTATACATAGGTTCATGGGCGGAACTCGCAAGTTGATCACCAAAACATACATCAAGTGAATCACGTGATATCCCATTGTCACCACAGATACGCACGGCAAGACATACATCAAGTGTTCTCAAGTCATTAAAGACTCAATCCGATAAGATTACTTCAAAGGGAAAACTCAATACATTACAAGAGAGTAGAGGGGAGAAGAAACATAAGATCCAACTATAATAGCAAAGCTCGCGATACATCAAGATCGTGCCAAATCAAGAACACGAGAGAGAGAGAGAGAGAGAGAGAGAGAGAGAGAGAGATCAAACACATAGCTACTGGTACATACCCTCAGCCCCGAGGGTGAACTACTCCCTCCTCGTCATGGAGATCGTCGGGATGATGAAGATGGCCATCGGTGAGGGTTCCCCCCTCCGGCAGGGTGTCGGAACAGGGTCCCGATTAGTTTTTGGTGGCTACAGAGGCTTGCGGCGGCGGAACTCCCGATCTATTTTGTTCCCCGATCGTTTTAGGGTATATGGATATATATAGGAGGAAGAAGTACGTCAGGGGAGCCACGAGGGGCCCACGAGGGTGGAGGGTGCGCCCTAGGGGGGTGGGCGCACCCCCTACCTCATGGCTCCCTTGTTTCTTTCTTGACGTGGACTGTAAGTCTCCCGGGTTGCTTTCCTTCTAAAAATAACTTCTCCAGAATGTTTCATTCCGTTTCGACTCCATTTGATATTCCTTTTCTTAGAAACACTGAAACAAGGTAAAAAACAGGAACTGGCACTGGGCTCTGGGTCAATAGGTTAGTCCCAAAAGTGATATAAAAGTGTTTAATAAGTCGCATGAACATCCAAAACAGATAATATAATAGCATGGAACAATCAAAAATTATAGATACGTTGGAGACGTATCAGCATCCCCAAGCTTAATTCCTGCTCGTCCTCGAGTAGGTAAATGATAAAAACAGAATTTTTGATGTAATGCTACCTAACATATTTATCCATGTAATTCTCTTTATTGTGGCAAGAATATTCAGATCCATAAGACTCAAGATAAAAGTTTAATATTGACATGAGAACAATAATAGTTCAAGCATACTAACAAAGCAATCATGTCTTCTCAAAATAACATGGACAGAGCAAGCTATCCCTTCAAAATCATATAGTATGGCTATGCTCTATCTTCATCACACAAAATATTTAAATCATGCACAACCCCGATGACAAGCCAAGCAATTGTTTCATACTTTTGATGTTCTCAAAATTTTCAATCTTCACGCAATACATGAGCGTGAGCCATGGACATAGCACTATAGGTGGAATAGAATGGTGGTTGTGGAGAAGACAAAAAGGAGAAGATAGTCTCACATCAATTAGGCGTATCAACGGGCTATGGAGATGCCCATCAATAGATATCAATGTGAGTGAGTAGGGATTGCCATGCAACGGATGCACTAGAGCTATAAGTATATGAAAGCTCAACAAAGAAACTAAGTGGGTGTGCATCCAACTCGCTTGCTCATGAAGACCTAGGGCATTTTGAGGAAGCCCATCATTGGAATATACAAGCCAAGTTCTATAATGAAAGATTCCCACTAGTATATGAAAGTGACAACATAGGAGACTCTCTATCATGAAGATCATGGTGCTACTTTGAAGCACAAGTGTGGTAAAAGGATAGTAGCATTGTCCCTTCTCTCTTTTTCTCTCATTTTTTATATTTTTTTGTTTGGGCCTTTTCTCTTTTTTACGGACTCTTTTTTTTAGTCCGGAGTCTCATCCCGACTTGTGGGGGAATCATAGTCTCCATCATCCTTTCCTCACTGGGACAATGCTCTAATAATGATGATCATCACACTTTTATTTACTTACAACTCAAGAATTACAACTCGATACTTAGAACAAAATATGACTCTATATGAATGTCTCCGGCGGTGTACCGGGATGTGCAATCACTCATGAGTGACATGTATGAAAGAATTATGAATGGTGGCTTTGCCACAAATACGATGTCAACTACATGATCATGCAAAGCAATATGACAATGATGGAGCGTGCCATAATAAACGGAACGGTGGTAAGTTGCATGGCAATATATCTCGGAATGGCTATGGAAATGACATAATAGGTAGGTATGGTGGCTGTTTTGAGGGAGGTATATGGTGGGCGTATGATACCGGCGAAAAGTGCGCGGTATTAGAGAGGCTAGCAATGGTGGAAGGGTGAGAGTGCGTATAATCCATGGACTCAACATTAGTCATAAAGAACTCACATACTTATTGCAAAAATTTAGTAGTTATCAAAACAAAGTACTACGTGGATGCTCCTAGGGGGATAGATTGGTAGGAAAAGACCATCGCTCGTCCCCGACCGCCACTCATAAGGAAGACAATCAATAAATAAATCATGCTCCAACTTCATCACATAACGGTTCACCATACGTGCATGCTACGGGAATCACAAACTTTAGAAGAAGTATTTCTCAAATTCACAACTACTCAACTAGCATGACTCTAATATCACCATCTTTATATCTCAAAACAATCATAAAGAATCAAACTTCTCATAGTATTCAATGCACTTTATATGAAAGTTTTTATTATACCCATCTTGGATGCCCATCATATTAGGACTAAATTTATAACCCAAGCAAATTAACATGTTGTTCTAAAGACTCCCAAAATAATATAAATGAAGTATGAGAGTTCATAAATTTCTTCAAAATAAACCCACCGTCGTGCTCTAAAAGGATATAAATGAGGCACTAGAGCAAACGACAAACTACTCTGAAAGATATAAGTGAAGATCAATGAGTAGTCGAATAATTATGCAACTATGTGAAGACTCTCTAACATTTAAGAATTTCAGATCTTGGTATTTTATAGAAACAGCAAGCAAAACTAGAGAAAATGACATGACGCTCCAAGCAAAACACATATCATGTGGTGAATAAAAATATAGCTCCAAGTAAAGTTACCGATGAACGAAGACGAAAGAGGGGATGCCATCCGGGGCATCCCCAAGCTTAGGCCCTTGGTTGTCCTTGAATATTACCTTGGGGTGCCTTGGGCATCCCCAAGCTTAGACTCTTTCCACTCCTTATTCCATAGTCCATCGAATCTTTACCCAAAACTTAAAAACTTCACAACACAAAACTTAACAGAAAACTCGTAAGCTCCGTTAGTATAAGAAAATAAATCACCACTTAGGTACTGTAAGGAACTCATCATTTATTTATATTGGTGTTGAACCTACTGTATTCCAACTTCTCTATGGTTTATAAACTATTTCACTAGCCATAGATTCATCAAAATAGGCAAGCAACACAATGAAAACAGAATCTGTCAAAAACAGAACAGTCTGTAGTAATCTGTAACTAACGCAAACTTCTGGAACTCCAAAAATTCTAAAATAAATTGGTGGACCTGAGTAATTTGTCTAGTAATCATATGCAAAAAGAATCAACTAAATATCACTCTCCAGTAAAATGTTTTAGCTAATCTCGTGAGCGCTAAAGTTTCTGTTTTTTACAGCATGATCATAAAGACTTCACCCAAGTCTTCCCAAAGGTTCTACTTGGCACAAACACTAATTAAAACATAAAACCACATCTTAAAAGAAGCTAGATGGGTTATTATTACTAAACAGAACCAAAAAGAAAGAAACTAAAATAAAATTGGGTTGCCTCCCAACAAGCGCTATCGTTTAACGCCCCTAGCTAGGCATGATGATTTCAATGATGCTCACATAGAAGATAAGAATTGAAACATAAAGAGAGCATCATGAAGAACATGACTAGCACATTTAAGTCTAACCCACTTCCTATGCATAGGAATTTTGTGAGCAAACAACTTATGGGAACAATAATCAACTAGCATAGGAAGGCAAAGCAAGCATAACTTTAAGACCTTAAGCACATAGAGAGGAAACTTGATATTATTGCAATTCCTACAAGCATATGTTCCTCCCTCATAACAATTTTCAGTAGCATCATGAATGAATTCAACAATATAACCAGCACCTAAAGCATTCTTTTCATGATCTACAAGCATAGAAATTTTACTACTCTCCACATAAGCAAATTTCTTCTCATTCGAAATAGTGGGAGTATCATAAGAGACTTGAATACTATAAATTGTTTCCGCATTAAAGGAGTAATGTTCAGAAAAAGGGTAATCACAATCATGACAAGTTTTATAAATATAATCATCACTACTTTTTATAGCATAAGTTTTATCACAATAATCATCATAGATAGGAGGCATGCTTTCATCATAGTAAATTTGCTCATGAAAGCTTGGTGGACAAAAAATATCATCTTCATCAAACATAGCTTCCCCAAGCTTGTGGCTTTGCATATCATTAGCATCATGGATATTAAAGGAATTCATACTAACAACATTGCAATCATGCTCATCATACAAAGATTTAGTGCCAACCATTTTAATGCATTCTTCTTCTAACACTTTGGCACAATTTTCCTTCCCATCATACTCACGAAAGATATTAAAAAGATGAAGCGTATGAGTTAAACTCAATTCCATTTTTTTGTAGTTTTATTTTACAAACTAAACTAGTGCTAAAAAAGAAACAAAATGATTCGATTCCAAGATCTAAAGATATGCCTTCAAGCACTAACCTCCCCGGCAACGGCGCCAGAAAAGAGCTTGATGTCTACTACACAACCTTCTTCTTGTAGACGTTGTTGGGCCTCCAAGTGCAGAGGTTCGTAGGACAGTAGCAAATTTACCTCAAGTGGATGACCTAAGGTTTATCAATCCGTGGGAGGCGTAGGATGAAGATGGTCTCTCTCAAAGAACCCTGCAACCAAATAACAAAGAGTCTCTTGTGTCCCCAACACACGCAATACAATGGTAAATTGTATAGGTGCACTAGTTCGGCGAAGAGATGGTGATACAAGAGCAATATGGATGGTAAATATAGGTTTTTGTAATCTGAAAATATAAAAACACCAAGGTAACAAGTGGTAAAAGTGAGCGTAAACGATATTGCAATGATAGGAAATAAGGCCTAGGGTTCATACTTTCACTAGTGCAAGTTCTCTCAACAATAATAACATAATTGGATCATATAACTATCCCTCAACATGCAACAAAGAGTCACTCCAAAGACACTAATAGCGGAGAACAAACGAAGAGATTATGGTAGGGTACGAAACCACCTCAAAGTTATCCTTTCCAATCAATCCATTGGGCTATTCCTATAAGTGTCACAAACAGCCCTAGAGTTTGTACTAGAATAACACCTTAAGACACAAATCAACCAAAACCCTAATGTCACCTAGATACTCCAATGTCACCTCAAGTATCCGTGGGTATGATTATACGATATGCATCACACAATCTCGGATTAATCTATTCAAACCAACACAAAGTACTTCAAAGAGTGCCCCAAAGTTTCTACCGGAGAATCAAGACTAAAACATGTGCCAACCCCTATGCATAGGTTCATGGGCGGAACCCGCAAGTTGATCACCAAAACATACATCAAGTGAATCACGTGATATCCCATTGTCACCACAGATACGCACGGCAAGACATACATCAACTGTTCTCAAGTCATTAAAGACTCAATCCGATAAGATTACTTCAAAGGAAAAACTCAATTCATTACAAGAGAGTAGAGGGGGAGAAGAAACATCAGATCCAACTATAATAGCAAAGCTCGCGATACATCAAGATCGTGCCAAATCAAGAACATGAGAGAGAGAGAGAGATCAAACACATAGCTACTGGTACATACCCTCAGCCCCGAGGGTGAACTACTCCGACCTCGTCATGGAGATCGCCGGGATGATGAAGATGGCCACTGGTGAGGGTTCCCCCCCCCCTCCGGCAGGGTGCCGGAACAGGGTCCCGATTGGTTTTGGTGGTTACAGAGGCTTGCAGTGGCGGAACTCCCGATCTATTCTGTTCCCCGATCGTTTTAGAGTATATGGGTATATATAGGAGGAAGAAGTACGTCAGGGGATCCACGAGGGGCCCACGAGGGTGGAGGGCGCGCCCTAGGGGGTGGGCGTGCCCCCCTATCTCGTGGCTCCCTCGTTGCTTTCTTGACGTGGACTCCAAGTCTCCCGGGTTGATTTCCTTCTAAAAATAACTTCTCCAGAAGGTTTCATTCCGTTTTGACTCCGTTTGATATTCCTTTTCTTCGAAACACTGAAACAAAGTAAAAAACAGGAACTGGCACTGGGCTCTGGGTCAATAGGTTAGTCCCAAAAGTGATATAAAAGTGTTTAATAAGGCCCATAAACATCCAAAAATAGATAATATAATAGCATGGAACAATCAAAAATTATAGATACGTTGGAGATGTATCACATCATAACAGGGAAGAATCCCATGCAAACATTTCCAGGTAAAAAATCACTTTTGTTGGTACAATGCACTTCCAAAGATCTCTCCAAACTATGTTCAAACTTGAAGATCCCGTTCCATCAGATCTTTGCAAGGAGACACCAAAGGTAGATTCCCACTCCATGTGGTTGATGGGGAACGCAGTATTTCCAAAATTTTCCTACGATCACGCAAGATCTATCTAGGAGATGCATAGCAACGAGACGGGAGAGTGTGTCCATGTACCATCGTAGACTGAAAGCGGAAGCGTTTAGTAACGCGGTTGATGTACTCAAACATCTTCCGGATCCAAGCGATCCAAGTACCGAACGTACGGCACCTTCGTGTTCATCACACGGTCAAGACGATGACGTCCCTCGAGCTCTTGATCTAGTTGAGGACGAGGGAGAGTTTCGTCAGCACGACGGTGTGGTGACGGTGATGATGAAGTTACCGGCGCAGGGCTTCGCCTAACCACTACGATGATATTACCGAGGTGGTGAACTGTGGAGGGGGCACCGCACACGACTACGATAATTGATCTTGAGTCCTTTGGGGTGCCCCCTGCCGCCGTATATAATGGAGGGAGGAGGAGGAGGTCGGACCCCTAGGGGCGGGCCAAGTGTGGGGAGTTCTACTAGGACTCCCTAGTCCTAGTAGGATGCCCCTATCTTTTTTTCCTTTTCCGGAGTAGGAAAGGCGGAAAGAGAGAAGGAGTAGGAGAGGGAAGGGGGGCATCGCCCCCACCCCTTTTCCAATTCGGATTGGCAATGGGGGTGCACGCCACCTCCTATGGCCGGCTCTGTCTTCTCCACTAAGGCCCATGTTGGCCCATTACCTTCCCGGGGGGTTCCGGTAACCCCCGGTACTCCGAAACTTCCCGAAACCATTCTGGTGTCTGAACGTAACCTTACAATATATGAATCTTTACCTCTCGACCATTTCGAGACTCCTCGTCATGTCTGTGATATCATCTGGGACTCTGAACAAACTTCGGTCATCAAATCACATAACTCATAGTACAAATCGTCATCGAACGTTAAGCATGGAGACCCTACGGGTTCGAGAACTATGTAGACATGACCGAGACACCTCTCTGGTCAATAACCAATAGCGGAACCTGGATGCTCATATTGGCTCCTACATATTCTATGAAGATCTTTACCGGTCAAACCGCATAACAACATACGTCATTCCCTTTGTCATCTGTATGTTACTTGCCCGAGATTCGATCGTCGATATCATCATACCTAGTTCAATCTCGTTACCGGCAAGTCTCTTTACTCGTTCTGTAATGCATCATCCTATAACTAACTCATTAGTCACATTGCTTGCAAGGCTTATAGTGATGTGCATTACCAACAGGGCCCAAAGATACCTCTCCGATACTCGGAGTGACAAATCCTAATCTTGATATGTGCCAACTCAACAAACACCATTGGAGACACCTGTAGAGGATCTTTATAATCACCCAGTTACATTGTGATGTTTGATAGCACACAAAGTGTTCCTCCGCTATTGGGGAGTTGCATACTCTCATAGTCAGAGGAATATGTATAAGCCATGAAGAAAGCAATAGCAATAAAACTAAATGATCATTTATGCTAAGCTAACGGATGGGTCTTGTCCATCACATCATTCTCTAATGATGTAATCCCATTGATCAAATGACAACACATGTCTATGGTCAGGAAACTTAACCATCTTTGATTAACGAGCTAGTCAAGTAGAGGCATACTAGGGACACTCTGTTTGTCTATGTATTCACACATGTACTAAGTTTTCGGTTAATAGAATTCTAGCATGAATAATAAACATTTATCATGATACAAGGAAATATAAATAACAACTTTATTATTGCCTCTAGGGCATATTCTCTTCAGTCTCTCACTTACACTAGAGTCAATTATCTAGATTACAAAGTAGTGATTCTAACACCCATGGAGTCTTGGTGCTGATCATGTTTTGCTCGTGGAAGAGGATTAGTCAACGGGCCGACAATATTCAGATCCGTATGTATTTTGCAAATCTCTATGTCTCCCTCCTTGACTTGATCATGAATGAAATCGAAGCGTCTCTTCATGTGTTTGGTTCTCTTATGAAATCTGGATTCCTTCTCCAAGGCTATTGCTCCAGTATTGTCACAAAAGATTTTCATTGAACTCGATGGACTAGGTATTACACTTAGATCGGATATGAACTCCTTCATCCAGAATCCTTCATTTGCTGCTTCTGAAGCAACTATGTACTCCGCTTCACACGTAGATCCCGCCACGACGCTCTGCTTGGAACTGCACCAACTGACAGCTCCACCATTAAATATAAATACGCACCCGGTTTGCGACTTTGAGTCATCCGGATCAGTATCAAAGCTTGCATCGATGTAACCATTTACGATAAGCTCTATGTCACCTCCATAAACGAGAAACATATCCTTAGTCCTTTTCAGGTATTTCAGAACGTTCTTGGCCGCTGTCCAGTGATCCACTCCTAGATTACTTTGGTACCTCCCTGCTAAACTTATAGCAAGGCACATATCATGTGTGGTACATAGCATTGCATACATGAGAGAACCTATGGCTGAGGCATAGGGAATGACTTTCATTTTCTCTCTATCTTCTGTAGTGGTCGAGCATTGAGTCTGACTCAACTTCACACCTTGTAAAACAGGAAAGAGCCCTTTCTTTGACTGATCCATTTTGAACTTCTTCAAAACTTTATCAAGGTATGTGCTTTGTGAATGTCCAATTAAGCGTCTTGATCTATCTCTATAGATTTTGATGCCCAATATATAAGCAGCTTCACCGAGGTCTTTCATTGAAAAATTCTTATTCGAGTATCCTTTTATATATGCTATCCAAAAATTCTGTATTATTTCCAATCAAAAATATGTCATCCACTTATAATATTCGAAATGCTACAGAGCTCCCACTCACTTTCTTGTAAATACAGGCTTCTCCAAAAGTCTGTATAGAGCTATATGCTTTGATCACACTATCAAAGCGTATATTCCAACTACGAGATGCTTGCGCCAGTCCATAAATGGATCACTGGAGCTTCCACACTTTGTTAGCACCTTTAGGATCGAAAAAACCTTCTGGTTGCATCATATACAACTCTTCTTCAAGATATCCATTAAGGAATGCAGCCTTGACATCCATTTGCCAAATTTCGTAATCATAAAATAAGGCAATTGCTAACATGATTCGGATAAAGTTAAGCATCGCTATGGGTGAGAAGGTCTCATCGTAGTCAACTCCTTGAACTTGTCGAAAACCTTTTGCAACAAGTCGAGCTTTGTAGACAGTAACATTACCGTCAGCGTCAGTCTTCTTCTTGAAGATCCATTTATTCTCTATGGCTTGCCGATCATCGGGCAAGTCAACCAAAGTCCACACTTTGTTCTCATACATGGATCAATCTCAGATTTCATGGACTCAAGCCATTTCGCGGAATCTGTGCTTATCATCGCTTCCTCATAATTCGTAGGTTCGTCATGGTCAAGTAACATGACCTCCAGAATAGGATTACCGTACCACTCTGGTGTGGACCGTACTCTGGTTGACCTACGAGGTTCAGTAGTAATTTGATCTGAAGTTTCATGATCATCATCATTAGCTTCCACACTAATTGTTGTAGGAATCACTGGAACTAATTTCTGTGATGAACTACTTTCCAATTCGGGAGAAGGTACAATTACCTCATCAAGTTCATCTTTCCTCCCACTCACTTCTTTCGAGAGAAACTCCTTCTCTAGAAAGGATCCATTCTTAGCAACGAAAATCTTGCCTTCGGACTGTGATAGAAGGTGTACCCAACAGTTTCCTTTGGGTATCCTATGAAGACTCATTTCTCCAATTTGGGTTCAAGCTTATCAGGTTGAAGCTTTTTCACATAAGCATCACAGCCCCAAACTTTAAGAAACGACAACTTAGGTTTCTTGCCAAACCACAGTTCATATGGTGTCGTCTCAACGGATTTAGATGGTGCCCTATTTAACGTGAAGGCAGTCGTCTCTAAAGCATAACCCCTAAACGATAGTGGTAAATCGGTAAGAGACATCATAGATCGCACCATATCTAATAAAGTACGGTTACAACGTTCAGACACACCATTATGTTGTGGTGTTCAAGGTGGCGTGAGTCGCGAAACTCTTCCATATTGTTTCAAATGAAGACCGAACTCATAACTCAAATATTCACCTCCATGATCAGATCATAGAAATTTAATTTTCTTGTTATGATGATTTTCCACTTCACTCTGAAATTCTTTGAACTTTTCAAATGTTTCAGACTTATGTTTCATTAAGTAGATATACCCATATCTTCTCAAATCATCTGTGAAGGTCAGAAAATAACGATACCCGCCGCGAGCATCAACACTCATCAGACCGCATACATCAGTATGTATTATTTCCAACAAGTCAGTTGCTCGCTCCATTGTTCCGGAGAACGGAGTCTTAGTCATCTTGCCCATGAGGCATGGTTCGCAAGCATCAAGTGAGTCATAATCAAGTGATTCCAAAAGTCCATCAACATGGAGTTTCTTCATGCGCTTTACACCAATATGACCTAAATGGTAGTGCCACAAATAAGTTGCACTATCATTATTAACTTTGCATCTTTTGGCTTCAATATTATGAATATGTGTATCACTACAATCGAGATTCAACAAACATAGACCACTCATCAAGGGTGCATGACCATAAAATATATTACTCATATAAATAGAACAACCATTATTCTCTAATTTAAATGAATAACTGTCTCGCATCAAACAAGATCCAGATATAATGTTCATGCTCAACGCTGGCACCAAATAACAATTATTTAGGTCTAAAACTAACCCCAACGGTAGATGTAGAGGTAGCGTGCCGACGGGGATCACATTGACTTTGGAACCATTTCCCACGTGCATCGTCACCTCGTCCTTAGCCAATCTTCGTTTAATCCGTAGCCCCTGTTTCGAGTTGCAAATATGAGCAACAGAACCAGTATCAAATACCCAGATGCTACTATGAGCATTAGTAAAGTACACATCAATAACATATATATCAAATAAACCTTTCACTTTGCCATCCTTCTTATCTGCCAAATATTTGGGGCAGTTCCGCTTCTAGTGACCAGTCCATTTGCAGTAGAAGCACTCAGTTTCTGGCTTAGGTCCAGACTTGGGCTTCTTCCCTTGACCAGCAACTTGCTCGCTGTTCTTCTTGAACTTCCCCTTCTTCCCTTTGCCCTTTTTCTTGAAACTAGTTGTTTTGTTAACCATGAACACTTGATGCTCCTTCTTGATTTCTACCTCCGCAGCCTTTAGCATCGCGAAGAGCTCGGGAATTGTCTTTTCCATCCCTTGCATATTATAGTTCATCACGAAGCCTTTATAGCTTGGTGGCAGTGATTGAAGAACTCTGTCAATGACACTATCATCAGGAAGATTAACTCCCAGCTGAGTCAAGTGGTTATGATACCCAGACATTTTGAGTATATATTCACTGATAGAACTATTCTCCTCCATCTTGCAGCTATAGAACTTGTTGGAGACTTCATATCTCTCAACTCGGGCATTTGCTTGAAATATTAACTTCAACTCCTGGAACATCTCATATGCTCCATGACGTTCAAAACGTCTTTGAAGTCCCGATTCTAAGCCGTAAAGCATGGCACGCTGAACTATCAAGTAGTCATCAGCTTTACTCTGCTAGCCGTTCATAACGTCCGGAGTTGCTCCTGCAGCGGGTCTTGCACCTAGCGGTGCTTCCAGGACGTAATTCTCCTGTGCAGCAATGAGGATAATCCTCAAGTTACGGACCCAATTCGTGTAGTTGCTACCATCATCTTTCAACTTAGCTTTCTCTAGGAACGCAATAAAATTCAAGGGAGTGGTAGCACGGGCCATTGATCTACAACAACATAGACATGCAAAAACTATCAGGTACTAAGTTCATGATAAATTAAAGTTAAATTAATCATATTACTTAAGAACTCCCACTTAGATAGACATGCTCTGGTCATCTAAATGATCATGTGATCCATATCAACTAAACCATGTCCGATCATCACGTGAGATGGAGTAGTTTTGAATGGTGAACATCTCTATGTTGATCATATCTACTATATGATTCACGTTCGACCTTTCGGTCTCAGTGTTCCGAGGCCATATCTGCATATGCTAGGCTCGTCAAGTTTAACCCGAGTATTCTGCACGTGCAAAACTGGCTTGCACCCGTTGTATGTGAACGTAGAGCTTATCACACCCGATCATCATGTGGTGTCTTAGCATGATGAACTGTAGCAACGGTGCATACTCAGGGAGAACACGTATACCTTGAAATTTAGTGAGGATCATCTTATAATGCTAACGCTGTACTAAGCAAAATAAGATGCATAAAGGATAAACATCACATGCAATCAAAATATGTGATATGATATGGCCATCATCATTGTGCCTTTGATCTCCATCTCCAAATCACCGTCATGATCTCCATCGTCAGCGGCTTGACACCTTGATCTCCATCGTAGCGTCGTCGTCGTCTCGCCAACTATTGCTTCTACGACTACCGCTATCGCTTAGTGTTAAAGTAAAGCAATTACATGGCGATAGCATTTCATACAATAAAGTGACAACCATAAGGCTCCTGCCAGTTGCCAATAACTTTTACAAAACATGATCATCTCATACAACAATTTATATCTCATCATGTCCTGACCATATCACACCACAACATGCCCTGCAAAAACAAATTAGACGTCCTCTACTTTGTTGTTGCAAGTTTTACGTGGCTGCTACGGGCTTCTAGCAAGAACCGTTCTTACCTACGCATCAAAATCACAATGATGTTTCGTCAAGTGTGTTGTTTTAACCTTCAACAAGGGTCGGCCGTAGTCAAACTTGATTCAACTAAAGTTGGAGAAACAGACACCCGTCAGCCACCTGTGTGCGAAGCACGTTGGTAGAACCAGTCTTTAACGCGGTCATTTAATGTCGGTCCAAGCCGCTTCATCCAACAATACCGTCGAATCAAAGTAAGACCTTGGTGGTAAGCAGTATGACTATTATCACCAACAACTCATTGTGTTCTACTCGTGCATATCATCTACGCATAGACCTGGCTCGGATGCCACTGTTGGGGAACGTAGTAATTCAAAAAAAATCAATGATCACGCAAGATCTATCTAGGAGATGCATAGAAACGAGAGGGGAGAGTGTGTCCACATACCCTTGTAGACCGAAAGCGGAAGTGTTATGTTAACGCGGTTGATGTAGTCGAACGTCCTCATGATACAACCGATCCAAGTACCGAACGTACGGCACCTCCATGTTCAGCACACGTTCAGCTCGATGACGTCCCTCAAGCTCTTGATCCAGTAGAGGGTCGAGGGAGAGTTCCATCAGAACGACGGCGTGGCGACTGTGTTGGTGATGTGATCCGCGCAGAGCTTCGCTTAAGCACTACGACGCTATGACCGGAGGAGTAAACTGTGGAGGGGGGCACCGCACACGGCTAAGACAAATCTTGGTGTGCCTTTGGGGTGCCCCTCGCCCCCGTATATAAAGGGGGAGGAGGAGGCCGGCGGCCTAGGAGGGGCGCGCCAAGGGGGGAGTCCTACTTGGACTCCTAGTCCAAGTAGAATTCGGCCTCCACTCCTTCCTTCCAACGGAGGGGGGAAGAGGAAAGAGGTGGAGAGGCAGAAGGAAAGGGGGTCGCGCCCCCACCCTTGTCCAATTCGGTTTGGGCTTGGGGGGCGCCACCTCCTGTGGCTGCCTCCTCCTCTCCACTATGGCCCATGAGGCCCATTAACTTTCCCGGGGCGGTCCGGTAACCTCTCGGTACTCCGGAAAATCCACGATCTTTTTACGGAACCATTCCGGTGTCTATATATAACCTTCCAATATGTGAATCTTTATCTCTCGACCATTTCGCGACTCCTCGTCATGTCCGTGATCTCATTCGGGACTCCAAACAAACTTTGGTAACCAAAACACATAAATCATAATACAAATCGTCATTGAACGTTAAGCGTGCGGACCCTACGGGTTTGAGAACTATGTAGACATGACCAAGACACATCTCTGGTCAATAACCAATAGCGGAACCTGGATGCTCATATTGGCTCCTACATATTCTACAAAGATCTTTATCGGTCAAACCGCATAACAACATACGTCATTCCCTTTGTCATCTATATGTTAATTGCCCGAGATTCGATCGTTGATATCATCATACCTAGTTCAATCTCGTTACCGGCAAGTCTCTTTACTCGTTTTGTAATGTATCATCTCGTAATTAACTCATTAGTCACATTGCTTGCAAGGCTTATAGTGATGTGCATTACCGAGAGGGCCACAGATACTTCTCCGATACACCGAATGACAAATCCTAATCTCGATCTATGCCAACTCAACAAACACCTTCGGAGACACCTGTAGAGCATCTTTATAATCACCCAGTTACGTTGTGACGTTTGATAGCACACAAAGTGTTCCTCGGTATTCGGGAGTTGCATAATCTCATAGTCAGAGGAATATGTATAAGTCATGAAGAAAGCAATAGCAATAAAACTAAACGATCGTTATGCTAAGCTAACAGATGGGTCTTGTCCATCACATTATTATCTAATGATGTGATACCGTTGATCAAATGACAACACATGTCTATGGTCAGGAAACTTAACCATCTTTGATTAACGAGCTAGTCAAGTAGAGGCATACTAGGAACACTATGTTTGTCTATGTATTCACACGTGTACTAAGTTTCCGGTTAATACAACTCTAGCATGAATAATAAATATTTATCATGATATAAGGAAATATAAATAACAACTTTATTATTGCCTTTAGGGCATATTTCTTCAGTATCCCACTTGTACTAGAGTTAATTATCTAGATTACATAGTAATGATTCTAACACCCATGGAGTCTTGGTGTTGATCACGTTTTGCTCGTGGAAGAGACTTAGTTAACGGGTCTGCAATATTCAAATCCGTATGTATTTTGAAAATCTTTATGTCTCCCTCCTTGACTTGATCGTAGATGGAATTGAAGCGTCTCTTGATGTGTGAAATGCAGTAACTGCGATCCCTCGGACTTGAGAACTGGAGCAGGGATGTTCATTCTGATGTTATACTTCTTCTCGCTCACCGAATCGAAGACCTCGACAAGATCCTCCTTAGTCCTTCGTGGTGGCCGAGTTGTCATGAGCAATGGCGACACTTTTGCATGTTGGATCGAAATCTTAATTGAGTTCCACTGCTTACAGACAAGTTTTAGGTGTAGGAAATCAATGAATGAAATATTGGGTACTAGTAGCTGCGACAAGTCGATATGGAGATCACACCAATTGTAAGACACAAACGTGCTTTAGCTCAATTGGTCGCTGCCTTATATTCTTTTTTTATATTCTTGTTTGCTTTCTTTCCCATAGTAGATGGGCCAAGCGTCAGAATTTTTGCTTCCCAGAGTAGATGGGCCAAGCGCAGGCCGGCGCTGAAAATTCCTGACGAACGAAAGAAGTATGTATTTGCTTTTGATGTATGGGCAGCTATATAGATTAATACCACCTCGGGTAGAGAAAATATAACATGGGCAAGGTGAACGGACCAAAAACGGACGAAATTACGGTGGTAAGAAGCGATAGCCTTTTTATTAGTAGGGGTAGGTATAGATTGTATGTAAAAAAATTCAATGTATGTAAAGAAATGTTCAATGTATATTCTTCTAAAAATACAACTTATATGAAAAATAAATAAATGTTTGGAATTTCAAAATTTGTTCAGGTTTGAAAATTTTGTTTGAATTTTCGATATTTATTCACGATTTTAAAAACGTATTCATATTCAAATATTTTAAGGAAAATCGTCCACACTTGTCTCCAAGAATTCTTGAAAATATTTAAGAAAAATAAACAGACCTGTCGCTAAACTACTTTAACTGGGCACTGCAAATGGAGCATAGTCAGCAGCTAGCTCATGTGGTTGGCGTCCCTGCTACCCAGCGTGAGGTCGAAATCACTAATTAAGGAGTACTCATTGCAAAGAACACTCCACTTCCCAGGTCGCGACAAGTGGCGCACATGTCCCGCGCCACTTGTCGCAATCTGGAAGTTTTCCCTTTTTTCATAGATTTGTTTATTCAAAACGTTTTATCTTTTAAACTGTGCGTCCAAATCTCGAACCGTTTTCACCATTGGATTCCTCGCGTCGAGATCTTCAAAACTAGATCCCATGTTGATAGGTTTTGACAAACTTTTTTTCATGAAAAAACCGGACAAAAAAACGAAATCGGGAGCACGGTTTTTTCCCTTTCCGAAAGAGGCACGCCCGTGCCTCTCGCGAAATCACACTCGCGCCTCTCGTGGAATCAAAACCGTGACTCTCGTGGAAGGAAAAAACAGAAAACGCGGTTTTTTTCGTTTCCGAGAGGCACGACTGTGACTCTCGCGAAAGCACAACCGTGCCTCTTGCGAAAAAAAATACAGAAAACGCGTATATTTTTCTCTTTCCGAGAGGCACGGCCGTGACTCTCACGAAAGCACAACCGTGCCTCTTGCGGAAGCAAAACCATGACTCTCGCGAAAGAAAAAAATAGAAAACGTGTTTTGTTTTTCCCTTTCCGAGAGGCACGGCCGTGACTCTCGCTAAAGCACAACCATGCCTCTCGCGGAAGCAAAACCGTGACTCTCGCGAAAGAAGAAGAAAACAGAAAACGCGTTTTTTTTCGTTTCTGAAAGGCACGGCCGTGACTCTCGCTAAAGCACAACCGTGCCTCTCGCGGAAAAAAAACCATTACTTTCACGAAAGAAAAAAACACGTTTTTTTCGCGCAAATTTAAAAAAAAACATTTTTTATCGAAAAGCTAAGGAAGACCGGGGAAAACCAAAACGTCGAAAATAACCGGAAAAAAGCCGTCTAAAAAACCAAAAAAGCGTGCAGAAAAATAAAATAAAAACAAAATCCAGAGGGAGCGTCCAGAGCGCCACACGTGATGAATGGCTGAGAGCGCGTCAACTGGCGCTAATCGTTGCAAGGCTCCCGAAGGAGCACTCGTTAACTAGTTGTGAGGTCGTGAGATCGAACCCATCACGTGTGGTTTTGTTTTTCGTGCCATTTTTACGTGCTCGTTTCCTGGTTATGGGCCGGCCCGATTACGTACGCAAGCTTTCAGCGAAAGCTCGACTGTTAGGAGCTCGGGGAATACTACCACCTTGGATTTTAGAAAAAAATATAGACGTGTTGAAAAAAAATTAAAATCGTAAATTCACTGTAAGAAGCGTATTGTGACGATGAACCCACGGAGTCAATCCGTGCTTTATTATTAACTAGCAAAAGAGTCCGTGCGTTGCAATGGGATAAAAAACATAACACACGCTCTTAACCCAACAACCATCACTCAATAGGTCCATCTCCTTTATTTTTGTGAGGCATCATATTTGTGTTGCCGCTTATCCTCCTACTCACCCTCGCCGGCGATGGCCTCGGTGTTCACATAAAACAACAAAAAACGTGTTTGAATATGGTTAATCCTAAGGCGTCTCTCTCCCTCTCTCCTACCTGGCCCTCCCTCCCCCCCCCCCTCTCTCTCTCTCTCTCTCTCTCTCTCTCTCTCTCTCTCTCTCTCTTTCTCTCACTCTCGCAATGAGAAATCTGTTGTTTTCCCCTGCGACATTTTTCAGAGGTATGCATGTATAGTTATCGATGTTTTCTTTTTTCCTATATGGTCATAGTGGGGTGTTTGTTTGCAATCGGGATCGCCGCCGGTACGAAAGAAAAACGGATCTTGCGCTAGAAATTATAAGTTTGCTTTCAAAACAATATTTTAAGAATAATTAACAGGTAAAATTAACATCATATTTAGATTCCACACATTTTTCTAATAAAATTTCATATATAATATGTTAAAATTGAAGTTACGGTTTAAAAGATACAGATAATTTAGAAAATCATTTGGTTTGACTCAAATATATTCGAAAATAATATTTAAAAATACTTAACAAGTAAAAATAATATCATATTTATATTCTTCATATTTTTCTAACTAAATTTCATATATAACATGTTCAAATCGGAGTTACAGTTTAAAAGATATGGATGATTTTAAAAAGTATTTGTTTGACTTAAATATGATCCGCAGATGAATTACCTAAAACATCAGGGGGTTGAAAAATGTAAAATAACGGTTTGGGTGTGACTTAAATCCGGACGGTGGGTTGAATTCTCTGAAATACAGGGACTTTTCTGAAAAATGTCATGACGGACGAAAGAAACCCAATTTGTTTTATTATTAGGTAAAGACTAGTACAAATGCCCGTGCGTTGCAACGGGCAAAAAAATATAAAACTTGCTATGTGCGCCATTTCTTTTATTCAATTCTGATAAACATCAGTAATAAGTTTACACTATCATTGTTTTTTCGAGCATGAACTGTGGACGTAAGGAAGCCACCTTAACGTCTTTCATTTGATGGAAGAGTAGTCATGTATCGAATAATCTGTCAATCGGTTTATTTTTTGCTTTTTGGGGAAACATGAATATTTTATTTGTTTTTGAAAAAAATGAACAAATTTGAATTTATGTGTTTTTTGTTAGACTGAAACATATTTAGAAGATGAATTTGAGAAATCTGTTGTTTTCCCCTGCGACATTTTTCAGAGGTATGCATGTATAGTTATCGATGTTTTCTTTTTTCCTATATGGTCATAGTGGGGTGTTTGTTTGCAATCGGGATCGCCGCCGGTACGAAAGAAAAACGGATCTTGCGCTAGACATTATAAGTTTGCTTTCAAAACAATATTTTAAGAATAATTAACAGGTAAAATTAACATCATATTTAGATTCCACATATTTTTCTAATAAAATTTCATATATAATATGTTAAAATTGAAGTTACGGTTTAAAAGATACAGATAATTTAGAAAATCATTTGGTTTGACTCAAATATATTCGAAAATAATATTTAAAAATACTTAACAGGTAAAAATAATATCATATTTATATTCTTCATATTTTTCTAACTAAATTTCATATATAACATGTTCAAATCGGAGTTACAGTTTAAAAGATATGGATGATTTTAAAAAGTATTTGTTTGACTTAAATATGATCCGCAGATGAATTACCTAAAACATCAGGGGGGGTTTGAAAAATGTAAAATAACGGTTCGGGTGTGACTTAAATCCGGACGGTGGGTTGAATTCTCTGAAATACAGGGACTTTTCTGAAAAATGCCATGACGGACGAAAGAAACCCAATTTGTTTTATTATTAGGTAAAGACTAGTACAAATGCCCGTGCGTTGCAACGGGCAAAAAAATATCTTGCTATGTGCGCCATTTCTTTTATTCAATTCTGATAAACATCAGTAATAAGTTTACACTATCATTGTTTTTTCGAGCATGAACTGTGGACGTAAGGAAGCCACCTTAACGTCTTTCATTTGATGGAAGAGTAGTCATGTATCGAATAATCTGTCAATCGGTTTATTTTTTGCTTTTTGGGGAAACATGAATATTTTATTTGTTTTTAAAAAAATTTGAACAAATTTGAATTTATGTGTTTTTTGTTAGACTGAAACATATTTAGAAGATGAATTTGAAATGGTTTTTTGAAAAACAATTAATATGGAAGGGGGGGTATTAAGCCCCTGTTTGGATTAGCGTTTCTCGCCGGTTTAAGATACATGCCTCATCCTGTCGTTTTTGTTCCATGCAAAAATAAAGCGGTACCAGGTAATTTACACCTGTTAAATAAATACAAGTGTATAAACGCACACCGATTCCAAGAGGGGCATAAGATTTTACATTTTGTGAACAATTTGAAATGAATTTTTTAAATGGGCTATTTTTGGATATTTTGAGCATTTAAAGAAAGCATGAACATATTGAAAAAAGTGAATATTTTTTGAAAGCAAGAACAAATTGAAACACTCTCTGTCTTGGAGAAAACGCACTCTCGGTGTCCACAACTAAAAAAAGGATTTTTGGTGTCCACTTGATCACAAACCTGTCCGAACATGGGCAATTAAAAGGCAATGAGCTCGGCCAGAAAAATGTAAAACTAATTTGTAGTTCCACAGAAATGACCCTTGTAGAATCCATACAAAATACAATCCATCCAACCATTTTATAATGATATGTTCAGAAACTTCAGTTGTGCTATTACTGACCATGTTTAAATTGGTAAATAAGAAACTTAATGATGCTGCATGTTGTTTCAGCACGTTTATATTCTCTCCCATAGAAGAATTGCTTCAGTTCTTTCAAGACGGAACCATACAACAAAATGTTTCAGAATGCAAGGGGTCAGAATACTCTGAATCAATAAAGCACTAACCTCCAATTGAAAGCAATTGCACGCATTTGTGAATCCAAGCATAGTTATCTGGAGGAAATAATTCAGCAAATACAATATGCGTCGAAAATTCAAAGATCTCATGAGATGTGGACGGATGCCCAATATATCGGGAAATGTATACATCAAACAATTTGCTTGATGGATGCACTTCATTAATTAGGTGCTATGCCGACCAAATAAAAACTAAACCTCAAGGCTACAACAAAAATCCAAAATATAGGCAATGATAGACGTGAGAGGCACTGTTCCTGGTAGTAAAGCTAGCTCCACTTGTCCTGACACATATCTGAAAAGGCAAAATAACTAACTTTCATGCATAATTAATAATATATAATCCGATGAGCTGCTTGCCAGCAAATAGAATTTGGAATTAATCACATGATAATCAGTGTAAAACAGCAGACCTATCAGACCCATGGCTCATAGAAGCATCAGGAGATCATATTCTCCATGCATGGCCTCAGCCAAAGACTCTAAAATTCAGAAACAAGTAAGAGAATACAGGACCAGTTGAATAAAAATACAGGCAGGTTCACAAATATAAAATTATCCAAAAGTAGATGTGTTGACGATCTCACCATGGATAATTTGCCGGCTAGATTTCAGGTGGCCTGCTTGGTCATAAAAGCATGGAGGTGAGGCACACACGCACCACAACTTCTTTCTACCCCATCTTCTTCACCTCGCTACCCCGTTCCAGCGCCTCCATCTGCACCATCATCTTTACCCCCGGCCTGCCTGCCTATGTTTCCCGGCTTCTCACTGAACAACCTCGCACCCGTGGCGAATCGGCTCCGCCTCCATGACACCTCGCACGACCGCCGCACAATGTTGCACCACGATTGACGCTCCAGCTTCTGCATCTTGCCTCTGGTCCCTGCCCTTCCGTGCTCGCTTGGGCACGGAGCCGCCGCCACACTCATGCTCCGAAGTCGCCGCCGAGGAGGTCGAGGGTGACCGGAACATGGCGAAGAATGTCGACGGTATGTAGGATGGAGGAGGCGACCGGCGTGGCGGGAGGCGGGGTAGGGTGCAGAAGCGTGGTGCAGCCTCCCGCCACGCCGGTCGTCTCCTCCATCCTACATACCGTCGACATTCGTCGCCATGTTCCGGTCACCCTCGACCTCCTCGCCGGCAACTACACGCAGTAATTCCAGACGGAAGTACTATTAGTTATCATGGCTGTATAGACTGTAGTTTAGGGATCACAATATTTTTCATTTGTATACAGTTTAGACATCATTTACCTTGGTCCACTTTAACTGAAAACGGAAGAGTTCTTTGATGTTGTGCACTTGTCCCATGTTATCTTTTGAGAATTTGATGGCTTATTCGATGATGTTGTTTTGCTTATGCGACAATCTGAGAGCTTATTCGTAGATTTTCTACTGTGGATGGTCATACTTGTGAATTTGCGTTTAACTAACAAAAATGTTTCGTCACTTCAGACTTCAGAGAAAAAATTCTTTAACTGAAATTTTCTATTCTGGCTTCTGGGTATGTCATAACTTTGTGAATTATGGATGGCTGCTGTTTTCCGGTGGCTGATAATTATTCTTCTCAGAATGAATGAATTCCCTTTAGTTGTGCCATGATGTTTTTGCATCGCTGGACACATCCAGTTAATATCTACTCATGGCTTTTTGTCGCTGATGCAACACAAGTCATGGGTTTAGCACTTTGGTCTGAATTACAAGATATTTGTTGTTATGCTCCTGTCATGATAAGAAAGTTTTTTCCCCTTTAACTTGATGTAATCTCACCTGGGAACATCTCAATTATTCTCACTTTTGTCCTCGCAAAATAATATTATTTGGACTTTTGATTGTACGAGCTCTAAACACTTCGATTATGTATTTGTCTAATGAATCTGCCAATTTCCTGTGTAAAAATGGTCGATGCTCTGTCCTTGACCAAAATATTGCTTCTTCATTTTATCAAACCTTGCTGCCCTCCTCTAGGTCTTAATAGTCCAGCCACATGGTAGCTTGCTCTTACAACATGCTTTGGTTGGTTTATGCTATTTTCTTTGTGTAATCTATACATTTCTTACTCATGCATGCTTAAATATGTAATCTAGCCCATGTGTGTGTGTTGTGCTCATGTGCCTTTTCTGGCTGATCAACTTTGTGCTTTATGTGTAGGTATCTTCAAAGGATCATCAAATTTATTGTCCAGCTTCTACTGCTTGGTGGACTACCTCTTCCTCGGCTACCAACGCGTCATCTTCATTGGTTCTGGTGAGTCCATCGTCTCCTCCCTCTCTCCATGGCCATGAGATGGTTCGGTTGTCGAGCCATGGCCGGTTGTGGTGCTGGCTGATTAGTTGGGGCCTGGTTCTGGGTCTGTGGTTACATTGTTTGTGGTGGTGGTTTTCCGGCCACCAGTTTTATTTTTGTTGCTTTCCTATTTGCACTGCTAGTTTGCTGGTGGATGAACAGATCGAGTTTTAGTAGTAGTATTGTACCATGTTAGTCTCCCAAAGATTGCAGTTTCAGCAAGGAGCAGAGTAGTGATATGAATCTATTTGTGCTGTCAAAAATTATTCTCTCTCTCCTGGATTGCAATGTAAGGCCAGACGGGCTACATTAATTGATCTAGTCACACAACATTATCATGGCAGTTTGATCATTTCAGAACAATTATGGTTGACATCTCAAAGCATAAATATGATACTCTTGTTTTCTTCCCTTTAGAGCAGTCTCTTGTTTTGCACTCTTGCCATTCTCCTCCTGCATATTCTCCAGATGGGGATGGACCCATGGTTTGAAGTGATGCATTAACTAGGACCTCTTTTTTCTTCTTAAAAATGGCATGTTTTTTATTACACACTGTACTCTAGGTTGATTATGCACTTCACACCTTGTCTTTCTGTTGCTAGTGTATTTAGTTTATTTTGTATGGTTGGACTTTATTTCGAAAGGATATGCTGAGTTGTCGAATCCTTTTGTTCTCTGCAGCATATGTGTTTATCAACCAAAGCATGTCCATGATTACATGGAGGCTATGGCTGCTGGTGCCGGCGTGTCCATGATTTCATGGTTGCAGACAGTCGTGCTGCGCGGTGATGCTTCCAGATCATGCAGGCAAGGCGGCGACGCTCCCAGATCCGCAACGCAACACCTTTGGCTCGTGGTTGCAGCATGAACTCGTCAAGGGCGTGGTCCAAAACAACGACTTTGACCTCTCCGCGATCAAGGAAGGGCTCCTGGTGCTCGCGTGGTGGACGGCTGCTGCTTGCTGTGGCACAGAGTACAGGTGAGCACCGCTTCACATCTCTGTCAGATCCAAACCATGTTTGTATGCTTGATTGATTCAAGCCACACCATCAGAATCAGAATGCACGCACCATGTATTTACTCTAGTACATGTAGGAGTCGTTTGTTATGTGGCATCCACCAATCATGCCAGCAAATTTTCTTTTTCTTGTTTCAAAATATTCATGCGTGCGTGCCTTCCTACCTAATTAGCAGCAATTATTTTTTATGGGCACCATTGAAGAGTTTTAGTTGTGGTGGACGAACAACGGACCTACTGGCTAATTGAATCCATTTGCGCTAGTTTGCAGTTGTGGTGGACGAACAGACTTGAGTTTTAGTAGTAGTAGTAGTAGTAGTATAGCATGTTAGTCTCCCAAGGATTGCAGTTTCAGCAAGGAGCAGACTACTATGCATCTATTTGTTCTGTCAAAAATTATTCTCTCCTGGATTGCAATGTAAAGCCAGCCGGGCTACATAAATCGAGTCTATCCACACAACACTATCATGGCAGTTTGATCGCTTTTCAACACAATTGTAGTCGACAGTTCAAAGCATAAATATAATACGGAGCAACTGCTTCTTCTTTTCTTCTGTTCAGAACGGCCTCTTAGTTCGCACTCTTGCCATTCTCCTCCTGTATATTCAAAGCATAAATATAAGGGCGCGTCTAGGGAGCAGCCGGCTGCTCCCTAGCGTTTCCTGGCGGCCCAGCCAAATAAGGTAAATTCCTGTCCCCCTAGTACAGAAAAGGTAAGGCCCACAGCCCGCCGATTACCTCGCCCCCAGCCACCTGTTCCTTCATCCCGACCCAACCAACCCCCCTCCACGCGATATCTATTGGTCCCCTCCTCACGTGCTCTTCCTCCCCCATACCTTGCACCCGACGGTTGCTTCCAGCTCCATTACCTACCCACCCAGCCATCTTCTTCTCCCCCAAGTAAGGCACAGATTACTTGCCCACACTCCAACAAGATCCATTAGACCTTCAGATCCCTTGTAATGGCGGCAAGAAAACCTTGAGATGACCTGCACTGCTGTCTTGATTAGTTGCTTCTCCTCTTAAATCTTCTCTGATCTGAGAAGGGGAAAACAAGAGAAAAAGGGCAGGGCTGCAATTTTAGAGGTCAGATCTCTCACCTCCTTTCGCTTGATTTTGCTGTTTCTCATCAAGCCAAATTGTCTGCAACTACATATAAGTCCGTCTGTGTACAAGAACATGTAAACACCTCTGTAAAAAGTGGCAACTCATATGCACTGTTCAGGCAACTGCGACACAATTGGTAGGTAAGTCATGTGTAAAAAACTTGGTACTGTTGAACTAATAAGCTGTGCAGTTTTTTGTTAGCAACTTATAAGTGGCAACTCATATGCACTGTTCAGGCAACTGCGACACAATTGGCAGGCAAGTCATGTGTAAAAACTTGAAAGTGACCTAAGATGCAAAAACTCCTAAATGTGGTTGCAGCATCACTACTTTATGCACTTGTCCAGGCAACTGCAACACAATTGGTAGACAAGTCGTGTGTAAAAACTTGGTACTGTTGAACTAATAAGCTGTGCAGTTTTTGTTAGCAACTTATAAGTGGCAACTCATATGCACTGTTCAGGCAACTGCGACACAATTGGTAGGCAAGTCATGTGTAAAAAACTTGATACTGTCGAACTAATAAGCTGTGCAGTTTTTGTTAGTAACTTATAAGTGGCAACTTATGTGCATTGTTTAGGCAACTGCAAACACAAAAATAGGCAGTAAAACTTGAAAGTAACCTAAGATGGAAAACTCCTAAATGTGTTTGCAGCATCACTACTTTAGTAACCTAAGTTGCTTTATAAAATGTATGATGCTTTGATGTTTTAATTGTAGATCAGATTTCTCACCTCCTTTGCTCAATGTGGTAGATTCAATGTAACTGGTTTGTTGAATGCTCTTGGAGATATGATGTCTGTGGTGTACCTGCTTGTATGAACATAAAAAATGTGTATGAGAAAAAAACAAAATTTGACTGTTGAAAACCTTCAGATTTGCTAGTTGCTACATTTTTAAAAGAAAACTTTATGTACTTGAACAAAAAAGCGTCATAACAGACAAGCAAAAACTTCTAAAAGACATTTGGACCTTACGAAGATATTTGATCATGAAAAAATAATGATGCTACATACATGAGTCAACTTACCTATAGAAGGTTCTGTGTGCAGCAGAAATGCTTCATTGCTGGATGTTAATCGGGAGGATGGGTGGAGCTCCAACCATTATTTTCCATTGGAAAAATGGAATGTGCATCCTGGTATAAAAAAAAGATATGCAAGAACAAAAAATCTGGGACAAATCTGTGCTATACTCCAGCATTATGAAGTAAAGAAAAAGAAGAGCAAAAACACAGACACAAAATTTAAAAACAGGTACTAGTAGGAGGTAAATCTTGCCATAAGATACAGTAATAAAAAGTGATACTAGTGAACATGACAGACCATCTCACTCGACTAAAGTACTGATGCTGCTCCTATTCCTAGATTACTTTCAACTAAAGTAGAAGTATCCCATTGCATGGTTCATGATATTTGCTGATATTTGCATGATGAATACACTCTTTGAATAAGAAGCTGCCCAATGCAACCGATGACTTGTGCTTCATCTGTTTTGCTTCAGCCTGGTGATTTGATGTCTGCAATGATTAAAAAAAGATTAGACAAAAATGTTGTAGCACAAAACTTTCATGTAAAAAATTATACAGTGCTTGTCCCCATTTTTTAAAAAGTATTAACTGTTTGCCTCTTCTCAGATATCTTTTCATGGTGTTATAAAATGCAGGTTTGGAAAATATGATTGACCTAAATGAAGTACCAGAGGAAAATATGCCAGATTTTGCCTTTGTTCATGACATGAATATACTTGATCCTTTATATTGCACACAACAGAGCATCACACTTGGTGGAGCTAACAATGCTGAGTTTGTGGCTGAATCTCCCAACCCTGTCGCTGCACACAATGCTTCGGCACATGTGGTGCAAACTATGCCTACAGATATGGGTGCAACAGTCGAAGCAACTACACATCCAGCGGCAGCAACAGAGACGGATGAACACACGCTTGTTGACACTAACACCGGAGGTGGAACAGGTGGGACTGTTGGAAATAGTTTGGCAGGCTTGGTTGGTGAAAACGATGACGAGGCATGGTCGCAGCCCAAGGAACCTTACATGGGGATGAGGTTTGACACTTTGGAAGGTGCAAAAGAGCACTACAATGCGTATGCTCTGCAGCTTGGGTTTTCCATCAAAATGAATACAACAAGGAGAACTGGCGACACTCGTATGTTGGTAAAGCAGCAATTTGTTTGCAACAAGTTTCGAAAACCGACAGAGGACGATGGAGGTGCAGAAAAGCCCCCTATCCTAGACAAAATTATTGATCAGGCAGAACGTGTTGACGAAGATGATGATATTGTCTTTCTTGATGATGAAAGTAAGTTAAAAAAGAAAAGCAAGAAACGAAAGCAAGATAAAATAATTCAAACTGGTTGCAAGGCCAAGATGGTGGTGAAACTAGTAGATGGTCGTTGGGAGGTGGTGTACTATGTTGGTGAGCATAACCATAAGTTAGTAGACAAGACATCTTTGAAGAAGTACTTGCGATCGCACCAAGGGATACCTCCAGAAGAAAAGGCATTCCTAACACATCTTCACAACTGCAATTTAACAACAGGTGAAAAAATGTGTTAAGTGATTCAATACTCTGCTCCTTTACTGTTTTTTGATGTTTCCTTTGTTACTACTGGGGCTTGATTAGGTTAATTAGTTTTGTTGAGAAATTTGCTTGACCATGAGTTTGGTAGTTGCTCGACAACATGGTCCTAAACTAGATTAGTTTTGCTGAGCAAAGTTGGAGGTTTACTGTTAGTACTTGCTCAAAGTGAAGGGCACAACTTGCCTGTGCTTGTAAGCACTCATTCCCCTTGACGCTGAAATGATATGTTAGTAGGCACTAATTAGTCTTGTTGTGCTAGTTGCTTGCCCAGGTGTTAGCAGTTGCTCAAAACATGTCCTCAACTTGCCGGCGCTTGTTGCACACTTTTCATGTATTAGGTTGTGTGAAAAAAATACAAGTAGGACTTTCCTTGAACAATCAAAATGGTTTGTGTGTGCACATATATATGTCTAGTTGTACTACTTGCTTGATCATAAGTTAGTACTTACTCAAACCATGTCCTTGGCTTGCCTGCGCATTTTCACATGTTTTTGTGTGTCTGAATTGCTGCCTATAAACTACTTCTCAGTGCCATGCATAAGAATCTGTTACTTTATGAAAATGATTTTTTATAAACTACTTTTCAGGGCGTATGATGCATATTATGTCAGACTTCTATGGCACAGAGCTGATCGTCCCCTATGGTACTAAGCACATTACAAACCTGAAGACAATGTTAAACAAAGATGCCACCAAAGAAGGAGATATGATTGAGACAGTTGCCTACTTCAAAGATCAACAAAGAGATGATCCAGACTTCTTTATAAGATAAAGTACGATGAGGAGGACAGGGTGGAGAACATTTTCTGGGTTGACGGTGCAGCTAGGAAAGCTTATGTCGAGGCTTACCACGATTGCATCTCGTTCGACACTACATACATGACTAACATGTACAACATGCCCTTTGCCCCATTTATTGGAATTAATAGACATGGGCAGTCGTTCATGTTGGGTTGCGGCTTTGTTAGGCAAGAAATGGCATCGAGCTTTGATTGGTTGTTTGAGACGTTCCTTGAGGCAATGAATGGTATAGCACCAACCAACATCATAACTGATCAAGACATTGCGATGGCACAATCAATTAAAAAGATGTTTCCTACGAGTGTGCATCGTTGTTGTCGTTGGCATATAATGAAGAAGGCACAAGAGAAGCTTGGACCAATGTTGGCGCGAAACCCTGGTTTGTCGCGTGATTTTAATGAATGTGTTGACTTCAGCATGACACCAGAGGAGTTTGAGACAGGATGGAATGCTCTGTTGTTAAAGTATGAGGGTATGGTTGACACCCACTTTGAGAATCTATATAACTACCGAGGAACGTGGGTTCCTTGTTACTTCAAGCACCAGTTCTTCCCTTTCTTGCAATCAACCCAGCGGAGTGAGGGGTTCAACGCTGTCCTTAAGTGATATGTGAACCCACATAAATCAATCTTGAACTTCGTGAAGCAGTACCAAAAAATTCAAACCCACATACTAGTGCGAGAAGGTGCCAAAGACTATAGAACAGAGCATTTGCAGACTGAACTGTGGTCGTCTTACCCCATTGAGAAGCAAGCTTATGAGGCCTACACCAGGGACTTGTATGTTAAGTTTCGAACAGAGTTTGCATTGATCGCAAGGTACAATGTACGGCCTCATGGTTCTAACTTGTATGAAGTTTACCCCAACCAGGAGTGGGTTGCGAAGTATGGATCTAGAAGCTACTACGTGACATGTGAACCAAGAGCTGAAGACTATAGATGTGAATGTTGCAAAATGGACAGGGATGGCATGCTTTGTTGCCATATTTTGAAAGTTTTCACGCAACTGGGTGTCAATAAAATCCCTGAGAAGTACATCATTCGCAGATGGACTCCACTGGCAATACCTGATGCACCGCCTGCTCCTGATCATGAGCCCGATGAGTTGCCAGAACAGTCAAAGAAAGAGATCCGGCTTGCAAACATGCAAATGGATTTTGCCAATCTTGCACGTGGAGCTAGCGCATCTGATGCTGCTACAGACATTGTAAAGAAACATATGCGTGCAGCACGACAAGAGATTAAAAACCTGAAGTTGTCAAGGAAAAAGAAGACAGCGGGATCATCTAGTATCAACCCTGGTGGGCCTCCACCGCCGCCTAGTTCTTTAGTACCGCCAGGAAGTGGTAACCCTGCTACGTCAAGTAGTCACAGGGCTAATCGACCTGCACCACCACCTAATGGGCCTGTGCAAGCACCACCTGGTCCAAGAACTCAACAGCCTACTTCTGCACCGCATCAAAAAAGTGTCGCGGCGAAAGTTCCTAGCCCTAACACTGCTCTGCATGAGCAAGCATCTTCAGCAACTGCGCCATTTCAAAAAGGCCTCACTCCAGTACACTACGACCCTATGCCAGCAAGTTGGCGCCCTCCACCTCCACCGAGAATGCCTGCACCCAGGATGCCTGCACAAGCACCAAGGATGTGTGTTCCTCAACCTCGGGGGCCCATACAGCAACCTAGAGATCCTACTCTGCAAAACAGAGACCTTGCTCCAGAAGCCGTGTCTCCTGCCACACATCCTGCCCGAACTGAACAACGGCCCAGGGATCCCAGAGGGTATGCACAACAACACAGGCCACCAGCGATTGTGTATCTGCCGCCAAACACAAGTACTACTACTGGTGGGCTAATGGCATGGACCGCACCGCAAACATTGAACTCGCCTAGTGGTTCTGGACAATATGCCATACGCCCAACATTTTCCCGACAAAATGCAGACCCACTGTTGGTTCCTTCTCCAGAAACTACCAGTGATGAACGCGTTCAGCTAGGGGTTCCGTCACGGGGCAAAGAACCTGCCATTCCTGAAGGTGCTCCTGTACTTGATCCTAATCTTGTTTATCCTACTCCCATGGCAGACCCTACCATTCCTAGAGACCCTCCAAAATCGACAACAAAAGGAAGAGCGAAGCAACGGAGAATTCAATCAGCTCTAGAGCTGCACCCCAAGAGGAAAAACAAGTGCAGTTATTGTAGTTCTACAAAGCACAATTCAGCACTATGCAAGACGAGATTGGTTTGATGGACATTGGGCAATTTTGGCAAGTATCTGGGTATAAGATTCTGCAAAGATAGAATGCTGGTAGAACGCGTGTGTGGGAACAAATTTTTTATTTATGAATGGGATGTTGCTACTTTTTATGTCTGTGACTTACCTTAGCCTACCTGTTATCTATCTAAGATTTTATGGTTATGATGACTTAATGGGAGAAAGGTTCTTTTTGAAGATCAACCTCTACTTTTTATTTTGGCAATTAGGGGCTTGTCTCCCTTAACTACAAGCAAGTCATATGCGAGTTATTTTTGTATCATTTGATCTGTGTGCAGGCAACTCCTAAAACCTATTTTTGCAAGTTGCATGACAAAACTGTGCAACTAACTCATCTTGTGTCGCTTTGTGCAGCTAAGCCATGTTTCTGTCTAAATAAACTACCCGAAGATACCCGAAGTGCCGTAACATAAGAATAAAAGGATAAATTCCAATTTTTCATTTTTTGGCAAAAAAATCAGTTTCAAAAAAGCGACCACCCTGTGGTTTTGTTGCAAGTTAATACAAGGTAACTATTTCTTAAGGCTATTAAAAGACCACAGAGAAAATTGCAGAGTTCATGCAAATTAAAAAAAGATTTAAAATAGCAAAAACATTGAGGTAAAAAAGCTAACCTATGTTAATTTGAGGACGTCTTTCCATGGTGCCTTGTTGTGAATGGTGTCAACCCATTGAATAGTCAGCTGCTTCCTGATGTTTGGGATATCATCAGGTGTAAAACTTGGAACATTCCTTGCCTCCCATCCATTGGCAAATGTAAGAGCATAAACCCCGCAGTCAACACTATACAAACAAAAAATGTTTCACAGAAACACGAGCCGTAAGTTAAACATTTTTATTGACTTATTGGCATGTTCAAATCTAGGGGCTTATGGGCACTTACTCGTTATTTTGCTTTGGAACATCAATGTTGACAAGCCCGAAGTTGTCCAGGACAACATGTGATTTGGGGTAGTGCAGTTCTCATAGACTGCGGAAGCTTGCAATTATGGCCCTTGCACACCTATCAAGTGATGGGGATTCAAGAGTTCTCCATGAATCAAGTACCTCGAACCTTCGGTCTCTTATATTGACATTGAAAACCCAATAATGGTTCCCCGTGACTGGCTTTGAAGGCTCGATGTTCTCTAAAACAGGAAACATGATCTGCGTAAATGATGACCAGACAAAAAAGGATGTTAGATAGTTGAAGAAAAATGTGTTGGTTCTCATTACTAGATTTACGATTCTGGTTTGTATGTGTGCAACTGCTATCATGCATGGGCGCAACTTGAAAAAGATGGGGGGGGGGAGTGAAAAAGTAATTATGATGAGGGGATGTGTTATGCAAGCAACTTAAAAAAGGGTGCAGGCAACTTAATGATGTTGTGCAAGCAACTTTGGGGATAAAAAAACAATTATGGAACATGTTCACTAAAAAAACAGCTTCCATATGCATATCTGTAACATGATGTATGAGACTTGGTGAAACATAGTAACATGCTTGCTCAAAAACAGTAAGAGACTTGCTCAAAACATATGAACAGTCTTGCTCAAAACACAGTAACAGAGTTGCTCAAAGACAGTAAGAGACTTCCTCAAAAATAGTAAGAGACTTGCTCAAAAAGTAATTATGATGAGGCGATGAGGGCTATGCAAGCAACTTAAGTTTGTTGTGCAGGCAACTTAATGATGTTGTGCAAGCAACTTTGGGGGATAAAAAAACAATTATGGAACATGTTCACTCAAAAAATCAGCTTCCATATGCATATCTGTAACTTCTATCATTGTGCATGGAGAAAAAAAGGCTAATGATTTCTGATGGACACAATTGTTTCTGAAAAAAAATTGTAAGATGTCGAACAAACTATGACATTCATATAAGGCAACTACTACAAAATAATAATTGTGTAAGAAGTGCAATTAATGTGCGCACACCCAATAGAGATGTAGTGATAGAAACTGACCATGTCTTTGCGGTCCAAACGGTTGGATTTGTTGAATTTCGATGCAATCTCTTTACTATCAAAGCAGTCCATCTGTTGCATCCTTATCTGGAAAAAAGATTTCAACAAGTGTATGAAAAAAATAAATGATCCAAGTAACGAATGACATGTGTGCAATGAAAACAAAAGGTACATTGGCAAGGTGATGGTGCATTTTTTCCTTTTCTTACCGAGAACTTAAGGGGCATAAGCACCTTCTTCGAGTCTGGTGGCAAGTTCAGTATAATCGACAAAATGCCAATTTGAACAACGTGAGACAACAGGAATCCTTCTTTTCTCATTGAATTTGCAAGCTCCCTGACAGTAACATGGTAACCGTGGTAGTTGATGACAATGGGGCTGCAAAATAAAACAAAGAACATAAAAAAAGGAATTAAAAAGATAAGATTGACAATGCATTATGTTCTTTTGTGATTAAGACCTCCCCACCAAAAATCCAAAAACACACCACCCCACCACCACCCTTCCCCACCCCTACCTCCTCCTACTGGTAGCATATTTTATATATTTTTGATTTAGTTGCATGTACTACAAATTAAAATTGCCATTGTACAGTTGGGTGACTTGCCTAATGACTACACACCAGGAAAAATAAAAACTGTTTGAAACATAAACAAAGTTTCGTCACACCTTGTATCTTTGTCTGGTGATTCTTCTTCATTTAATCTGCCATGTAAAATAACAGATGAATATAACCTATTGCCTTCAGCTTTGCAGTGAAATACTTTCTTCTCGTCGAGGTCCATGAATGGAGATCGCTTGCATGGTCCAGGCTTGATGATCCTTCTCTCATGTTTATGTAAGACTGGCTCTCCTGAGCTACTACTACTATAGTGCTTGCTGTTTGATCCCTCTTCTTCTAGCTTGTGCATTTTTTCTGGTGTGTTGTACATAAAATGATCAGCTCCTGCTTCTGCACGGCCTGCAACTAACTCCCTTGCCTTTGGTTCAGCTTGTGCGCAAACTTCATCGATGGCTCCAAGGTCCCAATAAAAGTCATCATCATCAACTTCTATGATATTCTGCCATGCTCCTGAAGTTTCTTGTGCATTGCGGGGTTCAGCTTGTGCATTGCAATTCTCCCCTTCTCCTACTTTCCTTGGTGGATTATCTATGCCAAGATCAAATGAAGGGGATGGACAGTATTCTTCAGAAAAGTTTTCTCTTCTTGACCCTTCAAACTTTGATACATCCTGCACTGGTAGCTCCCTGTCACTATGCCTGCTTTGTAAACTCTGCTTTGCTGGACCAGTGCACCTTGCAAAAAGCTCGTTTATGTCTAACACATTAACTTCCAATGCAGCTACAGAATTCCCGTAGAATTGAAATGGCAGACGGTTCTCCTTCATTTCATCAAATAACTTGAAGGGCTCACCATGAGTGCTAGTGACTTGAGCAACTTCTGTAGCATATACAGGCAATTTACCCTTAGCTATTAGCAGTTTTGTCTCTGGACTTGCTTCCCCCCTCTTTCTTATTCTAACATCATTTTGAACTGCATTGCTATTAAACTGCGTGAGCGACGGGCGATTGATTACATCTTCATTCTTGTTTACTCCAACATGCTGTGATGATACCTTCACAGGCTGAGTCAATCGAAAACATGATTGTTGTTGCCCATTCAAATCGCCTAGTGGTTGCCTTGAAATCTCCTGGTTTGTTGTGCTTCTGGGTGGTTGGGCAGCTTCTTTCGTATTTACTGGCAGTTGTACTAAGACAGATGCCTTAGGAACTGTTTGAGTTTCCTCAGATCCACTTGAACTTCCTTCATTCTTGTCTTTTTTATCCAAAAAACACTTAACATTTTCAGACCCATCACCTTCCTTTGCAGTCCTAACAACATTTTCCTCCTGAACTTGACCAATGTCCATTGAAGCTGACTGCCTCTCCATGATTCCATGTCCTGCTTGCTCCTCAGTTGCTTGGCCCTGCTTGATGTTACTTGCCTTCTTATCAAGTGTTGCCTGACATCTTCTTGAATCAACTGCGTAAGACTGCTGCAACACTGCACATGCTGACGCAACTATTGTTGCCTTGGTTGGTTTAGAACTTGCGTGGTTTTTGTTGGTACTTGCCTTTTCTTGCTCAGGGGCTTGCTCCTCAACTATTTGACTCTGTTTGATGTTGCTTGCCTTGGGGACTACATGACTTGCCACATTTTTGTCTTGGGTTGCATGATTTTGAACAATGGTTGCCTGGCATCTTGGATCAACCCCGACAGACTGCTGCAACACTACCCTTGCTGACACAACTCCTCCTCCTATGATTGGTTCACATGTTGGCTGCTGCTTTGGGGCAAATGCCTCCTGTTGCACGGGAACTTGCCCGATCTTCTTCATAGCTGACTTCCTTGGTATGGCTCCCATCCCTTGCTGTTTTTTCTTTGCACGCAATTGTTGCAACTCCTCTACTGTTGTTGTGACCACCGTTGGCTCCAAGATGAAACTTACATTCTTTTTCTTGTTTGCTGGCAGCGGTGGAAGCTGCATGCGCCTAGTTCTGACTTTCTTCTTTGCACCAACCTGGACATGTAGTCCAGTTATTTCCTCCATCATTTTCGAACGAATAGGCTCTGGACACACATCCTGAAAGTCTGATGTGTAAACCTCTTTCATTTCCAGACCACTGACCACGTCACGAAAAAGTTTATTTGCTTCCCAAGCAAGTGATGGCTCATCAAGAAATTTTTTTCACTTCAAACTTGGGGATGCGTGGCGTTGGTGATTCTTTTTTAAACTCCATCATCACAAAATCTCTCATAGACATGCCACAATGCTCATCTAGACCTTTGCCTTCCTTGTCCCTCTTCTTCTGAACAATGTACTGAAGTGGAGTCCCGTCATCATCTTCACTGTCTGTGCTATCAACTACTCCATCCTCGTTACCCCCGTTGCCACCACCGGAGTCACTGTTCTGACCTCCTTTCCTGTCCTCATCGTCCTTGCCATCACCCTTCCCATCATCCTTGCAATCTTTGTCATGCTCATCGTCTTCATCGTCCTCATCATCTTCATCATCTTGCTTCTCTTCATCGTCTTCCTTCTCTTCTTCCTCCTTATCTTCATCCTCCTCCTCACACTCCTTCTTTTCTTTTTCAATCTGTTTTGCCTCCTCTGTTTCTCCTTCAGTTCCATCAGTTCCCAGTTCTGACTCCTTGTCACCAGTTGCTGCTTCCGCACTATCTTCAATAATTTCATCCTCATTCACATTGAACCCACTATGTACCCGTACAGTTTCATCTTCATCACCATCATTTGAGTCGCCATCACTATCACTGTCTCCATCACCCTCATCGCCTCCATCATCAGTTCCCTCGTTTGAGCTTCCATCTTCATCACTCTCTTCATCATCTGACGGGTATGATTCTTCGACACTTGGCAGGGAATCGGCTTCAGGGGAAGATTGTCTCCGTCTTTTCCTGGATTGTTGCTTACTTGTTCCCATCCCAGATGGTTCAGTAGTCCTTGCCCCAGCTTCATCTTCGTCAATCCTTCCGATGCCTTGCACAAACTTTCCCACTAGGTGCGACATTTCAGAGCACATTTCATGTACCAACGCAGTCAACTTCACTTGTTTCTGCAAAAAAATGAAAAAAGAAAAACACAAAAAAGAAAGGACATATCAGAAAATATATAAAATGCACTTGCCCCAATTTACATGTCTTAGTTATAGACATAAACAGGCAACTAAGTAGACACATTAAAACAAATGTGTCCAACAGAAAAAAAGTGAATTAGGCAAGTCATGTGTGAAAATGCCTATAGATGAAAAAGTAGTGATCAAAGTGATTTGACTTACTGTTTTATCATATGACTCAGGGAGTCTTGCTGCAACAAATTTCGTGACGTGGTCCATGCTGCCAAAGATGCTTTCATCCGCACAGCGTGAAAACTCTGTCTTCAACTGATTACATTAAAAAACAATGATGAGAAAACGCTCAAAAATGTATTCGCACCTAGGAAAAATACAAAAAAACCGGATGATAAAACATGATGTATGAGACTTGCTGAACACATAGTAACAGGCTTGCTCAAAGACAGTAAGAGACTTGCTCAAGCATAGTAACAGGTTTGCTCAAAAAAATTAACATTCTTGCTCAATACACAGTAACAGACTTGCTCAAAAACAGTAAGAGACTTGCTCAAGCACATTTAGAACTTGCTCAAACACAGTAAGAGAATTGCTACAAAAAATTGAGATAGGACACTTGTCTGTAAACCCAAACACCACAAGCCCAAAACAGAAACTCCCCAAACCACATAACCACATTGCCTCCAAAAAAATAAATGCATCTGCTAGCCAACACACCATATTCTAGGCGAAAACATGTGTAGTACTACTATATGTGGTTAGGCATTAAATACCCATGTAAGATTATTTGTTGTCTATGATTGGGAATGAACTAGGAATACACTGCAAAAATTAGTTCCTAAAAAATTATATGTGTGACTTACAAAATGTTCACTATTTGAGTTGCCTACAAAAACACTTTGCAGTTCATGTTTAAAAAAAATCAAAGTTGCTTCGATGGTGACAGAAAATTGCTAGTATCTTATATATAGTTGCCTGACCATAAAAATGCAAAAAGTGTACACATTAACAAAAAAAAGAACAAAAAAAGGTTTACCCGCAGCCTGCCGTATTCACCCGGGCCCTTCCTGTCCTTCTTCAAAACTTTGGCAATAAGATCTGAATTCCAAACTGATACTCTTGGAACTAAGCTAGGGATAGGTTCGTCAACATCCAATGAGTCCAGATACAAGAGCTGTATGCAAAAAAAAATCAGTTGTCGTTCATATAGTAAAAAAATGTGAAAAAAAATGATTACAAAATGCTAGCTTCTGGTTCAACTTACTACAAGGTGAAACACACAACAACAAACAGCATTTTTCTTGCCGCGGGACGATGTGAACGCAGCCTTCAGTTGGTCGACCACGAACTGATAAATATTTGTGTCTTGAATACCATTGACATCCATCACAGCCGGGAAGCTCTTTGGTGAGATGCTAAGACTGGTTGATGGTGCAAGGAAGCAAGAAAAAGCAGCGGCTAACCAAGCACGTAGGAAGTCATCATCATAGGCTCCATCCATTCCATGGATCATTTTACACCATGCAGTGAGAGTTGGCGCATTCTTGCCTTGGATATTGAAAATCCTGTAGAACTCCTTTGTGATTTCAGGCCGAATCTCGTAGCACACCTTCCTCCCCCATATCCTATGTACACTAGCTGCATCTACTGGGATCTTCCCCCTTTCTGGTATAACAATCTGTGACTTTTCCGGATCATAGTGCTTCATTATCCATTGACTGGGGTCTCCGGGCATGCTGCTCGCTGCAATGTCCAATAAACCTCCAAACTCTCTATCAATGATAACCCCCTTCTGGAGAGGTACGAGAAGTTTATTCAGCTTGAAAAGCCTGGCTGGCGATGCTCTGTTTCTCTTATCCTAGGAGAAAGAAAACAACGGATTATACATGGACAGTTAGGCAACTTGACAGCTCAACTTGGGCAAGTGTTGATCAAAAGTTGAGCAATTGTGTGTTACCTGGCTAGATCCGGTCTTTTGACGTTTTGCTTTCGGTGGTTGTTCCACACCAGTATCTTTTTCGGCATTTTCGTTGCCATCTGCAGAAACACTGGGATTGCTATTGATGTCCAGCGGACGTTTGCCACGGACAGCTATCTGCTTTCTTCCCCGACGGCTGTACGAAAGAAAGGATGTGCTTCTCTGGCCCTGCAAAAAGAAGACGCAAAAAACAAATTAAAAAAAGATATTAGAAAAGCAAAAATCTAAACTGAATTTTTTGAAAAAAAATTCGGACACACCTCTTGATGATCTTCGGTCGCAACCGATGGACCGGCATCAGGATTAACTGCATGCTGATCTCCTTCAGTGCCCTTTTTGCTTGGTGCATCCATTAGTTCCTACTACGCTGATAGAAAAAAATTTGCATAAAAATGACTTCTGAATATCGTCACACAAAAATATTGGCGAAATCACATTAAAACCAGGCAAAAAATCACCTTCAAAAATTGTGCGCATACAGAAAAATAAACAAAAAAAGCAATTCATATAGGGGGGGTGTTGTTGCTGTTAACATATACATTGCTAAGGATGCAGCAACATATCTAGATGCCCTATATAATGCTGCACATATTTCAGGAGGATGCTGAAGCTAAAAACATGGATGAAAAAGCAATTTCGTCTTGAAAAGCTGGCAACTATCATACAGCCTACAGGCAAAAAAGGCCTGTAAAAATCCTGGCAACTCAACCTTAGTTGGGGGAACTATGCAACTGGGTATCAGTCTCATCAACATCTCATATATCGGTCTCGCCGTCATCTATCTCGCACGCAGAATATGCTAGATCCACAGATCCCAAACCCTAACCACGTCACAAACTGAGAAAACAACGACCCAGAATGCCTTGCCGCATCACGCACTTAGGAGGAGGGGAATCAACAACGAGGGCAGCTAGCAATTCCTACCTCATATTGCAAAGCAAAAACGAGAGAAAAGCGGGGGCGTGCTTACCGCGTCACGACCTGGACAGACGAGCGGTGGTTGCTGAAGGTCGCGTCGCCGCTACAACGAACCCACCGCCGCGTGTCGCTCGCCTTCTCTTCCCTCCACGCCGCCGATGGAAGCTCCTCCACCCGCTACCCCTGCAGCCGTAGATGAGCCGTGGATTCTGCACCCCCTTCCACCCCCCTCCCTCCCGACGCCTCTGTCGCCTCCCGCACCTCAAAATCTGCCGCTCCGCGAAAATCGAATGGAGAATCGCATCAAAATCACCGACGAGGAGTGGATTTGTTGCGAGAAATCGGCGAGAGAGAAGGAGAGAAACGGCAGCGAGAGATGGGGAATTCCGGCGTGTGGAGCGGAGAGTGTGAGCAGTTTTCGAAATGCGAGCCGTTCGGTGGGATAGGGGAGCGGTGCGGTGGAGTGGGCTAGTGGTAGGACCGGGAGGACAGCTGGACGCGAGGGTGAGCGCGCGATTTGGATCCGACGGTTCGCGATGGCGTTTGCTCGGGACGTCTAACGAGCAAAGCTTTGCTTTTAAGAATTTGGGAAGTTTTATATATGCAAAAGTTACAATTTTAGAAAAAGAAGGATAGGAAAGAAGAAAATAAGAAGAGGAAAGAAAGAAGAAGAGGAGATGAAAAGAAGAGGAGAAATAAATAAGAAGAAGAAAAAAGAAGAAAAAGAAGAGGAGAAGAAGAAAGGAATAGTGGAGAGGAAGAGAAAATAGAATCTTCTCCTCTCTTTTTTCTTCTTCTTCTTCTTAATTTTTATCGGGAACGAGGGTGTCGAGGATCGCCGAGGGGTCGAGGGTCGGGAACTAGGGTCGAGGATCGCTCGGCACTAGGCAACCTCCCGACCCCTCGGCGATCCTCTCGAACATGAGAGGACAAAGAGGATAAAAAAGAAGAGGAAGAAGCAAAAAAAGAGGAGAAGAAAGAATAGAGGAGTTCTTCAAACCCTCTACGTTTGCCACTAATATATCCATCTGTCATGTTTGAATAATAATTGCCATGTTGTAAATATTTGTAGAAACTATGGACACCGACCGAGACGAAGCAAAAGAAGCGTTGTTGAGGGACATAATCGCAAATGGAAGTGATGTCGTCTCGTTGTTTCTCAACGACACGGATGGTCTGGAAGGAGAGGGTGAAGAAGCTGGCTCCGGTGACCTAATGCCGGAGCAAGAAGAAGCACATGAGGACGGCTCCGGTGACCCAATGCCGGTGCAAGAAGGAGACCGTGATGACGGCTCCGGTGACCGAATCAAGTCCGGCCAGGTATATATATTAGCTAAGCCTGTGCTGACTAGCTAATTGATGCATTCATTATTTTGGTATGTACACATATTAATTAAGTCTTTGTTCTTTTTTCTAGCCCTCCGGATCGAGCACAACTGAGGTAAAGAGACGAGGCCCGAAGAAAAAGTTGAGCTCGGATGAAAGGTTTGAGATCATAGCAATCGCGCCCGACGGCCAACCTATTGAACCCATCCGAACAAAGAAGGCATTTGTTGCTCAGTGCGGGGTTCTGGTTAGGGACAAGATCCCGATCAGCATCCAGCAATGGTTGAAGCCGGCTACTGAAGACCCTGAGGTGTCTTACGTCAATGATATGCAGAAAAATGATCTTTGGACTGAGCTGAAGACAAATTTCACCCTACCGCTAGAGGATGATCCGGAGAAGCCATTTAAAGAGCAATTAATCAAGTCTTTTGCTCTTAAGAGGATGGCAGACCTATTCAGGAGGTGGAAGAAAGATCTGAATAGGTTTGTCGAGAAAAAAGAGACACCAGAATTCAATTGCATATATGAGAAGATCAGAGATGACTGGCCTGCATTTGTGGCCCACAAGACATCGGAAAAGAGTAAGAAGATGTCGGCGACAAACAAGAAAAATGCTGCGAAGAAGAAGCTTCACCATCGCACGGGGTCAGGTGGCTACCTCGTAGCCCGGCCTAAGTGGGACAAGGCTGAGAATGATATGGTTGCAAAAGGGATCGAACCAGAGACAATGAGCTGGCCAGACCGTTGTCGGACTTGGTTCTTCAGGGCTGGCGGAACCTTGGACCCTGTAACAGGGAAGTGCATTTGGACGGAGGAGCAACTTGACATACCCTTGAAGAAGCTTCGGTACTATATCGCTGCAGCGCAGAAAGGGACGTTCCTTCCAGACAGAGAGAACGACGAGCTCACATCGGCCCTCGGGAATCCTGTGCACCCTGGACGGACACGAGGCACGCCAGGCTCCATTCCGTGGAGGGCTAGGTTTTCGGACGCAGGTGGTTACAAAAGCCAGGAGAGGAGGAAGAAAGTGCAGCAGTCCGAACTGCAGGCGCTTAAAGCAAGGGTACTCGGGATAGAGGAACGAGAAGCAAATCGCAGCAAACGAACTGCCGAAGCTTCCCCTGAAGCTACCCCGCCATCTCAGCGGAGAAGCAGCGTGGCTTCCACCGAGCTGCTTCAGCCGGAGCTTGTCTTGATGGCTCCTGCCAGCTATCCCGTGGATGCTATCACGGAGGCTCAAAATTGCCACCTTATGACGCAATGGATGAATATGAAGGTCAAGGCGGCTGTTGGCTCTGTTTTTCCTAATGAACCCGACGCAACTTTTCACTGCCAGCCGATTCCAGAAGGATATGCTAAGGTGATGGTGGATGAAATAACGGAGGGATTTGAGGACCTCCCGCTTGACCACCCTACCGGAGAAGGGGAGACTCGGCTGGGTTCTGCTCTGAAGACTCCATGCCTATGGCGGAAGGAGCTCATCAACCTTCCAAACTGGACGCCTTCGTCTCCTCCTCCTCCTCCGGCGAGTCAGGGCACTCCGCCTCCTCCACCGCCTCCTCCTCCGGCGAGTGACGATCAGGGCCCTCGGCCGGCTCCTTCTCCGGCGCGTGGCGGCACTCCACCTCCTTCTCCGCCTGCGCCGGCGCCCGAGCAGCCAGCCTACTCCTTTTCTGCCTCGTCAGCAAGGGCGGAAGAGACCCGCCGCTGCTCCGGCAGCTGCTCCGGCGCGTCGTAGTCCTTCTCCCCCGCCTCGTAAGCAAGTCAAGAAGACTGCCGCTCCTTCTGCTCTGCCGGCGTCTAGCAGTACAACCAGAGGCGGGAGGAAATACAGATTCGGTCCTTCTCTGAAGACTCCACAGAAGTTACCATACGAGAGGACCCCGGAGGAGAACGCGAGGATCGCGCGAACCGAGAAGGATGACTGGTTTCAAGGGTTGAAAGCACAGAGACATCCACCTTCGAAGGAGAAGGTAGATCCGGTGAAAGCGAAGCGCACTCTGGCTGCCCTGGCAAAACCACCCAAGTCTCCGCCGAAAGGCAACTATGAGCGCATTATTGCAAAGACATGGGCCGAAGGGGAGCAGTCGGGAAATACAGTCAGTGATCAAAGGCTGAAAGAACGACGAGCAGCTGGGAAAAAAAATTGCCCAGCTCGGCGAACAAGGGAATCAATCGTGCCCCCCGCTCAAGGTGCCTAATGTCGATCCGAGGATGGTGCCCGGTTATAACAATCTTGACGATTACCTGCCCGATGATGTACTATATGATTTCCTGGACGTGTAGATACACAGATACGAGTACGGGAAGCCTCTCGTCAAAGATGAAAGATCTCTATCAACGATGATGCGAAGATTGCATGATTGGTACTTGAAAATCTGCAGAGAGTCTGGGGGGAGGAGTACTTTGTATGCGAGAGTTAAGCCGGAGCATGACCTCATTGGAATTGAACTGTTGCCTACTCCATTTGAGGAGTTCTTTCAGTTTTTCAATCAATTGGCCCTCGATAAAACAACGATCACCTGCTACTGTCTGTAAGTACTACTACTTCTGTCATTATGTCTCTCTATATAGCTCAGCTCTTTCATTGCATGTATTTATAATTATCCTCACTATATTATGCAGACTGAAGATCGCCGAATTGAAGAAAAGACAAATCGGTGATATTGGGTTCGTTAACACATATCTCATAGATGCAGTTCAGGTTAAACATCATGCCGCAGAAACCGAGGCCAGCTTGCTACGATCATTCAAAATAAATGAACACAAAGATATAATACTCTTTCCTTACAACTTCAAGTGAGTGTTGTCTTGTGCATATTCGGTTTCCCTTATATATTAGTCCAGGTTATAGTAATGTAATTGATGAGTTATGCATGCGTGCGCAATTTCCACTATATTCTCCTGGAGATTAGGCTTGAGCAGGGAGTAGTAACTGTCTTGGACTCGAGACGAAAAGATCCCCAGGAGTATGCGGACATGACTACAATCCTCGAGAAGTAAGTTAAATCGATCATTATCCACCATATCAGCAAATTTGTTCATTTCCTGATATCAAGTAATTATTTTCTTTTGTCTGGCAGGGTTTGGAGAAAATTCACCACAAAATCCCCGGGACTGCCGAAGGAGCTGGAATTTAGATACCCGAAAGTAAGTACTATAGTACCATGTTCCGCGCGTCTCCTAGCTATTGATTCAAGCGCTAGTTTCATCAATACCATTTGGCATTCTTGCTTATCTGTTTGATTGACCTCTATTTATTGTAAAGAGGTTGTGGCAGGAACAAGGGAATGATTTCTGTGGATACTACGTTTGCGAGTCCATCCGCCACACGACATGTGAGCGGGGCGGGTACTCTGAGCAACAATATGAAGTGCGTAAGAAATAATATTCACAATTTTTGTTTATTACCATCATTTGTGTTGAGTTTCATTCATTCATATATATATATATATATATATATATATATATATATATATATATATATATATATATATATGTATTGACCCCCTTCTTTAAATTAGATGTTTCGGCAGCGGGATGAACTCCTAGAACCAGATCGCATGCGAGAAATTCAAGAGGAATTGGCGGCATTCTTTCTTGACCACGTGATCGCTGAAGACGGAGAATACTATGTGGACCATGCGTCCATAATTTAGGAGATTATATTTGTAAATGATAATTATTGTATATATGTAGCCGGTAGTGTCGGACGATAGATATACGAGAACTTGTTGTTCGACCAATCTCTCGGAGAAGGAGAGGTGGTCGATATCACTTCTCTCTGTATGCATATATGTTCATGACGATCTTCTGTTTCCTTCGTTTGCTTACTAGCTAGTTAGCGTGCCTAGTCCTCTCTATACGTATGTATAGTACGTAGCGTCGACCAAGCACGGACATAAGAGAGGACACTTCTCTCTATTAATTAGCTATCTAACATAATATATGAAATACCTAAATTAACCCCCCAAAACCCCCAACCCCCCCTTCAAAAAAAACCAAAAACCCCAGCCACAGAAATGCTGACGCGTGGAGGTCTATTAGTCCCGCTTGGTGCCACCAACCGGGACCAAAGGCCCTCCTACCTGGGCTCGGCGCACAGGCCACGTGGAGGCCCGTCTGTCCCGGTTCTGGTTTGAACCGGAACTAAAGGGTGAGGGTATTAGTAACGACCCTTTAGTCTCGGTTCAGAAACCGGGACTAAAGGCCCTTACAAACCGGGACAAAAAGCCGGTTTTCTACTAGTGTGGTGACCTACTAGAGCAACCTTGTATTTGTTAATAAACTTCATCGAAATCCATCTTATACACACTGCAAATAGAAAATTTCCCTAGCGGCTCACTCGCCCGAGCAATGAAGTCCGTGTTGTTCACAGCAGGGAGTTTTAGCTTCACGATCTCCGAAGCATCAAGAGGGAGGTAGCACCTGATCGTGTTCATGTCCCATGATCCGTACATCAAAAAGATGGTTCTCGTGTACAACGTGTATCTTAAAAATGTGACATGTGCTTAAAAAACCCAACAAATGATAAAAGCCGACAAAGAAACAAAAAGAAAACAAAAAAACCGAGAAAATGAAATAAAAGAAAAAATATATGTATTGTGTTGTGGCTTTAATGTTTTGATCCCCCACTAGTGTAGGAAGATGAGTCGACCCATTAGACACCGAAGGAAAGCGAGCGCTTCGTCATTTGGGAATGAGAAGGCTTCTCGTTGTTTTTAGGAACCTTTCATTAGTTTTTCTTTTTTTATCTTCCATCAGTTTTTCCTGGTTTTTTTTCTCTTGTGTTTGTTTCTTTATTGTTTCCACCTGTTTTAGTTTTTTTTTCCTTTTTAACTTTCCTGAACATTTTTTGAATTCATCTAAAATTCTTAAACTAGCAAATATTTAATCAAATCATGAAGTTTCAAAATTCACAAATATTTTATAAATTCGTGAATACTTTTGTAAATTTGTAAATATTGTTTGACTTTGCGAGCAAAGATTTTTTTAATTCACAGTCATTTTTATTATTTGCAGATATTTTTTAATTTTTGAGCATTTGTTTAGTACATGAATTTTTTTTGTAATCACTTTCAAATTCGCAAAACTTTTCATATGTGGGAACATATTTTAAATTCTTAAAAAATCACATTCACGAACATATTTTGAATTCACCAACATTTTCGAAGTCATGAATAAGTTTTCAAATTTATCAAAAATAATAATTCATGAATAGATTTTAAAATTCGCAAACATTTTTTTAGTTCTTGAAATTTTTTCTAAACTTTTTTGTGTTTGACAAATGATTTTTCTAATTAGTAATATAAACACACTTTATTCCAATTTCGTGGCATTCCTAGAAATAGAGGAAAAATAGTACAAAGATCTGTGATGGGCCAGGCCCACGATAAGGTGGTGCAGGCGACGCTAGTTTTTCTTTTGCTCGCTTAAAGCGATACATAGCATCGCCCCTACGTAAGTTGAAAAGAAAATTAGCATCGCCCCTAGGTAACAGGCGCCCACAAGTTTAAAAACAGTGGTTGCAGGCGCCACATGATATAGGCACATCATTACGTCTACCCCTAATAATAAAGGGGCTATTTCTTCTGACAGTATGTCACTGAAATTGCCCCCAAATTTGCTATAAATTACCCCTTATGCCACCCATAAGTGAAGAGAAATGGCTCAATTTTTTTTCAAAGTCGCCGTCTTTCTGAGACTTTTCTAGGTATGGTACCCCATATAAAGCAACAACCCACTAGCGGCGGACCGGCTAATGTTATCCCTAGGTTCTACGATTTCCCCCCATCCTTTTTCACACGCACCTCTTCCCCAGGTACGCATTCATGGACCGCTCCGCGGGACATGACGCCCCTGTTGTGTTGTTCATTTCTTTTCTTTGCTCATTTTTTTCTTTTTTTCTTCTTTAAATTAAATTGAGATATCCAAAGAAAGTTGCAAGTTTTCAAAAAAATTGTTTGCGAATTCAAAAAATATATGGGAAATCATAAAATGTTCGATGTTTTTTACAAAACTGCTCGCAAATTATAAAAAAACAATTTGGATAAAAAACATTGGGAAATAAAATCATGTTCATGATTTTGAAAACAATAATAGTGTATCAAAAACTAATCCTAAAAAATGGAAATTAAATTTGAGAAATATTTAAAAAAGTGTGAATTTAATTTTTTTTAAGTTCATTGATTCAAAAAAAGTTTGCTGCGTCAAAAACTTCATGAATTTGAAAACTATTCATGCATTTGAAAAAAAATGTTCTTCTAAACTGAACAAGTGTTCATGCATTTATTAAAAATGTCCGAATTTTAAAATAATGTTTGTCGATTCATAAAACTATTTGCCGATTCAAAAGTCTTTTATGTCTAGGATTTGAGTAGTTTTTGGAAAGTCTTTATATGTCTAGCAGTTGGGAGTAGATCGTGGTCGATGAGATTTGTTATTAAAGTTTTAAACATTTCCTTGCGTGACACAATGACAAGTGTGTCATGCAGTGGAAAGCTCATTGCCTTGAGATTTGCCATCGAATGCATTGCGATCACACGGACATCGCGTCCATGATTGGCGAGGGTGGGAAGAAAGATAAGTCGCAACATGATGAGCCACCGTGTTAAAATAGAGAACGCTCATATGTCAGCGTATTGAGTCATACTTATTTGGTTAACGTGTAATTTCTTTGTGTCCCGTTGCAATGCATGGACATGATTGCTAGATACGTCCTTAAAATGCCCCCAAAGTGGCAAAATATTACCCACCAATGCCATCTATAAATGACAAAAAACTTTTTGCAGGGAATCCCCTGTCTGGGCGGCTCAATCATGGCAGGAACTGAGATACGGACCTGCAGCTGGTGAGGAAACCGGCACCGGGCATCTCGTTCGGATCGCTCTATCGCCTCCCACGTGGACATAAATAATAGATCGAAGCCACCGCCTCTCCTCCCATCCGCTCACTGTGTCGTCCCCGCCGACGTCGGCGTGCATCCAAGGTATGAGAGCGTCGTCCAGGAGGCACATAAGCACGAGATAGTATGACAGGAGACGAACCGGACCAAGGCGCTGGAGCATTGCCAACGATGAGGAGGCCGACCGCACCGAAACCCTAAATTGGGAAAACGGATGCAGGCAACCCCATGGAGAGATTGGTAGCAAGCACGATGGCGAAGACTGCCGGAGTTCGCAGGAACCGGCAAGCGAAGGTGGCAGCGGAAAAGAGGAACGCTGGAGAGAGAGAGGCCGTGAGCGAGAAAGAGGGGAGCCCGAGGACGGTGCGAAGTTTTCCCCCTTTTATTTTACTCGCTTCATTTTCTCTCTCTCGTCAACACAGTAATAAGGACACGTGTACCGCGCGGTTACTCGCCCTTATAGGGTAGCTTATTATGTTTGATGCCAAGTACAAACCAGTCAATTAGTTAACATTCTCTAAAAATGGCTTGAATTTGTTTGTCGCCCTTGTGCACGGGTTGCACGGACTGCCCAGGGGCGGCTCTGAGACAGTGCTTGGTACAACAACAGGTCGATACGAAGGGGAACATACCGCAGTAGCCCCCCTCGAACCCTTCTGCCCGGCATGGCTTATTGCAGGTGCCGTGCCTGCCGCAAAACTTCAACCAGGGCCATGTTTTGCTGACGGCACCGCAGATTTTGTTTCCCGCTGCATCCCATGGCCAATAGTCATGATTAACCCAAAAAATATTCAATCAAAACTGAAAGAAAGAAAAGTAAATAAATTATTGCGCACGAGGATCCTGGGGAACAGAGGCAGGGATCTCCTTTGCGCAATCAGTCACAATGATGGTCAGCGGGCACACAAACAATATTAGCAATAAGCTCTTCTTCGTCGTTGACTTTGCACCCATGGACATGGCCATGCCCATGGTCGAAGCTCAAACTCTTCTGGCTCTCGTTTGGGGTCTCCTCCCCATATTCCCTATCCAGATATATAAAGCTAGCTAGCCCTATCGTTTGTGGAATGCATTGTAGTAAGTGTCTAGGTCTTCAAAGGTGCAATATAAAGTATCTCCATCCTTAATTGTGGTAGATGTATGGCACCATCCTTTGGAGGCTACAACTTCAAATCACACCTAGTAATAGCCAACCTTAATTTCAGAGGATCTTGCACACATACGTTTCTTCAGAATATCTCTACGTACATTGTTTGCTAATGTTTGGCATGGTCGAACTTTATGCATCGATGTATCTCGAGCATTTCCTCTTACCGCTAAGATACATATGTTTTGTCGCATAGTTGGGATGTGTGCATCACACACTGACCGGAAGCATTATCTTTTTAGAAATGAATCCTAATATAACATTTATATCCTTATATCTCTATCCCTATCTCTAAATCTACATGTATCTGATCTAATAATAAAGGATGGACATTTATGTTTCTCTTATTTGGACTAGCAAAATGGACCGGGTGTTGCAATGGGAGAAAAAAAATCATAATATCCAATGGCTCTGACCACATTTTGTTCACATCTCTTCGCATGATTTTGAAAATTTGTTCACAAATGCAAGAAAATGTTTTTTAATTTATTCACAAATTGAAGCGATGTTCACATTTTCAAAAAAATATCGTGGTTGTCAAAAACTTGGTAATTCAAAGAAATACTATGAATTTCAAGAAATGTTTTTTTAACATACACTATAATATTCCGATTCACCCCTGCAGTTAATTCTTTAAAATTTACGTGGGTATATAGTCACAAAGACTCAGAAGCATTACTGTTTAAGTACATACCTTCGATCATTCATGAAGATTTTTACAAATTTGGATACATTTTAAAAAATCATGAACATGTTTTACTATTTACAAACAATTTTTAAAAATGTGATTTTTTTAATATTGTGAACGGTTTTATGCTTTTTATTTTGAATCGACAAACAATTCTAGAATAGATGAACAATTTTTTCGAAAATGGTGGATCATTATTAAAATTCACGAAAATTTTCTGAAAAGCTTGAACATTTTTTGAATCAACATACATTCACAAACTATTTTTGAAATTTTAGGACATTTTTAAAATGCATGAATACGTTTGAATTAGCAAACATTTTGTTTAATTTCATTAAAAATTTGTAATACACGGACTTTTTTTATTGTGCAAACATTTTTTTCGAAATCATGAATATTTGTTTTGAATATGTGAACATTTTTAGAAAAATCCAGAGCATTTTTTGATTTCACAAACACTTTATTTCAAAATTATTATTTTTAAATTTTAAAAGTTTTTTGAAGTTTCAAATTATTTAAAGTAGAAAGAAAACAGAACTGAAAAACAAAAATAAAAAACTAAACTAAAAAAACAGCTGCCCGAACATGGATCGGCACAAACTAGTATGTTGTGTCTTCTCTAGCGCGTAGAGTGCAGTATAGTAGGTCCATTGTCTACCACCATGGGGCCTACTGCTTTGGGAGAAGGCTAAGGTGAGACGCCGCTGCGCCCAAAATTTCTGTTTCTGAATTGTTCCGTTGTTCTCTCATCTGACTGGATTTTCTTTGTTGTCCAGCGTCATTCTTTGTGTGCATCTATCTTTGATTCTTTGGTACGTCCCTAGCCTCACCGTGCCTTCCACTCGTTGTTTCAATTGCAGCTGATTTTTTTCATTTCTTGGTCGTGCAAGTTGACACCATCGTATTGGCCCATAATTTTGAGAGAGACAAGGAATTGCCTTATTATATTGTTAGCATGGGAACATTTTTAGCAAAATAATTGATGGTTTGACTTCTCTATAAATATTTTGGTTCGGCAATAGATTTTGGAAGAACAAAAAGATCCTTTTTAGTTCACACTTTGACCAACATCTGAAGATGAAAAAGCAAGAAACCTTCCAGAAATTCATGGTTTGACTTCTCTGTCAAAATTTTGGTTCAGCAATAGATTTCGGAAGAACAAAAAGATTCTTTTAGTTCACACTTTGACCAACATCTGAAGATGGCAAAAGCAAAAACATTCCAGAAATTCATTGCTGCAGTAAGTAGCAAATGTGCATTCTAATCTGTACATTGGCTTTCTACCCATTGTAGTGTGTAATAGGGATTTAGAGTGTTCCACTTGCTGGTCCTGCTATTGCACAGTAAAGACTCCATATATTTGATACACTTTGATTTGGTTAGGTAATTAAGTTAGGACTTCGAAGTAGTCTACTAAGAATGGACAAGCCTGGATCCAGACGTTATTCATAGTAATTTGGATACTAAGATTCTTAGGATTTGATGCATTACTATGTGTGAAAAAAGTACAATTCTTCCCATGAATCCGTTAATCTGGCTTTTTGTTTGTTGCAACTAACATTTCAACTATACTAATAGACGAGAACATGATTGCATGTTTGTCTGGCAGAGAATTAACCTCGCTTCCTTACATCCTTTGAATTCAAAAACAAAATATGGATGCCATGATAAGTGGCAGAAACATTCTTAATTTATATTATCATATATCTATTTCATGAGCCATTCATATTTGAGATTTTTTTTCCGTTTAGTATCTTAGTCGTGTAGTCATTACGAAGAGTGATTAACATATGTAGTTTACTATGTTTGGACTACAACACTAATTTAATTTGTCTTTGCTGAATGTTACTCCCTCCGTTCCAAATTACTCGTCGCAGAAATGGATGTATCTAGATCTAAAATACATCTAGATACATCCATACCTGCGACAAGTAATTCGGGACGGAGGGAGTACATATGTACTAACCCCTAGTAAGCTAAATAAGATACGAGGGAACTTTGTGGCGGCATAAGCATTGTCTAAGGAAGGTACGGATGCAAGCTCACATGTTTTTCTAATTTTGTTTGTAGCTAGCTCTTGGTTACTAACTTATGAAGAAAATGCTTAATTTGTTACTAAGTTGGTAGGGCTATTGAAAATTCCATTAACACCAACTTTCTATGTTGCTGCATTCCCTTTGTAAGCAAAGAAACATCATCTTTCAACTCGGACACAGATTTCTTGAATGTTGCAGACTGCTATGTTCACATGTCTGACACACTTTGGATTCTATTGCATATGAGGTTGGTATCATGAAACAACCCATTTTACTTTCATTTTCAAGACTGGTGCACACCATCTACCTGCTGAAATCGTCGGGAACGACTACAAGATGAAGGCGCACAAGGTTTCTTCTCACCTTCTTCTAGGTTTTTCTCTTTGATATCTATTGCCTTTGGATTTTCTTGATTCCTTCTCTGATAACTGCGTTTGGTTTACTAGCTAAAATGTAAATCCATGAGCCACTTAGAACCCCTCACGATTTTTAGTTCTACCCCATTATTGTTTCGACTGCTGAACTTCTATGCTATTTTTGGGACTGCGGTTATCAGAACTCCCTAAGAGTTATTACTAGTGAGAATGAGCCATTGTTTCTTTTTCATGTTGGTCTCTATCAAACCATAACTTTTATGTATCGATGATCTGCGCCATGGACGGCTGATGAGTATTCAATAATGACTGGCATGTTGTGTACTAAACGTTGCACTTTTTATGCTGTTCATCCTGGAGGACTATTGAGCATTAGAGTTACCAAGAACTAAACCGAGTGATCATATTAAGCAGGGACTTTCTGTGTGGTTTGAGCAAGAACGACTACAGAGGGCAAGAGCTTCAGGAAAAGGCATTGAAGAGGTATTTGCACCATGTTTGTGATTACGTCCTATGAGTTATCTGCAATTATTAACCATACGGTTAACTGCGGACCTATCGCATCCCTAGTTTAAGTCTTATTTTGTTATTTCCAGGAGCTACTAGCTCATCCTGATCCATCTTGTTAGAAGTTACACATGAAGTCGTGTATTGTTAATTCCTAAGCTTCTACTGTTGACTTACTAATTCAGTATCTATATGTAGGTGGGTAATATTAGTTACATTTCAGGATCCTGTTTTGTTAAACTATAGCTAAGTTACGTGGTTGAATCTAATGGACTCAAATGAAGATAATTTGATGTGACGATCCATATCATATTATAACTCATGGCCAACTTAACAAGAACAAAATTGTGAAATGAGTTGTGTAAAGTGATGATCTTGGTATTATTTGCCTGTATTTAGGAATTGTGATACAGTGATGTCAACTATGGAGTACACTTACTGTAATTTTATTTTTGTGCTCCATGGTTTAGGTACAAGGAGTTGAAGGTCTTACTGTTAGAGTGGTTTCTTAAGATGCAAGAGTGCTTCAAGTGATTTTTTAAAGAAGGAAAATTATCAAGGGAAATTTCCATACAAATCAAAGGTGATTGTGTAATACTTTGACAATTTTTTCATTGTATCCAAGTTAACTATAACTTAGATAGTTAGTACATAATGAGGGCTAACTTTTGGTTACTTGTCCATGCGTGCTTGATGAATCCAACCCTTCCATCTGCAGGGCCCAGCGGAAGGGAATCAATATGTACATCGTCAGGAAGAAGATCCAGAAGGGCATGGGCGTCGAGCCCTCTGAGTTTGGGGATACCATCGAGCAGGTGAGCGTCTCTCGTGTTCCTCACATCGCCGATTTTGTGCCATTCATGTCTACTTTCTACATCTATAACTTCTCTTTAGTTTGCTTTATCAAGGTTTAACATGCTTGTGGTGGCTAATATCTCTGTAGCTAGGTTTTCTTTCACCTGGAGAATGACAACCAGGAGCTCAAGAGTGACCTCAAGGACCTCTACATCAACACTGCAATGTAAGGCGCATTTCACTACATCCAGATCCTCCTGATCTATTGTGCCTGCCGATCTATTTGGCTTCGGTGTACGAGATAATGATACGGTCGTGATGTGCATAAAACTTCTAAGGTTTGTAGGCTACCTCTTTATTCTCCTTTCACTTGCGAACCAGTTAGTTAACTTTTATTGTACATGCATTCTTTGAATCCCGTGGATGCTCTTTGTATTGGTAAATTGGTTGGTGCCACCTATCGTAACAGTTTCTTTTGGTCTAAGAACTTTTACAACAAAAACCCTAGCTACTAAAGCATTATGGAAATTACTGCGACATTACTATGTTTGAATTTTATGCAGAAACAAGTCATCAAACTGGAAATAGAAATAGGTTAGTTCCATGGTTATTGAAGATAACGTGGGCTTCAGACAAGGAGATGTTGTGTTTTGACAAGCTTAAGAAATTGAGTTAACTTAGTTTGAACTCACAACATATTGTACTAAAAATTTGTGATCTAAGAAACTCTACATTTCATGGAACTTGATATTGTCTTGTTTTGTCCAAAATTGTTTATATGCTGAGGCAATCGAATTTGTTGGTGCAATGCTTCATGATCGTTTTCAGCCTGCAGCTTGTATTTCTGAGGTTAGAACAACTTAATGTTGATTTTTCTTTGCTCTTTCTCTTTTCTGCAATACAGGCTTTTCATAGGGTGGTCTGTAGCTGGGCCTCGAAGAAATTCATGACTGGATGGAAGGTAGAGCGGTATGATCTGGCGGCATTCACTTTCTATGCTCCTTTGTCCATCGGAAAATAATGCGGGTAGGTTTTGTCGTAAGGTTGCCAGGAGCATGGCTCAATAGTATGGACAGTGTCACAGTGCAAATCTATTCTTTGATGCCAGGGCCCATCTCATTCTTTTCAAAAGAACCAACTTGAGAGATCGAGAATATCAAATGGATCATGCTTGCTGCATATTATGTTTTTTTACAACCTTTAAGAGTTAAGGAAGGAGGACTGACTAATTTAATCATATGAAGAGTGATCATGGCAGTCTCGCGGCCTTGGCTTGGTTTGCACTCTTCAGAAAAGATTGTGGTTAGTGAAATGGCTTCATTGGCTTTGATTTTGAGTCTCGTCAAAAGTTATACAAGTTTGTCCCCTGATTTCCTTTTATTTTTCCTCTGTAAGGCATGAGTTTCCCAGCAAGACATGTTGAAGAAAGTTGGCACATGTTAACATAGCAGTGCTTTTTCAAGATTGATTACCATTTGTAGACCATGAAATAGCTTTTATTTTTCTTCAGGGTATATATCCTTGTCCTTGGTATCCGGTTATCTGCTGGTTGGGACTGGGTTTATTTGTATGGACGTAGAAGAAGTCGGGAAGGTGGGGCAGAGCAGGAGGACAAATCTATGGTGGTGATCTGGTGTGGGGTGGGAGAAGGATCTGCGCGGGGAGTGTGGTATCTCGCATCTCTCTCATAGTTTACGCTCAATTAATCCAGTACTATCCTGTACCGGTATCATGAAATTAGACAGATAAAAAGTGACTATTTATCTTATCTTTGTTCAAAAATTTATAGCATTTTCTCATATTTTATGATTGCCACTGACATCTTCGTTTGCATCAAATTTAGCATCAGTTTGCTGCTGGTAAGTCTCGGTGTTCTTCGAGTTATATAACACATTGTCACAATCAGATCTTTACTTTCAACATTACTCGACTGGACACCGTTATTTATATTTGCAGAAAAAAAGGACTGTTTTTGGAACATTCCACTCAATTGTTGAAACATAGTGAAGCAGATTTTGCTATTGGCACTCCCTTTTGTTGTGTAGTAGTTGCCTATGGTAATTGTGGCACACGACTGTATGTTACTCGTGCATCTAGAAGTTCATGTCTCTGATAATGTCTCCTTATGTTTATATAGCCCAGTTAACAAATATTCCAAAACTAATATAGTGTGTTACTTTTCCTTGTTTGCTCAGTGACTGACTGAATGAACCGGTGGGCTCTATGTTTCCCCTACTATGGTTGGAAGCAGGTCAGATAGACTAATCGCAGGAGCTGGGGCTGCAATGATGTCTCTTGGATTGAACGGTAACTGCTTCATTCGCATATCCATCAGAATGGTACTCCCTCCCTTTTTGTACACAAGGCCACTAACTAAAATCTTAGATACCAAGAAGTATAGAAGTAATTAATTTCATATTAACTCATCATCTTGTTTCTGTCGATATTGTTTTGTGGTCCGTCCAGATTAAAGTCACATGCATGAAATCTATCAATTACTCACGCCCCTTACCCTAGGAAGGTGTACATATGCATGAAGCACATTAATTTTCTTAGCATACGAAGCACAAAACATACGAAGCACAAAACAAGTTAATTTTCTTGGGCAAGTGTGGGAGAGAGAGTGAGTGGCCTTGTATATGTAGAAAAATGTGTTTTTGGACCATCTGACATGTCATTAGCTTTACCTCAACGAAATAGTAAGACATTGGGAATTTTGAGTGACTGTCTGTTTGCTTGTAAGAAAGATAGCTTACATTGTTAGCCTGCTTTTTTGTTTGTTTCACAAGCTTCAAATATTTTACAGTGCTGATGGTGATGGAGAGGTTTGGTTGCGGTTATTGGTGTATTGATGTAGAGCCCTCCCAAGTTTTCAAGTATTATTTTATTCTCCCATTTTTGCAATATAGAAAGTCTCATGATACATTTTCTTCTGCAATCTTATTTATAGGATTGTAGTACATGTTCGGTTTAGTGCTCCTGGCAGCTATAATTGTTGTTCGTATGTGCACCTCTCATCCTCCTGGTTACTTCTCTCACACATACTTATAACGTTGGTTCTTGTGCAGTGCCGGGCAAAGCACGCGGCGTGCGGCCCGTGCGCCGCGAACCACGCCAAGTGCCCAGCATGCACGAACATCAATGGCTTGCACGAGCGCGACGAGGGGGCTGACCGGTGACCGCTACCTCCTAGCGGTGAGGGTGCCCTGCCCCAAGGAGGCGTACTATTGCGGGAGCTCCATGGTGTACTACATGGCTGGTGACCACCGCCTGGTGTGCCCGCACGCGCTGTGCCGCTGCCCTGAGCCTGGCTGCGGCTTCCTCGACCCGTCGCCGGCACTCCATGGACACCTTGCCGAACGCTACCAGTGGCCCATGATTGACATCGCCTATGGGTCCATGCTGGAGGTCCAGATGCAGCCGGCACAGCCGGGGCAGCTATTCTTGTTGGTGGCGAGCAAGCGCGGCGTCATGGTGGTACAGGTAAGGTGTGGGTGCGCCCGTGGACGCGGACACTGACCACATGAACGTCCTGATGCTGGACGCCAAGGTGAGGAGCCCCCATTCCCTGGGTTGACGATTAGCCGGTCAGCTCCGGAGCTATTAGTAGATTAGATACAGAACCGTTGGCCTGTTCATTTTACTTGTTTGACTGCTACTGTTCTTGCGAGGATGAACGAATGGCACCTTGTACGGTCTTGTTTGTTTATGTGTGAAAACTGAATTTGTAGCAGCTAGCTAGCAAAAAGTCACACGGATTCTACCCTTGACAGTGCGCCTTCTACCTTGCACCTGTAATTTGAGTTTGATAAAATAACACTGCGTAGTACAGCCAGAAAACTGGAAGGGGCGTGTCCTACCTGGCACCGCCCAGTTTTCAATCAGGCGGCGTGCCACGGGATCGCCTCAACCACTAGTAATACAAGAAAGCGAACACGGGGCAACGCGGTTGATCTTGCCCCAATAGCCATGGTTTATGGACATTCCATGTTAAGTGGCCTACCGAAGTGCAGTCAATCTATTTCATCATGATTTATTATGGATTAAGAAGTAGATTTTCACTAAGTATGCATCATCACTCTCTCGTTTGTACGTCGTGAACAACACCTAGAGGCTGGGGCGCCACCTGGTGGCGCCTCTTGAGGCGGGCCTATGCGCGCTTATCTTGTCTCCGCACATTCAGCTGCCATATTTGGTCCTCAGTCTCACATTCCTTGATGGATCAATAAGAAAGAAAGAAAATGTAAATAAGCTTTCAATAGAATCAATTTCATTGTGTATGTATGATAGGTTGCTCTGCCTCTACAGAACATAGAGATGGAAAAGGGAGATAGAGCTGCCAATAGATGGAAATAAGTTTGCACTTTACACTAAGACTATTTTTTAAACATGTTCATAACATACGCGGCATGGATCAATAACACAACAGATGTAAAACTACTTTCTTTGCGGTCTTTGTTCATAAGTCACATTTAAGGATCCAAATTCACTCAACAAGTTCGTTTACGACAACTGTCATTATTCACATTTAAGACAAAATAACACAGAGGCTCCTGCAGCAGCAAAATACAGGACAGAGAGACAACTGAATATAGCATCATACATCAAATCTAAACCTAAATGAATCTCATAATCAACGGTTGGGACTTGGGACTGTAACTACAACTACAAAAGTACATCTAAGACCCTTATGCAAAAATACCTTGGAAGTTAAGTGAGCTAGATTCCTAGCTAGCATGCCGACCATCAAATGTGCAACGCGAGATACTGCACTATCACCAGATTCCATTACCAAATCCTGCAGGGCAAATATACCAGCATGTTATAAACTTTTCGACTACAACAAGACAAATGGCTAATGAACATGTACATTTAGGGGAATAGTCCTTGCTGTTCACCTTAAGAATAAGCTCCTTAGTTCGGGTAGGTATTGTAACACTTCTTTGGATAACATGGCCTATAATTTCTTTAATAGCCTTATCCAAAGCAACGTCCATGATTCTATGAAGATCAAGAGCGTTAGTACTCTAGCGTAAAATAAACTGAAACGTTACCTAAACTTGTATCTTGGAGACATACTTGCTATGTTTTCAGTGAGCCAAGAGACCTAAGCTTTTCATTTGCCGAAATAAATTCCAAGATGCCCAATCAACACAACAGAGAGGCTGAGCAAGCACACAGAGTAGTAGGCATGTTGTTTACTCATGAAGGCCTTGCTGGAGATCCCATATTTGTTCTGGATGTGCAAACAACAACCAAAAAAATTTTAGAATCACAACATGAAAATGTCGGCGAAGCGGAGATAAACAATCAATACTTGTCGGAGTTTAATCTCTGGCTTACCTTGAGCGAGAAGTGGGTGATGTAGAGGAGCAGCAGCCGGGTGTTGTAGTGCGCCAGAGTACTGCCATGCTCGAAGGGGTCAAGAATAGAAACTTAACCTTCCATGGATTAGCTTAATAGAAGCTACTATCTGATTATCCTAGAAACTAATCTGGACAATCAATTGCTCTAAGATAACAAAAGGTGCATCGTACAAATAGAATAGTACATTGGTAATAAACATTTACCAGGCAAATAACTGAAGTAATAATATAAGAGAAGTCAATAGTGTCCAGTTTAGGAAAAGATTATACAAGGAACAATCGACAAAATTTAAAGCGGCAGTTTCCTGTAGCATTTTATACTGACTTATTTTTTAGTGATGCCAAACAGCCTATCTATGTACATGGCCAACTAAAAACCTCATTTGTAGCTAATCTAGCAGCTAATTTACAAGGTTGCCATCTTCTTCTCTGCTCTCAACGCCTCTAACTTGCCAAGGCAATATTTTCTGACTGATCACATGATTACTACACAATCTAAATAGAGAGACACCTGAAGGAGAGAGAGAGAGAGAGAGAGAGAGAGAGTATTGATCCTTTGGCTAATTGTTCTTGATATATAATCTCTAATAGATCAACATAAACTGATATAAGGCATCAACAATTCCTAAAATTGCATGGAAATACCTTATCAGATAAGAGAAAACTGAGATACTGTGAAACAACTAATAGTAAGCATAGATGTCTAAATGGCAGAAAACAGGGAACTAACCTCTTCTCATATCTTGTCAAAATTGAAAAAAAGAGTCAAATTTAGATCCTTCAATCACAAATAAGCAACAAGAAATAGCTTCGCAATTCAGATTACAAAAAGAGATAGGATTTAGGGCAGCAAATAAGAGACGGATGGTATATTTTGCACGCATAAATCAGACAAGGCGGCCTTGAGGCAGGAAGAGATTGTGCCGACAGAGCACGACTTGGGCAAAACTTCCGCAGAATCATAATCATTGAATCCATCAACCATGAGCCTAGAGTTGAATTAATCCTACACACGAACATGAATGAAAAAACTATGGGCATAAGGAAAGAAAACTATACATGTGAATGTGATTATGTGAATAAGAAATTTCAGCAGCCACATGATCACATAGGAAATAGTGATGGTTTATGCTGGTTTACATAGGAAAGAACAGTCCGATTGAAAACACTATCTATCTGTAGATCACATGTTGAAGCCATACTTTATCTACCATAAACAAAAATGAGAAGGTCGGTTGCATAAGTCCTAACTGACCATAGGATAAATAAGCCAACATGTGAATAAAAAAATCCAATGTTTCAAATTATTTGATGCTATTTGTCAAATGAATTTATAATTTCCAGTGGTGTCATGTTCCATAAACTCTCACAATTAATATTTAGCTAAATAATTACTAATGTGTAGAAAAAATAGGACTTGCCTGGACTTGAAAGAATGTTGCCATCATAATAAGTATGTTCTCTGCAACTATCGTTGTTCAAATTCTCACTAGATAGTAGCAATGCATATCCAACCTTTAATAAAGCAACATATCAACACTACTTGAATCCAATATCAATTGCCAAAAAAGGGAGTATTTCCAGAGAAGATATAAAGAGAGGGGATGGAGAAAATCAGAGAAGTGGAGTAGAGGAAGGATTCGAACATGTGTTGCACCTCCTGCGTGCTGGGTCATCATGGAAGCAAGGGCTAGGGTTGGAGCTGCTTGTTGGGGCGTTCAGGTTGCAGCAACACCAACTTGAATCAGCACAAAGAGACAGAGTGATGTTTTCCTGCAGCAGAGAAGAGAAGAAGCTTCACGAACACAACGCCAACTCCAAATCGAATCAAATCTGAGAGAGAGTGAGAGAGGGAAGAGAGATGGGGATGGCACCTTCTCCATGGATGCAGCACCAGGGCTAGAGCACCTTATCCATGGCATCTTCAATGGGAACCAGCGTTGTGGGTGAGGGAGTCCTGGATTAGGGGGTCTCCGGACGGCCGGACTATACCCTTTTGTCAGACTGTTGGACTATGAAGATACAAGATTGAAGACTTCGTCCCGTGTCCGGATGGGACTCTCCTTGGCGTGGAAGGCAAGCTTGGCAAGACGGATATGTAGATCTCCTTCCTTGTAACCGACTCTGTGTAACCCTAGCCCCCTCCGGTGTCTATATAAACCGGAGGGTCTAGTCCGTAGGACAACAACAATCATACCATAGGCTAGCTTCTAGGGTTTAGCCTCTACGATCTCGTGGTAGATCAACTCTTGTAATACTCATATCATCAAGATCAATCAAGCAGGAAGTAGGGTATTACCTCCATCGAGAGGGCCCGAACCTGGGTAAACATCGTGTCCCCCGCCTCCTGTTACCATCCGCCTTAGACGCACAGTTCGGGACCCCCTACCCGAGATCCGCCGGTTTTGACACCGACATTGGTGCTTTCATTGAGAGTTCCACTGTGCCGTCACCGTAAGGCTTGATGGCTCCTTCGATCATCGGTAACGATGCAGTCCAGGGTGAGGTTTTCCTCCCCGGACAGATCTTCATATTCGGCGGCTTCGCACTGCGGGCCAACTCACTCGGCCATCTGGAGCAGATCGAGAGCTACGCCCCTGGCCACCAGGTCAGGTTCGGAAACTTGAACTACACTGCCGACATCCGCGGAGACTTGATCTTCGACGGATTCGACAAGCATGACGTAACTCTGCCATCGGACAGTGTTCGGGAGATCACACCTGCAACTACTCCGGCCCTCAATCCGGAGCAAATTGCGCCATCCGAGGATGGGTGCATAGACCCCGCCATAGAGGCCACACTCTCAGTGGCGATAGAGCCGAATACTGACTTCAGCCCTTACGAGAGCCATGTTGTCGAACCATTGGATTCGTCCCCGGCCATGGGCTCCGAGCCGCCTGCATCCATGCCTATCGAATCCGGTTGGGCACCAATCATGGAGTTTACCTCCGCGGATATCTTTCAGCACTCGCCGTTCGGCGATGTGCTAAATTCATTAAGGTCCCTCTCTTTGTCAGGAGAACCTTGGCCGAACCATGTCCGGCTAGAATGGGATGTGGACGATGAAGAAATTCGCTTCCCACCCACCACCCACTTAGTAGCCACTGTCGACGATTTAACCGACATGCTCGACTTCGACTCCGAAAACATCGACGGTATGGACGACGATGCAGGAGACGAACAGGAACCACCGCCCACAGGGCGCTGTACCGCCACTCCATCACATGACATATACATGGTGGATACACCCAAAGAAAAGGATGACGAGGAACGGGAGGATGCAGCGAAGGATAGCTCCCTCGAGAAGCAACCAAAGCGTCGGCGTAGGCGCCGCTCCAAATCCCGCCTCGGCAAAAACAGCGATAACAACAGTGAACCAGCAAACGGCGAATGTAGTACGGATCCGCTGTCCGAACACGGCGACACCGAGGATATAGCTCATAAACCTCCCTCCGAAGAGGAAAACAGTCCGGACGAAGATGCACACATCATCCCGGAAAGGCACTTGGAACAAGAGAACCTCCGCAGAAAGCTTATTGCCACCGCGAGGAGTCTGAAGAAGCAGAAGCAAAGGCTTAAGGCCGCGCAAAATACGCTCAACAGTAGATGGAACAAAGTGCTCGACAATGAAGAAAAGTATGGTGGTAGTTACCACACAAAGAGCTATCCAAAGCGCAAGTTGTTGCCTGAATTTGATGATGAGGCCTTAGAGCCCACACAGCCGAAAAATAAAACCGCCGACCGGTCAGATCGACCACCTCGTGGCCGTGATAGGGCGGCCAACGACGCCACACATAAGTCAACACACGATCTACGTGAGGACTTGCGCCAAAAATCCAGTATGACCAGATCCATCTATGGATCTAGGAAGCGCGCTCCGGCACAAAATCAAAACCGAATACTACAACCATCTGAACGCCATGATACATCCAAATACAGGGGTGCCGCACACCCCCTATGTTTCACCGATGAGGTGCTAGATCACGAATTTCCAGAAGGATTCAAACCAGTGAACATAGAGGCGTACGACGGGACCACAGACCCTGGGGCCTGGATTGAGGACTTTATCCTCCATATCCATATGGCTCGCGGAGACGATCTCCACGCCATCAAGTACTTGCCCCTCAAGCTTAAAGGACCAGCTCGGCACTGGCTGAAAAGCCTCCCTGAAAACTCAATTGGAAGTTGGGAGGATCTTGAGGATGCTTTTCGGGCTAATTTTCAAGGGACTTATGTCCGACCTCCGGATGCAGACGATTTAAGTCATATAGTTCAACAGCCCGGAGAGTCAGCGCGAAAGCTTTGGAACAGACTTCCCACTAAGAAGAACCAAATCGTCGACTGCCCGGATGCCGAAGCCTTAGCAGCTTTCAAACACAGTGTCCGAGACGAATGGCTCGCCAGACACCTCGGCCAAGAAAAACCGAGAACAATGGCAGCCCTAACAAGCCTCATGACCCGCTTTTGCGTGGGCGAAGATAGCTGGCTAGCTCGTAGTAGCACCAGCGAGCCAGGCACATCTGAAGTCAGGGATGGCAATGGAAAACCACGACGCAGTAAAAGCAAGCGTCGAAAGGAAGACAGCCCAGATAACACGGCGGTAAACGCCGGATTAAGGGCTCTCGACCGGGTCAGCGGAAAAATCCTTTCAAAGGCAACAGAGATGGACTGTCCAGCCTCAACAAGATTCTAGACAAACTATGTCAGATTCATGGCACCTGAGGGAGTCCTGGATTAGGGGGTGTCCGGACAGCCGGACTATGACCTTTGGCCGGACTGTTGGACCATGAAGATACAAGATTGAAGACTTCGTCCCGTGTCCGGATGGAACTTTCCTTGGCATGGAAGGCAAGCTTGGAAATACGGATATGTAGATCTCCTCCCATTGTAACCGACTCTGTGTAACCCTAGCCCCCTCCGCTGTCTATATAAACCGGAGGGTTTAGTCCATAGGACAACATACAATCATACCATAGGCTAGCTTCTAGGGTTTAGCCTCTCCGATCTCGTGGTAGATCTACTCTTGTACTACCCATATCATCAATATTAATCAAGCAGGAGTAGGGTTTTACCTCCATCGAGAGGACCCGACCCTGGGTAAAAACATCGTGTCCCTTGTCTCCTGTTACCATCCGCCTAGACGCATAGTTCGGGACCCCCTACCCGAGATCCGCCGGTTTTGACACCGACATTGGTGCTTTCATTGAGAGTTCCACTGTGCCATCGCCATCAGGAAGGATGCCTCGTACCATCTTTAAATACGGCACTGTTGCTGAGGGAGCTTTGGCTGTCGACCAAACTCTCCGGCTAGGTGGTTTTCTCATGACCGCCTGTTCGGCCGTTGCGCCGACGATGACTTCTCGGGTCATCGAAAGCAATCTTCACGTCAACTCGGAATTCGCCGAGTAGTCAGATACAATGGAGCTCTCTTCCCTAAACGAGCTCTTGGATCGCATCGCCGCCCTGGGAGTCGCTACAGACTACGATCAGATTGGGCCTAAACCCGATCTGAGAGAGATTAACTCTCCCCAAGTCACCCATCATGTTGCGGTGGTGGAGGAACAATGCGACAACCCTTCCTCTATCTTGAGGACTAGCTATGTCCGGATTCCTAAGCCCTCCAAGCCGGATACCCGTGTACGGGAGGACGTCGCTCAAGCCCTGAACCTAGAGTCAGGCAGCGGGCCAGATTCATCGGACAAGATCCAAGAACCCGAATTTCCGAGATTGGAAACTCCTTGGCCCCTGGGTCTCAGATTGGGTGAGGTTTCGGATTCAATTCCACCCACCCACCCAAGCATAAGCGATCTTTCCCAAATTAGGCAAGAGCCCCGAGAAACAGTACACCATTATTGGGCCAGATTCCTCCTGGTAATGAACAGGATCGGGGACTGCCGCGAGAAAGACGCAATCTCATTCTTCTGCAATAATTGCATGGACAAGGGAATCCTCAACGCCATAAGTCGCCGTAAAATTACACGCTTTGCCGACTTGACGTCCATAGTACGAAAGTACTGTGCGATGGAAAGTGCCTGGAAAACCGAAATAAAATTTTGGGACAATCCGGCCCTAAATACAAACCCAGTCCGAAATAAAAGGGTGCATTATCACCAGACACCCGGGTTAAATACCAAAAAGCAAAAACCCTCTACAGGGCATGGAACCGTACTGGAGGGATGGCTCAATGGACCCTGTAAAATTCACAGTATAGAGGGCGCCATACCAACTCATAGCCTTAGAGCATATTGGATACTCCGGCAGGTAGCCAAAAGTGGCGAAGATCTTCTAATTCCAGAAGCCACAGAGCACCATCCCAGGTATACTAGTACGGTATTAATAGTCTTCGAGACCTTCGCATCAAATAATATGTGAAAGTGAACACTCCGCAGCCTTGCCGAAATCTACCACGTGGCAACAATAAACCCATGGAGTGACACGGCTATTACTTTTAATGCCAGTGACGAACCTAAATTCCGAACAGCCCGAGCACCAACCCATTGGTCCTCAGTCCAATAGTGGACGGCTTTCGACTCACCAAGGTACTCATGGATGGCGGCAGCGGATTAAACCTCATTTATGAGGAAACCCTTCAAAAAATGGAAATAGACTGGAACCACATTGAGCGAAGCAACACAACCTTTAGAGAAATAATCCCCAGTCGGGAAGTGCGCTGTACATGAAAAATCACACTGGATGTGGTGTTCGGCACGCCGGATAATTACAGGTCCGAAGAGGTTACGTTCCAAGTGGCCCCGTTCAGTAGCGGATACCACGCCCTGTTAGGGCGGGAAGCGTTCACAATCTTCCAAGCCATACCCCATTACGGGTACATGAAGCTCAAAATGCCCGGGCCCAACGGAATCATCACTCTTGCTAGTGATCCGGACATAGCACTCCGCGCCGAAAATAAGACAGCCACACTGGCCCTAGCGGCTGAGGAACTGACTGCGCTATGCTCCACGGTGAACAGGGACGATGTGATACTCTATAAAAGATCCAAGTCCACTTCCTTTAAACCGGCGAACGAAATAGTCAAATTCTAGGTCCATCCAACGGACCCTACAAAAACAGCTTCCATCGGGGCACAATTAAACCCTGACATAGACGCCGCACTATGAGAATTCCTACGCGAGAACTGGGACATTTTTGACTGGCACCCTTCAGACATGCCAGGAATCCCACGCAAGCTGGCCGAGCATAGCCTCAATATTCTAAAAGGATTCAAGCCAGTCAAGCAGGCTCTTCGGCGTTTCTCTGAACCTAAGAGACAAGCCATGGGAGAGGAACTAGCCAAGTTATTGGAGGCCGGATTCATTAGAGAAATAAAACATCCGGTCTGGCTAGCAAACCTGGTGATGGTACCAAAGAAGGACAAATCCTGGCGCCTGTGCGTTGATTTTAAGGACCTCAACAAGGCTTGCCCAAAGGATCCCTTCCCCCTCCCCCGCATCGATCAAATTATCGACGCTACCGCAGGACACGATTCATTGTGTTTCCTTGACGCATACTCCGGCTACCACCAAATTAAGATGGCGGAGCCAGACCAAGCCGCAACGGCATTCATCACACCATACGGCCCCTTCTGCTTCAACACAATGCCCTTTGGGCTCAAAAACGCTGGCACAACATATCAGCGCATGATTCAGACATGTCTGGCAAACCAGATCGGCAAAACAGTGGAGGCATACGTAAATGACGTGGTTGTCAAAACCAAACATGTCGAATCTCTAGTAGACAACTTGAGGCTCACATTCGATAACCTCCGAGCATATGACATCAAGCTCAACCCGGAAAAATGCGTTTTCGGCGTACCAGCCGAAAAGCTCTTGGGCTTCATTGTATCTGGCAGAGGAATTGAAGCAAATCCGGCCAAGATCCGAGCTCTGTCACAATTGGATATCCCAACGGACCTCAAACAAATCCAAAAATTAACTGGATGCGTGGCGGCTCTAAGCCGCTTTATCTCCCGCCTGGGAGAAAAGGCATTACCCCTTTATCCCCTCCTTCGGCACACCGAACACTTTGAGTGGACGGATTCCGCCACAGCCGGATTGGAAGAAATAAAAGCCATACTGGCAACCAACCCAGTCCTGGTCGCGCCAAACATTGGCGAACCAATGCTATTATACATTACAGCAACTCATCAAGTTGTCAGCGCAGTGGTCGTCGTCGAACGGGAAACGGACGGACATAAATCCCCCCTTCAAAAGCCGGTCTACTATGTATCCACTGTCCTTACTCCATGCAAGTCACGGTACCCGCATTATCAAAAGATAGCATACGCGGTATTCATGGCATCCCGGAAGCTGCGACACTACTTTCAAGAGTGTTCGATAACAGTAGCCTCGGAAGTGCCACTTAATGATATTATAAGCAACCGCGACGCCACGGGCCGGATTGCCAAATGGGCCATTGAGCTCCTCCCGTTCGACATAACTTACAAGCCGCGGTGAGCCATTAAGTCGCAAGTATTGGCCGACTTCGTCGCCGAATGGACTGAAGCCGAACTCCCTAAAGAGTACGGCACATATTCCAACTGGATCATGCACTTCGATGGGTACAAAATGTTGGCTGGTCTGGGGGCTGGCGTCGTTTTGACGTCCCCAACCGGAGATACAGTTCAATACGTACTCCAGATAATGTATACGGACTCCAACAACGCAACCGAATATGAGGCCCTTCTACATGGTCTCCGGATGGCAGTATCCATGGGCATTCAACGCTTAGAGGTGCGGGGGGATTCGAACCTCGCAATATCCCAAATAAATGGAGACTTTGATGCCAAGGATCCGAAAATGGCGGCTTATCGCAACGCCGTCCTAAAAATGTCAGCTCGGTTCGAGGGGCTCGAATTTCACCATATAGCCCGTGAAAACAATCAGGCGGCAGACGTCCTCGCACGCATCGGCGCAAAACACGATGCGGTCCCGCCCAACATCTTTTTGGAAAGGCTTTTCAAGACATCCGTGGCATGGGAAGGGGACACTAGTAATAACATACCGGACCCAACCGCAATGCCCAATACCGAACACTCTGACATAATCGAAGGCTCTGCCACCGAAATAACATCCTCAGGCACGTTATAATGGCCGTCATTGCCCCGTGGACAGAACCATTCCTGGCCTACTTAACTAGGCAGGAACTCCCGGAGGACCAAAACGAGGCACGCTGCATAGTGCGACGATCTAAAGCCTACAGGGTCCATGAGGGAGAACTTTATAAGAAAAGCACCACCGGAGTCCTTCAAAGGTGCATCTCCGAAGAGGAAAGGCGAAAGCTCCTGGCAGAAATTCATGCCAGACTCAGCGGACACCACGCCGCAGCCCGGGCCCTTGTAAGCAAGGCTTCCCGTACAGGTTTTACTGGCCTACGGCCCGGGCAGACGCACTGGACCTGGTCCGACGCTGCGTGGGTTGTCAGCTTTTTGCAAATCAAAGCCATATGCCACCCACCGCCCTCCACACAATCCCCATTACTTGGCCCTTTGTGGTCTGGGGGCTTGACATGGTTGGACCCCTTAAAGGAGGAACCCATAGGAAAAAATACTTGCTGGTCATGGTGGATAAGTTCACCAAATGGATAGAAGCCAAGCCAGTTAAGACGGCCGAATCCGGACCGGTGATAGACTTCATATCCGGGGTCGTACACCGTTATGGCGTCCCCCACAGCATCATCACTGATAACGGCACGAACTTCATGGCCGACGAGGTAAAACTCTGGTGCAAAAACATGGGCATCAAGCTCGATTATGCTTCAGTCTATCACCCACAAACTAACGGTCAAGTCGAGCGAGCGAATGGTCTTATCATGAGCGGCATCAAACCCAGATTAGTGCGGTCCCTGAAGGAATCTAACACGCACTGGGTAGAGGAGCTCGACTCCGTACTCTGGGGGTTGCGGACCACGCCGAATCGCACTACCGGATACACACCATTCTTTACGGTATACGACGCAGAGGCGGTTCTGCCCAGCGACATAATTCATGACTCACCTCGAGTGCGCATGTACGAAGAAAGAGAAGCCAAGCTCGATCGGCAGGACAGTTTGGACGCCTTGGAGGAGGAGCGTGATGTGGCAAAAGCCCGTTCCACATTCTATCAATAGCGGACTCGAAGATACCAAAGCAGAGAAGTATGGGCCAAAACTTATAATGTTGGCGAGTTAGTTCTACACCTGCCGGAGAAGAAAAAGGACAAACTCAAGCCCAAATGGGAGGGTCCCTTCATTATTGACAAAGTTCTGACTGGTGGAGCGTAGCGTCTGCGGGATGCATCGGATAATCGACTCGAGCCGAACCCATGGAACGCAGCCAGACTCCGAAGATTATACGCCTAGCGCCGGACTCTGTGTTCGTCTCCTTCCTCTGTCCATTTTTTATACACTATCTGTCTTTTATTTCTTTCCTTCTCCCTTTCTCTTCTCTCACAGCCTTTAAGGGCCAATTGGTGCCTTGTTTGCGCACAACTGATGCGATATCCACGCTCATTATACCTGGGGGCTTCTTTTACAAAAGCTTATTTATTTATACGGACTTCACGCCCAGCACATGTGTCATCCTTCCGCATGTACCTTTTATTCACCATTATATGCATCGATATGACTTAAGTTTTGGCCAAGCTGGGTCGCCTGGATCTTGTATTTATGCCCTACGTTCCCGTTAATTCGGCTAGGGCATAAGGGGAGCACCTCTGTGATTGTTACTGTCGGGTCAGCCGGATGTGTACCTCAGACTGGGTGAAGCTAAAAGCTAGCGTTCTTAAGGGAATATTCGGTCGGTGAACAAAAGATGTTTTCCTTTTTTATATGTGCCCCCAGATGTTTTTCCTGTGTCTTTTTTCGCAGTCCGGACATGCACTTTAGGGCATGCGTCCCAGGGAAAGGAACCCCTAACGGAACTATTCTCCCTGGAAGATGTTTCTTACTAACCATGTAATATAACATAACTAGTTGGGCACTTGTTTGTTTCTCCTTGGAAATGACCCCTACGCCTGGTCTCCATGCATGCCCCGGTTCTTACATAACCGAGAGGGTATTCGGATACACTCCGGACTGTCGGGTCCCGAGGTTGAAGCGAAAAGGTCCGCCATGACAAATGATCTACAATCCGGCTAGAAGGCATTATACATGTCACTTTAAATTACATAGTCAATTTGACTGCTTAAATTCCTCTTCTATACCATCAAACAGGATGTCTAGTCTACAGTCCTGTTGGGAATACTTTGCGGCCAATTCTACTTGGCCGTACACTAAGCTCACGGGGATCTCCTTCCCATCGGGCCCCACAGGTGTCTTCACCATGGCCCAAGCTTCCCTGGCACCTTGACGGCAGGCCGATATCTTCCATAATCAGAAGCGCCACCGCGCTCCCTTAAGCTTCTCCGCAAGCTCTCCAAGGCTTTCGGGCAGGGAGACGGATGGCCATAAGGCCTGGGCAACACCTCGCATCACCTGCCGAACTTGTTCGTGCAGTTGTGACAGCTCGGGTAGAAGATCACCTGCCGACCCGGGCATCTCATCCGCGGGATGACCTGTCAGCATTCCTACAGACATAACTCTGTTAGCCGGTTTCTTTGCCAAACTCTTTTTAACAAGTTCGTTCAAGCACTTACTGAAAATGCCGCGTCGCAGCCGCTGATTCTCCTTCACGGAGTCCGACAGTTGGGCACGAACATCCTTTAGTTCCACGCTCAGCTGGGTGTTGGCATCTTGGAGATTATTTTTCTCTTGCCTAACCTTCGTAAGCACGCTCTCACCGGTCTTTAGCTGGCATAAGAGATGTTGCTCATCCGGATTTCCTCCGGCTTCATCTGCCATATTTGTTGTCAGATTTGCACATGTGCCGCACTCTGTACGGTATTTGTCATTTTAAATATGTGTTACCAGAGGGGGTCTTCTTGGACTCCTCTCCTGCGGCCAGTACGGCCTGAAGTTGGGCTTTGCACTCTTCAAGCTCTTGGGACAATTGGGTATTATTTTCTGTAAGAACCTGCATAACAAATGATCCTTAAATCAGTTATTCTAATTGTTTCAAGTCTCAGGGGCTACTGACACATATAATCATCAAATTTTCTCACCCGTATGTCCTTTACATACTGATCCGTGGCTCTGGCTAGACCATTTTGAGCAGCGCGGAGGTACGCGTCTCCCGAGTTGAAGGCATCAAATGCCTCTTGGAAGAAACAAGCGTCACGGAGAACGGCCCGGCGACGCCTGTGGTTCATGGCACTCTCCACCTCGGAATTTGTGGCGGACAGTCTGTTCGCATCCTCTGTCGAAGGAGCATCCGGCGTGCACCTCATATTCGCTTCCGCTTCCGGATCCGGCCTTGGAGCCTGACTGGTGGAGGCATGATTGGCGACCTCTCCGGATATAGTCCGGCGAGCGTTCTTCTTCCTAAAGAAAGCGCGGGCGTTAGTATGCCTCTGAGAATGATATCATGGAGTAAGACGGCGCCATACCGCTGCGTCGGTGTCTCAGTCCAGACTGTATTTCTTTTCAGCCTACCTGGCCTCGCAGCCCCATGTTGGCTAGTCGTCGCGGGCTCGGCATGACGTCCCAAGGGCCTCCCCTGTAAAACACTGTGAGTATACGGTAAGCAAAGTACACAAGGACGGATCCTTTTCAAAATGTTGGGACTTCGGTCTCAGTTACCTGTGAAGCTGGGAGTAGCCCAGGGTAATCGGCCATAATGGCTACCAAGGCATTATTGCTGCTTAGTTGGTAAAATACCCTATCAATTAGCTCCACAGATATGTCCGGATCCTCTTGGGAGGCCGGGTCGAGGGACCGCTCCGGGTCCTCTGGTTGTGGAGGCGGGTTGTTGATCTCCCTTACAGCCTTACGCAGCTCCTGCGTTGAAATCACAAGGCGAAATACTTAACTGTGGGAATATGGAACGGATGGACATGAAAAGTGTCGGGGATATACCCCGCGGTGTAAACCGGCCGGAAGTTAACCCGGCCGGACTTGGCGGTTTATCTGAAGACCCGCCCTGACCTTGGCGGTTTACAAGCAATCCGCTTGGTCGTTATGACTCACTGGTAAACCGACGGGCGGATCAGACGGATGACAAGACCCAAGGCCTAGAAGGCCGGTTCAACTATGGTGGGCCGGTTTAAGAGGAAAGGAATATTTATCTTACAAAGAGTTAAGACCAGGACTTGTATCCGGTTTGTATTAGAGATAGACTAGTCCTAATCCCAATAGGACTCCACATGTAAACCACCCCTTCAACATATATAAGGAGGGGCAGGGCTCCCCAAAGAGGGACAAGTTACAAGTTAGAAGCTACAAGCTACAAGCAGTCAATAATCTCTAGGGCTAGACACAAGAGCCGGTTTACGGCGTCTCCCTCGGGATGATAATGAGACCTAGCCACAAATAGCATGTAGGGTTATTACCGGATGATGTTTCCCGGGGCCCGAAGCTGTCTAAACCCTTGTCTTGCGTGTTGATCCGCCCTGCGTCTCTCGTCCCACTCAACCCCTCTCAAGCTACCACGTGGATGCGTTGGCCTCGCGACTAAGTCCTGACATTAAGGACATCTGCCGTGACAAATCCACGACAGTTGGCGCCCACCGTGGGGCCTGCGCGCAGTGGTGTTGAGTTCTTGAAGGGATATCTCCTAGGGATCAAGGAGCTCGCAATTTTCCGGATAAGAAAGATCGATTTGAAAGGATCTGTATCAGTTTCAAGTTCATCGGTCCAGATTCGTAGTTTGGAAAGTTTAATAAGGAAAGTTAAAGTTGCAATTTTGATGGTTGCTGTAAGTCGCCAGTATCATCGGTGTGTCAAGTTTCTGTCGTTGTCTCGCCAAAACCGGTATGATCAGAGTCCTCGCCACCGTTCGACCATCAACAGCAAAGAAAAAGTCAAGCAAAGGAAACAAAAGCGCCGAGGAGGTCGATCCATCGCTAGCCACCCAATCCAGTTGACTTCGGTCAAAATAACTACAACCCGAAAAGGACTTTGAAACCTCCACGATCTCTGCTATAGCTGCGGTTGTGCTTCGACCGCCCGGATCGCCTTTGCCATTGACCCGCCAGCTGCTGTGCTCGGACACCGCCTCGTCCAATCGGTTCAAGGACTAGTCAGATTTGCTTGTATGGCCCCAGCGACATCGCCAATGTCAAACCTGCGACCCGACTTGTCTCTGCTGCTGCGGTTACGGCCGCATGCTGAGCCACCCGTTTACGGCCGATGACTGTTGTTCAGAAAGAAAACTGCAAGTTGTTGCTCCACAGAATTGAAAAGATGGACACGTACAGAGCATAGGCATATGAAGAATCATCACATCATGAACAAGGCAAAGAAAAGGATCCATCGGATCGGATAAGATTGATTAGAACGTGCATGATATAAACGAGTGGCTAAATTACCGTTGCATGCACTGGAAGTTATTCATGGAACGGCTCGTCTATCGTACAAGCAAATCAGGTGACATCCATCCAAAGTTTATTTTATTAACAGATATTGTTTCTATCAAGGAACAATTACTTGGTCTGGTAATATCTTCACAGGATCATTACAAAAAGGTGTCGCCTAAGGGGGCGCGTCAACATCACTTTTGCACTGGTGTTTGTCCGTGCTATGATGCTCAACGGATACACGTGCAAGTCGCCGCCCCGATGCTCGGATTGCATCCTCCGCACCTACGGCCGATTCGTGCGTCTGCACCGGTTAAATAACATCACGTTTGACTCGCCGTCTGCGCCGCTTTACCACGCCATGGACGACTCGTCCATCTGCCCTCATGGCGGTTCACGCGTCCGCACCGGTTCACGAGTCCGCACCGGCTTAGAATGCCACGGCCGACTCATCTGTTGTCTGGGCGAATCAGGTGATATCCCTCTAAGTATAACTTTAGCACATATTGTTTTTGTCAGAGAACAATTACGTTGGTTATGCATATTTTTATATGCAGGATAATTATTCGCCACAACATTGGTGTTGCACCATGCATATGGAGCGTGCGCCGACGTCATTATATACTGGCTTTTGACCATTCCACACTGCTAACGGACGCGCGCAAACCGCCGGTGGTCCGGTTTACGTCAACGCGCGGCCGGTTCTCCATCTGCGCCGGCTTACAACACCTAAGTTTCACTATGATGATCATCAAACGTCGCGGCCGATTCACGCGTCCGCACCGGTTTACAAACATCGCGGCCGACTCACCCGTCCGCACCGGTTTACCACGCCGCGGCCGGTTCACCCGTGAGCGATTTCAATGTCACCTAGCGATCATCAATTTCGTGGCGGATTATTTCCGGCCTGACATATCAGGTCATATCTATCAAAAACATATTTTATTGAGACATATTATTTGGTCAAAGAGCAGTTTATCCTTGCCTTGGTCTGCAATACTGTTTATGCAGGACAATTGTTCATTACAAATGAGGCGCTATGTTACGGGCACGGACCACGCGCTAGCAACATTCTGCATCGGCGTTTCGTCCGTGTCATACCACCCGATGAATGAGCATGCGCAAGTCGCCGTCCCTGTGGTCCGGTTTACATCAGTTTTCCGGGACCGCGTCCGTGCGGTTTACCGCACTTGCGATTGACTCGCCCGTCTGTGCCGGCCTACAACGTTGTAACCGACTCTCGCGATCACACCGGTTTACAACACGGTGCCGATTCTCCCGTCGGCACCGGCGTACAATGCCGCCGCCGGCTTATCTGTCTGAGCCGCCTCTGATGCTGCGGTGTTTTTACTGTCCGCCCAAAAAATCAGGTGGTATCCATCTAAATTTATGTATTAAATACTTATTTTTTTTTATCAAAGAACGATTACTCTGTCCTGTAATATTTTTGCACAGGACAATTTTTATGCCACTCATGGACAAGAGTATCACGGTCCGGTTTACGTCGACACGCAGGTTGACTCGCCCGTCCGCCCTGGCCATCGGTTCATGCAAAAAGGGATTATTATATCGCTGAGCTATTTGGATAACCCATGCCGGTTTATATCGTGGTCCAGCCCACGTCAACTCGTCAGGACCAGGAGAATTACCCAATAGCGTGTGCGCAGACTGTCATTCCCCGCAGTCCGGTCTATATCAACATACCGGGCTGCACCTGCCTGCGCGAGCCATTTACTGAGTATGAACAAGCCACAGCTTGGGTAGCCCGGTTTTCTTTCAAATTGGAGGCAAATTATCATCAACCGCCTTCTGCACTGGATGGATCAATGGGCAGGCGCACAAGTCACCGCCGCTACAGTTTGGTTAACTTCAAATCACCAGTTGGAAGGAACCATTGGCCGAGTTGCTGACACGGTTCATACGGGATCATTTACAACCCGCCGCAGTCACCTCAACCTTCTGTGTATTCACATCATCAACACCAATGATATACAAGTTATACCGGTTTATATCACAGTCAAATATGGAGAATCTCAAGCCAACTCCTCGAGTCACCTTGAGACTCGGGGGGTTACGATGATATGACGCAGCAAGTCTTGCCAGTTTTCGGCCGGTTTAAGAACCCGAGGACGATGGAGGGAAAGATAACCCGATCCCGGAGGCTACTGTTATATTGATGAAGATTTAAAGGCTGTCAGAAAATTTCTGTCTTAGAAAGTATATGATAGTTACAAAATCCCGGCCCAATGAAGAAGATCCGGGTCATCAGAAAGGATTCTGGTTTAAAAATCCGGCTCAAGGGAAGCCAGTCTCACTGAAGTTCTCAAATATCCGGTTTACAATCCGGTTCAAGGGAAATCTGTTCTCCCACAAAGTTCTGAAGCGCTCAAATCCGGTTTAACAATGTCCGGTTCAAAAAGGAATTAACTTCTCGCAAGTTCGAGTCTAAAGGCCGTCAGAAAATTTCCGGCTGAAAATGAAGATTCCGGTTTTAACATCCGGTTCAAGGGGAAGATGTCTCCCACAGCTTTGAAGCTTTCAATATCCGGTTTAAAATCCCGGTTCAAGAAGAATTTATCTCTTGCAAAAAGTTAAAAAATTACCAAAGAAGACCTGCTGCTATGATGCACGGTTCAGACATGGGCTCCCTGTTCAAACATAGGTCGTATTCGAACCAAAGAGAACATAGCTATCCTTATGAAGTCAGTTGGGGACCTAGTCGACTTGAACCGTAGCTACACCTCCCGGGAGCTTGGTCATGTCTTGACGACGGTAATGCCTTCTGGCTGGCACATTTGCCACTAAGTCAGTTGGGGACCTAATCAACTTGAACCGTAGTTACACCTTATGGGAGCTCGGTCATGTCTTGATGATGGTAATGCCTTCTGATCGGCTTTTAACAGCCAATAAGTCATTTGGGGGCTTGGTCGTGTCCGAACCAATGCAATGCCACTTGATCGGCCCTAGGCCACTGAGTCACTTGGGGGCTTGGTCGAATCCGAACCAATGCAATGCCACTTGGCCGGCGTAACGCCACGAGTCATTTTGGGGTCCTGGCTGACTAGCACCATTGCTACGCCTTCGGGGGGCTTGGTTGCGTCTGACCATGGTAATTCCATCTGACCAAGCTCAGTAGAGCTCTTCTTTTGCAAAAAATTGTTGCCATTGCTTTTGCTTTAATAGCCGTTCTTGAGAAGTTGCTATTTTATTTGCGTTTTTTAAACCGATAGTACTTTGTACCGGTTCAAGCAACTAAATTGGCGGAACACGGTCCATCTTTAGACCGGAGATTATCTGCCCGGTTTGATTTTCTGTTACCACCATATTATGGAGTAAACCGGTGTTTATCAACCCGGCTCGGCTTTCAACTACAAATTGTGAGTGCATGATCAAATTATAATCCGGAGATTATCAGCCCGGTCTGGTTTGACTACAAGTCACCAGTATTATATATTGTTAAACCGGTGTTTATCACAGCCCGGTACGGTTTTATCATAAACCGGCACAATATGGAAGGAGGTATCATTACTCAAGATTGGGGTTATCACTCTTACTACAAAAAGTTGGTAAACCGACTATATCACAGGACACTTTAAACTTGTTGTATGCAGAGACAGGTTGAATAAAGCATGATTATAAATCACCGGTGTTTATTAAACCGGCCTGGCTTTAAGATGCTAAATCGCGAGTCTATGATGAGAAATTCTCCGGTGTTTATTAAACCGGCCTGGCTTTGGACTATAAGTCGCCAGTATATATTTGGATTGCGCCATTGGAATTCTGCGCTTATAAATCATTGGGTTATTCAAATAGCCATACTTGGCTAAATTTTGATTATGGTATTGAATGAATGATGTTTTCATACCGGATTATATTATTCAAATAGCCAACATGGCTGGATTTTTATTATGGTTATTAAAATTATGATTAAGGTTTTCAAAGTCGCTTTAGCGCAATGGTTATCATTTTCTATAATTGAAGGAATAGTCCCGAATCGCTGCAGGCTTACAACCCGGCACTTGGGGGCTACATTATTCAAAGTTGAGATTATATCAAATATGCAAGCCTCATATCGCTGCAAGCATGCACCATGACACTTGGGGGCTAATGCAAAGTCATTTTAGCAAATCTTATTGAAGACCTGACTCATCACAATGTAATGAGCCGGCCCTTGGAGGCTACCAATTGCTCCTGTCAACTATTCAAGGTACAAAGCTTTTTATCCATTATATTGAAGGGTTCACTGCTCAGTTGGTAAAGCACAAGGCTCTTAACCTTGTGGACGTGAATTCAAGCCTCATGATGGGGGTTACATCATATGATGTTATTTATATTGAAGTATATATATCAAAGTCCCAGCTCAATATTATCTTACTGAGCCGGCCCTTGGGGGCTACACATTGCTGTTCAAAATTTACAAGATTATATTTACCAAGTCCCTGCTGATTATTACATAATGACCCGGCCCTTGGGGGCTACATTGGTTGAAGTTTTATGGGCATCAGTCAATTACAAGTCCCAGGTTGCTGCAAGCATGACAATCCGGCACTTGGGGGCTACAGGTATTATATATTATTATCGAAGAAAGATTTCCAAGTTCTCTGTTGAGCAAATCAGATTGACCCGGCGTCACCAATCATAAACCGATGTTGGCAACAATCATGAACCGGTGTGTGCAACAATCATAATCCGGGGTCATCAGTTTTTATAACCCGGCCCTTTGGTAAATGTTAAACCGGCAAATTTTCAAGACCGGGATCATCTTCAAACCGGCTGAATATCAGATGAATATTTCAAGACCAATATTTCTTAAACCGGCGCTTTGGAAGCCAACTCAAGTGGATTATTCTTTACAATATTTTTCTATGAGAAACCAATGTCAGCAATTTGAGTATGAAGCTGGTTATTAACCTGGATTTTCTAGGAGGAATGACAAGGACTTAAGGATGATCAGGTGCCGGTTTACAAGAATTCTTAACCCGGAGCGCAACCTGTCAAATTTGTTCTTATGTTTATTTTGCAGCATAAGTTTACCATGGATGAATCCAAGCTAAACTTGGGGGCTAATGTCGGGGATATACCCCGCGGTGTAAACCGGCCGGAACTTAACCCGGCCGGACTTGGCGGTTTATCTGAAGACCTGCCCTGACCTTGGCGGTTTACAAGCAATCCGCTTGGTCGTTATGACTCACTGGTAAACCGACGGGCGGATCAGACGAATGACAAGACCCAAGGCCTAGAAGGCCGGTTCAACTATGGTGGGCCGGTTTAAGAGGAAAGGAATATTTATCTTACAAAGAGTTAAGACCAGGACTTGTATCCGGTTTGTATTAGAGATAGACTAGTCCTAATCCCAATAGGACTCCACATGTAAACCGCCCCTTCAACATATATAAGGAGGGGCAGGGCTCCCCAAAGAGGGACAAGTTACAAGTTAGAAGCTACAAGCTACAAGCAGTCAATAATCTCTAGGGCTAGACACAAGAGCCGGTTTACGGCGTCTCCCTCGGGATGATAATGAGACCTAGCCACAAACAGCATGTAGGGTTATTACCGGATGATGTTTCCCGGGGCCCGAAGCTGTCTAAACCCTTGTCTTGCGTGTTGATCCGCCCTGCGTCTCTCGTCCCACTCAACCCCTCTCAAGCTACCACGTGGATGCGTTGGCCTCGCGACTAAGTCCTGACATTAAGGACATCTGCCGTGACAAATCCACGACAGTTGGTGGAATGACAAGGACTTAAGGATGATCAGGTGCCGGTTTACAAGAATTCTTAACCCGGAGCGCAACCTGTCAAATTTGTTCTTATGTTTATTTTGCAGCATAAGTTTACCATGGATGAATCCAAGCTAAACTTGGGGGCTAATGTCGGGGATATACCCCGCGGTGTAAACCGGCCGGAAGTTAACCCGGCCGGACTTGGCGGTTTATCTGAAGACCCGCCCTGACCTTGGCGGTTTACAAGCAATCCGCTTGGTCGTTATGACTCACTGGTAAACCGACGGGCGGATCAGACGGATGACAAGACCCAAGGCCTAGAAGGCCGGTTCAACTATGGTGGGCCGGTTTAAGAGGAAAGGAATATTTATCTTACAAAGAGTTAAGACCAGGACTTGTATCCGGTTTGTATTAGAGATAGACTAGTCCTAATCCCAATAGGACTCCACATGTAAACCGCCCCTTCAACATATATAAGGAGGGGCAGGTCTCCCCAAAGAGGGACAAGTTACAAGTTAGAAGCTACAAGCTACAAGCAGTCAATAATCTCTAGGGCTAGACACAAGAGCCGGTTTACGGCGTCTCCCTCGGGATGATAATGAGACCTAGCCACAAACAGCATGTAGGGTTATTACCGGATGATGTTTCCCGGGGCCCGAAGCTGTCTAAACCCTTGTCTTGCGTGTTGATCTGCCCTGCGTCTCTCGTCCCACTCAACCCCTCTCAAGCTACCACGTGGATGCGTTGGCCTCGCGACTAAGTCCTGACATTAAGGACATCTGCCGTGACAAATCCACGACAGTTGGTGGAATGACAAGGACTTAAGGATGATCAGGTGCCGGTTTACAAGAATTCTTAACCCGGAGCGCAACCTGTCAAATTTGTTCTTATGTTTATTTTGCAGCATAAGTTTACCATGGATGAATCCAAGCTAAACTTGGGGGCTAATGTCGGGGATATACCCCGCGGTGTAAACCGGCCGGAAGTTAACCCGGCCGGACTTGGCGGTTTATCTGAAGACCCGCCCTGACCTTGGCGGTTTACAAGCAATCCGCTTGGTCGTTATGACTCACTGGTAAACCGACGGGCGGATCAGACGGATGACAAGACCCAAGGCCTAGAAGGCCGGTTCAACTATGGTGGGCCGGTTTAAGAGGAAAGGAATATTTATCTTACAAAGAGTTAAGACCAGGACTTGTATCCGGTTTGTATTAGAGATAGACTAGTCCTAATCCCAATAGGACTCCACATGTAAACCGCCCCTTCAACATATATAAGGAGGGGCAGGGCTCCCCAAAGAGGGACAAGTTACAAGTTAGAAGCTACAAGCTACAAGCAGTCAATAATCTCTAGGGCTAGACACAAGAGCCGGTTTACGGCGTCTCCCTCGGGATGATAATGAGACCTAGCCACAAACAGCATGTAGGGTTATTACCGGATGATGTTTCCCGGGGCCCGAAGCTGTCTAAACCCTTGTCTTGCGTGTTGATCCGCCCTGCGTCTCTCGTCCCACTCAACCCCTCTCAAGCTACCACGTGGATGCGTTGGCCTCGCGACTAAGTCCTGACATTAAGGACATCTGCCATGACAAATCCACGACAAAAAGTGTCGACTTACCTAGCTCGGAGGATTGTACATAGAAAATCCGCCCTGTGGATTGACACAGAGAAATTCCTCCTCTTCTCCCTTGTACAAATCGGACAAGATTTTTGATAGAGCAGCGGGCGAGTCCGGCCCCTTGCGGCCGCAGCGGGTGGCGTCGTCCTCCCTGTTGAAATCCCACATGGGGTGACCTCGATATTGAAGCGGCTGCACCCCCCCACATAACGGATATCGCCATGACTTCGATCATGGTCAGTCTTGATTGAGCCAATAATTTTATCCGGCTCATCGGGTAAAGAACGTCGCTGTCATCTTCCTCTTGGGGGCTCCATGGACGCCAGCTCAGGCGCTTCTTCAAAGCAGCATTATCGAACTCAGGAAGACCGATCCGAATAGGATCCGGAAGGGGGACATCTTCTATATAAAACCATTCTGAAGGCCAGTCTTCGGACACTTTCTTCGGGGTTCTAGATAGATATCCGGTCCCGGCGATGCGCCATACTTCGGCTCCGCCCACTTGATATATTGACCTCCTCTGAGAACGGGGCACAAGGCAGAACAGCTTCTTCCATAGTGCGAAATGAGCCTCGCAGCCCAAAAACAGCTTGCAAAGGGCTACGAAGCCCGTGATATGATGTATGGAGGCAGGCGTAAGGTTGTGCAACTGGAGGCCGTAGAACTCCAGGAGCCCCCGGAGGATGAATTGGAAATCCGAGTCCTCTTATCAAATAAGGGACAAGGCATACCCGCTCTCCATTGGAGGGATTGGGAAGGCTCTCCGCCATTATAGGTGGCGAGCCCGGCTCGAACCGGGACCATGTACGCTAGGGGGAGAAATCCCTGGGTCTGAAGTGTCACTAGTTGGCTGTGCGGGACGGAACATCTCTCCCAATCTCTGGGCTTGGGGCTAGGGGAGCGAGAGGAGGAGCTGCGTCAACCGGCCATGATGGAATGGATCTCTGTTGGGTGCGCTCCGATGAATGCTCGCTAAGGGAGGAGGGTGTGATTTGGATCTGAATCCTCGTCTCTTTAAATAGGCAGCTCATTTACATATCTAGGGGGTAAATGTAAAAACACCCTGGCTCTTCACATTCGCTTGACACGTGGAAGGTGGCCATTATTGGGCGTGGAAGCCAAGGAGCGCAGCATTCACAAGAAGCCGGACACTATCTAACAGGTATTCGGAATTTGGAGGGGAACCTGCCTTGCAATGCCGAAGACAATCTGCGCGCTGGACTCATCGTCATTGAAGCCTGGTTCGGGGGCTACTGAGGGAGTCCTGGATTAGGGGGTGTCCGGACAGCCAGACTATGACCTTTGGCCAGACTGTTGGACTATGAAGATACAAAATTGAAGACTTCGTCCCGTGTCCGGATGGGACTTTCCTTGGCGTGGAAGGCAAGCTTGGCAATACGGATATGTAGATCGCTTCCCATTGTAACCGACTCTGTGTAATCCTAGCCCCCTCCGGTGTCTATATAAACCGGAGGGTTTAGTCCATAGGACAACATACAATCATACCGTAGGCTAGCTTCTAGGGTTTAGCCTCTCTGATCTCGTGGTAGATCTACTCTTGTACTACCCATATCATCAATATTAATCAAGCAGGAGTAGGGTTTTACCTCCATCGAGAGGGCCCGAACCTGGGTAAAAACATTGTGTCCCTTGTCTCTTGTTACCATCCGCCTAGACGCACAGTTCGGGACCCCCTACCCGAGATCCGCCGGTTTTGACACCGACAGCACCCCCGGTAAACATGCAAATCACACCCACAGAGAATGTTGGGTCTTCAAGCAGGCCGATAAGCTAAACGCCGAACACAAGGGGAGGGAGACACCAAGTGAAGACGAGGACGTGCCTCGCCAGCAAAGCACTGGGGGACAGAAAAAATTCCCACCAGGGGTCAAAACAGTGAACATGATCCATGTGACGAAGAGGAGAAACAAACATGCACTCCGAGACACACGCGCCGTAGTGCCCGTCACCCGTAAGTTCAACCCCTGGTTGGCCTGCCCGATCACTTTCGATCGCAGGGATCACCCGACAAGCATTCGACACGAGGGATTGGCCGCCTGGATGTTACACCCAATAATAAATGGATACCATCTCACGCGAGTCCTCATGGACGGCGGCAGTGGTCTAAATCTGATATATCAGGACACAGTCCGCAAGATGGGGATAGACCCGGCAAAAATCAGCCACAGTAATACTACCTTCAAGGGAGTAATACCAGGCCCAGAGGCCCGCTCCACAGGCTCTCTAATACTAGAGGTTGTATTCGATTCACCCGACAACTACCGAAGTGAAATGTTAAACTTCGACATCGCTCCATTCGGAAGCGGCTATCAAGCACTACTTGGAAGAACAGCTTTCGCTCGTTTTAATGCAGTGTCGCATTATGCTTCTCTCAAGCTTAAGATGCCTGGCCCACATGGCACCATCACAGTTAGTGGAAATATTGAGCGTTCCTTACACGCGGAAGAACGCGCGGCGGCTTTAATAGCCGAACACTAGACAGCCTCATCAACCAGAGTAAATGATCGGTCGTCAAGACCGCGGACAACGGCTGGACGAGTCCGGCGCATCACTATATATACCTGAGATCGGTTTGATGGTTATACCCTCATAGACGGTACTAGGCTCTTCCCGCGTGTAAACAGGGCTAGCTCGGCTTAACTTGACTTATCTTGAATTTTAATGGTTTATTGAGAATAACCAATTTTTTTTGCACGACAACTTTCACCTAAGTTCTTCTCTTTTACAGATGAAAATCGTGCTACACCCGTCCAGGATACGGCACAACGGAGACACAGGCGCAGACGTGCAGCAGGGACCCGCTCAAAGGTTCTTTTTAGATTAAGACCCTGCGTAAACCTTTTTCACTGTCTCTTGTTGTTCACATCCTCCGGATACTCAATATAACCGAGAAGGATGCTGACGTTATCACCGCGTCAGAATATTGCACCTTGCACGAACCTGGACACTCGGGGTTTATTATCAAGGGCATTGTTCAGCCCGGCATATGTTATAAAGACCCAATACCTTAGGGAGTGTTCGGCATCGCGAGTTTGGCCTTATATGCATCAGCTCCGAATCATGTCTTTGGTCAAATATTGGGTTTGCCTAGCTCCTGTGTTTTGCTACCTTACATTCCGCTCTATCGGCTAAGGTGGCACCAAGAGAACTACTGCGATTGTGCCCTGGTTCGTCCGGATAAGCACCTCAGTAGAGAAAGCCGAAAACTGTCTGTCATGATAAAGCGCGAGACTGGTCAACCACTCGATGACTTAGCGAAATCTTCGGGATTCCTCCGCATTAACGAAGGGCCGTTTCCCGGTCAGGTATGTACGCGCCCCGTATTCGGACAAGCGCGGAGCCACCAGGGGCTATATAGTAGTCCCACCGTCAAACTCCTATGGCTAAGTGAAAGTGTTAAAGCAATATAGTCTGATTGCCTCGTTCGCTGCGCTATCACCTCCTTAATGGACCAAGACGTTGGATCAAGTGTGAACACGCGCTTTTTGCGAACACCCCCGCATTATATGCGTGGGGGCTGAAGCAGACGGCTGCAAACTTTCAGGTTATATACATATATACATACACGGCCGCACAGGAGGCATCATAATACTTTCAGGCAAAAGTATAAATGCAGCCTTTATAATTTGATAAACGTTATTCTTACAATGGAATACATGTTATTAGAACATAATATTCTTCGAGCACTGAGCCTCTATTGAACGAGCGCCTTCACAGACTTCTTCAAAGTAGTGCTCGGCAGATACTCGGCCCACGGCCGAACTCTGGGTTGCAATAGCGGTGGCCTCCATCTCTGCCCAGTATGTCTTGACACGGGCGAGAGCCATCCGCGCACCCTCTATGCACGCCGACCTCTTCATAGCGTCGATGCGCGGCACAGCACCAAGGAACTGTTGCACTAAATTAAAATAACTGTTCGGCCTTGGCCCTTCCGGCCACAGATGATCCACAACAGACCTCATGGCAAGTCCGGACAACCTATGGAGCTTGGCTGTCGGGTGGTTGGTGCGACATATGCCAACGGGTGGCTTATCTGTGTGGGAGCCAGTAAGACGCCGCCGGTTCCTGGAAGCGGGATAAGGCGAAGACATGCACGCCGGCGAATCTTACCCAGCTTCGGGGCTCTCCGTGGAGATAACACCCCTACTGCTGCTCTGCGGGGTCTCCGCATGATCACTTGATGAACAAGTAGCTACAAGGTGCTCCTCGAGCTGCTTGGTGAGAGGAAGAAGAAGGGCAAGGCTAGCTCTACTCTTCTCTCTATGTGTTGTAAAACCTAGATGAGATCAACCCTCTGCATGGGTGCCCCGGGGGGTTTATATAGGCCTACCCCCCGGGGGTACAATGGTAATCCGGCAGGGAGCGGGTCCCAGCCGTCAGTGTGTATGCTCGCCGGCTTCCGCGCCGGCTGCTGGGGCCCGTCAGCTGGTGGGCCCCGCCGACTGCCGGCATCTTGGTCGACAGGCAGGCCCTACTGCCTAGGGCCCTGTCGACGGCCGATTACTGTATCCTCAATCCTGATGATAAGAGCTTTATCGAGGTAAGCGTGGCTACAGCGCCGCCGCCTGGCGGGCGATCGCTGTAGCCTCACGTCGTCTTGTCTTCTTAATGGGGCGCCTCCTTCGAGGGAAGGAGCAAGCCGGCTCGGGAAAGCCGGCCATGTCTTGGGCCGACAGGGGGAGGCCTGGCCGCCTTCGGGTGTCTCTCTGCCCGAAGGGGCCCACCGCCCGTGGGCTGCGCTGACAGCTCGCCGTGGATGGCGCCGTAGTCATCATGGCAACAGTACCGCGCCGGACGGGTCAGAGCTACCCCGTACGATGCACTGTGCCAGGTGTGCTCCGGGTTTCGGGGGTGGCAGGCTCTACTGTAGCCACGCCCCATCCCATCGCCGTTATGTGGTTGCAGATCTCGAGGGCACGATCTTGACCGCATCGTGGGAGCCGGCGTCCTGGAGTCGGCCTTCTCGTAGTCGGCCTCTTGGAGCCGGCCCTCTCGCGGCTTTCCTCATGAGGGTTAAGGCCGGGCCGCCTTCCGACAGTCGGCCTGAGAGGCAGCCGGCAGGGGGAAGGCGGCCCCACGTCTTGGTTTCTTGGAGGCCGGATTGGCTTGTAATTTTTTCTGAAGTGCCAAGGGGAGCCGGCTAGGCTACCCATGGTCATTTACCCCGACATCGGCCCACTCGGCCATCCGCTCATTCAACAGAAGTGGACGCACTGGAACATTGAATTGTGACCAGAACAGCTTTTCCGCTTCATGATCTTTTTTATCTTTGAAGTATTCGACCGCATCAGTAGCACTTGCTGCCAAATCCACATATGCGTCTGTAGAACTCCATAGTTGATCAAGAGGAGCGTACTTAGGATCTCCGAACTTCATCTGCAGCATAAAGGGCTTCCCAGCCGCGATATCCCCGGCTTGACGCAGCTCCTCCTTCATCGCTCTGATTGTAGAGCGGGTGTCCTTGGCCGCCACCGTGGCCTTCTCCAGGTCCGTCATCTTCGCTCGATTTTTATTTTCAAGAAGCTCGTAACGGTCGGCGGCATCCTTCAATTCCACAACCATCTTGGCTATCTCATCCTTGCTTTGGCGATGCGCAGCCTGTTCGGCTCTCAGCTCTTCGACCGCCTTTAGAGCGGCCGCATCACTTTTCCTGGCTTGTTCCTTGACTCGGGCAAGTTCCGCCCGAAGGGTCTCCACGGCGGTAGCCCCGTCTGCAGTCACAACATATTAAAGATACTAGCATCATGCTCCTCTTACGATGTGTTGGAGTCGGTCGCCGCCTGTGGTGCTGGTGCAGTCCCCGGACCGACTACCGCAGTCCCCGAGCCGGGTTTGGAAGTCCCCGGGTCAAGTGCGACTACGGAAGTCCCCGAGTCGCCTGCTGAAGTCCCCGCGCCGCCTATCGAAGTCCCCGGGCCGCCTGCTTGGCTCTTGAAGCCGGATCCGGCTGCATCGGGGCTAGGCGGCACGATGATGGAATCGGACTCTGGAGACGGCTTGATAGACGGCTTGAGGAGGCGTTGCAGAGAGACGCCGGTTGGTATTGCTTGCCGAGTGGAGCCTAATCGAGCCAGGGCATCTGCTGGCCCGTTGTCGGCTCGTGGTACATGGAGGAACTCGCATCCTTCAAAGTACCCACTGATCTGCTGGACGAGGAAGCGGTAGCTCGCCATATTTGCGTCCTTGGCGTCCCAATCACCGGATGACTGCTGAACTATCAAGTCTGAGTCGCCGTAACACAGGATCCGGCGTATGCCGAGGTCCTTGGCAAGCCGGAGCCCATGTACCAGCGCCTCATACTCGGCCACGTTGTTGGAGGCGGCAAAGTGAATTTGCAGCGTGTATCTGAGCTTGGCGCCTTTGGGAGAGGTGAGGATGACGCCGGCTCCCAAGCCGGTGAGCATCTTGGACCCGTCGAAGTGCAGGCGCCAGTGAGTGGAGTCCGGAGCCGGCAACAGGTACTGGGTCTCGGCCCAGTCGACGAGGAAGTCGGCCAGTGCTTGGGACTTGATGGCGGTCCGGGGCTGGTAGAAGATCGTGTAAGGGGCCAGCTCGATGGCCCATTTCGCCACCCGGCCGGATGCATACCGGCTGCCTATGATCTCGGCAAGCGGGGCGGTGCATACGACCGTGATGGGGTGCTCTTGGAAGTAGGGCTTCTGCTTCTTGGCGGCAAAGTACACGCCGTAGCACATCTTCTGGTAGTGCGGGTAGTTCTGCTTCGAGGTAGACAACACCTCGCTCAAATAGTACACCGGCCTCTGGACCGGTTGGGCTCGGCCTTCTTCTGGGCGCTAGACTACGATGACGGTGCTGACCACCCGGCTGGTTGCAGCAATCTAAAGGAGCATGGGCTCTTTCTCAGTCGGCGCCGCCAGGACAGGCGGCATGGTCAGCATCTTCTTCAACTCGTGGAAAGCTTGGTCGGCTTGGTCGTTCCACTCGAAGTGAGTGGTCTTCTTCATGAGGCGGTAGAGGGGGAGAGTCTTCTCTCCGATCCGGCTGATGAAGCGGTTCAGGGAAGCCAAGCATCCGGTGAACTTCTGGACGTCGCGCGGTTTGGTGGGAATCGCAATTCTCTCAATGGCCTTGATCTTCACTGGGTTGCATTCGATGCCGCGTTCGGAGACCAGGAAGCCTAGGAGCTGGCCGGCTGGCACTCTGAACACGCATTTCTCAGGGTTGAGCTTGATCCGGAACCGGCGCAGGTTCTCGAATGTTTCCTTGAGGTCTTCCAACAAGGTGCTGCGCTTTTTCGTCTTCACCACAATGTCATCCACGTAGACGTGGGCGTTTCTGCCGAGCTGCTTGAGGAGGCACTTCTGCATGCAACGCTGAAAAGTGGCACCGGCATTTCTCAAGCCGAATGTCATAGTCATGTAGAAGAAGGCTCCGAAGGGCGTGATGAAGGCGGTCTTCAGGCGGTCGGCCGGGTCCAACTTTATCTGATGGTATCCAGAATAAGCATCCAAAAACTCAACAGCTCGCATCCGGCTGTGGAGTCTATCACTTGATCTATCCTTGGCAGGGCCAAAGGATCTTTGGGGCAGGCCTTGTTGAGGCTCGTGTAGACTATACACATGCGCCACTTGTTGTTCTTCTTCAGCACGAAGACCGGGTTGGCAAGCCACTCCGGAAAGAAAACCTCCATAATGAAGCCGGCAACTAGAAGTCAGGCTATCTCTTCTCCTACAATCCTTCTCTTCTCCTCCGACAGTCGGCGGAGGGGTTGTTTGACTGGTTTTGCACCTTCTCGGATGTGTAGTTTGTGCTCGGCGAAATCCTTCGGAACACCCGGCATGTCCTTGGGGGACCATGCAAAGATGTCCCGATTCTCACGGAGGAAATCGACGAGCTCGCCTTCCTATTTGCTGCTCAGGTTTTCCCCAATGGCGGCAAACCTTTCTGGGTGCTCGGGGTCAAGGGGTATCTTCTTTGTTTCCTTGGCCGGCTGGAAGGAACCTTGGGCATCACTTTCTTTGGGATCGGGGGACAGGGCCGGCTGCTTGCCGGCCATGGCCATGACCCGGTTCAGCATCTTCTTCTCTTCGGCAATCACAAGGGACTCGGCCAGCCGGCTGCTGGCTGCTGCGCACTCGGAAGATTTCTTGTAATCGCCGGCTACGGTGATGATGCTCTTGGCACTCGGCATCTTCATCTTGAGGTAAGCATAGTGGGGAACAGCCATGAACTTGGCCAAGGCAGGCCGGCCAAGCAGTGCATGGTAAGGGCTCTCAAGGTCCACCACCTCAAACCAGATGGCCTCTCTGCGGAAGTGATCCTTGTCCCCAAAGAGGACATCAATCTTGATCTTGCCAATGGGGGCGCAGGACAGGCCGGGTACGATGCCGTGGAACATAGTCCGGGTAGGCATGAGCTACTTCGTCTTGACAATGAGCTTCTCGAGGGTGTCACGGTACAGGATGTTGATGTTGCTCCCGCCGTCTATCAGCACGTGGGAGAAACGGGTTGCACGTCTGTCGGTTGCAAGGGTGGCATCCAGAACCAGTGCATAAGAGCCGGGAGATGGCATCACCTCTGGGTGGTCGGCCCGGCTCCAGCTGATGGGTTTTTCTGACCAATGCATGTGCTCGGAGGGGTTGGCGGCAACCGCATTGACTTCCTGGTGCTCTCGGCGTCTGCTGCACCGATCTTCAGGCTGGCTTGTAAAGACAACGTAGGCGGCGTGCTCGTCGGGGAACTCATCGTGCACCGCTCCGACTGCTGGCCGAGCGGCCGGCTGCTGCGGAGCCGGAGGCGGCGGACCAGCAGGTGGAGGCGGCGTGAGCCCTTAGCCTTTGGAGATTCGGGTGAGCCAGTGGCACTTCCGGGTTGTGTGGTTGGATGGCTTCGCGCCGCTGTGGAACTTGCATGGGGCATCGAGGGTTTGCTCGTAGGAGAAGGCCGGCTGCCAAGCCGGCCTGCCGCCTTTTTGCTTCTTGGGAGTGGGCCGACCTTCGGGCTGTTCGCCCTCGGCCGTCGCCACCTGCCGACTGGTGGAAGGCGGCATCGGGCCCTTGCGCTTGTGGTCGTTCTGGTACGGGCGTCGGCCGGAGTCCCCGGCCGGCGTCTTGGGCGCCGGGTTGAGTACCTTCCCGGAGGCGTCTACCCGGAGCTCGGTCTTCATTGAGGAGTCGGCGGTGGCGTACTTGTCCGCTATGACCAGAAGCTCGTCGAGGGTAGTCGGCTCGTCGCAGAGGAGCTTGTGCTTGAGGAGGGTGCCCTCTCGGCACCCGGTTGTGAAGTATTTGATGGCTTGCACCTCGTGCACCCCTTCGCAAGAGTTGCGGAGTTCGGCCCAACGCGTGAGGTAGTCGCGAGTGGACTTGGCGGGGCCTTGTACGCACAAGGAGAGCTGTCTGGGCTTGGGAGCCCGCTTGTAGGTGCTGGTGAAGTTGCGGACGAAGGCTTCTGTGAAATCTAGCCAGCTGTTAACGCTGTACGGCTTGAGGCTATTGAGCCAGGTCCGCGCCGTACCTTGGAGCATGAGGGGCACGTACTTCACGGCAACGCGCCTGTTGCCGTTCGCGATGCGTACTGCGGTGGAGTAGTCGATCAACCAATCTTTCGGCTTCACGGAGCTGTTGTACTTGGGCGTGTCTCTTGGGAGCGAGAACCCTTTGGGGAAAGGCTCGTCGCGGATGCGGGGGCCGAAGCAAGGCGGGCCGACATCATCTTCTTCTTCTAGTGCCAGGGATCGCGCTAGGCGGTCGATCCGATGGCGGCGTCGTTCTCGCCGACTCCTTCGCGGTGACCTAGTCGGCCACTGAGGGTCGGATGCGTGACAGGCGGCGGGGTGGGATATCTCTCCCCACGAGGTGGAGGCGGAGGCGGGTTGCCCCGCCGCTCCACGGCTCGAGGGCGGCCTTCTTCGTCTCGCTCGATGGAGATCCGGGTTCGGCTCCGGCTGGCAGCCGGCTCTCTCTCATGTCGTGCGCGGGTTTTGCCCGTAGTCGGTGTCCGGGACGTCGCGCCGTGCTCTCGGCGCGGGGAAGGGCTTTCCGCGCGGGCGTCATCATCGTGCCGCTGTGCGGCTGCATCGATCAACTACTGGATGCGTCTGACCATGTGGTGGATTTCTTTGGCCCCCAGTCCGTCCAGCTCGTCTGCGGCCGCCTGGGCGGCGCGCGGGTTCTCGAGCGGGGTGGCGTAGACCGGGCGGTCGACTCCGAGCATGTCGGCGATGGCGGCACCGCGCTGTCTGAGGACGCCGACTCGGCTTGGCCCGCCAGGAGGTGGCGTGCCAAAGGCGGCGCGGTCGACTTCGCGCTGGTGGGCCTCGGTGAGGCGTCTTATGGAAGCTAACTTCCGGCCCTCTGCGTGGAGGGCGAGGCGTCGGGCCTCCAGTGCTTCGGCGTCGGCATCGGCCGTGAGGGGGACGGACAGATCGTGGATCGCCCTTGCGGGGCGTCGTGGGCGTTCTCGCCAGAAGCGCCGCCGTGGCTGATGACCATCACCTCGACGGTGGCACCGTCACAGCCATCGGATCGGGGAAGCGGATCATCGTAGATCGCAACGTTGGTGGGGAAGGCGTCGAGCGAGGCCGTGTCGGAATCGACAGGCATCGGATCAGTGGAGCCAACGGACTCCTGGTCCACAGCAGGCTCGCTGGAGACGTGGAGCTGGCCGAGGAGGCCGACGAACTGGTCAGTGCCCGCGTCGGAGGCGGGCTCGTCGGAGATGAGGGCCTCGCCAAAGGGATCGGCGAGGTTGCCTGCTGCGCAGGCGTTGGTGACGCTTTGCAGCGCGTCGTGGCAAGCGCCATCGGGCGTGCCGGGCTGGCTACGCTCGCTGGGGAGGAAGAGGGTTCCCGTCCAGAACAGGTCTCCGGACGACGGTGCACCTGGCCCCATGGTGGGCGCCAAATGTCGGGTGGTTGGTGCGACATATGCCAACGGGTGGCTTATCTGTGTGGGAGCCAGTAAGACGCCGCCGGTGCCTGGAAGCGGGATAAGGCGAAGACATGCACGCCGGCGAATCTTACCCAGCTTCGGGGCTCTCCGTGAAGATAACACCCCTACTGCTGCTCTGCGGGGTCTCCGCATGATCACTTGATGAACAAGTAGCTACAAGGTGCTCCTCGAGCTGCTTGGTGAGAGGAAGAAGAAGGGCAAGGCTAGCTCTACTCTTCTCTCTATGTGTTGTAAAACCTAGATGAGATCAACCCTCTGCATGGGTGCCCCGGGGGGTTTATATAGGCCTACCCCCCGGGGGTACAATGGTAATCCGGTGGGGAGCGGGTCCCAGCCGTCAGTGTGTACGCTCGCCGGCTTCCGCGCTGGCTGCTGGGGCCCGCCGGCTGACGGCATCTTGGTCGATAGGCAGGCCCTACTGCCTAGGGCCCTGTCGGCGGCCGATTACTGTTGCCTCAATCCTGATGATGAGAGCTTTATCGAGGTAAGCGTGGCTACAGCGCCGCCGCCTGGCGGGCGATCGCTGTAGCCTCACGTCGTCTTGTCTTCTTAATGGGGCGCCTCCTTCGAGGGAAGGAGCAAGCCGGCTCGGGAAAGCCGGACATGTCTTGGGCCGACAGGGGGAGACCTGGCCGCCTTCGGGTGTCTCTCTGCCCGAAGGGGCCCACCGCCCGTGGGCTGCGCTGACAGCTCGCCGTGGATGGCGCCGTAGTCATCATGGCAACAGTACCGCGCCGGACGGGTCAGAGCTACCGCGTACGGTGCACTGTGACAGGTGTGCTCTGGGTTTCGGGGGTGGCAGGCTCTACTGTAGGCACGCCCCGTCCCATCGCCGTTATGTGGTTGCGGATCTCGAGGGCACGATCTTGACCGCATCATGGGAGTCGGCGTCCTGGAGTCGGCCTTCTCGTAACCGGCCTCTCGGAGCCGGCCCTCTCGCGGCTTTCTTCATGAGGGTTAAGGCCGGGCCGCCTTCCGACAGTCGGCCTGAGAGGCAGCCGGCAGGGGGAAGGCGGCCCCACGTCTTGGTTTCTTGGAGGCCGGATTGGCTTGTAATTTTTTCTGAAGTGCCAAGGGGAGCCGGCTAGGCTACCCATGGTCATTTACCCCGACATCGGCCCACTCGGCCATCCACTCATTCAACAGAAGCAGACGCACTGGAACATTGAATTGTGACCAGAACAGCTTTTCCGCTTCATGATCTTTTTTATCTTTGAAGTATTCGACCGCATCAGCAGCACTTGCTGCCAAATCCACATATGCGTCTGTAGAACTCCATAGTTGATCAAGAGGAGCGTACTTAGGATCTCCGAACTTCATCTGCAGCATAAAGGGCTTCCCAGCCGCGATATCCCCGGCTTGACGCAGCTCCTCCTTCATCGCTCTGATTGTAGAGCGGGCGTCCTTGGCTGCCACCGTGGCCTTCTCCAGGTCCGTCATCTTCGCTCGATTTTTATTTTCAAGAAGCTCGTAACGGTCGGCGGCATCCTTCAATTCCACAACCATCTTGGCTATCTCATCCTTGCTTTGGCAATGCGCTGCCTGTTCGGCTCTCAGCTCTTCGACCGCCTTTAGAGCGGCCGCATCACTTTTCCTGGCTTGTTCCTTGACTCGGGCAAGTTCCGCCCGAAGGGTCTCCACGGCGGTAGCCCCGTCTACAGTCACAACATATTAAAGATACTAGCATCATGCTCCTCTTATGATGTGTTGATCACCGGATAAATCACATACCCTGTGCCTCGTCGAGCCGTTTGTTCACAAGCATGATGTCGGCATCCGCCGCATCAAGTTGCCGCTTTAGCTCGGCAAACTCACCAGTCCGGCTAGCCACCGGACCTTCCGCCACCTGCATATGAGGGCGGCCTGATTATTACCTGGGACTATGATCCTATGTTTGTCGCCGTTCTCGACAGCAACCAGAGTCTCAGGGGCTACTGCATAGGGCACACCTAACGTGTGTGGAACCGTCAAAAAACATACACTATTTCACGTACCTCAAAGCCTTTCAGCAGACTTATAAAAGCTTCATGCAACCCGCTTTTGGCGGATGAAATCCTCTCAATCACCGTACCCATTAGAGTACGATGCGCTTCTGAGATAGCCTCTTGCTCCAGAAGATCCTTCAGTGCGTCCGATCGCACACCGTACGGTTCTGGACTCTTTCTGTTGCTCTCTTTAGGAGCCGAATACTGAGGACTTCGGGTGGCCGAAGGATTACCCTCTAGCCTTGGCGGATCAGGAGAAACCCTCCGCAACAACACTTCAGGGTCGCATGCCTCATGAGGCGGGGTGGCATGGGGAGGTGTTTCGCTCTCCATCATCTCCGGAAGAAGATTCCCCGAAGACGAACTCTGTCGAGAAGGGCTATGATCCGAACTACAAGATACATGCTTCGGTTATTGTCTTCAGAAGTAAAGTAGGATATTTTTACTATTAAGTACTTTTTGTTTACTTACAGCTCGGTAGAGGGCTGATCCCCTTGCGGGCACTATGCGGCAAGGGTACCCTCCGAGGCAGGACCCTCTGGCGAAGATTTCTTCGCCCGTTTGGAAACCGTTGTTTCCGGGTCTTCAGAGGTGGGCCTCTTCCTTCCTTGGGGAGAGGGAATTTCAGATTCTTCTCCCCGGTTATCCTCCTTCGCGGAGGCGCTAACTCCCCCGGTTTGGATGAATAGTGAGCGAGGCCCGCTTTCAGCCTCTTTATTCCCCCCTTTATCTTCCCCTGAGGGCGCTTGATAAGACGCAAGCTCGAGCATCCTGGCCAGTACAGGATCCGGTGAGACCTCGGGAAGGGGCGCCGGACACCTGATCATCTTCTCCTTTGTTACCCAGTCATGGTCAAAGAGTGACTTTTCAGAATGATGTTGTGATAAATAAAAAGACAACATGTTCGGCCACGGGATTACTTACTTGGGTATCTGGACGATTGCAGCTCAGACCCACATCCTCGGTGGTATTCGGACACCTTATTTGTGGTCCGAAGAATAATTTGTACATCTCTTCGAGCGTCATGCCGAGGAAGTGCTGAATAGCTCGCGGTCCTTCTGGGTTGAACTCCCACATACAGATGGGTCGACGTTTGCAAGGCGGGACTCGACGAACTAGCATGACTTGCATTGCCGTGGCTAGGCTGACATCTCTCTCGAGGAGACCTCGGATGCGACTCTGCAATATCGGCACATCATTTACTCGCCCCCAGTCCAGCCCCTTGTTGATCCATGACGTCAGTTGTGGCGGGGGGGCCGAGCGGAAGGCAGGGCCGGCCATCCACTTGCTACCCCGGGGAGTTGTGATATAAAACCACTCCCGTTGCCATAAACTGGACACCTCCGGGAAGGAACCCTCTGGCCATGGAACATCAGCGCTTTTTCTTATTATGGCACCTCAGCACTCTGCGTGTCGCCCCTCAATCATCTTTGGCTTCACATTGAAAGTCTTGATCCATAGGCCGAAGTGTGGGGTAATGTGGAGGAAGGCCTCACACACGACGATGAACGACGAGATGTGAAGGATAGAATCTGGGGCCAGGTCATGGAAATCCATCCTGAGGGAGTCCTGGATTAGGGGGTGTCCGGGTAGCCGGACTATAACCTTTGGCCAGACTCTTGGACTATGAAGATACAAGATTGAAGACTTCGTCCCGTGTCCGGATGGGACTTTCCTTGGCGTGGAAGGCAAGCTTGGCAATATGGATATGTAGATCTCCTCCCATTGTAACCGACTTTGTGTAACCCTAGCCCTCTCCGGTGTCTATATAAACTAGAGGGTTTTAGTCCATAGGACGAACAACAATCATACCATAGGCTAGCTTCTAGGGTTTAGCCTCCTTGATCTCCTGGTGGATCTACTCTTGTACTACCCATATCATCAATATTAATCAAGCAGGAGTAGGGTTTTACCTCCATCGAGAGGGCCCGAACCTGGGTAAAAACATCTTGTCCCTTGTCTCCTGTTACCATCCGCCTAGATGCACAGTTTGGGACCCCCTATCCGAGATCCGCCGGTTTTGACACCGAGATTGGTGCTTTCATTGAGAGTTCCTCTATGTCGTCGTCATCAGGAAGGATGCCTCATCTCGTCTTTAAAGACGACACTGTTGCTAAGAGAGCTTTGGATGTCGGCCAAACTCTCTGGCTAGGTGGTTTTCTTATGACCGCCTGTTCGGCCGCTGCCCGACGATGACTTCTAGGGTCATCAAAAGCAATCTTCACGTCAACTCGGAACTCACCAAGAAGATGGATCCAATGGAGCTCTCTTCCCTAAACGAGCTCTTGGATCGCATCGCCGCCCTGGGAGTCACTACAGACTACGATCAGATTGGGCCTAAACCCGATCTGAGAGAGATTAACTCTCCCAAGGTCACCCATCATGTTGCAGTGGTGGAGGAACAATGCGGCGACCCTTCATCTATCTTAAGGACTAGCTATGTCCGGATTCCCGATCCCTCCAAGCTGGATATCCGCGGAGGGGAGGACATCACTCAAGACCTGAACCTAGAGTCAGGCAGCGGGCTAGATTCATTGGACAACATCCAAGAATCCAAACTTCCGAGTTCGGACACTCCTTGGCCCCTGAATCTCAGATTGGGTGAGGTTTGGGATTCAATTCCACCGACCCACCCAAACATAAGCGATCTATCCCAAATTAGGCAAGAGCCCAAAGAAACAGTACACCATTACTGGGCCAGATTCCTCCTGGTCATGAACAGGATAAAGGACTGCGGCGAGGAAGACGCAATTTCATTTGTTTGCAATAATTGCACGGACAAGGGAATCCTAAACGCCATAAGTCACCGCGAAATTACACGCTTCGCCGACTTGGCGTCCATAGTATGAAAGTACTGTGCGACGGAAAGCGTCTGGAAAACCGAAATAAAATTTTGGGACAATCCGGCCCTGAATGCAAACCCAGTCCGAAATAAAAGGGTGCATTCTCGCCAGACACCTGGGTTAAACACCATAAAGCAAAAACCCTCTACAGGGCATGGAACCGTACTGGAGGGATGGCTCAATGGACCCTGTAAAATTCACAGTACAGAGGGCGCCACACCAACTCATAGCCTTAGAGCATGTTGGATACTCCGGCAGGTGGCCAAAAGTGGTGAGGATCTTCCAAACCCAGAAGCCACAGAGTACCAGCCCAGGGATACCAGTGCGGTATTAACAGTCTTCGAGACTTTCGCGTCAAATAATATGCGAAAACGAACACTCCGCAGCCTTGCCGAAGTCTACCACGTGGCAACAATAAACCCATGGAGTGACACGGCTATTACTTTTAATGCCAGTGACGAACCTAAATTCCGAACAGCCTGAGCACCAGCCGCATTGGTCCTCAATCCGATAGTGGACGGCTTTCGAATCACCAAGGTACGCATGGACGGTGGCAGCGGATTGAACCTCATTTATGAGGAAACCCTTCAAAAAATGGAAATAGAGTGGAACCGCATTGAGCGAAGCAGCACAACCTTTAGAGAAATAATCCCCAGTCGGGAAGCGCGTTGTACAGGAAAAATCAACATAGATGTGGTGTTCGACACGCCGGACAATTATAGGTCCGAAGAGGTCACGTTCCAAGTGGCCCCGTTCAGTAGCGGATACCACGCTCTATTAGGGCGGGAGGCGTTTACAATCTTCCAGGCCATACCCCATTACGGGTACATGAAGCTCAAAATGCCCGGGCCCAACAGAATCATCACTCTCGCTAGTGATCCGGACACAGCAATCCGCGCCGAAAATAAGACAGCCGCACTAGCCCTCGAGGCACTATCCGAAGCCCTAGCGGCTGAGGAACTGACTGTGCTGCGCTCCATGGTGAATAGGGATGAAGTGATACTCGATAAAAGATCCAAGTCCACCTCCTTTAAACCAGCAGACGAAATAGTCAAATTCCAAGTCCATCCAACGGACCCTACAAAAACAACTTCCATTGGGGCACAGTTAAACCCTGATGTAGACGCCGCACTACGAGAGTTCCTACGCGAGAACTGGGACATTTTTGCCTGGCACCCTTCAGACATGCCAGGAATCCCACGCAGGCTGGCCGAGCACAGCCTAAATATTCTAAAAGGATTCAAGCCAGTCAAGCAGGCTCTTCGGTGTTTCTCCGAACCTAAGAGACAAGCCATGGGAGAGGAGCTAGCCAAGCTATTGGAGGCCGGATTCATCAGAGACATAAAACATCCGGACTGGCTAGCAAACCTGGTGATGGTACCAAAGAAGGACAAATCCGGGCGCCTGTGTGTCGATTTTAAGGACCTCAACAAGGCTTGCCCAAAGGATCCCTTCCCCCTCCCCCGCATCGATCAAATTATCGACGCTACCGCAGGACACGATTCATTGTGTTTCCTCGACGCATACTCCGGCTACCATCAAATTAAGATGGCAGAGCTAGACCAAGCCGTAACGGCATTCATCACCCCATACAGCCCATTCTGCTTCAACACAATGCCCTTCGGGCTCAAAAACACCGGCGCAACATATCAGCGCATGATTTAGACATGTCTGGCAAACCAGATCGGCAAAACAGTGAAGGCATACGTAGATGACGTGGTCGTCAAAACCAATCATGTCGAATCTCTAGTAGACGACTTGAGGCTCACATTCGATAACCTCCGAACATATGACATCAAGCTCAACCCGGAAAAATGCGTTTTCGGCGTACCAGCCGGAAAGCTCTTGGGCTTCATTATATCCGGTAGAGGAATTGAAGCAAATCCAGCCAAGATCCGAGCTCTGTCACAATTGGATATCCCAAAGGACCTCAAACAAATACAAAAATTGACTGGATGCATGGCGGCTCTAAGCCGCTTTATCTCCCGCTTGGGAGAAAAGGCATTACCCCTTTATCGCCTCCTTCGGCGCACCGAACACTTCAAGTGGACGGATGCCGCCACGGCCGGACTCGAAGAAATAAAAGCCATATTGGCAACATACCCAGTCCTGGCCGCGCCAAACATTGGCGAACCAATGCTATTATACAATGCGGCAACTCATCAAGTTGTAAGCGCAGTGCTCGTCGTCGAACGAGAAACGGACGGACATAAATTCCCCCTCCAAAAGCCAGTTTACTATGTATCCACTGTCCTTACTCCATGCAAGTCACGGTACCCGCATTATCAAAAGATAGCGTACGCGGTATTCATGGCATCCCGAAAGCTGCGACACTATTTTCAAGAGTGTTCGATAACGGTAGCCTCGGAAGTGCCACTTAACGATATTATAAACAACCGCGACGCGACAGCCGGATTGCCAAATGGGCCATTGAGCTCCGCCTGTTTGACATAACTTACAAGCCACGGCGAGCTATTAAGTCGCATGTTTTGGCCGACTTCGTCGCCGAATGGACGAAAGCCGAACTCCCTAAAGAGTATGGCACATATTCCAACTGGATCATGCACTTCGACGGCTCCAAAATGTTGGCTAGTCTGGGGGCTCGCGTCGTTTTGACGTCCCCAACAGGAGATACAGTGCAATACGTACTCCAGATAATGTATACGGACTCTAACAATGCAGCCGAATATGAGGCCCTTCTACATGGCCTCCGGATGGCAGTATCCATGGGCATTCAATGCCTAGAGGTGCGCGGGGATTCGAACCTCGTGATATCCCAAATAAATGGAGACTTTGATGCGAAGGATCAGAAAATGGTAGCTTATCGCAACGCCGTCCTAAAAATGTCAGCTCGGTTCGAGGGGCTCGAATTTCACCATATAGCCCGGGAAAACAATCAGGCGGCAGATGTCCTGGCATGCATCGTCGCAAAACGCGATGCTGTCCCCCCCCCCCCCCCAACATCTTCTTGGAGAGGTTGTTCAAGCCATCCGTAGTATGGGAGGGGGAACCCGGCAATAACAGCCCGGACTCAACCGCATTGCCCGGTACCGAACACTCTGATATAATTGGAGGCCCTGCCAACGAAATAACATCTTCAGCCCATGCAATAATGGCCTTCATCGCCCCGTGGACAGAACCATTCCTAGCCTACCTAACTAGGCAGGAACTCCCCGAGGACCAAAACGAGGCACGCTGCATAGTGCGGCAATCTAAAGCCTATAAAGTCCATGAGGGAGAGCTTTATAAGAAAAGCACCACCGGAGTCCTTCAAAGGTGCATCTCCGAAGAGGAAGGGTGGAATCTTCTGGCAGAAATTCACGCCGGACTCGGCGGCCACCATGCTGCAGCCCGGGCCCTTGTAAGCAAGGCCTTCCGTACAGGCTTTTATTGGCCAACAGCCCGGGAAGATGCTCAGGACTTAGTCCAACGCTGCGTTGGTTGCCAGCTTTTTGCAAATCAAAGCCATATGCCACCCACCGCCCTCCAAACTATCCCCATCACCTAGCCCTTCGCCATCTGGGGGCTTGACATGGTTGGACCCCTTAAAGGAGGAACCCACAAGCAAAAATACTTACTGGTCATGGTCGATAAGTTCACCAAATGGATAGAAGCCAAGCCTGTTAAAACGGCCGAATCCGGACCGGTGATAGACTTCATATCCGGTGTCGTACACCGTTACGGCATCCCCCATAGCATCATCACTGATAACGGCACGAACTTTACGGCCGACGAGGTAAAACTCAGGTGCAAAAACATGGGCATCAAGCTCGATTATGCTTCAGTCTATTACCCACAAACTAACGGTCAGGTCGAGCGAGCAAATGGTCTTATCATGAGCGGCATCAAACCCAGATTAGTGCGGTCCCTCAAGGAATCTAACACGCACTAGGTAGAGGAGCTCGACTCTGTACTCTGGGGGCTGCGGACCACGCCGAATCGCACCAGAGGATACACACCATTCTTTATGGTATACGGCGCAGAGGCGGTTCTGCCCTGCGACATAATTCATGACTCACCTCTAGTGTGCATGTACGAAGAGAGAGAAGCCGAGATCGATCGGTAGGACAGTTTGGACGCCTTGGAGGAGGAGCGTGACGTGGCAAAGGCCCGTTCCGCATTCTATCAACAGCAGGCTCGAAGATACCAAAGCAAGGAAGTACGGGCCAAAACATAGAATGTTGGCGAGTTAGTTCTATGCCTGCCGGATAAGAAAAAAGACAAACTGAAGCCCAAATGGGAAGATCCCTTTATTATTGACCAAGTCCTGACTGGTGGAGCGTACCATCTGCGGGATGCATCGGATAAACGACTCGAGCCAAACCCATGGAACGCAGCCCGGCTCCGAAAATTTTACACCTAGCGCCGGACTCTGTGTTCGTCTCCTTCCTCTGTCCATTTTTTATACACTTTCTGTCTTTAGGGGCCCATTTGTGTCTTGTTTGCACACAACGGACGCGCTATCCGCGTCCATTATACCTGGGTGCTTCTTTAACAGAAGCTTATTCATACGGGCTTCATGCCCAACACATGTGTTATCCTTCCACATGTACCCTTTATTCACCATTATATGCATCGATATGACTTAAGTTTTGGCCAAGCTGGGTTGCCTGGCTCTTGTATTTATGCCCTCTGTTCCCGTTAATTCGGCTAGGGCATAAGGGGAGCACCTCTGCGATTGTTACTGCCGGGTCAGCCGGATGTGTACCTCAGACTGGGTGAAACCGAAAGCTAGCGTTCTTAAGAGAATATTCGGTCGATGAACTAAAGATGATTTATCACTTATTTACTTATGCGCCCCCAGATGTTTTTTCTGCGTCTCTTTTCACAGTCCGGACATGCACTTTAGGGCATGCCTCCCAGGGAAAGGGACCCCTAACGGAACTATTCTCCCTAGAAGATGTTTCTTACTAACCATGTAATATAACATAACTAGTTGGGCACTTGTCTGTTCAAGCACTAAATGACCCCTACGCCTGGTCTCCATGCATGCCCCAGTTCTTACATAACCGAGAGGGTATTCGGATACACTCCGGACCGTCGGGTCCCGAGGTTGAAGCAAAAAGGTCTGCCATGACAAACGATCTACAATCCGGCTAGAAGGCATTATACATGTCACTTTAAGTTACATAGTCAATTTGACTGGTTGAATTCCTCTTCAATACCACCAATAGGCTGTCTAGTTTACAGTCCTGTTGGGAATACTTTGCGGCCAATTCTACTTGGCCATATACTAAGCTCATAGGGATCTCCTTCCCATCGGGCCCCACAAGTCCGGCCTCGGCCATGTGGTTTGGGTCAGCCTTCGTGTACCGCGTCTTCACCATGGCCCAGGCTTCCCTGGCACCTTGACGGCAGGCCGATATATTCCACAATCGGAAGCGCCGCCGCGCTCTCTTCAGCTTCTCCGCAAGATCTCCAAGTCCTTTGAACACGTAGACGGATGGCCACAAGGCCTTGCATCACCTGCCGAACTCGTTCGTGCAGTTGTGAGAGCTCGGGAAGAAGGTTACCCGTAGAACCGGGCATTTCCTCTGCAGGACGCCCTGTTAGCATACCTACAGACATACCTCTGTCAGTCGACTTCCTCGCCGAACTCTTTTTCAAAGTTCGTTCAAGCACTTACTAAAAATGTCGCGTCGAAGCCGCCGATTCTCCTTCACGGAGTCCGACAGTTGGGCACGAACATCCTTCAGTTCCACGCCCAGCTGGGTGTTGGCATCTAGGAGATCATTCTTCTCCCGCCTCACCTTTGTAAGAACGCTCTCGCCGGCCTTTAGCCGGCGTAAGAGTTGTTGCTTATCCGGATCTACTCCGGCGCCATCTGCAATGTTATTGTCAGATTTGCATACACGCCGCACTTTACATGATACTTATCATTTGAAGCATATAGTACCAGAGGGGGTCTCCTTAGCCTCCCCTGCTGCGGCTAGTGCGGCCTCAAGTTGGGCTCTGCACTCTTCCAGCTCATGGGACAGTTGGGTATTCTTTTCTTTAAGAACCTGCATAATAAACGATCCTTAAATCAGTTATTCTAACTGTTTCAAGTCTCAGGGGCTACTGGTATATATAATCACCAAATTTTCTCACCCGTATGTCCTTTACATACTGCTCCGTGGCTCTGGTTAGACCATTTTGAGCAGCACGGAGGTACGCATCTCCCGAGTTGAAGGCCTCCAACGCCTCCTGGGAGAAACAAGCGTCGCGAAGAACTGTCCGGCGACGCCTGTGGTTCATGGCACTCTCCACCTCGGAATTGGTGGCAGACAGCCTGTCCGCATCCTCTGACGGAGGAGTGTCCGGTGTGCGCCTCGTGTTCGCCTCCGCTTCCGAACCCGGCCTTGGAGCCTGGCTGGTGGAGGCGCGATTGGCAACTTCTCCGGATATAGTCCGGCGAGCGCTCTTTTTCCTAAAAAGAGCACGGGCGTTAGTATGCCTCTGAGAATAATATCTTGGAATAAGATGGCGCGCCATACCGTTGCGCAGGCGTCTCAATCTGGACCGCACTTCTTTTCAGCCTGCTGGGCCTCGCAGCCCCTTGTTGGCTAGTCGCCGCAGGCTCGGTCTTCCGCCTCGAGGGCCTCCTCTACAAAACACCGTGGGTATACGGTAATAAAAAATACGCAAGGACGGATCCCTTTTCGAAGTACTGGGACTTCGGTCTCAGTTACCTGTGAGGCTAGAAGTAGCCCAGGGTAATCGGCCGTAATGGCCACCAAGGCATTGTCGATGCTCGATTGGTGAAATACCCCATCGATTAGCTCCACAGATATGTCCGGATCCTCTTGGGAGGCCGGGTCGAGGGACCGTTTCGGATCCTTGGTTGTGGAGGAGGGCTGTTTATGTCCCTCACGGCCTTACGCACCTCATGCATTGAAATCGCAAGATGATATACTTAACTATGGGAATATGGAATGGATGGGCGAGAAAAAGTATCAACTTACCCAGTCCAGTGGATTGTACATAGAAAATCCGCCCTGTGGATTGACGCGGAGGAACTCCTCCTCTTCTCCCTTGTATAGAGTGGACAAGATCTTTGCTAGAGCGGCAACTGATTCCGGCCCCTTACGGCCGCAGCGGGTGGCGTCGTCCTCCCCGTTGAAATCCCACATGGGGTGGCCTCTATATTGAAGCGGTAGCACCTCCCGCATAATGCATATGGCCATGACCTCGATCATGGTCAATCCGGATTGAGCTAGCGACCTTATCCGGCTCATCAGGTAAAAAACGTCCATGTCGTCTTCCTCCTGGGGGCTCCGTGGACGCCAGCTCAGGCGTTTCTTAAAAGGAGCATTGACGAACTCAGGAAGGCCGATCCGAATAGGATCAGGGAGGGGGACATCTTCTACGTAAAACCATTCGGAAGGCCAGTCTTCGGACGTCTTCCTTGGGGTTCCGGATAGGTATCCGGTCCCGGCGATGCGCCACACTTCGGCTCCGCCCACTTGATATACTGACCCCTTCTGAGAACGGGGCACGAGGCAAAACAGCTTCTTCCACAGAGCGAAATGGGCCTCGCAGCCCAAAAACAGCTCGCAGAGGGCTACGAAGCCCGCGATATGCAATATGGAGGCTGGCGTAAGGTTGTGCAGCTGGAGGCCATAGAACTCCAGGAGCCCCTAGAGAAACGGATGAATCGGAAATCCGAGCCCTCTTACCAAATAAGGGACAAGGCATACCCGCTCTCCTTTGGAGGGATTGGGCAGGCTCTCCGCCATTATAGGTGGCGAGCCCAGCTCGAACCGGGACCATGTATGCTGGGGGAAGAAATCCCTTGGTCTGAAGCATCACTAGCTTGTTGTGCGGGACGGAACATCTCTCCCAATCTCCAGGCTGAGAGCTGGGAGGGCGAGAGGAGGAGCTGCGACGACCGGCCATGAGGGAATGGATCTCTGTCGGATGCGCTCTGATGAATGCTCGCGGAGGGAGGATGGTGTGATTTGGATCTAAAATCCTCGTCTCTTTAATAGGCAGCTCATTTACGTAGCTAGGGGGGTAAATGTAAAAACACCCTAGCTTTTCGCATTCGTTTGACACGTGTAAGAAGGCCATTATTGGGCGTGGAAGCCAAGGAGCGCAATATTCACGAGAAGCCGGACACTATTCAATAGGTACACGGAACTTGGAGAAGAACCCGCCTTGCAATGCCGAAGACAATCTGCGCGTCGGACTCGTCGTCATTGAAGCCTGGTTCGGGGGCTACTGAGGGAGTCCTGGATTAGGGGGTGTCCGGGTAGCCGGACTATAACCTTTGGCCGGACTCTTGGACTATGAAGATACAAGATTAAAGACTTCGTCCTGTGTCCGGATGGGACTTTCCTTGGGGTGGAAGGCAAGCTTGGCAATACGGGTATGTAGATCTCCTCCCATTGTAACCGACTCTGTGTAACCCTAGCCCTCTCCGGTGTCTATATAAATCGGAGAGTTTTAGTCCATAGGACGAACAACAATCATACCATAGGCTAGCTTCTAGGGTTTAGCCTCCTTGATCTCGTGGTAGATCTACTCTTGTACAACCCATATCATCAATATTAATCAAGCAGGAGTAGGGTTTTACCTCCATCGAGAGGGCCCGAACCTGGGTAAAAACATCGTGTCCCTTGTCTCCTGTTACCATCCGCCTAGACGCACAGTTCGGGACCCCCTACCCGAGATCCGCCGGTTTTGACACCGACACAGCCCATAATAGAACATGAGCCCCCTAACAAAGGGATCTAGAGCGAGGCCTAGCCCTCGGAGGAAGTGAGAGATGAATACAACGCTCTCGCCGGGTTCGGGAGTGGGAATGACCTGCCCTCGAGCAGGCAGCCTGTGCGAGATTTCACCGGTCAAATACCTGGCCTCTCTTAGCTTCTTGATGTCTTCCTCTGTGACAGAGGAGGGCATCCACCGACCTTGAAGGTTGGATCCGGACATTGTTGAAGGTCTGAAGCGCCTGATCTAAGCCTTGGGTGTTGAAACTCGAGGCGGGGGAAGGATTCGATTGAGTACGAGAAGAAAAAAGGACAGGCCTTGGCCTCTTTATAAAGAGGATGAATATCAAGTGTCCTCCTCGTGGTTGTTTGGGACTTGCCTAAAATCGAGGAGTCATACCAACAGGCACGATCGGGTTACCCACATCCGTATTGATGAGAATCCCGTAATAAGGGGGACACGATCTCTGCTTCAACAAGACGTGCCAATAAAATCGCCTCGTAAAACGTGCAGTGGCAGGCTGATTGAGAAAAACGGTTCGAATAATGATCAGGCCGTGGTGTGATGTCACGTTATGAAAAGTCGTCAGCAGATTAGATTGGTGGAAATATTATTCTCTCTATGGTGGTATGTGGAACTTGTTTTGCGGAGCCGGACACTATCCTTGTGTTCAAGATCTTTTATGGAGTATTCGGAACAAGAACCCGCCTTGCAATGCCGAAGACAAATCTGCGCGCCGGACTCATCGTCATTGAAGCCTAGTTCAGGGACTACTGAGGGAGTCCTGGATTAGGGGGTCTCCGGACGGCCAGACTATATCCTTTGGCAGGACTGTTGGACTATGAAGATACAAGATTGAAGACTTCGTCCCGTGTCCGGATGGGACTCTCCTTGGCGTGGAAGGCAAGCTTGGCAATACGGATATGTACATCTCCCTCCTTGTAACCGACCCTGTGTAACCCTAGCCCCCTACGGTGTCTATATAAACCGGAGGGTCTAGTCCGTAGGACAACAACAATCATACCATAGGCTAGCTTCTAGGGTTTAGCCTCTACGATCTCGTGGTAGATCAACTCTTGTAATACTCATATCATCAAGATCAATCAAGCAGGAAGTAGAGTATTACCTCCATCGAGAGGGCCCGAACCTGGGTAAACATCGTATCCCCCGCCTCCTGTTACCATCCGCCTTAGACGCACAGTTCAGGACCCCCTACCCGAGATCCACCGGTATTGACACCGACAGTGGGCATGCCGGATCTGAGTCTGCTTCGCATCCCCACCTTCTGCTTGATCTGGTGCGAGGGGGTGTGAGGTTCATCAATGGAGAGGCGAAGGTAAGGGAAGGAAAGAAGGGGTGGGAGCTTCAGCCGTTGGGGAGGGCATGGGTGGTGGCGGCAGCGACAGACGAGGGAAAGGGAGAGGAATCGGGGGATGGGGATAGGGGAGTGGGCCGCTGGCCAATTCCTTTCTTTGTTATTTTCTTCTTTTTCCCACGAAACAAACCTCTTTGTCTTGTAGCGTTGCCGATGTGGACATCACAAGGAGGCGCATAGCTTATTGTGTTTGATGTTCTGCAATGCAACATAGCACTACTACGGGTGGAAGAAAAGGATCTTGCGCATATATGGACGAAGCGCCTTTTATCCGTCAGAAGAAATGGAGTGCACTTTGACCTGATCCGGTGATTGCATGCAAGTGTAGCCAACCAGCCAGACAACGGCAAAGCATATGAGATTTCAGATCTGTGCCTCACCGCAAAGCCTGTGCTGGCCCCCGGGAGAAAAGAGACAGGGGTGATTTACATCGCTTTAACTTAGGCTAGGCGTACGCTTTTCTTGCAAAAGCTAATGCAGCGCAAAAGCATTACTTGCCGGGGGTTTGATGTTGTTGCTTCCTTGCTTCTATGCCAGGCTCTAGCTGGTGCGTGCACGACCAGATCAACGGTTAATCTTGCATCAGGTCCTATGCTTCATGTTTCTGTTTTGGTCTCACAGAAATTAGTTTGATCTGCTACTCACATTATGTGAAAAATTGAATGCATGGTTGTTGGCATCTTGTTTGAAAATTACAACCCAAAAAATGTATGGTGCCCCTTCTGCCATCTGGCTTGAAATTAGACAATTATCTTAGCCCATCGTAAAATGACATATTGAGCATTGTTGCTTAGGGACGTGTTTGGTAGGCTACATAGAGCCCATCCAGGCCCGGGCGGGCTGAAAATGGGTCCTTTGGTTGCGTGCAAGGAGGCTTGGCTTGCATCAGCACGGAACTTAAAGCACCATAGAGCCTGGCACGCTGGGACGCTTGAATCGGGTGTTTCCAGCAAGCCAGGCTGAGTCTGGCGCAAAAGCAAGACATGACGTAGGGCACGATGCAGGGGGGTTCGGTCGGAGATGGAGGGTGGGGGAGATTAGTGGAGGCGGGATGGTGCGAAATATACCCTCACCACCCCCATTTACTTGCTCACCCCTAGTTGTAGGACAAGCACTCCTTTGTTATTGGCACCAACGGTGGCAGCGACTCAGATCTGCGGCTCCGATGGCGGCGGCGTTGGTGGCGGCAGCAGCACTCCCCTGTAGTGCCAACAGCACTCCCTGGTAGTAGCAGCTACTTCTCCCCTTCTTCTTTGACTCCATCCGGCCAACCTCATCTCCGCCATGTCTCCCCTGACCCCGAAGCTGGTAAGCTACCCCCTCCCCCTCTTATGTTATGTGTTAGGTCATTCAATAGGACCGTTTAGGGTCAATAGCGCCATCGTTGACCGCATCTTGGATGTCTCTTAGGTTGTGGATGAACGAACGAAGCTTCTAGTTCAGACAGCATCGCTGATAGCTGTGGTTCAGGCCTGGATCCTATTGGTCCATAAGAGAGTTGTTCGTCAGAATGAGAAACCTCTCATCTGGTATGGTTCAATGTTAATCCGAGATCAGGAGAGGATAGCGAATCTGAACTACATCTACAACTACAATGACATAGAGGCTTTGTGGATGCTTCGAATGAAAAAGAGCACCTTTTGCCAGGCTTGTGTAGATATTCAGGAGCAGGGGGCTGCTAGAAGATAGCATACACACCACTGTGGAAGAGAAAGTAGCCATGTTCCTCCATGTTGTTGGTCATAACCAATGGTTCAGGGTTGTAAACAACACCTTCAGGAGATCAATGGAGACCATCTCCAGGTACTTCAAGCAATTGATGTATGCTGTTGGGGAGCTCAGAAGAGGGATGATCAGGTCACCAACCGGCTGGACTCCTACCAAGATTCGCAATAGCCCAAGATGGTATCCATACTTCAAGGTGAGAACTGACAATATGTAATTCATGCCTATTATTGTTCTGTTGTAGCCATACTTCAAGGTGAGCACTAACAGCATCTTGTAATGCCATTCCAGGATTGCATTGGAGCAATATATGGTACTCATGTCACTGCCGGAGTGCCGAGGTCACAAGCTGCATCATATAGAGGGGGAAGCACTACACAAGTCAGAATGTGCTTGCTACTATTGACTTCAATCTAGAGTCAAATATGTATTGGCTGGCTGGGAAGGGTCAGCACATGATGCTAACATTCTCAGTGACAACATAAGTCATCATGATAGCATCAACATCCCGATGGCAAGTTCTACCTAGGAGATGCTACCTATGCATGTCGGCCAGGTGTTCTTCCACCCTTCAGGAAAACCAGGTACCATCTGAACGAGTTCTCTGGTAGGAACTATCCTATGACTCCCCAGGAACTGTTCAATTTCACACACTCCAGCCTTAGAGTAACGGTTGAGAGGGCATTTGGAGCTCTGAAGAATAGGTTCAAGATCCTGGATCAGAAGTCATTCCATCCTTACCCTACCTAGGCCAAGCTTGTTCTCGCATGTTGCATCATTCACAACTGGATCCTGGAATGGGGAATTGATGAACGTGTGCTAGAGGAGGAAGATGTGACTTCTGATGAGGTGATCAGCTCCGGCCATGGTGTGGAGGCGTTCTACAATGAAGTGTGGAAGAACAAAAGGTTGGAGTGGGCTCAGGCAATGTGGGATAACAGAGGTCAGAAAAGAATGTGTGTGGTAAGGTCATCACTAGTTAGAAGTGGTGATTACATCTTGTCGTTTGCAACCAAACAACATGTTGTTTGTCTAACAATAGCGACGCAGGAAACCAAACAACGTGCTAACTAATTGCTCCCCTCATGCATGGAGCCTAATGGAGGCAATCAAACTACATGCAGATGTTGGTTTTTAATCTGTATTTCCCAACCAGGCCCAACCGGGACAAGCATGCAAAATGCCCTAAAACAGAGATGTGACCAAATGCATCCTAGGTGTATTGATACGTCTCCAACGTATCTATAATTTTTTATTGTTCCATGCTATTATATTATCTGTTTTGGATGTTTTATATGTATTTATATGCTATTTTATATTATTTCTGGGACTAACCTATTAACCTAGAGCCCAGTGCCAATTTCTGGTTTTTCCTTGTTTTTGAGTTTTACAGAAAAGAAATATCAAATGGAGTCCAAACGAGCTGAAACTTTATGATGATTTATGGACCAGAAGAAGCCCACGAAGTATTAGAGATGGTCCAGAGGAGCCACGAGGCATCCACAAGGGTGGAGGGCACCCCCCTAAGGCGCGCCCCCTGCCTTGCCGCTGCATCGTGGACCCTCCCTAACTTGAAACCGACGCAAAAAATTCCTATAAATCCAGAGACCCCCAGAAAGAAACCTAGATCGGGAGTTCCGCCGCCGCAAGCCTCTGTAGCCATGGAAAACCAATCGGGAGCCTGCTCCGGCACCCTGTCAGAGGGGGAAACCATCACCGGTGGCCATATTCATCGTCCCGGCGGTCTCCATGACGAGGAGGGAGTAGTTCACCCTCGGGGCTGAGGGTATGTACCAGTAGCTATGTGTTTGATCTATCCCTCCCGTGTTTTTGATTTGGCACGATATTGATGTACTGCGAGCTTTGTTACTATAGTTGAATCATATAGTGTTTCTCCCCTTCTACCTTCTTGTGATGAATTGAGTTTTACCTTTGAGGTTTCACTATTATCGGATTGAATACTTTTATGGATTTGAGAACACTTGATGTATGTCTTGCGTGGGATACCCGTGGTGACAATGGGGTGTTCTACTGATTCTCTTGATGTATGTTTTGGCACTCAACTAGCGGATTCCCGAGGTGACATTGGGGTAATCTATGCATAGGGGTTGATGCACATTTTCGTCCTTATTTCTCCGGTAGAAATCTTGGGGCACTCTTTGAGGCTCTTTGTGTTGGATTGAATATTATGAATCTGAAGTTGTTTGATGCATATTGTATAATTGACCCACGGATACTTGTGGTGACATTGGAGTATCTAGGTGACATTAGGGTTGATTGATGTGTATCGTATGGTGTTATTTTACTATGAACTCTAGGGCTATTTGTGACGCGTATAGGAATAGCTCAATGGATTGATCGGAAAGAATAACTTTGAGGTGATTTCATACCCTACGAGCAATTTCATCTTATGTTTGTTGGGGAACGTAGTAATTTCAAAAAAAATCATACGCACACGCAAGATTATGATGATGCATAGCAACGAGAGGGGAGAGTGTTGTCCACGTACCCTCGTAGACCGAAAGCGGAAGCGTTAGCACAACGCGGTTGATGTAGTCGTACGTCTTCACGATCCGACCGATCAAGTACTGAACGCACGGCACCTCCGAGTTCAGCACACGTTCAGCCTGATGACGTCCCTCGAACTCTGATCCAGCCGAGTGTTGAGGGAGAGTTTTGTCAGCACGACGGCATGGTGATGATGATGATGTTCTACCGACGCACGGCTTCGCCTAAGCACCGCTACAGTATTATCGAGGTGGACTATGGTGGAGGGGGGCACCTCACACGGCTAAAAGATCAAACGATCAATTGTTGTGTCTTTGGGGTGCCCCGTATATAAAGGAGTGGAGGAGGGGGAGGGCCGGCCCTCTCTATGGCGCGCCCTAGGGGGAGTCCTACTCCCACCGGGAGTAGGATCCCCCCCCCCCTTCCAAGTAGTAGGAGTAGGAGTCAAGGAAAGGGGAGAGAGAAGAGAAGGAAGGAGGGGGCGCAGCCCCTTCCCCTAGTACAATTCGGACTGGGCCTTGGGGGGCGCCCAGCCTCTCCTCTCTCTTTCCCCTAAAGCCCAATAAGGCCCATATACTCCCGGCGAATTCCCCTAACTCTCCGGTACTCCGAAAAATACCCGAATCACTCGGAACCTTTCTGATGTCCGAATATAGTCGTCCAATATATCGATCTTTACGTCTCGACCATTTCGAGACTCCTCGTCATGTCCCCGATCTCATCCGGGACTCCGAACTACCTTCGGTACATCAAAACACATAAACTCATAATATAACCGTCATCGAAACTTTGAGCGTGCGGACCCTACGGGTTCGAGAACAATGTAGACATGACCGAGACACGTCTCCAGTCAATAACCAATAGCAGAACCTGGATGCTCATATTGGCTCCCACATATTCTACGAAGATCTTTATCGGTCAGACCGCATAACAGCATACGTTGTTCCCTTTGTCATCGGTATGTTACTTGCCCGAGATTCGATCGTCGGTATCTCAATACCTAGTTCAATCTCGTTACCGGCAAGTCTCTTCACTCGTTCCGTAATACATCATCTCGCAACTAACCCATTAGTCACAATGCTTGCAAGGCTTATAGTGATGTGCATTACCGAGAGGGCCCAGAGATACCTCTCTGACAATCGGAGTGACAAATCCTAATCTCGAAATACGCCAACCCAACAAGTACCTTCGGAGACACCTGTAGAGCACCTTTATAATCACCCAGTTACGTTGTGACATTTGGTAGAACACAAAGTGTTCCTCCGGTAAACGGGAGTTGCATAATCTCATAGTCATAGGAACATGTATAAGTCATGAAGAAAGCAATAGCAACATACTAAACGATCAAGTGCTAAGCTAACGGAATGGGTCAAGTCAATCACATCATTCTCCTAATGATGTGACCCCGTTAATCAAATGACAACTCATGTCTATGGCTAGGAAACATAACCATCTTTGACCAACGAACTAGTCAAGTAGAGGCATACTAGTGACACTCTGTTTGTCTATGTACTCACACATGTATTATGTTTCCGGGTTAATACAATTCTAGCATGAATAATAAACATTTATCATGAAATAAGGAAATAAATAATAACTTTATTATTGCCTCTAGGGCATATTTCCATCAATGTTCTCCGCGGTAGGAACTTTGGAGTGACTCTTTGTTGCACGTTGAGGGATTGCGATATGATTTAATTATGTTATCATTGTTGAGAGAACTTGCACTAGTGAAAGTATGAAACCTAGGCCTTGTTTTCAAGCATTGCAATACCGTTTTCGCTCACTTTTGTTACTAGTTACCTTGTTGTTTTTATATTTTCATATTACAAAAACCTATATCTACCATCCATATTGCACTTGTATCACAATCTCTTCGCCGAACTAGTGCACCTATACAATTTACCATTGTATTGGGTGTGTTGGGGATACAAGAGACTCTTTGTTATTTGGTTGCAGGGTTGTTTGAGAGAGACCATCTTCATCCTACGCCTCCCACGAATTGATAAACCATAGGTCATCCATTTGAGGGAAATTTGCTACTGTCCTACAAAACTTTGTGCTTGGAGGCCTAACACGAGTCTACAAGAAGAAGATTGCATAGTAGACATCATGTACCACACTCTGTCGTGTGCGTTCGAACCAATGAATAACCCACAAACCTGGTACAGAGCTGAATGGGTCTGAGCTGGAATGGGAAGTAGACAGGCATCTCCAAGATAAATCTCCGAGTGCCACAACATTTGTACAATGGCACACATCACTATCATTGCCCTACATGTATATATTATTAACACATCAGCAACAGTTCTTGCCAAACAAAAAAAAAACAGCAGCAACAGTCCTTGCCAAAAAAACACAGCAGCAACAGAGCCACAATGGTCATTTGCGCTTGGGCTTTACTGATCTGCTGGCACCTTTCTTGGCCTTCTTCTTAGGAGGTGGTTTCAATTTCAATCTCACATGCCCGTCGTCGCACATGGGGCATAGCCACTCACCATCCAGAGCAGCACTAGCTAGCTCCAGGCTGCGGGTTCAGGCAATCAGCATGCATCCCAGCGCCGCAGCCAGCCTTGTTCCCCTCGCCGCTGCAGATCAACATGACGGCCCCTTCCCGGTTGCTAGATCCGCAAGCAGAACACTTATTCAGGGTCCCCTCCCCCAACTCCGCCGCCAAGTTCACCTTGCTGAGAAGTTTGTAGCTTCTACAGGGACCTGTCTGCTAGCTCGTGCATGTTGAAGAGGACGTGCTTGTACAGAGGGTGGTCAGGCTTGCACATGTACTCCACCAGGTAGTCCGCACTAATGCGGGGATGTCGTGGCTCACGAACATTTTGAGAATTTGCAAAAAATATCAAATTCACGAACATATGTTGAATTCACCAACATTTTTTGAAGTCATGAATATTTTTTAAATTTTTCCAACATTTTTTAATTCATGAATAGATTTTAAAATTCGACAACATTTTTTAAGTTCTTGAAATTTTGGAAAACATATTTGGGTTTGACAAACAATTTTTTTAGTAAGTAATATAAACACACTTTATTTCAGTTTCATAGCATTCCTAGAAATAGAGAAAAAAAGTACAAAGGCTCACGCTCGGATGGGTCGTTAGCCTCTTGTCTCTGTGACGGGCCAGATCCACGATAGGGTGGTGCAGGCGACGCTAGTTTTTTCTTTTGCTCGCTTAAAGCGATACATAGCATCACCCCTGGGTTGCATGCGCCCACAAGCTTTAAAAAATGGTAGCAGGCGCCACATGATAGAGGCACATCCAAATAAGAGGAATATAAATATCCTTCCTTTATTATTGGATTAGATACAGGTAAATTTAGAGATAGGGATAGAGATATAAAGATATAAACATTATATTAGGTAGAGAAGAGATATAGCATCCAGCCTAAGAGACACGAAATAGCAGCTGTCCATTTGGACTTTGGAGATATTCATTTCTAGAAAGATAATGCATATCGTCAGTGTGATGCACACAGCCCACACTATGCGACAAAACATATATCTTCTTTTTTTGCGGGGTGACAAAACATATATCTTAGCGATAAGAGGAAATGCTCGAGATACATCGAAGCACAAAGTTCGACCATATCAAACATTAGCAAACAATGACACAATGTACGTAGAGATATCCTGGAGAAACGTATGTGTGCAAGATCCTCTGAAATTAAGGTTGGCTATTACTCCCTCTTTCTCAGTTTACAGGGCGTGCGCGTACCCCTAGGTCGTCAATTTGACCAACCTAATACAAGTTATATATTACAAAAAATATATCAATATAAACTTCATATGTTCTATTTTCAAACGGTATAATTTTTGTGTTATATAGTTTATATTAGGGTGATAAAATTGACAACTTAGATATGCGCGCAAGACTTGTAAACTGAGGCGGAGGAAGTACTAACTGTGATTTGACGAAGTTAATGTTGTAGCCTCAAAGGATGGTGTCATACATCTACCACATTTAAGGATGTACATACGTTATATTGCACCTTTGAAGACCTACACAATTACTGGTATACTCTTTTCGATCCATATTAATTGACGTCTATTTAGTACTCCCTCTCTTTCAGTTTACAGGGCGTGCGCGTACCCCTAGGTCGTCAATTTGACCAACCTAATACATGCTATATATTACAAAAAATATATCAATATAAACTTCAGATGTTCTATTTTTAAATGGTATAATTTTTGTGTTATATAGTTTATATTAAGGTGATAAAATTGGCAACCTAGGTATACGCGCAGGACTTGTAAACTGAGACGGAGGAAATACAAAATTGTATATTTGTATTAAATGAGGAACAATTAATATGGACCAAAAAGAGTAATGCATTCCACAGGCGATAGGGCTAGCTAGCTTTATATATCTGGATAGGGAATATGAGGAAGAGACCCAAACAGAGCCAGAAGAGTTTGATCGTCGAACATGGCCATGAGAGCAAGGTCGGCGATGAAGCAGAGCTTATTGCTAATACTGTTTGTGTTCCCGCTGATCATCACGGTGGCTGATCGCGCCAAGGACATCCCTGCCTCTATTCCCCAGGATCCTCGTACACAATAATTTATTTACTTTTCCTTTCTTTCTTTCTTTCAATTTTGATTGAATATTTTTTGGGTTAATCACGTCTATTGGCCATGGGATGCAGCGGGAAACAAAATCTGCGGCGCCACCAGCAAAACATGGGGCGGGTGGAAGCTGTGCAGCAAGCACGGCACCTGCAATAAGCCATGCCAGGCAGAAGGGTACGAGGAAGGCTACTGCGGCTTCTTCTCCTTCATAACGACCTGTTGTTGCACCAAGCACTGTCTCAGTGCCGGCCCTGGGCAGTCCGTGCAACCTATGCACAAGGGTGACAAACAAACTCAAGCCTTTTTTAGAGAATGCGGCTTTATGACCAATTGACTGGTTTGTACTTGGCACAATATAAGAAAGCGACCCACGGGGCAACGCGGTTGACCTTGCCCCTACATATGGCCATGGTTTAGGGACATTCCATGTTAAGTGGCCTACCGAAGCGCAGTCAATCTATTTCATCATAACTTATTATGGATTAAGAGGTAGATTTTCACCAAGTATGCATCATCATCACTCTCTCGTTCGTACGTCGCGAACAACATGTTCTGCAATACTACGGGTGGAAGAAAAGGATCTTGCGCATGCATGGATGAAGCGCCTTTTATCCGTCAGAAGAAATGGAGTGCACTTTGATCTGAACCGGTGATTGCAGGTGCGGCAAGGCATATGAGATTTCAGGTCTGTGCCTTGCCGCAAAGCCTGTGGTGGCCCCCGGGAGAAAAGAGACGGGGGTGATTTACATCGCTTTAACCTAGGCTTGGCGCACGCTTTTCTCACATAAGCTCATGAAGCACAAAAGCATTACTTGTTAGAAGATGTTGTATAGGGATAGGAAAGGTGTTTAACTTGTATCTCTTTCTATCTCTTCTTCCGCTCTATCTCCTCAAGCCTCCTGTACTGAACGTGATCGATCTCCTCGATCTATTCTTGTAAGCCATGGCACACATCATATATATACAACCGCGGCCCGAGTAAAGGGTTCAACGCTTCCATCTAGTTTTACATGGTATCAGAGCCTTTTCCTCGATAGATCGACTAGAGATCGCATCTAGCTACCCAGGCGACCGTAACTATGTCCACCACCTCCGCCGCCATGACGCCGAGCACCATGGGTGCCCTCACCACCGACGCCTCCTCCTCCACAGGTGGTTTTGCTGTGTTTCTAGGAACTAATCTTATATTCTGGAGTGCAAGAAAACAGGCTACTGTCTCACGATCAAGTACAGAAGTTGAATATAAAGTTTTGGCAAATGCTACAGCTGAAGTAATGTGGATACAGACTTTGCTCTATGAACTTGGAATCAAGGCTCCACAAGCTGCAAGATTGTGGTGTGATAATATTGGCGCGACCTATCTTTCAGCCAATCATGTTTTTCATGCATGCACTAAACATATTGAAGTTGATTTCCACTTTGTAAGAGAAAGGGTAGCTCGGAATCTCCTTGATATTCGGTTTGTACCTACTGGAGATCAACTTGCTGATGGCTTCACAAAACCTCTCACCATGAGGAGATTGGACAAGTTCAAGTACAATCTTAACCTTGCAAAAGTTTCTTGAGGTTTAGATTGAGGGGGAGTGTTAGAAGATGTTGTATAGGGATAGAAAAGGTGTTTAACTTGTATCTCTTTCTATCTCTTCTTCTACTCTATCTCCTCAAACCTCCTGTACCGAACGTGATCGATCTCCTCGATCTATTCTTGTAAGCCACGGCACACATCATATATATACAACCACGGCCCGAGCAAAGGGTTCAACGCTTCCATCTAGTTTTACATTACTTGCCTGGGGTTTGATGCTGCTGCTTCCTTGCTTCCATGCCAGGCTCTAGCTGGTGCGTGCACGGCCAGATCAGCGGTTGATCTTGCATCAGGTCCGCTGCTTCATGTTTCTGTTTGGGTTTCAGAGAGCTTAGTTTGAGCTGCTTCTTACATTCTGCGAAAATTGGATGGATGGTTGTTGGCATCTTGTTTGAAAATTACAGCCCGAGAAACGTATGGTATGCCTTCTGCCGTCTGGCTTTTTTTTTTTGAAACGCGGTCCCTTAGGACCCGATTCATTAAAAAAAGATCGAAGAGAGGTGCCCAGTTAATTAATGAAAAACCGGGCGAAAATCGTCAACATGCCCGCAAAAACAAGGCACACAGGGCGACCTGGCAACCCACACAAGAGCGCACACACGCCGTCGAAGAGAAAACCACGAACAAGCGTCGAGGCCTGCATCGGTCGATGCCAAACAGTCCACCGCACCCGCCGACGACCAGGCAGCTCCGACTTTGTCGACGAGCATTGTAGGGGGGAAGCGCTGGGCCTGTGTCGAGCCGGCACCGGAGCCGACCACCCGTCTCGTGTCATCGTCACCGCGGAAGCACCTCCTCTGCAGCTCCGACTTCAGAAAGACAAATGAGGCCCGGCAACCCCTCGAACACGCCGGATGAGACCGACTACCAAAGCTCAGCAGCCGCCCAACTTCTCGAAGCCGCCATCGTTGCCACACTAGAAGTCGCGCAACATCCACATTGCCGGACAGACAGCCGCCGACCTCAATGCCGCGAGCGTCCAGCCCAAGGAAAGTGCAAACGGGGTCCAATGCTCTTCAAGGCGACGCCCCAAAGGAGGAAGCGACGATGCCGACGCCGTCGCCCGACCCTACTGGGCCTTAGGATTTCACCCGAAGAGCTGGAACCGAGGATGTGCAGGGGGTGGACTCCACGGCGGCGCCTCCAAGGAGGTGACACGACATCCGCGGACGCCGACGCCGTCGGCCGGTAGAAACCCGGCAAGCCTTCGCCCGAAGCACCGCCCAACACCACACCCTCACGCACTGCACCTCCGCTGACCCGCACACCTCCCACGAAGCCATCGCGCCATGACCAAGCAGAAGCCACCACCACACCACTGGTCTCACCGACCGGAGACACGAGCAGGGCAAACAACACACCTCGAAGACGTCTTCAAGAAGAACGCGGCACCCGAGAGCGTCGCCGTCGCCGGCCCCGGCTAGAAGCCCGAGGCAGAGCTTTCGCCCGGCGCTGCCACACTGTCTGCCGAGCCCAAGCCTGACCGGACCACCAAACAGCCTCTCGCCGCAACGAAGCAGCCAGATCCGGAGAACCCAGGGCCGGCCAGAGCCAGCCACGCATGCCCGGAGCTGCCGCCCCCGCCATCCGCCGGATCCACAGCACCAGGAGCTGCCGGAGCACCACCAAGACGCCGTCGGGCCGAGCACCACCATCCCGCGGGGACCGTGGCACCGCACATCGCCACACCAGGTCCGCGCTTGGCCGCGCCCACCCACCGCCGGAGCCACGCCAGCCCGCGCCGGAGCGAGCCCGTCGAGCAGCACCCGACTGAGCACCAAGTCCGGCCGAGCCGAGCAGCATCACCGCCTGGAGCAGCGCCGCCCCCGCTGTAGAGAACGGCGACCGAGGGGTCCCGCCGCCGCCGCGCCGCCAGGGCTTTGCCCGGCGACGCCTCCGGCGGTGGCGAGAGGAGAGGGAGGCGCAGGGGGGACCTGCTCGAACCCGCAGGGGCGCCCCGGTGCGGCCCGGCGCGGCCGCACGGGAGCGGGACAGGAAGAGGGGAAGGGCCGGACTCAAACTCCTCCGCGGGGAGAGGGCCGGCGAAGACGGCGCCGGGCTTCGGGATGGATGGAGAGAGGACGCCGGGAGGGTCCCGGATCTGTGCTTGGCTGGGCCTGAGGTGGCCGGAGGGAGGAGATCAGCCGGCGGCGGCGGCGCCTGCACCTGCGCGAGCGCGAGACCTTGCGGGGCTATTAACTAGATTATATCTCTTTTATCAAAGAGAGAGGCATAGAGAGGTTCATACATGCTCGGTTCACCTGATGAATCAGGTGTACACCGTCTGGCTTGAAAGTAGACACTGATCTTATTGCAACAGCCCAGCGTAAAATGACAGATTAAGCATTGCTGTTTAGGTGTACCACACTCTGACGTGTGCGTTCAATTAAACCACTAAATAATCCACAAAACTAGTGCAGAGCTGAATGGATCTGAGTTGGAAGAACAACTCGGCAGGCATCTCTAATATAAATCTCTGAGTGCCACAACATCTGTACAATGGCACACATCACTATCATTGCTACATATATATATATAGTAGTAGTATTAACACAGCAGCGACAGTCCTCACCAAAAATAAAACAGCAGCAACAGAGCCACAATGGTCATTTGCGCTTGGGCTTTCCTGATCTGCTGCCACATTTCTTGGCCTTCTTCTTAAGAGGTGGTTTCGCTTTCACATGCCCGTCGTCGCACTTGGGGCACAACCACTCACCATCTAGAGCAGCACTAGCTCCAGGCTGCTGCGGGTTCAGGCAATCGGCATGCATCCCAGCGCCGCAGTCAGCCTTGTTCCCATTGCCTCCGCTGCAGATCAACATGACGGCCCCTTCCTGGTTGCTCGATCCGCAAGCAGAACAACTTATTTCAGGGTCGCCTCCCCCTGCTGCCGACTCTCCGGTGGTGCCGGCACCGCCGAGTCCGTCTTGCTGAGAATGCTGTAGCTTCTGCAGGGACCTGTCTGCCAGGTCGTGCATGTTGAAGAGTACGTGCTTGTTCAGAGGGTGGCCGGGCTTGCACACGTACTCCACAAGGTAGTCCGCGCTGATGCAGGGGATGTCGTGGCTCACGAACTCCTGGACCCACTCGTCTGTGCCCGGCACGCCTGCGGATACAACCGCGAAACTGGCGCCTTGTTTCAGTACCCGGGTGTAGGGTGGGGAGGTCGCTAAGATGGTGCCATCACCGGCCTTCACCACACGCTTCAGCGTGTCCTGTTGAGAAAATAAATGTTTATAAGATAAAAGTGCATATATAGAACTGCAGCCTTACAAAGTTGCCAGGATGCTTATCAGATAAACAAGTGCCTGTCCAAACTTACCAATGATGGAGAAATGCACTCTCCATATATAATGATTTTCATCCCGTGGAAGGCGCCATGTCCAGTACGCTGCCTTAGTTGGCGCCATTTCCTTGGAGCATCCAAACTTATTGTGTCGCCGTTGTTTGGGCCATCACCGTGCCACTCAAATGGTTCTTCCTCCACAAACTTGCCAGCCTCATTGCAAGCACTCAAGTAATCAGACTTGAGTATCCACCTAATATTTCAGAGAAGCAACTAACATTCAGATATTGTGAAATAGAAAAGGGGGTAAAATGACTCTGCTTTTTTTTGTACGAGAATCTAGGCAACAAGAAAGGTATAAAGAACTAAACATGAAGCCTCTGAAACGGCTCATATGGCAAGAGATTTACCTCCCAGCTGCAGCAGCTGCAAAGAATTTTTCGGTTCTGCGGAGCTCGGGTGCGATAAAATGTGTCGCTTGGAAAGACCACTGATGTGAACCCCTGCATACTCTAGCCTTCAGGCGTCTAAGTATGGACATATAATCCTTCCTCAGTAAGCCATGTCCACTTAAAATAAACCATGTTGGTTCCAACAAGGCCAAGGTTGTGCAATCATTTCCTTCTCTTATACTGTGGTCACCAGGCACATCTTTCCCATTCTGAACCGATTTTGTGATACATTTGGAACTTACACAGGTATTTCCATATTTTGATTTAGGAGAGAGATCAGCATTGGATGGTACATTCTCCTTGTTATGGTCAGTAGAACCATCCATTGCACCTGCAACTTTTTTCTTTTTGCTGCTCCTCGGCTTTGTGTTTTGCACATCTTTGGATGGTACATTCTCCTTGTTATGGTCAGTAAAACCATCCATTGCATCTGCAACTTTTTTCTTTCTGCTGCTCCTGGGCTTTTTGTTTTGGACATCTTTGGATGGTACATTCTCCTTCTCATGGTGAGTAGAAACATCCATCACATCTGCAACTTTTTTCTTTTTGCTGCTCCACGGCTTTATTTTTTGCGCATCTTCCGTTATGTCCTCAAAGGAATCTTTGCAAAATGATCCAACTTCATTTGCTGTACCATCCTTATTAGCACTCTGGACATCCTTATCCGCCATTGCCTTGCCAGCATTTGTGGAGCACTCTGCAGCCCTCTTTATTGTGTCAGCTTCAACTTCAGATGGGAAGACACCACCAGTGTTGCAAGGTTCACTACCAGATACGTACTGTTGTGTGGCAGAAATTTTCCTCTTCGCAACTGCTTTGCGCACTCTGTTCTTTGGTACTCCATCAGGAGCGCATGTTTCATGGTTATCAGCACTTGCAGTGCTTGAAAGCTTTTCAATCGAAGCTTGGGGAACTGTGTCACAAAAATTCGACTTCAAAGATACTGCCTCAGCTTTATCAGCGATTGGTGCATCAGCCATATTTATGTCAGCAGGCTGGGAAATTTCTGGAACAGCACTCCTTGCTATGGCATATGCCACCTTCTCAGATGAACCTCTTTGAAATTGATCATCAGTTGCACCGCTTGGAAGTATTTCAGGGTTACTTCCCTTTGAAATCACATTAGCGAACTCCATCTTTGAAGCCGCTAGCACATCATTCATCTCACTGTTGGCATTCAGTGAGTTCTCGGCAATTGTGTCTGCTCTACTTCTCAGGATTTCTTCAGGGAAGGATGTTCTACATTCAGCAGCATTTGGACTGGTACAATTATTTCCCTTTTCTGCTTCTATGTTTTCATGAGAAAGATCTGCCTTGATGCCATGCTTAGACTCGGACTCACTTTTACAATGTGCAGATGATGGGCGTCTACCATTTGTAGCACTCCGAAGCCTCTTAGCACCAGCGTTCTTCACTCTAGAAGTCGATACTTTCCTAGCACCTGCTTCCATGGTTGCATGAGAAACCTCCTTGTCATGCTGCAAGTCCATAGCTACCGCTTCCATGCTATTAACCTGTGATGCATTACTCGTTGCTACATTCTGATCTTGACGAGAGAAACTTGAAATTGTTTTTTCAACTTCAGAGTTAATAGAAGGGCTTATAGCACGTTCCTTCTCTGCTGCTGCTTCATGCTGTGCCAGTTCCTTTGCTTTAGCTGGTAACTCTACCTTCATCTCATTATCCAAAATTTCAGGAAGTTTTTCTGCTTCAGAAGACCTTGCAGGCTTCAAAGAAGTCCTCCGATAGCTCAACAGCTTCTTTCTAGAAGAGTCAGATTTCTGCCTCTCCGTAAGATTCACAATAACACCACTGCTTACTTTACCATTAGCTTTAATGGGTCGAGATCCAGTGGAATTTTCCCCCATATCAGAAACTGTTGCTGCATCAGATGCAATTCCCCTGCTTGACAAAGGACTATTTGCAGTTCCAGTTGCTGAGTCTGTGCCTCCATTTAGCAGTTTTGGACTGGCTGAAGCAAGCCTGCACTTCGTCTGAGCAAGTACAGAGTCTGGTCTATTCACATGTTTTATTGCTTCGTCTCTCAGGCTTTTGGCATCAGCAAGCTCGCTAATTTTATCATTGTTCTTCATTGATGGAGAGATATTAAACTCGGCATTTGGTGCATTTCTCTCAAAACTTTGGGGAGATGCTGTTTGGTCAACCGAATTTAAATTAGTTCCCGGTGAAACTGACTTCCGAGAACGCTTTCTGGAGTAGCTTAAGATCGGTGTAGTCTTCGATGCAGAATTGCCTGGTGATACCAAATTAGCCTTAAGCAAGGCTGCATTTCCTTCTACGTTTGCTTGACCAACTTTAGCAGCAAGATCTGCTACAGGTCCATCATCCTTATTATCGACGTTTCCACTCACACGTGATGAGTGCAATGCTTTCTTCAAGAGACTCTCTGCCGAAGATGTTAGTAAACTAACATTGTTGCCAGTGAACTGACAGGGATTATCCAAATATTTTCCATCAATGTTGTGTTTGTTGACTACTGGAATAGGAGATACCATAATTGCTTGATGTACAAGATGATCAGCACAATCCGTGAGCCCATTTGTGTTGAGAGGAGAAGCGGCAAGTGGCCTTTTATCACCATCTTTGGTTTCATCTCTGGCAATGTGATCTCCAGGAGCCTTTTCATTGCTACTGGAGTTAATAGGAAGATTGATAGAATCGTGTGCCTCAGGATCAGCAGAATTTGTCACACCATTTGTGTTATGAGTGCTTTGTATGTCAGCTGTAACATCAGGGGGGCTTATGAATACATCTTCACTACCCTGTTCTGGAGTGCCCAGGTGTCCTCCTGCAGTAATCTCGGTATTGCCAGGGGAGACAGTAAGACCATGAATGGATGCAGAGATATCAGGATCAACATGAGTTCCAATTCTGATCCCTGTAACAGACACACTTCTGGCAATGCTTCTGCTATGAGATAAACCTCTGCCAGCATCTTCTGCTTCATCTTCGGAATCCTGAACTTGTACCTCCATCATCTCTTGTTCCCAACCACTGCATAAATAAGTGACAAAATTACTGGATTCAGTACCCATGAAGTGCATGATATACATTGCATTTTTCTTATGAGAAAATTAACCAGGCATATAACCCGATGGCTAAAATGAAAGGGGGGAAACATCAGAGAATAGAAAGGTGGTTTGGTGCTACACTCACCTTCTGTTATAATTATCAACTGGAAGAATTTCCCAGGCCTTTAAGCTGCAGTAAAATCATATCTGGTGTTTTAGCAGAAATAACCATGACATGACACAATAACTTATTTACAAGACTGGTTAGTAAATAAACATACCAATCTTCCAACCATTGGTGATTAACAAGATTGATATTCACCATTTTAGCAAGTTCATACTTCTCACCTGATAGAAAAAGGGATGAGAAACACCCTGAGTGAACACTAACTGTAAAAAGTGTAAACTGTATGGAAATTTATGAAGAAAACAACATACCTTCAAATTTGTAGCAAATGAGATGGGTGACTTTGTGTGCTATCAAAGGCTTAGAAAACTGTGCTCCCATTAAAGTAACCATTTTCTATATTCAGTAGTGAAATCAATGGTCAGAAACATTTTTCCTCAAACACACATCATTGTATATTAGAAGACTAACACCAAAGAAGGCGTCAAGTACAAACCAAACCAATGGTGCAAAAGCTCAAACCAAACAGCAATAGCCAAGCTAAAAACTAACATAGCTAAAAACTGCCAAAAAAACTAAGCTTCTTAGGAAGCTACAGCTTTGAGATGAGAACTCCAAAAACAAAATGAAGTGTTAAAACCCAAGTGTGAGAAACTACAAGTCCCTAGAAGGAAAGAGGTGAAAATGTGTTAACTGCTACAGGTGGATATATGTCAGTAGCATTCTGAATCTTGGTATGCAGAAGAAATGTTGGTTTCTAACATATTTGGTGTTTGTAAACTGACTCAGCAGTTTAAGTGTATATGATTAACAGCAAACTTGGCACAACAACAAAAAACAATTTGCTAGAATCAAAGGTACTCCCTCTGTCCGAAAATACTTGTCCGAGAAATGGATGTATCTAGATGTATAAAATACTTGTCCGGACGAAGGGAGTATGACAATAAGCTATCCAAACAAGGAACTAAAACTTAAGAACCAAGTATCATCAGTCTATCAACTGAATGAAATCATAACTGTCCTGATCGATAACAAAATGATATTGACCATATACTCTATGTTATTGGCTTTATGAATTAACAATCATAGACCTCTAGGCTTGGAGGTACAAAGATAAAAGCAGCGGTATTACCATGATGTCTTCACGCCCATTCTTTTGGTACCCTGTCAGGCAAATGTTCAGCGATTGACTGCCCGGTATACCATCTAGATCTCTCAGTGGCTTATATAGTACCTGTGAAATCCACAACATGCAGCTTCAAGTCACCAAACCAATAAGCAGAAAGAAGATAACTACACAGGGGGGTAACTAAAAGGTCCTCAGTTAGGACAGTGGCTTGGTGAACTTATTCAGAACAGACATCTTAATTGCCATACAGCCGTATAGGTCAAGTGCAGTAGCAGAACTGACCCGGTCGGCATCGGCGATCACTCCGGCATCCAGGCAATCGTCCACCCACAGCTCAGTCACGACCTTCTTCCCGCCCTGCCGCGCCGCCACGCACACTGGATCATCCTGCACACATTTCAGTTGAAGAACAAACACCACTGAACCAAGTCAGCGAGAAATGCCCCCCACGAAACCCCCCGGAGGAGCAGAGGAAGTGGGAACTCACGTAGACGAGGCCGAAGACGACCACGTGGGTGCACCCCGCCGCGGCGTGCCCGCCGGCGTCGGCGCCGCCGAGCCGCACCATCTCCGACCGGTACTGCCAGACGCGGGGACCTCACACAGTGAGACGGGCCGAACCAGCACGGAACCGAAATGTCGGGGGAGTGGGAACCGCGTCGAGGCGGGCGGGCGGGCGCACCTGGGACTCGGAGGCGGGGTCAAAGCCGACGAGCGCGAAGCGCACGCCCGCGAAGAGGCGCTCGTCGCCGTCGCCGTCGCCGACGCCATCGTCCTCGCCGTCGTGCGGGCGCATGTAGGGGGGTCGGAGGGACGGGGCGGCGGGTAGGGTTTGAGGGTTTGAGGATTTGGGGATTGGTCCGTCGTGCGGGCGCGAGGTTGGAATGGGGAGGACGGGGAGAGGGGGAAATTTTGTTGCGTTTGGTCCGGGAGGGAAAGTTGGAGATCGTAATTTGGTTTCCGCCGGGTACGCGCCGTTTGCAAGGAGAATGGGTCGCGCGGGCTGGTGTTAGAGCAGGGGCCCGAGAGTCTTTTGGCCCATGGGCAGGTGGTAGTGTCATTAGTGTTCCTCAAAACAAATAGTGAGATTAAGCCTTTTCCATCTCAAAAAAAAAATAGCAGGATTAAGCTTCGTGCTACTAGTTTTAGTTGTAATTTCATTTTTGAAGGTAGAGAGACAAATAAAGAGTCTCACTATCTAGCTAAGAGACCAAGGTAACGCTCGCTGAAAGTTTCAGCATGTACATCAAGGGCGGTATATTAGTTTACAGAGGGAGTATTTTTGTTAGCGTCCAGATAAGCACCTACCATTGTAGTTATCATCATTGAAATGATGCACAATTTTCAAACCCTATGAATCCGTCTAGCAATCATGGAATCAATATTCTGTTTACTGGATGGCATGAAATTCTAGGGAACTCCACATACATATTCCATATATGTATTTTATACATACGAATGGAGATCATTTTGGCAAAAGTTCAAGTTTGCCAAGGGTGCAAATGAAATGAGGATGAATTGATAAAACATTCCTAAAAAAAAATCCCACTTATACCTTATGATATTCTAACGAGATTGGATGTTAAAGATTTTTCATTTTATCTCCTTTCTATGAATGTAATAAATCCATAATACACTAGAAAGTTTGGCCTTACTTCAATTTAGAATAGCGTGCTTACTTTTATTTCTACAAATATTTTGAGTATTTTTTTATTTCGGATCAGCGTAGTATAATTGCTAGAAAATTGAGTATTTCATTGTGAAATTCTAAAATTTTGATCCAAGTGGGGTCGATGGTTTTGCCCCTGTTTTTGTTTGTCAGTTTTGACACTCGAATAGACCTGCAGCAGCTGTTGACAAGAAGAGTTTGTGGAAGTGCTAACTACAAAATATGTAAAGTTTTCTAAAGTCATGAACTTGTTTTTTTTTGTGAAGATTTTTTCAAATTTGTGATCATATTTTCAAGTTCCTGATTTTTCTCTAAATTCATGAAAAAATTCAAATCTGTGATTTATAAAAATTAATAATAGATAGCCGGTCTTTGTAATGGACAAGAGTACAACATAAAAAAAATAGAAGAAAAAGGCGATCGGGTGACACTGATGCAGGAGGGAACATGATATTTTATGCCACGACGGAAACATTTCTCAGATACACATGAAAGCATTTTCCGAATGATATGAATTTTTGAGGTACGCAACGTATTTTTACTCTGTATTCAAAAAATTTAAAAATATCACAAACATATGTTTTAAAAGTGTGTACACTTTTAAAATGCACCGACATTTTTCTTGAATCATATTTTTTATTAGACAAACATTTTCTTTGCATTGTATAAACATTTTTTTAATGTCGCATACTTTTTTTAACCTCGTGAACATTTTTAAATGTAACAAACGTTTTATTTAATGCCATCGTCACTTTTTTAAATTATGCTAATATTTATTTGCACTGTGTTTACATTTTTCAAATTCGTGGTTTATAAATTATTAAGTGCATCTAAGTTTTGAAATGTATGTGTTTGGAATATTTAAGAAAATATAAAAAAGAAGAAGAAAAAAGTATTAACCTGCTACGCTACTTGGGCCGGTCCATCATTCGTTGCGAGGCCGCAGCGAGACGAGCTTGTGTCTCGCTGCGGGCGTGACACAGTGGCTTCTGTTATTGCTGCAGGATACACGAGTCATCTTGTTAGTTTCAAAAAAAAAAAACGAGAAGTCTTGTTGCCGCACAAGCCCAAACGCCGATCACGCCCACGACGGCTAGGAACGAGAGAGTTGAGCGGTTGAGGGAAAAAGGCAGGAGGGAGGCACGAGCTGCCCAGGGGAGGAAACACCCGCCCGCACCTTGTCGTGTCGCACTCTCCTCCCAACCGGACGAGCTCAGCTCAGCTTCGGCCGCTTCTATCTCCGCTGCCAAGTGCCAAGCACACCGGACTTTGCTTTCACCGTCCAAATCTTGTTCGCTGGAGACTCGCGGTTTCTCTGCATTGAAAACTGCTCTATAGTACTAGTAGAGTATTAGTAACCCGACAGAGAGTGACCTCGCGTCGGCCGGGAAAAACGCGCACGTCTCTCTGCTGCCAGCCCTGTTGTTTTCACAACGCAGGAGCATACAATTAACTAACCGGACACACGGCCCACACCACGTACGTTATCCGGAAAAACGGTGACACCAACTGCTGCACCGGCCATGATCAATGTGCATACTAGCTTCCTGTTGGGTTCGTACAAAATGTTGGTTGGGGTCTGGCATGATTGTTCCACGCAGGTTGGGCGGACGATTTCATTCACCTCTGCGTCGTGACACGTACGCACTGCTACCACTTTACCCTGGATAATATTATTACTACTAGTATGTAGTGTCAAATTCACAATGCACCGTCCAAGTTCCATCATCATTCTGTTATCCATCTAAGCTGACCACATCATGTGCTAATTAATTATCTAGTGATCGATACACCGGGAAAGGTAGCTGAGAAAGGTTCCATCAATCTCCTCTGTCTGTCTGTCGTAGAAACATTTTATTGTGATGATGGATGCAGGGTGATTGGACAGAAATGGAAGGCGTGGAAAGAAATACTAGATTTCACGGGACGCACCTCGCGAGGTCGGTTCAAGTAGCTAGACTCTGCCTGGACTTTTCACCTTGGAAACCTTTCTCTGTAAAACCGACATACCTCCTGGCTCCTGCTACAATTGGATGGGAATGGATTGAATCAACTAATATTACTAGTATCTTTATATTTCGGGTGAACTATATTATCCGGATTGGATAGATAAATCGTTTGTTTATCTCTTGCCAATATACTCCTACATGCCATTTAATACAATAGCAGCATATACTGGCAAACTAGAAGATGCCATCCGTCGACGAACCATACGGGGTACAAATGGTCGGTAATTTTGGGAGTACACACCCAAAATCACTCCTTACCATATTTAATTAAGTCGTCAGATACCATATAAGGCAAGAGATATCTACGACAAGATGATGTTTGGTTTTTGTCACCTTATCCACCGAAACAAATCAACCAAGAATATCAAAGAGAGAGAGGGTAGCGCCACAAATCAAGGGAGATTTTTGTAGTGATGAAAATGAGGGCCATGGCGGTCTTCTGTCTAATCGAGAAAAGCCCGCACAAGAGAAGAAGGAAACGAAATGAACGGGTGGAGAAAATAGCTTGCTAGGAAAGTTCATCTCAGACATTCCAATCCAGACACTTTTTTACGCTTTCCATTCCGTCGCGGATCTACTAGACCCACCCACGCCCCCGTTGCCCTATATAAAGCCCAGCAGGCACCACCATCAAGCATCAAACACACGCACGCACAAGTCCACACACACAACAAACCAATCTCATCCATTCTTTCAAGCAAGTAAAGAGAGATCGAGCGAGCAATGGCTCCCATGCTCAAGGGGATCGTGGAGGACGCGCCGAAGAGGGCGGCGTACGTCACCTTCCTCGCCGGCTCCGGCGACTACTGGATGGGCGTGGTGGGCCTGGCCAAGGGTCTCCGCGCCGTCAACTCCGCCTACCCGCTCGTGGTGGCCGTGCTCCCCGACGTCCCCGAGGAGCACCGCCGCAGGCTGGTCGAGCAGGGCTGCCTCGTCCGCGAGATCGTGCCCGTGTACCCGCCGGAGAGCCAGACCCAGTTCGCCATGGCCTACTACGTCATCAACTACTCCAAGCTGCGCATCTGGGAGGTACTTACTAGCTTGATCCGTCTTTTCTTTAGTTTCATCTTTGGTTTGATGCTGACGACGCTGGTGTATTCGGTGTACATGCGTAGTTCGTGGAGTACGAGAGGATGGTGTACCTGGACGCGGACATCCAGGTGTTCGACAACATCGACCACCTCTTCGACCTCGACAAGGGCAGCTTCTACGCCGTCATGGACTGCTTCTGCGAGAAGACGTGGAGCCACACGCCACAGTACAAGATCGGCTACTGCCAGCAGTGCCCGGACCGGGTGGCGTGGCCGGAGCGCGAGCTCGGCGTGCCGCCGCCGCCGCTCTACTTCAACGCCGGCATGTTCGTGCACGAGCCCAGCCTCGCCACCGGCAAGGCCCTTCTCGACAGGCTCGTCGTCACCGACCCCACGCCCTTCGCCGAGCAGGATTTTCTCAACATGTTCTTCAGGGACGTGTACAAGCCCATCCCGCCGGTGTACAACCTCGTGCTCGCCATGCTCTGGAGGCACCCGGAGAACGTCGAGCTCGAGAAGGTCAAGGTCGTGCACTACTGTGCTGTGGTACGTCCTTGTCATCGAGTTCCTAGCACAGACCATTTTCTCTGTTGATTCTTATATCTGAATTTATGCAGGGTTCGAAGCCGTGGCGGTTCACCGGCGAGGAGGCGAACATGGACAGGGACGACATCAAGATGCTCGTGAAGAAATGGTGGGACATCTACAACGATGAGGGCCTCGACTACAAGGACGGCGACGAGACCACCAACCTGCTACGCGGAGCTCTTGTTGAGGCCGGCGCCGTGAAGTACTTCCCGGCGCCCTCGGCCGCGTAGGCTCGCTGCATGCCGGCCTTAGCCCGGCTGGGTCGTCGCAGAATGATTAATTAAGTGCTACGTAACAGTTAGGGGTTTTCGGATTTTCGGTAAAGAACTACTTCAGTTATGGAGTATACTGTACCATAGTATCGAAGTCTGGATCAGGATCGATCTACACGTTTTTATTTGGTACTGTAGATCAATCCAGTCCGTGTTTCTTGTTTTAGTTTGCACGAAAAATAGAGGCGTGTACACCATGTATAGATCTACTCTGGTTACGTACGTGTTATTTTCATGCTTAAATCAAAGCTATTGCAAATTATTGTACATGTTCTTGTGAATGCCACGGCGCTCTGTCCTTTTTGCGTGAGATCGCGCCGTATGAGTTTTTGCGGGGCACCACACGCCGGATTAGCATCGACAAAATTAATTAACGTTTGCAAAGCTTTGAATTAATTAGCATCGTCAAAGTTAACAAAAATCCATGGCCGCTCATCCAAAATGGATCTTGTCCTTTGATCCGCGCGCGCGCGTGTCCTCATCGTGCTCGACAGACTATTCGTAGTCTGTGACGACGCGACGGCTGTGCCTTTTGCCTTTGTCCACGACAGCTCGGCCTCGGACGGTGCTTTCCTCCTCTCCTCTGGGTGGCTGGCGCGACGAATGTTTCGGCATCGCGATCGGCGTGTCCGGTGGCGCGTCCACGTCCGTACGGCCGGTGCTGGCCAACGTTCGCCGAGACATCTACGAGCCGTCGTCGTCCTCGTCATGATCGCCCACATGGGCAGGTATATATATCGCCGACGTTGACCAGCACCTTATCCGGAATAAAACGGTGACACCGACGACAGTTATGGCATGCTATATATGCGTTCAAAGCGTTTGACCTATTATAACTTCCCAAATCCTAAAAAGTGGTCGGGTGCTACTTTGTCTTACAAAGCATTCGGGCTTGCGCGCCGTCCGATCCACATCTCGCGGTCGCGCGCGCTTCATGGTCACGCCACAAAGCATTCGGGCAATATCGATGCGCGCGCCATGTGTCCCCTGGTCGTGGCGTCGTGGTCGAGACCCGTTGGGTGCTCAGTGCGGTTGCGTCTCGCCTCCACTCTCCCGAGCGCAGCGGAGCGGATCCCCTTTCCTTCCACTTCCAATTCCCCAACCCATCCCCCAAATCCAGCGGTCGAGACCCGAGAGCAGCCGGCGGCGTGTCGGCGATTCGGCGGTCGTCTTCCGCCGGAGTGAGGGGGGACAGCGGGCGCGGCGTGAAGGAAGGCGGTGCAGCGGCGGAGACGCGACCGAGGAGGGACGACGCGAGCGCGTTCGCCGTGTTGTTCGCGCTGCAGGCCGCGGCGGAAGGAGCAGCAGTACCGGAGACGCGGCAGAGGAGGAACGGCGTGCGCGGTCGTTGTTCTGTTGGCGAAGAGGGGCAAAATCGCGGCGAAATCCCTGGTATGCCCATCGATCTCTTCCGGTCCTCCGCGTTTAGGTTGTCCAAATCGATGCGCTCCGCCGCGGACAGAGGAGAAACGGCGAGCGTGCGGCCGTCATGCGGTCGTTGCAGAGGTGCCGAATCGCGGCGGGTCGATGCGCTCCTCCATGTTTGACGAAATCGAGTAGCAGATGGTAGAATTGATGGATTACTCGTTAATTTGGAGAGGGACGACGACACGGGGCATTTCGTGTTCTTAGGCTACTGGTGAACTAGGATTGGGAGGATTCGAAGGCAAGCCTTGGTGCTGTAGATTTTTGTGGTCTTTTGTGGTGTGTGTTGGGGTTAGGATGCTCATGAAGGCTGTATATTAGGCGATGTTTTTCGGTGCTGTAGATGTTGAGGTTGATCCTGATATGGTTCATGTGTTGCCTGCGCAGGTGTTTTGACAGTGTTTTTGATTTAGTGTAGGAGAATAATGCTTTTCCCATGTCAATGTTGCCCTTGTTTTGTGAGTGACTTGCCTGATATGGTTCGTGTGTTGCCTGCGCAGGTGTTTTGACAGTGGGTTTTGATTTAGTGTAGGACAGTAATGCTTCTCCAATGTTAATGTTGCCCATGTCTTGTGAGTGACTTGCCTGATATGGTTCATGTGTCGCCTACGAAGGTGTTTTGAAAGTGTGTTTTGCTTTTCATTGCCCACTTTTTTTAAATCGCTGTCCCTTTAAATATGCGGCAGAAATTAGATGGCTGGGGCAAGTCATAAGTCAAAACAGGATGGAGCTGCTGGACCAAGCCATGATGAGCTTGCATCTCATGGAGATGAAGAGCATCAAACACAGGTGTGCACATGCTCAGGAAGTTTTTATGTTCTTCCTGTACATAACATAGTTTTGTTTTTTTTTTCATTTTTTTATTGATTTATGTGGTTTCCATCTCCCAGCCACGGAGCAGTGCACCAATAACTAGGCACAAGCGTATGAGAACTAAGACAGTTGTCACACGGGGGAAGCGACCTGATGACATCATCAGTACTGAGAATAGTAATGAGAGCCAAGCCGCAGATGCTGGGAATAAAAATGTTGAAGGTGCAGACGTCGAGCAGCCTCCAAAAGCAAAACGCCAGAAGACAGGAGGAACTGAGGTATTTTGCATAGTTGCCTTAGTTTCACCGAGCAGTTGCCCAGCAATGCTGCCTAAGTTGCCTATGTTGTGATGAACTTTTTTTTTCTTTTTTTTGCTAATCCCCTGTTTCTGTTTTTTCCTGATGCGCAATAGGGTCGTAGGAACAGGGCATCCCCTGCAAGGCTGTTCAAGTTGAACAAGGACTTGGTTTCTGACCAAAAGGGTGTCATCATCGGAAAAGAATTTGGTGGCATTCTGGACCTTGCAGCGAGTAGCATGCCCGGAGATCTCAGTCAGTGGATAATGAAGCATTACGACCCGGAGTTTTCGCAGATAGTCATTCCAGAAAGGGGGAAGATTCCTGTAGATGCTGCAAGTGTCCGTAGGATATGGGGTTTGCCCAACAGGGGCAGGAAGGTGTGCTTCGAGAATCGGCCTGAAATCACAAAGGCTATGTACAGTATTTACAACATCACATCCAAGAACTCCCCAACCCTCACAGAATGGTGCAAGATGATCGTTGACATGGGAGGATCTCATGATGATGATTTTGTCCGCGCTTGGCTAGCTCTTGTTTTTTCATGCTTCCTTGCCCCTTCAACTAGTTTGAGTATTTCCCCAAAGAGCTTCCCGGCGGTCATGGATGTCAATGGAATAACGGAAACCAATATATGCCAGTTTGTTGTTGATCAATTAAAGCTTGCGTTCACTTCGGGGCGTGCCAACAAGAAGGCTGTTTGTTGTTGTGTTTTCCACCTTGTTGTAAGTGCTTGAAGCTGTTTTGTTTTTTCAAGAATCCTTTTGTCTAGTTACCTTCTCCTTTCTTTTTGCAATCATTAGCTAACTTAAACTTTTTGATCTTTTCTCCGTGTCTATATGCAGCTGTTGTACCTAGACTCTCTGGATGTTGATGAGCCAATACCGAACTTGGTACCAAGGGTTTCAGTCTGGAATTCAGATTTAATCTCCAGAGTTATCAAGAAGGACAGGAAGGCTCCAGGAGAGTATGGCCATTTGCGGGTAACTCAATTTTTCTGTTTTATGATATATGTTTTATTGTCATATTGTTTTTAGGCAACACTACCAATTTTTTTAGAGTAGGCAATTCACTTTGAAAGAGCATGCAAGGTAATGTATCTTTTTTGGCAAGTGCCATACATATATATTGCAAGTAGGTCCAAGTAGGTATCAGACTTTTTTCGTTCGCCATGCACACAGTTGGATTATGTTCACAGGAAGGATCTGTTGGGTTGTTGTATTCTAACAGTAGCTGCTGGAGTACATCTTTTTAGTTTTTTTTTGTCTGTGCAATTTACATGTTGAAAAGTAGCAAATTTATACAACCAGCCAAGCAACTTATGTTCTGAAAACTAGCAACTTGCATACTAGTTCTTCATTTTATACTGGAGTATCCACTAATATTAGGCAACAAGGGGGGGGGGAGGGAAGTGTCATAATGGTTGCAGGAATTTAAACACTATTATTAGCATTGTTTTTCTTCATTTCTCAGTTCTTTCTTTGGTATGGGAGTGCCTGAATTGTTGTCAGTCATAGTTTTTTTTTATCTTTGTTTTGCTATAAACCACCAGCTCAAGACGGAGTTTTCTCGGTGTGCGGATGATAGCTTGTTTGGCAGTATGGACCACATCACCAAATTTGTTGCCGCAAGATTGCCTGAGTCATATGACAAATCAGTAAGTTATCGAGCACTGGTTTTTTGCTCTCACTGTTGTTCCACTTTTTATCGCCATTTGTACATTCAGCCATTTTCTTTCAGAATTTTCAATAGAAGATATGTACTTATCATGTTTCTCTACCATCCACTTGTATGTTTTACAGAAGCAAAAGAAGCTCACAGGGTTGATGCACGAAATGTGTTCCGTAGTTTCTCATGCAGTGGGGAAGCTCGTGACTGGGATTGGGAAGATAGACGATGATGAATGGGAGACAAAGGAGGCAGATCCTACTACTGCGGAGACAAGTAGGCGGCAGTCCAACAGAAGGAGCAAGCCAGTACCAGCCGGAGCAGACAGCTTACCAAGTGAGGAGGAGTCGTTTAATTCAGACAGCGACGACAGTGAGGCAGCCGATAGTGAAAGCGAGGGAGATGGCAGAGACAAAGGTAGTGATGATGATGAAGAAGAAGAGGATGACGAAAAAGAAGATGAGGAAGGAAAGGAGGACGATGATGATGAAGAAGGCGATGGGGATGACAAAGACAAGGAAGATGATGGGCAAGGGAAGCAGGATGAAGATGATGAAGATGACAACGGAGGTGGCAACGGTGGTTCAGGCAGCAATGGTGGCTCCAATCGGGACGAGGATCCCGCAGCTGAAAACCGAAGCAGCGATGATGATGAACAATGCACGCTGCAATTTCTGATTCAAAAGAAGAGGGACAGAAAGGCAAAAGGATTGGATGAGGCAGATAGGATCTGTATGAAAGACCTTGTGTTGACAGAATTCAAAACTGCTGTTTCCCAGGAACCACGCTTCCTTTTTCTTGAAGCGAAAGAAATGTGGGATATCGATGACATAACCATGGCAACCGAAGCGAAGGGGATGTTCGAAGAGTTGTTGAGGGGGGAAGACTTGGATTTGGGCTTCACATTCAACCCCAAGGAAATATGCCCAAAGGCGACTCGGCAGAAAATAATGAGACAATTTGGCGCCGCTCTAAATGAAGCTACAGAACAGAAGATTGCTCGTCGAAACCAACTACCACCACTCCCTCCATCAAAGAAGATGAAGAAAACTGTCAGTTTCATATTGGAGCCATCTGTGATGAACAAGACAGCAATGCATCCGCAAGCATATTGTGCCGAAAATCCCGGTTACGTCCAAGGGGGAAAGCCAAGGCAGTCATCCATGAAAAAATATGGTCCTTCTCAGCAGCAACAACAAGCAAATTCAAAAGCGAAAGAGGCAATTCATGGGAATGCCAAAACACAGGTTGTAAAGAGTACAACATCAAGCTCAGCAGCACCCCCGCGCAGCAAAGTTGGAGATGAGGCAGTACCTACAGGAGTAGATCCAAAGTTTTTGGGCAATTTTCATTCCCAATGTCAAGCAAGTGGATCACATATTCTGGCAACTCAGTATAAGGAGGAAGCAAGACCAGCTGCTTTTCAGGCAAGTTCTGTAGAGGAAACACTGGACCCCACAAAAGTAAGGCCAGTACAACTCAAGGATGGACCGACAGTGCTAGTAAGCACAGGAAACCACAGCGGAACACAACCACTAGGTGACTTAAATGGTCAAGTGCCTTTCCCGTATCGGGGAAATGTGATGCAGGCAGCCAATGGTATCCAGAGGGTCAAGGTGCAAGACTTCAAGGCATCACCGGAGGCTCGATCATTAATTCATGCAGGACACAAAAAGGAGAAAGAGAACACCCCTCCGGTGCTATGTACGGAGACCAATAGGATACAACACCTGTCTGAAGCTCTAACCATTGTAAAAAGTCCGGAACAAACATTGCTAAGAGGCCTAGGGAAATTGCCTGTCTGCCTAACTGTGCTTGCCCAACCTGAGGCCACTAGTGTTCTAGAAGCAGTAACCATGGGAAAAAGCCTGGAACAAAAGTTGCCAAGAGCCATAGGGAAATTGCCTGTCTGCTCAACTGTACTTGCCCAACCTGAGGCCACAAGTGTTCCAGAAGCAGTAGAAGCAACTGGCCAGGGGAACACTTCCCATTTCTCTGATGTGGAGGAGAGGTACCATGAATTCATGCGTGTTAGTGGGAAGACAACCAATGCACTAGAAGTCAATGTTCTAGATGTGAGTGAGCTGATTGCAAGGTGTGTTGATCCAAACAGCAAGGATGCCCAATCCAGCTCAGTGAATAATGATAAACAACATCTTGATCTAAGGGACACTGAAAGATCAAATGACTTTTTCAGAGAGTACTGCCCAGCACCAAGTTTCGATCTAGGCATAGAGGATTTGCACACAAGACCTGCAGACAACACAACACAACGAGATGTTGGGTCAAGCACATTTACAGAGCATGAGTTCAAGGAACTCCCAGTACATAACCAGCCAATCATCGATATAACCGACGGTGATTATCTGTTGGAGGTTGAAGGCATGGACGAACCGTGTGTTGAAGTAGAAGGAAATGCGTACCAAACACCTGAAAAAAGTTCCAACCAAGGAGAAGTGGGGTCAGGCAGCAAGGTTTACAGCAGTAGTAGTTCAGGAGAGATGCATCCACATCAATTTGAGAGAAGGATTATCAAGCCACCTCCTTGCAAGAGGTCACCTTTCGTTGACTATAATGAGAAGAAAGTCTACATGTCCAAACCCGAAGCAAATAGATTGTATGCATCAGTTATTCTGCATGGAAGAATTAATGAACAAGAATCACCAGATGTAGATACCAGGTATGACAGTATATCACAATTTTCCCCCAGGCAAGGTCTTTCATGTTGTGCAGGCAATTCAAACTGTGTTTACAAGCAAGCCATTTATAGAATCAGGCAACTTGGCTTAGTGTGAAATTCTTATTCTTTTTAAGTAGTTTATCCTTTTTGATATGCCCATGCCCCCATGTGTTTCCCCTTAATTGATATGGTGGTAGGCAATTCATGGAACGATTTTTGTGAGCTGAACGCCTCTTTTTTTCTTCCCATGCAGCGTAAAGGTAATTGAATATGGCAAATACTTTGTCACGGTGAGGGAGCTTGCAAACTCAATGAAGAAAGAAGGTTTTGTCTTGAGCCATGTAATGGAAGTCGGTATAGAGAATATAATGATGAACTTGCCACCAGACTCAAAGAAGCTTGTGATGCCCGTCAGGTTCTCGGTAAGAAAACGCGAAGCAACTAATAGTGTAGTTTTGCGTTTCTTTCTTTTTCTTTTTTTCATAAAAGGTCATGTTCATGTCTGTATTTTTTTACATCAGGTTCAGATGCTAAACACGGAATTGAACGGCAAGGAGCTCATTTCCCGGCTCAAGAAGTCGAATCGCTTGGACCGTAAAGACATGGTAAGTTAATGCTTCCTTTACTTTTTACCAATGCATTTTTATATATGAATTTTTATGCTAAAACTTTTGCTCACACAAATGTAAATATTTCTTAGGGTGGGGGGGTGTGGGTGGGTGGTGGGTTGTGTGGTGGGCTAGTTGACTACACTCATGAAAATTTGCTTCTATGTGCCAAGTTGCTTACACATTTTGCACAACTTGCGTGTGCATTTTTGGTGGGTTGCTCACACAAGTAGATAAGTTGCCTATGCATCTTCTATTTTTGCCTGTGCATTTTTGCATCTTCTTAATTACTTTTTTATGTGGCAAGTTGCTTACATTTTTTGCACAAATTGCCTGTGCAATTTCCGGCTGGTTGCTCACACAAGCAGATAATGCATTTTGTGTTTTTGTCAAGTTACCCACACTTTGCACAAAACTGGCATGTGCATTGTTTGCTTCTTCAGTCCAGTTATCTAGTTTTGTATTTTTTTCTACTAACCCAATTTTTGTTTTTTCTAACAGATTATGTTCCCAGTGTTAGAGAACATTGACAAGACAAAACCTAAAACAGGCAATCATTACTGGATTTTTAACGTGAACATAAGGGATCGACGTTTTGAAACTCTTGATTCTTGGAGGACGCTCAAGAACAAGTCTTTAGATGTTTCCGCAAGGAAGATGGTTGCAAGTTTTCGGTGTCTATGGGAAGAGCATTACGCCAGTTCCCGCGTCTCGCTGGATGAGTTTGGGCTTACCAACATTGATGTTCCAAAACAAAATAACGAGTAAGCATCCACTTCTTTTTCACATATTGACTATGGTCTTGTTCAGTTTTTTTACAAGCGACACAACACTACATAGAGTAAGCATCCAGTTCTTTTTTCAATTTTTTGTTTAGGTTCGACTGTGGTGTTTTTGCTCTGACGATAGCAAACGGTTGGGAGGCAAGGGCTGTTCCAAATTTCACAGCTGAGGACATTCCAAGCATCAGGAAACAATTGACTAACACGTGGGTTGACAACGCCAACAACACTGCTCCATGGAAAACCATACTCAAGTTAGCATAGGTCAGTTTTTTCTCCCCCCACGCGCTACATCCATGTAAAATGCATGTGTTGTTTCTTTTTGCTCTTTTGTGATTTTTTGGAGTGCCGGGGGAGGAGTTGCCTGTATAACAACTTGGACCAGGCAATTCTATTGCATAACCAGGCAATCTAAGCTTTATTTTGAGGCAAGTTATTCAGAAGAACCCATAAAAGACAAATGAAAGACAAATAGTATGATCATTACATAGCCAGGGAATTGTTGCATTTTACAGCATTGCAGAATCTTATGCATGTAAGTTTTCGAATATTATGGGGAGGGCAAAGGGTGTTTGCGTGGCAATTTAAATCACACAACAGGCAACTCAAAACTTATAACCTATGCAACTCAAAACTTATAACCAGGCAACTCAAAACTTATAACCAGGCAAGTCAGCCACAAGAAACCGTAAACCATAAATAATAGTTTAGGATGTTCATACATACAGACCCACAAATAGTTTTAACTCGTCAATGCCATTCGACACATCTTTTTCAGCCATCTGGTCACTGTGTGACCATTACACCAATCTGGTCGGGCAGCTTGCACCATTGTGGTTAAAAGAACCACAATAGCTGCACTTGTTCTTTCTCTTCGGATGCAGCTCAAGTGCTGATTGTATTCTTTTTGACTTTGCCCTCCCTTTTGTTGTTGATTTTGGAGGGTCTCTAGGAATCGCAGGGCCAAGTGTGGTAGCAGGTCTTCCAAACTGTGGTTCAACCATCGTAGTACCTTGTGCGGCTGCAACAGCTGCATGTAGAGATGCCATACTGAGCGGCTGGTGTGCATATCCACCAGGAGCTTGCGCAGTAGGAGATGAAATTGCATTGGCATTTTCTTCCTGTGTTGTTGAAGACTCTGGATGCTGCCCAACCCAGCCATCCAGCGTTGTTGTTGATGCAGGCAATGGTGCCAGTCCAGGACCAGCCACATAGGTTGTGTTTGCTGCATTAGGCCCCCGCGGTGGTTGTATAGCCACCATAGTATGTGGCGCAGGCCAAATTGCTGGTCTAGGACCCATAGGAGGTCGCGCAGGCCCTCTTGCTAGTGTCGTATCCATCAAAAGTTGTGGCGCAGCTCCTCTTAGCGCTTGCGCAGGCCTTGTCATTGTCGAACCCCTTAAAAGGTGCGGCGCTGCTCCACTGTTCAGTGGCACATATCCCGACAGTTGCTGTACAGGCCAGCAGCCTTGTGTCGGAGGGCTCATGGGTAGTGGTATAGCCCTTTTTTGCATCGCTGCACCCCCGAATGCTGTCTGTTGGTGTCTATCCTCACTCATAGAGTTGCCAGTTAGGTTTGGTGCGTTTTTTCTCCGCGTTGCAGAAGTAGGTCGCTGCTGCCTAGGTCCATAAGAGGTTTGTGCGTGTTCATCAGGACGCACCGCAGGGCCACTAGTTGCCTGAGTGTTTCTTGGTGGTGGCACAGAAGCAGGTCTCTGCTGCCCAGGCCCGAAAGGGGCTTGTGAAGGCCCTCCAGAACGCACCGCAGGGCCACCAGTTGCCTGAGAGTTACCCGGGGGTGGTGCAGAACCATCAGCTGATGGTGGAGGACCACCAGAGGGCCCACTTGTTGGTGCTGCCGTTTTCTTCTTCTTTGTCATGTTGAGATTTTTGATTTCATGACGCGCACCACGCATATGTTTCTTTACAATATCCGTCGCAGCATCTGACGCACTAGCAACCCGGGCAAGACTACCAAAATCCATCATCAAATTTGCATGCCTGAGTTCCTTTTTCGATTGTGGTGGCATCTCATCAGGTTGCTCTTCGACAGCGGGGGGTGCGTTCGGAATTGCCATAGGTGTCCACCTTTTAAGTATGTACTGCGCTGGGATTTCATCAACACCAAGGTGGTTGAAAACTTTCAAGATATGGCAGCAAAGCATGCCGTCCCTCTCAATCTTGCAGCAGTCACATCTGTAGTCTCCAGCACTAGCTTCCACCGTGACAAAATAGCCCCTAGAACCATATTTGGCAACCCACTCTTGATTGGGGTAAACCTCATACAAGCTTTCACCATGTGGTCGCACATTGTACCTTGTAGTCAACTGAAACTCATCACGAAACTTCTCATACAAGTCCCTAGTGTACAAGTCGTACGCCTGCTTCTCTATTGGGTAAGATGACCACATTTCAGTCTGTAAATGTCCTGTCCTGTAGTCTTTTGAACCCTCCCGGACAAGTATGTGTGTTTGGATTTTCTGATATTGCTTCACAAAGTTCAAAATGGACTTGTGTGGGTTCACATACCGCTTAAGGACAGCGTTGAACCCCTCGCTGCGTTGAGTTGACTGCAAGAAAGGGAAGAATTGGTGCTTGAAGTAGCAGGGCACCCATGTCTCTCTGTACCTGTACAGATTCTCGAAGTGGGAGTCAGTCATAGCCTCATACTTCATCATAAGCTCACACCACCTTGCCTCAAATTCTTCCGGCGTCAAGCTGAAGTCAACACAGCTGTTGAAATCTTTGGACAAGCCAGGGTTTCGCCCCAGCAATGCTCCAAGCTTTTCTTGTGCTTTTTTCATAATATGCCAGCGGCAACAACGGTGTACACTTGTAGGAAAGATCTTTTTAATTGACTGTGCCATTGCGATGTCTTGGTCGGTTATGATGTTGGTGGGTGCTACATTATGCATTGCCTCAAGGAAGGTCTGGAATAGCCAATCAAAGCTCGATGCCAACTCTTGCCTAACAAAGCCACAACCCAACATGAACGACTGCCCATGCCTGTTAATCCCAATGAATGGTGCAAAGGGCATGTTGTACATGTTAGTCATATACGTTGTGTCAAAGGACATACAATCATGATAAGATTCCACGTACGCCTTCCTTGCTGCACCATCGACCCAGAAAATATTCTCAACCCTGTCTTCCTCATCATATTTTATCTTGTAAAAAAAATCTGGATCCTCTCTCTGCTGATCTTTAAAGTAAGCAACTGTCTCTATCATATCCCCTTCTTTTGTATCATCCTTGTTCAAGAGTGTCTTGAGGTTTGTAATGTGTTTAGTGCCATAAGGTACAATGAGTTCTGTCCCATAAAAATCTGACATGATGTGCATCATACGACCTGTTCACATGAAGTCACAATGGTGGTCAATCCTTCTTCTACACAAAAACAGTGCCAAAAATAGTTTACTTTCTGTTTTCAGCAAGGCAAATCAAATGCAAAGGTTTGGCAATTCATGAAGCTATACAAGCAACTACAACCATATGCCCGAGGCAACACACGAGCAAAATACACGAAACAAACCGGGGGGGTGGGTAACAACGCATTTAGTGAGCAATACAAATTTTCAATCATAGGCAAGCTGACTCCAGCCAGAAACAAGTACTATTTGTACATTCCTTGTACATTTTAAGTTACAAAGAGACTAACCATAGGCAAGTTCGGATTCAACACCAAATTTGTTTTATTAAAAAAACTAGGCAAGCAGGAACTTTTGCATTGGGCAACAAACAGGTAAACATTAGGCAGGTCCAGCACCCAGAAACAAATCAGTTGTTGGTTATGTCTTTTATCTACTGTTGTAAGCAATTTATTGGCACTATCAAGCAACTAAGGCATTTGTTTGAAGCAAATCAGTGACATGTTTTCAAGCAAAAACTGGTACTTGTTGATGGGCTAAGAAACACACAACCAGTAGGCATGTCCAGGTTCTTAAAGTTAGAAGATAGGGGGGAGGTGGGTGTGGTTCAATACCTGTAGTTAAATTGCAGTTATGAAGATGAGTAAGAAAGGCCCTTTCCTCTGGCGGGATCCCTTGGTGTGATCGCAAATACTTAGTCAAACATGGCTTGTCAACCAACGGATGGTTGTGCTCTCTAACAAAGTAGATCACCTCCCATCTGCCATCTATTACCTTCACAATCATCTTAGCTTTGCAACCAGTTTGCACAATTTTATCTCTTTTTCGTTTCTTGCTCCTCTTTTTGCCCTTACTATCATCATCAAGAAAGACAATAGCCTCATCTTCATTATCATCATTCGCTTGCTCAACAATGTCATCTAGCACGGGAATCTTTTCTGCCCCTCCGTCATCAACATCAGGCTTCCGAAACTTGTTGCACACAAACTGTTGTTTTATCAACTCCCCTGTTTTGAGATCCTTCCTTGAACTATTCATTTTGATTGAAAACCCCATTTGCAAGGAATATGCATTGTAATGCACCTTGGCATCTTCCAAAGTGTCGAACCTCATGCCCACGTAAGGCTCCTTGGGCTGTGACCAAGCTTCATCATCATTTTCAGCACCCAAACCATTACCAACAGTGCCACCGGTATCACCTGCAGCACCTGTGCCATCAAGGGTATGAGCATCACTCCCAGTTTCTATAGCTCCAGGTACTTGTGTACTGCCTGGAGCACGGCCCCCATGACTTGACTGCCCACCTGTCTCCATTGCTTCTGTAGCAGCACCATCGACTCTTTGGATGATAGGGGGATTAGGTGATTCCGCCACAAATTCTGCATTTCCAGCACCATGTTGTGTACAGTACAATGGATCATCATTATTTTCAGCTGGTTCCTCATTCAGATCAATCATTGTCAACCTGTTTTATTTTTTGAGAATATGGGAAAAAGTAAAGCAAGTTAGCAGAGGGATGGAAGCAAGCAGCGTAGTAAATACAGGCAAGCCAATAGCTCACCCACCCACCAAAGCAAATTTTACGTTGTTGAGGCAAACTAGTACCACACTAAACTCATGCACCACAGCAACGCAAGCACACCAGATTCACAAGATAGCATTCATTTTGTGTTTTTTAAGGATGCAATTGAACATAACCAGGCAATTCAAAGTGCACTATCAGGCAATTCAAACCATATAACCAGGCAAGTCAAACTATATATGTCAGGCAATATATTATTTTCAGGAGATGCATGTTTTTTTTGTACTAATGAATCATGTTTGTACATATAACATAGGCTTGTTTTTTTCTGGGCCGATAATATATTTTTCTTTTTTCTGTCTTTCTTAAATGCAGGCAACATTGATTTTGGAGAAGCAAAGCATCCTACCATAGAAGTGCTACTTTGAAGTGTCTTCAGAATGGAACTCACCTCCAAATCAGAGAGTTTAGAGCATGTTTAGTGTTAGGAAAAACTCAAGTTAGCTGTTATGGGCATGATCACTCTTTTATATTCAGACTATTTTTCTGCTTTCAGTACCTATGTTTTTGTGTTAGAAAGAACTTAAGTTGACAGTTTTTAGGTTTCATCTTTATAGCAGTATGTTTTGAAGCAACGTTGTGCAGTTGATAGTTGTTGGTATATGGCTTTTCTTGTTTTTTTCCTTCTTTTGCAGGATGAAATACTAATAAATTTGCAACTGCATCTTGGCAACTTTGCGATCTTTCTTGAATCATGGTGAAGGATATGTTGTAACAAAGATAAACCGTACTACACAACTGTCTCTTGTTTTTTAGCTGCAATTTATTCTTCTAGTGTTTTTTTACTATTGAAACCAAGGAATAACGGAAAAAATGACCAAGAGGAATCTTTTTCTAGCTTCTTCTAGAGTTGCCTTGACATCATTAGCTTCTTTCAGTGTTTGTCTTATAAGTTTCAAAAGTGTTCATGATTTGCCATGTCATAAGTTTCCAAAGCTGTGTGCATACATATAGTTAGTTGCCTCATTATAGTACTGTTCTTGCTCAAAACAGAATGTCTAATTTGCCAATTACATTTTTCATAAGCAATTAATAGAACTGGAACACATCAGAAAATAGATCATAATCATCATAGCACTGGTTTTCATATGTCAGTTTTTGTCTACAGATTACAAATGTGTTCATATGCAACAGATCTGCAAACAGAATTTGAAAACTGGCAACAACCATCACTTAGGGTGCACCACACTACTAAATTCGCCCAAACCAGAGGGCTGAAACTTGCCTAAACATCAAACTAAACATGCTCAACATCACATCTTTTTTACACAATGTTTTGCACAACTACAGCCTTGTACAAATCATGGGGAAAGAGGAGGGGGGATCTGGAAGTGAGGTAAAATCTGACCTTTTCGCCTTGATTTTTTTGCCTTTTGCAAGGCAATCAGGAAGGAGGCACCTTGATTTTGCCTAGAGAAGAAACAATAATGGAGCCGCCATTGGAGGGCTGTGAAGGTTTTCTGGATCTGGAAGAGGTGAAGGGAAGGGGCTTGCTGTCCTTTGTGGCTTGGGGGAGAAGAAGATGGGGCTGCGGGTCAGGTGAGGGGAGAAAAGAAGGGAAAAAAGATGCGCAGGGGTGGGGGAGGGATCGGGCGAAGGGGAGGACCAGGTGATTTGACCGCTCGATGGTTGATCGGGAGGGGGAGCAGGTGCTTTCCTATCCTGGGGTGGCTGGCAGGAAAAGTGGACAGGAAACCTACTATATTTGGGGTGGCTGCCAGGAAACGCTAGGGAGCACCCGACTGCTCCCTAGACGCGTCCTTATAACTTACGGACATCCGGCCGGTTTCATCGGTGGCACGGAACGGGCCACCTGCCAGTAGTACGTGTACGTCGTCCTGCTGCCTCGGCATGAACAGACCGACCGACACACGGACGGACGATCGACGCGCATGGCCGCCCTAGCTAGCAAGCTAGGTAGGCACAGTAACTGCTGGTGTGCTGCCGGTTCCGACGGAAGAGGCCACCGCCTACGTGGCGGACTGTAGCTGTGCCCATTGCCCTCATCTCTTTGCCGCTTATAGCAGCATCCTATCCGTAACTACGTCCACCGTTACGTTAGCGTACGTGCACCAAACGGTCACTGCGCTTTTTACATATTTAACCTACGATCCCTTTTGTCAATGCCACGCACCCCTGTTTCAAGAATTTCAGACCGGCCACGTACTATCTTTGGACAAATACACGTACGTAGTGGAGTTGTAAACTAGCGATGACTACGTACGTTCCATGTCGTGCAGGGTTTATATTAGAGTAATTACTGTTCATACTGCACACCGAGTCGTGAAGAATACTTCGATCGATCAGGGTAGCATGCATGCAGCTCAGGGCAGGGCACAGCACATTCAGCCCCCAGAAAATCTATATCGACTGGAAGTTTCCGCCGCCTGCGGCCGGCGACCGACCGTGCTGAACTCGCGCGATGGCGACCCCGCCCACCGGCGCACACGTACACGATCGGAGGTCCAGTCTAATCAATTTGCAGAGCGCCATGCACACGCATGGAACAAGCGTCGTTGGCCGCCGGACGGGGGCGGCCCGTCGAGCAAATGCAAGCTGCTTCGGGAAGCCTGATCCGACTAGCTGCGTAATGGAGCGATCAACCGGCTAAAGTTGCACGCACGCACGCACGCGTGTGCATGCATGATTCGGTGAGTGCAAATTAAGGAAAAGTCGTTCCAGGCCGCACTAGCACCGCTCGTCTGACACGCGCTCGGCCGGACGCTACTGGTTCCTTCCGCGTTGGGCGGCCAGGCCAGCCGTCGTGGTTTACCCCCACAGTATGGAGACATCTAAATCCTATATGGAGAACAAATTTAGTAATTCAACAGAAAGTCAACAGTTTCTGAAAGTATTTTTAAAATAAACTTGACTTTTTATTATACCTGTGAGAAAAAATCCATCTACTACCACTATAAAAGAAAGAGAGGGCGGAGAACCAAATCATCCTATCCATCAAAACCTGCGATCTGATGGTCTACATCCCTCCAGCATACTAAACGCGTTTTACGCTTTAATTACCCACCATGCCATTAGCTGCTAATGACCCCTTTCAAGAAAAGAAAAAATGCTGTAGACCACGTCTTCATCAAACTGCATGCACTCCCCTGGAAAAAAATCAAACTGCACGCACGACGCCACTCCTCTGCTACCACCGACGCCATCGCTGGGGCCGGGGCCGCCGTCCCGCCCGCCGCTCCTTCTCTGCTGCCACACAGACGCTAGCGCGGATTGCCGTCGCCGCCCGCCGCTCCTCCTCTAATTCTAGACGGACGCGAGCTCGGATCGCCGTCGCCTCCTCCGGCCGCTCATCCTCTGCCGCCCCATGGTCTCGACGCCGGAGGCTCTCCTCTTGGTCGGCTGCTGCCCCCACGGATGCGAGCTCCCGCCGCTCCTCCTTTTCTGCCCCACGGGCTCGCCGCTGGCCGCTCTCCCTTTGTCGGTTGCTGCTCTGTACGCACATAGCCGTAATTGCGGAACGCGCCACCGATTCTCTGCGCTGGAAGATCAGGGGAAGGCTCTCCTCTGCATCGGATCTGGCATCCTGAGCCTTCCAACGATCGGATCCGGTGAGATTTGCCACCTCCTGCTGCCGTCCATGTGTAGCTCGTCGACTTCACCCAGGATGGCCACCAGGACGAGTCGACGACCTCTGCCTCATACTCCTCCGTTTCTTTTTACTTGGCGTATAAGTTTTGGTCAAAGTCAAACTACACAAAGTTTGACCAAATTTATCTTAAAAAGTATGAACATCTACAGTATTAAAACTATATAATATGAAAATACACTTCATGATGCATCTGAAAATATTGATTTTGTATTATGAATGTTGATATTTTTTAATATAAAGTTAGTTAAACTTTACAAAGCTTGACTTTGACCAAATCTTATATGCAGACTAAAAAGAAACGGAGGGAGTAGTTGTCTTCCCCGAGAGCTGACGCTGTCTCCATGCCGTACGAGGTTGCCGTTGCACCCACCACACCCTTAGCATCGTTGATATTCTATATGTAACTCATCAATTGATAGATTTTCTCCCTGCAGTGACTTGCATTTTTCTACATTGCTTCGTATTAAGTTGATTGGGACTGTTTGATTGAATATCAAATACTCCCTCCGTCCGGAAATACTCGTTGGATGAATGGATGTATTTAGATGTATTTTAGTTCTAGATATATTCAATTTTATGCATTTCTCCGACAAGTATTTCCGGACGGAGGAAGTAGTAAACAACCTCTGTTGCTGATCAATTCATGGAACGATTAGCACATGTGGCAAACTTAATTACATTCTCAATACACAAGGGAAGTACAAGCAGTATCTGGAGGGTCAAATTATTCATTACCTGCAAGTTATAAATTTATAATGCTAACACACTGTGTTTTGCTTTTATAACTTGCAAGTTGCAAGTGTTTAACCCCAGAAAAGCGATTCGCAGGTGGACATCTGCAGTAAATAATCAGGTGCTTCCTCATTATCAAAGTCAATGCTCTGTGAGGTGTGCAGCGAGTGCGTGTAAATGTGCCAATGCGAGGTAGTGGAGGGTTCAGCAAGGTTCAGTTTCGGCTCCAATTTGTTTTCAGAATCGTCTTCTAATGTCTAATCTAATGGTCCTTTCTTATGTACTCCCTCCGTCTCATAATATAAAAACGTTTAAGGGAGTAGTTAACAAATTATATTTCCTTGTAGCTTTTTAACAAATTGGCTGCTACGAATACTGGTTGCTTCAAATTTTGTTTTGGTATGTGCTTTGACTGATTATCTTAATGCCAGTACTTCTTGATTTTCGCTCCATATATGAAATTGTTTAGCTAGCTCTTGATCAATATCCTTCAGTACACCTGCAATATTGATGGACACTAAGTACTACTGCCAATCATCAATGTAAACTATCCCAACTCTATATTAATTCAGAAAATAATCGGATACAAAATAATCGATTTAAAAATAAACTGCAAAACTTGTAAGTTTAGGAAATTATGTTGTTTTAATCTTTGCACTAAGAGTTCCCATGCCTATATTGTTATAGGTATTCTTATTCTGGTTGTACACTGAAATTTAGGTGCTTTTGGTGATTTGATTGTACAAGAAAATGATCTACCTTGCAATATCATTTTTCTTGCAAATGAAGAAATTCAGAGCATCTAAGTCTTAAATGTATCTGCTAAAGTGTTGATATTAATGCTTTATGTTGTCCGGTAAGTTGAAATGTGCATAACTTAATTATGTGATTACGGGCTCGACGCTCTTCACATTGCTCGAGAATCTGATCAGCACCACTCCGACATGCATCAGGAAGTCAACGAACAACCAGACCAGGAAGGCGTGGAGCTTGAGCTTGGGCTGCAGCGACAATGACAACTTGGGCGTCAACTTCAAAAAACAACAGTTCAAGTGTACTCTCTCTCTCTCTCTCTCTCTCTCTCTCTCTCTCTCTCCCCGTGTGTGTGTGTGTGTGTTTTTCTACTAAGTACAGTCTGTGTACTGTTCTATCCTTGTTCTGTTTTCTTCAACCATTTTTTGTTGTATATTCTCTGTCAGTAAATGCCCCAATCTATTTTATCTAGGCAGCATGTATTTGGTACTACAATAAGTTGGTGCGATATCCTCCAATATTTTGTTATCTAGGCAGTCAAAACAACTTCAGTCCGCTTAATTTTTTTTCTGCTTTTGCTGTTGTGATGAGAGAAAGAAAGAGATGTGGTGGCAATGGAGAACTTGGACCAGTTGATAATATACCATAGTTGTGGTAGTTAATGTTTGTGATACTTCCTTTAGGATATTTGTTCTATACATATGTCCCGCCAGATATTCATTCAAATTGTACCCTTCTCTATCAATTACTCCCTCCGTTCAGAATTACTTGTCTCTGAAATAGATGTATCTAGAACTATAATACATCTAGATACATCCATTTTCGAGACAAGTAATTCGGAACGAAGGGAGTAGTATGGTTCTTAGCTGACTGCGTGATTAGAATTGAACACTTAGTATCTTAAGCAGATAAATAATGAAAGCAGACTGCTCTCCTCCAGTTCAGTGGAAGCGTAGGAGGCAACCATGGAGGTGATAGACACAATGGCTTGAGCATGACGGATGGCTGTCCCTAAGTTTCTACCACTGAGTTGGTGCATGCTCCAATATTACCAGGTCAGTGCTTCAAATCATCAGACCTTGGCGCTATTCCTTGTCATAGAGGAGGTCAGTACTTCAAATCATCCTTAGCTCCGTTATTTTTCTTTTGCAGATTTTAGGACAATGGGTCAATTTCTTACTTTTCTTTTCAATATCGTTTTTTATCCCCTGTGCTTACGCGATGATTATGTGACTTATCTGTCAGAGAATGAATCATGCTAAAATTTGCTTGTACATAAATGATGCATGTATGTTTATTCTTGTTTTTCTTATTACTTCAGATTTTTTCTGTGGATGGGCTCAACAGATATTATATTCATCACATAACTTGCTATTTACTGAGTAGTACTCCCTCCGTTCCTAAATATTTGTCTTTCTAGACATTTCAAATGACTACTACATACGGATGTATGTAGACATATTTTAAAGTGTAGATTCACTCATTTTGCTCCGTATGTAGTCACTTGTTGAAATGCCTAGAAAGACAAGTATTTAGGAACGGAGGGAGTATGTGTTGCTCACTCTTTATTTTCGTGGCGCAGAAGTATGATCATGACCCTGCTCAAGTTCGGCCTCACTGCTGTCGCTGTAGCTGCTTCTGTGAGTCTCTATAATCTTCTTCGCCACCGGTTCAGTAACCCTCTCAGTTTTGTTCTCTCCTCTTCTCTTGTGCTCTCTGACCCAGACATTGATCGATGTGACTCTTGTGATGCCAGCCATCAAGCTTCTCGTGCTTTGGTTACTGCTAATGCTTGGCTCCTAATGTATAGGCGAGAGGAAGATACAGATGTACCTAAGATTAGTAGTTCGCATATCAAAAGTCACCATTCAGTTAGCATGCGCACTTTAGCTAGCTTCCAATTCACTTGTAGGTCTGAGAGAAAAGAGAGTGCCCTGCCTTCTATCTAGCTTCCAATTAACTTGTAGGTCTACTAAGTTATCCTTCAATTTTCAGATCATGTACAACCTGATTCAGTGCACATGTTTAAGGGGCTATATTCAGTACAAAATGCTCAATGAAAAACCCTGCAAGTACTCTTATTCAGCTATCGCTCCATCTCACTTTGTGATATTTATCGCAGCATTGTTCAGTATTGATCTGTAGCTAATTTAATAGCCTGTTGTCAGGTCGTAATACCTTTGAAAATACGTAGCAACACGACCATAGTGATGTCGATCTCACTGTTGAAAATACAATTGAGCGGCAATACAATACCGTGCATCCATTTTTTATATTGATGTGGATATCATTTGGTCATCGTTTGAGACGTGCATTGCACGTGCAAACTTACTAGTAAAAAAAAATCTCCCTTTGACTTCTTTTCAAAAAAGACAATTTTTTGGCTAAAATAGTGTGAATAGTGACCTATAATAGCAAATAAATTTTATCTTTTTTTGCTGTGATGTCAACTTTTGTTTTTTCGTGAAAATTTATATACTAGTGCAAAATTAACTCAAGTGTTTTGTCAAAATAGTTCTTACCTATTTTGACCTTTTTATCAAAATATAAAAAAAAACTTCTTATAGGATGCATATACAATCAGGAACACAAGTGTATTTCTCCCCTTCTACAACATTTCTCATTTCTTGCCAGTTTTCATTCGTAGTAGAACTTAATTTTTAATTGCTGCAGGTGTTTTCGGAACATGTACACAGCCTTAAAGCATGGAAAACACTACCCTTCAGTCGGCGGATGCAAGCGGAGCTTCCCTCGCTTCCTTAGCCGTCGGCCCAATCCTGATCGACCACTCATGGTGGCCACAAGTCAGTCCCGCAGCCAGATTTTTTTCCCAGTAATAAGTGTCTTGTTCCAGTAGATTTCTGCGACACATAACTAGTTAACTTTTAACCAAGCCTTACTTGCCAGGCAAGCATGGAGACTGATTTCTAAACCTGATAGCCTTTGTGCCCAAGTGTTAAAAGCGGGAGAGGGGAAGTTGAGGGAGAACTCTGACAGCACGAAAGCATGGTGGTGGTGAAGCTCGTGGTTCTTCGGCAGGGCTTCGCCAAGCACTACGGAGCAGGAGGAGGTGTTGGAGAGGGGGAGAGCTACGCCTGGGAAGGGGTGTTGCTGCCCTCCCACCCCCTCTATTTATAGGGTGAAGGAGGAAGAGGGCCGTTAGATCCCATCTACAAGGGGGGCGACCAGGGGGGAAACTTGCCCCCCAAGTTTGGTGGGAGGCGCCCCCACCCCCTTGGGGGGGGGCACACCAGCCCACTAGGGGGTTGGTTCCCACCCTTGTTCAGCCCATTAAGCCCCCCGAGGCAGCTGACCCCACCTGGTGGACCCCCGAACACCTTTTGGTGGTCCCGGTACAATAGCGATAACCCCCGAAACCATTCCGGTGACTAAAACTGGACTTCCCATATATAAATCTTCATCTTCGGACCATTCCGGAACTCCTGGTGACGTCCGGGATATCATCCGGGACTCCGAACAACCTTCGACAACCACATACTATTTTCCGGTGCGGCACATGCAAAGGAGCCATCGACAGATCGCGAGATAACTAACCAGCACATGAAGATGATGGTGTGGTCAAATCAAACAAGGACGCTAGCTAGTGCACTAGTATATTATCAGCTCATGAGGATTACGGAATGATGGTCAAAATTAGCTCGGACTGTGCATGTGAATTTGGTATACCTCTACTGTCATTATCCAGGTGAATGATAACCGTCCGCCCCGCGCCTGAGTACGTGGAAGAGCTAGGCCAGATCCCAACCAGCATTTTGTACGAACTAAACTGGAAGCTTTTGACCATGGCCGGTGCAGCAGTTGTTGCCACCGTTTTTCTAGATAACGTACGTGGTATGGCCGGTTAGTTAATTACGCCTCCTATGCCGTGAAAACAACACGGCTGGCAGCTGGAGTACGAGTTTTCCCCCGCCGACGCGAGGTCACTCTCCGTCGAGTTACTAATAGCATCGAGCAGTTTCCAATGGAGAGCAAGAAATAGCGAGTCTCCAGCTAACAAGATTTGGACGGTGAAAGCACAGTCCCGTGCTTGGCACTTGGCAGCCAAGGTCGAAGCGGCCGAAGCTGAGCTGAGCTCGCGCGGTTGGTGGGTTCGTTGGCCGACAAAGGTGCGGGCTGGTGTTCCCTTGCCTGGGCAATTCAATTCGTGTATCCTGCAGCAACGACAGGAGCCACTGTGGTGTTCAAAAAAAAAAAAAAAAACAGGATCCACTGTGTCTCGCCCGCAGCGTGACACAAGCTCGTCTCGCCGCAGCCTCGCAACTAATGGACCGGCCTAGGTAGCTTTGCAGGTTCACACATTTCTCTCTCTTTTGTTTATATTTTCAAAAATATTCTAAGTACGTACATTTCAAAATTTAAATGCACTTAATAATTTAAAAACCACAAATTTGGAAATTGTTAACACAGTGTAAATAAAAATTAGCGTAATTATAAAAAATGATGATAGCAATAAACACAGATTTTTTACACTTAAAATGTTCACATGATTCAAAAAAGCGTATGTGACATTTAAAAATATGGTTATACAATGTAAAAATGGTTTCATAATTCATAAAACAAATGTTTGTACGATTCAATAAAGTATATGGTACATTTTAAAAAGTGTACACACTTTCCGAAATATGTTCTTGATAAAATGCTCACCACATATTAGGAAAATGTTCAAGAACATGTATATGGAAAAAATGTTAATCATGTAACTGAAAAGAAAGTTAATTGTGTATAAAAATAATGTTTCAGGTGTATACCAAAATTTATGACGTGTATGAAAAAAGTAGACATCGAATCATATATTTCCAAAAATGTTATGTATTTGAAAAATGTTAAACATGTAAAACATATATTTTAAAATGTATACGGAAAATGTACATGTGTATGAAAAAAGAAGCAGACAACAAAACATATATTTGAGCGAACCAACCTGTCGTTGGATGGTTAGGTGGACAGTGGTATCGCCAGCCCACCAGGGTTCAAGTCCTGATACTCGCATTTAGAGGCAGTTCCCACAATCATTTCATTACTTTGAGATTTAAGAATCATTTTGGTCAAACATTCAGCTGCAATGTTGAAAATAAAAGGAAAGAGGGGGTCACCCTTAGCACTTTGGAAATAGGGGCCTACTTTATCATCTATATCTATATCTATACCAATATAAAAAGACCCAAAGAGGCAGATCCAATCAATCTCGGCCATCAAATCATGTCAGTCCAATGGCCTAGACTGCTTCAATGTCGAGCGTTCAACACGTTTAGCGTGCAGTTAATTTCATGCCAAATATAGTGCTAATCACACAATAACACGCAAATAATATCCTACTTAATCCGCATGCACTTAATATACTTCCAAATTAACGTGCATTGCACGTACACATTGACTATTTAATCTAAATGGACATGATGCAATTACATAAAACTTGTTTTACCCAATTGCGTCATTTTTAATTAAAACCTCTAACTTGGTGGTAGGCAATAAGAATGTCTCAATTGACCATGTCGTACGCCTTGTCAAAATCAAGTTTAGTAACAAGCCCCACTTGTTTTTTAACATGAGCATGGTGCATTACTCATGTAAAGAAAGAATGTCATCTGCAATAGATTGTTTTTTATAAAAGAATCCTGTTGAACATTAAACGGTTTAATAAAAAAGGATCCCAACAAGTTGTATCTACAATATCAGTTATATATGTGGTTTGAGGATGCAGGAAGGGACAAACCTTGCTACGCACGTCAACACATTCAAGTGATCATGAAATAGGTCGGCTAGAGGTCAAGTAAAATGAACACAGTTCCTACTCACTTCATTATATCAGAACTGTGTTCATTATATCGGAGCTGTCGTTGTAAGTGAGTTTACTGTGGCATTTCTAGTGCATGATGAACCTGAGGAGAACAACTACAACCTACAAATGGTGTTCAATAACATTATTATTCTTCCTCTTATGTGAGCATGTGAGGTACCGCTCGTGACAGGTCCAATAACATTATTCTTCCTCCTCCTCATCTGGCATCTAAACCTCTATGTGATACCACTTTTAAAGTTTCGATGCGCAATGATCTGTCAGGGATGACGATGTGACTTCTTAACAAGGTTCAAGGCAAAGGCCTAAATTGCCAACACATGACTATATGGGGGCTCATCTTAGGTATATTGAATAGATGACAAAATTAACATGTCGGCCATCGGACAAAATATTCGACCCACAAATATACATGTGAGTTTCCTCTAGTATGTGTTTGGGTACCCGCATATATAGCCTTCAAGTATCATGAGCAGGGAATTACATTTAGACGTGTTTGGCTCAAACACTTATAACTCTCTAACTATTACAAGTCCAAGCCCAAATATATGCAAGTCATACACATACTACGTGATTGATACACACGATTCTAGTCTTCTAGTCTTGTAAAGATGATAGATGGCTATCAAATCAAGAAGAAGGATGATAGTCGTGTGCTACGCTGCTGGTGCCAAGCATCTGGCCTAGCAGAAGAAGCCAGTCAGGATCGCTAGGCTTCATGTATCCGACGCACTTCCGTTTGTAGTCGCGAATCGGCAGCGCTCCATTGGCGCGAAGCGCCTCCTCGTTGGCCAGCAGGTACGTGACAAGCTGAGCTCTGAACCTGCAGAAGCGGTTGGAGCGCCGGTTGGCGGTGCCGTAGTACTCGGCGGCTCGCTCGTAGAAGAGGAGCGCGTTCGGGAGGTCGTTGCGGTCCAGGTGGAACTCGGCCAGGTCGGAGCAGGCGGTGGCGGCCAGCCGCAGGTCGCCGTGCTTGACGAACAGCGCGAGGGCCTCCTCCAGCGCGAGCTTCATGGCGGCGACGTCCTCCTCGCTTTTCTCCTCGATCTCGGCGTAGCATTTTGCCGAACGGAGCAGCGCCGATCCTGCGCTCAGCTCGCTTCCTCTCTGCATCAATGTATGGCGGCCATCATATGAAACTGTCCAAAAATATAATAGCTAGGAGTAATTAACACCAATTCCAAGAAAATAACTTGAAACAATATTTTACCCTGAGAGAATAGGCGGCTAACTCGCCGTATGCCTGTATCGCTTTTCTCCAGCTTCCGGCTCGGGTGTACATGTAGGACGCGTCAGCCAAGTCCTTCCAGCCGGCGAAGCTCGTCCCGCTCCGCATCTCGAACCTGCACCGGGCCATGAGCCGGTCGCCGCACCCCTCCGGGCCCTCCCCATCCCGCTCTTCCTCGCACTCCACCAGCACCTTCTTGCACCCCTCGCACAGCACGCTTTTGCACCCGCCCTGCGCCTTCTCGTCCTCCTTCTCCTCGGCGTCGCACCGCGGGATCGGCTTGTATCCGCGCCGGCGGTTGTAGTAGCGGCGAAACAGCGACGTTATCGCCCCGACGACGTGGCAGCTCGAGTGGACCATCACGGCGGCGGCGAGCCCGGGCTTTGGGCGGCGGGTTAGCTAGGGTTGGATTGGTTCTGCTTCTCCCTTTGATGGATGGTTGGACGTGGACGGGCCAAGTAGTGGCGGCGTGAGCAAGTATATATCCTTGGACGTCTCCCGAGTTCGGGCCTGTTTCGGCGACCCGGACGGGTCCCTGTCCGTGTTCGACACGAAAGACAACACCTGTCTTCCCAGCAACAGCGGCAGGACCCTGAGATCCGCCCTGGTTAGGATTGTGCATCCGCTGCCGTCTCCATGGGAACGAGGAGGCGCAACGGAACAGCGAAAATGCACGAGACGCGCGAGACTTAGGGCTTTGACGATCGATGGGATTCACGATCGGTAGGGACCACGGCGAGGCCGATCGCTGGGACGAGGTGGACTTATGACAAGGGAGTCGCCGCAAGGAAAGGAAACCCTAGGCGCCGCCAGGGGACAATTGAATTCTCAAACACAATGTTCTTTGTAGGGTAAAACCGCCAGGGGACATGCTTAGGCTTTTTTTTAGCATCGTGCTTAGGTTCTAACAATGTTGATTGATTTTTGTTTGTATGTCAATCGAATTTGTTATCCAACCATGTTGTGACACATGTGCATCTCTGCAATGGGAGAATATCACATGAAAACTAACATTTAGTAAAAACTGATGAAAACTAGGCAAAAACATGTCTTAAACATTTGAAAAAATCTAAAAGAAATATGAGATATTAAGATGTTGATGTTTTATTGTCATGTAAAATTTCAAGTTCAAACACATTATGTGATGTAAGTTACAAAATAACAAAATTAATACTGTATTGAATAGTGTCAAACAGTAACGTCACTATTTACTGCTGAATTTGTCTTTTTAATAGCTCACATCTCTACTCCTAATGGAGTAGTTGGTAGTCTCTGCCGGTCAATTTTCGTCCCACCTCCCCTGTTTTTTTGGGTACTTCGTCCCACCTCCCGCTCCCCACCGATCCCCCGCTTCTTCCCTCCCGACCGATAAAAAAAACGGCAATTTACAACGACGCCCGTTGTGAAACGCGACGGTTCAGCGATAGAAAAACGACCTAAAAAAAATCTACGACGGTTAACCTATGAAATTTAACCTGATCGTACGATCCGAAACAGAACCCCTCGCACCCGAATAGTCGTGCCCTCGATGCACTTGCCCGTCGCCGTCATTCGTCCCTATCGTCCCTTTCTACACGCAACTTCTGTCACCGCCGCTCATCCCCTTCGCTCCCTACGTACACCCAGCTGCCGTCACCGCCGCTCAATCCCTTGGTCGCCGTCACCGCCGCTCAATCCCTTCGCCGCCGCCATCCGAGTGCAAATACAGGAAGATCCCGTATGATCCGCCGCTGATCATCGGATCTGCGGCCTATCCAGTGGAGTGGACACTATCTGGACCGGCGATTGCAAAGTCAGGAAGATCCCGTATGATCCGCCGCGATCGTCGGATCTGCGGCCAATCCCTGTGAGTGCCCATGATATGGACCGGCGTGACCCTCCTAGGTTGGGCTTTTATGTATTTTAACCCTTACAAATCTTATTGTTAACCCTTACAAATCTGATAATTTCTAACAAATCTGGACCAGTTTTGGTAGTATGTTCATACTGTGCAAACAATGACATTGTGGACTCCTGTACACTCCTCGCCAGGTAGATTGAGAAACTGCAATTGAAAAATACAGGTTCCGTCACCATTCAATGTCTCTGAAATAGGAAATTTACACCTAACTGACTCATATGCTGAGGCCATACCTGCTTTGGTTACTCTTTGTATGTGAATGTTGCAGGTGGTGAGTCATCTCGTTGCCGGTGTCAGTAGAAGCATCAAGTGGCAACAGTTTCCGATTTAGCAACTCACAACAACATCACAATCAAGAGGTATGAAGGAGAGTATTGCAAATTCCATCTGCACATAACTGACACCCAGTTTACTTTCAGGTATGAAAGAGGTATTGAATTTGCAGGTGACTTCTACTCTAGGAGTTTGCCTTTGGTGACGGCCCTCGGAGACGGTGTCATCAGTAGCAACATTGTTCATACTGTGCAAACACTGACATTGTGGACTCCTGTACACTCCTCGCCAGGTAGATTGAGAAACTGCAATTGAAAAATACAGGTTCTGTCACCATTCAATGTCTCTAAAATAGGAAATTTACACCTAACTGACTCATATGCTGAGGCCATACCTGCTTTGGTTACTCTTTGTATGTGAATGCTTGCAGGCCCTCGAAGACGGTGTTATCAGTAGCAGCATCTGGCAAGGATATTCAAGTTTGCAGCTCACAACATGATCACATGCAAAAAGTGACACAAACAAAAGGTAGTTATGACACTTATAGCTAATAGGTTCCATGCAATAGTCAAGGTTTGTATGCCAATTGGAAAAATGACATAGGTTTGTTGTAATGTATTTAGTCCAACTAAAGTTTGAACAGTCAGATAACCTAAGAATCTAAAGCCTGAAGAGAAACAAAAAAACTGAAAAATAAACTACTTATACTATAATCTGATCCATAACTAATAATAAACCATAGGGTTGAGCTGAAGCTTCACAAACCTAATGCATGAACGGAACAGGAGTAGTACTTTAGTAGGGGCAAGTGGCATAGCTACAGGTTTCACCAAAGATCACAGGAACCGGCTCTTTAGTCGCGCCAGCATGTTCTGTTGATCATTGGGATGCTATATATATTATCCAAGCCCTAAGTTATTAAATAACAACATAAGAAGAGTGCATGAGTGAGCCAATTAAGTGTATCTGATAACCAATCAACAGTACTAGACGAGCAACTATGTTGAGATGTTTTAGAGCTTGGAGCACCCTGATGGTTCTGCGGCTGTGCGTGTAATCCAGTCCTGCGCTTAAATTTCATCATGCAGAAACACTGGAGCTAGCAGATTGATTGCAAGCATGCATTTTTTACTGTATAGGGCCATGAAAAGGGTTTACTTCGTGAAAATACAGCAGTATGACCAAATGATGAATGTATATGGTCCAAAGAAAACATTTAGCAGAGTTTGTGCCATTTCCTTACATCACTTCAGGCAAAGGTCATTTAATGTTAGTTATGTGTCCTTACATAGGTGCGTATGGGTAATTCAAGAAGCAAAGCAGTTGATCAGCAACCAGAAGAGGACGTTACTACGGGTATGCTGCATTTCTATCAGAAAGTGCTACACATGTGTTCTTTGCATAAACGAACATTCGCAATCATTTATGATCATGTTTTGCAGGCCTTAAAAGCGGGATAACTGTTGAAGATAATACTACAGGCATGCTTATACCTATCATAATGTGCTACACATGCGTTCTGTGCTTTTCTGATATTCAAATGCTTATTGCATAATGCTTTGCAGGCCTTACAAGCTCTATAATAGTTGAAGATAACAATGCAAGCATCATACCCGTAGCTCAAAATGTTGGCGAAAATTCAGCTACGGTTCCAGGTATAATGCTTGTGTGAATATTGTTGAGAATGTTGCCATGTACATTGACGTCTATATCATTGGCCTTATATTCATCCTGGTTACAACTCTACACATGGATCAATGTCGTTTCCGGATGGAGAGCATAATGAGGCTTCGTTCACGGCTCCGAGTATAATGAATTCGGATTATTGCACAAATGAAAATGGTACTCACTCAGCCACATTTCATATACCGAGAATGTTAGTTGCATATATGGTCGCCTATATTTCATTGATTTTCTTTCCTACTGGTTACAACTCTACAGATGGAACAAGTTCGCTACGGATTGGAGACCATCATGATGGTTCGTTGTTGGCTTCCAGTAATCTAACTCTCGATTGTGGCACAAATGTAGATGGCCACAATAGTATTGGTACTGAGTCATTCACATTTCATTAGCCATTAGTACACTTATGGGAAGTCACTTTCATGTACAACATACCGCATTTTTTTCATATTGGTAATATATAGGCGGTGAACCTTCAAACGATGATATCGATGGTGTGACAAAGCTAACAAGTATTCCCATGCATGCTTATCTAACATCCATATTGACATGATGTACCGATGGTGCGACAAAGCATTATGGGCTTTGTGTTTTATACTTTTGACATGATGGCAGACGACATCAGATCCATAGATGTAAGTCATATAACAAAGGAACAGTTCAACACACAAAGGCGTGCATCTTATCGGAAGAAAAAAGTCCAAGACAATGTGTTATTGCAAGAGGTTGAACAGCCCTGCTTGTCGAAATCTGGTAAGTTGTTTAATTGCAGTATGCTGACTAATATTTGCGGCATTCAAGTTTTGGAACTGTTTTCTTATATTTTGTGTCAATGTGATCTATGTGAGAGTTTTAAACATAATCTTGCTATATGCAGTGGCTGTTTTTATTCACTAACTACCATAATTTTAATTCATCTTGTGGACCAGAGGGAACTTAACAACGCGTGGAGGCGGGCATCTTATCGCATTAGCAAGTCAGAGGGTTTGAAAAAACAACCAGACGATGGCCACATTGGTCAACATCGTACCCTAGGTGATATCATGAATGTTCGTCAACCTAGACATGTGATCTCGGGTACAGCAATTACTCATTGTTTATCAATTTGCAAGGTCAGCGTCCCCTTGGTATATCATTTTAGAATACTGACCTATCATGTTGAATGAGATGACTTGAATGTCACCAAAGAGAATCCGGCAATAACGGAAGAAGATCGCAAAAGAGACCATAGAAACGCCCTCAGGAGAGCTTCTTATCGGCGGAAAAAAGAGCGGGGTCTCCAAGAAGATAAACTCCGGGCCCTTAATTTATCAGGTAAGAATTAAATGTTCTAACCATTATATTTAGTACCTTCAAGTCATGTCTTAACCATTAAGTTTTTAGTATGTTTTATTAACCATGTTTAACCAGACAACCCAACTAGCTCTGCCTACACAACATTATCGCATACTAATTCAGCATTTACTGCTACAACTACGAAGACATCTGGTCTGGTTAATGACAATGATCTACATGGTAATCAACTTGTGAATAAGATGTCATCAATTGAGGTCAGATTATGTTTTACTCACTACATTTAAATTATGTCCTGAATGACACCAGACGTTGACGAGAATATACTTGAATAAACAAATCAAATAACCGAGGAAGATCGCAAGAGAGATCATAGAAATGCTCTTAGGAGAGCTTCTTATCGGAGGAAAAGGATCAGATAAAAGCAGATGAAAATCTACGGCCACTATCTAAATCAGGTAAATATGGTTATTATTAATGCACGGTGCATACCTTCTCATACCAACTGTTTCTTTAGTTTCACGTTGACGGACAAATAATTGTTGCCGTAGAACCAACTTATTATTTTAATGTTATTGATGCACAAAGCGTATCGTCATATGATTGATCTTAATGCAAATTAATTATATTTGAGTACGAGAAGAATGTTCTGATATTCATTAGTCACTAAAACAAAATTGTTCTAATGATGCTTTCATACCTTTTTTCATAAAGCCACCGCTGATAGCCCTAACTATACAGACTTATTGCATGATGATGCAACATTACCCCCTTCATCATTAGACGCGTCCGGTGTTACCCATGACAACGACCGAGCTAAGAGGATACAGAGAAACTCTCGTAGCCGAGCATGTTATCAGAAGAAAAATGAGGAACTAACGGTTGATGATAGAGAAGATCTGAATGAAAAGATACGAGGGAAGCGGGTGCGACACCGCAAAAGCATGTCGGTGATTGAGAAGGGGCAGTCAAGTGCTCAAAGGAAGGCATGTTATGCTAAAAGGAAAAACACCCCATGCAAACAATCCCTCGCACTCCCACGTCCAGACATTACAAACTCAACATCTGAATGTCTCGCAATACCCCTCTCTTGGGCTGCCGAAGATGATTCATCGGATGGCGACCCTCCCCCGGTCATGCCGAATTACGGTGTTTGCACCAATGGTATGTAAATGCTTTTGTTTGGTTCTGTTGCTCATTCTCATCAACCTTGTTCTGACATGATGCGGTCTATTGTCACATTCTCCTCAACGTTAATGCAGACGACATCGATGTGTTCCCAGAACCCATCATGGGCGATGAGCCGTACACCAGCCGAATTGATGGATGAGGAGTACTACATGTATCGCGACCAAGGTATGGTCAACTCGGAACTTGGAAGGCGTGGAGCTTTATTGTAATTGTAGTACTATGTGAATATTATTTTGAAAATCATGTTTCAACAAATGCCTGTAGGATCCGATAATGACACATTCGAGGATGACGAGGAAGCGAGCATGTCGTCTGCTATACCTAGCGAGGTTGATCCATTAGACTATGTGTACACAAACATACCAGACAACACTCACATCCTGAAGTTCGACGCAAACTGCAAACACTTCAAGGCCAGAAAGTTTGTGTCTGAGACTGACGGATTCTGCCGTCGCAATGGATAGATTGAGCTTAAACAACCGGAACCAATCCCAGAGCTTATGAGGCTATGGTCCAGCATGGATGCAGATTCTAGACATTTTCGTGAGAACATACGGTTCTTCAACGGGCATTTCGCCTTCACAACCCTTGGCGTCAACCTTGATGAGAACTACACAAACATGAAGTCTGGGGTGTACACATTCCGGGCATACGTAACCATCTACCACAATGTGCATTCGTTCGGGCCTAGCTCACGTCCAGAACATCTGCAGTTGTACTTCTATGATGACGACCCAACCATAACTCATCGTAAGGCGGCCACCAAGCAATTAGACCAGGATGTCGTGAAGAAGTTAGTAGACATACTCAAAGAAAACCCGTACTCCCAGCAATTTAGGAGTTTGGGTGCACACAAGGACAACCTTGATGATTATAGGATAGACCTAAACACCGATAAGAGGCTTGACCAAAGAAAATATAATAGACCATTGTCATCTGAGGTTGCTGCAATTTGGGTTGAGGGCAGCGACCTGGCAAAAAGGTTTGACCGGAGGATAACACTTTGTGGTAACAACAATGAAAGTCATAGTATACCATGTCATCCCGAGCATATGATCCATTGTCTTATTCCCTATTCTATCCAAGGGGGGAACTAGGTTGGCATCCGAAACTACCTAAACGTAATGTTCCTTGGGAGGCTGTACTACATCCTCAACTGGTCCATGATGATGACGAGGATGCAGGTATGACGTCTGTGTCCCTTTTTGGTTCAAATAATAAATTATTTCTCAAATATATCATCATTTTGATGCTATTCCATCATGTGCAGAGGGTAATAGCAGGTTGTGCGTCTCTGTCAGAGATTACTACTGTTATATGCTGCAGACACGGCCTGCAATCTTCAATCCCATACTGTATGGAGCACGCCTGCAGCAGCAATGGGCGGTCGACATGTACGCCAAGATTGAGAGTTGTCGGTTGAGGTGGTACAGGAAGAACCAGACGCAGATTCGTGCCGACTTGTATAAAGGAGTTATTGATGTGATCACATCGGGGGAGACGCGAGCAAGCGATGTTGGGATTAGAATAGTGCTCCCTGGAACATACCCTGGTGGCGACCGCGACATGAAGAAGAGGCATATGGATGCCATGGCAATTGTCCATACATACGGGAAGCCTGGCATCTTCCTCACCATGACTTGCAATCCTAAATGGGAAGAGATAACAAATGAGTTGCTGCCTGGTCAGACGGCGCAAGACTGACCTGATATTGTGGCTCGTGTGTTCTATGGCAAACTAGAGCACATGAAATACATGTTGTTCAAGAAGCAGATCCTGGGTGTTGTTGTCGCTTACGTATACGTAGTCGAGTTCCAAAAAAGGGGCCTCCCCCATGCACATTTTTTGTTGATCATGGACTCAACATATAAGCCTATCATCCTGGAGCAGTATGACCGACTCATTTCCGCGGAGCTCTCGACAAGCATAAGTTTCCGGAATTGTATGAAATGGTGGTAAAACATATGATGCACGGACCATGCGGTGCTCTCAACCCGAAGAATGTTTGCATGCAAGAAAACGGTTGCAAGTGCAGATACCCATGGCCGTTCAATGAGAACACAGCACAGGGGAAGGACTCATACCCAGTTTATCGACGGAGAGACGATGGAATACGTGCTAAGGTCCGAGGGAAGATGTTGGACAACAGATGGGTTGTGCCTTATAACCCATACCTACTGCGGATGTTCAATTGCCACATCAACGTTGAGGTCTACTCTAGCATAAAGGCCGTCAGATATCTTTACAAGTACATTTACAAGGGCCATGATAAGGCTTCTTTCAGCATCGATCAGCCCGATGCCGATGGTAACATTGATGAGATCAAGAGATACGTTGACGCAAGGTGGGTCACCCCTCCGGAGGCTATGTGGAGGATATTTTACTTGAAGAATGTTGTCGCCTCCGAAAATGCTTCAAAATCCATGTTAACGGAGTATTTCAAGGCTAACCAGGAACAAGGATTTTCCGGAAGCTTTACGTGGCAGAAGAAAAAGAAGTATTGGAAGCCGCGGGTCGAGCGTTTTCAAATTGGTCGCATAGTGTCTGCCAATCCTGCCGAGGGGGAGCGATACTACCTGCGTGTGTTGCTTAACCATGTTACGGGCAAAACATCCTTCGACGACTTGCTCATCGTGGACGGCGTGCTATGTGGGAGCTTTAGAGAGGCTGCTGAAAGGTTGGGACTCATCGAGGCAGACAACACGCTCGACGACTGTCTTAATGAGGCTGAGCAGTGGGCGATGCCATGTTTACTTAGGAGGCTCTTCGCAACCATCTTGGTGCACTGCGAGCCAGGCGACGTGCGTGGTTTATGGGATCGGCACTTAGAGCCTATGTCAGATGACTATCGTCGATCACGCACGTCCCTGACGAGGTGGATAAGATGGTGTTGCTTGACATTAGGGGTATGTTGCAGTCCATGGGCAAAGACATTGTTGATTTCGCTCTTCCAAGCATAGATGATGCGTTTGACCCAACCGAGGGCGAGGCAAGAGAGGTTATCGAGGAATCAACCATTGAGTTTGATGTGGATGACACAAAATTGGCATCTTCACTGAACTTGGAGCAGAGGGCCACATACGATGAGATACTAGGGGCTGTTGAACGCGGTGATGGGGGTGTATTCTTTGTTGATGGCCCTGGAGGTACAGGGAAGACCTTCCTATATAGGGCCATGCTTGCCAAGGTGAGGAGCCAGGCCAAGATTGGTATCGCTACCGCGACATCCGGCGTCGCCGCTTCTATCATTCCTGGCGGCAGGACTGCCCACTCGAGGTTCAAGATCCCATTGAGTTGCGATGATGGAGCCTCATGCAGCTTCACCAAGCAGAGTGGGACCGCCAAGCTGCTACGGATGGCCTCATTGATAATATGGGACGAGGCCAGCATGACGAAGCGACAAGCGGTTGAGGCATTGGACAATAGCATGCGAGACATCATGGGAATACGCGACTGACCCTTTGAAGGAAAGACTGTTGTTTTTGGCGGGGACTTTAGGCAGGTGCTTCCGGTCGTCAAAAGGGGGTCGTGGGGCCAGATAATTGATGCAACCCTCTGAAGTTCTCATCTATGGAAGGGTATGCGACAGCTTTCGGCTCATCACCAACATGAGGGCTCATAATGACACGTGGTTTGCCGATTACTTGCTAAGGGTCGGCAATGGCACTGAGGATGTCGACGATCAAGGCAACATAGTACTCCCTGAAGACATTTGTCTGCCATCTAAAGGCGAGGTTGACGACCTGGAGAAGCTTATTGACCACGTATTTCCGAGTCTGGACGACAACATGGCTGATTTGAATTACATGACATCTCGAGAAATCCTTTCCACAACAAACGACAATGTAGACAAGATAAACATCCGCATGATGGAGTGTTTTCATGGAGATGAAGTAATCTACCATAGCTTTGACAGTGCGGAGGATGACCCATATGGCTACTATGCTCAGGAGTTTCTGAATGGATTGACTCCTAATGGTCTTCCTCCGCATGCTCTCAAGCTAAAACTGAACTGCCCTGTCATACTTCTAAGGAACGTTGATCCAGCTAATGGACTGTGTAATGGCACTAGGCTTGTTGTTAGAGGTTTTGATAGGAACACCATTGATGCAGAAATCATGATTGGACAACACGCTGGCAGGAGGGTCTTCCTTCCTCGAATACCTCTCTGCCCATCTGAAAATGACATGTTTTCGTTCAAGTTTAAGAGGAAGCAATTTCCTATAAGGCTTAGCTTTGCTATGACCATTAACAAGGCTCAAGGGCAGACCATCCTGATTGTTGGTGTCTACCTACCCAATCCCGTGTTCTCACATGGTCAGCTCTATGTTGCTTTGTCTCGAGCCACCGCGAAGAGAAACATAAAGATACTCATTCAGAAGGAGAAGCCAAAGGAGAAGGCCAACAAACAAAAGGACAATCCAAAGAAGCGAAAAAGAATGACTGTGTCCTTACTGACCTCGATGAAGAACATCGTCTACAAGGAAGTCCTTACAGGCTGAAGACCGGTTTTAATAGCAAGGTAGGTTTTGTAATGACAGAGCAATTACTCTTGCGATTGTCAAGATATGCTGTAATTCGTCTTTTTACATGTATCTTTTTATTTGTTATTTTGATAGCTGGAGGTATACGCCATCAACTTGAGCTACTAACTGCAGTTCAATAATCAGTCGTCATATTGGTGCCATCATCGCTGTTATGGTTTTTCTACGATCGTTGTTTTTATGGCAATGTACATGTCACACAGCGTAGTATTTCGTGTGTAATCTGTGATCCAGATTTAATGATTGGCCTGCTAAATACCTTGGACATGCAATGAAACTTTTGAATTAAGGCAAGTGATCACACCCGTTCTTTTTTATTTTGGTAATTTGATACTATGCTTAACTATAAATTTATTGGCCTCCTTATTATCTCTGTATTATTCTGATATGTCACAACTATAAGATTCAGATTGGTTTGAATTATAAGACCAACACACGTAGAAGGGAAGTTTGTGCAACTTTTGAAGATATATTTTGCATATGTACTTTTAATAAATAATAAAATGCGTGTAGTGCGTACTTGCGAATAAGTTTAAATGCCCGTTCGACTCTGTAGATTGTGACAATGCACATGTCTGATCGCTTAAGTGTGCAATATTTGGCAAAAGTTATATTACTTGTACTTTCACGCATCTAAACTAATTATTTAACAGTTCAATTCAAGTTACATATTATTTTTTTTGCATTGGTTCATTTACCTTCATGAATTTACTGCGGATTTGAAAGAGTTCTAAACTATAAAATTGTACAAGGCTGCATTAATCTAGGACCTGGTGAGGATTGGTTCAGGGAGCAAGCATCGTTTCATGGATTTCTGGTCCATGAGAACTTGTGTTCGGCTGATATCGAGCATCGTGTGTTGTGGTGCCTTAGCGGGACAACAAGGATTCCACTAAGATGGCTGGTTGGTCTGAGGGTGGTCGACTTATAGTTGCACCCAGCCAAGACGATTTGCTGTGCTAGCATCAAATAATTAAATGTTCATCAAAATGTGTATCCTTTTCTAGATGCCATGTAATACTAGGTTTCTCTTTTTACCTTCTGATGAGAGCATGCACTAGATTATTCTTTTGGTTACATCCGTAGCAACTAGCATGGCAAGTAAGGCTCTTAGCTAATTTTCTAGAGCAAGTTTATGTATTACTTATGGATATTTTCCTATCTCATTATATATATAGCTCCAAGTCCACGCTAGATAATCAAACAGTAGCAACATGAATCTAAGAAGGAAATTACTAGAGATATATAACTCCTAAAAGATAAGCTTGGAGGACTTTTGATAGATTCAGCCACGGAGATCTTTTAGGTTGCTAAGCCTTGGTGACCTGGCCGTTTGTGACAGGGTTGCCATGTGGTAGTGGCCATAGTGCCCAAAGGCGTGTCTGTAACATGATACTGCATCCTGGAAAATTATGTATTTTAACATTGGACAGATGGTTGACAATCCAACATTGAAGTGCATTTAGCTGAAAACTTTATTCATGTGGACCGACAGTGATTTCTGACATCCTACCCGGATAAGTCAGCTGGTATAACCATATCTGTAATTCTGAGAAGATGGCAGCTGAACATTTTTTCTACTGCATTTGTATTACTAATGAGATGTGTTTCAATTTTTTTTCTGTTCTTAGACTACATTTGTAGATGCCTATCATTATGTGATCACTTACCTTTTCAACCCATCGTAATAATTTGAACAGACGGTTGCATCAATAGTAGCTGAAGAATTTGGTGTGAAACTTGAAGTAGAAGTAGGATATACAAAAAGATTTGAGGATGAAACAAACCCCGTATGATATAAGATTTGAGTAGAGATTAACATTTTTTCCTACTATTTAGCATGCAGGTTATATTTTAATGGCATGTTTAAAACATAACCTCAAACCAAAATTATAAATAACTTAATTTTAATAAATGTAGACTTATTAATATATATCCAAAATATAAGATGCCAATATCCAGATATAATATCCAGAAACAAATAATATATTATCGGCATACTTAGTATTTATTACGGCAGGTGATCATATCCGGTGTTTATATAATGGCATGTTTGGTGTTTTTCATTGTAATATACTACTGGGTTGATCACGCCGAATCACAACTTTGATTCCATTGAATATTTTGTGATTGTGATCAACTGAGTTGATTCATTTTCTGATTTTGTAATTATTGTTTCCTTATAAACATCTATAAAATGCTACACCCTTGAATCAGCCAAACCCAAACCAGACCGCTCTAACACCCTTGCCACTACAGGTTACTTTGACATGTCATCATCCAACAGCATCGATGGGGCTGATGATAATCATCAAGAATAAGAAGAAATGAGGGAGCTGCACCCTGATGATCTTGGTCAGCTGGAACAAGATGAGGAAGAACCGAGCCGAGATGGGAATGTTGGTGAGGGATCTGCACCGAGATGTAAGAAACTAAAGATGCATGATCATAACCTGCCTGTTCAATTCCCATCCATGCTTTCGTCAAACCATTTTGATAACCTAATCCGACGTCGTGAGGTGCATCACATCCCTCGTGCACATGTCCCCTCAGGCTGGGATATCCAGCATGACACGGGGTCAAGTGCAGCGAAGAAAGACGTTTGGGGTAGCAACAACTATGAGATTCTGCAAGCACAAAAGCATACTAGCATGTTGGTGCAGGTTTTGATTCACCACATAAATCATTTGACGAAGGTGGCCGAGAAGCATATCCAAGCATGTGACAAGAAGCCACCACCACCTAATAAGGACGAAGCATGAGGAGATCTACAATAATGTTGAGATGATAGATTGTTTCTATTTTTCATCGCGTGTAACCGTCCGGAATTGAACAATAATAAAGTTTGATTTTCAATTGATTTATGCATGCTACGTGTGTGCTAAATATGCTCAATGACAATTTGATTTTCCCTTATATCTTATTTATTACCCTATTTACGCTCTAATTTCTTAAACTAATTCTACACGATGATAATGTGACCAAAAAAATAGCTTAAAATGACAATGTAATTTGTCACCCTAATTCTTCGTCGAAAGTCCTCATTACAGGCATGCACACGATCTCTCCCATTTCTCTGTGTGCACCTTCTGCATACTAGGGTCTCTCGCTGCCGTCCACGTGGCTCCTGCTGCCGCCACGCCTTTGATCTCCTCCGCCAATCCACTACGATCCTACTTATCCGTGTTACATGTTGGTTCACTTCCCTCCATTGTTTTTCTCAAATCAAGCAGAACAGAGTGGCTTTTCTGGATCTGCGCGTTTGCGTGGCCGCCTAGGCTGGATACCGGGAACAACTTACAGATAGAAGAGTGGGACAGGCAGGGGGCCGACGCCGGCGTGGGCTTGCTGGTTTATGCTGCTCCGTATGGCAGAGAGAGCGTGTGTTTGTGAGAAAGGCGCAAGGGCCAGAGCAGTTCTATCCATCTGAGTAATTTTGATGGCGACGAGCAGCAGCAACCAGGCCTCACGCGTTGAGAGAGATAGAGAGATGAGCTATTATTTTTAAATATTAAATGATGCCGCTGATGTGTTGCTTCTGCTAATGCATAAACAGAGAGGGCATGTGTCTAATACCGTTGCTGCTAATGCATACGCATAAATAGACAACATTATGTTGTTTGCTAGCTATCGGAGCGTGTACTTCTACTACTATTACGTTACGTGCTCTACTATTGTTTCTCATTTGTACGCATGTGTGTTATACAGATTGTTGTGATGAAAAAGAATAAACAATATTCTCCCGTAGTGCAATTATATTATTTGATATATATGATGATCGTAAAATTATGTGTTAGGCATGATATATGTGAAAACACTAAAATTGTCTATTGTCCAATAGCTACGCACGGGCATTTACCTATAACATAATTTTAGATATCATCAAGGTAATGGAAAATAAAAAAATAAAAGGAAAAAATTAATATATTAATGTGAATATCAGAAAGGTTAATAAATATCCATAAAGAAGTAAGTCTGTTTTTCAAAGGCAAGTGATAAATCAGATGCGTTTTCATAGGCAAGTGATCATAATGTGAATCAAACTGAAGATCATGGACCGATTTTGAGATGTACGTTTCCTTGATTAATAATCAATATTTAATAGGTTGCCGAATATTACATATCTGAATATAGATATGTCACCCACGGGGGCCTAGCCAGCCAAAAACAAAATTTCATCACTATTTTGTTTTCCCGCCGCCCACTATGCTTATATAAAGAATCCCAGCTGCCCACAAATTTTCTATAGAGGAAAAGTCATCTCCTCCACGACAACCATGGTAATCTCATACGGATCGATCACATCTAAGAGGGTGATGGCGCCGCCGCCAGCTCCTGTCATCAGTGAACTCATCTCCCCTCCGATGAACAGGCAAGATAGAATAATCTTTTTGTACGTCTATTTGCCATCACTATATAACGTGTTTTTTTCTTGAAATAATCACCATTGTTTGCCACTTGGTCTTTTATCTTAAAAGATGGAGCACGTGGGATACACTAGAACATAGTAATAGGCTTGGCGATCAAATCATCTATTGTCGGCTTGTTTTCATCTTGTATATTAGTTAAAACCAGATGGACAGTGAGTCTGAATTACATAATCGTTTTTTTTATCGTGTAGAAACCAGATGTAGCAAGCACTAACACAATCACCTGAGTATATTACTATTTGATTAGCATTCATTTATATAGTTTTTTAAGGTAATAGATTGATGGTCTGGCTGTAATCTCATTGGGGTTGTTTCTTATAACCATTGGGTACTGCATGTTTTCAAAACCATTTTTATCCCATATGCAATAGTTCTGATTGCAAGAAGAAAACAAATAAGGAGAACATGAATAATATGTATAAATTTGGCATGATTAGTGTTGGGCCACTAGAATGTTATGCTCCTTGTCTGTTAAATTTTATGCTCCCCTTGGAAAATAATTTTACCTCATCCTTTTGTTTTATTATACGCACAGGAACTTGAATTTTCATCGCGTCCAAATGGAACACATATATCATAATTGCTGGATTATTCAAGCTAGGGTCATGTGGAAGGCTCACATCAAAGAGAATGGCATGGGAAACTTGTACCTTCAGTGCATACTACTCGATCGGCATGTAAGAATACTTTATAGCCCACATTTTTTAAATACAATTTTGATAAACATGTTTTTTTTGCTCATTGTTGTTATGTTTCATGAAAATATATTAGGGAACAAAGATGGAAGCGATTTCATACAACAGCCAGGCAATCGTTTTCAACAACATGCTAGAAACTGGTAGGACCTATGATTTCAATCGCGTCGGGTTCAACCCCACAGACATGCCAGATGGACATTTCTGATACCTAGCCATGGACTTTGTCACCATACTAAGTTCTACGACCGAGGTTAGGATGTCGGCGCAGCAGATAACATCGACAATTTGCCCACCGTGCTTCCCATAGTTTGGAGAAATCTTTGAGCTAAGGGACAAAACCATCACTGGTGCATCATCTATATATTTGTTTTTGCATATTACTCCGTACAACTCAGTCTCATTGTGATTTCAAATTTGCAGATGTGGTTGCTATCCTTGCCTATGTTGGTCAGATAGAATTTAAGTGGGATTCAATATATAGACGCCGCGTCCCTTCCCTCGAGATTGGCCTCATGAACTTTCAGTAAGCGCCAATTATAATATGAGATTATCATATGCTTCTTTTTGTAATTCTATTGTTGCAATGATAGACTCACATTTGTATTTGTTTGTAGACGGGAGATAATTTTCTTACGTGTACGTGAAGAGCACGTTGGGCCTCACTTCTGGCATTTGCAATGCACTGACAATCTGTTCAAGACCTTTGCTTTTACTTACATACATGTAAATCAGAGGCAGCGTTGCTTGCAAACTACGAGGGAGATCACATTCTTCTTCTCTCCCAACATTAATAATGATCATCATTATCTACAAGGTAGGGGCTGCATTCTATTTTAAATTTGTTTTCAATATATTTTTTCTGTAATACTATGTCACTACTATACAACACTGATTGTTATCGTAGATATCCATGAAGCCAGCCTCACGACACTTGATGAAACACGTGCGTACGTCAATCGTGTTGTTCAAGGTAGGAACAATGGACGCCAGAAGTATCACAGATGAAATTAGAGCATCCTTGAGGGTTTTGGACGACTGACTATGTACTGATGCATATTCAAATGTCGCAAATAAATGGCTTCTACAGTTTTGTTATGGATCGAATTGAGAATTATCATTTTGGCAATATGATTAATGTATTATACATATATATACCTTAAAAATACGCAGTGTTCAGTCTTTCGTCTTACGCCGTCGTCCTTCGTCCGTCTCTCCCCCACCATTCCTTTTTTCACACAAGCCAGAAAAGGAAACAACACACGCACGCAGCAGTTTTTTTATTGGAATAACTAACTAAGCCCTCTTCCCCTCGTGCGATCCCAACACAGGCATGATCCTGGGATAACACACGCGCACCCACGCCTCCGCCGACGCATGCTTGCCCCCATCCGCCCGAGGCCTCTGGTCCATGTTCTCCCTCTCTTATCCCTCCTCCATTTGTGCCTTATCGATCCTAACACGATGGTGCGCGCATGGAAGGATTATGTTCCAGCTGGAATATATATCAAACAATAGTTGCTTCATTTTTTCCTTTACGACTATTATTTTTCTCAATACTATGAGCATTATGAACTATTACTTGATCTTTAAAGATTTGCGGGAATAAAAGGCCAATGTTAGGTGTTTCATGCACTATTATTTTCCGACAAGACTCACTACTGTTGTATTTTATTGATAAATCTTGATATTTCTTTCTAGAAGGCGTCCTATGTGTATGTCTAGGGCTTAACTAGATGTGTCTTAGTTATTGCACATTGATATGAGGCACTCAAACATAAAACTAAAGGAAAAAGCTACCCACACCAATGACATGTGATTTAGATGTGCAATACTACTTAAAGAACATCTAGACGTGCTTTAGCAAAAACGTATTTTATAACTCAAATTTTTCTCTCCATGGAGATATACCAATGACCAGAATATGGAACAATACATGTAAAAGAAGTGGGCAGTAGTTGCATAATTCAATTAAGGTTAAAGATATAGATTGTTCCACATGGTATAGGTTATATTATGTGATATAGGTGTTCAACCACTATATATATATATATATATATATATATATATATATATATATATATATATATATATATATATATATATATATATATATATATCCCGTTGCAACGCACATGCGCCTATGGATTATATCATGTCTATAGTTTTTGTTATGGAAACTTGTAATTATGGAAGGATATGGGCCACCTTCCGAGTACATGACAACGATTCCTTAAAGTCATTTCCTTCCAATATGATATAGTATCCAATCTAATGGTGTGGCCTACCATACGTTCAATGGGTTTCCCAGTTTGGCCATTAATTTTCCCTTAGTCGGATTTGCTTATAAGGAAAGTTAAATCCTGCTTGTTCCGATCTAGAAAGGGAGACGTATATAATAGATTTACAATCGGCGTTTATTTATTTACCCATTGTAGTATGGAATAAAAATAAATGCTTGTCCGTTTATTAGCAAGGTTTTGTAATGGATACATGCACGGATTGAATAATATGGGGCACCTTCCAATCCATACAACATGCTAATGCCTCACCGACCTGGTGTCGGACAATTCCCCTCCGACTATCATATATATGGCCCGGCTGTGAGTCCACCATTGTCTAATGCCCCCTCGCTCGCTCATCCTGGTGCTAAGACGACTTTCTGCCCGCGGTAATGGCTGCAATGCCGATTTTTGATGGAGTGGACGACGCAGTCGAGTACATCTACAACTACGTCATGGTTTCCTCACACGAGGAGGAATTAGAGTTTGTTCTGCCAGCCATAAACTTCATCTATACATTAATTGCAATTGTTAGCTGCAGATCACTATCATTATAGTTTGCATTATTGTCTTTTTATTTTAAACTCGAGTAAAAACCCGTTCTTTCACCTAATCCAGGGCGATTAGTTTGTCATGTTCATAATTTGTTGCATGCATGTACTGGTTAGGATCATGCTATCCTTTTTAAGTCCATAAGGTTCTTAAGATCTAACGTAGTGGTTGAAAAAAAATGGCCATGTGCTAATATTATCCTTTTACATTACCCCATGATAGTACCATCCACACCACGTTATTTTAAACCACAATATTTTTATGAACGGTAGTATATTGCAACGGGTCCTGGTGCATGATACATGTGCCATCTACAGATTTGTTCATAACTGTAATACTACAGCAATACATTGCAACCGAACATGTCAGAATAGATTTGGTTATCTCAAGAAATAGTACTTCTCTCCTCAAATGACACTACAACTCCAATTAGAAGATACATACATTTCAGACCTTACTAAAGTTTGGAAAAATGTACTATTATTTGCCCACACATTGAAGTATTACATTATTTTGATACCCTTATTTTTCTAACAGCTTTGCTATCATGCCGTTTTGTTTGCAGCACAATATGGATAAGGAGGAGCCCTCGTCCATTCGTGATCGAGTTAAGCCTACGGACTATCCAAGACACCATGCGAGGTGATACATGGGTCAATCCGAACTGCTTCGATCTTGCAGTGCGTAAGCTTACTAGCGACGTGATACAGAGGAATGCAGGAATAGACTTTGTTGGCTCCATGCATATGTTTGATTTGCGATTCTATCGCCTAGCACGGGTGCTGATTCAGACTGGCTTAGGCCAAGCTGAACGCACCAACTTGTTGATTAACAATGTCATTGTACGGCCTTTGCCGAAATACGACATGCTCATGACCCCGTCCATTGTAAGGATTTTCATTCTTAAAAATTGCTTTGTATACTATCTGTTCACCATTAACTTTGTATACCTATTGCAGTACCTATTGCCGTTGTATTTGGTGGATTCCTCCTACGGCCTCCTTGCAGTTAATATTGAAAATAGGAGGACTCTCCTGATTGATCATTCCAATGAGTTGTTCTTAGGCTCAGAGGACTTTCATGACAAGGAACTTAAGAAGGAAGCCCGTATAGTTTTGCAAGAATTTGGCAGTGTGTTGCAAAAGGGCAGGCCTGGTTTGAATCCCCATCTCGTGGATTGGCCACAAGATCATACATATATTACAGCCCCACGGTAATTGTTTAAATTGGTCATGCATATTACAGCCACACAACTATAGGTTCTAATATATGTAGACTTTTGGTCACAACCTAGACTCTGGATTCAAAGTCCTACAGGAGATGGCTCACCAAGATGATACTCTCGGGCATAACATGTCCAGGACTTCGGTACGTGCATATATAACAAGTTTGTGTCTTCCATAGCTTTGTTAATTATAAATTTATGTTCTTCCTATCACGTATGTCTGTTGTGCAATTAATTTTTCAACAAGTTATTAAATTTTTGTTTATGTTTTCTAGGATTCAATACAACTCATAAAGCACTTGCTAGTCCAGATGCTGAAGATCAAAGGCAATGAAGCAGCTGGAAACATCCCAGCTGAAATTACAGCGTCCTTGAGGTTTTTGGACGAATGACTACGGACTGATGCATATTCAAATGTCGCAAATATATAAGCTAATAGAACTTTGTTAGGGATCTAATTGAGATTTATCCTTTTGGCAATATGAATAATGTATTGGATTATATATATATATGCAGGGAATAAAGGGTTTGATGGATCCCTCTAGCTTCGTATTCGCTTCAACGTTGTCTGCTTGTTTTGGTTCTATCTATTAATTTTGACTTATATGTTTATTTTGTACTATAATACCCATGCGGTTAGGAGCAGGTTTGTTGCTCCAGGTGAACCGGAGGCATTTTGTAATGGACCATGGAAGGTTCAACCGGCAAGTGAGGTTTTCAGTCATGCCTCACATCATATACTAACTTGTATCGTGTAACTCCATCCATACACGCACTGCTATACGATACGAGGTTTACTTTGGCGGCAATCCTCACATGCCAGCTATGGAATAGCCAAATTAAAAACATGCTGGATATAAGGCACGTACCTTCAATTGCCATTGATCTTCAAGTTCGCACATGATCCACATTTCTCTGTCATGCTCATGATGTCTCTGATGACTAGCTGATTATATTGTATATGTTCCTGATTAGAGTAACCAAAATAAGTCCCCGCCAAAGTGTTTTCTTATTGACTATATAAAGTACAAGACGGTGCCAACATTTTCCGATAAACAGTATACGTTACCAACTTTTTCAAATTTGAGGGGGGGGGGGGGGGTAGGAAGAAAAATATTATTAAGCTACTCTAATGGAGTCACATCTTGTTCAAATATAATATAATTGAAAAAAAATTGTGTTGTATGTATGAACTTTCTCTAAACATAATAGCCATATATACCTACCTATGCCGTTAAATAACAATAAAATAAAGGAGGCACTAATGACTGATTCAGAGGACGAAAAAAATAGGCATATGCATCTCAATAGGTATTACACATTAAATGCAAGAAAGAGTTGTAAGCTAATCTCAATAGGTTTATTTTTATTTATTTCCCAAATTCATGTTTATTTTTTTATGTTCTCTTTCGTGTTTGAACAAGGAAATGTAAGAAAGTATTACAGCTGGCACAAATTTGAAGGAAGTGTTAATGCATTTGAAGAAAACACTGTTCAACATATATTTCAGAATTTCTCGTGTATCAGGAAATTTTAGAAGTATTTTTGAAAAATGTATGTCATGCACTCAAAAAATAGTAAGAAAAATATAAAACAAATCTACATGTATTACAAAAAATAATGTGTAAAATTATTCTAACATTTCTATAAACACGTTTCCCATGTTTTAACATATTTATAGACTTTTTTTATACATGATGATTTTTAATACACGTTGAACAGTTTGCAAATAAATGTAGACAAAATTTTATAGTACACGTTGAACTGATTAAATACACATAAATTATATAGAAAGTTTGTTTGGTACAGGGGGCCGGTTTCTTTATATGTTTTTTTTGGGAAATATATGGGACACCTTCCACTTATCGTAGAAAGATATGATCCGTCCGCAGCTGAAAATAATTTCTACTAGGAAATGAATAATATAGACATGCACGGATGAAATGATATGGGGCACCTTCCATCTGCCTTAGGTACCATGTGCTGTGAGACTTAATGCATCCGATGCTGAAAATCAGGTGTAATCAAAAGTTTGCTTATTATTTGGCTTTCAAAAATGGAAGTTGCCGTATTATTTGGAAGGCACTTAAGTCTATATGATGCAGCTGCCAAACAGGATCTGATCCCTTCATATAACCTCCGGCGAGCTCCTGTTTCAACACCCACCCCAGTCTTCACCAATTTTCGATCACTCACCACTCTCATCAATGGAGGCTGTGCACGAGCCAGTGGATGTTCAGCTCGCACCACAAGAGGCTTTGCCCGCCCCTCAGGAGGCTGTGGGCAACGTGAATGCCCTAGCAGATGCCGTTGAATACATTTTTCAATTTATCACTGTTGTCCAAGACGATGAGGCACTAAAGTAAGTTGTATTGCTCTTCATATTACTCTCGTACATAGCAGGCTAGATATCAGTTGGGCAACACACCAGGCTAGACATAATTAACCATGATAGTCCACTATATTATGTTTGGTTGTCTAGGTGTTATATATTTTAGTGTATATATTTTTTGCACTGTTACACCGTTGTTATATATTTTATGTGTGCCTCGGTATCACACCTTTTTACCTATGGTACATGTGCCCATGTTATTTTTATACATCTAAAACATTATTACAGACAAAATAGCTACCAGGTTATCTCAAAACAGCTAGCGTGTTTTAATTAAATAACTTTTTTTCACTGCTTTATATTGTACAAAAGAGTTAGTCTAAATGTGATACAGAGATGGATGGATGTTATTTGGTAAAGATTGGTCAGCATTTTTTGGGCAGCACAATTTGGATTAGAAGTGAACGACCATATCAGATTGAAATCATCCTACGGATGCTCCAGGAAACAATTAGCCTTTTTGGACAAATTCATCGCGAGTGCTTCAATCTTGCAGTTCGTAAGCTTGCGAGCGCTGAAGTAGAGAGCACTACAGGTACAAGAATGCTTGGAAACAAACATTTTTTCGACTTGCAGTTTCATTCTCTGGCACGGGCCCTCAGACACTCTTCGATGGAGCAAGAAACACGCACCGCAGTGCTGATTGACAATGCCATTGTTCGGCCGTTTTCTAAATATGATTTGTTCAACTCTAACATTGTAAGAGACTCATTGTTATAAGTTAATTTGCTTTTTATATTTTGTACTTACATGTGTCTATTTACGACAGTATCTACTACCATTTGTTTCCGTGGATTCTTCGTACGTACTACTTGTAGTCGACATGGAAACTAGGAGGGTTCTCCCAATTGATCCATCAATCGACGTCTATGATGGACCATACAGCTTTCATAGCACTGAAACGAGGAAGGAAATCACAATGTTGAAACAAGAGTTCAACAATGTGATGCAGATGAGGATCCCTGGTTGGAATACCAATCTCATGGACTGGTCACCGCACGACATCTCTTCAAACGGCAGGCGGTAATATAGTAAATCAATGACACGCGTTATAAGAAGACCGTTATAGTTTTAATATAGTTACTTTTTTTGTAACAACAAAGACTCCGCTTTCCTTGTCCTACAGGAGATGGCCCACCAGAATGGTACTACTGATTCTGGTAGGAAGACCACTCAGGTAAGTACACAATAACGAGGTTTATCGTGCGATTTATTTTCCAGCAATTTATAAATTACTATTTTCCCATCTTCTCTAGGATTCAATACAGCTCAGAAAGAACCTGCTGGTCCAGATGCTGACGATAAAAAACAATGAAACAACTGGAAACATACCAGATGAAATTGAAGCTGCATTGAGGGTTTTAAATGACTGAATATGGTCCATTGCATTTTCGTATGTCGCAAATAAATGGCTACTACATCTTTGTTAGGGATCGAATTGAGAATTATCTATTTGGCAATACGGATAACTATAAAATTCATTGGATGGTATATATAGGTTTAAAGACTTTTTGTTTTTTTGGATATATTAAACATTTGTTTTGCGACGCACCCTATAATTCCTCGTTTCGTATAACTTTATCCAAGATATGTCAACTAGAACTCGAAATATCACGTCAATGAGAACAGTAAAGTCATGAACTACATTTTTCGCAATACGAACTATATATAACTATCACGTCAATGCCTACTTATCAACATCAGCGCTAAAAGAAAAGCAGTTGTCTTAAATCATAGGCTGATGGAAAGTATGTACCTCATATTCAAATCTTATTGAAAGCCAACAATCATTTCCTGCATGCTTTGCCTGCAAATTAAAGTGGAGCTTGACCCTATTGTCATGCTGTAATGGACTCACGTGCAAAATAATTTTGTGTATCATACTCTTACATGAGAAGGTTTCAAGGCTCGCCCTGATTGTACATTCACGAAGGTTTGGTTGATCAGTTAACACATTTACACTGAAAACAGACATATGTAATACGATACATTAGTCACCAGGAGCACGACGATTTCAATAAAGAAGAAAATATGTCATACCAGTCTCACGGGGTGTATTCTAATAGCTTCATGTCGAATGTCTTGTCAACTCATACAAATAACTACCAGATCAGATGTGTGTCTAGAAGCTTAGCTTCATAATAAAAGCTGCCAAATCAACACAACAAAAGATAACTACAATGAATTAATATACAGTCAACCAAAGAAGTTACATAAAAGGCCAAAGCATTATTTGTCAGTGAGAAAATAAGTGAACAATAAATTCATTATAATTTCACCGTTACCACATTAATATTTAAATAGACAAATCGCATATTGTAACTATTGTATTTTTATATGCGAACATTTTATACCACATAAAAACTAATTAGTAACTTCAATAAATAGTAAAGAAACAAAATTGTTTTAAGCAAGTTTGGATCTTTTACATCTTCTCTTATTTATTAGCAGATGTACTCCGTTGCAATCCTTCGGTGTATACATTAATATGAGTTAGTAAATTAAATATTTCATTTGTCTGGGATACAAAAATAAGATTGTATTAATTCTGGAGATATGATTTTCCTAATAAAGATATAATGCTTGTACATACAGACGACCATGGGGAGGAGGAAAAGGAAGTTTCTTTTACTTCCTTTTCTGTTGTATTCACAAAAGTGGGCTGAAATAATGGATTTGGGAATATATTATCTGATACTGGGAGAAAGATCAGATCTGTCCAGAATTTAAAAAAGTGTATACAAGGAAATGAATAACTGCTTTAATTAAACGACGTTGATCATTTGGAAGGCAATATCAACTCTCCAATATATTGTGGACAGATGTCACGCTAACTAAATGATAAACTCCATCTGCCTACTATTTAACCACCCACCCAAGTTCACAGATATCCCATCAGCAATTTCCGATCGAGAACGAATTTTCTATCCCATGGAGGCGATCATTGGGAACGCTGCGCACGCACCCGAAGAGGGTGCGCCCGCGCTCCAGGAGGATGTTCCCGGGCCCAGGAGGATGTGCCTGCGCCCATGGATCTTTTGCCCCCACCAATGCATGCTGTGGAAGATGCACTCCAATACATATTTCACTTTATCATGGGCATTCGAGACCAAGATACATTAAAGTAAGTTGTCTTATTATACATTCTTTTGCTATATACAAATCATGTTGGACGCCCTGTTAAACCTCAAGGAAAGATAGCTAGACCGGCAATCCTATAACATTCATAGGTACATGTATACGTATTTTAGTTGGATCCGATGCTACATGAACAATGTCATGCAAAGGCCATTAATTCAGGTTCTATATTTGATACGTGTAGATACATCTAGGTGAGGACAATCTGACCTCGTGCAATGACATGCAATCTAAACATTAATTCGGTTTATAGGTTAGTATAGAGAAAGCTATCCTAGAAGATGACCATTGTTGTCTTTAGCTAAATGTTGTTGTGCACTTTTTTTGTGTAGCTCAATATGGATAAGAAGCGCCCGCCCGTACCAGATCGAAATCAACCTCCGAATGATCTAGGACACCCTTTTTTCCATAAAAAACTTCATCCTGAATGCTTCAACCTTGTTGTTCGTAAGCTTGCGAGCGCTGAAGTAGAGAGGACCGCAGGCACCAACTGCCTTGGAAGCAAACATTATATTGACTTGCAGTTTCATGCTCAGACACAGGCCCTGAGGTACTCCTGGATGACGCAAGGAGAGTGCATCACGACGCTGATTAACTATGCTGTGCTCCAGCCTATTCCTAAATATGATGTGTTCAACTCTATAATTGTAAGAGACGCTCATTCTTTATGTTAGTTTTACTTATTATGATAGCATTTGACATGTGTCGACCTGCCACAGTATCTACTACCGTTGAAACTTTCGGATTCCTCGTACGGGTTACTTGTAGTCAACCGGTTGAGGAGGAGGGTTATCGTGATGGATCCATCCTTCAACACGTTTGATCCTGAAGATAGCACTCATAACATCACTACAAAATAAGACACATCCGTGACATTTTGGGCCGAACGAATTTTTTTTCTGTCATACATATGACACTTCTATGACGATAATTGTGACAAAACCCGGTATCATCATAGATGTGGTGGGCTACTACTTCTATGACAAAAAATCATGACAGAAAATGGGCTTTTCATCCTGGGCGGGCCGGAGACGCAGCTGCATGACATTCTTTGGGCCGTCCATGACGGAAAAAACCATGGTAGAAGCGAGGGGGAGGAAAATTTTGGGGAGTTCCCGGTTACGGTGGGAGGTCGGGGGCCGAGCGATGCGCGTATCTCTCATACACGTACGCGTGTGTGTGCGAGGCGTTGGCTCTAACTGAACCCGAGCGAATGCACTGCAGGCTACGCGTTATTGAACCCGAGCGATCGATCGATGGCTGTTAACTGAACCCGATCGAGCGATTCCTTGGCTACTGCTGCTAACTGAAGCCGATCGATGCTGCCTCTGGATGAATAGTGAGCATTGCGGGGGGGGGGGGGGGGGGAGGGGTGGATGAGCAGTTCTCGGTGGGGGTGGATGAACAGGACCCCGATCAATCGAGCCGGTTGGGGCTGGATGAACAGGACCCCCTGGAGGGCTGGATGAACAGGACCACCCCGTGGAGGGCAGGATGAACAGTAGACGGTGGAGGGGTGCCCGTGGAGGGGTGGTTGAACAGGACCCCATGGTGTGGAGGGCTGGATGAATAGTAGACGATGGAGGGGTGGTTGAATAGTAGTCGGTGGAGTAGCGCACGGTGGAGGCTGGATGAACAGGAGCCCGTGGAGGCTGGAGGAGGTCGACGGTGGATGAACAGTAGCTCGTGGAGGCTGCAGGGGGTCGATGGTGGAGATGAACAGTATCCCGTGGAGTCCCGTTTTGCGGTACGCCACACCCCTCCCGATGAACAGGACCCCCGTTTCGACCGTAGCGCTCCAACACAAGTCCGTTTCCTCCGTTTTGCGGTACGCCACACCCCTCACGATCAACAGGACCCCCGTTTCGACCATAGGAGGTCCGTTTCCTCCGTTTTGCGGTACGCCACACCCCTCCCGATCAACAGGACCCCCGTTCCGACCGTAGGAGGTCCGTTTCCTCCGTTGTGCGGTACGCCAGGCCTCCTTTCCATCGCCTCTTCCGTCCAAGCCCTCCCGATGAACACGACCACACATTCCGTTCCGACCCAGCCGCATTGCCTCCCGATGAACACGACGCATTCCGTTGCCTCCCCATGAACACGACGATGACGTTGTTTCTCCGTTCCGACCCAGCCATGTCAAAGAGCCCTCGCCGTACGTATGCGCGAGTAGGCGTTCGAGACCCCGCCCGTATGTACACATACGTGGCCGTATTTTCTTTCTTGCACCCTGGCCGCCTCTACTACGACACGTGCGCGCCTCTACATCCACCAGTATATATGTACATACACGTTCGCGACCAGAATGACAACACTACGTACGCTTCGACCAGGTGGGTCCCGACTATCAGGCACTTCCTTGCCTGCGAAGATGTAGCTGGTGGGTCCCGGCAGTCAGGGGGGCGAAATACGGTGGCCCGTCCGGTGGGTCCCCACTCTCAGGTGGAGGAATAATTATTTTTCACGTAATAAGGAGGCACTTCCTTGCTGCGGCCGTGGACCCAGCTGTCAGCCTCTCCACATACAGTCCACGTCCGATGGGAGTCGTTCCTTTACCATGTTGACCACGCCGTGTCGAGAGCACTAGGGCGGTGGACGACGGCGAGGCCTAGGAAGGGGACGGCGGGAAGCCGGGGAAGACGCGGCAGTGGAAGCCCCCGCGCGCGCGGAGAGGAGTACGAGGGTTCACTGGTTCGGCTGCGGTGTGAGGCTGCTGTCGCCGCAGGGCCTGGCCAGCGGTGGGAATAGTAGGGGCGGTGAGGCCTCTGTGGCAGCACAGCTAGCCACGGAAGGCAGGAGCATGTGGCACGACCGGCGCTGCTTTGGGCGGCTGGAGCAAGAAGACCAGAGGGTGAAGAAGCACTACGGCCGTTGGATGCACATCGTACGGTCACTAGAGCTAGAATCCTTCATATTGACTAAAGTTGACAAAGGCCCCCGTCCCAGTCAACTTAGTAGGCCCACAAGTCAGCCTCCCACCATGGTGGGTCCGAGCTAGCAGGGGGAGTATTCATTGTGCGTAATAAGGAGGCACTTCCGATGGGTCCGAGCTGACAGCGGGGGGAACGTTTTTTCGCGAAATACGCTGGCCCGGCCGGTGTGTCCGAGCAGTCAGGGGGGCAACGTTTTTTTCGAGAAATAAGGTGGTCCGTCCGGTGGGTCCCTACTGTAAGGTGGAGGAATAATTATTTGGCGCGTAATAAGGAGGCACTTCCTTGCGGCCGCCTGGACCCAGCTGTCAGCCTCTCCACGTACAGTACTCTTCCGATGGAAGTCGGTCGTTGACCATGTTGACCACGCCGCACCGAGAGCACCAGGGCGGTGGTCTGGACGACGGCGAGGCCTAGGAAGGGGACGACGCGGAGCCGGGGAAGACACAGTAGTGGAAGCTCGCGCGGAGAGGAGTACGAGGGTTCACTGGTTCGACTGCGTGTGAGGCTGCCGTCGCCGCAGGGCCTGGCCAGCGGTGGGAATAGTAGGGGGCGGTGAGGCCTCCGCAGCAGCAAAGCCAGCCACGGGAGGCAGGAGCATGCGGCACGACCGGCGCTGCTTTGGGCGGCTGGAGCAAGAAGACGAGAGGTTGAAGAAGCACTACGGCCGTTGGATGCACATCGTACGGTCACTAGAGCTAGAATCGTTCATATTGACTAAAGCTGACAAAGGCCCCCGTCCCAGTCAACTTAGTAGGCCCACAAGTCAGCCTCCCACCATGGTGGGTCTCAGCTAGCAGGGGGAGTATTCATTTTTTTGTGCGTAATAAGGAGGCACTTCCGGTGGGTCCGAGCTGACAGCGGGGGGAACGTTTTTTTCGCGAAATACGCTGGCCCGTCCGGTGGGTCCAAGCAGTCAGGGGGCAACGTTTTTTTTCATGAAATAAGGTAGCCCGTCCGGTGGGTCTCTGTTGTAAGGTGGAGGAATAATTATTTTGCGCGTAATAAGGAGGCACTTCCTTGCGGCCGCCTGGACCCAGCTGTCAGCCTCTCCACGTATAGTACTCTTCCGATGGAAGTCGGTCGTTGACCACGTGGACCACGCCGCGCCGAGAGCACCAGGGGGGTGGTCTGGACGACGACGAGGCCTAGGAAGGGGATGACGCGGAGCCGGGGAAGACGCAGCAGTGGAAGCCCGCGCAGAGAGGAGTACGAGGGTTCACTGGTTTGGCTGCGGTGTGAGGCTGCCGTCGCCGCAGAATAACAGGGGGGGTGGGTGAGTGGAGGGATGGCCTGGCCAGCGGTGGGAGTAGTATGGGGGCGGTGAGGCCTTCGCAACAGCACAGCCGGCCACGGGAGGCAGGAGTAGGCGGCACGACCGGCGCTGCTTTGGGCGGCTGGAGCAAGAAGATCAGAGGTTGAAGAAGCACTAAGGCCGTTGGATGCACATCGTACGGTCACTGGAGCTAAAACGTTTATTATTGACTAAGTTGACAAAGCCCTTGGTACGCTCCAACTTAGTAGGCCCACAGGTCAGCCTCCCAAACGGTGCGACCCAGATGTCAGGGGGAGGAATCATTTTTTGGGCGACCGAAGCTAAGAATATCCGAAATTGAAGAAGAAGCACGACATCCGTTGGACAGACATCCAACGGCTACTGCTGCTAGAACCGTGTGTTGACTATAATAAGTTGGCAAAGCCTTGCATACGCGTCAACTTACTTTTTTAGGGGACGCGCCACTTAGTAGGCCCACAAGTGTGTGGCAGAGAACTTATAGCCCATTTACGTTTTGTAAGAATGTACATCCCATTTTGGAATTCTAATGGAATATACAACAGCCCATTTACTGTTTGTTAAAAGTACAACCCATTTTCTAGCTAGGACAATGATTAATAATTTCAACCAACCGTTGAAGACAGAATTCAATAAAATTTCCCACATTTTGATGGGCTCCGAAATATTTTTATCCCGAAATATCTAGTCAGATTAAATATAAATTTGTATTACGTAAAAATCTAGCGAAACATTGCGCGCGCAACAATGAAAATTTAAGATTTTCAAAATCCATAAATAATATTTTATAAACTAATTTTGTGTTTGGTGCATTTTTTTATAGTTACTACCCAGTTTTTATAATTACATCCCATTTATTATTTTTTAAAGCCCATTTTCCTGTTAAGCCTAATGCATCCCTCCTAAGAAAGATTTGCAGCCCAGCGGGTATTCCTCAAAAAGACGTATAGCTGGGTTAGCCATTTTCATCTTGAAAAAATTAGTATCTGGGCTGGATATCTGGCCTGGACTAGACGGGCCACAGCCCGCCCAGTTAATACCCTGCTCTCCTCTGAACAACAACGAAATCATCGCCAAGAAAAACTCTGCAGTGCTCACGCCTCAAAAACACAAATACTGCTCGAGCTGCTTGGTCCCAGCTGTCGGCGGCACCTTGTGCAATTCTCTCGTTTATACTGACTACATAGGTTGACAATGGTGTGGGACCGTGATGTCAGGAAACCAGGAGAAAGTAAAATAAAATATAGTTGTACATAATAAGGAGGCACTTGCGTACGTACAGCTATGGCCCTAGTGGGTCCCTAGTGTCATCGAGTCAAAAGAAAGTCATCTCCTGAATCCTCATGTTCGTTGACGATGTTAACAATGCTCGGCGCCACAGCGAGCGCAACAACTCGAAGGACAACGGAGAGGGCCTCGCGGGCCCTACGGATGGTCTGATACAGCGCCCCCTACTCATTCAGGAAGCCAGGATCATCGGACACCTATGAGCACCTTCGAGAAACTGAGACGGCATGAAATGGTAAGGCCGCGCTTGGGAGCTCTGGTTTATTTCAAACCTGTATTAACATACAAGTGTAATTTACTCGTCATCGAAAACAACGCGTAAAATACAGGCATAATGAAACCGAGGGCCCGAGGTCTGTAAGTAAAACCGGCGGGTTACGCGTGTAATTTGAGAGACCCGTGTATATTTTATGAGCACTGTTATATGGACGACATTACCAGACGATACATGCATGACGTGTGTATCATGCCATCCATAGGCAAGGCTGAAACAGCAGCTAACGGCTGGATTAGCAATCGTCTGAGTGTCGTTCAGCGTTTTTATCGTGTGTCAAGTACTTCCGATATTTTACTAGTCAAAATCGACCAACCAAGCGCCTTCGCCCGAGAATATCTGCTTTAATTTATAAGCGTCAGTTTTACAAGCGGTTTTGGTTGGAAAACGACGATCCAATCACGGCCTAATATCATGAGTTGGTCGGAAGATCATATGGTTTTACGTCTAACCTACCCGACTTGTCGTATAGGCTATGAATGAAACATCAGACGATGAACTTCTTAAGCACGGAAACAACAGAAGAGGATGATCTTCTTAACAAGCAAATCACTGGCATTAGATCGACATGCAAAACAATATGAAGCATTATTCTCAGGAGGCATGGTGAACAGCTCGTGATGCCGCATGCCACAACATTCCAAGATCAACTTTGCAATCAAACACAAGGCCTGGCATAACATAGACAATATTCAGAACAAACTCTTAACACAGGAATATCTCAGCAGAGTAACTATTTACTTCTAAACTGAACACAGGAATAGGAAAAAACACTCGACGCTTCTGGCTAACATCAATGAGCAAATTTTGACAAGGTTTTCCAATTCCAGTATATTAAACTAACGTCTTCTTGCTAACATCAATGAAACTTTGACAAGCTTTTCCCATTCAAAATATGTAGTGCCTATGATCGTGGAGTCCTGTCGCTTCTTGCTAACATCAATGATTAAACTTTGACAAGCTTTTCCCATTCAAAATATGTAATGCCTATGATCGTGGAGGCACTCCACGTGTTGTTAAATTGCCAATGGTCTCTGCAGACTAGTCATGTCACCGGTGTCTAATAATACTCTGTAAAGCTTCTCGGTCATTCCTTCTGTAATGTAGCACAAACAGTGACTGCTTCTTTCTGCAAAGTGGAACGACCAACTGGACCTAGTAATGCAGCAGTTTGCCTTGGACACATTGGCTCCTTTTGTGCAGTTGAACTAAAATCGAAGTCGGAATAAAACCGAGCTTTAATTTTGATATCCCTGTAAGCAACAAAAGGTATAAGGGAAACAATTACTGAGAAATAACGGTTGATGACTTGTACTCCCAGAAGAAAAACATATACTGATCTACCTTATCTTAATGGGAAACAAAGCAGGAGAGTAGCAATTCTCAATCAGTGTGATTCATTCATATTAACTGAGACATTATCTTAACAATGCCTTGTTTCAAGATGTATAAATAACAAAAAAGCAGAAAAGTATCATTCCTAAAACAATGCGACTGATTCATTTTAACAGAGACATTATCTTAACAATACCTTGGTTAAACATGTAGAAAGAACTACAAAGCAGGATAGTACCATTTGTAAAACACTGTAAGTCTGTAACTGATATATAATAACAGAGACATTATCTGAACAATAATTTCTTAAACATATACTCCGGCCGATCCCTAACATAAATGGTACTCCTGCCGATCCCTAACAAGTGTTTGCGTTTTGAACTAAGATTCAGTAGTTAATTCGGAGGAAGGTCGGTACTGACCATTCAAGACCAAGATTTGAAATAACTCGTGAGGAAGATCTCACAGAGATCTCAACACATATATGGAAATCCGGTCTCATTTTGTGCAGTTCCACCAAAATTAAGCAAAGCAAAATGTCGCAATAGCAACAAGTTGAAAAGATATCCCTATTTTAACAGAGGCAACAAAGGAACCAATTACTGGCCAATAAAGGAGGATGAAACATGCGGCCACAAAAATGGTAATCCTGCCAATCCCTAACAAGTGTTGCAGTTTTGAAATAAGATTCAGTAGTTAATTCTAAGAGTGGCATCAATTACTGGCTTATAAAGGGGGTGATGTTGAATTTGTTGTAATAAAGCAACAAGCATCATGTCTGGGTTGGTCCCATTTTTGTTCACTACTTAATGGGAAAAGACAGAAATACAATAGCTTCAATTCAACATTTATTTAAAACAGTACCAATACAAGTAGCACAACATCTCAAAGCACACTGCACAATCATGTGGATGAAGGCATGTACTGACCTTTCATGAGACCGACAACTATAAAATACGAATCTGCCAACACGAATAGGAAATCCAATCTCGTTTTGTGCAGTTGCACTGAAATCAAGCAAAGTGTTTCGTGTAGCGAAGCAAAATGTCGCAATAGCAGCAAGTTGAATAGATATCCCTGTATAAACAGAGGCAAAAAAAGAATCAATTACTGGCTAATAAAGGAGGATGAAACATGCGGCCACAAAAATGGTAATCCCGCCAATCCCTAACAAGTGTTGCAGTTTCGAAATAAGATTCAGTAGTTAATTCTGAGAGTGGCATCAATTACTGGCTTATAAAGGGGGTGATGTTGAATTTGTTGTAACAAAGCAACAAGCATCATGTCTGGGTTGGTCCCATTTTTGTTCACTACTTAATGGGAAAAGACAGCAATACAATAGCTTCAATTCATCATTTATTTAAAACGGTTGCATTGATGCATATTAACAGAGACATTCTCTTGAAACAACATTCGTTAAAAAATGTAATTTACTTTTAACAGTGGCATTGCTTCAATTTTCCGGCGACATTCTTAGATTAACAACAGTAAAATAGCTGCATGGGACATGCCAGCACCATGTGCGTCCACACGTATAAATGGGTGATGCAGAGTATGTAGCCAAGCAGCATATATGCGCTGGTCCCATATTTGTTCTCTTTGAACCTTCTTCCTATGTGAGGGCAGCAAATCTAGTCGTGCACAAACTACCCGACCCTCCATTTTCTTTCCCTTTTCAACAAAGAGATCGGTTCCTTACAGATGTGTGTATTGGGTTACCCCTTTTTCCCTTTTTGACCTAAAAAGCGGCTGGATAGCCAGTCTATACTACTTTCCGCCCCTCCTTTCCTCATTGAACCACGTCCTAGATTCTTGCTCCAGCCCACCGCACCCTTCTTTCCTCTTTGAACCAAGACCTAGATTCGACTACAGATCGAAAAAGATCCACATGCAGCTAGAGCAATGGCGGTTTCAAAGAAACTTATACCTTAGGGTCGTCGGGATGTGGCAAGGCGTGCGACGAGAGGCCGGATCTGCCCACACTACGTACAGCAGCGAGGAAGAAGGGGTCCGTGGCCCTCCCGCACAGGCGCTGGGTGAAAGAGAACAGCGCAGCCGGCAGTGGATTGCCTCCCTCGCCGAAGGCGATAGAGTGAATGCTGCACCTCCTCTCCTTCCCGATGCGACGGGATACAGATGCCTCCTTCACCAGCTGTGAGGGGGGAGAGAGAAACAAGAGGCCAACGCAGTCTTGTTTAGATCTGGTGAAGAGAATCCGGCAATAACGGAAGTCAGAGGGTTTGGAAAAACAACCAGACGATGGCCACATTGGTCAATACCCTAGGTGATATCATGAATGTTCGTCAACCTAGACATGTGATCTCGGGTACAGCAATTACTCATTGTTTATCAATTTGCAAGGTCAGCGTCCCCTTGGTATATCATTTTAGAATACTGACCTATCATGTTGAATGAGATGACTTGAATGTCACCAAAGAGAATCCGGCAATAACAGAAGAAGATCGCAAAAGAGACCATAGAAACGCCCTCAGGAGAGCTTCTTATCGGCGGAAAAAAGAGCGGGGTCTCCAAGAAGATAAACTTCGGGCCCTTAATTTATCAGGTAAGAATTAAATGTTCTAACCATTATATTTAGTACCTTCAAGTCATGTCTTAACCATTAAGTTTTTAGTATGTTTTATTAACCATGTTTAACCAGACAACCCAACTAGCTCCGCCTACATTACATTATCGCATACTAATTCAGCATTTACTGTTAAAACTACAAAGACATCTGGTCTGGTTAATGACAATGATCTACATGGTAAACAACTTGTGAATAAGATGTCATCAATTGAGATCAGATTATGTTTTACTCACTACATTTAAATTATGTCCTGAATGACACCAGACGTTGACGAGAATATACTTGAAGAAACTAATCAAATAACCGAGGAAGATCGCAAGAGAGATCATAGAAATGCTCTTAGGAGAGCTTCTTATCGGAGGAAAAGGATCAGATAAAAGCAGATGAAAATCTACGACCACTATCTAAATCAGGTAAATATGGTTATTATTAATGCACGGTGCATACCTTCTCATACCAACTGTTTCTTTAGTTTCACGTTGACGGACAAATAATTGTTGCCGTAGAACCAACTTATTATTCTAATGTTATTGATGCACAAAGCGTATCGTCATATGATTGATCTTAATGCAAATTAATTATATTTGAGTACGAGAAGTGTCGGTGTACTAAAGTAGGGGTACCTTAGTACCCCGAACTTGTGCACGGGCAGTAGTAGCACCCCGCGGCAAGGCTTGCCAGGGGAGCGCCAAGAATCTCCATGGCCCCTTCTGGGCCGAACGAAGACCAAGTGTTTGAGCCAAGAAGACGAGACCCCGGCAAGAGGAGCTTGCCGGGCCAAGGAGACGAGACCCCGGCAAGAGGAGCATGCCGGGACGACCATGCCGAAGCACCAAGGCCCCGGCGGGAGGAGCTCGCCGGGAAGGCCAAACCAAGGCACCCCAAGAGAAGCTCGTCGCGGCGCACCGCGCGCCCCGGCAAGGCCTGACGAGCGGCAAGCTCTCAGGCGCGGCAAGACAACCGCCGCGGCAAGCCACTTGCCGCGGCAAGCCACCACCTCAGGCCTGCGCTCCAGCTCACCTGCCCACGCGTCGCTCTGGGGCTCTCCCAAAGGCACGTGGCGGGGCGCCGCGCAGCCTAAGGCGTGCGGTGGCATGCAACGCTGACAGGGTCGCCGCCGTGGCAAGCGGAGGCGCCCCTAACGGCCCGCCTCGGCACTGTTCGGGCGACCCAGATGGGCATTTAATGCCCTTGTCCCCCGCCGTCAGAGTTAGGTGTGATAGCACTGTGCGGCCACTGTACGCACAGTCTTTTGCCATTTTTGCCCTCACCTGCGTCGCCACCTGTGGGTAACCCCTTGAGCATATAAAAGGAGGCCCATGCGCACGTAGGAGGGGGACGCCCGGTAGACATTCATCCACGTCCAGCTCCAAGCTTACTGTAGCTTCTTGCGCTCCAGAGCAAGAACCCGAATCAACCAGACAAGCAGCAGTAGGGTTTTACGCATCCGTGCGGCCCGAAGCTGGGTAAAATCGTTGTGTGTGTGTCGCCTCGATCTGCTCTTTGCGCAGCCTCCGCTCCCCGCCGAACCGAAAAGGGGCTCCGTCCCCATAGGTGTTCGAGGAGGCCGATTTCCCCCGACATCTTTGGCGCGCCGGGTAGGGGCGCGTCGAGGTTGTGCTAACCAGATCCGGCATTCGCGCAAGCCAGACTTTCATCGTTTTCGCCAGCATGCCACCGAAGAAGAAAGCTCCGGAGGTGACCGGTCCGTCTGCGTCGAACCCACCGCCCCTGGAGCAGACGGGTGGTGGGGAGGACGCCGGCGGAGGAACGGGCGCCGTCGAACCAGTTCTTGGTCCCGCGGCGTCCGAACTCGCCCCACGCCCCTCTCAGGAGGCGCGGAACCAGCAGCGTCTTGGTACCCATGGTACCATACGCTCGCTGGACCCAGACCGGGCTGGTGGGTCCCAAGGCGCTCAGGGCTAGCATGCGAACCAGCATGACGGAACGAGCGTGGCGCGGCTGCCTGGACCAGGTGCTGCTCCTTCTAACGTGGTTAGGAGTTCGAGCACATCCCGCTCCACGCGCCGTTCGCCGCCTCTGCCCACCACCCCAGCGGAAGATCTCGCACGAGCTCAGCTACTCCTGGACTACCCTCCGACGGCAGACAAGCTTGACGGCTGGAGGGCAACCATTCAGAGCCTCATCGGTTTCGCCAACGGCGACACTCCGCGGTAGCCCAGCGTGTCGCAGCCGCGGCCAGCCGCCCAGGCGAAGACCGATGGCGCCAAGACTGGCGGGGGTGCGACCACCGTGCACTCCCCGCACCAGAGGCAACGGTCGCCGACTCGCCGGACCCACCACGACAACGACTCCACCGCGTCGTCGGATCCGCGAACTCGTCGCGACCAACGCCAAGTCCTTCACGAACGGAAGGAAGAAGACGCTCGAACCCGCATCGAGCACAGAAGAGAAGCGCGACGTCAATCAGACCAGCGCGCTGAGCCCTCTGGCGACATGCATGCACCGGGGGAACCAGGCGACCTCCCGTATTCGGTAGGCTGCCCTGCGTTTACCCGCGAGCTGCGACAAGTCCAGTGGCCCAGCACGAAGAACTTCAAGCCTGACGTGCCCGAGAAGTACGACGGCAAGTCGCATTCGTCGGAGTTCCTCAGCATCTACACCATTGCGGTGCAGGCTGCCGGGGGACGGGACGACAAGATCCTTGCCAACTACTTCCCGCTGGTACTCAAACCCAACGTCAGATCCTGGCTCATGCACTTGCCGGACAGCTCCATATCCTCCTGGCCAGATCTATGCCATCAGTTTGTTGGCGCCTTCACGGGCGGCCACAAACCCCATGGCCAGGCGAGCGACCTTCATCTGCTTGTTCAGAAGGAAGGGGAGTCTTTGCGCAAGTTCATCCAGAGGTTCAGCCGTGTGCACTACAACATCCCAGACATCCACCCCGCCGTGGTAATCAGCGCGTTCCATCAGAACGTGCGTAACCGCAGGATGCGGGAGGAGATGGTGATGTGCAAAATCAAGGAGGTCAGCGAGCTTTATGCCCTGGCCGACAAGTGTGCACGCGCTGAGGAGGGGAGGAAACTCCCCGGAGAAAGTGTTGGAGAAGGCGAATCCGACAGTGAAGGTACCGCCCCGGCGAGGAAAGGCCGGCGGCGGAACAGCAAAAAGAAGAAAAACCAAGAGGTGCTGGTTGTCGAGAAGTCCGGCAGCGAGGGCGCCGCCAAGAAAGCCCAGGCTGGTAGCTCCGGCAAGGAGGTTGTCGGATGCGCCAACTGCCAGGCAGTGGCGGTTGCCGATAAGCGGGACGGTACCGACAAGAAGTACTGCAAGATCCACCGCACCAGGGGCCACGACCTCCAGAGTTGCAAGCAGGTCGAGCGACTCGTCGAGCTGCAGAAGGCCGAGTACGAACGACGCGACAAGGAGAGAGCCCAAGCAGGCGGCGGGGGATCCGGCACGAAGCGTCCCGGCCAGGGGGAGCGCCGCAGCAAGGACAAGCAGCGGCAAGCAGATAGACCTCCCCGAGGCCGCGACAAAGACGAAGACGATGACGATGACGAAGACATGGAAGACCCCAAGACCAGCGAGCAGGAGTTTCAGAAAGCCACTGAGGTCTTGTGTGTGGACGGCGGTGCTTCCCTGCACGCTTCTCGCCACCAGCTTAAACAGTGGGTGCGGGAAGTCAATGCAGCGGAACCGCCCGTCGAGTCACGCAGACCTCTGAAATGGTCCGGCATGCCTATCATCTTCGATATTGAGGACCACCCTGATCGCACAACCGCGGTCGGGTGCTTGCCGATGTTGGTTTCCCCAACGGTCCGCAACCTCAAGGTCACTAAGATGCTAGTTGACGGCGGGGCCGGCTTGAATCTGATCTCCTCCGCTGTTCTCCGGAGGCTCCAAGTTCCCTACAGCGAGCTCGAAGAAACCGGCACATTCCAAGGAATCAACCCGGGAAGGAGCAAGCCGAAGGGAAAGATCACGCTGCCGGTAACATTTGGCAGCGAGCTGAATTTCAGGACTGAGAGGGTCACCTTTGACGTCGCCGACTTTTCGTTGCCTTGCAATGGAATCCTCGGCCGACCAGCGCTCGCCAAGTTCATGGCGGCCTCTCATTATGCGTACAACATACTCAAGATGCCTGGCCCGATAAGCGTCATCTCTGTCCCCGACGACAAGAAGGATGCCCTTATCTGCGCCGACCAGATATACCGGGACGCAACAGCAGCAACGGTCCGCGGCCCACTTGCCGCTGGAGCCCCCGGGAAAAAGAAGAAGACCAAGTCCGGCGAGTGCTCTGGTGCCCACCCCGGCAAGCGCGTCTCTTCGGAGTGCTGCGCTGCCATCGAGGACATGCCATCGAGCTCCACCGGCAAGAAGACCAAGCCTGGCGAATGCTCTGGTGCCCACTCTGGCAAGCGCGCCTCTTCGGAGTGCTGTGCTGCCGTCGAGGATGCACCATCGAGCCCCGCCGGCAAGTACAAGAAGACGACGGCTGCTCCGCCAGCGACCAAGAAGGTGCCCGCCAAGGGGGACGACACTGGTGGTACCTTCACCATCAGTGCCACTCTCGACCCCAAATAGGAAAGCGCGCTCGTTACTTTCCTGCGGGCGAATGTCGATGTGTTTGCCTGGCAACCATCTAACATCCCCGTCGTTCCCAGGAAAGTGATTGAGCACCACCTTGCCGTCTGTCCTCATGCGCGGCCCGTCAAGCAAAAAGTCAGGAAACAAGCAGTGGAGCGCCAAGAGTTCATCGCGGAGGAGATCAGGAAGTTGGAAGCAGCAGGCCTCGTCAGAGGCGTGCTCCATCCGACGTGGTTGGCCAATCCTGTCGTCGTGCGCAAAGCAAACGGGAAATGGAGGCTTTGCATCGACTTCACCGATGTTAACAGAGCTTGCCCCAAAGATCCATTTCCCTTGCCGCGCATTGACTAGATTGTTGACTCCACGGCCGGATGTGACCTGCTTTCATTCCTTGACGCCTACTCCGGGTACCACCAGATTTTCATGGCTGAAGAAGATGAAGAGAAGACTGCGTTCATCACTCCATGCGGCACGTACTGTTTTGTGCGGATGCCTTTTGGACTGAAGAACGCAGGTTCGATGTTTGCGAGGGTTGTCCACACTGCTTTTGAGCCACAGATCCACAGAAATGTGGAGGCCTACATGGATGACATAGTGGTCAAAAGCAGAGACAGGGCAACCCTGGTTCAAGACTTAGAAGAGACCTTTGCGAACTTGCGCAAGATCAGCCTCAAGCTCAACCCCGAGAAGTGCATGTTCGGAGTCCCCTCCGGCAAGCTTCTCAGGTTCTTCGTGTCTTAGCGTGGGATCGAAGCCAACCCCGACAAGATCAAGGCCATCGAGCAGATTGAAGCACCAACGCGTGTCAAGGATGTGCGAAGACTTGCCGGCTGCGTGGCGGCTCTCAGCAGGTTTATTTCCAAGTCTGCGGAACGCGCCCTGCCGTTTTTCAAAATCTTGAAAAAGGCGGGTCCAGTAAAATGGACTCCGGAAGCGGAGGCTGCGCTGCAAGACTTGAAGAAATACCTGTCCTCCGCTCCAATACTTGTCGCGCCTAGACCACAAGAGAAGTTGCTGCTCTATCTAGCGGCAACCAATCAAGTGGTTAGTGCTGCGTTAGTAGCGGAGAGGGAAGCTGATGACGAGCCAGCAACCACGACAAGCGCGTCCGACGACAAGCAGGGGGCTTCCCCGACAAGCTCTGGCCCTGACAAGGATGAATCCGCGCAAGCGCAAGGGGAGGTGCAGAAGAAGAAAGTGGTGCAGCGCCCAGTTTACTTCGTCAGTTCCCTCTTGCAGGGGGCTAGGTCGAGGTACTCTGGTGTGCAGAAATTGCTTTTCGGCCTCCTCATGGCCTCGAGGAAGCTGCGCCATTACTTCCAAGCACACGAGATCACAGTGGTCACTCGCTTTCCGCTTAAAAGGATACTACATAACCCCGAAGCAACAGGCAGGATTGTCGAGTGGGCACTAGAACTGTCAAGCTTTGGCCTCAAGTTCGAGAGCACTTCGGCCATCCAGAGCAGAGCATTGGCAGAGTTCATAGCAGAATGGACGCCGACACCGGACGAAGAAATTCCAGAGACAAGCATCCCCGGCAAAGAAGCAAGCAAAGAGTGGCTGATGTACTTTGATGGTGCCTTCTCGCTGGAAGGCTCCGGTGCTGGCGTGCTGCTCATCGCGCCCACCGGAGAGCACCTCAAGTACATCGTCCAAATGCACTTTCCCAAGGAGCAGGCAACCAACAATACAGCAGAGTATGAAGGTTTGCTCACCGGTCTCAGGATCGCGGCGGAACTTGGGATCAAGAAGCTTATTGTCAGGGGTGACTTGCAGCTCGTCGTCCGCCAAGTGAACAAGGATTACCAGAGCCCATTGATGGAGGCTTACGTTGATGAAGTGAGAAAGCTGGAAGAGCGCTTTGACGGCCTGCAAATGGAACACGTTCCAAGAGCAGAGAACGACATGCCGATGGCCTGTCGAAGCGCGCCGCACTAAAGCTACCTGTGGAACCAGGGACTTTTGTGCTCAAGCTGACTCAGCCATCCGTGACACCGTCAACTGGGCCAAGCAAGAAGAGGAAGTCGGTCTCCGGCGACTATCTCCCGGCAGAGCTTCCCGAGGCCGCCGCCAAGAGAGTCCCCAAGATCGGCGCCAAGAGTGCTGAGGAGCAGCCTGCTCCGGCAAACCCCAGGGTTTGTCCCGACGGAGCAGGCGCTCCCGGCAAGCTTTGCCCCGGCAAGCTTGCCGGGGAACGTGAAGCTCCGGCCGAGCCCCAAGTCCTTGCCGTAGAAGCTGATGTTCCCACAGCCGCAGACATGCCTTTAGTCCTCGTCGTCGAGCCACAGGCTCCGACGTGGGCATAGCAGATTGTCCGTTTCCTCCAGACAGGAGAGCTTCCCGAAGAACAAGAAGAAGCGGAAAGAGTAGCCCGGCAGTCCAGTATGTACCAGTTTGTCGACAGCGCACTGTACAGAAGAGGACGCAATGGGGTGAAATTGAAGTGCATTCACCGGGAAGACGGGCAAAAGCTGTTGGCGGAGATACATGGAGGCATATGTGGACATCACATTGGCGCCAGAGCACTTGCCGGCAAAGCGTTCCGGCAAGGTTTCTTCTGGCCAACAGCCCTCCAGGATGCAACTGCACAAATAACCAAGTGTGAAGCGTGCCAGTTCCATTCCAAGCAGATACACCAACCAGCTCAAGCTCTCCAGACGATCCCTTTATCTTGGCCCTTTTCGGTCTGGGGGCTCGATATCCTCGGCCCCTTCCCCCGAGCTGTCGGGGGCTTTGAGTACTTGTTCGTTGCAATCGACAAGTTCACAAAGTGGCCAGAAGTGGAACCAGTGAGGAAGGTGACGGCCCAGTCCGCGATCAAATTCTTCAGGTCGATTGTTTCCCGCTTTGGGATCCCTAACAGGATCATCACCGACAACGGTACGCAGTTCACAAGCCACGCCTTCATGCAGTACACCCAAGACCTCGGCGCCAAGGTCTGCTTCGCTTCTGTTGCTCATCCCAGGAGCAACGCTCAAGCGGAGAGGGCCAACGCCGAGGTACTGCGCGGGCTCAAGACCAGAAGTTTTGACAGGCTGCTCAAGCGCGGACGGAACTGGATCGAGGAGCTGCCGGCGGTTCTTTGGTCGGTCAGAACGACGCCAAATCGAGCCACCGGCCAGACACAATTTGCTCTAGTCTATGGAGCAGAAGCAGTTACCCCCACGGAACTCGTATACGGGTCACCTCGAGTGCTCGCTTATGATGAGCTCGAGCAAGAGCGGTCGCGTGAAGATGATGCGCTGCTCCTCGAGGAGGATCGTCTCCAGGCTGCTGTGCGAGCCGCTCGCTACCAGCAAGCTTTGCGTCGCTACCATAGCCGCAAAGTTAAAGCTAGGAGCTTTGAGGAAGGTGACCTTGTTCTTCGGCGTGTTTAGTCGGCCAAGAAACACAACAAGTTGACGCCGAAGTGGGAAGGCCCTTACCGGGTGAAACGAGTCACGAGGCCCGGCGCCGTCCGCCTCGAGACCGAAGATGGCACTCCGGTGAGCAATTCCTGGAATATTGAGCATCTTCGTAAGTTTTACCCGTAAGGCGCGGTTGTCGGACCCCGTCCGGCAACCAACCTTTTGTACAAGTCTTGCCGCAGTTGCATGTAATCCTTTGTACAAAGCCAGGCGCAGACCTTGGCAGCAGATAATGAAGCGCTAGCGCCCCAAGTTTTAGCATGCATGCTGAGTCGAGTCTCGTCCTTGGTTAGGGTTGATAGTGCCTAACAGTCGCTAACCCCTAACTTAGAGGTCGAGTCTGCGTCTTTTTCCCGTCCTTTCCCTTTGGCTTGCAGGAATTGCATATCCTAGCCGAGCCGCTCAAGGACGAAGAAGGGGAGAAGGACGAGCCAGCACCTACACCCCGGCAAGCCAGAGTCGCCGGGGGCTGCAACCTCAGATAAGTCTTCGCATCCCTTATCATGCATTCTCTTATGGACTGCGGAATACGAAAACCTTGCTTCCTCTTAAAAGCTACCGTGCTCTCTTAAGCGACAAGACCTGGAGCGCGTTCCCGGGGCCCGCTTCTGATAGTAGTCGCGGCGGCAAGGGGAGGAAGCGAGGGGCCAGAACCCGCCTTCTCACTGCCTCCGCCAAGAGCGCGAGGAGGGTCAAGGGGCGCGGGAAGACGGCAGGGCCTGTTGCCGGGCGGGGAAGTGTCTATCTTAACGATGCAAAGGGTTCGCTCCTTGCCGCGGGATGTACCCGCGAGACAAATGGTTCGGCAAACATCCCCTTTTCATTAAAAACATTCCACTCAGGTACAGTTCAGAGAGAATGAAAAACATGAAAGATGGGATTACAAGATTTAAATGCAACTAAGGCCCGAGGGCTTACAAGATAAAAAGAGATAAGGTGCCCGTAATCCCTTTCTTGTCTCTCTCCTCAGGAGGTAGGGCAAGGAGGCGAGAAGGGAAAAAGGGGCGCCTAGACGAGCTACGGGTGGCAGAAGACACCAAGAGAACGTCCGGGGCTCCGCCCGGGGGCTCCGGAGGCTGGATGGAGACGGCGGCGCCGGAAGCGGAGCTCGAAGATGAGGCAGCAGGACGTCAACACGCTGTCGAGGGCATCTAGCCCTCGTACTCCGAGTTGACGGCCTTGCCGCCGGCCTCTTCCCCTTCCGCAGCCTCGCCACTCCGGCCGCCCGAGAAGACGAAGCCCCGGCGAGAGGAGCTTGCCGGGCCAGAGAGAAGACCCCGGTGGCCGTCGCCGCGAGCAAGGGTGATGACGGCGTCTGGAGCGAAGCTGGAAGATGAGGCAGCGGAACGTCAGCACGCTGACGAAGCCAGCGCGTACTCCGACTTCGCGGCCTTGCCGCCCGCCCTCTTCCTCTTCCGCAGCCTCCCTACGCCAGCCGCCCAAGGAGACGACCCCGGGGAGTTCACGGAGCCAGCGACGTGGATGATGGGGTCGCCAGTGCCACGCGGAGCTGCGACCGGCGCCTAGTCGGACCCGTCATCCCGGCGACCACTCCCCTCGTCGTCGCTGTCGCTCCCCTCCTCGTCACTCTCGCTCGAGGAGGAGCCTTCGCTGTCGGAGGAGCTATCCACGCAGCACCGGGCCCGGGTACCAAAGTCCCCGAAGACCTTAACGGAGAGGAGGTCACCCTCCATCAGCTTAAAATGGAGGGTGAACCCCTCCATCAAGCTGTGGATCTGGGCGAACGACTTCCACCCTCGGCCAAGATACATCACGCCGGGGGCTCGGGATTCGACGTGGACTCGCGTACCACTGATCCCGCAGCCCCTCATGCGCAGTCTTAGCGTTTCGGGTTGCTCCACCTCCAACACGCGCACGAAGGGAGCCGGGAGGCGGAGGCGACGGCGAGGCGCCCGACGCAGCCTGATGATGAACTCACTGGGGTCGTCCCCGAGATGAACCGTCGTGAGAAGGGGAGCCGCTGGCGGAGGCGAGGCCGGCGCGCCGCCCCGTCCGCCTCGAGCGCCTCGGCCCCGTCCGCGGCCTCGTCCACGATGTCGCCCCCTCCCCCTTCCCCTTACGGCTGGCTCCGCCACCACGGGTGCAAGGGGAGGAAGGGCGCGCTGCCTAGCGGCAACTCTCGCCGCCACCGACGAAGAACCAGGGTTCCCTTTCTCCATGGCAGTCGGAGAGAGGGGACCAGGAATCAAGGAGAAGAAGGGATGAAGGAGTGCGGATCTTCGTCACCCCCGCTCGCTCCTTATAAAGGGGCGGGGTGGGGGCTCGGCCGCCCCGCCCAACCAATCGAAGCAGAGGAAGGGCAGGCGACGGGGGCCGACCCACTACCTCGACCCGCGTCGGCCCGGTTTTTTTGCCTCCATCGCCGCAACCCCAAGTGCATGGAGACCGCGTGGCAGGCGCGCAGGGCCGAGGCGACGGATGAGGCGACCTCTCCCCACCCCGTGATCGTGGGGAGCGGGCGCCCCGAAAGCCGCGCCTCGACCCCGTCCGTTCACCGAGCCGCGCCTCTACGTCTCCCCCCATTTAAAGAGGGAGCGGGCGTTTCGCCTTTCCGAATAAACAAATCGTGCTCGACGTGACGCATGCCTGCGGGACTCAGCCCCGCGCACGCCACCCACGTCACGCACGCCTCGCACGCCTCGCCCCCACGACACCACAATAAGCGCGCGCCACTTGGGGAAGGCGCGACGGGCACGGAGTTAAGGAGCAACGCGACCCAAGCCACGCGTGCCTGTGCACAGTTTGGGCCTGGCCCAACAACGCTCAGCACCGTGTATGGCCCAGGCCCGGGGGCTCCTGTCAGTGTACTAAAGTAGGGGTACCTTAGTACCCCGAACTTGTGCACGGGCAGTAGTAGCACCCCGCGGCAAGGCTTGCCAGGGGAGCGCCAAGAATCTCCACGGCCCCTTCTGGGCCGAACGAAGACCAAGTGTTTGAGCCAAGATGACGAGACCCCGGCAAGAGGAGCTTGCCGGGCCAAGGAGACGAGACCCCGGCAAGAGGAGCTTGCCGGGACGACCAGGCCGAAGCACCAAGGCCCCGGCGGGAGGAGCTCGCCGGGAAGGCCAAACCATGGCACCCCAAGAGAAGCTCGCCGCGGCGCACCGCACGCCCCGGCAAGGCCTGACGAGCGGCAAGCTCTCAGGCGCGGCAAGACAACCGCCGCGGCAAGCCACTTGCCGCGGCAAGCCACCACCTCAGGCCTGCGCTCCAGCTCACCTGCCCACACGTCGCTCTGGGGCTCTCCCAAAGGCACGTGGCGGGGCGCCGCGCAGCCTGAGGCGTGCGGTGGCATGCAACGCTGACAGGGTCGCCGCCGTGGCAAGCGGAGGCGCCCCTAACGGCCCGCCTCGGCACTGTTCGGGCGACCCAGACGGGCATTTAATGCCCTTGTCCCCCGCCGTCAGAGTTAGGTGTGATAGCACTGTGCGGCCACTGTACGCACAGTCTTTTGCCATTTTTGCCCTCACCTGCGTCGCCACCTGTGGGTAACCCCTTGAGCATATAAAAGGAGGCCCATGCGCACGTAGGGGGGGGGGACACCCGGTAGACATTCATCCACGTCCAGCTCCAAGCTTACTGTAGCTTCTTGCGCTCCAGAGCAAGAACCCGAATCAACCAGACAAGCAGCAGTAGGGTTTTACGCATCCGTGCGGCCCGAAGCTGGGTAAAATCGTTGTGTGTGTGTCGCCTCGATCTGCTCTTTGCGCAGCCTCCGCTCCCCGCCGAACCGAAAAGGGGCTCCGTCCCCATAGGTGTTCGAGGAGGCCGATTTCCCCCGACAAGAAGAATGTTCTGATATTCATTAGTCACTAAAACAAAATTGTTCTAATGATGCTTTCACACCTTTTTTCATAAAGCCACCGCTGATAGCCCTAACTATACAGACTTATTGCATGATGATGCAACATTACCACCTTCATCATTAGACGCGTCCGGTGTTACCCATGACAACGACCGAGCTAAGAGGATACAGAGAAACTCTCGTAGCCGAGCATGTTATCAGAAGAAAATGAGGAACTAACGGTTGATGATAGAGAAGATCTCGTAGCCGAGCATTCTCATCAACCTTGTTCTGACATGATGCGGTCTATTGTCACATTCTCCTCAACGTTAATGCAGACGACATCAATGTGTTCCCAGAACCCATCATGGGCGATGAGCCGACACCAGCCGAATTGATGGATGAGGAGTACTACATGTATCGCGACCAAGGTATGGTCAACTCGGAACTTGGAAGGCGTGGAGCTTTATTGTAATTGTAGTACTATGTGAATATTATTTTGAAAATCATGTTTCAACAAATACCTGTAGGATCCGATAATGACACATTCGAGGATGACGAGGAAGCGAGCATGTCGTCTGCTATACCTAGCGAGGTTGATCCATTAGACTATGTGTACACAAACATACCAGACAGCACTCACATCCTGAAGCTCGACGCAAACTGCAAACACTTCAAGGCCAGAAAGTTTGTGTCTGAGACTGACGGATTCTGCCGTCGCAATGGATAGATTGAGCTTAAACAACCGGAACCAATCCCAGAGCTTATGAGGCTATGGTCCAGCATGGATGCAGATTCTAGACATTTTCGTGAGAACATACGGTTCTTCAACGGGCATTTCGCCTTCACAACCCTTGGTGTCAACCTTGATGAGAACTACACAAACATGAAGTCTGGCGTGTACACATTCCGGGCACACGTAACCATCTACCACAATGTGCATTCATTCGGGCCTAGCTCACGTCCAGAACATCTGCAGTTGTACTTCTATGATGACGACCCAACCATAACTCATCGTAAGGCGGCCACCAAGCAATTTGTAACGCCCTCGATGCAGCTACATCTCCCATGTGTCGAAGCACGACTTAGAGGCATAACCGCATTGAAAGCAATGTCGCAAGTGAGGTAATCTTCACACAACCCATGTGATACATAAGGGAAAGAGATACATAGTTGGCTTACAATCGCCACTTCACACAATACATGAGTAAAGCATTACATCATACAGATACAATCAAGGTCCGACTACGGAACCAAAAGAAAAGAAGACTACCCCAAATGCTACACAGATCCCCGATCGTCCCGACTGGGCTCCACTACTGGTCAACTGAAACAAAATAACACAATGAACAAGATCTTCATCGAGCTCCTCCTTGAGCTCGGGTGCGTCACCTGCACGGTTTCATCGGCACCTGCAAACTGGTTTTGGAAGTATCTGTGAGTCACGGGGACTCAGCAATCTCACACCCGCGAGATCAAGACTATTTAAGCTTAAAGGTAGGACAGGGTAGTGAGGTGGAGCTGCAGCAAGCGACTAGCATATCTGGTGTCTAACATACGCAAATGAGAGCGAGAAGAGAAGGCAAAAGCACGGTCGAACAACTATGATCAAAAAGTGATCCTGAAACTACTTACGTCAAGCATAACTCCAACACCGTGTTCACTTCCCGGACTCCGCCGAGAAGAGACCATCACGGTTACACACGCGGTTGATGTATTATTAATTAAGATCAACTTCGGATTTTCTACAACCGGACATTAACAAATTCCCATCTGCCACATAACCGCGTGCACAGCTTCCGAAAGTTCAAACCCTGCAGGGGTGTCCCAACTTAGCCCATTTTAAGCTCTCACGGTCAACGAAGGATATTCCTTCTACCGGGAAGACCCGATCAGTCTCGGAATCCCGGACTACAAGACATTTTGACAGTAATAAAACAAGACCAGCAAAGCCGCCCGGATGTGCCGACAAATCCTGATAGGAGCTGCACATATCTCGGTCTCAGGGCACACCGGATGAGCAAGACGTCGGGTTGGCATAGACCCTGATTGCCCAGGGGGCGCCGGACATCGCTCGGTTTGGACCAGCACTCGAAGGAGAACTGGCTCGGGGGGGCTAAAATAAAGATGACCCTCGGGCTCCGGAAACCCAAGGGAAATAAAAGGGCATAGGTGAGGCAAATGGTAAAACCAATGTTGGGCCTTGCTGGAGGAGTCTTATTCAAAGCGAACTGTCAAGGGGGTCCCATAAATCACCCAACCGCGTTAGGCACGCAAAATCCGGGAACACAATACCGATATGACGGAAACTAGGGCGGCAAGAGTGGAACAAAACACCAAGCATAAGGCCGAGCCTTCCACCCTTTACCAAGTATATAGATGCGTTAATAATATAAGATATTGTGATATCCCAACAAGTAAACATGTTCCAACAAGGAACAACATCTTCATGTTCCAACAAGGAACAAACTTCATCTTCACCTGCAACTAACAACGCTATAAGAGGGGCTGAGCAAAGCGGTAACATAGCCAAACAATGGTTTGCTAGGACAAGGTGGGTTAGAGGCTTGGTTTGACAAAGTGGGAGACATGATATAGCAAGTGGTAGGTATCGCAGCATAGGCATAGCAAAAGAGCGAGCATCTAGCAAGCAAAGATAGAAGTGATTTCGAGGGTATGGTCATCTTGCCTGAAATCCCGCAAGGAAGAAGAACGAGTCCATGAGGAAGACAAATGGATGAAGTCGCACGAATCCTCACAACTCCGGAACGAAACCGAAGCTAACGAGAGAAGCAACCCGGAAACAAACAAACAACATAGTAAACAACCATCACATAAACATGGCATGATGCACAAACAAGTATGATGCATGTCCGGTTAAAAGAGGCATGGCATGGCAAAATGCACAAACAATACTACAAATTAAGTGGAGCTCAATATGCAACGAGTTGCATATTGACGGAACACCACATTTAATTATTTAGTTAATCTCGGTTATGTACCCATCGATATTAAATGTGTTAAACATGGCAAGGGGTGAAGCATAATTAAACTAACTATTTAAACAATTTAAATGGGGCCGGATATAACAAACAACAAATCCGGTAAATCCCCATATGCATTTGGCAAATTAATGCAAACACAGTTTACAATATTTTAAATGGTATTATCATGCTGCGGATGACATGGGCAAGTTTTATGCAATTTTTATGAAAAAGTTGACATGAGCTTATTATGAAGCATTTGTCATCGTGGTGGAAGAAAGGGGTGCCACGACAACGAATCCGAAAATGATGCCACGACAACATATCGGTTCCAATAACTCGATTGAGATGTCGGTGCAAAAGAAAGTGTGCGGATGTGTGGAACACGCAAGAGATGGGGGGTGATCCCGGATACCGGGTGTCCCACATGACGGTGGCATGGCAAATGAGGAACGTGCAAAGACAATTCGATCACGGTGCAAAACTCGAGCATCTCATACAACACACATGCATTCATCCACGGGTCATCGTCTCGGCGTTATACCTTCGAAGCGTGCATTTCGGGGCAGACGGGTTCGAAGTGGAAGTAGTTGTACATGGGTCGTCGTGGGAAGTAGTCGTTCTCGCGACGGTCGTTGAGGAAGCAGTGCTGCACGGCGACGGTAGTGGAAAAGTAGTGGTACTCGCGGACTTCGTCGACGGTAGTCGTACACGTATCGACGAGGTACTTGACATTTCGGTCTGTAGTCGTTCGAGCGTCCGTGTGGTCTTGCCGGTGGGGTACTTGGCGCTTGCGGTCCAACTCCGAGGTCGCCGTGTAGTCGAACTTGACGAAAACAGGTCTCGCTGGGGACTTGGCGCATCCATCAGGAACTTGGTGATACTAGGCGAATTCCACGCTCGGTGACCGTTGGACTTGGCGTCTACAGCAACAGGGGCGCGATGCTGGGACTTGGCGCGATGCAAGGGCTAGCACAGCGATGGGGAGGTAGTGGAGGCGCTGGGCTGGTGGAAGGAGGCAGGCCGACGCAGCGGCTCGAGTCAACGCGGGCGAGCAGAGGCGCTGGCTGCGCGCGTCTTCTCCTGCTCGATGCAAGAGCAAGGGAGCTCGGCGATGGCGCGAAGACCGGCGAGGGATCCGGCGAGGTGGCCTCGGCGGGGACTGGCTGGAACGGGACTGGGACGGCGGGATCCAGCGGATCTGGGCGCGGGGATGGAGCTCCAGCGGCGCGGGCGGGAAGCTTTGGGGTTACGGGGCGCTGCGCGCCTGCGGGAGCGAAGCGATGGTCGCGCGCGCGCATGGAGAGGCTCGGGGTCGCGCGCGGGGTGGCCCTCCTGGTGGTCGCCGACGGCGGCGGGTGGCGACGGGGCTCCGGCCTGGAGGAGGTCGCCGGTGACGCAGCTGGTCACCTAGACGACGGCGACGACGAGGCTGCCGGAGGCGTGGGTTGGAGTAGAGGAGGAAGGGGCGGCGCTTGAAGGAGGCCAGCGGAGGAAGGGCATCTCAGGCGCACTCGGGGTCGAGCTCCTCCTTGATCCAGAGCTTGGCTGCGGGCGTGGGACGGAGGAGGCAGAGGGGAACGGGACGAGGGCGCGGTGCTGGTCTCTCTCTCTCTCTCTCTCTCTCTCTCTCTGTTTGTGTGTGTGTGTGTGACGGCGCATCGAGGGAAGAGGGGATCGAGCAGGGCTCTCCCTTCCATCTAGGGTTAAGAGGAGAGGGTGGCTGGGCCTAAATGGCCTACTGGGCTGCTGGGAGGAAAGATGGGCCGGCCTGGGCTGCCTCTCTCCTCTCTCTTTCTCATACTTTCTATAACAGAAAAGAATTAGAGAGAAGAAAAGAAAGAGAGGGTTAGGGAAACAAGTTGGACATGGGGATTATTTCCCGGACTCACAAAAATGAGCTTAATCCAAGAAAAATGGAGTGGGCAAGATTGCAAGATTTAAATTCAAAATCATTTGAATTTAAATCAAATGGTTTGAACTAGGACAAGGTTTTCAAAGTGCCCAAAAATGTTGAGAATTTAGGAGGAGCCTCGATAAATGGAGAAAGAATTATGGAGAAAGTTTGGAGAACAAACATGAAGCAAAAGGCATGATAATTGAATTGCAAGTGTGTTATGGTGATCCCAAAGTTAATGGAATATTTTAATATAGCTCCCTAATAATAGTGGGAGACTTTGGATATGTTTTAAAGAGAAATCACCATGTGCATTTCCCTCAATTTAAATGGATCAGAGATCCATGCAATTTATTTAGTTGAGGTTTTAAAAATTAAATGACATGCTGGCATGAAGACATGATGCAATGCAAAAATAAATAGAGCAAGCACAAATAAAAACACACGGAGGTCACAAAAATATGGAAGTCTTCTGGATCGTCGGTCTTGGGGCGTTACAACACTCCACCACTACGAGAGGATCTCGTCCCGAGATCTAGGATAGCACCGGATAGAAAACGGAAGAAGAAAGAGGTAAAACTAAGTTGCTTCTTTGACAAATGAGTGAAACCATGAACCTTGAGAGGTTGAAAAGTTGAAAGAAAGAATACAATGGAGATGAGCGAGATTGTGAACACTCCGTTAGGTAAGAGGAATATAGAATACGACGAGAACCAAGAGGTTAAGTGACAAGATAGATATTGAAAACACTCCGGTTAAAACTAGATAGAGAAGGAATAAGATTGATATAATTTGGGCAGCACTCCGACTGTAAGAAGAAGGAAAACTTGATAAGATGAAAAGAACTTGAAGGGATGACACAACACTCCAGTTAAATGGATAAGCAAAAGCAAAGAACATGATCCTCACCATTCGAGAAGAAGAGTGAAGGGAGCAACATCACAATGCCTCCGGAAGAAAGAATGGAAGTTAGATGGTTGGGAGAAAAGAACGAGAAGATAATGATAACTTCTACCACAATTAAATCTGGAAAGCATCCTTCCAAGAAGGTTAGAACAGAGTTGTTGGAAAACCAATAACGAAAAGAATAAGCTTGTAGTGGGCTTATGGAAAACATCTCAAAATGATGAGGTGACAACCGGCCACTAATGGAAACCATTGATTTGATTGAGAGCACCAAAGAGATGAAAAACTTCTTCACCAAGATGATCGAGAGATAACTTGGAACATTGATAAGCACCACAAATAGCAACAATCCTTAGGGAAAGCTTTAGGTGAAATATAACCCAAGATAACTCCAACGAAGAGATTGATGGATTTAAAATACCTCATTCTTGACAACATGTGAATCATGAGACACGAACTCAAATTGTCAAGAATGATATAACACCACCTCAAATGATAAGGTAGAACAAGTTGCACTTTAAAATGCAAGATAAAGAATACTTGAGCTCCTCTGAAAAGAATCTTGAAGAACGCTTCGAGAATGAATTAAAAACCTTGATGAGCCACCATGAAGAGCTCTGGTAACAAAAGGATGATGAGATAAAATTTAGGGATGAATGAGTAAGATTAAAGTCTTACGATGATTTAGATTGAGCTTCGCGGCAAGACAACCAAAAAAAACTTGGAACTCCAGATAAGAAAAGATGAAATAATTGAAACCGAGAATTTTGATGAACCTCCAGAATAAGGAATAGAATTTACTCGATGAAACAAGAATAAGAATTACATTATGCTTATCCTTCACCAATTTAAATTGATGACAAGCAACGGACTTGGCATACTACTTATTCTCATAGAAAGGATCAAGAGAGATATAGCACAAACTTGGGAATGTCTTCACCGGACCGCCGGTAGGGTTGAAACAACGATTGAATTGATATGATAACCAAGAAAAGAGAACTCTTGAACGAACCACCGTAAGAATTGAAAATGAAAGTAGCAAAGGCACAATTCACCGGGAAGAATTAGAAAACGAATGAAGATACTAGAGAGATTTTGGAAACAAGTGAACGAATAGATCACGAGCTGATTAGAGGATACTTGAACGACGCACCGGTAAGATTTGGAGAACGAGAGCTAAAATGTAACGCCCTCGATGCGGCTATATCTCCCACGTGTCGAGGCACGACTTAGAGGCATAACCGCATTGAAGGCAATGTCGCAAGTGAGGTAATCTTCACACAATCCATGTAATAGATAAAGGGGAAAGATACATAGTTGGCTTACAATCGCCACTTCACACAAGTACATAAATAAACATTCATCATCCAGATTACACTCAAGGTCCGACTACGGTACCAAAATGAAAGAAAACTACCCCAAATGCTAAACAGATCCCCGGATCACCCCAACTGGGATCCACTACTGATCATCTGGAAAAGACACATAATAACGACCACGTTCCTCATCGAACTCCCAAGTGAGCTCGGTCGCACCATCTGCACTGGCATCGTTGGTACCTGCATCTGTTGTGATAAAATCTGTGAGTCACGGGGACTCAGCAATCTCACGCCCGCGAGATCAAGACTATTTAAGCTTATAGGTAGGAAAGGGGTTTGAGAGGTGGAGCTGCAGCAAGCGACTAGCATATGGTGGCTACAACGCAAAAGAGAGCGAGAAGAGAAGGCAAAGCACGGTCGTGAAACTAGAAGTGATCAAGAAGTGATCCTGAAACAACCTACGTCAGGCATAACTCCAACAACCGTGTTCACTTCCCGGACCCCGCCGAGAAGAGACCATCACGGTTACACACGCGGTTGATGTGTTTTAGTTAAGGTCAACTTTGGGTTTTCTACAACCGGACATCAACAAATTCCCATCTGCCTCATAACCGCGGGCACGGCTTTCGAAAGATAATACCCTGCAGGGGTGTCCCAACTTAGCCCATGATAAGCTCTCACGGTCAACGAAGGATATTCCTTCTACCGGGAAGACCCGATCAATCTCGGAATCCCGGACTACAAGACATTTCGACAGCAACAAAACAAGTCCAGCAAAGCCGCCCGATTGTGCCGACAAATCCTGATAGGAGCTGCACATATCTCGGTCTCAGGGCACATCCGGATGAACACTACGTACGGCAACCGAAGATACTCCAAGTTGCCTCGGGGCGGCACCGCAAGTGGCTCTAGTTGGACCAGCAATCGAAGGAGAACTGGCCCGGGGGGTTTAAAATAAAGATGACCCTTGAGTCTGGAGAACCCAAGGGAAAAAAAGGCTAGGTGGCAAATGGTAAAACCAATGTTGGGCCTTGCTGGAAAAGTCTTATTCAAAGCGAACTTTCAAGGGGGTCCCATAAATCACCCAACCGTGTAAGGAACGCAAACTCCGGGAACATAACACCGGTATGACGGAAACTAGGGTAGCAAGAGTGGAACAAAACACCAGGCATAAGGCCGAGCCTTCCACCCTTTACCAAGTGTATAGATGCATTAATTAAATAAGAGGTAATGTGATATCCCAACAAGTAAACATGTTCCAACAAGGAACAATAAGATCATGTTCCAACAAGGAACAAACTTCATCTTCACCTGCAACTAGCAACGCTATAAGAGGGGCTGAGCAAAAGCGGTAACATAGCCAATCAACGGTTTGCTAGGACATGGATGGTTAGGGGCTGACATGGCAATATAGGAGGCATGATATAGCAAGTGGTAGGTATCGCAGCATAGGCATAGCAAAGAGCGAGCAATCTAGCAAGCAAAGATAGAAGTGATTTCGAGGGTATGGTCATCTTGCCTGCAAGAGTCTCAGAGTTGTCGAAAGCTTGGTCCTCGTAAGCGTTCTCAACGGAATCCTCGTTCACGTACTCGTCTCCCGGCTCTACCCAAGACAAGAGAACAATCAAAGAAACCAATATCAACCACGATGCAATGCGCAAGCAACATGATGCAAAACATGGCATGATAGGCGAGAGGTGATATGCAATGCGTATGCATGCTACGGAAGGAAAAGATGAACAAGGCATAATCTTGGCAAACCAAGCATGCCACTGGATAGATGAGGTGATTTCGGTTGAAATCGATATAAAGAACACCGGAATCGGATGCACGGTTTGCAAATGGCAAGCAATACAAGAATGACACCAATCTGCCATAAACAGCATGATGCTACTTAGCAAGCAACAAATAATTAAGCTACTGCACCCAAACATGGCAACAAAGCATATGACAGTAAACTACACAAGATGCTCGATAAAAGATGAACACTGAGCTACGGCTAAATCACATCATAAAAGGTCCAAACAAGCATGGCAAAAGTGCACAAGATAACAGGTTCTCAGACTTAGTGAAAATAACAACATAGCAGAAAACTAACATCAAGATGACATGTTCAGAGAAATGAAACAACATGCTACAGGTTCAGAAAATAGCAAAGTAAGGCATGGAATGAATTTGCACATAGCACTTGACAAAGGTCTCTTACTGACCATAAGCCAAAAAGGATCAGAAAATATGATTACACCCATGTCAAATAAGCAAGTTTCGTTACAGGTTTCAGACTTAGCAGAAAACTGGACATGGCAGAAAACTAATAACGACTAGGCATGTTCGTGAGCCCGATGCACTCACTACAGAGCATTGCATGATAAACTAAGCATACATACATGAAGAAGACATGACACAGTAACAATACTTGTCAAGAACAACATCATATCATGCAAGGATCAACTACACCAAGCTTGGCAAAATCGAATAACATGTAAACAATCTGCCAGCAACATTTCGAAGCAAAAGTAGAGCTCGATTGACTCAAGCTACGGCACCCCATAATTGCAAACGAAGGCATGTATGGATAGAGCAAGTACTCAAGTTCAAAATTCCCTTACTGATCATGCTCAAATTATGCATAGATCTCTCAGAAACAACATGAATACATGGCATGAAAATAACAGCAGTCAGGGACTTAGTGAAATCACTAAGTCTCTGGAATCAGCAACATCAAGAGACCTAGTTTGCATGCTTGTGCTAGTCACCACATAGATCACAAAAATACATGGCAAAATTCCCTGGATAGGTGACATGACATATTTCAAAACTCATGTAGGACACAACTTCATAGGAGGTACACATCAATCATGGCAAAAATGACAAAAGTGCATGTTCAGATAAGATCCAGCCACTAACATCAACTAGCCCTCTTCTAACAGCATTTCGGGCATCAAGATGACCTCAAATGAAAATGATGAAATGGAACAAAATGATGTGCTCTTCGGGGCGAACAACCTGACATATCGTACACGGGAAACGGAGCTACGGATGCAAAGTTATGGCAGGTTGAACATGGCATGATGATATGAAATCTTGAGAAGAGCAAAAAAAACGAGGGGGAGTTTAACCCTAGATCTGATCCAGCGGGCGCGCGGCCCGAGGCGGCCTCCGGCGACGGCGGGGACGGCGGCGAGGCGCGGGAGGCGGCGCATCACGGGCGAGGACGGCGGCGGCGACGGCGGCGGGGGAGGCGACGGCGGCGGGGAACGGTGCGGGCAGGGCGCGGCTCCGGCGAGGCTGCGAGCGGGCGGCGGCGAGCTCGGCGACGACGGCGGGGCGGCAGCGGCGCGGAGCGAGGCGGAGGGGCGCGGATCCAGGCGGCGGGGCGCGGCGATGGGCCCCGGGGGCCCGCGCTGGGCTCGGCGGGCCTCGGCGGCGGCGGGCGCGAGGTGGGCGGCGCGGATGACGTGGCAGCGGCTGATTCGCCGGGCGGCGGCGGTGGACGGTGTCCGGCCGAATCCGGACACGTCCGGCGGCGCGGAGGGAAAAATGCTAGGGTTTTGGGGGTGTTTTTGCCCGGATTTGAGGAGGGGGAGGCCTTTTTATAGATAGGAGGAGCTAGGAGGCTCCAAATGGAGAGCGGTTTTCGGCCACGCGATCGTGATCGAACGACGGAGGACATGGGAGTGTCTTAGATGGGTTATTGGACTGTTTTGAAGGGGTGTTGGGCTGCAACACACACGAGGCCTTCACGGTTACCCGGTTAACCGTTGGAGTACCAAACGAACTCCAATTGACCCGAAACTTGACAGGCGGTCTACCGGTGCTATACCGAGGCCACATGTCAAGCCTCGGTCCCTTCCGAGAATGTTTAATACCCTCTCACGAAGAAATGTAAAAGGGGACGCCGGGAGACATAGGAGCGCCGGATTGCAAAACGGACAACGGGAAAGATGCTCGGATTTATGAGACGAACACGTATGCGAATGCGATGCACATGATGACATGATATGAAATGCATGACAAGACCAAAATGCAAAACGAAGGGAAACCCAACACGGAAGGAAATATCATAACACATAGCCAGAAATGGCAAGAGTTGGATTACAAATATGGCAAGTTACATCTGGGGCGTTACAACACACCACCACTACGAGAGGATCTCGTCCCGAGATCTAGGACTGAAAGAACTCCGGATACTCAGAACGTAGGTGGTCTTCACGCTCCCAGGTGGCCTCTCGGTCTGAATGATGTGACCATTTCACTTTGAGGAATTTGATTGACTTGTTGCGAGTCTTGCGCTCAGTTGTTTCAAGAATGGCAACTGGATGCTCATGATAGGACAAATCTTCTTGAAGATCAATCTCTTCGAAGTTGATGGTGCGCTCAGGCGTCTTGAAGCACTTGCGAAGCTGTGACACGTGGAAGACATCGTGCACATTTGCAAAGTTGGAGGGAAGCTCAAGTTGATAGGCGAGATCGCCTCGTTTCCCGATGATCTTGAAGGGACCCACGTATCGCGGAGCAAGTTTCCCCTTGATACCGAAGCGACGAGTCCCTTTCATTGGAGAGACGCGGAGGTAGACATGGTCTCCGATCTCGAATGCCACATCATGGTGTTTGCTGTCGTAATAGCTCTTCTGGCGCGACTGCGCTGCTTTGAGGTTCTCATGAATCACCTTGCACATAGCCTCGGCCTCTGAGATCAAATCATTGCCGAGCAATTGGCGTTCACCGGTTTCAGACCAGTTGAGAGGGGTACGGCACTTTCTGCCATAGAGAATCTCGAATGGGGCTTTGCCCGAGCTGGCTTGAAAACTGTTGTTGTAAGAGAATTCAGCGTAAGGAAGGCAATCCTCCCACTTCATGCCGAAAGAGATAACACAGGCTCTGAGCATATCTTCAAGAATTTGGTTGACACGCTCGACTTGTCCACTAGTCTAAGGGTGGAAAGCTGTGCTGAAGCGAATGTTGGTGCCCATGGCCGTCTGAAAAGAATCCCAAAACTTGGAGGTAAAGATGCTTCCACGGTCTGAAGAAATCAATTGCGGAATGCCGTGCAAAGATACAATTCTGGAGGTGTAGAGCTCTGCCAGCTGCGCTGCTGTGATAGACTCTTTGATAGGAAGAAAATGAGCCACTTTGGTGAGCTTGTCGATGACGACGAAAATAGCATCATTTCCACGCTTGGACTTAGGAAAACCAGTCACGAAGTCCATTTCGATATGATCAAACTTCCATTCAGGAATAGCAAGAGGTTGGAGAAGACCAGCTGGTCATTGGTGTTCTGCTTTCACCCTTCTGCAGACATCACACTCATTCACGAATTGAGCAATCTCACGCTTCATTCGAGTCCACCAATACGACTGCTTGAGGTCATGGTACATCTTCGAACTTCCAGGATGAATAGACAGAAGAGAATTGTGCGCTTCGTTCATAATGACTTTACGAAGATCACCCTTTGGAACCACGATCCGGTCCTCGAAGAAAAGAGTATCTCTGTCATCAACTCGATAGCACTTGTATTTGGGGATGCTCTTTTCAATACCATGTTTCACCTTCTTCACCATGGTATCCAACAATTGTGCCTCACGAATCTGATCTTCCAAAGTAGGAGAGACTATGAGGTTGGCGAGCAAACCTTGAGGAACAACTTGGAGATTCAACTTGTGGAAAGCCTCACAGAGATCCAGTTGGAAGGGCTTGAGGATTAAGCTGTTGCAGTAAGCCTTTCTGCTCAAAGCGTCTGCAATCACATTAGCCTTGCCTGGAGTGTATTCAATACTCGGATTATACTCTTGAATCATTTCGACCCATCGAGTTTGCCTGAGGTTGAGATGAGGCCGAGTGAAGATATACTTGAGACTCTTGTGATCGGTGAAAATGTCCATTTTCCTTCCCAACAGGAGATGTCTCCATGTTATCAGTGTGTGGACAACTGCCGCCAACTCAAGATCGTGAGTGGGGTAGTTCCTTTCATTTGGCTTCAACTGGCGAGAGGTATAGGCAACAACCTTCTTCTCTTGCATTAACACAGCACCGAGGCCCTGGAGAGAAGCATCACAGAATACTTCATAAGGCTTTGATTCATCAGGAGGAGTCAGAACTGGAGCAGTGACGAGTTTCTCTTTGAGAGTCTTGAAAGCAACGTCACACTCAGGAGACCAGACATATTTCACATGCTTCTGGAGGAGGTTGGAAAGAGGCTTGGCAATCTTGGAGAAATTCTCAACGAATCTTATGCAATAGCTTGCAAGTCCAAGAAAACTGCGAAGCTGCTTGACATTCTGAGGCGGTTCCCAGTTCACAACTGCGGACACCTTCTCAGGATTAACAGCGATGCCCTTGGCAGAGATGATATGACCAAGAAAAAGAACTTCATCAAGCCAGAATTCACATTTGGAGAACTTCGCATATAATTTGAACTCTCTGAGCTTGTCAAGTACCAATCGCAAAAGTTTGGCATGATCCTCTTCATTCTTGGAGAAGACCAAAATATCATCAAGATAGACCAAGACAAACTCGTTGATGTAGGGGTTGAAGATGAAATTCATCAAGCGAGTGAAATACGGAGGAGCATTGACAAGGCCGAAGGACATGACAGTATATTCATAAGAACCAAAGCTTGTTCTGAATGCTGTCTTGGGAATATCTTCTTCGCGAATGCGAATCTGATGATAACCCATACGAAGGTCCAGCTTGGAGAACACCTTAGCACCTTTGAGTTGCTCAAATAGCTCATTGATGTTGGGAAGTGGGTACTTGTTCTTGATTGTCTTCTTGTTCAATGGACGGTAATCGACGCAAAGTCGGTTCGTGCCATCCTTCTTCCGGACAAAGAGAACACCACTACCCCAAGGAGAAGAACTTGGTCTGATCAGACCCATACGCTCTTGTTTATCAAGTTGCATCTTCAACTCCTTGAGCTCATCTGGTCCAAGCTTGTAAGGACGCTTGCAAACGGGTTCCGTGCCAGGCTCAAGATCAATAACGAATTCAACAGGCCGACGGGGAGGCATACCCGGAAGGTCTTCTGGAAAAACATCTTGATACTCACAAACGACTGGAATCTGAGAGATAGCCTCCATTTCACCCATCTCATTGAGAGAAAACAACCGAATGGTATCATCACGAGAAGCATAGATGATCACATCGTTAGAAGAGTGAGTCAATTTGATTTCCCTGGCAGCACACTCGAGCTGAGCCTTGTGCTTAGAAAGCCAGTCCATTCCGAGAATAAGATCAATATCAGAGTCACCAAGCACCATTGGAGAAGATAGAAATTTATAGTCGCCCATCTTGATGGAAACATCCGGAGTCATCATCTTAGTGTTCATGAACAAACTCGGAGAGGAAACTGCCATTGGCTTGGGCAGATCGACAGTATGCAAATTATTCGTGGATGCAAAAGGTCTTGAAATGAAAGAATGCGATGCACCAGTATCAAATAAGACTTTTGCAGGAATATCATTAACATGAAGGTTACCCATGATCACGTCATAAGAATCCTCCGCTTGAGCTGCATTCATCATGTTCACCTTTGCAGACTTAGGATTATGCTTGACCACTGCATTGCTGGAAGATTTCACAGGAGGAGGAGGTGGAAGGCGCCTTTGGTTGAAGCACTTGCTCGCATAGTGACCCTTCTGCTGACATTTGTTACAAGTCACTTCTGAGAGCGGACGATGGTAAGGAGCACTTGGCCTTGGAGCTTGATTCTGAGACTTGTTCTAAAAGCCAGGGTTGGGTGGGTGGGAAGATCCACGGCCACTTGAGTTCTTCTGTTGATAAGGCTGACGGAACGGAGGAGGAGGCAACCAGAACTTCTATTGCTTAGCTGCCACAAGTGAAGAAGAAGAAGACTGGACTGCGTCTCTGACTCTCTTCTTAGATGCCTCACACTTGAGCTGAGCAGCTTCTTGTTTCAGCGCATGTTGTAGCATTCATCATACTTTAATGGCTCGAAAAGCACGAGAGCAAGTTGCAGATCTTCTTTGAGACCACGCCTGAATTGGTAGATCATACTTTTCTCATCAGGAATGTCTTGCCTTGCAAAGCGAGAGAGCTTCTGGAACTGAGTGTTGTATTGATAGACAGACATGGTGCCTTGCTTGAGATTGCGGAATTCCTCACGCTTATGCTCAACAACACTTTCTGGAATGTGGTGCGCTTTGAAGTCACGGCGGAAATCATCCCAAGTGATAACACGACCTCCTCTGGAATCTTTGTATTGCTGGAACCACTCAGCAGCTTGATCTTTGAGTTGAAATGAGGCAAACTTGACAAAGTCCTCAGGTCTCACATTGCTGCACTCAAAATGCTTGCTGATGTCCACGAGCCAGTCATCGGCGTCTGTGGCCTCGACACAGTAACTGAAGGTCTTTGGCTGATTAGCAAGGAACTGGTTCAGTGAAGCGAAATGCGGCTGATTGTTCCCTTGGCCTTGATTCTCTTGATTAGCTTGCCCTTGGTTGCGATCTTGCAAGAGCTGAATCAGAATCTGAGCATTGGCATTTGTGGCAGTCATCAGGGCCTGCCAAGCTTCCGGAGGCGGAGGTGGTGGCGGAGGGTTAGCCTGATTCCCTTCATTGCGTTCCGGATTCTGACGCGTTGGTGGAGCCATCCTGAAGAGGGTGACATCCATTCGCATCTTGACAGAGATATATTGAAGCTGAATCAAAGGAACGAAATTGCAACATATAGTCTTCACAATAAGCATCCGAACAAGAATGAATGAATGAATTCCAATGTAAATCATCACACTTCCAAAGCTGAGAAGCCACTTAGAACATGGTAAGGAATAAAATCAACAAGGTACGGATGTGAACAAATACTTGGTAAGGATTACCCAATCACAAACCAAATATCTGCGGAAGAAATACTAGAGCTACGAGAATTCCCACTTACAAACTCCCGAAACTTTCTGGTTATGCAATCAGGTGTTGGGGATACAGGGGACACAAAATGTATCACCCAAACTAACAATACCTAGATCCAGCTGTATCCATCCTTCAACACATAACCAAGAAATCCTCGGAAATCATCTACCTCAACCTTCGAAAACACATCCGTTATACAAGTCATGGCAATACACCCGCACTCGCCACAGTACTGGGCTATCAGGGTTATCTCACCAACAACTGTACAAAAGAGATTTTCGATGTCGGCGCAATAAACTTAGGTATTCCAAAACCGCAACGATAAGATTATGACGACAACACCTCGGAGCTCAACTCCCCGGGACACCTCCTCAAAAACCCCTGCTGACGGGAGGCAACCAAGACAATGTTGTCATCATAAAACCATCGGAACGATTGTAATATACCCGCGTGATCCTAAAAAAAATTTAGTGAAATTTGAGAAGAGAAGAGTCAAAACTCTACGTCAGGAAGCCTCACCAGAAGGTCGAAGGGACTGGGGAGTAAAACGAATTTCTAAACTCTCCGATATATAATTCCTAAATGACTCAAAACATTTTTTTTTCTAGACACAACTCGGCCACTAAAGACGATCAAACAGTGGGGGCTCCTAAGGTCGGGGAAAGGCTCTGATTACCAACTTGTAACGCCCTCGATGCGGCTATATCTCCCACGTGTCGAGGCACGGCTTAGAGGCATAACCGCATTGAAGGCAATGTCGCAAGTGAGGTAATCTTCACACAATCCATGTAATAAATAAAGGGGAAAGATACATAGTTGGCTTACAATCGCCACTTCACACAAGTACATAAATAAACATTCATCATCCAGATTACACTCAAGGTCCGACTACGGTACCAAAATGAAAGAAGACTACCCCAAATGCTAAACAGATCCCCGGATCACCCCAACTGGGCTCCACTACTGATCATCTGGAAAAGACACATAATAACGACCACGTTCCTCATCGAACTCCCAAGTGAGCTCGTTCGCACTATCTGCACTGGCATCGTTGGTACCTGCATCTGTTGTGATAAAATCTGTGAGTCACGGGGACTCAGCAATCTCACGCCCGCGAGATCAAGACTATTTAAGCTTATAGGTAGGAAAGGGGTTTGAGAGGTGGAGCTGCAGCAAGCGACTAGCATATGGTGGCTACAACGCAAAAGAGAGCGAGAAGAGAAGGCAAAGCACGGTCGTGAAACTAGAAGTGATCAAGAAGTGATCCTGAAACAACCTACGTCAGGCATAACTCCAACAACCGTGTTCACTTCCCGGACCCCGCCGAGAAGAGACCATCACGGTTACACACGCGGTTGATGTGTTTTAGTTAAGGTCAACTTTGGGTTTTCTACAACCGGACATCAACAAATTCCCATCTGCCTCATAACCGCGGGCACGGCTTTCGAAAGATAATACCCTGCAGGGGTGTCCCAACTTAGCCCATGATAAGCTCTCACGGTCAACGAAGGATATTCCTTCTACCGGGAAGACCCGATCAATCTCGGAATCCCGGACTACAAGACATTTCGACAGCAACAAAACAAGTCCAGCAAAGCCGCCCGATTGTGCCGACAAATCCTAATAGGAGCTGCACATATCTCGGTCTCAGGGCACATCCGGATGAACACTACGTACGGCAACCGAAGATACTCCAAGTTGCCTCGGGGCGGCACCGCAAGTGGCTCTAGTTGGACCAGCAATCGAAGGAGAACTGGCCCGGGGGGTTTAAAATAAAGATGACCCTTGAGTCTGCAGAACCCAAGGAAAAAAAAGGCTAGGTGGCAAATGGTAAAACCAATGTTGGGCCTTGCTGGAAAAGTCTTATTCAAAGCGAACTTTCAAGGGGGTCCCATAAATCACCCAATCGTGTAAGGAACGCAAACTCCGGGAACATAACACCGGTATGACGGAAACTAGGGTGGCAAGAGTGGAACAAAACACCAGGCATAAGGCCGAGCCTTCCACCCTTTACCAAGTGTATAGATGCATTAATTAAATAAGAGGTAATGTGATATCCCAACAAGTAAACATGTTCCAACAAGGAACAACAAGATCATGTTCCAACAAGGAACAAACTTCATCTTCACCTGCAACTAGCAACGCTATAAGAGGGGCTGAGCAAAAGCGGTAACATAGCCAATCAACGGTTTGCTAGGACATGGATGGTTAGGGGCTGACATGGCAATATAGGAGGCATGATATAGCAAGTGGTAGGTATCGCAACATAGGCATAGCAAAGAGCGAGCAATCTAGCAAGCAAAGATAGAAGTGATTTCGAGGGTATGGTCATCTTGCCTGCAAGAGTCTCAGAGTTGTCGAAAGCTTGGTCCTCGTAAGCGTTCTCAACGGAATCCTCGTTCACGTACTCGTCTCCCGGCTCTACCCAAGACAAGAGAACAAGCAAAGGAACCAATATCAACCACGATGCAATGCGCAAGCAACATGATGCAAAACATGGCATGATAGGCGAGAGGTGATATGCAATGCGTATGCATGCTACGGAAGGAAAAGATGAACAAGGCATAATCTTGGCAAACCAAGCATGCCACTGGATAGATGAGGTGATTTCGGTTGAAATCGATATAAAGAACACCGGAATCGGATGCACGGTTTGCAAATGGCAAGCAATACAAGAATGACACCAATCTGCCATAAACAGCATGATGCTACTTAGCAAGCAACAAATAATTAAGCTACTGCACCCAAACATGGCAACAAAGCATATGACAGTAAACTACACAAGATGCTCGATAAAAGATGAACACTGAGCTACGGCTAAATCACATCATAAAAGGTCCAAACAAGCATGGCAAAAGTGCACAAGATAACAGGTTCTCAGACTTAGTGAAAATAACAACATAGCAGAAAACTAACATCAAGATGACATGTTCAGAGAAATGAAACAACATGCTACAGGTTCAGAAAATAGCAAAGTAAGGCATGGAATGAATTTGCACATAGCACTTGACAAAGGTCTCTTACTGACCATAAGCCAAAAAGGATCAGAAAATATGATTACACCCATGTCAAATAAGCAAGTTTCGTTACAGGTTTCAGACTTAGCAGAAAACTGGACATGGCAGAAAACTAATAACGACTAGGCATGTTCGTGAGCCTGATGCACTCACTACAGAGCATTGCATGATAAACTAAGGATACATAAATCAAGAAGAAATGACATAGTAACAATACATGTAAAGAACAACATCATATCATGCAAGGATCAACTACACCAAGCTTGGCAAAATCGAATAACATGTAAACAATCTGCCAGCAACATTTCGAAGCAAAAGTAGAGCTCGATTGACTCAAGCTATGGCACTCCATAATTGCAAACAAAGGCATGGATGGATAGAGCAAATCCTCAAGTTCAAAACTCCCTTACTGATCATGCTCAAATTATGCATAGATCTCTCAGAAACAACATGAATACATGGCATGAAAATAACAGCAGTCAGGGACTTAGTGAAATCACTAAGTCTCTGGAATCAGCAACATCAAGAGACCTAGTTTGCATGCTTGTGCTAGTCACCACATAGATCACAAAAATACATGGCAAAATTCCCTGGATAGGTGACATGACATATTTCAAAACTCATGTAGGACACAACTTCATAGGAGGTACACATCAATCATGGCAAAAATGACAAAAGTGCATGTTCAGATAAGATCCAGCCACTAACATCAACTAGCCCTCTTCTAACAGCATTTCGGGCATCAAGATGACCTCAAATCAAAATTATGTAATGGAACAAAATTATGTACTCTTCGGGGAGAACAATTTGACTCATCATACGCACAAAACGGACCTACGGAAGCAAAGTTATGGCAGGTTAAACATGGCATGATGATATGAAATCTTGAGGACTTAGCAAAAAAAACGAGGGGGAGTTTAACCCTAGATCTGATCCAGCGGGCGCGCGGCCCGAGGCGGCCTCCGGCGACGGCGGGGACGGCGGCGAGGCGCGGGAGGCGGCGCGTCGCGGGCGAGGACGGCGGCGGCGACGGCGGCGGGGGAGGCGACGGCGGCGGGGAACGGCGCGGGCAGGGCGCGGCTCCGGCGAGGCTGCGAGCGGGCGGCGGCGAGCTCGGCGACGGCGGCGGGGCGGCAGCGGCGCGGAGCGGGGCGCGGGGCGCGGATCCAGGCGGCGGGGCGCGGCGGCTGGCGACGGGCGCGGCGATGGGCCTCGGGGGCCCGCGCTGGGCTCGGCGGCGGCGGGCGCGAGGTGGGCGGCGCGGATGACGTGGCAGCGGCTGATTCGCCGGGCGGCGGCGGCGGACGGTGTCCGGCCGAATCCGGACACGTCCGGCGGCGCCGAGGGAAAAATGCTAGGGTTTTGGGGGTGTTTTTGCCCGGATTTGAGGAGGGGGAGGCCTTTTTATAGATAGGAGGAGCTAGGAGGCTCCAAATGGAGAGCGGTTTTTGGCCACGCGATCGTGATCGAACGGCGGAGGACATGGGAGTGTCTTAGATGGGTTATTGGGCTGTTTTGAAGAGGTGTTGGGCTGCAACACACACGAGGCCTTCACGGTTACCCGGTTAACCGTTGGAGTACCAAACGAACTCCGATTGACCCGAAACTTGACAGGCGGTCTACCGGTGCTATACCGAGGCCACATGTCAAGCCTCGGTCCCTTCCGAGAATGTTTAATACCCGCTCACGAAGAAATGTAAAAGGGGACGCCGGGAGACATAGGAGCGTCGGATTGCAAAACGGACAACGGGAAAGATGCTCGGATTTATGAGACGAACACGTATGCGAATGCGATGCACATGATGACATGATATGAAATGCATGACAATACCAAAATGCAAAATGAAGGGAAACCCAACACGGAAGGAAATATCATAACACATAGCCAGAAATGGCAAGAGTTGGATTAAAAATATGGCAAGTTACATCTGGGGCGTTACATAAAAGCTGAGAATGAATAATACTAAGATGATGGCTCCGGAGAATCAAACTGAATAGACTCCTGAAATGCTCCGGATGGGTGAAAAAAATTCTCGGAATCGAAAACAATTATGAGAGGATGACATCAAGCTTGAACTACGCATCTTTGCAAGAACGGGTACGGATTTAAGAGGAACTCCTCTTCGGTCTACAAAATGCGAGAATGACGACGAGAACCACCATGAATTATTGAGGCACTCCGGAACAATGAAGAATAGAAATGTTGAACCAACGATGAAAAGAATTTGAAAGATCTTGGAGAAAGACATATGACTGATGACAATTCATTCTTACGTCAAACTTCGAAAATAATTTGGGAGTAGCTCCAAGAAAATTAAAAGAGTCAGGTAAGATCCTGGAAAAAGTCATGTGGGTTAGGGCCCACTCAGAAGATACACCGTTGAACGATTTAGAAGAGAGATTGCACCGGTAGAATTAAATGGCTTGAATGAGATAGCATCCTCAAAAGAAATTGAGTGAATTGAGAATGGAAACTTGAATCTCCTCAGATATCTTCAGTACTCTAGAACAAATGAATAGCGAGAAGTGAATGATTAAGAGGTGCACCGGTACGAGAAAACATTAGAAACGAGGAAAAGATATGATCGATAAAGCTTGAATTGGAACCACCGGAGAAGAAAAGAATGACGAATGATGAACTTGAAACTCCTGACCATCTTCATGATAATCACCGGATAAGAACATTGAAGGAAAGAATAAAGAAACTTCCATCAATAAAAAGGATACTTGATTGAGAAATCTGAGTCCTTGAAGAAAAAGGGTGGGAGGGTGGGAAAACAAAGGCAACTTGGGTCGGATGAAACGAACTCCGTAGAGAAAACCAAGAATTGGTCTTGCACAAATTGAAAGGATCGGGTTAACTTGAAGAGAATCACGCCGGTTGAAAAGAATTAACAAGACAACCTTGATGATCAAGAAGGATTAGCATCCACATAGAAATATGAGAACACCGCTTAGAAAAAGGTATGGAATCAACACTTGACTTCGAAGCAACTCGAATACCACAAATAAAACAAAACAAAGGATTTGGCTTGCAGAATAAGCCGGAACAAATACATATGATAGAGATTTACCCAATCCCATGTCATGCATCTGCCGGAAAGATATTCTAGGAGCTACTTGAATTCCCACCTATAAACTCCCGAAACTTTCTGGTTATGCAATCAGGTGTTGGCGATATAGGGAACACAAAATATATCACCCAAATTAACAATACCTAGATCCAGCTGTATCCATCCTTCAACACATAACCAAGAAAACTTCGGAAATCGTCTACCTCAACCTTCGAAAAGCATCTGTTATACGAGTTATGGCAATACTCCCACACTCGCCTCAGTACTGGGCTATCAGGGTTATCTCACCAACAACTGTACAAAAGAGATTTTCGATGTCGGCGTACTAAACTCAGGTATTCCAGAACTGTAACGATAAAATTATGACGACAACACCTCAGAGCTCAACTCCCCGGGACACTTCCACTAAACCCCTGCTGACAGGAGGCACCAAGACAATGTTGTCATCACAAAACCATCGGAACGATTCTAAGATACCCGCGTGATCCTAAATTTTTTTTAGTGAAATTTGAGAAGAGAAGAGTCAAAACTCTACGTCAGGATGCCTTACCAAAGCGATGAGGAGACTGGGAAGTAAAAAGAATTCCTAAACTCTCCGATACATAATTCCTAAATGACTCAAAATAGTTTTCTAGACATAACTCGGCCGCTAAAAACGATCAATCAGTGGGGGCTCCTAAGGTCGGGGAAGGCTCGGATTACCAACTTGTAACGCCCTCGATGCGGCTATATCTCCCACGTGTCGAAGAACGACTTAGAGGCATAACCGCATTGAAAGCAATGTCGCAAGTGAGGTAATCTTCACACAACCCATGTGATACATAAGGGAAAGAGATACATAGTTGGCTTACAATCGCCACTTCACACAATACATGAGTAAATCATTACATCATACAGATACAATCAAGGTCCGACTACGGAACCAAAAGAAAAGAAGACTACCCCAAATGCTACACAGATCCCCGATCGTCCCGACTGGGCTCCACTACTGATCAACTGAAACAAAACAACACAATGAACACGATCTTCATCGAGCTCCTCCTTGAGCTCGGGTGCGTCACCTGCACTGTTTCATCGGCACCTCCAAACTGGATTTGGAAGTATCTGTGAGTCACGGGGACTCAGCAATCTCACACCCGCGAGATCAAGACTATTTAAGCTTAAAGGTAGGATAGGGTAGTGAGGTGGAGTTGCAGCAAGCGACTAGCATATCTGGTGTCTAACATACGCAAATGAGAGCGAGAAGAGAAGGCAAAAGCACGGTCGAACAACTATGATCAAGAAGTGATCCTGAAACTACTTACGTCAAGCATAACTCCAACACCGTGTTCACTTCCCGGACTCCGCCGAGAAGAGACCATCACGGTTACACAGGCGGTTGATGTATTATTAATTAAGATCAACTTCGGATTTTCTACAACCGGACATTAACAAATTCCCATCTGCCACATAACCGCGGGCACGTCTTTCGAAACTTCAAACCCTGCAGGGGTGTCCCAACTTAGCCCATTATAAGCTCTCACGGTCAACGAAGGATATTCCTTCTACCGGGAAGACCCGATCAGTCTCGGAATCCCGGACTACAAGACATTTCGACAGTAATAAAACAAGACCAGCAAAGCCGCCCGGATGTGCCGACAAATCCTGATAGGAGCTGCACATATCTCGGTCTCAGGGCACACCGGATGAGCAAGACGTCGGGTTGGCATAGACCCTGATTGCCCAGGGGGCGCCGGACATCGCTCGGTTTGGACCAGCACTCGAAGGAGAACTGGCTCGGGGGGGCTAAAATAAAGATGACCCTCGGTCTCCGGAAACCCAAGGGAAATAAAAGGGCATAGGTGAGGCAAATGGTAAAACCAATGTTGGGCCTTGCTGGAGGAGTCTTATTCAAAGCGAACTGTCAAGGGGGTCCCATAAATCACCCAACCGCGTTAGGGACGCAAAATCCGGGAACATAATACCGATATGACGGAAACTAGGGCGGCAAGAGTGGAACAAAACACCAGGCATAAGGCCGAGCCTTCCACCCTTTACCAAGTATATAGATGCGTTAATAATATAAGATATTGTGATATCCCAACAAGTAAACATGTTCCAACAAGGAACAACATCTTCATGTTCCAACAAGGAACAAACTTCATCTTCACCTGCAACTAACAACGCTATAAGAGGGGCTGAGCAAAGCGGTAACATAGCCAAACAATGGTTTGCTAGGACAAGGTGGGTTAGAGGCTTGGTTTGACAAAGTGGGAGACATGATATAGCAAGTGGTAGGTATCGCAGCATAGGCATAGCAAAAGAGCGAGCATCTAGCAAGCAAAGATAGAAGTGATTTCGAGGGTATGGTCATCTTGCCTGAAATCCCGCAAGGAAGAAGAACGAGTCCATGAGGAAGACAAATGGATGATGTCGCACGAATCCTCACAACTCTGGAACGAAACCGAAGCTAACGAGAGAAGCAACCCGGAAACAAACAAACAACATAGTAAACAACCATCACATAAACATGGCATGATGCACAAACAAGTATGATGCATGTCCGGTTAAAAGAGGCATGGCATGGCAAAATGCACAAACAATACTACAAATTAAGTGGAGCTCAATATGCAACGAGTTGCATATTGACGGAACACCACATTTAATTATTTAGTTAATCTCGGTTATGTACCCATCGATATTAAATGGTGTTAAACATGGAAAGGGGTGAAGCATAATTAAACTCACTATTTAAACAATTTAAATGGGGCCGGATATAACAAACAACAAATCCGGTAAATCCCCATATGCATTTGGCAAATTAATGCAAACACAGTTTACAATATTTTAAATGGTATTATCATGATGCGGATGACATGGGCAAGTTTTATGCAATTTTTATGAAAAAGTTGACATGAGCTTATTATGAAGCATTTGTCATCGTGGTGGAAGAAAGGGGTGCCACGACAACGAATCCGAAAATGATGCCACGGCAACATATCGGTTCCAATAACTCGATTGAGATGTCGGTGCAAAAGAAAGTGTGCGGATGTGTGGAACACGCAAGAGATGGGGAGTGATCCCGGATACCGGGTGTCCCACATGACGGTGGCATGGCAAACGAGGAACGTGCAAAGACAATTTGATCACGGTGCAAAACTCGAGCATCTCATACAACACACATGCATTCATCCACGGGTCATCGTCTCGGCGTTATACCTTCGAAGCGTGCATTTCGGGGTAGACGGGTTCGAAGTGGAAGTAGTTGTACATGGGTCATCGTGGGAAGTAGTCGTTCTCGCGACGGTCGTAGAGGAAGCAGTGCTGCACAGCGACGGTAGTGGAAAAGTGGTGGTACTCGCGGACTTCGGCGACGGTAGTCGTACACGTATCGACGAGGTACTTGACATTTCGGTCTGTAGTCGTTCGAGCGTCCGTGTGGTCTTGCCGGTGGGGTACTTGGCGCTTGCGGTCCAACTCCGAGGTCATCGCCGTGTAGTCGAACTTGACGAAAACAGGTCTCGCTGGGGACTTGGCGCATCCATCAGGAACTTGGTGATACTAGGCAAATTCCACGCTCGGTGACCGTTGGACTTGGCGTCTACAGCAACAGGGGCGCGATGCTGGGACTTGGCGCGATGCAGGGGCTGGCGCAGCGACGGGGAGGTAGTGGAGGCGCTGGGCCGGTGGAAGGAGGCAGGCCGACGCAGCGGCTCGAGTCAACGCGGGCGAGCAGAGGCGCTGGCTGCGCGCGTCTTCTCCTGCTCAATGCAGGAGCAAGGGAGGCCAGCGATGGCGCGAAGACCGGCGAGGGCTCCGGCGAGGTGGCCTCGGCGGGGACCGGCCGGAACGGGACTGGGACGGCGGGATCCAGCGGATCTGGGCGCGGGGATGGAGCTCCAGCGGCGCGGGCGGGAAGCTTTGGGGTTACGGGGCGCTGCGCGCCTGCGGGAGCGAAGCGATGGTCGCGCGCGCGTGTGGAGAGGCTCGGGGTCACGCGCGGGGTGGCCCTCCTGGTGGTCGCCGACGGCGGCGGGTGGCGACGGGGCTCCGGCCTGGAGGAGGTCGCCGGTGACGCAGCTGGTCACCTAGACGACGGCGACGAGGAGGCTGCCGGAGGCGTGGGTTGGAGTAGAGGAGGAAGGGGTGGCGCTTTAAGGAGGCCAGCGGAGGAAGGGCATCTCAGGCGCACTCGGGGTCGAGCTCCTCCTTGATCCAGAGCTTGGCTGCGGGCGCGGGACGGAGGAGGCAGAGGGGAACGGGACGAGGGCGCGGTGCTGGTCTCTCTCTCTCTCTCTCTCTCTCTCTCTCTCTCTCTGACGGCGCATCGAGGGAAGAGGGGATCGAGCAGGGCTCTCCCTTCCATCTAGGGTTAAGAGGAGAGGGTGGCTGGGCCTAAATGGCCTGCTGGGCTGCTGGGAGGAAAGATGGGCCGGCCTGGGCTGCCTCTCTCCTCTCTCTTTCTCATACTTTCTATAACAGAAAAGAATTAGAGAGAAGAAAAGAAAGAGAGGGTTAGGGAAACAAGTTGGACATGGGGATTATTTCCCGGACTCACAAAAATGAGCTTAATCCAAGAAAAATGGAGTGGGCAAGATTGCAAGATTTAAATTCAAAATCATTTGAATTTAAATCAAATGGTTTGAACTAGGACAAGGTTTTCAAAGTGCCCAAAAATGTTGAGAATTTAGGAGGAGCCTCGATAAATGGAGAAAGAATTATGGAGAAAGTTTGGAGAACAAACATGAAGTAAAAGGCATGAGAATTGAATTGCAAGTGTGTTATGGTGATCCCAAAGTTAATGGAATATTTTAATATAGCTCCCTAATAATAGTGGGAGACTTTGGATATGTTTTAAAGAGAAATCACCATGTGCATTTCCCTCAATTTAAATGGATCAGAGATCCATGCAATTTATTTAGTTGAGGTTTTAAAAATTAAATGACATGCTGGCATGAAGACATGATGCAATGCAAAAATAAATAGAGCAAGCACAAATAAAAACACACGGAGGTCACAAAAATATGGAAGTCTTCTGGATCGTCGGTCTTGGGGCGTTACACAATTAGACCAGGATGTCGTGAAGAAGTTAGTAGACATACTCAAAGAAAACCCGTACTCCCAGCAATTTAGGAGTTTGGGTGCACACAAGGACAACCTTGATGATTATAGGATAGACCTAAACACCGATAAGAGGCTTGACCAAAGAAAATATAATAGACCATTGTCATCTGAGGTTGCTGCAATTTGGGTTGAGGGCAGCGACCTGGCAAAAAGGTTTGACCGGAGGATAACACTTTGTGGTAACGACAATGAAAGGCATAGTATACGCATGTCATCCGGAGCATATGACCCGTTGTCTTATTCCCTATTCTATCCAAGGGGGGAACTAGGTTGGCATCCGAAACTACCTAAACATAATATTCCTTGGGAGGCTGTACTACACCCTCAACTGGTCCATGATGATGACGAGGATGCAGGTATGACGTCTGTGTCCCTTTTTGGTTCAAATAATAAATTATTTCTCAAATATATCATCATTTTGATGCTATTCCATCATGTGCAGAGGGTAATAGCAGGTTGTGCATCTCTGTCAGAGATTACTACTGTTATATGCTGCAGACACGGCCTGCAATCTTCAATCCCATACTGTATGGAGCACGCCTGCAGCAGCAATGGGCGGTCGACATGTACGCCAAGATTGAGAGTTGTCGGTTGAGGTGGTACAGGAAGAACCAGACGCAGATTCGTGCCGACTTGTATAAAGGAGTTATTGATGCGATCACATCGGGGGAGACGCGAGCAAGCGATGTTGGGATTAGAATAGTGCTCCCTGGAACATACCCTGGTGGCGACCGCGACATGAAGAAGAGGCATATGGATGCCATGGCAATTGTCCATACATACGGGAAGCCTGACATCTTCCTCACCATGACTTGCAATCCTAAATGGGAAGAGATAACAAATGAGTTGCTTCCTGGTCAGACGGCGCAAGACTGACCTGATATTGTGGCTCGTGTGTTCTATGGCAAACTAGAGCACATGAAATACATGTTGTTCAAGAAGCAGATCCTGGGTGTTGTTGTCGCTTACGTATACGTAGTCGAGTTCCAAAAAAGGGGCCTCCCCCATGCACATTTTTTGTTGATCTTGGACTCAACATATAAGCCTATCATCCCGGAGCAGTATGACCGACTCATTTCCGCGGAGCTCCCAGACAAGCATAAGTTTCCGGAATTGTATGAAATGGTGGTAAAACATATGATGCACGGACCATGCGGTGCTCTCAACCCGAAGAATGTTTGCATGCAAGAAAACGGTTGCAAGTGCAGATACCCACAGCCGTTCAATGAGAACACAGCACAGGGGAAGGACTCATACCCAGTTTATCGACGGAGAGACGATGGAATACGTGCTAAGGTCCGAGGGAAGATGTTGGACAACAGATGGGTTGTGCCTTATAACCCATACCTACTGCGGATGTTCAATTTCCACATCAACGTTGAGGTCTACTCTAGCATAAAGGCCGTCAGATATCTTTACAAGTACATTTACAAGGGCCATGATAAGGCTTCTTTCAGCATCGATCAGCCCGATGCCGATGGTAACATTGATGAGATCAAGAGATACGTTGACGCAAGGTGGGTCACCCCTCCGGAGGCTATGTGGAGGATATTTTACTTGAAGAATGTTGTCGCTTCCGAAAATGCTTCAAAATCCATGTTAACGGAGTATTTCAAGGCTAACCAGGAACAAGGATTTTCCGGAAGCTTTACGTGGCAGAAGAAAAAGAAGTATTGGAAGCCGCGGGTCGAGCGTTTTCAAATTGGTCGCATAGTGTCTGCCAATCCTGCCGAGGGGGAGCGATACTACCTGCGTGTGTTGCTTAACCATGTTACGGGCAAAACATCCTTCGACGACTTGCTCACCGTGGACGGCGTGCTATGTGGGAGCTTTAGAGAGGCTGCTGAAAGGTTGGGACTCATCGAGGCAGACAACACGCTCGATGATTGTCTTAATGAGGCTGAGCAGTGGGCGATGCCATGTTCACTTAGGAGGCTCTTCGCAACCATCTTGGTGCACTGCGAGCCAGGCGACGTGCGTGGTTTATGGGATCGGCACTTAGAGCCTATGTCAGATGACTATCGTCGATCACGCACGTCCCTGACGAGGTGGAGCAGATGGTGTTGCTTGACATTAGGGGTATGTTGCAGTCCATGGGTAAAGACATTGTTGATTTCGCTCTTCCAAGCATAGATGATGCGTTTGACCCAACCGAGGGCGAGGCAAGAGAGGTTATCGAGGAATCAACCATTGAGTTTGATGTGGATGACACAAAATTGGCATCTTCACTGAACTTGGAGCAGAGGGCCGCATACGATGAGATACTAGGGGCTGTTGAACGCGGTGATGGGGGTGTATTCTTTGTTGATGGCCCTGGAGGTACAGGGAAGACCTTCCTATATAGGGCGATGCTTGCCAAGGTGAGGAGCCAGGGCAAGATTGGTATCGCTACCGCGACGTCCGGCGTCGCCGCTTCTATCATTCCTGGCGGCAGGACTACCCACTCGAGGTTCAAGATCCCATTGACTTGCGATGATGGAGCCTCATGCAGCTTCACCAAGCAGAGTGGGACCGCCAAGCTGCTACGGATGGCCTCATTGATAATATGGGACGAGGCCAGCATGACGAAGCGACAAGCGGTTGAGGCATTGGACAATAGCATGCGAGACATCATGGGAATACACGACCGACCCTTTGAAGGAAAGACTGTTGTTTTTGGCGGGACTTTAGGCAGGTGCTTCCGGTCGTCAGAAGGGGGTCGTGGGGCCAGATAATTGATGCAACCCTCCGAAGTTCTCATCTATGGAAGGGTATGCGGCAGCTTCGGCTCATCACCAACATGAGGGCTCATAATGACACGTGGTTTGCCGATTACTTGCTAAGGGTCGGCAATGGCACTGAGGATGTCAACGATCAAGGCAACATAGTACTCCCTGAAGACATTTGTCTGCCATCTAAAGGCGAGGTTGACGACCTGGAGAAGCTTATTGACCACGTATTTCCGAGTCTGGACGACAACATGGCTGATTCGAATTACATGACATCTCGATAAATCCTTTCCACAACAAACGACAATGTAGACAAGATAAACATCCGCATGATGGAGTGTTTTCATGGAGATGAAGTAATCTACCATAGCTTTGACAGTGCGGAGGATGACCCATATGGCTACTATGCTCAGGAGTTTCTGAATGGATTGACTCCTAATGGTCTTCCTCCGCATGCTCTCAAGCTAAAGCTGAACTGCCCTGTCATACTTCTAAGGAACGTTGATCCAGCTAATGGACTGTGTAATGGCACTAGGCTTGTTGTTAGAGGTTTTGAGAGGAACACCATTGATGCAGAAATCATGATTGGACAACACGCTGGCAGGAGGGTCTTCCTTCCTCGAATACCTCTCTGCCCATCTGAAAATGACATGTTTTCGTTCAAGTTTAAGAGGAAGCAATTTCCTATAAGGCTTAGCTTTGCTATGACCATTAACAAGGCTCAAGGGCAGACCATCCCGATTGTTGGTGTCTACCTACCCAATCCCGTGTTCTCACATGGTCAGCTCTATGTTGCTTTGTCTCGAGCCACCGCGAAGAGAAACATAAAGATACTCATTCAGAAGGAGAAGCCAAAGGAGAAGGCCAACAAGCAAAAGGACAATCCAAAGAAGCGAAAAAGAACGACTGTGTCCTTACTGACCTCGATGAAGAACATCGTCTACAAGGAAGTCCTTACAGGCTGAAGACCAATTTTAATAGCAAGGCAGGTTTTGTAATGACAGGGCAATTACTCTTGCGATTGTCAAGATATGCTGTAATTCGTCTTTTTACATGTATCTTTTTATTTGTTATTTTGATAGCTGGAGGTATACTCCATCAACTTGAGCTACTAACTGCAGTTCAATAATCAGTCGTCATATTGGTGCCATCATCGCTGTTATGGTTTTTCTACGATCGTTGTTTTTATGGCAATGTACATGTCACACAGCGTAGTATTTCGTGTGTAATCTGTGATCCAGATTTAATGATTGGCCTGCTAAATACCTTCGACATGCAATGAAACTTTTGAATTAAGGCAAGTGATCACACCCGTTCTTTTTTATTTTGGTAATTTGATACTATGCTTGACCATAAATTTATTGGCCTCCTTATTATCTCTGTATTATTCTGATATGTCACAACTATAAGATTCAGATTGGTTTGAATTATAAGACCAACACACGCAGAAGGGAAGTTTGTGCAACTTTTGAAGATATATTTTGCATATGTACTTTTAATAAATAATAAAATGCGTGTAGTGCGTACTTGCGTATAAGTTTAAATGCCCGTTCGACTCTGTAGATTGTGACAATGCACATGTCTGATCGCTTAAGTGTGCAATATTTGGCAAAAGTTATATTACTTGTACTTTCACGCATCTAAACTAATTATTTAACAGTTCAATTCAAGTTACATATTATTATTTTTGCATTGGTTCATTTATCTTCATGAATTTACTGCGGATTTGAAAGAGTTCTAAACTATAAAATTGTACAAGGCTGCATTAATCTAGGACCTGGTGAGGATTGGTTCAGGGAGCAAGCATCGTTTCATGGATTTCTGGTCCATGAGAACTTGTGTTCGGCTGATATCGAGCATCGTGTGTTGTGGTGCCTTAGCCGGACAACAAGGATTCCACTAAGATGGTTGGTTGGTCTGAGGGTGGTCGACTTATAGTTGCACCCAGCCAAGACGATTTGCTGTGCTAGCATCAAATAATTAAATGTTCATCAAAATGTGTATCCTTTTCTAGATTCCATGTAATACTAGGTTTCTCTTTTTACCTTCTGATGAGAGCATGCACTAGATTATTCTTTTGGTTACATCCGTAGCAACTAGCATGGCAAGTAAGGCTCTTAGCTAATTTTCTAGAGCAAGTTTATGTATTACTTATGGATATTTTCTTATCTCATTATATATATAGCTCCAAGTCCACGCTAAATAATCAAACAGTAGCAACATGAATCTAAGAAGGAAATTACTAGAGATATATAACTCCTAAAAGATAAGCTTGGAGGACTTTTGATAGATTCAGCCACGGAGATCTTTTAGGTTGCTAAGCCTTAGTGACCTGGCCGTTTGTGACAGGGTTGCCATGTGGTAGTGGCCATAGTGCCCAAAGGCGTGTCTGTAACATGATACTGCATCCTGGAAAATTATGTATTTTAACATTGGACAGATGGTTGACAATCCAACATTGAAGTGCATTTAGCTGAAAACTTTATTCATGTGGACCGACAGTGATTTCTGACATCCTACCCGGATAAGTCAGCTGGTATAACCATATCTGTCCTTCTGAGAAGATGGCAGCTGAACATTTTTTCTACTGCATTTGTATTACTAATGAGATGTGTTTCAATTTTTTTTCTGTTCTTAGACTACATTTGTAGATGCCTATCATTATGTGATCACTTACCTTTTCAACCCATCGTAATAATTTGAACAGACGGTTGCATCAATAGTAGCTGAAGAATTTGGTGTGAAACTTGAAGCAGAAGTAGGATATACAAAAAGATTTGAGGATGAAACAAACCCCGTATGATATAAGATTTGAGTAAAGATTAACATTTTTTCCTACTATTTAGCATGCAGGTTATATTTTAATGGCATGTTTAAAACATAACCTCAAACCAAAATTATAAATAACTTAATTTTAATAAATGTAGACTTATTAATATATATCCAAAATATAAGATGCCAATATCCAGATATAATATCCAGAAACAAATAATATATTATCGGCATACTTAGTATTTATTACGGCAGGTGATCATATCCGGTGTTTATATAATGGCATGTTTGGTGTTTTTCATTGTAATATACTACTGGGTTGATCACGCCGAATCACAACTTTGATTCCATTGAATATTTTGTGATTGTGATCAACTGAGTTGATTCATTTTCTGATTTTGTAATTATTGTTTCCTTATAAACATCTATAAAATGCTACACCCTTGAATCAGCCAAACCCAAACCAGACCGCTCTAACACCCTTGCCACTACAGGTTACTTTGACATGTCATCATCCAACAGCATCGATGGGGCTGATGATAATCATCAAGAATAAGAAGAAACGAGGGAGCTGCACCCTGATGATCTTGGTCAGCTGGAACAAGATGAGGAACAACCGAGCCGAGATGGGAATGTTGGTGAGGGATCTGCACCGAGATGAAAGAAACTAAAGATGCATGATCATAACCTGCATGTTCAATTCCCATCCATGCTTTCGTCAAACCATTTTGATAACCTAATCCGACGTCGTGAGGTGCATCACATCCCTCGTGCACATGTCCCCTCAGGCTGGGATATCCAGCATGACACGGGGTCAAGTGCAGCGAAGAAAGACGTTTGGGGTAGCAACAACTATGAGATTCTGCAAGCACAAAAGCATACTAGCATGTTGGTGCAGGTTTTGATTCACCACATAAATCATTTGATGAAGGTGGCCGAGAAGCATATCCAAGCATGTGACAAGAAGCCACCACCACCTAATAAGGACGAAGCATGAGGAGATCTACAATAATGTTGAGATGATAGATTGTTGTGATGAGGAGGGTACGAGAACGTCGGTTTCTGAACATACATCTGAGAAGCCTTTGCATAGAGACAATGAGCAAGGCATTATTTTTGAAGCTGATGTAATTGCACGCTTGATGAAAGAAAAGAACACAGAAGTGTATGAAGGTGGCAATGAAGATGAAGATGATACAGGAATGGAGTATTGCAGCGAAGACGAAGGAGGCGGCATGATGGATGTTGACAGCGATGATGAGTAGATGATTTACATTGATTTTGTGTCAGATTTTGTGCACTTCCGTTTTTATCGAAAGATGTTGTGTCACTTTTGTTTTACCGAAAGATGTTGTGTCACTTTGCAAAACCTGCATGATGTGGATGTTGTTATCTAAATGTTTCTGTTGGGAGATGATTGTTAGCTGCTGCACACTTGAATTTTTTCTGTGTATATTTGAATCCCTTATGTGGTTTCTTCAGTGCATACAGTATGTGTATCTGAATGTGTGCTGTGCATATCTGAATGTGTGTTGTGCATATCTGAATGTGAGCAGCCGAGAGCAACGCACCAAGTCAGACACCTCGTCTGGTTAGGCGCGCGAGCAGCCGAGAGCAATTCGTCTCCCTCCCCGGCCTCATTAGTAATTAACTTCCCTGTTGACCCAGCATGGGCAACATACGAACCGTGGCGCATTGGCAACAGACTGTTTCTCCCACTCGGAAGGCCAGGGATCGAATCCTGCAACCAACGTTTTTCCTCACTCATTTTTCTCACCCACCTCATCCCCGTGTATGTCTTCATGGGCAGGCCACGCGGGGCGTGGCATCCCTTTTTTTTCATTTCGTTTTTTTGTCTTTTCTTTTCTTATTTCTGTTTTTTATTTTTTTTGAATTAATTCGAGATTGAATTTTTTTTAAAAGTTGTGACTTTTTGAAAAAATGGTCGAGAAATCATAAAATGTCTACTGATTTTAAAAATGTTTGAAAAACATAAAATTTTCGTGGTTTCAAAAAATGTCGGTAATTTTACAAAAAAAAATACAATTTGGAAAACAATTGTTGGGAAATAAAACCATGTTCCTGATTTTGAAAAAATGATCATGTATACAAAACATATTCATGAATCTAAAAAAATATCCATGAAATTTTTGAAAATTCTCAAAAAAAACAACTTTTCTGTGAATTTCAATTTTTTCCCATTTTAAAAAAAACGCATCGATTTTACATGTGTCCTCGTGTGCGGTGAGGAAGACGTGGGTTGATCTGTTGCCGCTCGGCAGGTGACACAGCGACAACCACCTCTCCATACTACAACCTTCGAGTGGTGGGACACCCCAGTATCCTTACCGTTTTTTTGCATTCCTCCTCATCATGCAAGGTGTCGTCACACCAATCCAAAGTGCCAAGGCGTGATCAAGCGATTCTCGTCTTCTTTTTTGATGTGGGCCATAGTAGCCGACGATACACACCAATCCTAATTATCTTCATATCTACACAAGCATCTTTGGACAATGAAATATTTCCTAATTAATCTCAACTATTTTTAGTTCTGAAACTGGAGCAAATTCGCCCTGGCGGCGATAGGTGGAGACTCGAGCATAGAACGGGTAGAAGGATCTCCTCGTGTTGTTGCTGCTCATCTGCGCGTCCCGGCGTCCCCTTCCCTTCTTCCCTTCTCGATGACGGCGCGATGGAGACTCGGATAGATCAGCAGGCCCCTTGCCGCTGCATGCTTCGGTTTAGATCAAAAAGCGGCTAAACGAAGAGGTTAGCGATTGTGTTTTTAGAAACAGGAGGTTAGCGATATCTGCGACCAACTCATCCACATCAAGGTACGACTCGATCGATAGGGGGGGGGTCTCGCCCCCCTCGCCCCCCTGAATCCGTCCCTGGATACAAGAATGTACATGTGTCCTCGTGTGCGGTGAGGAAGATGTGGGTTGATCTGTTGCCGCTTGGCGGGTGACACAGCGACAACCACCTATCCATACTACAGCCTTCAAGTATTGGGACACCCCAGTATCCTCACCACCTTTTTGTGTTCCTCCTAAGCATGCAAGGTGTCGTCACACCCTTCTGAAGTGCCAAGGCATAATCAAGTCGACTCTCATCTTCTTTTTCGACACGGGCCATAATCAAGTCATGGCGATCGATTTGAGAAGGCATGTCGGTAACTAACCTCATTGGAGTTGGCTAAATAGCATGTAAACAAACATATGCTTTACCAATTCTAGTAACAAATAAAAAGCTTGTGCTATATATATATATCCTTTGTAATGTTCTAAATATCATTTGGCGGCAAGAATACCCGCGCACATGTACAATTTTAGCTCCAACGGCGCCAAGCCAAAAAGTCCACCATCGTAAATTGACCGAATGACCCATCAAGGTGCTTGACAATTGCACAGAACCATTCTTCCACCAGGTGCCATCCGAAGGGCATGTTAGTAATTTGACACGCAAGAAATACTTAATCCCCACCGCACGCCCGCCCCTACCCCGCAGTTCGCCAAATCCGCTCCCCATTCCCCTTTCGCATCCACTGCCGTCGGCCACCACTTTACCTCCTCCACCGCCGGCCACCGCTTCACCTCCTCCACCGCCGGCCACGACTGTCCTCCCTCTTCCACATCCACGGCCGGTCACGACCCCACCCCCACTGTCGGCCAAGAACCCCCTCCACCCCACCATCCGCCTCCACCGAACCCTAGAACACGCCGTCACCTCCTCCACCGCCGGCCACCGCTTCATCTCTTCCACCGCCAAGCACGACTGTCCTCCCTCTTCCACATCCACGGCCGGTCACGACCCCACCCCCACTGCCGTCGAAGACCCCCCCTCCTCCCCACCATCCACCTCCACCGAACCCTAGAACACGCCGTCATCTCCTCCACCGCCGAGCAAGACTCCCTCTTCCACATCCACGGCAGGTCACCACCCCACCCGACTATCGGCCAAGACTCCCCCTCCCCCCTCACCTTCCACTCCACCAAACCCTAGAACCCCGACCATGGGGAAGAAGACGGCAGGGAAGAAACACCGAGGAGGCAAGACAGCAGTAGCAGGTATAACCCCTCCCCATGCCTTTAATATTCTCTGTTTTGCTTGTGATTCTGGTTCTAATACTGTACTGCTAGTGTTCTGGTTCTAGTAAATACTGCAATGGCCAAATCGATAGTGCTTCTGGTTTTGGCCAAATTGATAGTGCTTGATTTAAATACACATTGAACATTTTTATGGTGCTAGTGCTTCTGGCCAAATTGATAGCGCTTGATTTAAATTGATAGTGCTTTTGGTTCTAATACAATATACAAATTGATAGTGCTTCTGGTTCTAGTAAATACTGCAATGGCCAAACACCTCTGGGTTTTGCCAATACTGAAGAATACCAAAGTATTTGTATAGTGTTGTATTTCTTGCCTACAAGTTCTAATACTGTGGTTTCTTAATACTATGGTTTTCTAAATATTGTGCATCCAAACACAGCCGAATAAGATCCTTGTGATTCCAAGTGTAGATTTGGTTCCCCTATTGATGCAAACTCAATAAAAAACAGTAATTTGTTATTACTCTTATGCACATAGTAATTCGTGTTTACATCTGTACTCGTCTTAGAACGACCACTACATCCTATGGAAGTGTCGCGCCTCAAAACGTTCATGAGGAACAATGCAAGGCTGCAATCACTTGGACTACCTACATTATCAACATTTGTTTGCAAACAAAGCTGTCATTTCACCTGAAAAAAGAAAGCCCGAGCATACTTGTGATGAATCTGAAGCTGAGTACCATCCTAACGAGTAGGATACCAGTGAAGGAGACTCGTCTGATGATAGTTTAATAGATGAGAGGGAAGTACTGCAAGACTTAAAGTCCACACCATCTCCTAGCTCAAAGTTGAAGGTGCTAAAATCCTCCGACTAGTCATTCCTAGATATGTTGCTTGTTTGCTATTGCAGCAGAATTTTTGTTACACTTTGTTGATTTAACCATGTTTTCATTTCTATCAGGGGTTGAACGACTGTAAGAAGACCAGTGAGGAAACTAATAAGAAAAGATCTACTGCCATGGCCCCTGGTGGAATCAAGCCTCGGCCTCCTAAAAGAATTCATGCGGAGCTTCCAACGAATGCGCGAGTCACAAGGTTGAACAAAAGACTATTACTAGATGCTGATGCAAGTCCTCAAAGTGAAGGGTTGTCAGATCCTAAACATCAAACACCAATTGCAATCCATAAGCCAACTGTTTCTGTGCCTGAAGCTGAAGAAACCGTTCCCAACTTTGATAACCGCACACATGATGTTGAAGGCAAGTTGTACTATCATTCTAATGTTCTGTCTTATGGTTCATTGGCCCTATTCATTAACTTTGATTGCAAGACGAGCATACTCTCATTGGATGTCTTTTTTTTAATAGATGGCGACCGTGCCCATTCTGATGATGACTACTGGATGAGCAATGGATCTGATCTCATTGCCCGTCATGATGATGGCAACCATATGGACTTCGAAGCTGGTGGTAGTGCCGAACCTTGTTAGCAAACACAATCTGAGCCTGACAATGACACTCAAGGCATGTTATAAAATCCAAAATCTTTCTAGCATGTTATTTGAGTTACAACAGTGGTGCTTTTTGTTAAACTGAACTAATAATTGGTGGAGCTTTAAAATTAGACTGAAGCTATGGGCTTAATTCATCTTGTTCCAGTTACTGATTTTGAAAGATGTTCTCCATTTATCAGTGCACTTTTCTACTTCCTAATTTTCATTGATATATGTATACATTTCTGATTTACCTTCTTTGAAGGGCCACGATCCTATGAGGAGACAAGGGAAAGGGGGGTCAATATTGGAAAAGGCCTGGAAAGGATCAGTCGACGTCGGGGGGCAAGCTGCCGCTTGTCATTCCAGAAGGGAGGTTAAGGCCGGAGACACCTCTTCTTGCTGCAAAGTTTGCAACCGAATGCAATGTCACAGTCAGAGGCCATGTGCCTGTGTTTAAACGCTGGAAGGGTTACAAGGACCCAGGCGGAAATGTCCGAGAAGGGATCTTCCAGAACTTTGTAGGCAAAGTTGGTGTAAGTACATGATCCAACCCTTTCCCAGTCAAATGGCTAGTAAGCTGTCAATTTTGTGCTATTTTTATTATGTGCAATCATGATTCTTACACGTGTTCTTTCATCTGACTAGAACAAATTTGAGATGGACGTAAAAGCTGTGCCCGTTAGGAAGGCTTGTACGCAAATGCTGAAAGGTGCAATTCGCCAACAACGATACAGGCTCAAGCAGAAGTATTTTGATCCTTTCCCACTCAATTTGGTGACGAAAACTTCTCCAGTCCGCTCGATGACTGATGACCAGTGGAATGAGCTTGTTGAAAGCTGGAAGGATCCCCAAAAAATGGTACATTTCTTCTTGGAGACAAATTTTATTTCGTCATTGCGAACCACCCTTATTATTGTTTCTTGTACTTCAGTACTGAACGCAACACTCCACTACATCCTGTATTAGCTAGTAGCATCAAAATTGGATGGTTCTAACCCATTACTCATGAGTCAGGGGTCCTGCAAGTTACCAGACTTACATTTAGGAAATAATAAAATTCAATATATATGTAAAGCAAAAACATTATGACTTATTCACTTCTTTGCGTGCTTGTCAATTAGCTTTGTCATCCATATATTGATTATGACAACTCAACGTATGATCGAAATGTCTACTTTGATGTAATACACTACCATAAAGCTCCTGATCTGGAAGTACTTGAAAACAACCTTCTATACACTATAGCTCATATTTTAGCATGAGGTTGTCTATCAGAAGATCAATCAATTAAAGTTGCAATGTTATTGTGTGAACATCATGAACATCTGAAATGTCGGGGTGTGTATATAAGATGAATCCTTCTCGAATGTTTATTTGTTTCCATAATAACTCTTGAATAAATGCATTTAGCTAACCAAATCTCTAATCCATGCAGAAGATATGTGGAATTAATAAAAATAACCGTGCTCAAGTCAAGTTTCACCACACTACTGGTTCGCGCAGCTATCCTGTGCACCGTGATAACCTAGTAAGTCAAACATGTGACTGGGGATGTGCAAATAGTTTATGTGACAGTAACCGGCAATTGTTTTCATGAGATTTTTCTGCCTGGTCTTCATAATTGTTATTGACCATAAGTTCATGTAAACCTTACCATTGCAGCCAATACATGTCTTTTGCACTTAAGTACATTAAGTACAATAGTTTGTTAGTTTGCTAGCAGTAATGAATATAACTGCTCCCTTGCCTACAGCCAATACATGTCTTTTGCACTTAATGGTATCTCATCGTGAATAAATGAATAAAGTACAGTTCAATATTGGTACTATACATGTTGTTTCTTCACAAATGTTAGCTTGATGCTTATATGTTGTTTTTTCAGGGAGACAAATACAAGGAGAAAGAACCCACTGCACTGGATTTATTCAAAGAGTGCCACTACAGCAGCAAAAAGAAAGGCTACACCGATGTTGTGCAAGCTGCAATTGTAAGTCAGCTTTCAAAGATCACCAACCATCAAAATGTTAACCTTTTGCCATAGATCCAGTAGTAGGATAATAAGTAATTGCCAAATATACTTGTTATTTTTTGTCCTTGTGCTAAAATACTTGTTGTCCTTGGCCTACAGTACTTGCAGCATACATGTAGTGACTAGAGTTAATTACATGTCTACATCTGTACATGGAAATGTGGCATACATATAGGCAAAACCTATTTGTCTCCTGTTTTGCTCACCGTGTTCGTTGGCTTGCATGGCTAGAATGAAATGGAAGAGAAAGCTACTCAACCTACAGAAGATGGCCAACAATCCAACTCTGCAACCAAGGCTGTGGCTGAAGTTCTTACTAAGCACACTAAGAAGCCAATGTTTCTTAAGCATGTGGGGGTCCAGCACGTGCATGAGAGATCCAGTCGTAGCGACCGTGAGGCAGAACAGGAAGCGCAGAAGAGGGGAAATGCTGAGCTTCGGGCCCTTGTTGAAACCTTGAACAATAAGTTACAGGAATCATAAGAAGCAAGGATCAGGCAAGAAGAAGAAAGGAGCAAGCAAGAAGAGGAGAACAGGAAAAGGCAAGCTGAGCTGGAAGCTAAATTAGACTTTTTACTAAATCAGATTCATCCAAGATAAGCTCATGAGTAAGTTGTTTGTCCAAGCAAAATTCTGCTGGAAGCTGTGAATGTGCTGGAACCTGCCTTCTGCTATATGTTATTTTGTAGTGCAAACTGCTTATGATGTTGCTGGACGCAAACTAAGTATTTTGTTGGTAGATGGAAGTTGTGTTTGATGTGTTATGTTTGATGGTTAGCGGATTTGGACATGGAAGTTTATTTATGTTGGATCAGTACTTATCTTATTGTAATGCTGGAGTTTAATTTGTGTTTGTGATGATGTGCATCTGTTCTGTCTATTTTACATTGTTCTTGTACCAAAAGAAAGTTCTTCATTGTGGTGGACCAAAATTTGTTTTTGAGCATTAATGGGCTAGATTTGGTACAGTGTAAATGGGCTGAGAAATAGCATAGTGGACCATCAGAAACAGGCTAACAGATAGAAGTTTTTTAAAAATATGGGCCAGACAAAAATTAACGGGCCAAACAATCCGGTATGTCTTATTTTTTCCGGATATTCGACCTGGCTTGACAAATTAACTGGGCCAAAATTATAGGCCCAAAGGGTAGAGGCCCAGATGAAGCCACATCAGATCCACGTGGATGCCGCGCAATACATCATGGCATGCATATCGGTGACGGATCTGTCCGTCACCGAAACCCGGGCCTGGGGCGGGCCGAGCGGGGCCAGGGGCCTGATCAGTGACGGTCAGATACCGTCATGAATCTGTGACGGCTAAGCATTTCTGTCACGCGGTGTGCTGGTGGCAAATTATGACGCGCGATACATGACAGATTCTTAATCCGTCACAGAGGACAAGGCCTGACGGTTTTGTGCATTGTTGTGACGGTTTATCTCTGTCACAGATAAGCAGGTTTCTTGTAGTGTCTAACACCCTTGCCACTACAGGTTACTTTGACATGTCATCATCCAACAACATCGATGGGGCTGATGATAATCATCAAGAATAAGAAGAAACGAGGGAGCTGCACCCTGATGATCTTGGTCAGCTGGAACAAGATGAGGAAGAACCGAGCCGAGATGGGAATGCTGGTGAGGGATCTGCACCGAGATGTAAGAAACTAAAGATGCATGATCATAATCTGCCTGTTCAATTCCCATCCATGCTTTCGTCAAACCATTTTGATAACCTAATCCGACGTCGTGAGGTGCATCACATTCCTCGTGCACATGTCCCCTCAGGCTGGGATATCCAGCATGACACGGGGTCAAGTGCAGTGAAGAAAGACGTTTGGGGTAGCAACAACTATGAGATTCTGCAAGCACAAAAGCATACTAGCATGTTGGTGCAGGTTTTGATTCACCACATAAATCATTTGACGAAGGTGGCCGAGAAGCATATCCAAGCATGTGACAAGAAGCCACCACCACCTAATAAGGACGAAGCATGAGGAGATCTACAATAATGTTGAGATGATAGATTGTTTCTATTTTTCATCGCGTGTAACCGTCCGGAATTGAACAATAATAAAGTTTGATTTTCAGTTGATTTATGCATGCTACGTGTGTGCTAAATATGCTCAATGACAATTTGATTTTCCCTTATATCTTATTTATTACCCTATTTATGCTCTAATTTCTTAAACTAATTCTACACGATGATAACGTGACCAAAAAAATAGCTTAAAATGACAATGTAATTTGTCACCCTAATTCTTCATCGAAAGTCCTCATTACAGGCATGCACACGATCTCTCCCATTTCTCTGTGTGCACCTTCTGCATACTAGGGTCTCTCGCTGCCGTCCACGTGGCTCCTGCTGCCGCCACGCCTTTGATCTCCTCCGCCAATCCACTACGATCCTACTCATCCGTGTTACATGTTCGTTCACTTCCCTCCATTGTTTTTCGCAAATCAAGCAGAACAGAGTGGCTTTTCTGGATCTGCGCGTTTGCGTGGCCGCCTAGGCTGGATACCGGGAACAGCTTACAGATAGAAGAGTGGGACAGGCAGGGGGCCGACGCCGGCGTGGGCTTGCTGGTTTATGCTGCTCCGTATGGCAGAGAGAGCGTGTGTTTGTGAGAAAGGCGCAAGGGCCAGAGCAGTTCTATCCATCTGAGTAATTTTGATGGCGACGAGCAGCAGCAACCAGGCCTCACGCGTTGAGAGAGATAGAGAGATGAGCTATTATTTTTAAATATTAAATGATGCCGCTGATGTGTTGCTTCTGCTAATGCATAAACAGAGAGGGCATGTGTCTAATACCGTTGCTGCTAATGCATACGCATAAATAGACAACATTATGTTGTTTGCTAGCTATCGGAGCGTGTACTTCTACTACTATTACGTTACGTGCTCTACTATTGTTTCTCATTTGTACGCATGTGTGTTATACAGATTGTTGTGATGAAAAAGAATAAACAATATTCTCCCGTAGTGCAATTATATTATTTGATATATATGATGATCGTAAAATTATGTGTTAGGCATGATATATGTGAAAACACTAAAATTTCTATTGTCCAATAGCTACGCACGGGCATTTACCTATAACATAATTTTAGATATCATCAAGGTAATGGAAAATAAAAAAATAAAAGGAAACAATTAATATATTAATGTGAATATCAGAAAGGTTAATAAATATCCATAAAGAAGTAAGTCTGTTTTTCAAAGGCAAGTGATAAATCAGATGGGTTTTCATAGGCAAGTGATCATAATGTGAATCAAACTGAAGATCATGGACCGATTTTGAGATGTACGTTTCCTTGATTAATAATCAATATTTAATAGGTTGCCGAATATTACATATCTGAATATAGATATGTCACCCACGGGGGCCTAGCCAGCCAAAAACAAATTTTCATCACTATTTCATTTTCCCGCCGCCCACTATGCTGATATAAAGAATCCCAGCTGCCCACAAATTTTTCTATAGAGGAAAAGTCATCTCCTCCACGACAACCATGGTAATCTCATACGGATCGATCACATCTAAGAGGGTGATGGCGCCGCCGCCAGCTCCTGTCATCAGTGAACTCATCTCCCCTCCGATGAACAGGCAAGATAGAATAATCTTTTTGTACGTCTATTTGCCATCACTATATAACGTGTTTTTTTCTTGAAATAATCACCATTGTTTTGCCACTTGGTCTTTTATCTTAAAAGATGGAGCACATGGGATACACTAGAACATAGTAATAGGCTTGGCGATCAAATCATCTATTGTCGGCTTGTTTTCATCTTGTATATTAGTTAAAACCAGGTGGACAGTGAGTCTGAATTACATAATCGTTCTTTTTATCGTGTAGAAACCAGATGTAGCAAGCACTAACACAATCACCTGAGTATATTACTATTTGATTAGCATTCATTTATATAGTTTTTTAAGCTAATAGATTGATGATCTGGCTGTAATCTCATTGGGGTTGTTTCTTATAACCATTGGGTACTGCATGTTTTCAAAACCATTTTTATCCCATATGCAATAGTTCTGATTGCAAGAAGAAAACAAATAAGGAGAACATGAATAATATGTATAAATTTGGCATGATTAGTGTTGGGCCACTAGAATATTATGCTCCTTGTCTATTAAATTTTATGCTCCCCTTGGAAAATAATTTTACCTCATCCTTTTGTTTTATTATACGCACAGGAACTTGAATTTTCATCGCGTCCAAATGGAACACATATATCATAATTGCTGGATTATTCAAGCTAGGGTCATGTGGAAGGCTCACATCAAAGAGAATGGCATGGGAAACTTGTACCTTCAGTGCATACTACTCGATCGGCATGTAAGAATACTTTATAGCCCACATTTTTTAAATACAATTTTGATAAACATGTTTTTTTGCTCATTGTTGTTATGTTTCATGAAAATATATTAGGGAACAAAGATGGAAGCGATTTCATACAACAGCCAGGCAATCGTTTTCAACAACATGCTAGAAACTAGTAGGACCTACGATTTCAATCGCGTCGGGTTCAACCCCACAGACATGCCAGATGGACATTTCTGGTACCTAGCCATGGACTTTGTCACCATACTAAGTTCTACGACCGAGGTTAGGATGTCAGCGCAGCAGATAACATCGACAATTTGCCCACCGTGTTTCCCATAGTTTGGAGAAATCTTTGAGCTAAGGGACAAACCCATCACTGGTGCATCATCTATATATTTGTTTTTGCATATTACTCCGTACAACTCAGTCTCATTGTGATTTCAAATTTGCAGATGTGGTTGCTATCCTTGCCTATGTTGGTCAGATAGAATTTAAGTGGGATTCAATATATAGACGCCGCGTCCCTTCCCTCGAGATTGGCCTCATGAACTTTCAGTAAGCGCCAATTATAATATGAGATTATCATATGCTTCTTTTTGTAATTCTATTGTTGCAATGATAGACTCACATTTGTATTTGTTTGTAGACCGGAGATAATTTTCTTACGTGTACATGAAGAGCACGTTGGGCCTCACTTCTGGCATTTGCAATGCACTGACAATCTGTTCAAGACCTTTGCTTTTACTTACATACAGGTAAATCAGAGGCAGCGTTGCTTGCAAACTACGAGGGAGAGCACATTCTTCTTCTCTCCCAACATTAATAATGATCATCATTATCTACAAGGTAGGGGCTGCGTTCTATTTTAAATTTGTTTTCAATATATTTTTTCTGTAATACTATGTCACTACTATACAACACTGATTGTTATCGTAGATATCCATGAAGCCAGCCTCACACACTTGATGAAACACGTGTGTACGCTCAATCGTGTTGTTCAAGGTAGGAACAATGGACGCCAGAAGTATCACAGCTGAAATTAGAGCATCCTTGAGGGTTTTGGACGACTGACTATGTACTGATGCATATTCAAATGTCGCAAATAAATGGCTTCTACAGTTTTGTTATGGATCGAATTGAGAATTATCATTTTGGCAATATGATTAATGTATTATACATATATATACCTTAAAAATACGCAGTGTTCAGTCTTTCGTCTTACGCCGTCGTCCTTCGTCCGTCTCTCCCCCACCATTCCTCTTTTCACACAAGCCAGAAAAGGAAACAACACACGCACGCAGCAGTTTTTTTTATTGGAATAACTAACTAAGCCCTCTTCCCCTCGTGCGATCCCAACACAGACATGATCCTGGGATAACACACGCGCACCCACGCCTCCGCCGACGCATGCTTGCCCCCATCCGCCCGAGGCCTCTGGTCCATGTTCTCCCTCTCTTATCCCTCCTCCATTTGTGCCTTATCGATCCTAACACGATGGTGCGCCCATGGAAGGATTATGTTCCAGCTGGAATATATATCAAACAATAGTTGCTTTATTTTTTCCTTTACGACTATTATTTTTTTCAATACTATGAGCATTATGAACTATTACTTGATCTTTAAAGATTTGCGGGAATAAAAGGCCAATGTTAGGTGTTTCATGCATTATTATTTTCCGACAAGACTCACTACTGTTGTATTTTATTGATAAATCTTGATATTTCTTTCTAGAAGGCGTCCTATGTGTATGTCTAGGGCTTAACTAGATGTGTCTTAGTTATTGCACATTGATATGAGGCACTCAAACATAAAACTAAAGAAAAAAGCTACCCACACCAATGACATGTGATTTAGATGTGCAATACTACTTAAAGAACATCTAGACGTGCTTTAGCAAAAACGTATTTTATAACTCAAATTTTTCTCTCCATGGAGATATACCAACGACCAGAATATGGAACAATACATGTAAAAGAAGTGGGCAGTAGTTGCATAATTCAATTAAGGTTAAAGATATAGATTGTTCCACATGGTATAGGTTATATTATGTGATATAGGTGTTCAACCACTAAAAATATATATATCATGTCTATAGTTTTTGTTATGGAAACTTGTAATTATGGAAGGATATGGGCCACCTTCCGAGTACATGACAACGATTCCTTAAAGTCATTTCCTTCCAATACGATATAGTATCCAATCTAATGGTGTGGCCTACCATACGTTCAATGGGTTTCCCAGTTTGGCCATTAATTTTCCCTTAGTCGGATTTCCTTATAAGGAAAGTTAAATCCTGCTTGTTCCGATCTAGAAAGGGAGACGTATATAATAGATTTACAATCGGCATTTATTTATTTACCCATTGTAGTATGGAATAAAAATAAATGCTTGTCCGTTTATTAGCAAGGTTTTGTAATGGATACATGCACGGATTGAATAATATGGGGCACCTTCCAATCCATACAACATGCTAATGCCTCACCGACCTGGTGTCGGACAATTCCCCTCCGACTATCATATATATGGCCCGGCTGTGAGTCCACCATTGTCTAATGCCCCCTCGCTCGCTCATCCTGGTGCTAAGACGACTTTCTGCCCGCGGTAATGGCTGCAATGCCGATTTTTGATGGAGTGGACGACGCAGTCGAGTACATCTAAAACTACGTCATGGTTTCCTCAGACGAGGAGGAATTAGAGTTTGTTCTGCCAGCCATAAACTTCATCTATACTTTAATTGCAATTGTTAGCTGCCGATCACTACCATTATAGTTTGCATTATTGTCTTTTTATTTTAAACTCGAGTAAAAACCCGTTCTTTCACCTAATCCAGGGCGATTAGTTTGTCACGTTCATAATTTGTTGCATGCATGTACTGGTTAGGATCATGCTATCCTTTTTAAGTCCATAAGGTTCTTAAGATCTAACGTAGTGGTTGAGAAAAAATGGCCATGTGCTAATATTATCCTTTTACATTACCCCATGATAGTACCATCCACACCACGTTAAAACCACAATATTTTTATGAACGGTAGTATATTGCAACGGGTCCTGGTGCATGATACATGTGCCATCTACAGATTTGTTCATAACTGTAATACTACAGCAATACATTGCAACCGAACATGTCAGAATAGATTTGGTTATCTCAAGAAATAGTACTTCTCTCCTCAAATGACACTACAACTCCAATTAGAAGATACATACATTTCAGACCTTACTAAAGTTTGGAAAAAATGTACTATTATTTGCCCACACATTGAAGTATTACATTATTTTGATACCCTTATTTTTCTAACAGCTTTGCTATCATGCCGTTTTGTTTGCAGCACAATATGGATAAGGAGGAGCCCTCGTCCATTCGTGATCGAGTTAAGCCTACGGACTATCCAAGACACCATGCGAGGTGATACATGGGTCAATCCGAACTGCTTCGATCTTGCAGTGCGTAAGCTTACTAGCGACGTGATACAGAGGAATGCAGGAATAGACTTTGTTGGCTCCATGCATATGTTTGATTTGCGATTCTATCGCCTAGCACGGGTGCTGATTCAGACTGGCTTAGGCCAAGCTGAACGCACCAACTTGTTGATTAACAATGTCATTGTACGGCCTTTGCCGAAATACGACATGCTCATGACCCCGTCCATTGTAAGGATTTTCATTCTTAAAAATTGGTTTGTATACTATCTGTTCACCATTAACTTTGTATACCTATTGCAGTACCTATTGCCGTTGTATTTGGTGGATTCCTCCTACGGCCTCCTTGCAGTTAATATTGAAAATAGGAGGACTCTCCTGATGGATCATTCCAATGAGTCGTTCTTAGGCTCAGAGGACTTTCATGACAAGGAACTTAAGAAGGAAGCCCGTATAGTTTTGCAAGAATTTGGCAGTGTGTTGCAAAAGGGCAGGCCTGGTTTGAATCCCCATCTCGTGGATTGGCCACAAGATCATACATATATTACAGCCCCGCGGTAATTGTTTAAATTGGTCATGCATATTATAGCCACACAGCTATAGGTTCTAATATATGTAGACTTTTGGTCACAACCTAGACTCTGGATTCAAAGTCCTACAGGAGATGGCTCACCAAGATGATACTCTCGGGCATAACATGTCCAGGACTTCGGTACGTGCATATATAACAAGTTTGTGTCTTCCATAGCTTTGTTAATTACAAATTTATGTTCTTCCTATCACGTATGTCTGTTGTGCAATTAATTTTTCAACAAGTTATTAAATTTTTGTTTATGTTTTCTAGGATTCAATACAACTCAGAAAGGACTTGCTGGTCCAGATGCTGATGATCAAAGGCAATGAAGCAGCTGGAAACATCCCAGCTGAAATTACAGCGTCCTTGAGGTTTTTGGACGAATGACTATGGACTGATGCATATTCAAATGTCGCAAATATATAAGCTAATAGAACTTTGTTAGGGATCAAATTGAGATTTATCCTTTTGGCAATATGAATAATGTATTGGATTTTACATATATATATATATATATATATATATATATATATATATATATATATATATATATATATATATGCAGGGAATAAAGGGTTTGATGGATCCCTCTAGCTTCGTATTCGCTTCAACGTTGTCTGCTTGTTTTGGTTCTATCTATTAATTTTGACTTATATGTTTATTTTGTACTATAATACCCATGCGGTCAGGAGCAGGTTTGTTGCTCCAGGTGAACCAGAGGCATTTTGTAATGGACCATGGCAGGTTCAACCGGCAAGTGAGGTTTTCAGTCATGCCTCACATCATATACTAACTTGTATCGTGTAACTCCATCCATACACGCACTGTTATACGATACGAGGTTTACTTTGGCGGCAATCCTCACATGCCAGCTATGGAATAGCCAAATTAAAAACATGCTCGATATAAGGCACGTACCTTCAATTGCCATTGATCTTCAAGTTCGCACATGATCCACATTTCTCTGTCATGCTCATGATGTCTCTGATGACCAGCTGATTATATTGTATGTGTTCCTGATTAGAGTAACCAAAATAAGTCCCCGCCAAAGTGTTTTCTTATTGACTATATAAAGTACAAGACGGTGCCAACATTTTCCGATAAACAGTATACGTTACCAACTTTTTCAAATTTGAGGTGGGGGGGGGGGGGTAGGAAGAAAAATATTATTAAGCTACTCTAATGGAGTCACATCTTGTTCAAATATAATATAATTGAAAAAAAAATTGTGTTGTATGTATGAACTTTCTCTAAACATAATAGCCATATATACCTACCTATGCCGTTAAATTACAAAAAAATAAAGGAGGCACTAATGACTGATTCAGAGGACGAAAAAATAGGCATATGCATCTCAATAGGTATTACACATTAAATGCAAGAAAGAGTTGTAAGCTGATCTCAATAGTTTTATTTTTATTAATTTCCCAAATTCATGTTTATTTTTTTATGTTCTCTTTCGTGTTTGAACAAGGAAATGTAAGAAAATATTACAGCTGGCACAAATTTGAAGGAAGTGTTAATGCATTTGAAGAAAACACTGTTCAACATATATTTCAGAATTTCTCGTGTATTAGGAAATTTTAGAAGTATTTTTGAAAAATGTATGTCACGCACTCAAAAAATAGTAAGAAAAATATATAACAAATCTACATGTATTACAAAAAATAATGTGTAAAATTATTCTAACATTTCTATAAACACGTTTCCCATGTTTTAACATATTTATAGACTCTTTTATACACGATGATTTTTAATACACGTTGAACAGTTTGCAAATAAATGTAGACAAAATTTTATAGTACACGTTGAACTGATTAAATACACATAAATTATATAGAAAGTTTGTTTGGTACAGGGGGCCGGTTTCTTTATATGTTTTGTTTGGGAAATATATGGGACACCTTCCACTTATCATAGAAAGATATGATCCGTCCGCAGCTGAAAATAATTTCTACTAGGAAATGAATAATATAGACATGCACGGATGAAAGGATATGGGGCACCTTCCATCTGCCTTAGGTACCATGTGCTGTGAGACTTAATGCATCCGATGCTGAAAATCAGGTGTAATCAAAAGTTTGCTTATTATTTGGCTTTCAAAAATGGAAGTTGCCGTATTATTTGGAAGGCACTTAAGTCTATATGATGCAGCTGCCAAACAGGATCTGATCCCTTCATATAACCTCCGACGAGCTCCTGTTTCAACACCCACCCCAGTCTTCACCAATTTTCGATCACTCACCACTCTCATCAATGGAGGCTGTGCACGAGCCAGTGGATGTTCAGCTCGCACCACAAGAGGCTTTGCCCGCCCCTCAGGAGGCTGCGGGCAACGTGAATGCCCTAGCAGATGCCGTTGAATACATTTTTCAATTTATCACTGTTGTCCAAGACGATGAGGCACTAAAGTAAGTTGTATTGCTCTTCATATTACTCTCGTACATAGCAGGCTAGATATCAGTTGGGCAACACAGCAGGCTAGACATAATTAACCATGATAGTCCACTATATTATGTTTGGTTGTCTAGGTGTTATATATTTTAGTGTATATATTTTTTGCACTGTTACACCGTTGTTATATATTTTATGTGTGCCTCTGTATCACACCTTTTTAACTATGGTACATGTGCCCATGTTATTTTTATACATCTAAAACATTATTACAAACAAAATAGCTACCAGGTTATCAAAAAACAGCTAGCGTGTTTTAATTAAATAACTTTTTTTCACTGCTTTATATTATACAAAAGAGTTAGTCTAAATGTGATACAGAGATGGATGGATGTTATTTGGTAAAGATTGGTCAGCATTTTATGGGCAGCACAATTTGGATTAGAAGTGAACGACCATATCAGATTGAAATCAGCCTACGGATGCTCCAGGAAACAATTAGCCTTTTTGGACAAATTCATCGCGAGTGCTTCAATCTTGCAGTTCGTAAGCTTGCGAGCGCTGAAGTAGAGAGCACTGCAGGTACAAGAATGCTTGGAAACAAACATTTTTTCGACTTGCAGTTTCATTCTCTGGCACGGGCCCTCAGACACTCTTCGATGGAGCAAGAAACACGCACCGCAGTGCTGATTGACAATGCCATTGTTCGGCCGTTTTCTAAATATGATTTGTTCAACTCTAACATTGTAAAAGACTCATTCTTATAATTTAATTTGCTTTTTATATTTTGTACTAACATGTGTCTATTTACGACAATATCTACTACCATTTGTTTTCGTGGATTCTTCGTACGTACTACTTGTAGTCGACATGGAAACTAGGAGGGTTCTCCCAATTGATCCATCAATCGACATCTATGGTGGACCATACAGCTTTCATAGCACTGAAACGAGGAAGGAAATCACAATGTTGAAACAAGAGTTCAACAATGTGTTGCAGATGAGGATCCCTGGTTGGAATACCAATCTCATGGACTGGTCACCGCACGACATCTCTTCAAACGGCAGGCGGTAATATAGTAAATCAATCACACGCGTTATAAGAAGACCGTTATAGTTTTAATATAGTTACTTTTTTGTAACAACAAAGACTCCGCTTTCCTTGTCCTACAGGAGATGGCCCACCAGAATGGTACTACTGATTCTGGTAGGAAGACCACTCAGGTAAGTACACAATAACGAGGTTTATTGTGTGATTTATTTTCCAGCAATTTATAAATTACTATTTTTCCATCTTCTCTAGGATTCAATACAGCTCAGAAAGAACCTGCTGGTCCAGATGCCGACGATAAAAAACAATGAAACAACTGGAAACATACCAGATGAAATTAAAGCGGCATTAAGGGTTTTAAATGACTGAATATGGTCCATTGCATTTTCGTATGTCGCAAATAAATGGCTACTACATCTTTGTTAGGGATCGAATTGAGAATTATCTATTTGGCAATACGGATAACTATAAAATTCATTGGATGGTATATATAGGTTTAAAGACTTTTTGTTTTTTTGGATATATTAAACTTTTGTTTTGCGACGCACCCTATAATTCCTCGTTTCATATAACTTTATCCAAGATATGTCAACTAGAACTCGAAATATCACGTCAATGAGAACAGTAAAGTCATGAACTACATTTTTTCGCAATACGAACTATATATAACTATCACGTCAATGCCTACTTATCAACATCAGCGCTAAAAGAAAAGCAGTTGTCTTAAATCATAGGCTGATGGAAAGTATGTACCTCATATTCAAATCTTATTGAAAGCCAACAATCATTTCCTGCATGCTTTGCCTGCAAATTAAAGTGGAGCTTGACCCTATTGTCATGCTGTAATGGACTCACGTGCAAAATAATTTTGTGTATCATACTCTTACATGAGAAGGTTTCAAGGCTCGCCCTGATTGTACATTCACGAAGGTTTGGTTGATCAGTTAACACATTTCACTGAAAACAGACATATGTAATACGATACATTAGTCACCAGGAGCACGACGATTTCAATAAAGAAGAAAATATGTCATACCAGTCTCACGGGGTGTATTCTAATAGCTTCATGTCGAATGTCTTGTCAACTCATACAAATAACTACCAGATCAGATGTGTGTCTAGAAGCTTAGCTTCATAATAAAAGCTGCCAAATCAACACAACAAAAGATAACTACAATGAATTAATATACAGTCAACCAAAGAAGTTACATAAAAGGCCAAAGCATTATTTGTCAGTGAGAAAATAAGTGAACAATAAATTCATTATAATTTCACCGTTACCACATTAATATTTAAATAGACAAATCGCATATTGTAACTATTGTATTTTTATATGCGAACATTTTATACCACATAAAAACTAATTAGTAACTTCAATAAATAGTAAAGAAACAAAATTGTTTTAAGCAAGTTTGGATCTTTTACATCTTCTCTGATTTATTAGCAGATGTACTCCGTTGCAATCCTTCGGTGAATACATTAATATGAGTTAGTAAATTAAATATTTCATTTGTCTGGGATACAAAAATAAGATTGTATTAATTCTGGAGATATGATTTTCCTAATAAAGATATAATGATTGTCATACAGACGACCATGGGGAGGAGGAAAAGGAAGTTTCTTTTATTTCCTTTTCTGTTGTATTCACAAAAGTGGGCTGAAATAATGGATTTGGGAATATATTATCTGATACTGGGAGAAAGATCAGATCTGTCCAGAATTTAAAAAAGTGTATACAAGGAAATGAATAACTACTTTAATTAAACGACGTTGATCATTTGGAAGGCAATATCAACTCTCCAATATATTGTGGACAGATGTCACGGTAACTAAATGATAAACTCCATCTGCCTACTATTTAACCACCCACCCAAGTTCACAGATATCCCATCAGCAATTTCCGATCGAGAAAGAATTTTCTATCCCATGAAGGCGATCATTGGGAACGCTGCCCACGCACCCGAAGAGGGTGCGCTCGCGCCCCAGGAGGATGTTCCCGGGCCCAGGAGGATGTGCATGCGCCCATGGATCTTTTGCCCCCACCAATGCATGCTGTGGAAGATGCACTCCAATACATATTTCACTTTATCATGGGCATTCGAGACCAAGATACATTAAAGTAAGTTGTCTTATTATACATTCTTTTGCTATATACAAATCATGTTGGACGCCTTGTTAAACCTCAAGGAAAGATAGCTAGACCGGCAATCCTATAACATTCATAGGTACATGTATACGTATTTTAGTTGGATCCGATGCTACATGAACAATGTCATGCAAAGGCCATTAATTCAGGTTCTATATTTGATACGTGTAGATACATCTAGGTGAGGACAATCTGACCTCGTGCAATGACATGCAATCTAAACATTAATTCGGTTTATAGGTTAGTATAGAGAAAGCTATCCTAGAAGATGACCATTGTTGTCTTTAGCTAAATGTTGTTGTGCATTTTTTTTTGTGCAGCTCAATATGGATAAGAAGCGCCCGCCCGTACCAGATCGAAATCAACCTCCGAATGATCTAGGACACCCTTTTTTCCATAAAAAAATTCATCCTGAATGCTTCAACCTTGTTGTTCGTAAGCTTGCGAGCGTTGAAGTAGAGAGGACCGCAGGCACCAACTGCCTTGGAAGCAAACATTATCTCGACTTGCAGTTTCATGCTCAGACACAGGCCCTGAGGTACTCCTGGATGACGCAAGGAGAGCGCATCACGACGCTGATTAACTATGCTGTGCTCCAGCCTATTCCTAAATATGATGTGTTCAACTCTATAATTGTAAGAGACGCTCATTCTTTATGTTAGTTTTACTTATTATGATAGCATTTGACATGTGTCGACCTGCCAGAGTATCTACTACCGTTGAAACTTTCGGATTCCTCGTACGGGTTACTTGTAGTCAACCGGTTGAGGAGGAGGGTTATCGTGATGGATCCATCCTTCAACACGTTTGATCCTGAAGATAGCACTCATAACATCACTACAAAAAAAGACACATCCGTGACATTTTGGGCCGAACGAAATTTTTTTCTGTCATACATATGACACTTCTATGACGATAATTGTGACAAAACCCGGTATCATCATAGATGTGGTGGGCTATTACTTCTATGAAAAAAAATCATGACAGAAAATGGGCTTTTCATCCTGGGCGGGCCGGAGACGCAGCTGCATGACATTCTTTGGGCCGTCCATGACGGAAAAAACTGTGGTAGAAGCGAGGGGGAGGAAAATTTCGGGGAGTTCCCGGTTACGGTGGGAGGTCAGGGGCCGAGCGATGCGTGTTTTTCTCATACACGTACGCGCGTGTGTGCGAGGCGTTGGCTCTAACTGAACCCGAGAGAGGCGTTGGGCTCTAACTGAACCCGAGCGATTGCACTGCAGGCTACGCGTTATTGAACCCGAGCGATCGATCGATGGCTGTTAACTGAACCCGATCGAGCGATTTCTTGGCTACTGCTGCTAACTGAAGCCGATCGATGCTGCCTCTGGATGAATAGTGAGCGTTGCGGGGGGGTGGACGAACAGTTCCCGGTGGGGGTGGATGAACAGGACCCCGATCGATCGAGCCGGTTGGGGCTGGATGAACAGGACCCCGTGGAGGGCTGGATGAACCGGACCACCCCGTGGAGGGCAGGATGAACAGTAGACGGTGGAGGGGTGCCCGTGGAGGGGTGGTTGAATAGGACCCCGTGGTGTGGAGGGCTGGATGAATAGTAGACGATGGAGGGGTGGTTGAATAGTAGTCGGTGGAGTAGCGCGCGGTGGAGGCTGGATGAACAGGAGCCCGTGGAGGCTGGAGGAGGTCGACGTTGGATGAACAGTATTTCGTGGAGGCTGCAGGGGGTCGATGGTGGAGATGAACAGTATCCTGTGGAGTCCCGCTTTGCGGTACGCCACACCCCTCCCGATGAACAGGACCCCCGTTTCAACCGTAGCGCTCCAACACAAGTTCGTTTCCTCCGTTTTGCAGTACGCCACACCCCTCACGATCAACAGGACCCCCGTTTCAACCATAGGAGGTCCGTTTCCTCCGTTTTGCGGTACGCCACACCCCTCCCGATCAACAGGACCCCCGTTTCGACCGTAGGAGGTCCGTTTCCTCCGTTGTGCGGTACGCCACATCCCTCCCGATCAACAGGACCCCCGTTCCGACCGTAGGAGGTCCGTTTCCTCCGTTGTGCGGTACGCCAGGCCTCCTTTCCATCGCCTCTTCCGTCCAAGCCCTCCCGATGAACACGACCACACATTTCGTTCTGACCCAGCCGCGTTGCCTCCCGATGAAAACGACGCAGTCCGTTGCCTCCCCATGAACACGACGATGACGTTGTTTCTCCGTTCCGACCCAGCCATGTCAACGAGCCCTCGTCGTACGTATGCGCGAGTAGGCGTTCGAGACCCCACCCGTATGTACACATACGTGGCCGTATTTTCTTTCTTGCACCCTGGCCGCCTCTACTACGACACGTGCGCGCCTCTACATCCACCAGTATATATGTACTTACACGTTCGCGACCAGAATGACAACACTACGTACGCTTCGACCAGGTGGGTCCCGACTATCAGGCACTTCCTTGCCTGCGAAGATGTAGCTGGTGGGTCCCGGCAGTCAGGGGGGCGAAATACGGTGGCTCGTCCGGTGGATCCCCACTGTCAGGTGGAGGAATAATTATTTTGCACGTAATAAGGAGGCACTTCCTTGCTGCAGCCGTGGACCCAGCTGTCAGCCTCTCCACATACAGTCCACGTCCGATGGCAGTCGTTCCTTTACCATGTTGACCACGCCGTGTCGAGAGCACCAGGGCGGTGGACGACGGAGAGGCCTAGGAAGGGGACGGCGGGAAGCCGGGGAAGATGCGGCAGTGGAAGCCCCCACGCGCACGGAGAGGAGTACGAGGGTTCACTGGTTCGGCTGCGGTGTGAGACTGCCGTCGCTGCAGGGCCTGGCCAGCGGTGGGAATAGTAGGGGCGGTGAGGCCTCTGCGGCAGCACAGCCGGCCACGGAAGGCAGGAGCATGTGGCACGACCGGCGCTGCTTTGGGCGGCTGGAGCAAGAAGACCAGAGGGTGAAGAAGCACTACGGCCGTTGGATGCACATCGTACGGTCACTAGAGCTAGAATCGTTCATATTGACTAAAGTTGACAAAGGCCCCCATCCCAGTCAACTTAGTAGGCCCACAAGTCAGCCTCCCACCATGGTGGGTCCCAGCTAGCAGGGGGAGTATTCATTTTTTTGTGCGTAATAAGGAGGCACTTCCGATGGGTCCGAGCTGACAGCGGGGGGAACGTTTTTTCGCAAAATACGCTGGCCCATTCGGTGTGTCCGAGCAGTCAGGGGGGCAACGTTTTTTTCGAGAAATAAGGTGGCCCGTCCGGTGGGTCCCTACTGTAAGGTGGAGGAATAATTATTTTGCGCGTAATAAGGAGGCACTTCCTTGCGGCCGCCTAGACCCAGCTGTCAGCCTCTCCACGTGCAGTACTCTTCCGATGGAAGTCGGTCGTTGACCATGTTGACCACGCCGCGCCGAGAGCACCAGGGCGGTGGTCTGGACGACGACGAGGCCTAGGAAGGGGACGACGCGGAGCCGGGGAAGATGCGGCAGTGGAAGCCCCCACGCGCACGGAGAGGAGTACGAGGGTTCACTGGTTCGGCTGCGGTGTGAGACTGCCGTCGCTGCAGGGCCTGGCCAGCGGTGGGAATAGTAGGGGCGGTGAGGCCTCTGCGGCAGCACAGCCGGCCACGGAAGGCAGGAGCATGTGGCACGACCGGCGCTGCTTTGGGCGGCTGGAGCAAGAAGACCAGAGGGTGAAGAAGCACTACGGCCGTTGGATTCACATCGTACGGTCACTAGAGCTAGAATCGTTCATATTGACTAAAGTTGACAAAGGCCCCCATCCCAGTCAACTTAGTAGGCCCACAAGTCAGCCTCCCACCATGGTGGGTCCCAGCTAGCAGGGGGGGTATTCATTTTTTTGTGCGTAATAAGGAGGCACTTCCGATGGGTCCGAGCTGACAGCGGGGGGAACGTTTTTTCGCAAAATACGCTGGCCCATTCGGTGTGTCCGAGCAGTCAGGGGGGCAACGTTTTTTTCGAGAAATAAGGTGGCCCGTCCGGTGGGTCCCTACTGTAAGGTGGAGGAATAATTATTTTGCGCGTAATAAGGAGGCACTTCCTTGCGGCCGCCTAGACCCAGCTGTCAGCCTCTCCACGTGCAGTACTCTTCCGATGGAAGTCGGTCGTTGACCATGTTGACCACGCCGCGCCGAGAGCACCAGGGCGGTGGTCTGGACGACGACGAGGCCTAGGAAGGGGACGACGCGGAGCCGGGGAAGACACAACAGTGGAAGCTCGCGCGGAGAGGAGTACGAGGGTTCACTGGTTCGATTGCGGTGTGAGGCTGTCGTCGCCGCAGGGCCTGGCCAGCGGTGGGAATAGTAGGGGCGGTGAGGCCTCAGCAGCAGCAAAGCCAGCCACGGGAGGTAGGAGCATGCGGCACGACCGGCGCTGCTTTGGGCGGCTGGAGCAAGAAGACCAGAGGTTGAAGAAGCACTACGGCCGTTGGATGCACATCGTACGGTCACTAGAGCTAGAATCGTTCATATTGATTAAAGCTGACAAAGGCCCCCGTCCCAGTCAACTTAGTAGGCCCACAAGTCAGCCTCCCACCATGGTGGGTCCCAGCTAGCAGGGGGAGTATTCATTTTTTTGTGCGTAATAAGGAGGCACTTCCGGTGGGTCCGAGCTGACAGCGGTGGGAACGTTTTTTTCGCAAAATACGCTGGCCCGTCCGGTGGGTCCAAGCAGTCAGGGGGGCAACGTTTTTTCACGAAATAAGGTAGCCCGTCCGGTGGGTCCCTGTTGTAAGGTGGAGGAATAATTATTTTGCGCGTAATAAGGAGGCACTTCCTTGCGGCCGCCTGGACCCAGCTGTCAGCCTCTCCACGTACAGTACTCTTCCGATGGAAGTCGGTCGTTGACCACGTGGACCACGCCGCGCCGAGAGCACCAGGGGGGTGGTCTGGACGACGGCGAGGCCTAGGAAGGGGATGACGCGGAGCCGGGGAAGACGCAGCAGTGGAAGCCCGCGCAGAGAGGAGTACGAGGGTTCACTGGTTTGGCTGCGGTGTGAGGCTGCCGTCGCCGCAGAATAACAGGGGGGTGGGTGAGTGGAGGGATGGCCTGGCCAGCGGTGGGACTAGTATGGGGGCGGTGAGGCCTCCGCAACAGCACAACCGGCCACGGGAGGCAGGAGCAGGCGGCACGACCGGCGCTGCTTTGGGCGGCTGGAGCAAGAAGATCAGAGGTTGAAGAAGCACTACAGCCATTGGATGCACATCGTACGGTCACTGGAGCTAAAACGTTTATTATTGACTAAGTTGACAAAGCCCTTGGTACGCTCCAACTTAGTAGGCCCACAGGTCAGCCTCCGAAACGATGCGACCCAGATGTCAGGGGGAGGAATCATTTTTTGGGCGGCCGAAGCTAAGAATATCCGAAATTGAAGAAGAAGCACGACATCCGTTGGATAGACATCCAACGGCTACTGCTGCTAGAACCGTGTGTTGACTATAATAAGTTGGCAAAGCCTTGCATATGCGTCAACTTATTTTTTTAGGGGACGCGCCACTTAGTAGGCCCACAAGTGTGTGGCAGAGAACTTATAGCCCATTTACGTTTTGTAAGAATGTACATCCCATTTTGGAATTCTAATGGAATATACAACAACCCATTTACAGTTTGTTAAAAGTACAACCCATTTTCTAGCTAGGACAATGATTAATAATTTCAACCAACCGTTGAAGACAGAATTCAATAAAATTTCCCACATTTTGATGGGCTCCGAAATATTTTTATCCCGAAATATCTAGTCAGATTAAATATAAATTTGTATTACGTAAAAATCTAACGAAACATTGCGCGCGCAACAATGAAAATTTAAGATTCAAAATCCATAAATAATATTTTATAAACTAATTTTGTGTTTGGTGCATTTTTTTATAGTTACTGCCCAGTTTTTATAATTACATCCCATTTATTATTTTTTAAAGCCCATTTTCCTGTTAAGCCTAATGCATCCCTCCTAAGAAAGATTTGCAGCCCAGCGGGTATTCCTCAAAAAGACGTATAGCTGGGCTAGCCATTTTCATCTTGAAAAAATTAGTATCTGGGCTGGATATCTGACCTGGACTAGACAGGCCACAGCCCGCCCAGTTAATACCCTGCTCTCCTTTGAACAACAACAAAATCATCGCCAAGAAAAACTCTGCAGTGCTCACGCCTAAAAAACACAAATACTGCTCGAGCTGCTTGGTCCCAGCTGTCAGCCGCACCTTGTGCAATTCTCTCGTTTATACTGACTACATAGGTTGACAATGGTGTGGGACCATGATGTCAGGAAACCAGGAGAAAGCAAAAAAAATATAGTTTACATAATAAGGAGGCACTTGCGTACATACGGCTATGGCCCTAGTGGGTCCCTAGTGTCATCGAGTCAAAAGAAAGTCATCTCCTGAATCCTCATGTTCGTTGACGATGTTAACAATGCTCGGCGCCACGGCGAGCGCAACAACTCGAAGGACAACGGAGAGGGCCTCGCGGGCCCTACGGATGGTCTGATACAGCGCCCGCTACTCATTCAGGAAGCCAGAATCATCGGACACCTATGAGCACCTTCGAGAAACTGAGACGGCATGAAATGGTAAGGCCGCGCTTGGGAGCTCTGGTTTATTTCAAACCTGTATTAACATACAAGTGTAATTTACTCGTCATCGAAAACAACGCGTAAAATACAGGCGTAATGAAACCGAGGGCCCGAGGTCTGTAAGTAAAACCGGCGGGTTACGCGTGTAATTTGAGAGACCCGTGTATATTTTATGAGCACTGCTATATGGACGACATTACCAGACGATACATGCATGACGTGCGTATCATGCCATCCATAGGCAAGGCTGAAACAGCAGCTAACGGCTGGATTAGCAACCGTCTGAGTGTCGTTCAGCGTTTTTATCGTCTGTCAAGTACTTCCGATATTTTACTAGTCAAAATCGACCAACCAAGCGCCTTCGCCCGAGAACATCTGCTTTAATTTACAAGCATCAGTTTTACAAGCGGTTTTGGTTGGAAAACGACGATCCAATCACGGCCTAATATGATGAGTTGGTCGGAAGATCATATGGTTTTACGTCTAACCTACCCGACTTGTCGTATAGACTATGAATGAAACATCAGACGATGAACTTCTTAAGCACGGAAACAACAGAAGGGGATGCTCTTCTTAACAAGCAAATCACTGGCATTAGATCGACATGCAAAACAATATGAAGCATTATTCTCAGGAGGCATGGTGAACAGCTCGTGATGCCACATGCCACAACATTCCAAGATCAACTTTGCAATTAAACACAAGGCCTGGCATTACATAGACAATATTCAGAACAAACTCTTAACACATGAATATCTCAGCAGAGAAACTATTTACTTCTAAACTGAACACAGGAATAGGAAAAAACACTCGACGCTTCTGGCTAACATCAATGAGCAAATTTTGACAAGGTTTTCCAATTCCAGTATATTAAACTAACGTCTTTTTGCTAACATCAATGATTAAACTTTGACAAGCTTTTCCCATTCAAAATATGTAATGCCTATGATCGTGGAGTCCTGTCGCTTCTTGCTAACATCAATGATTAAACTTTGACAAGCTTTTCCCATTCAAAATATGTAATGCCTATGATCGTGGAGGCACTCCACGTGTTGTTAAATTGCCAATGGTCTCTGCAGACTAGTCATGTCGCCGGTGTCTAATAATACTCTGTAAAGCTTCTCGGTCATTCCTTCTGTAATGTAGCGCAAACAGTGACTGCTTCTTTCTGCAAAGTGGAACGACCAACTGGATCCAGTAATGCAGCAGTTTTCCTTGGACACATTGGCTCCTTTTGTGCAGTTGAACTAAAATCGAAGTCGGAATAAAACCGAGCTTTAATTTTGATATCCCTGTAAGCAACAAAAGGTATAAGGGAAACAATTACTGAGAAATAACGGTTGATGACTTGTACTCCCAGAAGAAAAACATCTACTGATCTACCTTATCTTAATGGGAAACAAAGCAGGAGAGTAGCAATTCTCAATCAGTGTGATTCATTCATATTAACTGAGACATTATCTTAACAATGCCTTGTTTCAAGATGTATAAATAACAAAAAAGCAGAAAAGTATCATTCCTAAAACAATGCGACTGATTCATTTTAACAGAGACATTATCTTAACAATACCTTGGTTAAACATGTAGAAAGAACTACAAAGCAGGATAGTACCATTTGTAAAACAATGTAAGTCTGTAACTGATATATAAATAGAGACATTATCTGAACAATAATTTCTTAAACATATACTCCGGCCGATCCCTAACAGAAATGGTACTCCTGCCGATCCCTAACAAGTGTTTGCGTTTTGAACTAAGATTCAGTAGTTAATTCGGAGGAAGGTCGGTACTGACCATTCAAGACCAAGATTTGAAACAACTCGTGAGGAAGATCTCACAGAGATCTCAACACATATATGGAAATCCGGTCTCATTTTGTGCAGTTCCACCAAAATTAAGCAAAGCAAAATGTCGCAATAGTAACAAGTTGAAAAGATATCCCTATTTTAACAGAGGCAACAAAGGAACCAATTACTGGCCAATAAAGGAGGATGAAACATGCGGCCACAAAAATGGTAATCCTGCCAATCCCTAACAAGTGTTGCAGTTTTGAAATAAGATTCAGCAGTTAATTCTGAGAGTGTCATCAATTACTGGCTTATAAAGGGGGTGATGTTGAATTTGTTGTAACAAAGCAACAAGCATCATGTCTGGGTTGGTCCCATTTTTGTTCACTACTTAATGGGAAAAGACAGCAATACAATAGCTTCAATTCAACATTTATTTAAAACAGTACCAATACAAGTAGCACAACATCTCAAAGCACACTGCACAATCATGTGGACGAAGGCATGTACTGACCTTTCATGAGACCGACAACTATAAAATACGAATCTGCCAACACGAATAGGAAATCCAATCTCGTTTTGTGCAGTTGCACTGAAATGAAGCAAAGTGTTTCGTGTAGCGAAGCAAAATGTCGCAATAGCAACAAGTTGAATAGATATCCCTGTATAAACAGAGGCAAAAAAGGAATCAATTACTGGCTAATAAAGGAGGATGAAACATGCGGCCACAAAAATGGTAATCCCGCCAATCCCTAACAAGTGTTGCAGTTTCGAAATAAGATTCAGTAGTTAATTCTGAGAGTGGCATCAATTACTGGCTTATAAAGGGGGTGATGTTGAATTTGTTGTAACAAAGCAACAAGCATCATGTCTGGGTTGGTCCCATTTTTGTTCACTACTTAATGGGAAAAGACAGCAATACAATAGCTTCAATTCATCATTTATTTAAAACGGTTGCATTGATTCATATTAACAGAGACATTCTCTTGAAACAACATTCGTTAAAAAATGTAATTTACTTTTAACAGTGGCATTGCTTCAATTTTCCGGCGGCATTCTTAGATTAACAACAGTAAAATAGCTGCATGGGACATGCCAGCACCATGTGCGTCCACACGTATAAATGGGTGATGCAGAGTATGTAGCCAAGCAGCATATATGCGTTGGTCCCATATTTGTTCTCTTTGAACCTTCTTCCTATGTGAGGGCAGCAAATCTAGTCATGCACAAACTACCCGACCCTCCATTTCTTTCCCTTTTCAACAAAGAGATCGGTTCCTTACAGATGCGTGTACTGGGTTACCCCCTTTTTCCCTTTTTGACCTAAAAAGCAGCTGGATAGCCAGTCTATACTACTTTCCGCCCCTCCTTTCCTCATTGAACCACGTCCTAGATTCTTGCTCCAGCCCACCGCACCCTTTTTTCCTCTTTGAACCAAGACCTAGATTCGACTACAGATCGAAAAAGATCCACATGCAGCTAGAGCAACGACGGTTTCAAAGAAACTTATACCTTAGGGTCGTCGGGATGTGGCAAGGCGTGCGACGAGAGGCCGGATCTGCCCACACTATGTACAGCAGCAAGGAAGAAGGGGTCGGTGGCCCTCCCGCACAGGCGCTGGGTGAAAGAGAACAGCGCAGCCGGCAGTGGATTGCCTCCCTCGCCGAAGGCGATAGAGTGAATGTTGCACCTCCTCCGCTTCCCGGTGCGACGGGATACGGACGCCTCCTTCACCAGCTGTGAGGGGGGAGAGAGAGATACAAGAGGCCAACGCAGTCTTGTTTAGATCTGGTGAAGAGAGGGTGAGAGACTGTGAATATAGCAAACCCTAGCAAATGAACGCTGAGCCTCCAGCGTGTAACATATATGTAGTGCGGCCAGCGTGTGGAGAGTGCAAACCCTAGCGAACAAGCGCTGAGGCTCCCGCTTATATATATACTACTGTAGTACAGACTGGGCTCCGGTGCCTTCACTGCACCTGCTTTTGGCTGTATGACAGGTGAGCCAGCCACATTTTGGGCCCACCTGTCGTAAATCCAAAGGCAGGTGCACTAAGTCAATGAAGTTGCGTCCATATAGTACTCTCGTGTATACGACTAAAATATAGTGGAGTGGTTTTCTTATTCTCTCCATGACAATCGTTTTAAATTGTGTAAGTACGAAACGAAACTCTTTATTTAATATACAGTGAAGAAAACTAGTACTACTTCCGGTGAACTAACGATCCACGCCCACGCGTCCTGGTCGCACTTCCTGTCCTTCACGTGTGGTACACTACCCTCCCTTAAGTGAACAACCACACATGCGCCAAATTATCGGAAACGTGTGAGAGTGTGTACAAATAAAGAAATTTAATTTCAATTATCGAAAAGGTTTGAGATTATTACAAAGTTTGACTAGCTACTGATGGAAGACAGCTTGTTTTTCGTTGAAAATCGATCAGCTTCACCAGCCGACGCAACCATGAGGCGCAACCATGAGCATCGATAGGTCATCGTGGTGATGCATCATCCATTTGGCATCAAGTTAGGGTGAGGCACCTAAGAAGTTCGACAAATCCTCACTGTGGTCTGTTTCTTCTCAGTAATCAAGCTCGAGGAAGGAAGAACCACGTGGCAGAGGACAGTGAGGCGGAACAACAATGGCCATCCAATTTTGTGCAGTTCCACTAAAATTGAGGAAGACATGCCCGGGTATGGAGACACGCATCGCTGTTTCCAAAAATATAAAAAAGGGTTAGCAACGACATCTAAATTGTCAATAAGAATTAATGAAAAGTACACCAACAAACAGAAGCGTCATAATTATCTTGATGGGAACTAAACCAGGATACCCGAGAAAAAAAGCATTTCTTCATTTAACCAGTGATAGTACTACCACCATATGGACAATGACTGCACAACCACCATGTACTTTTTGTCAAAACAACATGTATACCTCCACCGAGGCATAAATCAGGACAACTTTTTGAGTGGCATTTCCTCTAGTAGTAGGTGATGTTGGACCAGCCGACGAACACTAGCTACTATGCATGGGGAGCTGGGGAGAAGTCGCATAGAAGAAAACCCGCACGCAGCGACCTGGGGAGCTGGAGCAGTACAAGAAGTTATACCTCAGGTGGGCGAGATGTCGTTTAGGCGGGCGGGCGGGATCTGCCCGCACGACGGCAGTGAACAAGGGCACGGAGGATCTTCGTCCGCGCCAGCGCCGGCTCCGAGAGGACGGTGCGCATCGGCTTCCTCCGTCGCCGACGGCGACAACGTCAACGCTGCACCTCCTCACCTCCCGCAGCGGACGGGATTCGGCCGGATCTGTGACCAGCGATGAGGAGAGAGATAGAGTGGACACTGTCATCTTGTTTTGATATGGAGAGGGTGAGAGAGCGAGTTGCGAGAAACTCTATCAAACAAGAGGCTATAATGGAGTAAAAAAATCTCTCCATAGCAGTGGTTTTAAATAGAATACGCGCGTTCCCGGAAAAAGAAACGAAAACTGGCAGACAATTTTTTTGGGTCTGTCTAGGACACATCTAGATGTGACATAGTTATGTCACATATAAGTTGATGTCCACTCTGTTTGTGGTCTTTTCCTAGTTTTTTTTGTTTCTTGTTGCTACATTATATACTTGTGGGAGCTTAGATGTGATATCCTTAAATAACATCTAGATGTGAATTAAAAAAACGAGACGAGGAGGGGAATTAGAAGCCACCCCCCGCTTCGCTTTATAGGAGAAAACTCAGAGAGTGGGACGTCGAACCCGGGTCTGGCGACAGCAACCACAGTGCTGTCAACCACTACGCCAGGGCTTACATCCCATCTAGATGTGAATTAGACAAACTGATTTTCTAACGTACCAATAAACACGCCCCCGATTCCAGGTCGAGAGAGTCGTCGCGCACACACACATAGACATAGACATGCATATCCGTGTTTACGTAAAATTCAATTTCCATCTCCATCTCCAATCATATTTGTCCAACTGGCACATTATTTACGTTGTTAATTATATACGCAACAATATTAACGTACATCATCTCTTGTTTGCGCACGTCCGGACCGTTGCCACGGTAGGTCCTGACCAACCCGAACCCTCTTCATCACCCGCGCGTGCTTCCCGCCCAAAATGGTCAGTGCCGCATTCATGCCCGGCCAGAGCGGACGCGACCTCTCACTGGCGCCGGCATTGAAGCGGCGCGCCGCCCGAGAGAGCGTCGCCCGCGCCGCTTCCAGGTGCACACGGCTGCTCCATTTTATATTGCGTACGTGTCATTCAAGAGTGAAATGATGGTTGCTTCTTCCGACTAACTTACTGTGTGATTTGACTGCTCCTTAGTGGCCCCTACATGTACTCCCCCTACGTGTATGCAATAGTCACACGTACACATGGACGCAAAAACACGCGCGACGCCCTAATGCATGCATGTCCGAGCACACGACGGAACACACACGGTCACGCTCAAGTGCTCAACCTACACGTGCATGCACACACGTACTCAGTCAGGGTGAGCTAGTGACCGTATGAACATCGGAAAATATATATATTAAGCGCAATGAGCGTATTATGAAGTCCACTGACCATATTTTTACAAATATACAGTGACAGACAGTGTATTTATCTCGTTTGAAATTAAGCCATATTAACCGGAGAGGAGGCAACATGGACTAGCATTACTTTGTTGTGTCCCGTCAACTTGCTGAACGAGGAGAAGGTTGCAGGACGGGAGAAGCTTGCGCGGGGTGGCTTGCAGGACAAGGAGAAACTTTTGACTAATGCAAGCTCTCCCTCGCTTAGGCGATGGACGTGCAACAGTTAATTTGGTGTCAGATTGCCAGAAGCATACTACACTATACTACTAGGAACCGGATGGAGAAGCGTCTGCACTCTTATTATAATTTTAAAATGTGATAAAGCAATCCTCAACACATTTGGTTCTCTTCGAGGGTTCTCGATGTGATAATGGAAGTTGATTGCATGGAACACTCACCACAATTCTCGCTTAATTCTGGCTCATATCCTGCTACAAATAGTAGCGCTCAGTAATTTTCCACTTTTTTTGTTATTCAGCATGTAAACAGGTCAGCAAACCTTGCGGCGCATCTTCGTGCGAACCGTGCTTGCTGCACTTTGAATGTGGCCGAGAGCTGGCTTGATGAAACACGTCGCTTCCTACTTCTTTTTTTGGCTTCCTAGTGACCAGTGTCTTGGTTGATCGTCCTAAGAATGCTTATATATGAATAAAGCTCTCTCATTTACCCGCAAAAAAGATTAAGCCATATTAACCGAAAAGGAGGGAGTATGGACTAGCACTACTTTTTGGTGTGTCCCGTCAACTCCCAGAACGAGGAGAAGCTTGCAGGACAAGGTGAAGCTCGCTTACGCCTTTTGACTAATGCAACCTACCCTCGGTGGACATGCATCAGTCCATTCGGTGTCAGATTTCAGAGGAATACACTGTAGTACCCAACATGCGAAGTACCATCATTGTTCGACTTCACGAAGGGGCGAAGAGCCAAGCGCAGTACTAGTACGCGTACTTGGTTTTTCACCTTCATACTCCCTCCGTCTAGGTGAGTAAGTCACCTTAGGAGTAGCAGCGCGGCCTAGGTGGATTTAGATTGGGCGATGAGAAGCACCGGGATGAGCTAAACTTCCAATCACAGCACCGGGACAAAGGAAAGCAAAATCAGCATTTAATCCCATGCCTTTTTAGCTCTCCATGCAGGCCCACGTACTCCCTAATCAACGCATGCATGCAAAACTGTCTTCAATCTTTTCCCTAATCAACGCACAACTGCAATGCATGCAGTGGTTTTTACGGGGAGGAGAACGAGGCAGCGGAGGGAAACGAGGAGGAAAAAGAGCGCTCGTGAATGAACCTAGGAGGGGATCGAGGAGAATTCAATGTTACATGCCTTATGGTTTTGGGAAAATCTGGATTTCGTAAGGTGACTTACTCACCTAGACGGAGGGAGTACTACTCCATCCTCCGTCATAGTTTACAGGGCGCGCTTCATTATGATGCATTTCTCTCAATGCATTTCCACCACTAGAGAGACTTTAGACGCGTTTGGTTTAATGCTCAATTAATTAGGGCGTGGTAACCGCAATCAAGTCCACAATTTTCTCTCCATGTACTGTACTACTATGGAGTGCATGCATGTGTGTACCCGGGGTGGAAGCACTGCATGCATGTATGTACGCATTATTCCCTCTAGTAATAGACGCCGTGCTATAACTACCAATGCTATTTTTCAGGCCGATCGCTAGTCGCCTTGGTCCCACAGATTTTTTTTCTGAAGCGCGCTGTATAAACAGTGATAGATGGAGTAGTATGAGCGGATTCAAAGAAGAGCGTATTGATGGTTGCTTCTTCAGAGCAACTTACAGTGGGAAAGGTGAGGCTTATGATTTGACTGCTCATTACTCACTATTAATGCAGCGCAACGACCGGGTTGAGTCTCCCATGCGGTTGTGCACTACCCCCTCGGTTCTTAAATATACTCCGGAGTATTTGTCTTTCTAAAATATGTTGAGATCTCTGTTAAGACGAATAAAATATTTAAGAACGGAGGGAGTACACATACGAAGCAAAATGAGTGAATCTACACTCTAAAATATGCCCGTTTGAAATTTGTAAAAAGACAAATATTTAGGAACGAAGGATTATAATTTCGTGCATGGCACATGGACCTGGATGATGAAGAGGCTTCTGGCAATGCTATCAAGCTTCCATCATTTGTTTACATAATTGACGTACTATACAAATAATTTTCCAGCGACATGAAATTGTACAATGGTGTGAGCTTTCAGCTTTTGTTTCGCGTGTCTTGCCATCGATGCTCTTTCAGAAACAATAAAAAACTAACTTCCTTACTAATGCATGTCAATTATTAGCAGATCAGAGCTAATAATTACATCATAACTGAAGACAAACTTGTGAGAAGGTGTTAAATTAATATTGATCCATGCTTTCATTGGCAGCAACGTCCCCCCAGCTCTGTCTAAATCAACAAGGCATGTTGGGAAAAAAGTAGCTGTCTGGAGCATGCAACATTCCGATCATTTTGTGCAGTTCCACTAAAATAGAGTTGAATGTCCCTGTTCCAAAGATATCAAGTGTGATTACGCTAATAGAGGACTGCTAATGAAACAATAAACACACAAATAGAAGTCGGTCACCTTTGCGGTCTCTCTTAAGACTAACTAGTTGGAGAAGATTAGGCTCGGAGTTGGATGAGGAGGATAGAGCAAAACCAATCTCCCTTTATGCAGTCGCACCGAAATGTAGAGACGTTGCCCGTGTGACACTTTGGTACAACTGCACAAAACACTCTTAAGAAAAAAGTGATTTGTGCAGTTCACCAAAAGGTCGCAATAGCAACGAGGTGAAATGGATAGCCCTGTTTGCAAAAAATAGGTAGAAAGGAAACAATGAAGCATATTCCTTGTCCTAAGGGAAGATAACAACACGGTTGTGTTTGTCTAAAACAGTGTGAGGACGAGAATGCAATATGGAAAGTACGTCGGACGAGCTACGTTTTGGGCAAAGAACTATGGAAGATCCACATGCAGCGACGTGGGAAAATGGGCAGTTGAGCAAGGCCGGAGGGGATACCTGGAGGTCGTCGGGATGTAACTAGGTGAGCGGCGGCGAGCGGAATCTGCGAGCAGGTGGCGTAGGCCCTGCCGCACCGGAGCTTGGTCAGAGAGAACGGCGTGTACCGCAGATCGGGACGTGCTGCCTCGGCGCCGTCGAACGGAGAAACGATGCACTTCCTTCCTTTCCCCCGGCAGACGGGATGCGGCCGAATAAGTGACCAACGGTGAGAGAGAGAGAGGCCACCGCACTCCCTTTCCCCCGGCGGACGGGATGCGGCCGGATCAGTGACCAACGGTGAGAGAGAGAGGCCACCGCACTCCCTTTCCCCCGGCGGACGGGATGCGGCCGGATCAGTGACCAACGGTGAGAGAGAGAGGCCACCGGAGCCTTGTGTGAGATACTCTGAAGAGCGGACTACCTTTTCCTCCATAAAAATCATTTTATATTCTGTTTACGTGCCATTGAGCGCTATAACTTTATTTAAAAATAACGCGGCAACGCGTCAAGTCGAACGTTGTTTCGTGCACGCGTGGTACACGACCTCCCTAGGTAAACAACCGCTACATGCGTTCAAATTAGCACGTGGGCTGCCATTTCGTAAAGAAATGAGCTCCACCGTGTACCCGCGCGGGTGTGGCTGGGCATGAAGCGTGAGTATGTGCACGGTGCACCTATTCTGTTCTTGTATACGTACACCACCTACGTGGGGTTGTGTGAGAGAGATACAAACCTAGAGAGATATAGTGTGTTGGTTCTTGAGAGTTTTTTTGGGGGGGTGTCAATCAAAAAAATTAACATATGCAATGTGTGTGAAATAGAGTACTGGATATAACATATATATAGAGGGGGCGATCCACGAGAAGAGAGTGGAGGTATCATCGGCTTGAGGTGTCTATAGAATCAAAGAGAGGGATGATGTGTGTGTGTGTGCGCGCGCGCGATCGATAAAGAGTGCCATCGAATTTGTGTGTGCCCACGTCAAAGATATAGAGTGGCTGGCCTATTGGAATGTGAGATGGACATGTGCAGTTTGTCTCTGTGGCATGGATACCTACCTGCAGCGCTCGACTATCAGTGTGTGGTGGGGGAAGAGGGAGGCCCAATTAACTATAGAGGTATAATGGCTGGTATATGTGTGGAGGAGGAGAGAGGCCTACCTCATGTATTAAGGAGATCGATCTGCCTCATGTATTAAGGGAGATCGGTCGGCATCCATGCATATGTGCAGGAGATGAATAAGGTTGGGAGAGAGACAGAGCTAGAGTGTTGGAGGGGGTGGTAGTGGAGTTGCTTCTAACAAATGGTGGGATAGGCTTGCTAGCCAAACGGAGGGCACGCCCGCAATATCAATAAGAGAGGAGATGGCTGCTTGTTGTTTGTGCACGTGCGTGTGAGAGACAGGTCAGGAGGCATGCATGAATGATGAGGGGGGATGATGTGGCTGTGGTAAGCAGACGTAACTACATAGGAAGATCAATAGCCCTTTGTAAGAGAAAGGAGAGACATAACTTGTGAGGTATGTCGATCGATGGGGGGGGGGGGTAGTTAAAGTCGATCTAGGTATATGTTGGGAGATCGATCGGTATACATGCATGTGTGTGTTAGAAGCAAATGAGGCACGAGGAGAAGGATAGAGAGAGAGGGATGCATGTAGGAGGTGGTACGAGAGGCATACTATATCGAGGGGGAGGAGTGTGCGAGTACGAGAATGATGAAAAGAGTGGTGTGAGTGAGGCATGGACGGTGACAAGAGAAGAGGGGAAGCTTGTGTTTGTGCTAGGCACACCTGGCTAGAGAGGCATATCGATCGATGTGTGCCATAAAGAAGGAGCTGGGGGGCCTACACACACCGTGGGTGAACGACCTAAAGTGAAAAGACGAATTTGCGCGATGGAGCTAGAGAATGCTGAGGGAGGGTGAGAGGGATGCGGGCGTGTGCATGCACAAGAGAAAGTTAGCGCTAGGTACAAAGATAAGATGGTTGTGTGGGTGTAAAAGACGAATAGAGATCATATATACATCATTATAAAAAGCGAATTCAGATATTTGAAGAATTTATCATAGTGTTTAAAACCGACGGATGTGTGAATATATATAACGGTGATAAACATGGTGTGGTTATGAACATGGTATACTACATTTAACATATTTTATCTCTACTCTTATAAAAAACGGAGTTGTTGATGATTGTGTGCTTGCCATCCTGCATTATAGGCCGTCTGATTTATATCTGGCGGATAGCAAGGAAACTTTGATGGTTGAAGTTGGCAACAATCATGATTGTAGATTCTTATTGAAATAGAGAAACGAATTCAAATTTAGTTTGAATTACGGCGGTAGTATAGACATTTGGAATGCACTAAAATGTTGGTATGAGTAGGTTACATGCATTATACAGCAAGCGAAAAAATTTAATCGGACATAACATGGATTCATACTCCCTCCTTCCATCTATATAGGGCGTAATGAGATTTTTAAGACCGCCTTTGACTATTGACAAGATTAATAGTACATGACATGCACAATGTGAAAATTATATCATTGAAATAACTTATCACAGACGAATTTAACGGTGTGCTTTGTGTAAGTTGCATGTCATATATCATTGCTCTAATATTTGACCAAAAGTTAGCATCGAAAAACGCATTAGGCCCTATATAGATGAAAGGAGGGAGTAGCTTTGAATAGCATTTGTATAGTAAAACGGGGCAAGACTCTCTCTTTGTGTGGTGTGAATAGTTTTATTTTTTTGTTTTCTTTTTGGTTGAGGGAAGTGCGAATTGATTTGGTACGTACAAGTACAATATTACGACACGTTAGTCTTGTCCCTAAAATTCAACCCGCGTCTTGTTATATCTTGAAAATTCAGATATGGTGCTCCCAAAACTGGCGCCTTCACAGCCCGCGCCTTGCTATCCCGAAATTCAACGCGCGCGAAAACTTCCTCCAGCTGCCAAATCCCGACACGCGAAATCCCCCTTCTAACCCTGAGCCGAAAGCGCCGCTAGTTCAAATCGGTGGGGGGTACTTTTGTAACACACCCTACATTTTGGACAAGCGCGTTCCTAAGTCATGCTTCAACCCGTCCCATCACCCCCTTTTCGCCATTCGAAATCCCAGGCCGCCATAACCTCTCCGCTCCAGCCACGAAACCCCACCCTCCTCCGTCTGCCACGTTACCGTTGCCTAGCCGGAGCCTCTTCCCCGACGACGTCGTCCACCGCAACAGCTCGACGTCCCTCGCCCACCTCCCCGGATGAGGATCCGTCGTCCATCTCGCCGTCCCGCCGGTTCAGCCGCCCCGTCCTCCACCTCCAAGGAGCTACTCCGATGATCGCCTCGTCTATCGCGGCTGCTCCATCCCCACAGCGCCGCCTTAACCTGCTCCACCGGAACCGCAGAATCCTCACCGACTCCTCGGACAAAGCCGAGGCCTACTCGGTGCCACCAAAGAGGTTGTACACTCATTGCATCGCACCTTCTCCTTAACTCGACCTCCCGGCGCCGTCGATGCTCCATCCCGCACCCCCATGGAGCGGCTTCCTTGAAGCCGGCGCCGCAGGCGACATCTCCATGGCGGCTCTCCCCCAGTGCGAGGCCCCTTCGGCGGCGGCGTCCATACCAGCCGGATCTGCTGCTGCTGCTCCGGCTCTCGCTCGATCGCTCGCTCGCCCAGCTGCTGTTGCTGCTCTCCCCCTCGCTCGTGCTGCTGCTCTGCTCCGATTAAGGCACACTTCAGTCGACTGAATCAACTTTTGGGTCAGTCGATTTTCAGGGGTTGGGGGGGCTCGCCGGAGTTAAGGAAGAACCACCCGCAGCGGGGACGGGGGCTCGCCGGAGAGGCAGACCCTCCTATACACTACATGGATCTACGATTTTGTGTAAGTTATCGTAACTCTTCATTCTATGTGTCATTAGTATCAACATGTTGAAACAATATTTCTTTTTTTGCTTAGTCCATGATGCTAGAGTCAACACGAGGTCAGAAGTTTTGCGAGAAGGAAACTATCCAGATGTTGGCAACATTATTTTATAGCTGGCCTGGGATGGACAGCGACATCTCATCGTGCAACAAGGTAAGTAAAGTATTTTGTCCATTGTTATCATGGTTTATTGTTGTTTCTAATAGCTCCACTTTTAGATTTATATTCCCTATGCATCAATCGGCCGATACATCTTGTACGTCGTTGACAAAGAGGCAGTCGTCTATATATTATGGATCCTATTCAAACATCACAATCGTTAGAGGAAAAAATTTTGAGGCATGCACTGAAATTAAAAAGTTTTGCAAGGGATTTCAAAGAAGCACTTGAAATAAAGCTGTCTGGTTGGAATTATGATATATCTAAATGGCAACGTATATTTCCGTTCGGTGTTCCAACGAGTATAGACGGTTAAAGAATTCATAACAAAAACATTTTTTTATCACTATATTCTTTATATTATTAATTTAAAGTTTTGCAGGAATGTATCTGGCTATTTTGTTTTTCATTTTATGCTCTGGTGGAACGGTAAAGAATTGGTGAAGCCGATTTGCGCGGTGAGTATTGTCCGTTACATGTTTTAAGACCTTCAGCGTGAAATTTTCATACTAACTACATGTATTGTTTGTGCAGGATGGGTATGAATTGAGGAAGCAGTTTTTATTATACTTGCTAAAACATCGTGGGAATGAAGCTAAAGGAAGTTTTCCAGATATTGTGAAAGAATTTCTTAAGCGCATCATCTAGATATTAATAGTTTTGTAATAGATATTTAGTTGGAACATCGCTCAGTTTGTTACATGGAAATGTCGTTAATTTTTCTTTATGTTATCAATTTACATTGCAAAAATGGACTTCAATTATTAAATAATTGTGTTTGTGTTATATTGTTTGCAAAAATGGAATTTAACATGTTGCATTGTAAACTATTTTAAGAGCCCGTGGCAACGCACGGGCATTCTACTAGTCTCATAATGTGTGTCAACTTGAAATCCCGCAAGTCAATAATACATCACCCTCTTAACATCTCTCTTTTTTCCATATTTTTTCGTAATGTTCAAACATCATTTCCATGAAGTTTTCATTGACTGTTGGTTTCTGTGTGATATTCTCTGGGAAGTTCTTCTGGACCTTAACTCGGAAATAGTAACGGAACAACTTGAAGTGCGGCTCCGTCCCGAGAAAACATTCGCACAACATAATGGCAGTGTGTAGGATTGACACCCATAGAAGAAGAGAAGCCCGCACACGAAACTGTGCGACGAGAAGCACATACCTCGACCAAAGAACTGGGGGTATGCCTACAAGATACCACTACTACGTTGAAATTCTTTCGAAGACCACTCGGGGTATGCATACCATTATTACATTGAAACTCTTTCCAATATGGATCCATTTCTTTCTCGACAAAAGTGCCTAAGCTTCTTCAGTTTCACAATCACACTAGGCAACTCATGTATGCCGGATGCAAAAGGTCTAGTGCAGTGACGGAGCTTCATGGGGCCAACCTGGGCCATGCCCCCCCCCCCCCCCCCCCAAATTCAGATGAAAACAGGTCTGTATCCCTTTGTATTAGGTCTATTTTCCACTAACAATAAGCTGAAAACAATTATGTTTGCCCCCACCCCCACCCCCCTCAAGCCCATGCCCCCTGCGTTTTTGGCTCAAGCTCCGCCACTAGTCTAGTGTTAACAAATTTGAAAGCTTCTCAATGGACCTCAGGAGCATCTTCTCTTTTGAGTTACGCAAGCCCAAATGGTGGGGACTAATTAAAAATATCTCCAATAGCTCTCGGAATCATCTTGACGGGTAGACCACTTAATGCTAGCAGTGTCATATATCTTGACTCCTTGCATAGAAGAGGTAGTAGAGTGAATGTTGGCATGTTGTTGTCCAGTCCAACGATAGTCCGAAGTCTATACTAGAAACTGACTATTGAATATCCTTGTTTGATTTACGCAATACCAATCGATCTCCACCCGTCTCAAGATACCCCCCCCCCCCCCTCAATTATAGATATCCTTGCGCGTAACACCAAAACAGTTCTTTTGGCACAATTCAACCGCCAATTCAGGTAAAATATCGCGCATTATGAATTTATTTATCCTACCAAATTTGTTTCGCTTAATTAGTTGTACTAGCATATTCCTGTCAAACATCTTCTGATAGTGCTTCAGGAAAAAAAAAACTCTCTTAGATAGCCTTCTGCCACATTTTTTTTCTTCTATAGTGTGCTTTCACCTCTCCCCCGTATGAGCCCCAAACACACGGACGAAGGAATCAGCTCTACTACGGGCCCAGGTGGTACAAATCGCGACACAACAATAAGCCCAAGAGAAACAAGCGATCAACAGGAGGCCCAGCCCAGGAGGGTGAAGAGAGAAGCCTGGTAGATCAGAAGAGAGAGAGAAAGCCTCTTTCTCCCCTAACGGTCGGGTTCCAAACCTAGATCTGAAATTCTGAATCTGAAACAGAGAAAAAAGCATGGAGTTCCGAGGAACTCTGCTCGACGCCGACGGTCGGCCGCGTGTGCTCGTGGTCCTGCTCCTCGACGCCGACCGTCTCCCATGCATTTTTTCTGCAGCGCTCCTGGATCGTCAGGGCCGGCTGTTGACGGCCATCGTCGTGGCCAGGAGGCGGCCTCTTCGACTCGGCCCCGCCGGCGGCGTGGCTCCCCCTCCGCCCGCCGTCGGGCTGCGACTACCTCTGTCCAACATCACAGCCGTCGGATGGACGCTCCCCATCGACGCCAGCCTGCCTCTTCGTCCCCCACCACTCTGCAGCATCTCGCCGCCGCTGCTTCTACGCAGCCTCCCCGTCATGACGCGAGGGCCGCCGTTACTTCCTCCCCTCGCCGTGCCGGCACCAGGGCCGCCCCGTCGTCCCCGAAGCCCCGCGAAGAAGCAGCTACGGATTACTCTGCCGCCTCCTCCGCACGGCTCCGTTGCCAAGAACCTGCTGCCGTCGCCTCTCCTTCCCGGCTCCTTCGCCAACAACCTGCCGCCGCCTCGCCTCGCCATCACGGCGCGAGCTCCGCCCCATCCTCCACGAGGCTCTGCCATCAATCAGGCAGAAATTGCTCTGCCAGGGCCCGGCGTGCCGCCGCTTGTTTTGAGCGGCCCCGTTGTCAAGAACTTGCCGCCGCCGCGCCCCGTCTTCCATGCATCTGTTGCTCCTCTGGTGGCGTCGCCGGATTACTCGATGCCCGCACCTTCACCTATTCCGGTCACCAAGAGCACGCCCTCCTGCGTGCGACCCGACAAGCACTTGCCGCCCTTCCTCCAACCTGAAGATATTGTACAGTTTCTCGACAATGCCTTGTCAATGCTGGAAGTTACATGATCACAGTGAGGCAAACCTTAAGCCAATGCATGTCGGTGAAGTTCGAATTGAGATGGCCCGTTTGGGGAAAACCTTAGCTCGTGATGATGAAATCAGCCGGATGGAGGCTGGTCTGCTACCTCCCCTGCTCAGGTATGATGTTACAGTGGCTTAGTTTACAGCTCAATTGCAACTTGCAACTGGAAATGTGCCATAGTACCGTAAACGATTCCACTTAGCTTCTAATTTAGTTTTGTGTTGGTAGTTGTGCTTCATGATCATCTTACTAGATCCGAAAGATATAGTGTAGTTGTACGGTTAATTAGGGCTTTTATATCGATGTTCTTACTGCATTCTTCTCATAAATAAATGATTGCAGAAAAAATTGTCCTATTGTTTTAGTTATTTTTCTACCGTAATGGGCTCATACCAGTTGCTGCTTGGTATCAAATGTAAAAATAGAAGGCCTTCTTAACTAATAAATACGCAAATAGCATAAGGTGATATGGTTATGAGCAGCTATCTCTCATTTTAGGTGCAAGTTTCCTTTGTTCATTTTGCTTGGAAATGATAATTTCGGCTGCTACCTCATTGTGATGTGTGATAAATTAGAAGCTATATGTAGTATATGATTATGACCCATAAGGTTAACATGTGACTAGGATACACACTGATAAAGTTAGAAATGCCCTATTCTGATATTTGCTTTATTTCTCAATTTTGTAGCGGTGCATTTAATTCATTTGAATCATTCAAGCCACAAGAAGCCAGCCAAACGAATGAGCTCATAATTTCACAAGTTGCAAATCTCGTTGGAAATATCTATCGCGATTTACCAGAAAATTTGCAGCAGGAATTGCTAAATGAACTAAGAAGGGCCACAGAACAACCAATAGATAACAGTGGACAGGCGAAGGGATGGATGTGGGGTACGTTCCTCTCATCAGTCTGCGTCTCATTGGCCTCCCATTTGGCCATGTTCTTGCTGTCTGCTCTGTGGCCCAGGAGCGAAAGTGTCAAAGAAGAATCAGCTGTCGGCCCGTCAGCTCCAAGTGCAACAGAGAAGAGCGTCTTTCTTCGTTGGGGGGTTGAAAAAGTCATCGGTCCTGTTCTCATGTGTGGCGCTCTGACGGGCATTAGGAAGTTCATAATGAGCAAGGAGATTTTGAAGAAAAGCTACAAAGCAAATGAGATGGTTAATTTGTGGATCAATACCTTTGCAAAAGGGACGTTCTTCGCTGTAAAAGAACTTCCAGTAAGACACGGGGTTAACATTGTGGGCTCATGTAGCATCCTTTGCTATTGAGCTTCTTGGGGCCACATGGCTGTTATGGAGCTTTGGCTTCTGGGAGTCAGACGTTGTAGACAGTTGACCTGTAGATTTATGTGATACTCTTGTGCATGTTTATGTTTAGATTGTTAGATCTGCATGGTTTCCGAGATGGTTAACTACAGCTGCTGACAAACTCATTAGCAGCTAACTGTAATCTGTACTATTGTTGAAGCTGTTAATTGAGTACATACAGAATAGGCTAATATTTCTGGTGCTGTTTCAAAGCACATGTATTTTGTCAGTTATATCTGTTCCTTGTAGCAGTCTTCTTTTCTTCTTGTGAATACTTTTGCTCATGCACAGTGTTACTAGATGTCACACATTACTATGATTTGATTTTAGCATGTAGCTCATTGCACAAGGAATTGGTATATTTTCAGTATCCTTAGCAAGCTGCAGCCTTTTATAGTTGGTAGAAATTTAGATTTAACATTGTTATGAATCGATGGGTCAAGTTTGCCGCTTGCTATGAAATTTTGAGCTAATATTGCGACGTGCGCATGTGGATAGATGGTGTCTTTATCGGGAAAAAAATGGATAGATGGTGTGTATATGGGGCCATGCTCATTTTGTGTTTCTTGCTAATGATGTGGTTGTTGATCATCTTGAGTTGTTGCTGTTTTGGAATGAGACAGAAAGGGAGAACAGAAGGCTCGAAACTCCCAAATTGCTGTTAGTTATTTAGCAATCTCAAACCTTGAAATTGAAACTCTGGGAGGCAACGGAGAGGCCTTTTCCTCGCTCTCTGCTCTGCTCTGCTCGAGCTTGTGGGCAGTGTGCTGTGTAAAGATTGTTTGCCAGTAGTATGCTTATTGCTGTTCTGCTGTTCAGCCCTTTTCGTGCATCTGAATCATGCGCAGGACGGCAGCATGGCGCTGGCCGTGTGAGACTGGGACGCATCCCCGCCTGTGAGCGGCGTGGCGAGCCCGGGCGGCAGCATTGGCGGCACCGGCAGGCACCTGCATCAGCATGGCGCCGAGCCCAGACAATTGCATGTTAGGCATTCCCTGCCGTGCAGATGCAGCACCTGCGGCCCCAACGCCGCCGCCTGCATCCAGCCCGCATGCTCCATGCGTGAGCTCTTCGGGCACCAGAGCAGCAACAAGGGCGCCTCCACGGGCTCCAGAGTCCAGATCGAACAACAGCCAGCAGCAGCAGCAGGGGGGCATGCCGGAGCTCGTCGACGTCGTTCGTTGGCACGCACGAGTATCTGGCGCCGGAGATCATACGGCACGCAAGTCGCAGGAGTGGCCGCGCTTGCCGGAGTTCGTGGCGACGAGACGAAGGCTGTGCATGGCAAGTGTTCGATGAAATGGCCGGTAAGGTCAAAACTGAAATGGACGAGGCTGAGGAGGGCCAACTCGCATTTTACTCGCGCGGTTTTGGGTTTGAAGAAGGGCGCGCTGGTTTTCATCTTTTCGCTCTTTCTGAAACCCAGAGGATGGCATTGCTGGCTCGCCAATGATGGCATCTTTCCTCTTCCTTCAGCTTTGGCTTTTAGTTTGATGCAAAACGTGGACGACGACAATGACGGCGACGGGGGCGTTGAAGGTGAACGTCAGGTCTCCTTGGCAGTGCTGGTGGAGCCGGGTGTGGCGACGATGCAGTTGGCCAAGCCGGACAGGATCACGGCGCGCGGCGTGAGCTGGGCGAGACGTGCGCGCTCGGCGCCGGTCGACGTGGGCAACGATGCGCACGCACACGACCGGGACAGAGGCACAGGCCGCGACAACAACGGCGACGTGCACGAGTAACCGATGAGTTCGTTTTTTTTTTTTTTGAGGGAAGATGAGTTCGTTTTCCCTTGTTGTATATTCGTGTTATCGGACCAGAAACTGTGCGCTGCTCCCCTCAACAAACAAAAAACGGTGCGGTGCTTTTTTTTCCCCCTTTTTCGTTCGGAGTAAGCGCTAATCGTGCAAAAATACCAACCGTGCAAATTGAGTAGAGTGCCCAACGTACTAAAAGAATGAAGAGTAGAGTACCAACTATTGATGTTCGAAATTGACATATATCGCTAAAAAAGTAGTATGTTTTTGTACATCAAGATCACCAAAAGTCACCAAGTGGTCATCTTGATAAGCTATCAACCAAAATTTGTAATCAAGGATCACCAAAAGTCTATATTTGCTCCCTCGAATTCTTTTGAGCCACGATTGGTCCCTCTGGTGTCAAAACCGGCTAACTTCCGCCCACAACCAGAGCAATAGTGGTATTGAGGCTGACGTGTCACTGGTCTTTGAAGCCTACTCCCTCCTTTTCGGTTTATAAGGCTCAATTCAAAATTCTCACCAACCAAGGTAGATGGTGAGTGGTGGAATACTTTTTATAGTTTGCAAAAGCACCCAATTAATGCTCTTGTTTTCCTCAAAAAAAGTATTATTACCAATGCATAAATTGCAATGCATGCATGCATAAATTACATGCATTGGTCAATTTTCTTTTAATACTTGCATGCAATGATTTAATGCGCCTTGGAATCTGAACATGTGATGGAAAACAACCAAATTAAGCCTTATAAAATGAAAAAACTAAAATTTTAAGATAAGCCATATAAACTGGAAAGGAGGGAGTACCTAGCACAGCACTAGTCAAGTCAAAAAATTCTCTCTCTCTCTCTCTCCCTCGGGGATGTAAGGAGCAGCATGTAGCACACCGAAAGTCAGCAGCAACCAACAACTAGCAGCGCCCTCGCATCACCATTCGGCCACCCACCACCCGAGCCTTCCTCATCGAGATCTCGTGGCCGAGGTTGCCAATGAACACAACTGCCGCCACGACCCCGCTCCATCGAGCAACCAACGGATCCGAGCTCATCCTCCCCCACCCTCTCCTCCACGTCTCCACCAGGGCCGCGCAGATAAAAAACGATGCACTAGGGTCGTGCATATCGAGGCTAGAGAGAGAGGTGCTCCCACCTCAATGAAGCTGACAAGGTCACCCAGCACGAGCTACGCTAACCCATAACTTTCAGCACGTAAGCCATGCGGTAACGCGCGGAATAGCTATAAAACATGGGAGCTATGATGCTGACAAGGTCACCCAACACGAGCTACGCTAACCAGGGGCGGACCCAGGACAAAAGTATCCCGGTGTCCTCGTGTGCATGTGGTCCACAAGCAATACTATGAATAATTATGTGGCCTTCATTTTCTATACAAGACCGCCATGAAATATACATTTTGCATCTATATAAAGGCACTAATGGTAATCAAGATAAAAAATAATGATATTTCCTGGTACTAGCAACCTGTTTAATAATGACACTCAGCTACTTCCACACTCAACGTTCGATCAATTTCATTTTTCTTCTTCGTAAACAAAAAGAAAAACTAGCTTGCAAATTTTACCCTGATACCTGAACATGAAATTTGTGGTCTTGTATATAAAAATGGAGGTAGTTACATACTAGACATAACAAAAAAATCGACAGTAAAAATAGACTTGATCGAACCAAAATTGTATCCGCAAAATTGGTAAATCATCGCGAAAATTTAAAAATCACATTAATACAATTATCAAGCATATATGGGTCACTCTATTTTATTTTGGGAAAACACATTAAAGCAATTCTCAAATAGATGTGAAAATCTGCGAAAAAATTATTGTATACCCACGAATATTTTTACAAATTAATAAAGTAGAGTGTGGTTTCGCCTCAAGAAAATCTGCCAAAAAATTCAGAAACACGGTAATCCAATTCTCAATTGTAACTAACTTAAAATTCAAAATACTAGGCATATTTTTTATGTATTTAGGAAACAAATATTAGAGCAAATAGAAGCGCACCCATGAGAGAAAATGGTTTTTTCATCAACGATCTGGTGAGCGGACTAGGGCGACGTCTGATACGCCACGAAGATTCGTTGGTAAATTGCCGAGCGGGCGACCGGGCGAGGGCGACGCTGCGACGAATCGGTGCAGGAGGAGCCGAGAAGCCAGCATACTGAACGTGCATGTACACTTACAGACAAATCTGATTGATCAACAATCAATCCGATCATGTGCCTCCGCGTGCGTGCGTAACCACGTAGCCGATTGGGCCGCTCCCGCGCGCCGTCGTCGGCTTAGCCGGTGTCCTTGGACCAATTTTACCGGTGTCACGCTGGTACCTGACCTATATGCATCTAACTTAACCAGAAAATTTACCGTAGGCCATACGTGGGTCCGCCCCAGACGCTAACACATAACTTTCAGCACGTAAGCCCATGCGGTAACGCGGGGAATAGCTATAAAACATGGGAACTATTTATTGCATTCTTCTATTTGCCGCACGTTACGACAAAATTGTCGACGCTTCACACAAGAAAAGTGTGACGTCCCGGATTAATATGAATTATAGACTACTCATATAATACAAGATGTGCCTTCATTTTCGGAGCTCATCCGAAAGAACTTGATATGTGCGGCGAGTCTATATCTCAGCGCGCAAGGCCCAGGAACTGATGAGTTTGTTCGGGGCTTTACAAGTTGGAATCAAAGTCGCCCCTCACGGTTGCGTAGGCGTATGCGGGCCATTGATGCGTACATGAGGTATATGTGGATGTTGGCATTGGCACGCACATACGTGTGCCAGGTGGGAACGTTCCTGGTGGGCCGCGGGTACATCGATTCCTTTTAGGGGAGTGCATGTGACATCTCATCTTAATAGAAATGGTAAATGCTCATATAAAACAATGTGTGCCATCTTTAAGGAACCTAAAAGTAAAGCGTGTTCGGCTTGGAGCAATTTGATAATGGATGACCGACTGAAAAGTTGATCCATATGCGCATGAATGAGGATAAAATACACAGAAAGACTAGGGTTGGTATGTGGAGCCAGTCTATATCTCATAAGAAACGACTAGGAATAGGTGGATTTGGCCATGGGGTTATAGGAAGCACACAAGCAGAGCATGTGGGCCGGCCTACTTTTAGCGGTAGATACAAAGGTTATCGTATCGGTTTTGGAATCTTCTAGAATGTTCTCAATAGTTTTTTTTATTTTCCTGTCTAGTTCAGGTTTTTTAGGGTTTTTACCAAGTTTTATTTCTTTTTCCTCAAAAGATGTTCTGTTTTCCAAATTCATTCTTAAATTCAAAAAATGGTTGTGTTTTGAAAACTATTTGGTAATTTCAAATACTGTACAAAATTTCAAAAAAATACTAGCATTTTGGAAAAATATTCTTTTTTTAATGTGCTCATTTAAAAAAAATCATGAAATAGCAAAATAATTGTTTTTAAAACTTGGTCACAAAATTGAAAAAAAACGTATGTGTACTTAAAAATCACATTTTCAATTCTTATTTTTAAGAAATTTCTAAGAATTACCTTTTTGTGTGTTTTCATAAAAAGTTCAGGAAATTTGAAAAGTCTTCGAATTTTTTTAAAATTCAGAATTTCAAATATAATTCGTGTGTTCTCAAAAAATGTTCACATTTTTATAAAAAAATGTTCACATTTTCCAAAAATATACCAAAATTGTTTTCAGGAAACGTGATGGTACTGCAGGATCTCGGTACGATTTGATACGGTAATTCTATATAGTGCTCAATGGCTGCATATGCCCGCTCGGTTCGCTCGTGCGCCAGCGTGCTGGCCCAGTCAGACGGCCGCCCATGTGTAAATATGCTGCAAAAGGGGCAGATAATCGCCGACCCAATACTGTAGCTATGACCGCGTAATTTTCTCTCTCTGTGATTCTTATCAGCTTTTTTACTGTTTCGTGTGGTTTTCTTCTCTCTCTTTCTCTCTCTCTTCGTTTTTTTTCAAGTATCTTCAGATTTTTCTCTTATCTATTTTTCTTCTTTTCTTTCTTAATGGATGTCTACATTTTTCGGTACACATCGCACATTTTTTGCACACACCAGAAACATTATTTTATACACCTTTAACTTTTTTTACATACATGATACATTTTTTCAACTATTTATTTTTGATGTCCCGTTTTACGTAGACATTGTACATTTTTGTTACATGAATAGAACATTATACTTTATTTTGAATGCTACACATTTTTATGTACATTTAATATATTTTTAAATACATGTCTTAATTTTTCGACTACACGTTAAACAATTTTCAAAGACAGGTTGAAACATTTTTTATGAACGATAAACACATATTTTACAATGTATAAACGTTTTCTAGAAAATTCGAAAACATATTTTCAGACAGGTGAACATATTTTTAAATGTAGAGTACATTTTTTAGGTGTCCAAAAACTGTTTTATTAATTATCTAAATATTATTTTACAATTTATAATCAGTTTTCTAAAATTGAAAAAAACATGTTTTGAAAACACATGAACATCTTTGAAAAGGTTACATTTTTTTTGAAAACCCTGATTTATTTTTAGAATAATGCAAAAAAATACATTGTAGAAAATTTGAAATAATGGCATAGACATTGTTTAGAAACGGATGACTATTGTAATATTTCATTAATAATTTAAATGCTATAAACATTTCATATAAAACAATTACACTGTGTTAAAAAAATTCAAATTCATCGCGAACATTTTCCAGAATTGTAAGCACATTAAGTTTGTCAGAATTTATGCATTCATAATTCTTTGGAAACAAACAAATGAAATATATAGACGCCGATATGGGACAGCCCATTTAGGGCGTTCTTGAGGCGGTAATGCTAGATGTACAGGTTTCTTACAGGGGATTTACAGGCTGCTTAGTGATGATTAGCCGGGGATTGATTAAAGGGCACGGGCCCACTGGCGAAATCAGGGGGGCAATGAAAAGAGCACACAATCCCCAGCCCGTTAAACCCTGTAGAAAAAGTCCGTACGTTTAACATTATCGTTCTTGAGGCGAGGGCACCATAAAGCTAGAAATATCGATACCCGCCATCATACGCGCAGCCGGGTGGGTCGCTCTGGCTGCTTTGTGCCAGACTATTTAGATTTCCTTTTTCCCTGTTTTTCCGCCTTTTTCTTAGTTTTTCACGGTTTTCAGTTTCTGTTATATATTTCCTTTTTGAATTCATCTATCAGTTTTATGATATTTAGAAGAAACAAATCAGAGAAGATTTATTTGACGTGAATACTTTTTTAAAAGCAGGAATAATTATGAAATTTTTAAAGATTTTTAAATTCGCAAACATATATAAATTTCAAGAACATTTTTTAAACCTGGATTTTAAAATAAACCGTGAACGTTTTTTGAAATATCAAAAATAATTGGATACTATTAATTTTCCAAATCGAATCATTTTTTCATTAGTTTTTCTGTGAATATTTTTTTAATTTTATAACATTTTTAAAATTGACGGAAAATTTTGAATTTTGAATCATTTTCTAAATTGATGAACATTTTTTTTTGTATTTGAGAACATTGATTTTCAAAGTCAGAATATATTTTGGGTTCACACACATTTTTTGAAATCCGTATAATTTTCTAGCTAGCTTTAGAAGCAGACTATAAACCGTTCGGACAAGACGCCTATACCCGAATTAATATAACCGAGCAAATTGTCTAGCCCACTAGGATGGCGCTGGGGTACGTGAGTATCCCGCACGTTATTCGTGGGACAGGGGGTCTCGCGGCAAATAGGGCTTGATTAGACGTGGCCCACTAATCGGTACAATTTTTATAAAATATGAAATTTATCTACTTTCACTATTTTTTGTAAAATAAATTTCAACACAGTGGGAAAAAATATTATGTCTTCCGAAAAGTATAACATAAGAAAAAGACATGTGAAATAGGGAAATACTGGAAAACCCAAAAAAATACCGCAGAAAGAAATGTTTGGCTTTATTGAGCCAATACCCATGCATAAGAGCGGACCTTATACATCACAATAAGTGAGATATAGGGTTTTTGTTGCGACGAGCCATCATCTCACTTTGTTTATGGTCCTTATATTTGAAAAAATATATCATTTATAGAGCTTGACTGTATTATTTGTGATATATTTCAGCATTCAATCATTTGTTCTCAACAATGGTTTTCTAATTGTTCATGCACTGCTTTGAAACAACAGAGTTCAGGGAAATTTCCAGTATCAAGCCTGATTGAGATAAATGCATTGTTGTCTGAGTTTCAGATGTTTAATATAGTCATGCAACGCTGAAACAAATGATTTTAATTATCCAATTCCCAGAGGTTTTTAATGTGAATCTCTCTTGTGAAGTTTATGTATAGAGTCGTATGCAATCGTGCGTTCTTAGGGAGTCCGGATTCCCTACTAGTATCTGTCTATACGACCGATGTCTAGGCATAATGCTACGTCGGATTCCTGAGCGACTTCATATGTTTCTATATGTGAGCGGAGCCAAGTACAGATACGTGCATACACTCCGTATCACATACGCCACTACCATTCATCCTCACTCCGGTTACTGAATGATAATTAAGGGGTCTTCCCCTATGGACGCAACTAAAAGTAGTCTCCGTTTACTCCTGCTGCAACGTTCAGAGACAAAGGGAGATAGGCCATGTCGCTAACCTACCTCCGCAACCAGCCCTCGCACCAACAATAATAACCTTCCATCCAAAATTTTCATATGTTGGATGCTGGACTTCACCCAACATCAAGAAGACTGTGAACATAAACATATAAAGAGGATGTTAAATCCTAATACCAGACGGTCTATTACACACTAGGGTTCCTCCATATACCCGAGAACTAGGGAAACTACTCGCACATCAAGCGCACAAACGTCATGAGATGAATTATGATGAGTTCACAAAAGTAATACAAGATTCGATCCACTCCAACTATTGTATTACAAATGGGTAGGGATAAGATGGTGATGGTGATGATGCCCCGTTAATGTAGCGTGGTGGCGTAGAACTCCTTGGATCAATTCCCCCTCTAAATGCCTTCTGGAGGCTAGGGTTCTATGTTATGGATGCGTTTCTGGAGTCTCTCTCCCTCTGATCCACAATCCAATTCCATGGGGCGGAAGTAGTCGACCATGAGGCAGCGACGGCAGCTCATACAAGCGCGTGCACTTGTACCGTTGGTCGTCTTGCGCTCTGGAACACTGCCCAAGCACCAATTTCCTTCAAATGTTTGGATTTTTTATGGTAAATGATAATCATGTCAATTGACGTGATTCCACCATAATTTCCCCTAGTTTCTTCCATAGTTTCCACTTTTTATATAAGGCATATCCTGAGATAAACCGACAAAAGACATGCGCGGACGCAGTAAAATACCATAAAGCCTACCATGTAGGCACAAAGTAAAGGCTAAAAACATCACACATTTAGGACTCATCAGGAGGCACCTCTCGGTACCCACTCTTGGTGATATTTACTTATGTTTATATGGGCTTTCCGGTTAAATTATGTACTGAGTTGTGCCCCATATCACTTGATCTGGTTGGTGATACTCTTTCCTTCTTATACCATGCCCTTATTTGGATTTGAGGTTTATGTTAATTTGATTTGGGTTTTGGATTCAACTGGTATCTTGTTGCCTGGTTTCGTTTGCTTGCGAGCAAGGTTGTGAAAACCGTGATTTTGAATCGGATTAGTGCTACGATGGTAGGGTCGTAAATTATAGAATCTTAACTACTCCCTGAATCGTAAAAACGTAGATTCTGCAAACCAAAATCGTAGAATCAAAGTGATTAATTTGGATTGTAAAGTCGTAGAGTCATACAATAGAATCACGATTTTGACAACCTTGGTTGCGAGTACGTCAATGTACTCATCTAATTTGTTGATTTTGGTCAGATCACTAATATGACCTCTATGCTTGTGGAAATGCCATTGAGTTCATCGACTAGGATGTGTCCCAGGAGTTTCCCGGTGTATTTGGAGTCCCGCTACTGTTTACGCTTCTGCTTCCGCTTCCCCTTAGTTCTACTGCTCTAATGGAGGCTTGTTACTTCTGAATAATGTACAGGTAATGATGCACTAAGTCTGCCCGTCTCGCTCTTGTTGTAACTAGTAAGGTACACGTGCATTGCACGCATGAGATTTGTCAACCAAATTATAAATAAATACCACATTATAGCATGTAAGCTTTGAGTCATATATACATGATGTAGATGTTCGTTTAATTCTTATAGTTCATCTCATTCAAAATCAATTAGTTTTTATAAAAAAGTTAATCTATTTTAAGATTCATGGAATTATGCGTTGTAAAGCATAAAGTAAAAAACAAATAATGGCAATTCATGTAAATTTTTTTTGGACAATTATGATACGGAAGATTTTAGAACAAAGGAGAAGTGCTTGTGTTTTGAGGTTTGTGAATTATGCTTAAGTTCAACCATGGAGTCTTCTAAATTGTACATGTGGTAAAATCTGGTGGAATGTAGATGATATCCAACGGCCAGTAGTGCTCGGATTTGACATCTCTGCACCGTCGGATTGGCTTCATCTAGCGACCATCTTTCAAAGTTATTCACACACTATATAGGGGTAAAGAAATATCTGAACCCTTTGGTCTAGTGCATGTACTAAGAGCATCTACAGCCGGGCGCCTTAAACCCGTCTCATACGTTTGGTGGGCCGCCCGGTCACTGTCCGGTCGCGAAATTTTGACCCAGATAAGCGCCTCAAACGGGCCTCAAACGCCTAGGCTGATCGACACCCCTCATATCCAACCCAAATATGGGGCGGATATGGGGACGTCCGGGCACGCCCGCCACGTCAGATGTGACAGCCCGGCCCCACCGCAAATGGCACCAAATCCACCCCTAAGACCTGCCGGATCCATTTGCTATCTCCTCTCTTCTCCTCTCCACGTCGTTCGTCTCACAGCTCCGCCGCCGTGCGCGCTCCGTAGCCGTTCCTAGCCTCTGCACTGCCAGCTCCGGTAGAGAAGTCCTCTCTCCCGTCCTCATCGCGGGGGACGTCGTCGCCGGCCTGGACCTTTGAGGATGCTTGCACTTGGTACTGCTACAGATGCCGTTGGTGAGATGGCCAGGATGGGGGAGAGCACGTGCCTGAAGACTAATGTCAAGTTTGTCCGCGCTGTAGTGGAGGTGTTTGGACCTAAGTATCTCAGAGAACCAAATGCACAGGACACAGAGAAGTTGTTGGCTATTGGAGAGGCAATGTGGTTTTCAGAATGCTCGGATCAATTGATTGCATGCATTGTCAATGGAAGACCACAAGTGACATTTCCCCTGTTTCCTCCTTCCTTCCTTCCTTGCTAAGCTATAGCCACTTCCTCGCTCTCGTCGTCTCGCATCCTACCACCGGGGTCGCCATGGTCTTCTTAAAAGACATCTCCAGCGGTTCCTCCTCCGGCGACTACTCCTTCACCACCCGGGTATGCCTCTCTTCTCCCTCTCTCGGGCTATGACTTGGAATGAAGGATTTTTATTCGGAGGTCGATTTGAGTCGTTTCTTCCTCTTGTAGCTCCCTAAGACCATCAGTGGCAACGAATGGAGCGGGATGGCTGAAGATCTATCTGCTCATTGTCACCATCAATCTCCATGTGTGAAGCTAGTTGCGTTTGATTCTGTGGACAGTGGGAGGAAGTTTCTGGCATGTGCAGAGAAGGTTAGACCCTCTTTCGTTGTTACAAATTATTTGTTAGATGTGATTCAAACACTGTCACGGTCCCAACCCATTCATACCACACCTTCAACCAAACGCATCCTAAGACAGTGTCACAATTTGTACCTAGTATCTTAAATTGTTGTCATCTCATCAGCGGTGCCATTAGAAAATTATTTGGCACCGCTTCTGCAGTTTGTGCAACCAACTTTGCTCCACACATCCGAGCAGCCAAGAAGAAAAATACTAAATCTTTATGGCTCGAAGGAACTGGGCATCGGAGCAACTACGTGCTCCGGAGTCCGGGTCCCTGATTTTTTTCCGCTGCATCGGCTCGCCAGTGCAGGACACCTGTGCGAGATGTAGCAACAGTTGACTTTATGTAGGATCGGAAGTATGTCTAGAGGGGGGGTGATTAGACTACTTGACCAAATAAAAACTTAGCCTTTTCCCAATTTTAGTTCTTGGCAGATTTTAGCAACTTTAGGACAAGTCAAGCAATTATCACACAATTCAAGAAAGCATGCAAAGAGTATATAGCAGCGGAAAGTAAAGCATGCAACTTGCAACAATGTAAAGGGAAGGGTTTGGAGAATTCAAACGCAATTGGAGACACGGATGTTTTTCCCGTGGTTCAGATAGGTGGTGCTATCCTACATCCACGTTGATGGAGACTTCAACCCACGAAGGGTAACGGTTGCGCGAGTCCACGGAGGGCTCCACCCACAAAGGGTCCACGAAGAAGCAACCTTGTCTATCCCACCATGGCCATCGCCCACGAAGGACTTGCCTCACTAGCGGTAGATCTTCACGAAGTTGGCGATCTCCTTGCCCTTACAAACTCCTTGGTTCAACTCCACAATCTTGTCGGAGGCTCCCAAGTGACACCTAGCCAATCTAGGAGACACCACTCTCCAAGAAGTAACAAATGGTGTGTTGATGATGAACTCCTTGCTCTTGTGCTTCAAATGATAGTCTCCCCAACACTCAACTCTCTCTCACAGGATTTGGATTTGGTGGAAAGAAGATTTGAGTGGAAAGCAACTTGGGGAAGGCTAGAGATCAAGATTCATATGGTAGGAATGAAATATCTTGGCCTCAACACAAGGGTAGGTGGTTCTCTCTCAGAACATATGAGTTGGAAGTGTAGATGTGTTCTGATGGCTCTCTTCACGAATGAAGAGGAGGTGGAGGGGTATATATAGCCTCCACACAAAATCCAACCGTTACACACAATTTACCAATCTCGGTGGGACCGAGTCAACAAACTCGGTCGGACCGAAATAGTAAACCTAGTGACCGTTAGAGATTTTCGGTGGGACTGACACGCAACTCGTTAGGACCGATATGGTTAGGGTTAGGGCATAACGTAATCTCGGTGAGACCGATTACACAAACTCGGTGAGACCGGTTTGGTAATTAGCTAACCAGAGAGTTGGTCAGGTAAACTCGGTGGGACCGATTTGCTCTTTCGGTGAGACCGAAAAGTTACAAAAGGGAAACAGAGAGTTTACATTGCAATCTCGGCGGGACCGATCCGCTCTTTCGGTGAGACCAAAAAGTTACGAAAAGGAAACAGATAAATTGCAATCCCATCTCGGTGAGACCGAGATCCCTATCGGTAGAACCGATTTGCTAGGGTTTGGCAATGGCTTATGACATGTGAAACTCGGTGGCGCCGGATGGAAAGAATTGGTAGGACCGAGTTTGGCTTGGAGTTTAGGTCATTTGTGGATATGGGAAAGTAGTTGAGGATTTTGGAGCATATCATTAAGCACATGAAGCAAAAGGCTCATTAAGCAACACCTCATCCCTCCTTGATAGTATTGGCTTTTCCTATGGACTCAATGTGATCTTGGATCACTAAAATGTAAAATGAAGAGTCTTGAGCTTTTGAGCTTGAGCCAATCCTTTGTCCTTAGCATTTTGAGGGTTCCACTTTCACCATCTGAGAGAGTCCTGGATTAGGGGGTGTTCGGATAGCCGAACTATACCTGCAGCCGGACTCCAGGACTATGAAGATGCAAGATTGAAGACTTCGTCCCGTGTCCGGAAGGATCTTTTCTTGGCGTGGAAGGCAAGCTAGGTGTGCGGATATTCAAGATCTCCTACCAATGTAACCGACTCTGGGTAACCCTAACCCTATCTGGTGTCTATATAACCGGAGGGTTGTAGTCCGTAGGACACCATCATCATACACAATCATACCGTAGGCTAGCTTCTAGGGTTTAGCCTCCTTGATCTCGTGGTAGATCTACTCTTGTACTACCCATATCATCAATATTAATCTAGCAGGAGTAGGGTTTTACCTCCATCGAGAGGGCCCGAACCTGGGTAAAATAAAGTGTCCCTTGTCTCCTGTTACCATCCGACCTTGACGCACAGTTCGGGACCCCCTACCCGAGATCCGCTGGTTTTGACACCGACATTGGTGCTTTCATTGAGAGTTCCTCTGTGCCGTCGCGATCAGGAAGGATGCCTCTTCCCGTCTTTAAAGACGGTGCCATTACGAAAGGAGCCTTGGCTGTCGGCCAAACTCTCCGGCTAGGTGGTTTTCTCGCAACCGCCTGTTCGGCTGTTGCGCCGATGGTGACCTCCCGGGTCATCGAAAGCAACCTCCACATCGTCTCAGAACTCGCCGAGCAATTGGATCCGATGGAGCTCTCTTCGGTTAACGAGCTCCTGGATCGTATCGCCGCACTGGGCGTCGCCACAAATTACGACCAGGTTGGGCTTAAACCCGATCTGAGAGAAATTAACTCTCCCCAGGTCACCCACCACGTTGCAGTGGTGGAGACACAATGCGGCGACCCTTCATCTATCTTAAGGACTAGCTACGTCCGAATCCCCGAACCCTCCATGCCGGATACCCGCGGAGGGGAGGATACAATCCAAGACCTGAGCATAAAATCAGGCAACGGGCTAGACTCATCGGATAACATCCAAGACTCCGGATCTCAGGATTCGGATGTTCTTCGGCCTCTGAACAGTAAATTGGGTGAGGTCTCAAATTCGACGACACCCGCCCGCCCGATCATAAGCGATCTGTCCCAAATCAGGCAAATGCCCGAAGAAACAGTACATCATTACTGGGCCAGATTCCTCCTGGTTATGAACAGGATAAAGGACTGCCGTGAGGGAGACGCAATCTCAATCTTTTGCAGTAACTGCACGGATGAGGGAATACTTAACGCCGTCAGTCGTCGTAATATTACACGCTTTGCCGACTTAGCGTCCATAGTACAAAAATACTGTGCGATGGAAAGTGCTCGGAAAACCGAAATAAAATTTTGGGACAATCCGGCCCTGAATAGCAATCCCGTTCGAACTAAGAGGGTGCACCACAGCAAGGCACCCGGACTAAATACCAAAAAGTCAAAACCCTCCAGAGGGCATGGAACCGTACTGGAAAAGTGGCTAGATGGACCCTGCAAGATTCATAGTGCAGAGGACGCCACCCCAACTCACAGCCTCAGGGCATGTTGGATAATCCGGCAGGTGGCCAAAATTGGCGAGGACCTCCTAATTCCAGAGGTCGAAGGAAACCAGCCCGAGAATTTCAGTTCCGTTCTCACAGTCTTTGAGACTTTCGCATCGAATAACATGCGAAAAAGAACACTCCGCAGCCTCACCGAAGTCTATCACGTGGCGACAATAAACCCATGGAGTAATACTGCTATCACCTTCAACGCGAGTGACGAACCTAAATTTCGAACAGCCAGAGCACCAGCCACATTGGTCCTCAGTCCCATAGTGGACGGCTGTCGTCTCGCAAAGGTACTCATGGATGGAGGCAGCGGATTGAACCTCATTTACGAGGAAACCCTTCAAAAGATGGAAATAGACTGGAACCGCATGGAGCGAAGCAGCAAAACCTTTAGAGGAATAATTCCCAGTCAGGAAGCGCGCTGCACCGGAAAAATCACACTAGATGTGGTATTCGGCATGCCGGATAATTACAGGTCCGAACAAATCACCTTTCAGGTGGCCCCGTTCAAAAGCGGATATCACGCTATATTAGGACGGGAGGCATTCACAGTTTTCCAAGCTATACCCCATTACGGGTACATGAAGCTCAAGATGCCTGGGCCAAACGGAATTATCACTCTCGCTAGTGATTCGGACATAGCACTCCGCGCCGAAAACAAGACAGCCGCATTGGCCCTCGAGGCACTATCTGAAACCTTAGCGGCAGAAGAACTGACTGCGCTGCGATCCACGGTCAATAGGGATGATGTGATACTCGATAAGAGATCCAAATCCACATCCTTCAAACCAGCGGACGAAATAGTCAAATTCCAGGTCCACCCAACGGACCCTAGTAAAACAGCCTCCATCGGGGCACGACTGAACCCTGACGTAGACGCCGCACTGCGAGAGTTCCTACGAGAGAACTGGGACATCTTCGCTTGGCACCCCTCAGATATGCCAGGAATCCCACGCAGGCTGGCCGAACACAGCTTAAACATCCAGAAAGGATTCAAACCTGTCAAACAAGCCCTTCGGCGTTTCTCCGAACCAAAGAGACAAGCCATGGGAGAGGAGCTAGCCAAATTATTGGAGGCCGGATTCATCAGAAACATGAAACATCCGGACTGGCTAGCAAACCTAGTGATGGTACCAAAGAAGGACAAATCCTGGCGCCTGTGTGTCGACTTCAAACACCTTAATAAGGCTTGCCCAAAGGATCCGTTTCCCCTCCCTCGAATAGATCAAATTATCGATGCCACTGCAGTGTTGGGGAACGTAGTAATTTCAAAAAATTTCCTACGCACACGCAAGATCATGGTGATGCATAGCAACGAGAGGGGAGAGTGTTGTCTACGTACCCTCGTAGACCGAAGCGGAAGCGTTGACGCAATGTAGAGGAAGTAGTCGTACGTCTTCCCGATCCGACCGATCCAAGCGCCGTTACTCCGGCGCCTGCGAGTTCTTAGCACACGTTCAGCTCAATGACGATCCCCGGGCTCCGATCCAGCAAAGCTTCGGGGAGGAGTTCCGTCAGCACGACGGCGTGGTGACGATCTTGATGTACTACCGACGCAGGGCTTCGCCTAAGCACTGCAACGATATGACCGAGGTGGAATATGTTGGAGGGGGGCACCGCACACGGCTAAGGAACGATCACGAAGATCAACTTGTGTGTCTATGGGGTGCCCCCTGCCCCTGTATATAAAGGATGGAGGGGGAGGAGGCCGGCCAAGGCTTGGTGCGGCCAGGATGTGGAGTCCTACTAGGACTCCAAGTCCTAGTAGGAGTCCACCAAGAGGGGAGGAAGGGAGAAGGAAGTGGAGGAGTAGGAAAGGTGGCCGGCCCCCTTTTCCCTAGTCCAATTCGGACTAGAGGGGAGGGGGGGGGGCGCAGCAGCCTTTTTCCTCTTCCCACTAAAGCCCGTCAAGGCCCATTACTTCTCCCGTAATCCCGTAACTCCCCGGTACTCCCGAAAATACCCGAACCACTCAGAACCTTTCCGATGTCCGAATATAGTCGTCCAATATATCGATCTTTACGTCTTGACCATTTCGAGACTCCTCGTCATGTCCCCGATCTCATCCGGGACTCCGAACTCCTTCGGTACATCAAAACTCATAAACTCATAATACAACTGTCATCGAAACCTTAAGCGTGCGGACCCTACGGTTCGAGAACAATGTAGACATGACCGAGACACGTCTCCGGTCAATAACCAATAGCGGGACCTGGATGCCCATATTGGCTCCTACATATTCTACGAAGATCTTTATCGGTCAGACCGCATAACAACATACGTTGTTCCCTTTGTCATCGGTATGTTACTTGCCCGAGATTCGATCGTCGGTATCCAATACCTAGTTCAATCTCGTTGCCGGCAAGTCTCTTTACTCGTTCCGTAATACATCATCTCGCAACTAACTCATTAGTTGCAATGCTTGCAAGGCTTAAGTGATGTGCATTACCGAGAGGGCCCAGAGATACCTCTCCGACAATCGGAGTGACAAATCCTAATCTCGAAATACGCCAACCCAACATCTACCTTTGGAGACACCTGTAGAGCTCCTTTATAATCACCCAGTTACGTTGTGACGTTTGGTAGCACACAAAGTGTTCCTACGGTAAACGGGAGTTGCATAATCTCATAGTCAAAGGAACATGTATAAGTCATGGATAAAAGCAATAGCAACATACTAAACGATCGGGTGCTAAGCTAATGGAATGGGTCATGTCAATCAGATCATTCAACTAATGATGTGATCCCGTTAATCAAATAACAACTCTTTGTTCATGGTTAGGAAACATAACCATCTTTGATTAACGAGCTAGTCAAGTAGAGGCATACTAGTGACACTCTGTTTGTCTATGTATTCACACATGTATTATGTTTCCGGTTAATACAATTCTAGCATGAATAATAAACATTTATCATGATATGTAAGGAAATAAATAATAACTTTATTATTGCCTCTAGGGCATATTTCCTTCAGTCTCCCACTTGCACTAGAGTCAATAATCTAGTTCACATCGCCATGTGATTTACCAGCAATAGTTCACATCACCATGTGATTAACACCCATAGTTCACATCGATATGTGACCAACACTCAAAGGGTTTACTAGAGTCAGTAATCTAGTTCACATCGCTATGTGATTAACACCCAAAGAGTACTAAGGCGTGATCATGTTTTGCTTGTGAGATAATTTTAGTCAACGGGTCTGTCACATACAGATCCGTAAGTATTTTGCGAATTCTATGTCTACAATGCTCCGCACAGAGCTACTCTAGCTAATTGCTCCTACTTTCAATATGTATCTAGATCGAGACTTAGAGTCATCCAGATCAGTGTCAAAACTTGCATCGACGTAACCCTTTACGGCGAACCTTTCTGTCACGTCCATAATCGAGAAACATATCCTTATTCCACTAAGGATAATTTTTTTACCGCTGTCCAGTGATCTACTCCTAGATCACCATTGTACTCCCTTGCTTAACTTTGTGTAGGGTATACAATAGATCTGGTACACAACATGGCATACTTTATAGAACCTATGGCCAAGGCATAGGGAATGACTTTCATTCTCTTTCTATCTTATGCCGTGGTCGGGTTTTGAGTCTTACTCAACTTCACACCTTGTAACACAGGCAAGAACTCCTTCTTTGACTGTTCCATTTTGAACTACTTCAAAATCTTGTCAAGGTATGTACTCATTGAAAAAACTTATCAAGCGTCTTGATCTATCTCTATAGATATTGATGCTCAATATGTAAGCAGCTTCACCGAGGTCTTCCTTTGAAAAACTCCTTTCAAATACTCCTTTGTGCTTTACAGAATAATTCTAAATTATTTCTGATCAATAATATGTCATTCACATATACTTATCAGAAATGTTGTAGTGCTCCCACTCACTTTCTTGTAAATACAGGCTTCATCGCAAGTCTGTATAGAACTATATGCTTTGATCAACTTATCAAAGCGTGTATTCCAACTCCGAGATGCTTGCACCAGTCCATAGATGGATCGCTGGAGCTTGCAGATTTTGTTCGCACCTTTAGGATTGACAAAACTTTCTGGTTGCATCATATACAACTCTTCTTTAATAAATCCATTAAGGAATGCAGTTTTGTTATCCATTTGCCAGATTTCATAAAATGCGGCAATTGCTAATCATGATTCGGACAGACTTAAGCATAGATACGAGTGAGAAACTCTCATCGTAGTCAACACCTTGAACTTGTCGAAAACCTTTTTGCGACAATTCTAGCTTTGTAGATAGTAACGCTACTATCAGCGTCCGTCTTCCTCTTGAGGATCCATTTATTTTCTATGCCTTGCCTATCATCGGGCAAATCCATCAAAGTCCATACTTTGTTCTCAAACATGGATCATATCTCAGATTTCATGGCCTCAAACCATTTCGCGGAATCTGGGCTCATCATCGCTTCCTCATAGTTCGCAAGTTCGTCATGGTCTAGTAACATGACTTCCAGAACAGGATTTCCGTACCACTCTGGTGCGGATCTTACTCTGGTTTACCTACGAGATTCGGTAGTAACTTGATCTGACGTTACATGATCATCATCATTAACTTTCTCACTAATTGGTGTAGTAGTCACAGGAACAAATTTCTGTGATGAACTACTTTCCAATAAGGGAGCAGGTACAGTTACCTTATCAAGTTCTACTTTCCTGCCACTCACTTCTTTCGAGAGAAACTCCTTCTCTAGAAAGGATCCATTATAAGCAACGAATGTCTTGCCTTAGGATCTGTGATAGAAGGTGTACCCAATAGTCTCCGTTGGGTATCCTATGAAGACATATTTCTCCGATTTGGGTTTGAGCTTATCAGGATGAAACTTTTCATATAAGCATCACAACCCAAACTTTAAGAAACCACAACTTTGGTTTCTTGCCAAACCACAGTTCAGATTGTGTCGTCTCAACGGACTTAGATGGTGCCCTTTTAAACGTGAATGCAGCTGTCTCTAATGCATGATCCCAAAACGATATTGGTAAATCGGTAAGAAACATCATAGATTGCACTATATCCAATAAAGTACGGTTATGACGTTCGGACACACCATTATGCTGTGGTGTTCCAGGTGGCATGAGTTTGTGAAACTATTCCACATTGTTTTAATTGAAGGCCAAACTCGTAACTCAAATATTTTACCTCTGCGATCAAATCGTAGAAACTTTATTTTTGTTACGATGATTCTCCACTTCACTCTGAAATTCTTTGAACTTTTCAAATGTTTCAGACTTCTATTTCATTAAGTAGATATACCCATATCTGCTTAAATTATCTGTGAAAGTCAGAAAATAATGATACCCGCCGCAAGCCTTAATATTCATCGAACCACATACATCAGTATGTATGATTTCCAATAAATCTGTTGCTTGCTCCATTGTTCCGGAGAACGGCATTTTTAGTCATCTTGCCCAAGAGACATGGTTCGCAAGCATCAAGTGATTCCAAAGTCCCATCAACATGGAGTTTTTTCATGCGCTTTACACCAATATGACTTAAACAGCAGTGCCACAAACAAGTTGCACTATCATTATTAACTTTGCATCTTTTGGCTTCAATATTATGAATATGTGTATCATTACGATCGAGATCCAACAAACCATTTTCGTTGGTGTGTATGACCATAGAAGGTTTTATTCATGTAAACAGAACAACAATTGTTCTCTAACTTAAATGAATAACCGTATTGCAATAAACATGATCAAATCATATTTATGCTCAACGCAAACATCAAATAACACTTATTTAGGTTCAACACTAATCTCGAAAGTATAGGGAAGTGTGTGATGATGATCATATCAATCTTGGAACTACTTCCAACACACATCGTCACTTCACCCTTAACTAGTCTCTATTTATTCTGCAACTCTTGTTTCGAGTTACTACTCTTAGCAACTAAACAAGTATCAAATACTGAGGGGTTGCTACGAGCACCAGTAAAATACACATCAATAATCTGTACATCAAATATACTTTTGTTCACTTTGCCATCCTTTCTTATCCACCAAATACTTGGGGTAGTTCCGCTTCCAGTGACCAATCCCTTTGCAGTAGAAGCACTTAGTCTCAGGCTTAGGACCAGACTTGGGTTTCTTCACTTAAGCAGCAACTTGCTTGCTGTTTTTCTTGAAGTTCCCCTTCTTCTTCCCTTTGCCCTTTTCTTGAAACTAGTGATCTTGTCAACCATCAACACTTGATGTTTTTCTTGATTTCTACCTTCGTTGATTTCAGCATCATGAAGAGCTTGGGAATTACTATCGTCATCCCTTGCATATTATAGTTCATCACGAAGTTCTACTAACTTGGTGATGGTGACTAGAGAATTCTGTCAATCACTATCTTATCTGGAAGATTAACTCCCACTTGATTCAAGCGATTGTAGTACTCAGACAATCTGAGCACATGCTCACTAGTTGAGCGATTCTCCTCCATCTTTTAGCTATAGAACTTGTTGGAGACTTCATATCTCTCAACTCGGGTATTTGCTTGAAATATTAACTTCAACTCCTGGAACATCTCATATGGTCCATGACGTTCAAAACGTCTTTGAAGTCCCGATTCTAAGCCGTTAAGCATGGTGCACTAAACTATTAAGTAGTCATCATATTGAGCTAGCAAAACGTTCATAACGTCTGCATCTGCTCCTGCAATAGGTCCGTTACCTAGCGGTGCATCAAGGACATAATTCTTCTGTGCAGCAATGAGGATAAACCTCAGATCACGGATCCAATCCGCATCATTGCTACTCACATTTTTCAACACAATTTTCTCTAGGAACATATCAAAAATAAACATATGAAAGCAACAACGCGAGCTATTGATCTACAACATAGATATGCTAATACTACCAGGACTAAGTTCATGATAAATTGAAGTTCAATTAATCATATTACTTAAGAACTCCCACTTAGATAGATATCTCTCTAATCCTCTAAGTGATCACGTGATCCAAATCAACTAAACCATGTCCGATCATCACGTGAGATGGAGTAGTTTCAATGGTGAACATCACTATGTTGATCATATCTACTATATGATTCACGCTCGACCTTTCGGTCTCCGTGTTCCGAGGCCATATCTGTTATATGCCAGGCTCGTCAAGTTAAACCTGAGTATTCCGCGTGTGCAACTGTTTTGCACCCGTTGTATTTGAACGTAGAGCCTATCACACCCGATCATCACGTGGTGTCTCAGCACGAAGAAATTTTGCAACGGTGCATACTCAGGGAGAACACTATTACTATGATAATTTAGTGAGAGATCATCTTATAATGCTACCGTCAATCAAAGCAAGATAAGATGCATAAAAGATAAACATCACATGCAATCAATATAAGTGATATGATATGGCCATCATCATCTTGTGCTTGTGATCTCCATCTCCGCAGCACTGTCATGATCACCATCGTCACCGGCGCGACACATTGATCTCCATCGTAGCATCGTTGTCGTCTCGCCAATCTTATGCTTCTACGACTATTGCTACCGCTTAGTGATAAAGTAAAGCATTACAGGGCGATTGCATTGCATACAATAAAGCGACAACCATACGACTCCTGCCGGTTGCCGATAACTCGGTTACAAAACATGATCATCTCATACAATAAAATATAGCATCATGTCTTGACCATATCACATCACAACATGCCCTGCAAAAACAAGTTAGACGTCCTCTACTTTGTTTGTTGCAAGTTTTACGTGGCTTCTACGGGCTTAAGCAAGAACTCATCTTACCTACGCATCAAAACCACAACGATAGTTTGTCAAATAGAATCCGTTTTAACCTTCTCAAGGACCGGGCGTAGCCACACTTGGTTCAACTAAAGTTGGTGAGACAGTCTCCCGCAAGCCATCTGTGTGCAAAGCACGACGAGGGAACCGGTCTCGCGTAAGCGTACGCGTAAGGTTGGTCCGGGTCGTCTCATCCAACAATACCGCTGAACCAAAGTATGACATGCTGGTAGGCAGTATGACTTGTATCGTCCACAACTCACTTGTGTTCTACTCGTGCAAATAACATCAAACCATAAAAACCTAGGCTCGGATGCCACTGTTGGGGAACGTAGTAATTTCAAAAAAAATCCTACGCACACGCAAGATCATGGTGATGCATAGCAACGAGAGGGGAGAGTGTTGTCTACGTACCCTCGTAGACCGAAGCGGAAGCGTTGACGCAACATAGAGGAAGTAGTCGTACGTCTTCCCGATCCGACCGATCCAAGCGCCGTTACTCCGGCGCCTCCGAGTTCTTAGCACACGTTCAGCTCAATGACGATCCCCGGGCTCCGATCCAGCAAAGCTTCGGGGAGGAGTTCCGTCAGCACGACGGCGTGGTGACGATCTTGATGTACTACCGACGCATGGCTTCGCCTAAGCACTGCAACGATATGACCGAGGTGGAATATGTTGGAGGGGGGCACCGCACACGGCTAAGGAACGATCACGAAGATCAACTTGTGTGTCTATGGGGTGCCCCCTGCCCCTGTATATAAAGGATGGAGGGGGAGGAGGCTGGCCAAGGCTTGGTGCGGCCAGGATGTGGAGTCCTACTAGGACTCCAAGTCCTAGTAGGAGTCCACCAAGAGGGGAGGAAGGGAGAAGGAAGTGGAGGAGTAGGAAAGGTGGCCGGCCCCCTTTTCCCTAGTCCAATTCGGACTAGAGGGGAGGGGGGGCGCAACAGCCTTTTTCCTCTTCCCACTAAAGCCCATCAAGGCCCATTACTTCTCCCGTAATCCCGTAACTCCCCGGTACTCCCGAAAATACCCGAACCATTCAGAACCTTTCCGATGTTCGAATATAGTCGTCCAATATATCGATCTTCACGTCTTGACCATTTCGAGACTCCTCGTCATGTCCCCGATCTCATCCGGGACTCCGAACTCCTTCGGTACATCAAAACTCATAAACTCATAATACAACTGTCATCGAAACCTTAAGCGTGCGGACCCTACGGTTCGAGAACAATGTAGACATGACCGAGACACGTCTCCGGTCAATAACCAATAGCGGGACCTGGATGCCCATATTGGCTCCTACATATTCTACGAAGATCTTTATCGGTCAGACCGCATAACAACATACGTTGTTCCCTTTGTCATCGGTATGTTACTTGCCCAAGATTCGATCGTCGGTATCCAATACCTAGTTCAATCTCGTTGCCGGCAAGTCTCTTTACTCGTTCCGTAATACATCATCTCGCAACTAACTCATTAGTTGCAATGCTTGCAAGGCTTAAGTGATGTGCATTACCGAGAGGGCCCAGAGATACCTCTCCGACAATCGGAGTGACAAATCCTAATCTCGAAATACGCCAACCCAACATCTACCTTTGGAGACACCTGTAGAGCTCCTTTATAATCACCCAGTTACGTTGTGACGTTTGGTAGCACACAAAGTGTTCCTACGGTAAACGGGAGTTGCATAATCTCATAGTCAAAGGAACATGTATAAGTCATGGATAAAAGCAATAGCAACATACTAAATGATCGGGTGCTAAGCTAATGGAATGGGTCATGTCAATCAGATCATTCAACTAATGATGTGATCCCGTTAATCAAATAACAACTCTTTGTTCATGGTTAGGAAACATAACCATCTTTGATTAACGAGCTAGTCAAGTAGAGGCATACTAGTGACACTCTGTTTGTCTATGTATTCACACATGTATTATGTTTCCGGTTAATACAATTCTAGCATGAATAACAAACATTTATCATGATATGTAAGGAAATAAATAATAACTTTATTGTTGCCTCTAGGGCATATTTCCTTCATGCAGGACACGATTCGCTGTGCTTCCTCGACGCATACTCCGGTTACCATCAAATAAAGATGGCAGAGTCAGACCAAGCCGCAACGGCATTCATCACAACATACGGCCCATTCTGCTTCAACACAATGCCCTTTGGGCTAAAAAAACGTCGGCGCAACATATCAGCGCATAATTCAAACATGTCTGGCAAACCAGATCGGCAAAACAGTGGAGGCTTACGTAGATGATGTGGTCGTCAAATCAAGACATGTCGAATCTCTAGTAGACGACTTGAGGCTTACATTCGACAACCTCCGAAAATACGACATTAAGCTCAATTCGGAAAAATGTGTTTTCGGCGTTCCAGCCGGAAAGCTCCTGGGCTTCATTGTATCCGGTAGAGGAATTGAAGCAAATCCAGCTAAAATCCGAGCTTTGTCACAATTGGACATCCCAAAAGACCTCAAACAAATACAGAAACTCACCGGATGCGTGGCGGCTTTAAGCCGCTTTATCTCCCGTTTGGGAGAAAAGGCATTGCCCCTTTATCGCCTCCTTAGGCGCACCGAACACTTCGAGTGGACGGACGCTGCAACGGCCTGACTCAAGGAAATAAAGGCCATCTTGGCAACAAATCCCGTCCTGGCCGCGCCGAATACTGGCGAACCCATGCTATTGTACATTGCCGCAACTCATCAAGTTGTTAGCGTAGTACTCGTCGTCGAACGGGTAACGGACGGACACAAACTCCCCCTTCAAAGTCCGGTTTACTACGTGTCCACTGTCCTCACACCATGCAAATCACGGTACCCGCATTACCAAAAGATTGCATACGCGATGTTCATGGCATCCCGGAAGCTACGACACTACTTTCAAGAGTGTTCTATAACAGTAGCCTCGGAAGTACCACTCAACGATATTATCAACAACCGCGACGCAACAGGCCGGATAGCAAAATGGGCCATAGAGCTCCTACCGTTCGACATAACCTACAAACCACGACGAGCCATCAAATCGCAAGTCCTAGCCGACTTTGTCGCCGAATGGACAGAGGCCGAACTCCCTAAAGAGTACGGCACGTACTCAAACTGGATCATGCATTTTGACGGCTCCAAAATGTTGGCCGGACTGGGGGCTGGCGTCGTTTTGACGTCCCCTACAGGAGACACAGTCCAATATGTACTCCAGATTATGTACACGGACTCCAACAATGCAGCCGGATATGAGGCCCTTCTACATGGTCTCCGGATGGTAGTATCCATGGGCATTCAACGCCTGGAAGTACGTGGGGATTCAAACCTTGCGATATCCCAGATAAATGGCGACTTCGACGCCAAAGACCCAAAAATGGCAGCCTATCGCAACGCCGTACTAAAAATGTCAGCTCGGTTCGAGGGACTAGAGTTTCACCATATAGCCCGAGAAAATAATCAGGCAGAGGACGTCCTGGCATGCATCGGAGCAAAACGAGATGCCGTCCCCCCCAACATCTTCTTAGAAAGATTATTTAAACCATCTGTAGCATGGGAGGGGGAACCCTCGGACAACAGTTCGGACACAACCGCACAACCCAGAGGCCGAGCAATCTGACATAATCGGAGGCCCCACCACCGAAATCACGCCTTCAGCCCACGTAATAATGGCGGTCATTGCCCCGTGGACAGAACCATTCCTAGCCTACCTCACTAGGCAGGAACTCCCTGAGGACCAAAATGAGGCACGCTGCATAGTGCGGCGATCTAAAGCCTACAAGGTCCACGAGGGAGAGCTATATAAGAGAAGCACTACAGGAGTCCTTCAAAGATGTATCTCCGAAGAGGAAGGGCGGAGTCTGTTGGCCGAAATTCATGCCGGACTCGGTGGCCACCACGCTGCAGCTCGGTCCCTCGTAAGCAAGGCTTTCCGTACAGGCTTTTATTGGCCGACGGCCCGAGCAGACGCCCATGACCTAGTCAAACGATGCGTCGGTTGCCAGCTTTTTGCCAACCAAAGTCATATGCCACCCAACGCCCTCCGAACTATCCCCATCACTTGGCCTTTTGCGGTCTGGGGACTAGATATGGTGGGACCTCTTAAAGGTGGAACCCACAAGAAAAAATTACCTACTGGTCATGGTGGATAAATTCACCAAATGGATAGAAGCCAAACCTGTCAAGACGGCCGAATCCGGACCTGTGATAGACTTCATATCCGGGGTCGTACACCGTTACGGTGTCCCCCACAGCATTATCACCGATAACGGCACAAACTTCACCTCGGAGGAAGTAAAGCTGTGGTGCAAAAACATGGGCATTAAGCTCGATTATGCTTCTGTCTATCACCCACAAACTAACGGCCAGGTCAAACGCGCAAATGGTCTCATCATGAGCGGCATCAAACCCAGACTAGTGCGGTCCCTCAAGGAATCTAATACGCACTGGGTAGAGGAGCTCGACTCCATGCTCTGGGGGCTGCGAACCACGCCAAATCGTACCACCGGATTCACACCATTCTTTATGGTGTACATCGCAGAGGCAGTCCTGCCCTGCGACATAATTCATGACTCACCTCGAGTGCGCATGTTCGAAGAAAGAGAAGCCGAGCTTGATCGGCAGGACAACCTGGACGCCTTAGAGGAGGAGCGCGACGTGGCTAAAGCCCGTTCCGCATTTTATCAACAGCAGGCTCGAAGATATCAAAGCAGAGAAGTACGGGTCAAAAATTACAACGTTGGCGAACTAGTTCTACGCCTGCCGGATAAGAAAAAGGACAAACTCAAGCCCAGATGGGAAGGTCCCTTCATAATTGACCAAGTCCTGACTGGTGGAGCGTACCGCCTGCGAGATGCATCGGATAACTGACTCGAGCCGAACCCATGGAACGCCACACGTCTCGGAAGATTCTATGCCTAGCGCCGAACTCGGGGTTTGTCTCCTTCCTCTGTCCATTTTTATATATTTTTCTGTTTTTATTTTTGTTTCCTCCCACTCTTTCCTTTTATAGCCTTTAAAGGCTCATCATGCGACGCGCCACCCGCGCTCTGTAAACCTGGGGGCTTCTTTAACAGAAGCTTGTTTATATGGGTTTCATGCCCAACGCATGCGTCAGACTTCCGCATGCACCTTTTCTTCGCCATTATATGCATCGATATGACTTAAGTTTTGGCCAAGCTGGGTTGCCTGGCTCCTGTGCTTACCCCTACGTTCCCGATTGTTCGGCTAGGCGGTAAAGGGAGCACCTCTGCGATTGTTACTGCCGGATAAGCCGGATGTGTACCTCAGACTGGGTGAAGCCGAAAGCTAGCGTTCTTAAGGGAATATTCGGTCGGTGAACTAAAGATGAACCTTTTTTACTTATACATGCCCCCAGATGTTTTCCTGCACTTGTAGTCCAGACGTGCACTTCAGGGCACGCCACCCCAGCGAAAGGAACCCTTAACGGAACTATTCTCTCTGGAAGATGTTTCTTACTAACCATGTAATATAACATAACTAGTTGGGCACTTGTCTGATAAAGCACTAATGACCCCTACGCCTGGTCTCCACGCATACCTCGGTTCTTATATAGCCGTTATGGTATTCAGACACACTCCGGACCGCCAGGTCCCGAGGTCGAAGCGAGAAGGTCGGCAACGACAAACGATCTACAATCCGGCTAGAAGGCATTTCACATGTCAATTATAAATTACATAGTCATCTTGACTGATTGTATTCCTCCTCTATACCATCTAACAGGCTGTCTAATTTACAGTCCTGCTGAGAATACTTTGCGGCCAATTCTACCTGGCCATACACTAAGCTCACAGGGATCTCCTTCCCGTCAGGCCCCACTGGTCCGACCTCGGCCATGTGATTGGGGTCAGACTTCATAAAACGGGTCTTCACCATGGCCCAGGCCTCCCTAGCGCCTTGTCGGCAGGCTGATATCTTCCACAATAGGAAGCGCCGCCGCACTCCCTTCAGCTTCTCCACAAGCTCTCCAAGGCCCTCGGGCATGGGGTGGGCAGGCCATAAGGCTTGGGCAACACCTCGCATCGCCTGCCGAATTCGCTCGTGCAGTTGCAGGAGTTCGGGAAGTAGATCACCCGTGGAACCGGGCATCTCCTCTGCAGGACGACCTGTGAGCATACCTACAGACAATACTCTGTTATTCGACTTCCTCGCCGAACTCATTTGAGGGAGTCCTGGATTAGGGGGTGTTCGGCTAGCCGGACTATACTCTCAGCCGGACTCCAGGACTATGAAGATACAAGATGGAAGACTTCGTCCCGTGTCCGGAAGGTTCTTTCCTTGGCGTGGAAGGCAAGCTAGGCGTGCGGATATTCAAGATCTCCTACCAATGTAACCGACTCTGTGTAACCCTAACCCTATCCGGTGTCTATATAAACCAGAGGGTTGTAGTCCGTAGGACGATCATCATACACAAACATAACCGTAGGCTAGCTTCTAGGGTTTAGCCTCCTTGATCTCGTGGTAGATCTACTCTTGTACTACCTATATCATCAATATTAATCCAGCAGGAGTAGGGTTTTACCTCCATCAAGAGGGCCCGAACCTGGGTAAAACAAAGTGTCCCTTGTCTCCTGTTACCATCCGACCTTGACGCACAGTTCGGGACCCCCAACCCGAGATCCGCCGGTTTTGACACCGACATTGGTGCTTTCATTGAGAGTTCCTCTGTGCCATCGCAATCAGGAAGGATGCCTTTTCCCGTCTTTAAGGACGGCGCCGTCACTGAGGGAGCTTTGGCTATCGGCCAAACCCTCCGGCTAGGCGGTTTTCTCATGACCGCCCGTTCGGCCGCAGCGCCGACGCTGACCTCTCGGGTCATCAAAAGCAATCTCCACATAAGTTCGGCATCTGCCGAACAGCTGGATCCGGTGGAGCTCTCCTCCGTAAACGAGCTCCTGGATCGCATCGCCGCCTTGGGGGTCACCACAAATTACGACCAGGTTGGGCTTAAACCCGACCTAAGGGAAATCAACTCCCCCAAGCCACCCATCGTGTTGCGGTGGTGGAGACACGACGCGGCGACCCTTCATCGATCTTAAGGACCAATTACGTCCGAATCCCGGAACCCTCCATGCCGGATACCCGCGGAGGGCAGGACGCAATTCAAGACCTGAACTTAGAATCAGGCAAACCGGATAACATCCAAGGCTCCGGATCTCCGAATCCAGAGGTTGTTCGGCTTCCGAACAGCAAACCAGGCGAGATATCGGGTTTAACAAGTTCCGCTCGCCCAACCCTAAGCAATCTCTCCCAGGTTAGGCAGAGGCCAGAAGAAACAGTACGTCATTACTGGGCCAGATTCCTCCTGCTCATGCACCGGATAAAGGACCGCCACGAGGGAGATGCGATTTCAATTTTCTGCAATAATTGCACGGACAAGGGGATACTCAATGCCGTAAGTCGCCGTAATATTACGCGTTTTGCTGACTTGGCGTCCATAGTGCAAAAATACTGCGCAATGGAAAGTGCTTGGAAAACCAAAATTAAATTTTGGGATAATCCGGCCCTGAATAGCAATCCCGTCCGAATTAAAAGGGCGCACTACAGTAAGACGTCCGGATTAAACAAAAAATCTAAACCCTCTAGGGGACATGGAACCGTACTAGAAAGGTGTCTAGATGGACCCTGCAAAATTCATAGTGCAGTGGACGCCGCACCAACACACAACCTCAGGGCATGTTGGATACTCCGGCAGGTGGCCAAAATTGGCGAAGATCTCCTAATTCCAGAGGTCGAAGAGAACCAGCCAGAGAATTTCAGTACCGTTCTTACAATCTCTGAGACTTTCGCATCAAATAATATGCGAAAAAGAGTACTTCGCAGCCTCACCGAAGTCAACCAAGTGGAGACAATAAATCCATGGGGCAATACCGCCATCACCTTCAATGCGAGCGACGAACCTAAATTCCGAATAGCCAGAGCACCAGCCGCATTGGTTCTCAGTCCCATAGTGGACGGCTGTCGCCTCGCAAAGGTACTTATGGACGGAGGCAGCGGGTTGAACCTCATATACGAGGAAACCCTCCAAAAGATGGAAATAGACTGGAACCGGATCGAGCGAAGCAGCACAACCTTTAGAGGTATAATCCCCAGTCAGGAAGCGCGCTGCACCGGAAAGATCACACTGGATGTGGTATTCGGCACTCTGGATAATTACAGGTCTGAACAAATCATGTTCCAAGTGGCCCTGTTCAAAAGTGGATATCACGCTATATTAGGACGGGAGGCATTCACAGTCTTCCAAGCTATACCTCATTACGGGTACATGAAGCTTAAGATGCCCGGGCCGAACGGAATCATCACTCTCGCCAGTGATCCGTACATAGCACTCCGCGCCGAAAACAAGACAGCCGCATTGGCCCTCGAGGCACTATCTGAAACCTTAGCGGCCGAAGAACTGACGACGCTGCGATCCACGGTTAATAAGGATGACGTGATACTCGATAAGAGATCCAAATCCACATCCTTCAAACCAACGGACGAAATAGTCAAATTCCAGGTCCATCCAATGGACCCTAACAAAAAGCCTCCATCGGGGCACAACTGAACCCTGATGTAGACGCCGCACTGCGCGAGTTCCTACGATAGAACTGGGACATTTTCGCTTGGCACCCTTCAGATATGCCAGGAATCCCACATAGGCTGGCCGAGCACAGCTTAAATATCCAGAAAGGATTCAAACCTGTCAAACAAGCCCTTCGGCGTTTTTCCGAGCCAAAGAGACAGGCTATGGGAGAGGAGCTAGCCAAACTATTGGAAGCCGGATTCATTAGAGATATAAAACACCCAGATTGGCTAGCAAACCTAGTAATGGTACCAAAGAAGGACAAATCCTGGCGCCTGTGTGTCGACTTCAAAGACCTTAATAAGGCCTGCCCAAAGGATCCCTTCCCCCTCCCTCGAATTGATCAAATCATCGATGCCACTACAGGACACGATTCCCTGTGTTTCCTCGACGCGTACTCCGACTACCATCAAATAAAGATGACCGAACCCGACCAAGCTGCAACAGCATTCATCACGCCATACGACCCATTCTGCTTCAACACAATGCCCTTTGGGCTCAAAAACGCCGGCGCGACATATCAGCGCATGATTCAAACATGTCTGGCAAACCAGATCGGCAAAACAGTGGAGGCGTACGTAGACGATGTGGTCGTTAAATCAAGACACGTCGAATCTCTTGTAGACGACTTGAGACTCACATTCGACAACCTCCGAAAATACGATATCAAGCTCAATCCGGAAAAATGTGTCTTCGGCGTCCCAGCCGGAAAGCTCCTGGGCTTCATTGTATCCGGTAGAGGAATTGAAGCAAATCCAGCTAAAATCCGAGCTCTGTCACAATTGGATGTCCCAGAAGATCTCAAACAAATACAGAAACTCACCGGATGCGTGGCGGCCCTAAGCCGCTTCATCTCCCGTTTGGGAGAAAAGGCACTGCCCCTTTACCGCCTCCTAAGGCGCACCGAACACTTCGAGTGGACGGACGCAGCCGCGGCCGGACTCGAGGAAATAAAGGCCATCTTGGCAACAAATCCCGTCCTGGCCGCGCCAAATACCGGTGAACCCATGCTGTTATTGTCAGGACCCCGATCCTAAGCCACATCGATCCAGCATGTAACACATCATATCACTTTGCGGCCTCACGCACGGTACTCCCACGGATGCCACCTTACCTGGCCCGGGACCGTTTGCGTCTTTTGGCTCACGTATATGATAGTGTCGCTAGCATCCATATGGCAGAGAACCCGGGCCGACATGGCTAGTCGTGAACCCAAAGCGGCGCTAACCTATGAGGACAGGCATACATGAATCACATCGAGCATGTCGGTCATCAACGTGTGAATCCGGGCTGTAGCACTGGGCTAACAGGACTCCGGTAACCCGGGCTGTAGCAGGCTAGGCAGGACTCCGGATGTCACCACGTGACATTTCCCCGAAGGGACAGACACAGGAACGAAGTGAATCACATGCCGGCCAGTCAAGTGTTCCGAGCAGTAGTGCTGGGCTAGCAGGACTCCGGTGAACCGGGCTGTAGCGGACTACTATCGCTCAGAAGCACTAGACTACATTTCCCCATATGATAGGCTGCCAAGGATAAACAACTAGATAGTCGGATCCCACACATAGCAAGCATTTCAATCATACACACAATATGCTCGATATGTGTAGATACAACATGGCATCACAACAAGACTCTACGACTCAAGTATTTATTCATTAGGCTCCGAGGAGCGAGATATTACAAACATGGGTCTCATGACCCAACATTCAGAGCATACAAGTCAAAGCACATACGGAAGCTTAACATGTCTGAGTACAGACATCTACAAATGAAAAAGGCTGAGAAGCCTGACTATCTACCAGATCCTGCCGAGGGCACAAGATCGTAGCTGAGGTATCAAGCTAAACGTCGAAGTCCACACGGAACTACTAGCGAGACTGACGTCTCTCTGCAAAAACATAAAATAGGCAAACGTGAGTACAAATGTACCCAACAAGACTTACATCAGATCTAACTACATATGCATCAGTATCAAAAGGGGGTAGTGGAGTTTAACTGCAGCAAGCCAGCTTTGACTCGGTGGCTAACCTGAACTACGACTGCAAGTGACTCTTTTGGGGTGGCACACACGAGTCCACATATTCACCATATCAATACACCACTATGGATCCACTTCCGTCTCCCTACGAGAGGGCCATCCATAGCACTCACGCTTATCTTGCGTATTTTAGAGTATCCACTTTCACTTGTCTATGAACTGTTATAGGCAACCCAGAAGTCCATAACCGCGGACACGGCTATTCGAATAGATGATGTTAACCCTGCAGGGGTGTACTTCTTCACACACGCTCTCACCACTTACCGCCGTTTACACGACATGTACTCGGCAACCTTCAAGCGGAAGCCCAGCGAGGGTGTCGGCCACGGCCTACCTAAACACTCAAGTCTCTAGTCCAGGTTTATCGCCTATTCGGGTTCCATCCATGAGCAGATCCGGCCGGAGTTTCGCTCACAGCCCCAAACGATGTGTACAGGGTCCGAGACACCAAACGGGCGCCCGGCTGCCCGGCCACGTGCCTACCGCAACACAGCCCACCCCTACGGTCAGCGCTGCGTGCGGCCCCCAGCATACTACAAACACCAGAAACTACTTTGCAACTCCTGGACAGAGGACAAGGGTGATCAAGAAGCCGAGAGGGTCCATTGGTTTCGGGCCCAATGCGTGGTAGTAACTGTTTCATGGATCACAAACACAGAACTCAGTTCCTGAGGACGGCTTCAATGAGACAACCCACCATGTACTCCTACATGGCCTCTCACCAATACCTTTACCAAATCGTGTTCACACACTTAGCTCACAAACAGTAGAACATGTTCATCACCATTCCAATTCATTCCCGATGAATCAGACCCGACTCAACTCTAAGCAGTAGCAGGCATGACAAACAAACATGAATGAGTAGGCACATCAGGGCTCAAACAACTCCTACTCATGCTAGTGGGTTTCATCTATTTACTGTGGCAATGACAGGTCATGCAGAGGATAAGGGGTTCAACTACCGCAGCGAGTAACACATGAATCGTTGTTGTCCTAATGCAGTAAAAGAGAGCAGGAGCGAGAGAGTGGGATTATATCGAAATGAACAAGGGGGTTTTGCTTGCCTGGCACTTCTGAAGATATTATAGTTCTTCATCGGTGTCATCGATCACATCGTCGGGATACGCCTACCGAGAGGGGACAAACACCGGCAACTGAGAAAGAACACAATCAATGCGATGCCACAATATGATGCATGATCATGACATGGCAATATGCTGTGATTTGAGCTAATGCATCTAGCTATGATTTAAATGAAGTTGGTTTGAATACATGATTCAAATTCCAACTCCATATATGATTATTTAAATGCCCTTTATTTGTTTTGTCCAAACAGAGGACAAACATTGTTCAAACATGCATGAAAATGGTACAGATGGATTCCTTGAATTTTTCTGATAATTTTTCATATATAAATTATTTCATTCTGAGCTATAGATTAATTTCTATGATTTTTTAGAAGTTTTGGGCATTTTCTAGATTTTCTAAATTATTTAAATATAGAAATTATTTACTGCGTCAGCATGACATCATAGTGACGTCAACAAGTCAACTGCGCGGTCTAGGTCAAACCTGGACGGTGGGGCCCATGTGTCAGTGACTAGGCTAATTAACAGAGACTGTTAGTGCTAATTTAAACCTAACTAAAGGTGTCAGTGGGGCATGGGCCCACATGTCAGTGACCCAGGGGGGGTCAACTGGGCCCACCCGTGGTCAGAAGTCGGCGGGGTCAAACCACGCCGGTCAGCGGGTCAACCCCCACCGGCGACATGCCGCCGGCGACGACAGGCGCGGCGGAGGGCTTCGGAAAATGCCCACAGGCCTCAGTTTTGGCCGCGGATTGGACCGTTGGAACCCTGAGCCTCGTCCGCGTCGGCTGGTGCTGGAGGGGTCGCCGGAGACGACCTAAATCGACGGCGGTGTCCGCTTTCGCGGCGGCCGGAGTTCGGGTGCAGGCGGTGGTGATGCTACGGTGCACCAGAGGAGAAACCGGAGGGTGCTACGTGCTCCTGGAGGTTCGCTGAGCACGCTGACGAGCTCGGACACGAGCGGCAGGGCCGGTGGCCGCGGCGGCGCCATGACCGGCGGAGCTAAGCTCACGGCGGAGGTGGGGAACGGAGCTCGAGCGAGAACGGGAGTAGGAGAGGAGGGGGAGTAGGTCCATGAGCTCACAGTGGTTGCGACGGTGGCCACGGGGAGCTCGGGGAGGGGCTGGTGACGGCAGGAGGTCGCCGGCGATCTCAGTGCCCCGGGGTTGAAGAAGACGATGGCGACGGCGATGCAGTGCTCCTCCGGTGGCGTGGCTCGGGGTGGAAGAGAGAGGGGGTCAAGGCAAAGCCTTTGGACACGCTGGGTGGACTAGGAAGGGCCGGTGGCCATGGCTACGGTGAGCGCCGGCGACGGCAGCGCTCGGTGACGAGAGGGAGGGAGAACAGAGGAGGGAGAGAGAGTCCAGAGAGGGGGGGAAAGCAAGGGGCGGCGTCGGGCGTCTCCAGGCGCGGACGGGCTCGAAGGGGAGGCCGCCACGGCGAAGCAGGAGGTGGAGGCCTCCGCGTGCTCGGCGGCGGTGCGCTGTCCCCCTCCTCTGCCTACTGGCAAAGGAAGGAGGTGACTGGCATGGGCCAGGTGGGCCGACCCAGTCCAGGTAAGTGGCCTGGGGCCTCTTCTGTCTTTTGTAAATTTAGTTTATGTTTTCTATTTTTCTGTAAATTTGAGGGCTTTATTAAAAATACCTAAGCACTTTCAAAAGTCATGAGACTGCTTGTGGCCACTGTTTGGATTATTTCCAATAACCAGCAATTCAGTTCATGAATATTCGGACATTTAAAATAATATATAAAATTTAAATGCCCAAATGCAAATACTATCTGATTTAATTCAATAATCCAAATGTCATGGAAAAATGTGCAATATCTCTGGTTACTGCTCAAAGCATTTATCCAGAAATGATGAACATTTTTAAAGCCATTTGGAATCAATGAAAATATTTTAGTTGAACCTAGTGAATTTCATTTAGTGCTAGGGTTTCAACAATCCCCATTTCAAATTTCTTTGGAATTTTAAACATGATGCATGGATGCAATGCCACTAGTTACAAGCAAACTCTAGGGCTGTGACAACTCACCCCCACTAAACAAGAATCTCGTCCCGAGATTCAAGACGTGAGGTAAGAAGACAGAGGGAGCACAAAGCTAACACGGTCTTCACGATCCAGGTTGCACTTCATAAGAACGTTGACACGATCACCATCCTGTCTCGAAGTCATGCTCTGAGAACTTCATCCAACACGACGATGACAGAAAGAAACTCTATAGGAAACGATCTTCTCGAAGATCGAGCATTCAAGATCAACTCGTGGAGTGAGATGTTGGAACATCTTGAGTTGAGACACAAAACACATCGAGAGGGACGGAAGAACAAACAACGAGGTTTGATTTGGTGGGCATCAATTCAACGCTTAGAGAGATGGTGGATGGTGTCAAGGTGGCGAGGAAATAATTGCCATGATTCCATAACGGGGCACCTTGAGGGAGGTGACTCGCAGAAATATTCCCTTAAGTGGCAAAAAGAATTACTTTTGATTCAAAAATCATTGCAACTCTTTATACCGGCCTAAGGCAATTTACGAATGATCGTTTAACGGAGCTCGAAGAAATGGCGTACCTGGACTAGGATGGATGATGTGAACTACCTTGTTGAAGTCAACGCAATGGATGACTTTTGCTTATCACCGGAAATGGATGGGACCCATGACAGGACCACTTTTAAAAATAATACTAACAATATTTGCTGAGGTGCAAGCTGGGAACAAAAAGCAAATGCTGGGAATGATTCTGGTAACTGGGAGATAACTCAACAGTCGAGAGCAATTCCACTGTTTGAATGGTTATGGTATAATCGAGAAAACTGAGAGCACAAGGATCCCTAGGGAGCAACTTCTAGAATAAGCCGCACGAAATCCTCATGGAGAAGATGGTCAAATAGTTCAATCAAGATACTATAATGGTAGATCTTCCGGCTAGGTGTGTCGGCCAGACATCAACCTTGTCGGTACCTACATCATAGATCTTGGAAAAGTTCCAACCATCATATCTGCCTGAGATTCAGATCTAGTTGGTAACAGGATAATCCAGACCCATCAAGTCTAGAAAGAAAAATGGAAGTTTGCAACACAAATCGATGAAATGACATTGCAAGATTCTCAGGAAATGAACTACGATAGCAAGCTCCAAAACATGAGCTGGTTCTGCTAAACACATGTGAACACGCTGTCCTAGACAAGCATGACCACATGGTAGTCTTATAATAAAACACTACCGAGTTCTGGTTGGGAACCATCGTCGAGGATATCAAAGTCCCTGCATAAGGCATGCTCTTAAGAAGGAACTTCTTCTCCTTGAACGATTCAATCAGTGGCTTGGTGTGCTAGGGATACATATGGAAGGAAGGTTGCGAGCCTGTCAACCCATCGCATACTTCGCACATGCATGACTGACTTGGGATGGTACCAGAGGAAACAAAAACAAGCTTTCTCGAATCCACGGCGGCAACTTGCCTCAAATGCACATGAACTAGAGGAAGTCACTTCTTTCATCCAAGCATAAGCTTCATGAACGGAACACAAAGGCATTGCTTACAAAGTTTCCAATACTAGTATAATGTTCAACATGAATCATGGGGGAGACAAAATGCTGCTAATGGGCTCAACAACAACTCATCGGAATTTCCATATCACTGGACTTCCACCATCATGTGAACACGGTGATAGCATTGGTCAGACCAAAAGATGTAATGGTGTATGCTCGAGGGATCAACCACGAGTAAGACAACATTACGAGCATCGTTGGTTCTGATTTGACTTGACGATAACCCATACTCAAGTCAAAGTTTTGACAAGACAATACATCCAACAACTGATCACGAGGACCAATTGGTGAAGATATCATATTTCTTCAACACACACCACAAAAGATATCCCTTAACATGAACTAAGTCAGACAAGCTTTATCTTCCAACTCTCCAAGTTGTTGTCTAGCTCAACCAACTAGCTCAGGGATATCTAACACAGATTCTTGGAGAAAGGGTGGTTCACAAGGAACCAACTTGATCACGAGCTCAACATAACAGTCTGGGGACAACCTGGTAATACTTCCGAGAAGATATTCGGAAAATCACGAACCACCGATATGTCTTTAGGCTTGAGATCAATCTTGCCTTTTAGAGCAAGATGATATGATCAAATAAGCAAGGGATTGAATAATCCCCACTCATTGATCGAAGAGTGCACCAGAATAAGGACTAGGTAGCACGTTCAATCTTAGGATGATGATTAAATAACCAACACACTAAGAATGAGAATATTGTCCATTTACTACCAAGCAACGAGTTGCTCGGAGCATTGATTTCACACATCACAATTCACTTGTCGGCATTCCGGTTACAACAACACGAGGGCCGAGTAATGAATGACGATGGTGAGAGTATCACTGCATCAAGAATTCATAAGAGGAGGTGCAATTCTTATGACATTCTTGATAAGAAAGAAGGTGACACTCCACGGTAGAACAGAACAAAAGCTGGATTGGCATTTTGATCCATGGAATACAATTTCTTTGACCCAATCCGAGAAATGGATGAGGTACTGGAGCTTGTTTCTCCTAGTTATTCTGGACTAGAATGGCTTAACGGACCACAAGAATAATAGGCATCGATGAACACGATCGCACACATACTCTTGACTATCAATTGATGGACGAGGGTCAGAAGACAACTAAGGGAAACAACTCGAGGAGCATATAACTTCCTGAGTTGTGGATTCATGGGTTAGTATGTCAAACGAGTTCGACAAATTTCTTCCGGATAACCCATGCAGGAAGGAGGAACTGGCAGAATCACAATATGGGTGGAGTGCTCCTCAAGAGCACCCTGGTTGTGATCTTTTGATCCAAAACGAATTTCTGCCAAGGATGGTTCATGGCATTTGGAAGAAGGAAATACCACGGACCTCGAGGGCTATCACAAAGGTTACTAATATTCTAGAGGTACGAGCAACACTATCAACACGAAGTAAGTAGGGTGAATCTCGGGTTCAAGAACCCAGGAATAGAATACCTACATACTAAATGGCATCACGGGATGCTTTCGAGAATGGTGGCCAGAATCATCACACTGGGAACACAAAACATGGCTAGATTACTAGGTGACTCTATAAGACACCTAGGGTCATAATAATAGATCCAACATATATGTCGAGGCAACGGAGTACCTCAACAGACCGATTAGTGTGATTAATCTGGCCCAAAAGAACATCGAGAACGGGAAGAAGGGGTTTACAATTGCATCAGACTATTTAGAAACCTGGGATGACTCGGACAGCATAACGGCTGTAAATGCTCAAAAAGATTTGAGACATCATGCAAAATGGTGGCATAACCACTCAACATCACAATATCAATGTTCTGAGATCAACTAGGAACACATGGGAGTAGTAGAAAATGAACAGAGGCTTGAACTCAACAATCCTAGGCAACTACGGTTTAGTAATACGTCATCCTGAGAGATAGAAGAGAAGCCTAGTTCTTAATGCCCGTAGAAAGGAAGAGGTTGACTCAGATCAGAAGGGCATGAGGTATAAGGAATAAAAAGAGCCTTACGTTCCCTTCCACAATCAATTCCCTTACATAACTAAAGCATTTCTAGACACAACTTCGACCAGTTTGGCTTGGTAATCCTACAGGCAGTCAGGCTCTGATACCAACGCTGTCAGGACCCCGATCCTAAGCCACATCGATCCAGCATGTAACACATCATATCACTTTGCGGCCTCACGCACGGTACTCCCACGGGTGCCACCTTACCTGGCCTGGGACCGTTTGCGTCTTTTGGCTCACGTATATGATAGTGTCGCTAGCATCCATATGGCAGAGAACCCGGGCCGACATGGCTAGTCGTGAACCCAAAGCGGTGCTAACCTATGAGGACAGGCATACATGAATCACATCGAGCATGTCGGTCACCAACGTGTGAATCCAGGCTGTAGCACTGGGCTAACAGGACTCCGGTAACCCGGGCTATAGCAGGCTAGGCAGGACTCCGGATGTCACCGCGTGACATTTCCCCGAAGGGACAGACACAGGAACGAAGTGAATCACATGCCGGCCAGTCAAGTGTTCCGAGCAGTAGTGCTGGGCTAGCAGGACTCCGGTGAACCGGGCTGTAGCGGACTACTATCGCTCAGAAGCACTAGACTACATTTCCCCATATGATAGGCTGCCAAGGATAAACAACTAGATAGTCGGATCCCACACATAGCAAGCATTTCAATCATACACACAATATGCTCGATATGTGTAGATACAACATGGCATCACAACAAGACTCTACGACTCAAGTATTTATTCATTAGGCTCCGAGGAGCGAGATATTACAAACATGGGTCTCATGACCCAACATTCAGAGCATACAAGTCAAAGCACATACGGAATCTTAACATGTCTGAGTACAGACATCTACAAATGAAAAAGGCTGAGAAGCCTGACTATCTACCAGATCCTGCCGAGGGCACAAGATCGTAGCTGAGGTATCAAGCTAAACGTCGAAGTCCACACGGAACTACTAGCGAGACTGACGTCTCTCTGCAAAAACATAAAATAGGCAAACGTGAGTACAAATGTACCCAGCAAGACTTACATCAGATCTAACTACATATGCATCAGTATCAAAAGGGGGTAGTGGAGTTTAACTGCAGCAAGCCAGCTTTGACTCGGTGGCTAACCTGAACTACGACTGCAAGTGACTCTTTTGGGGTGGCGCACACGAGTCCACATATTCACCATATCAATACACCACTATGGATCCACTTCCGTCTCCCTACGAGAGGGCCATCCATAGCACTCACGCTTATCTTGCGTATTTTAGAGTATCCACTTTCACTTGTCTATGAACTGTTATAGGCAACCCAGAAGTCCATAACCGCGGACACGGCTATTCGAATAGATGATGTTAACCCTGCAGGGGTGTACTTCTTCACACACGCTCTCACCACTTACCGCCGTTTACACGACATGTACTCGGCAACCTTCAAGCGGAAGCCCAGCGAGGGTGTCGGCCAAGGCCTACCTAAACACTCAAGTCTCTAGTCCAGGTTTATCGCCTATTCGGGTTCCATCCATGAGCAGATCCGGCCGGAGTTTCGCTCACAGCCCCAAACGATGTGTACAGGGTCCGAGACACCAAACGGGCGCCCGGCTGCCCGGCCACGTGCCTACCGCAACACAGCCCACCCCTACGGTCTGCGCTGCGTGCGGCCCCCAGCATACTACAAACACCAGAAACTACTTTGCAACTCCTGGACAGAGGACAAGGGTGATCAAGAAGCCGAGAGGGTCCATTGGTTTCGGGCCCAATGCGTGGTAGTAACTGTTTCATGGATCACAAACACAGAACTCAGTTCCTGAGGACGGCTTCAATGAGACAACCCACCATGTACTCCTACATGGCCTCTCACCAATACCTTTACCAAATCGTGTTCACACACTTAGCTCACAAACAGTAGAACATGTTCATCACCATTCCAATTCATTCCCGATGAATCAGACCCGACTCAACTCTAAGCAGTAGCAGGCATGACAAACAAACATGAATGAGTAGGCACATCAGGGCTGAAACAACTCCTACTCATGCTAGTGGGTTTCATCTATTTACTGTGGCAATGACAGGTCATGCAGAGGATAAGGGGTTCAACTACCGCAGCGAGTAACACATGAATCGTTGTTGTCCTAATGCAGTAAAAGAGAGCAGGAGCGAGAGAGTGGGATTATATCGAAATGAACAAGGGGGTTTTGCTTGCCTGGCACTTCTGAAGATATTATAGTTCTTCATCGGTGTCATCGATCACATCGTCGGGATACGCCTACCGAGAGGGGACAAACACCGGCAACTGAGAAAGAACACAATCAATGCGATGCCACAATATGATGCATGATCATGACATGGCAATATGCTGTGATTTGAGCTAATGCATCTAGCTATGATTTAAATGAAGTTGGTTTGAATACATGATTCAAATTCCAACTCCATATATGATTATTTAAATGCCCTTTATTTGTTTTGTCCAAACAGAGGACAAACATTGTTCAAACATGCATGAAAATGGTACAGATGGATTCCTTGAATTTTTCTGATAATTTTTCATATATAAATTATTTCATTCTAAGCTATAGATTAATTTCTATGATTTTTTAGAAGTTTTGGGCATTTTCTAGATTTTCTGAATTATTTAAATATAGAAATTATTTACTGCGTCAGCATGACGTCATAGTGACGTCAACAAGTCAACTGCGCAGTCTAGGTCAAACCTGGACGGTGGGGCCCATGTGTCAGTGACTAGGCTAATTAACAGAGACTGTTAGTGCTAATTTAAACCTAACTAAAGGTGTCAGTGGGGCATGGGCCCACATGTCAGTGACCCAGGGGGGTCAACTGGGCCCACCCGTGGTCAGAAGTCGGCGGGGTCAAACCACGCCGGTCAGCGGGTCAACCCCCACCGGCGACATGCCGCCGGCGACGACAGGCGCGGCGGAGGGCTTCGGAAAATGCCCACAGGCCTCGGTTTTGGCCGCGGATTGGACCGTTGGAACCCTGAGCCTCGTCCGCGTCGGCTGGTGCTGGAGGGGTCGCCGGAGACGACCTAAATCGACGGCGGTGTCCGCTTTCGCGGCGGCCGGAGTTCGGGTGCAGGCGGTGGTGATGCTACGGTGCACCAGAGGAGAAACCGGAGGGTGCTACGTGCTCCTGGAGGTTCGCTGAGCACGCTGACGAGCTCGGACACGAGCGGCAGGGCCGGTGGCCGCGGCGGCGCCATGACCGGTGGAGCTAAGCTCACGGCGGTGGTGGGGAACGGAGCTCGAGCGAGAACGGGAGTAGGAGAGGAGGGGGAGTAGGTCCATGAGCTCACAGTGGTTGCGACGGTGGCCACGGGGAGCTCGGGGAGGGGCTGGTGACGGCAGGAGGTCGCCGGCGATCTCAGTGCCCCGGGGTTGAAGAAGACGATGGCGACGGCGATGCAGTGCTCCTCCGGTGGCGTGGCTCGGGGTGGAAGAGAGAGGGGGTCAAGGCAGAGCCTTTGGACACGCTGGGTGGACTAGGAAGGGCCGGTGGCCATGGCTACGGTGAGCGCCGGCGACGGCAGCGCTCGGTGACGAGAGGGAGGGAGAACAGAGGAGGGAGAGAGAGTCCAGAGAGGGGGGGGGGGAAAGCAAGGGGCGGCGTCGGGCGTCTCCAGGCGCGGACGGGCTCGAAGGGGAGGCCGCCACGGCGAAGCAGGAGGTGGAGGCCTCCGCGTGCTCGGCGGCGGTGCGCTGTCCCCCTCCTCTGCCTACTGGCAAAGGAAGGAGGTGACTGGCATGGGCCAGGTGGGCCGACCCAGTCCAGGTAAGTGGCCTGGGGCCTCTTCTGTCTTTTGTAAATTTAGTTTATGTTTTCTATTTTTCTGTAAATTTGAGGGCTTTATTAAAAATACCTAAGCACTTTCAAAAGTCATGAGACTGCTTGTGGCCACTGTTTGGATTATTTCCAATAACCAGCAATTCAGTTCATGAATATTCGGACATTTAAAATAATATATAAAATTTAAATGCCCAAATGCAAATACTATCTGATTTAATTCAATAATCCAAATGTCATGGAAAAATGTGCAATATCTCTGGTTACTGCTCAAAGCATTTATCCAGAAATGATGAACATTTTTAAAGCCATTTGGAATCAATGAAAATATTTTAGTTGAACCTAGTGAATTTCATTTAGTGCTAGGGTTTCAACAATCCCCATTTCAAATTTCTTTGGAATTTTAAACATGATGCATGGATGCAATGCCACTAGTTACAAGCAAACTCTAGGGCTGTGACAGTTATACATTGCCGCAACTCATCAAGTTGTCAGCGCCGTGCTCGTCGTCGAACGGGTAGAGAACGGACACAAACTACCCCTTCAAAGGCCGGTATACTACGTGTCCACTGTCCTCACACCATGCAAATCACGGTACCCGCATTACCAAAAGATCGCATACGCGGTGTTTATGGCATCCCGGAAGCTACGACACTACTTTCAAGAGTGTTCTATAACAGTAGCTTCGGAAGTACCGCTCAACGATATTCTTAATAACCGCGATGCAACAGGCCGGATAGCAAAGTGGGCCATAGAGCTCCTCCCATTCGATATAACCTATAAGCCACGGCGAGCCGTCAAATCACAAGTCCTAGCCGACTTCGTCGCCGAATGGACAAAAGCCGAACTCCCTAAAGAGTACGGCACGTACTCAAACTGGATCATGCATTTCGACGGCTCCAAAACGTTGGCCGGACTGGGGGCTGGCGTTGTTCTGACGTCCCCTACGGGAGATACAGTCCAATACGTACTCCTAATTATGTACACGGACTCCAACAATGCAGCCGAATACGAGGCCCTTTTACATGGTCTCCGGATGGCAGTATCCATGGGCATTCAACGCCTAGAAGTACGCGGGGACTCAAACCTCGCAATATCCCAAATAAACGGTGACTTCGACGCCAAAGACCCAAAGATGGCAGCTTATCGCAACGCTGTGATAAAAATGTCCGCTCGGTTCGAGGGACTGGAGTTCCACCACATCGCCCAAGAAAACAATCAGGCAGCAGATGTCCTGGCACGCATCGGAGCAAAACGAGATGCGGTCCCCCCCAACATCTTCCTCGAAAGATTATTCAAACCATCCGTGACATGGGAGGGGGAACCTTCGGACAGCAGACCGAACATAACCGCACAACCCGACGCCGAACAATCAGATATAATCGGTGGCCCTACCACCGAAATCACACCATCAGCCCACGTCATAATGGCGGTGATCGCCCCGTGGACAGAACCATTCCTAGCCTACCTTACCAGGCAGGAACTCCCTGAGGACCAAAATGAGGCACGCTGCATAGTACGGCGATCTAAAGCCTATAAAGTCCACGAGGGAGAGCTATATAAGAAAAGCGCTACAGGAGTCCTTCAAAGGTGTATCTCCGAAGAGGAAGGGCGGAGTCTATTGGCTGAAATTCATGCCGGACTCGGTGGCCACCACGCTGCAGCTCGGTCCCTTGTAAGCAAGGCCTTCTATACAGGCTTCTATTGGCCGACGGCCCGAGCAGACGCTCAGGACCTAGTCAAACGATGCGTCGGTTGTCAGCTCTTTGCCAACCAAAGCCATATGCCACCCAATGCCCTCCGAACTATCCCCATCACTTGGCCTTTTGCGGTCTGGGGCCTCGATATGGTGGGACCCCTTAAAGGCGGAACCCACAAGAAAAAATACTTATTGGTCATGGTGGATAAATTCACCAAATGGATAGAAGCCAAGCCTGTCAAGACGGCCAAATCCGGACCTGTGATAGACTTCATATCCGGGGTCGTACACCGTTATGGTGTCCCCCACAGCATTATCACCGATAACGGCACAAACTTAACCTCTGATGAAGTGAAACTGTGGTGCAAAAACATGGGCATTAAGCTCGACTAGGCTTCTGTCTATCACCCGCAAACTAACGGTCAGGTCGAACGTGCAAATGGTCTCATCATGAGCGGCATCAAACCCAGACTAGTGCGGTCCCTTAAGGAATCCAATATGCACTGGGTAGAGGAGCTCGACTCCGTACTCTGGGGGCTGCGAACCACGCCAAATCGTACCACCGGATTCACACCATTCTTTATGGTGTACGGCGCTGAGGCAGTTCTGCCCTGCGACATAATTCATGACTCACCTCGAGTGCGCATGTATGAAGAAAGAGAAGCCGAGCTTGATTGGCAGGACAGCCTGGACGCCCTCGAAGAGGAGCGAGATGTGGCTAAAACCCGTTCCGCGTTTTATCAACAGCAAGCTCGAAGATATCAAAGCAGAGAAGTACGGGCCAAAAATTATAATGTTGGTGTACTAGTTCTGCGCCTGCCGGATAAACAAAAGAACAAACTCAAGCCCAAATGGGAAGGACCATTCATAATCGATCAAGTCCTAACTGGTGGAGCGTACCGCCTTCGAGATGCGTCGGACAACCGACTCGAGCCGAACCCATGGAACGCAACACGTCTCCGAAGATTCTACGCCTAGCGCCGGACTCTGTGTTCGTCTCCTTCCTCTGTCCATTATTTACATTTATACATTTTCCTTTACTTTGTCTCCTACTCTTTTCTTTTTTAAGCCCTTAAAGGCTCATTAAGTGATGCGCTATCCGCGCTTCCCAAACGTGGGGGCTCCTTTAACAGAAGCTTGTTTATATGGGTTATTCACCCAATGCATGCGTCAGACTTCCGCATGCACCTTTTCTTCACCATTATATGCATCGATATGACTTAAGTTTTGGCCAAGCTGGGTTGCCTGGCTCCTGTGCTTACCCCTACGTTCCCGATTGTTCGGCTAGGTGGTAAAGGGAGCACCTCTGCGATTGTTATTGCCGGATAAGCCGGATGTGTACCTCAGACTGGGTGAAGCCGAAAGCTAGCGTTCTTAAGGGAATATTCGGTCGGTGAACTAAAGATGAACCTTTTTTATTTTCTACATGCCCCCAGATGATTTCTGCATTTGCAGTCCGGACGTGCACTTTAGGGCACGCCATCCCAGCGAAAGGAACCCTTAACGAAACTATTCTCTCTGGAAGATGTTTCTTACTAACCATGTAATATAACATAACTAGTTGGGCACTTGTCTGATAAAGCACTAATGACCCCTACGCCTGGTCTCCATGCATACCGAGGTTCTTCTATAACCATGATGGTATTCGGACACACTCCGGACCGTCAGGTCCCGAGGTCGAAGCGAAAAGGTCGGCAACGACAAACGGTCTACAATCCAGCTAGAAGGCATTACATATGTCACTTTTAAATTACATAGTCATTGTGACTGATTGTATTCCTCCTCTATACCATCTAACAGGCTATCTAATTTACAGTCCTGCTGGGAATACTTTGCGGCCAACTCTACTTGGCCGTACACTAAGCTTACAGGGATCTCCTTCCCATCAGGCCCTACAGGTCCGACCTCGGCCATATGGTTTGGGTCAGACTTGGTATAACGCGTCTTCACCATGGCCCAGGCCTCCCTAGCGCCTTGCCGGCAGGCTGATTTCTTGCACAACTGGAAGCGCCGCCGAGCTCCGTTCAGCTTCTCTGCAAGATCTCCAAGGCCTTCGGGCACGGAGTGGGAAGGCCATAATGCCCGAACGACGCCTTGCATCGCTTGCCGAACTCTATCGTGCAGTTGCGAAAGCTCGGGAAAAAGGTCGCCCGTAGAACCGGGCATCTCCTCGGCCGGACGACCTGTAAGCATACCTACAGGCATCACACTGTTAATCGACTTCCTCGCCGAACTTCTTTTTGAGAGTTCGTTCAAGCACTTACTAAAGATGCCGTGTCGAAGTCGCCGATTCTCCTTCGTGGAATCTAACAATTGGGCCCGAACATCTTTCAGTTCGACATCCAATTTGGTGTTGGCATCTTGAAGATCCTTCTTCTCTTGCCTCACCCTTGTCAATATACTCTCACCAGCCTTTAACTGGCGAATGAGTTGTTGTTTATCCGGATCAAGTCCGGCGTCATCTGCAACATTAATTGTCAGATTAACATACAAGCCGTACAATACTACTCTAGAAGTATATCGTACTTGTGGGGGTCCCTTTGGGCTCCCCAGTTGCGGCTAGTGCGGCCTCTAGTTGGGCCTTGCACTTTTCTAGGTCCTGGGACAGCGCGGTGTTCTTCTCCGTAAGAACCTGCATATGATCCTTAAATCAGTTCTTGTAACTGTTTCAAGTCTCGGGGGCTACTGGTATATATGTAACCAAAATTCTCTTACTCGTATGTCTTTCACATACTGTTCCGTAGCTTTGGCTAGGCCATCTTGAGCGGCATGAAGGTACGCATCCCCCGATTTAAAGGCATTTAAAGCCTCTCGGGAGAAACAAGCGTCGTGTAGAACTATCCGGCGACGCCTATGGTTCATGGCGCTCTCCACTTCTGAATTAGGGAGCGTCCGGCACAAGCCCGGTGTTTGTCCCTGCTTCCGGACCAGACGTTGGAGCCTGGCTGGTAGAGGCGCGGTTGGCGGCTCCTCCGGATATAGTCTGGCGAGGCCTCTTCGTCCTGAAAAACGGTACGGATGTTAACATGCCTTGACAGAATAACACCAGGGAGACAGGGGGCTTGTTCTACCTTTGTGCCAGACTTTCAGTCCGGACTTCATTCCTTTCTACCCCACGAGGTCCGGCGGCTCCTCGTTGGCCAGCCGCCGCAGGTTCGACCTCCCTCCTCGGAAATCTCCCCTGAAAAATACGATTGTCATCAGAAACGCCGAAATATGTAAGGGCGGAATCTCTCTTGCGGGAATTAACACTCCGGTTTCTGTCACCTGGGAGGCCGGGATCAACCCGGGATAATCAGCCGTAATGGCCACCAAGGTATTATCCTTGCTTAACTGGTGGAACACCCCGTCGATGAGCTCCACCGATATGTTCGGATCCTCTTCGGAGTCTGGATCGAGGGGCCGTTCTGGGTCCTCAGGCTGTGGAGGGCAGCTGTTGATATCCTTTACCTCCTGTTGCAGCTCCTGCGTTGGAATCATCAGATTACGTATCTAGTCATGGGAGCATTAAAATAAACAGGCAAGTAGAATTGTTCACTTACCCAACTTGGAGGTTCATACATAGTGAATCCAGCCCGCGGGTTGACGCGGAGGAAGTCCTCCTTTTCTCCCTTGTACAAAGATGTTAGAATCTTTACTAGAGCGGCAGCTGTGTCTGGCCCTTTGCGGCCGTAACGGGTGGCGTCATCCTCCCCGTTGAATTCCCACAAGGGGTGGCTTCTGAAATGAAGTGGCTGCACCCCCCGCATAATACATGCGGCCATGACTCCAATCATGGTTAGTCCGGAATGAGCCAATAATCTTATCCGGCCCATCAGGTAAAGAACGTCTTTATTGCTTTCTCTCTGAGAGCTCCGAGGACGCCAACTTAAGCATTTCTTCAGGGGAGCCATGCTGAACTCGGGGAGGCCGACCCGGATAGGGTCCGACAGCGGGACGTCATCTATGTAAAACATTCTGAAGGCCAGTCCTCGGACGCCTTCTTTGGGGTTCCGGATAAATATCCGGTCCCGGCGATGCGCCATACTTCGGCTCCGCCCACTTGGTATATAGACCCCTCTTGAGAACGGGGCACCAGGCAGAACAACCTCTTCCACAGCGCAAAATGAGCCTCAATGCCTAAAAATAGCTCGCAAAGGGCAACGAAGCCCGCAATATGTAGTACAGAGCCGGGTGTGAGATTGTGCAGCTGGAGGCCGTAAAACTCCAGGAGCCCGCGGAGGAATGGATGAATTGGAAATCCCAGTCCCCTTAATAAATAAGGGACAAGGCACACCCGCTCTCCTTTAGAAGGATTGGGGGTGCTCTCCGCTTGCTTTCCGCCATTGTAGGTGGCGAGTCCGGCTCGGACCGGGACCATACATGCCTGGGGAAGAAATCCCTTGGCCTGCAGCGACACTAACTCGCTGTATGGGATGGTGCAACTCTCCGAGTCTCCGGATTTAGGACTGGAGGGGCAAGAGGAGGAGCTGCGACGGCTGGCCATGTTGGAGTGGACCTTTGCTGAAGACGCTCTGATGATAACTCGCAGAGGGGAGAAGATGTGGTCTGGATCTAAATCCCCGTCCCATTGAATGGGCGGCTCGTTTATGAGACTAAGGGTGAGGATGTAAAAACACCCAGGCTTTTCGCATTCGTTCAACACGTGGAGGACGGCCATTATTGGGCACTGAAGCCGAGGAGCGCTACGTTACAAAAATGAGACATTATTCGGAGAGGTACACAAGATTCGGAGGAGGAACCCGCCTTGCAATGCCGAAGACAAATTTGCGCGCCGGACTCGTCGTCATTGAAGCCTGGTTCGGGGGCTACTGAGGGAGTCCTGGATTAGGGGGTGTTCGGCTAGCTGGACTCCAGGACTATGAAGATACAAGATGGAAGACTTCGTCCCGTGTCCGGAAGGTTCTTTCCTTGGCGTGGAAGGCAAGCTAGGCGTGCGGATATTCAAGATCTCCTACCAATGTAACCGACTCTGTGTAACCCTAACCCTATCCGGTGTCTATATAAACCGGAGGGTTGTAGTCCGTAGGACGATCATCATACACAAACATAACCATAGGCTAGCTTCTAGGGTTTAGCCTCCTTGATCTCGTGGTAGATCTACTCTTGTACTACCTATATCATCAATATTAATCCAGCAGGAGTAGGGTTTTACCTCCATCGAGAGGGCCCGAACCTGGGTAAAACAAAGTGTCCCTTGTCTCTTGTTACCATCCGACCTTGACGCACAGTTCGGGACCCCCTACCCGAGATCCGCCGGTTTTGACACCGACATCATTCTTCAAAGTTCGTTCAAGCACTTACTAAATATGCCGCGTCGAAGCCGCTGATTCTCCTTCATGGAGTCCGACAGCTGGCCACGAACGTCCTTCAGTTCAACATCTAGCTTGGTGTTGGCATCCTGAAGATCATTCTTCTCTCACCTCACCCTTGTCAACATACTCTCACCGGCCTTTAACCGGCGTAAGAGTTGTTGCCTCTCCGGATCAAGTCCGGCGTCATCTGCAACATGAATTGTCAGAATTGCACCCATGCCGCACAATACTAATCTTTCAAAGTGTATCATACCTGAGGGGGTCCCTTTGGGCTCCCCTGTTGCGGCTAGTGCGGCTTCTAGTTGGGCCTTGCACTTTTCCAGCTCCTGGGATAGTACGGTGTTCTTCTCAGTAAGAACCTACATGTTATATGATCCTTAAATCAGTTACTTTAACTATTTCAAGTCTCTGGGGCTACTGGTATATATATATTTAATCAAAATTTTCTTACCCGTATGTCTTTCACATAGTCTTCCGTGGCTTTGACTAAACCATCTTGAGCGGCACGAAGGTACGCATCTCCCGAATTAAAGGCATCTAAAGCCTCTCGGGAGAAACAAGCGTCGCGCAGAACTGTCCGGCGACGCCTGTGGTTCATGGCACTCTCCACTTCTGAATTAGTGGCACACGGCCGGTCTGCATCCTCTGTTGGAGGAGCGTCCGGTACGCACCTGGTGCTCGTCCCCGCTTCTGGACCAGACGTTGGAGCCTGGCTGGTGGAGGCGCGGTTGGCAGCCTCTCCGGATACAGTCCGGCGAGGCCTCTTCGTCCTGGAAACAGCGCGGATGTTAACATGCCTTGACAGAATAACACCGGGGAAACAAAGGGCGCGCTATACCTTTGTACCGGAGTCTCAGTCCGGACTACATTTCTTTTTGCCCCACGGGGCCCTACGGCCCCTAGTTGGCTGGCCGCTGCAGGTTCGGCCTCCCACCTCGGAAATCTCCCCTGCAAAATACGATTGTCATTTGAAACGCCGGAATATGTGAGTGTGGAATCTCTCTTGAGGGAATAAACAGTCCGGTTTCTGTCACCTGGGAAACCGGGATTAACCTGGGGTAATCGGCCGTAATGGCTACCAAGGTATCGTCCTTGCTTAACTGGTGGAACACCCCGTCGATGAGCTCCACCGATATGTCCGGATCCTCTTTGGAGTCCGGATCGAGGGACCGTTCTGGGTCCTCAGGCTGTGGAGGGCAGCTGTTGATATCCTTTACCTCCTGTCGTAGCTCCTGCATTGAAATCGTCAGATTACGTATCTAGTCATGGGAGCATTAAATAAATAGGCAAGTGCAATTGTTCACTTACCCAACTTGGAGGTTCATACATAGTGAATCCGGCCCGCGGGTTGACGCGGAGGAAGTCCTCCTTTTCTCCCTTGTACAAAGATGTTAAAATCTTTACTAGAGCGGCAGCTGTGGCTGGCCCCTTATGACCGTAACGGGTGGCGTCATCCTCCCCGTTGAAATCCCACATGGGGTGGCCTCTGTATTGAAGCGGCTGCACCCCCCGCATAAGGCATGCGGCCACGAATCCAATCATGGTTAGCCCTGAATGAGCTAACAGTCTTATCCGGCCCATCAGATAAAGGACGTCTCTATCGTTTTCTCTCCGAGAGCTCTGCGGACGCCAACTCAAGCGTTTCTTCAAGGGAGCACTGTTGAACTCAGGGAGGCCGACCCGGATAGGGTCCGGCAGCGGGACGTCATCTATGTAAAACCATTCTGAAGGCCAGTCCTCGGACGCCTTTTTTGGGGTTCCGGATAAGTATCCGGTCCCGGCGATGCGCCATACGTCGGCTCCGCCCACTTGATATGTAGACCCCTTTTGAGAACGGGGCACCAAGCAGAACAACCTCTTCCACAGCGCAAAATGAGCCTCGACGCCTAAAAATAGCTCGCAAAGGGCAACGAAGCCCGCAATATGTAGTACGGAGCCGGGCGTGAGATTGTGCAGCTGGAGACTGTAGAACTCCAGAAGCCCGCGGAGGAATGGATGAATTGGAAATCCCAGTCCCCTTAATAAATAAGGGACGAGGCACACCCGCTCTCCTTTAGAAGGATTGGGGGTGCTCTCCGCTTGCTTTCCGCCGTTGTAGGTGGCGAGTCCGGCTCGGACTGGGACCATACATGCCTGGGGAAGGAATCCCTTGGCCTGCAGAGACACTAACTCGCTGTGTGGGATGGTGCAACTCTCCCAGTCTCCGGATTTAGGACTGGAGGGGCGAGGGGAGGAGCTGCGACGGCTGGCCATGTTGGAATGGACCTTTGCTGGAGACGCTCTGATGATAACTCGCGGAGGGGAGAAGATGTGGTCTAGATCTAAATCCCCGTCCTGTTAAATAGGCGGCTCGTTTATGTGACTAAGGGTGTGGATGTGAAAACACCCCAGGCTTTTCGCATTCGTTCAACACGTGGAAGACGACCATTATTGGGCATTGAAGCCGAGGAGCGCTACATTACAAAAATCAGACATTATTCGGACAGGTACACAGGATTCGGAGGAGGAACCCGCCTTGCAATGCCGAAGACAAATTTGCGCGCCGGACTCGTCGTCATTGAAGCCTGGTTCGGGGGCTACTGAGGGAGTCCTGGATTAGGGGGTGTTCGGATAGCCGAATTATACCTTCAGCCGGACTCCAGGACTATGAAGATGCAAGATTGAAGACTTCGTCCCGTGTCCGGAAGGATCTTTTCTTGGCGTGGAAGGCAAGCTAGGTGTGCGGATATTCAAGATCTCCTACCAATGTAACCGACTCTGGGTAACCCTAACCCTATCCGGTGTCTATATAAACCGGAGGGTTGTAGTCTGTAGGACAACCATCATCATACACAATCATACCGTAGGCTACCTTCTAGGGTTTAGCCTCCTTGATCTCGTGGTAGATCTACTCTTGTACTACCCATATCATCAATATTAATCTAGCAGGAGTAGGGTTTTACCTCCATCGAGAGGGCCCGAACCTGGGTAAAATAAAGTGTCCCTTGTCTCCTGTTACCATCCGACCTTGACGCACAGTTCGGGACCCCCTACCCGAGATCCGCCGGTTTTGACACCGACACCATCCATGCCATGCCAATCATTGAGCTTTCCTGAAATAATTATCTTGGAATAGCATTAGCTCAATGAGCTATATGTTGTTATGAATTACCAAAACCACCTAGGGATAGTTGCACTTTCAATCTCCCCCTTTTTGGTAATTGATGACAACATATAGATCAAAGCTTCGACAAATGATAAAAAGAATGAATTATATCGTCGCTTTGAGAAGTATGTGATAAGTAAGAGCTCCCCCTAAATTTGTGCATATTTAAAATTTGCTTTGGACTGCAAATGCACAAAGAGTTAGAATTATGGGTTACTCTTCCATGTCACATACATCTTGGTGGAGCGCTCAGAATGATAATAATGAAATACATGCACTCATCACCAAGGAAAAGTGAATGACCACATAAGATAGATAAGATATATCAAGCATGCATAAGTGTAGCTTATGATCAAACACATGATCATCAATGTCTCACAGGCATAACAAAGTATCTCGACCAAAAGCAAACAATGTTTGAAAACCACCAAATAAAGCAAGAGAGAAAAAACAACACTCTCTCTCTCTCGAAGCCTATGATCTATACATTTTTCTCCCCCTTTGGCAACAAGTTACCAGAAAGTTCCTAGAAAATGCATAGTGCTAGATCTACACTCAGGCTTGATCTTCTGGTGGTGGTGGAGTCCGGATCACTCCATGGACGAAGGCTTCCGTAGACGTGGTTGGAGTTGGAGCTGAAGTAGATGCTGGAGCTGGTTGGGCTGGTGCTGTGGCTGGAGCTGAGGCGGTGGCTCTTGTGTCAGGAACTGGCACTGCAGACGACCTCAGACCTCGTGGCACTCTGGCAAATGCATTAGTGGTAGTCTTCCCTTTCCTCTCCTGCATGTCATCTTGAAGTTGCTCCAGTGCTGTTTGAATCTCTGTCACCTTGACATCCAAGTCATAGAACTTTTGTTCTACAATTCTCTCTAAGCTCTCCTGGTTCTGAGTGAGGGTGGCCAGACCTTTCTCAATCCTCAGGGTGGATGCAATCAGGTAACTGAGCTGCTCTTGATTGTTTTTCAAGAAGTACTCAGATGCCTCCTCTTGAGTTGGCATCTTGGCAGCTTTCTCCTTCCTTGCCTTCTCCTTCTTAGCTTGTGCTTGGACTGATGATGGCTCATTTTCATTCATCACAACTTGGTTGTCCTCGAAATCTGGATGAATAGGCAAATGTTCCTTATCCAACAAGTATGTGTCTGTGCCCATTCTTGAGTTAATCAACATCTGGATCTGAGGGGCATAACCACAACTCCTCTTCTGATCTGCTGCAGTCCTCTTGATAGTCTCTACTATGAGGCTCATGACCTTAAATTTCTGAGGCACATCAAATATATGTAGCAGGTTAATGGCATGACCTCTGATCATCCTGTGATCTCCAGACTTGGGCAAAAGTGTGTGCCTAAGGATCCAGTTGATCATAGGCAGTCCTGACAACATGTGTTTCACAGACCCAAACTGGTGAGTATCAAGATCTTCTGCTGGAATCTCCTTGTACATATTTGCCATAGTGTTATGATCCATCTTTTTCTTGGCATAGACATCCAAGTCATCTTCATTTTCTTCTGGGGCATTGATCAACCTTGCCCATTCCTCAACAGTTGAGTGGTACCTTGTACCTTCAGACATCCATGTGATCCTTCCATCTGGATAGAAGTGTGCTGTGGAGTAGAATTGCATAATCAGCTCCTCATTCCACTTTGTGAGCTTCTGCCCAACAAAGTCAGCTACTCCACATGCCTTGAAGCTGTCTTGCACTCCAGGGTAGTGCTCTTCATTTTCCTTGATGTACTCCCAATCAACCCATCTCATATCACACACAACTGGCTTCTTGTCTAACAAGACTGTCTCATAGAAGTCCTGCTGTTCCTTAGTGTGGAACCTGTAGTCAACAGCAGTCCTCCTCCCGGTAGCATATGGATCCTCTGCTCTCCACTTTCTTAGCCCAGAGTCTCTTCTGATCTTCATATCCTCAGCCACAGGATGAGCATCATTGTGGTCTGGGATCTTGGGCTTCAACTTTCTCAGCACTTGGCCTTC